>JAWNMY010000006.1:9397500-10872500 GCA_035043505.1 Drosophila setosimentum
CTCCAGGCAATAGCCAAACTAGCACATTTCCATTCCCATTCGCCTACCCCACCCCGTTCACAATCCCACTTCCATTCCTTTCTTGTCCTGTTCGTCGTAGTCGTAGTCATAGTCGCTGTGGCTAATATTGACATTCCTAATCTGTGCAGTGCTGTGCGGTGGCCGTTAAAATGCCGTGTCACTTCGTTAGTATGCGTGTGTTCTTCCATTGGGTTTGCCACTAGTCTGTAGCCTTGGCTCGATCATCATCAGTCTGTGACTGGCTCCGGGTTGGGGTCTAGTTCGGAATGGGAGTCGAACTCGGCGTCGAAGTCGGGGACTATCCGCTTTTGTATTCGCTTATTTTGTGTACCCTTACAGAGGATGTTAAAATTGTAGCATTATCTCGCGTATTGGAGATGACATCTGGGGCTTTACAAATAATATTTACACAAACTGATTAGCTAAGAATATTACAATGCTCATAGCATATTAGAAGAAAACAAATACTATTACTAGATATGATCTAGTACTAGCTCACAAAGCAACTCTCGAGCGAGGAAATAGTTTTTGTTCGTTATCAAATGTAATTTATTTTAAAAGACTTATTTATTATTTATAAGATACATTTTGCAAGCGTATGTAATATTCGGTGTGGCCTAAATAGCTATCATTTTCTATTAATTTTTTTGTATTTTTCGGATGGGTGTGTTTTGTTTTTGATTCATGCCTCGCTATCAGCGCTGGGCGTGTTCCTAACTCCCGCTGCTCGCTCGTTTTTATATATTGTATTTGATGATGACATTGCGAAGCCAGCAAACGACGCACCGACAGACCGACTGACTAACTGACAGAGTGACTGACTAACGTGGCTGGTAATGGTCGTCGGTAGACAGTTTATTAATTTAAGTAGCTGCCTTATTGGCAGTGATTAGCGACAGACGACTTAAATAAAAAGGAAACAAAGTGCTGGCTGCCGCTGTTCCGAATCGCTTTTTAACAACACTGCAATTTTGTGCGTCATGTCTGATGACCGACAGTAGTAGCAGGAGTCGAGTTCAACTTTGTCTTGGACGTCATGTTGTTACTTTCTTGCAGCGCACTCAACTCGGCGGCTTATTCTTCACTTCTCTTCTTCTTTTTTTTTTTTGTTGGTTTCTTTCTGCAAATTGTTAGAAGCCCGCCCGCAGCGACCAGGCCCAAAACCTAGACTTGAAACCTAGACCCAGACCTCTGCAATGTATTTGCCCAACCTGTGTAAAGTGCAGCAAAGTACACACACATACACCAAGAAAGAGAGAGGGAAGGAGGGAGAGAGTGAAAGAGAGAGACGCTTGAGTTGGGACTTGGGCCAGAACACGGGCCAATGCGATTTGCCTTGCCAAAAGCTGCATGACTAACTTTGTAGTTGTAGTAGTAGTTGTGTGTGTGTGTGTGTGTTTGTGTGTGTGTTTGTGCGAACGAGAGTTGGTGCGACAACACAAGTGTTTTAATTTTACGACATTGTATGAATTTTACTGCTGGCACAGCAGAAACATCAGCACCGCTGTTACATATCGTTAGCTTCCTTAACGGACGTATCCCACATTTTCTAGCCCTCACACAACGTCTGTTGTTGTCTCAACCCCGCTACTCTCCTCGCCTTGCCAACATCACCCTTTTACTGCCTTCTGCTGCTGCCTGTTGTCTGTGTGCTGTGCCATGCTCATAAATTGCAGCTTGCAAGCTTCAGTGCAATCAGCGTCATCAGCTTCATCCGGCCCCTACAGCTTGCCCCCGGACAATGGGCCAGAAAAGGGAACGGGACAGCGTTTTGCGTAACAAGCGAGAAAAAACCGCAAGCTTTTTAAAGACCAGACCAGAAGTAATTTTTAACGAAGCAAGAATTGATAATAAATGTTATAAGAATAATAGTAAATTTTGAATTTTTCTTTAAAAATAAGGACTATTTTATTACTTGAAAATAGCATAAGTCAGAAGTAGAAGAAGAAGCAGTTTTAACTGAAATGTCGCAGGACGAACGAATCGAAAGGCATATTTAAATTATTAACTTGTCAAGCCTGAACTGAATAGAACCCAGAGAACGTTAACCCTTGCTGCCCCAAAACGATTCAAATTTTCCAAACTTGATTTCAGACTTTGTAGACCAATTTTTTGTTTGCTCCACTGTCGCTTAACAGCCGTCACTTAACGTTAACAGTTTACGCTTGCCTGCGGGCTAAAAAGGCTGCCGTTGCAATACGCATACACTTGCAAAGTTCCACACACAGCAACACACACATCTCTCTCTTTCTCTCTCACACTCTCGTTCGCTTTGCTTGCGTCTTTGCTTCGCCATCATTTTTGGTACTGCTGCTGTTGCGCTAACTGCGTAAAGTTGGCACTTGAAACTGTCAGCTTAAATATGCCAACTGCACACACACACACACAGACATACACACACACACGAGCGCAAACTTCACACACACATGCGGCTACTACATAAAGTACACAAAATGGTCGACGCATAGCGAAAGTTGGTGCCGTAAGTTACAGAACCGAGAATCGAGCGACTCTTACGGCTCCGCGCAGTCTGGCGGGCCGTTACTTTCGGTAACACTGCCCCGCCACGGCCCGCCCATCCCCCCTCTCCCCAATTACATCAAAATGACGCCTCCCCCCCTCGACTTACCATAAATGCATTTTTAAATGCCAGGCTACAACTAAATTAAGCAGCATTTGCCACTTGCGTTTTACGCGCTCGTTCGTTCGTTTATGCTGATACTTTTACTATATATTCTCTATTGTTCTTTTCCTCCTTTTCTATTTACAGATGGTGACGAGAACGAAGAAAATCTTTGTGGGCGGCCTCTCGGCGCCCACCACGCTGGAGGACGTCAAAAGCTACTTTGAACAGTTTGGTCCGGTAAGTAGAAAACCTTAAGAAATATCTACACCCATTTGTATTATTTTCCATAAATTGTTGTCTGCCAACTTCTTACAAAATGGTAATAATAATAATGATGGAAAAAAAAATCAGGATCAGAATGACAGTTGCCGAACAAATCATGCAATTTATGCGCACTGCGCGTGTTCTAGACATACTAACAAATATATACATTTGTCTATATATGTATATGTATGTATATAGTGTCTGCTTGTAAACGCTGCTGAGCAATGACACCTTCGCTGGCAGCCACTTGCTACGTTTTGTTTGATCAATAAAAACGCCAAAAAAGCCGAGAAAAACCCCAACAAAAAATAAAATTGCTATAAAAAAAAAAACTGAAACGAATCGAAAAAATTAAGGGAATATATATCCGTTGCAAATTCAATCTTGACAAGTACTGCAAAGCACAGACGTTGGCCCGACACGCCGATGCGGCGGCGCCTCAACCTCCTGCTCCCCTCCCCCTACATATGCTTCTGGTTCTACGTCTACCCCTTCACTCATCATTTTGCCAAATTCTCTGATGCCTACCTGCAGCCAAAGCAAACTCCACTTAAACATCAGGTTTACACACATGCATATCAAGTGTATGTGTGTGTGTGTGCATTTGCGGCTGAGTGCTGTTCGAGTGCTCTTTAAGTTCTCTATTCAGGCATACTCTATATGAGAGAGAGTGGGGGGAGTGGGGGGGGGGGGGGGGCGCTGCAGACTTGTTATAGCGCACAAAACAAATTTTTAGCACGAGAACAAAAATTGTTGTGTTCTTGATTACGATACTAAACGAAAATCGATTTGTTCGACGCTCTTCGATTTTAATGAGCGACTAGATCCTTCAGTGACAAGGCATCAGGGATTTCATTAACGATATGCAAAATATATATTCGCTGACTGAAATATCTTTAATAAAGATAAGCTAAAGGATGCAGGTGAATATTATAAACATAAGGAATTCGTATTTATCAAAAGTACTGCGATTATTTTAAATGATTGTAGCTAAAGTTTAAAAGTGATCAAATCAAGTTTAGCTTTGTTTGGCTTACTCTTTAAAAAGTACATCACATATTGGATTTTTGGGCCTTTGTTCTGTGGTTTTATTGTCATTCAAAATTTTGTTAACTTTCATAATTGCTTTAATGTTTTAGAAAGTGTATGTTTTATTTGCCCTAAAATAAAAACTTATTTGCATCTTTGTCTACATTCATCGTTCTGTCATTTAATACTGACTCGCACTTTGCAAAACACTCAATGGATTTGCAACTTCGCTCGAGGACCAGGTGAAACGTAACCTCTGATAAGTAGGTAGGGGATTTGGGTAGGTTGAAGGGGAGGACGGACGGTAGCGGTGGCGGGGATAGCCTCCTGATAATTGACACAAATTGGCGCAAGTTTTTGTCAGCTCTTCAACCGCAGCGCACGTCAACTGGCATTTGCTCTGGCTCATTGCGCCGCGTGCCCGACGACAGTCGATAATGCGAATATAATGACGACGCCATTCTTCCCTCTTCACCGCACACCCCGCCCCACCACCACCTTACATCATCCTCTGTCGCAATCGCCTGTTTCTGTTGTGCCATGGCACATAAGCGCCCATCAATCAAATCAGCGCTGTGCGAAAATGCTTTTAAGTAATTTTCATCATAACTGCGAATGAAGCTGTCAAAATCTATAACGATCAAATAGTTGAAACACCTACATTGATATTGCACAGGTAGGTAGGTAAATAGGTTGGGCATGGGTGGGTCCGGACTGCATAATACTTGTGTTAGGTGGATAGCGGGTGGGTCTATTGATGGTGCTAGTGCTGGCCAAAAAAACAAAGGCAAGGCAACTTAACCAAGCGCGAATGCCTAATGGCAAACTTTTCAATTAATCCGTATTTGGCAAAAGAAAATTATAATAATAACTTTGGAGCACAAAAGGGCCTCAAGTCGAGGGTAGTAAATTGCACTGGGGTCTCCCTTCCGGCTAACGTGTAAGCTTGACTGAAAGTTTCGACAGGCAAAACAACAGAAGACGTCCCAACCCACAATCTCTGCACCTTCCCCATCCTATTGACTGCCTGAACAGCTCCACATACTACTTGCCCAAGTTATTGATTACAACTAATCCCCTTTTGGCTTCTGCCTGCCGCCTCATTGAACAGCGAGCAGGGCTTGCAAAAAGATTTGCGCCACGGCCCATAAACAAAATAGCAAAAATGGCTAAGACCGGGCCATACAGCTCCTTGTGTTTGCCGTATCCGTGTCCGGATCAGGAGAACCGTGGTCGAGGCAGGTGGCCAGTCAGGCGTTAATGACTTTATCGGCCATTTTTCTTTAGCAGAAAGAGAGAGATTGCCTTTGTCGTTGTCATTGCCATTAGAGACGGCACACGGTAAAGATTGATTAGCCAGGATGACACAGTCAGGCACTGACTGAAAACGAAACAGAAGCAGAAGTAGAACCAGAAACTGAGGCAGTGGCAGTCAATATGATTAATAGTTGTTGCATGTTGCGTAGAATGGCGACAATCACTATAGGCCAAACAACAATAGCAAAATAGCGCAAACAACAGCGAGATTGTCTTTATAGAAATTTATGACCCGAGCAACCAGCCAATTTCATGTTGCCAGCACAATTTTCTTCCTCTATCTGCATTTTTTTGTTTTTTTTTTTGTTCTCCTGTATATTTTTTCCGCCCCGTTTTTATATTATTTTTCTCTCATGTCAGCGGCATATTTTATTTGCATTTTATGTTATTGTAGGTTTTAAATGTTACATTGCATTGTTCTGCAAATTCTGTTTTTGTTGTGAGGACGCTGCTAATAAATGGCAAACAAATATCGCAATACTCTTGCGCTGATGAACTTTTTATTCTTTTTAGAAACTAAAGACAATAAATTACACGAAACTGAATATTCATTGTGGCTGAGGAATGCAAACAAAACAATTTTCTTTATTTGTGTTGAAATTGAACAGAACCAAATATAGCTTTTTTCCCATATTGACTACTGTTTTCATGAGTTGAGTGGAGTTGGCGGTTCTGACAGACAGAATAAATAATATGATTAATTATTGCATTCAAATAATCAAAAATTATGAAATCGTTTTCTTATATTCTTTGCTATTAAATATTAACACAGATGTTTTTCATGACCATTTCAATAAAGCCACATAATGCATATTTATTTATGCTAAAATGACGTTCGTAAAATTGTGATTTTATATGTGGAATAAATTGTATAAATAACCATAAGCTTAGGTTTATGTGCGTTACTTGCTTAACAGCAAAGTTTTAATGCCCCGCTGTGTGGCAATAAAAACTATTCGCAATGCTCCTCTACCTCTATATTCCTCTCGTTGTTAGCGCACTCATTGCAAACAGATACATTGAAAAGGCAGAAGAGCAGAGTCGAACCAGTATCAACCTGGACGACCTCAGATATAGACCGAGCCCGCATATAAGCCTGATAGTTGCCACACCTTTTAAATGCAAATCAGAGAAAAGTTTTCCAACAAACAAAACCAAAACCTAGCCAAACGCAAGCCAACAAAACAAATGGAAAATTTCAAATTTTCAGTATGGAAGTTTTTAGTGTAAATGCCTCACATTTAACTGGCACACCATCACATACACGCTCATGAAATGGACCCCAAGTTGACCTCAGCTGCTGCAACCTTTGCCACTGATTTTATTGCAACTGCTGCAGTTACAGCCACTGCTGCTGCAAAGGCTGCGATAACACAAATTTCACATGCGGCGAGGAGGAAACGAAAGTGAGATTCAGAAACAGAGAGCAACAAAAAAAAAAAAAAAAAAAGCATACGGCAACAAAACCAACAAAAATGCAAAGCTCTTCGGTTAAAAAATTGCAAATAAACTACACATTTTGCAAGCACCTACCTTCTCGCCACCTCCCCCTGTTTTAGTCTCTCGAGCAAGCCTGAACTATGGCTCAGTATGGAAATTGCAGGGGGCAACTATCAGGCAGCCTGCAGACATCGCCCTGTGGCTTTTAAAGGTGTTTACGGTGTTTGCTTTGCCATGCCCCAAGGGTTAGTTAATTTAAGCGCTTTTCATAAGCATTTTATGGGGTAGAACGGATCCCAGGCCAAGTGGCAGCAGCAAGTGGCAAAAGTGCAGCGAAAGCTGCCAAATGTTCGACCCACTAATGGTCGATGGGACTCTCCACAGTCTAAAGGACTTGCTGGAGTGGCTAGCCGGGTAGCTGTTCTCCATCTCTTGAGGCATTAATTATGACAAATCATGCAAAACAAATTGTAGCAAAAATATAGCAAAAAAAAAATATATATATATATACAGCATAATAAAACTTTTTATTAAAAGCGAGCTTAATCATTTAATTAGAAGGCTGTGGAAAGGGTATAAAAGAACGAATGCGAGAAGTATAAAAAGAGAGAGAATAAGACAAAGAGAGAGAGAGAGAGAGAGAGTAGAGAGCGAGACTGTATTTGGCTGTTATAAATATATTTATTCAGATATTCCGATATTGGCGATGGCTTATATTTCCATATATTAATAAAATACATATTTCAAGTGTCAAAAATTATATAAATATCTTTCTGTAACTTATCTTTTTTGCATTTTAATATTGAAATATCCAATATATATATAATAATTTCTATAAGCCATATCCATTTCCATTTTTTTTACATATCCCCTTCAAAAATAAAAAGGGTATATGGCCTTGTGCGTGTGGCGCAGATAGAGTTTCAATCCTGTTTGTTTGCTCACCTGCCTGACGTATCAGTCAGTCAGTTCGTCAGTCAGTACTGTTTGTGTTTGTCCTTGTGCCGCCCCCTGTGCCCGTGTCTGTGGGTGTGTGTATGCCATAACTGTGGGCAATTTTTGAGGTATTGCGAATGTGAAGTGCCTCTTTCCAGCTGCATAAATTATGATGAAGCGCAAATCTTCAGTTAGCCGTGTGTAAATGTAAATGAAGGCTTTGTGCCTATGCATGTGGGTGTCTGTGTGTGCATGAGTATGAGTTTGATTGTCTGTGTGTGTGTGTGTGTGTATGTGTGTGTGTGTGTGCACGATGAGTGGCAGATTTGCATAATCCTTAGCAAAAGGTTTCACGACAACATAGCTGCTGCTGATGCTGCTGAAAATGTCAATGTGGGGGCATTGTGGACGTGGGGTTGGCGGGCCTTCTGACAAGCCACAAATACTTCAGCACCATCGCCTAAGCTCGTAATTAACAGCATACATATGTGTATGTAAGCTTGTATATATATATATATATGTAGCTCTATATGAATATGTATATGAATATACATACACACTCTAAGCCTGCACCAGCAGCTGTCATTTACATAGCCAATTAGTTGTACATAAGCAACAAAAACACCAGCAACAAGCACAATATCAACATCACCTGAGTTCCCAAGTGCGCTGACAATTTGCAGCTTAATCCCCGCCTTGGCCGCAACTAATTTAATTGTGTTCAATTTGGCATAAAGGCGTTTAATGGCAACAGCATACGTGCCATATATGTATAAATATATGTCTTATATATATATATATATATATGGATTTTCATATGATGGAGAGACAGACTGCAAAAATAACGAACGCTAGAGTCCTCCCCTCTAATGCAGACGAAGACGTTCGTTGTTAATGCTTTGATAGACACATTACTTCCGTCTCAGTGGTTAGGCTGCAACAGCAGCACCACCAAGACCAACACCAACACCACCAGCACCAGCACCAGCACCATCGCCAGCACCACAAACAGCCAGCCAGCAATGCCAGTCAGCAATGCCAGCAGGCAGGCAGGCAGGCAGGCAGGCAGGCAGAAATCTAATACGTGTTGCCAAGCGAGGGATAACTGTTTGTTTACACAGCCAGACGACTATTTGTGCCTGGCCCATTACCTCTCTCATTCTCTCTCTCTCACTCTCCCTCTCGAGTCCTGTCTCTATCTCTCGCTCAGCTAAAACCGGAGACCCCTTGATCTGGGGTTATGGTCTCATGCGACACTATATATATATGATCTGGAATTTAGAAAAGTTATCAAATCTAATTGAAAAGATTTTTAGATACCATATTTTGCATTGTTAGAAAGCTACATTTATACTTTTTAAATTATGAATCTTATTTGCATGCGTCGAAGTTACTGCACCAGAAAAAACATCAACATAAAATAACAAAAATCATTTCTCGTTATCAGGTCTGTTTTGTAAATAAATATGTTTTCCTGAGTGCAGCTCTCTGTCTCGATTTTCATGCGTCTCATCTACGGCTGTGGGTGCTGCTACTGCTGCTGCTGCTCTGCATACAGCTATCTGCCTCGTGCCTTGCATGGCTTTAGCAAATTGCGAAAAAAAAAAAAAACATTGGAAGAGCAGCGACTGCAGCTGTAAAAGTAGAAACAGCAGATTTCATGCACAACAAATTGTCATGCGGACAGGCAGGCAGCACACACACATTTGCCACAGACATCCAGCGCTGCGGTTGGTCTCGCCCCTCTCACCATTAGCCACATTCACTCCCTCCTCTCTCTCTCTCTCCCTTTCTCTCTGTATCTCTCTCTTTCTCTCTGTATACCACTTTATATCTATCTCTTGCTGCTCAAGCACATGAAATCCTTACCCGGGCGCAAGTCAAGCAAACAAACAAACCGCAATGACATGCAGGCAAAGCACTGGCTGTATCTGCTACTGCTCATCCTGCCACAAAATCCTACCGCTTGCCTCCTGGCTGCTGCCTCCTGGCTCTTATCCTCCCCCATTGGCATTGCCACTGTTGTAACCGGAAACTGCCGCAATTTTATTTGGCTACGCGCTAGTTTCGCATATTTCACTGTCAACTTGCGGTAAATAGACTTTAAACAAATATGAAAATAACTCGCAAGAAGCTTACAAATGCATACACACATACATGCATACACACACACCCCCACATACACACATGCCTGAGAAAAATGGACAAGAAAAATGCAAAAATCTGCAGAGAGCCAAAAGAAATTTGCAAGTAAACGGTGGGTAAGCAAATGGCAAGTTGTAAAGTTTGCGGCTTCTCTATTTCCCTGTCAGCATGCCACCGCCCACCACCTACCACCTACCACCTACCACGCATAACCCATCACCCTCCACGTGCAACCTTCCCTGTGTTGCGTACGTAGCACTCCCAGTGGGCTGTCTGAGCCAGCTGGCATAGAGAGTCTGGCCACGTACGTAATGGAAATCAATTGTTTACTTTATATGAGTTTTTCAAGTGCTTATTCAATATCATTAGATATAGATGAGGTAGCTATAAATGCCATATGTTGTGTGCCTGAGAGCTTGTCATATGTTGTATTGTTAGTTATGCATAGAATACAACTAAAACTGCAAAATGCAAACTAAAACCAAGGATTGTACAATTGAAACAATCTTGTGATTCTCATGGAAAGGTCAAAGTTAAGCAAATTATTTTTTGCCAAGTTGAGCTGAGCTGAGTTGAGTTGAGTTGAGTTGAGTTGAATTGAGTTTTGAGCAGTGTCTGGTAGTGAAAACAAATCCTTAAAGCATCCACAACTCTGACTCGTTGCATAAGCAAACTAAAATGTTATCTGAATAGCCCCAAAACTTCTTGGAATCATTGCTCAAGTCGCCGAGCAAACAACGCAGCTTGCTGCGCCAACTTTTCTCATTTTCAATGAAATTCGTCTTCCTTTTGATAACATTGCAGTGGGTATTCTATATTTTTCGTGAAGTTAGTAATGCAATGAAGGAGGCTTGAATACTTCCATAAAGTGTATAGATTCTTAATCAGCATTTGTCAATCTGTTTCAAAAATCAGTTAGTTTATACATTAAGCAAACTTGAAATGTATCCCGGCATGGACGGATTATTATATCATATGGCTCTCAATCGATGAACAGTTTATTTCCTGTTTGAACAGCATGTCTATTTGCCAACTTATCTGGACCAGACTCACTAGTTATGCTGCGCAGTTCGGTAAAAGTTCATTATAATCAGATCACTATATGACATAGATCTTAGAGGAGCTGTTTTAATGTGTCACATCAATTTAGATATCAGTGTGCAAGGGTATAAATTCATCGGCATACCCAAGATAGCTTTCTGTTTTTCTTTTTTTTGTGCAAGCAACCCCGGCAAAATCTTAATTTAAAAGCCCAGCTGTTGAATCAAAGGTTAAGACCTTTCAGCAGACAGCCCTTTTACAAAGCACACATACTGAGCCAACAACAGCAAAAAATGCTATAAAACTCATTTTGTCAGGATCTACACGCGGAGGGACTCCAGCCCAATTCCTCCAGCCACACCTCAATCTCCACAACACACAACATAACCAGCCGCAGCAGCCCTCTTTGTGTGTATCTTTAGGCAACTTGCGAGAGATGTGAATAAGCGAATATTCATTTGATGATACGAATACGAATGCGAATATGGCGACTGCTGCTGCTGCTGCTGCTGCTTCTGCTGCTTTTGCTTCGCCCTGCACGTGTGTGCGTGTTGGCAGCGACGACAATTTAAAAGTACGTTTTTATCGCGAATGACAGTCAGCCGACACGACAGCAGGAGGAAGTGCAGGGGAGAGGGAGGGGCTAAAAGCAAGGAAGGATACATACAGTGGAGCCACTTGGTCGCTTGCTCGTGGGTTCGACAGCTTGAGATAGTCACGTACTCGCCTTTGTTTTTCTGACTTTTTATTTCGTGGCAATTGTGCGCCTAATTAGCGTCGAATCACAAACGCGAAACGCCGCAGCATCTTTGCAATTAAAACGCACTTTTCATGTGGAGAGTGTGCGGGAACTGTGTGTGCTGTGGCTGGCAAAATAAAAGAATAACACACACGCATACACGCATACACGCACACACAAGGAGCCGCTAAAATGGGGGCAGTTACAAAATGGCGCATGTTGCCGCCTACAAAATTAATTTGATTTATGCTGCCAGCAATTTGTACGTGTATATTTTTGTGTATGGTCGCGTGTGTGTGTGTGTGTGAGTGTTGTTTGTTCCAATTGCCATTGTAGCTGCTGACACTGCCTGACTGGTTTTCATGTCCGGTTAGGTAACGAATTTCTCTGACTAAAACGAAAATAAAAATAATATATTGCCCTGGCGAATGTAAAGTGTCGACTTTTACGTTTCCCATGTATGTAAATGTGTGTGTGCATGTAGATGTGTGCACGTCTTTGCAATAAAAGAACAACAGCAATACAGCACAACAACATGAAACACCCATCTACACACACAGAAACACACAGCTGCTGCTGCGTTTTGGGGTGTTGATCTACTGTGTTAGTGTCGGAGTCTGTCATTCATTCCCTACGCCCTCGCAATTTCCGTGTAGAGTCTTACATGCAAGCAGCCCTCACAAGTGTTACAAGCATATGTGACAAACAACACGCGTACATCACTTAACAACAAAAACAAAATCAAAAACAAAAACAAAAACAAATTTAAATTTACATGCAGTGAAAGAACGACTCGGATATACCCGTGACAAATATTTAAATAAGCACAGAAATAAGAATTTCATTCATATTTTCCATATCCACTTCAAGTCAAAGTCACTTGCAACATTGCCAATATTTATAAGCCTCGTATTAATTGCAAAAATTTACTATAATTGCGAACTTAAAACTGAACGGATTAAATGTTTCAGAACATTAAATTTTAATTAATAATAAATATAAACGTTGAACAAAAAATGTTTCCTTAACGTAAAAAAGTTCGCCTTGCTTTCCGACATAATAGCATTATAAATTTTCAGTATGAAGCTAAATCAGTGACGGTTTAAGTTTTTTTTATGGAATATATATTTTCCACATTAAAAATAAATCTCTGACGAGCACTTCAATTCAATTTAATAACACCACAAGAGCTTTAAACAGCTTTAAGTCAGCAATAATAAAAAAAAAAAGTTACAAAGCAAACAATTTTAGCATACAAATGTTGAAACCTTTGCGCAAAATGCAAGTGGATGCATTTTTCCAAAAACTGCTATATCAAATTTAATCCCATATTCAAGTGCATATTTAAGCGAGCTCTCTAGAGTTATTGCCTGATGAAGACTTATTTGCTGCGTGCAGCCAAAGTAAAATGAAATGGAATTTGGATTTTAAATTGCATGCCACAGCCACAAAAAAAAAAAAACACAGCAAAGCAAAGACGAATAGACCCCAGATATTTATTTATATATAGCTTACTTGTAGCAGGTATGAACATAACAACAACATGAGCAACACGACAGCCAACGTTGTTCGCACAATGCAAATAAAACGCCATAAACTTTCATTTAAGTTTAAAATGACATTTAAATGAATGAGTGGCTGCTGCCAGAGCACTGCTGCTGCTGCCACTTGCTGCCAGTTCGCTGCTTTATTAGCAGAAACATATAGAGCAACAGTAGCTATGGTTTTCGGGGTGCTTTCGCAATGGTTTCGGCCAAGCCAAGCAAGCAACACATGTATCATAATTCATTTCCATGTTTTATTTCATTTTAACTGCAGCTGGCTGTCGCTTTGTCGTCGACACTCGTTTATTTGTTGTATTTTTGGCTGCTGCGTGCTAACATAAATACATATCAAAACAACAGCTAACAGCTAACAACAACAGCTAACAATAACAGCCAGCAGCCAACAGCCAACAGCCAACAGCCAACAGCAAACAGCAACAGCAAAAACAACAACAACAACAGCAGCGACAATAATAATTGGAATACGTGGCGAATACGTTATGCAACCCAAAGCATTCGCAATATGCGTGTCTGCGTGCATCGTCACAACTGCTATCTAGATGGCCTATGAATAGTCACCAACATACGTTAGTTGGGAATAGCGAATACATTAACGTGAAGAGCATTTCTCCAAAAACTGTAGCTATCTTTTCAGCGCAGAAAGTTTCATACTCTGAATTATTTAGCTATGTATGTATGTTGTTAATTTCTTAGATATATTTGACTTTCTGTTGTACGGAGAACATATAATGAAGCGGGTTGACTACCATATCATAAAGCTGCCACAGAAACTAGAGATCGAAAGTTCTCTTGTGCTTTCCATGAAATATAAACACAACTCGGTAGTTTCAACTTTTATAACGAACGTGCCAATTTTGAGCCTTCAAGGTTAAATATTCTTCGACGTGCATTTCACTTTTCAATCCATAACTATTTGCCAAAATATGTCATAATAATGAATTAAACAGTTGACAATCATATTCATTCATTTACAGCATTTTTTTTAAACAAGCTCACCAGCATGCAATGCGCTTATAAATATAAAATAAAATTAAAAAAAAAAAAACAAACTAATTGTTAATCTGTGCGGCTTGCGGCTTTGCCATATGCGCTTTTGTCAACAACAATGCTGCTGTCGCTGCTGTTGCTGCTGTTGATGCCGTTTTCTGTTTTCTGTCAACCATCCACACTGCTGTCTATGGCCACTAACAAGCTCTGTTGAGCTGACCACGCCCCTTGTTGTTCATGCCGTGTTTTAAATGTAAAGCACTTGCTGTGGTCGCTTTGAGCGACCCAAAAGTTAATCTCTGCCAACCGCTGACCAGGCAAACTCAACCTCCCCCCGACTCCCACATCATCGCCCCTCTCTATTTTTCTCTGACCCACCCTCTTAGCTAGTTAGATATTTTTGCCATGTTTTTCCTCATTTTTTAGTTTTTTTGGTTGATTTTTTCTCTGCTTTGGCCAACCACAACTTACATTTTTACAGAGTCGCGTTTTGTTTGTTTTTGTGTTTGTGTTGCTTACATTTCTGCCACTTTTTATGCTCAGCTTACAGTTTTGAATATGTATGCATACGTGTGTGTGTGTGTGTGTGTGTGTGTGATGTATGTGTGTGGGAGTGTATTTGATTTGTACCAGCAAGAAGTCAACCAGCCAGTCCAAGATAAATCGCCTTTCAGCGCAACTCCGGGCATAAAAAATCACACGATCACTCATTACAGACACACACACACACACACACACACACACATACACGCATGCAAGCACATCACATTCTTTTTTTATTGCACAAGCACTTATGTCGTATGCATGTGTGTGTGTGTGTATGTGCGCCACCAAAGTCGTTTTGCGTCAGTCCCTTCTTTTCTGTGTGTGTGTGTTTTTTTTATATTTTTATCGCCAGCGCCTTAAATTTTTTATGCAAGCTGCGCTGCTGATTTGGCGATAGTGTCGTCCTTGTCGTCGTTGTCCTCGCAGTTACTTGCTGCTAGCTTGTAGCCTGCAGCACATAAGTCATTTTGCAGCTCGCACTTGTAAGAATTCACACGAGCTGGGCATCCTGCACGCCATATCCTGTGACAACCCCCGCATCCTCCTGCGTCACTTTAGCGTCTCAATAGTCTGTTACTAATACGTTTTCTTACAGTGCTGCAGCTGCTGCTGCCATTTTAATGCTTTTCATGTAGCACCAGATTCTTTTCGAGTGTATAAAAGAGCGCGGCAGCTAAGGAGATGCTTCAGAAATCATCTCGCCGCTTTGGCAAGCTGCTGCGTCACTGCGTCAATGCGTCACAGGATATTACCGCCGTCATTCATCCAACGCGCTGTGGGATGCTCTGCATTCACGCACATATCTTGGCTCCCAGTGTGTGTCGTGTGTGTGTGTGTGTGTGTGTGCGTGTGTGTGTGTGTGTGTTGAATGCTAGGGGTAGCTTGGCGCCTCAATACTCTGACGCTTCCGGTATTTATGACGCAAGTAATCAAATTGAATGGCGCGTTGCAGTTTTCTTTCGCTCTTTTATTATTTGCCCAGGCTGCAGCTGCAGCGGAATCTGAAGCTGTATCTGATGCCGTTGCCGTTGCCGTTGCCTTTGCCTTTGCCTTTGCCATTGAAATGATAAATTCTTGCATTACTTTCATCTCGTGCTCTCCCTTTGGGGCCCCCGCTCACTGTCGGCATTTCTGCCTTCCGTTGGCGCGGCATATAAAAAATTGTGCAAAAACTTTCAGCTTTCTACACATTTTCGTCGCTTATCAGCGACGGCTGCTGCAGTTAAGCTCGAGTGATGTACCGGGGGTGACACAGCGAGTCGGCGCGGGGCAATGATAATAATGAACGTGCATGAAAAATTGCAAGTTGACTGAAAGAACTTGGCACTTGGAACTTGGGCATTACCTAAGGCGCAATAAATAATAAGTACTAACAGCAGAAGCAGTCGGCGAGTTCGCAGTTTTAGCTTGTGCTTCAACCTCAGAACCTGAGCAAAATGAACGCATAATGAACAACGTCTTGAGCCCTGAAAGCGTTAACGTAAACTGTAACTGACTTGCATAATTCTAAATTAGTGGCCATGGGATCGTTAAGTGTAATTGGGGAATAAGGGTTGGGGACACGGGGTTAAGATGCTCAAGTGATTTGCACCGGATGCAACAGCGATTAGCTCCAGTTGCTGACTCTGTTCCCGACTCTGTTCAAACAGTTCAACCAGCAGATGCCTCAACAATTTATATAAAACAACTATTACTTATTTTCACTAATGAGCGAGTGAAAAGTTGTCAATTTAAGTTAACATCTTAAGTTAGAGCTTAGACTTTACTCAAACTTTTCATAAGCTCTCAACTGTGCAGGCAGCAAATTTAAAAATTAATTTCTTTAATCGAATAAGGCTTGGTATTAAATACTTTTTATTTCCTGTCAATAGGACAAGTACCTTCTACAATTGCAGCTTATGTAGACAACTGCAACTGAACAATAGCTTATAATAATAAAAATTCGAGTGAAAACCTCTTTGAATCTCAGCTGGAAAAAGAAATGCGTTTTCCCTGACAATCAGTGACAAAATCATGGTCTTTTAGCGCTCTTCAGCTCCTGAGCTGAGCTGGTTCTATTGAACAATGAATGCTGCTGAAGGTGCTTTAAAGCTTATGGCTTATACCTAACAATCCGCCCATTCACGTTTAGATGTTCAGCAAAGGGGCCATGAAAAATGCAGCTGCTGCTGAATTTTCTGCTTTTGTCGGCGTTGTTTTTTTCCCGTTGGTCAGCAGAAAGCAGAAAAAGGAAACAAGAACCCCTAAAATAAAAATAGAAAAAATAAAGAAAAAAAACGGACAGCCACACACAAATTATTCCGACTTGCTTGATTTATGCTTTTGTTATTGTTTTCCATAAGCCCCGGTCCGTGAAGCGGCGAGTATGAAGTGCGAAGCGGCAGCACTAGATAAAAACTGAAAGGAGAATATTTGCGCACAGCTGCCGCTGTGGAGATAACCCCAAAATTGTGCACTAAAGACTCAATCAACGTGCTGGCTTCTAAGCAGCTTGCCACCGGCGCATCCTTGTCCCGTGTGCCCTGCAATAAATGAACAAATTAATTAAGAAGTGGTAGCCACGTGAATTGTTGCACGGTTGCCAGTAGCTAAGCTGGACAGGTGACTTCAGGCTGCAGACGTACAGCCGGTAGCTGGGTGTCAACGCAAGAGACGGCAGGAGACATGAGACATGAAATTAATGCAGCACTGTCAACTTGGCCAACAGCGACACAAGAGGCGATTCGAAACGTTAACGTTAACGCTTCACTGCATCCAGGCACAAGGCACAAGGCACAAGGCTAACTGTCAAGCTGACCGTATTCCACTGTTCCTGCAATGCTCACCTCTGCTTTAGTCATCGTTCGTCGTTCGTATCTATCTCTATTTGCCGGACTGAGCTCAAAATCAGCTTAGCCTCCAGGTGATGCGAACGACGACGCAAAATCAATCGAGAAACCCACGGTCAGCCCTACAGGAGTGTGGAATGAGGAGTGTCCTCCTCGCTAACCGGGATACGCTCGCTCATCCATTTGCTCTATTCCGCTGCCTGCCCAGGTCCGCATGCATGTCCATGTGTGGGCACGTGCTGGTCAGCACCAATAACGACGTAATCTGTTTATATCCCTTTCTTTTTTTGTTGCCCCTGTTTTTTTTTTTTGCTTTGCTTCTATTTTTTTTTTGTTTTCTTCTTACTTTGGACCATTGTGCTGCGCACTTTTCCATTTGTCGTAGTTGCCATTGCTATCGTCCTCGTCGTCGTCGTCGTTACTTGGAGCTGCTTCAATTTTGTGAACGGCAGTTTTTGTCGCTTGAACGCTCGTTCCATGGATTGAGTTGTTATTTTTCGCTTAGTGCAATTTATTTTGGCCAAGTGGCAGCCAACGGCCAGGCAGCGCTTAATTTATTATGCTTCCTGCCTCTTTGCGCCCATTCCACACAAACTCCAGCCATTCTCCTTATCCAACTGCCTGCTGGTGCTCATCACCCAAGTTGTGCTGGCCATTGTTCAATGGCAGATAAAAGAAAAATTAAAGGAAAGCAAAATGAAAGTCGTTGACGAGGACGATGTCGATGTCGATGTCGATGTCGAAGCAAAAGCAGACGCAGAAGCATCCAAAATAAGAAAAACACCAAAGTAAAAGCAAATCGACAAAAAAAAAAACGTTATTAATTTCAACTTTGAAAAATTGTGCAATGGCTTAGCAGCACTCACATTCATTTATTAGCAACGTGATAAATACTTTCAATTTTCCTTTCAATAAATGATAGCGTAAAATAGATCAATGGCCCAACTGTCAATAAAGGACGAAAATGGCAAAAAAGTGTATTTGAACTTTTAACAAATAATGCTACAACATATAAAATGTAATGATTAAGAAATGTTCACTTTGAAATACTTTAAGTTGTAGATATTGAACTAGAAACTAAAAACTCATGCAGAAAACTTATTTCTATGTAAACTTTGAATCAGAAAATTCCAAGAATTTTTATAATTCTAATTCGTTTCAAGTACAACGAGACTTCTTGAAATGAAATTGCATCTGTTAAAAGTTTACGTACATCAAACTAAAGCCAACATAAAGCGAATGTGATTGCACTCAGTTTGTGGAAAAGGGATTCAAAACCCGTTTGTGACTTCAAAAATATTATGTGCTTGATAACAAGAAAAAGTTTCATTTACACAAGGAGGAAAACTGAAATTTGTCGAAACCGACCTAGTTTGCCATCAACTGTGAAGATGATTGCATTCAGTTTCTGTATTCTTACATCATAAATGTATCTACATATGGAGTTACCAAACAAAAAGCAGTAATTTATACAATCCAATATTAAACCAAGTTGTTTTCACATGAAAAAGCTTAACGACTAATCGAAAACTAACTTAGAATAGATGTGAGTCAAGTTGAATATTGATTCAGCTTGTTATGCTAATCAAAAATCAGCTTTATAGTTCATTTGCCCAATATGCGTTAGAGCTACTGGCAATGTTATTATGCTGTACACTCAGCGAAGAACATAAAAAGGATATCAAATTGTGATTTGACTGCGATTACGAGCGTTTGACATTGTTTGGCCGGAGAAAAACCGAGCGACTTCGAATTTTTTGACTGGCTGACAAACTGAACAACTTACTGACGGACAGACAGGCTGAAAAACTGACTGGCATGCTGAGATAGTCGCATACGCGTCAATTGCTGTGATTAGCATGAAAATCATTACAAGCACAAAATGAATGGCAAATCAGAAAAGCAACAACAACAAAGAAAAGCGAGGGAGAGGGAGCCAAAAAAAAAAACAAATATTACAGGCTGAGGGTCTGAAAATAGAAAAATTCTCGACCATTGCTTTGTCAAATGTGTTTTGGAGTGTGTGAGTGTCTGTATGTGTGTGTTTGTCTGTGTTGTCTCAGATGTGTCAGAGTCAGGCGCTGTCCTGCGAGAGGATCCAGCGTGCGGGCAACCAAGCAGACAAAAGGCAACCAGTGAAAAATCGAGTTAGGCAAAACAAATAGCAAAATAGTTTGGACGGCGACAGGCGACATTGACACAAACAATAACAACAAAAACGAAAAAATAAAAAATAAAATAAAACAAAAGTAGCCAAAGAGCGCATGGAGGAGTTACGGACGGCCCCGTTTGGGCTGTTGTAAAAGTCAAGCGAAATAATATTTTCCGGGTAACAGGCAAAGGCAAAAAACCAGCAACAACAACAACAACAACTATAGGAACAGAAATTGGCCGATGGTTTGCCCAAGACCCACTACCCATCCCCCTCCCACCGGCCCCATTACTCCAAGCGTAACATTGAAAAAAAGAGACTGTGGCTACAGGGCTAGGAAGAGGGGAGCACGGGCGGAGGGTGGATGAACTTGTGACCATCATTGTAGGCAATTTGCAAAAATAGCAACCATTTCTTGCCGTTGTTGCTGCTTTTGTTGTTGTTGGTGTTGTTGTTGTTGTTGTGACAGGCAGCAAAGTTAGTTTAAAGGAAATCAAAATAAAAATCATAAAAATGCACAACGTGCCGCGCGCGTTTGTTAAACTGGTGGCCAAGGAGGTGGCAAAAGTGGGTGGCATAGAGAGAAGGAGCGGAATAGAGAGGGGAAGCCAAACGAAAGAGTCAAGAGTGAATCGTTGCAGAGAAAGACAAAAATGTTGTCTTGGCACAAAGATGAAAAGTTGTTGCTGTTTATGGCGGAAGTAGATAATGCCAAAGATGAACAAGGCGACGGCGAAGATGTTGCTGCGACTGCTGCCTCTGCTACTTGGCAATGTCAGTCACACAACCAGCACAACCAAATAGAGCGAGAGGCCGCTACAGTGAGTGAGAGAGAGAGGAGAAGTCTCAGTGAGTGAAGCTAGAGAAATGAAGCTTAAGGGTCGTCGCTGGGGTCTATAATTTTGCCATTACAAAACAATAGTAAAAACAAACTGCAACAAAGTTTACTCTGAAAGTCAGAAAGAAAGAGAGGGAGAGAGAGGTGTGTGTATAAGTAAGCAGCTACATAAAGAAGAAGCACACAGAGAGAGAGAGAGAGAGAGAGAGAGAGGGAGTACTTTACTGCATGAGCACATTGTCGCATTATGTGCAATTATTGTCGCAATTATGGCCAGACAATTGTCAGTTTTGGCGCTAGTTTTGAGCCAAGTCGATTGCCAGAGCTCTGCTTTTACGTATACATATATGTTATGCTCTTACGTATACATATATGTATATATATATATATATATATATGCATGCATAAGTCGTGACATTTTGGGCCAGTGCCATTAATAAAACACACACAACTCAACTAGCTAATCAACAATGTCAGACGCAGTCAACTCAAGTTCGCAGAATCAACAGCAGCCCTGTTAAGGGCACAATCCCTTACGTGCGATAAGAACACCAGCCCCCAACTCTACACCTAATGTCAACATGGAGCGTGCTCTTTCCCCTGACTAGCCACTGGGGAGTTGGGGTTTATAGGAGGGGTGGTGGTGTGTGTTCGATGCCTACGCAAAGTTCAGCTGTTTTGTCACTTATTCACAGCACATTAAACAATTTGCTTTTTACGCCGGCCAATAACGGGCAGCAATAACAACAACAACAACAACAACAACACACCAACACCAACAGTACCAGTTGGCAAAGCTACCCTCCGGGCCTGTCTAGATAGCCTGCTGCCTAGCCAACCGCACATTTTAATTGTTCTCGTCATGAACATGTCATAAAGCAAATCAGATTAAATGCGTCACTTATTATTGTGTGCCCGGCCACTCACACACACCCACAAATACACACAAGTCTGGCCTACGATAGAGTGTGTGTGTGTGTGTGTGTGTGTGTGTGTGAACTTTGTTAACTGCGGTCAAATGTGGTGAGCATATCGCTGTCGATTGGGGGCAACAGGGGGGCGGCAGCATATCGCTTTTATTGCATATTACCTACTCAAACTGCCAGACGGAGGGCACAGTGAGGCAAGCATCATCACAAATGCTGTGAAAGTGAATGTCAATTAGCAAATGAGTAATATACATTGACGATGAAGTTTATTAGGAATGCAAATAAGTAATCTATATAATAAATTGAATAACTAAAATAATCTATAAGCATAATTAAATTATGGCTATATAACTTTTGCGCATTAGGATTAGCAAATTGTTTGGAAAGTTAGTTCAGAAAGAGGCGAAATAGTTTTGCACAAATTTATCACCTAGTTTCTTAACGTGTCCCCGTATGTAGCATGCAGGTGAGTGAGCCCTAATTGATTGCCTAAGAACTCTGATAAGTAACTGCAGAAGCCAAACAGCCCCGTCTGCTTTGTGACACACTCGCACCACTATGCAACTGGCAACCATTCATAAACCCCACTTCTGCTATTGCTGCTGCTGCTGCTGCTACTGCTTTTACTGTGTGCTGGTGGTGTTAACTTGCATGTTAGATTGTGCGTGCTGCTTAATTAGTTGCAAACTGTTTCCATCATAACAGCCACACACATTTACACACACATCCACACACGCACACACTAGCACGAACCCATAGCGGGTCAAGGCATGGATCTGTAGCACTTCTTCTCCCCCATTTGCCCAAAGGCATTTTGCAAAAAAAAAAATAAAACGCGTCTACCACTTTTCGCGTCATATTAAGCCAAATTGACACTGAAAGCATTCTGTCATGTTGAAAGCAGCAGCGGCAGCAGTTGTAGATTTTGGTTTCGTTTCGATTCATTTCGTTTCCGGCTCGGTTGGTTTTTAATCGGAGTGAACCCAAATATTGATTTCTAATATTGATGCAATTTCATTTTACAAATTTGCATACTAAATTCTGATTGCTATGGGACTTAGAGGCGGCACAGCTAAAAGTCATGTGTGTATGTTTGTTGGTTTTGCTACTTTTTTTTTTGCTTGGCCATCACACACAATGAAAATCGACAGGGGGCGGGCATTCATAGTGTTGGGCGATGGCACTTGACGCGCGCCGGCAACAGTCGATTAGTTGCACAGGCCAACAGACAGGGAGACAGGAGCAGAGAAACACATACCAGTATTGACACACAATGCTTTTTGTTTTGTGTAATCACAGCAGTAGCTGTTGCCATAGCTGTAGCTGTAGCAGCAGCAAGAGCAATGGCAATTTCCAAAATGAAAACATAAAATAATAAATACGATTTGACAGCGCACAATTGTAGATATAGTCGACGATGCTATAGTCATAGTTCTTCTAGCAATCGTATGGGAAACAGGATAATGCGCAGCCAGCCAAGACCAAATTTATACATATATACATATAGATCTGTTACTGAGTGTGTGTGAGTGTGTGAGAGGAGAGGAAGCAGCATCTACATAATCATATTATGCTTGACTGGCACGACAAACCAAGCGCACAAATGTGGGTCCAACTGCATTGGGCTAAAACAGAGAGAGAAAGATAGATAGAGGGAGAGCAGAGCAGAGTAGCGCTCAGATTCAAGTAATTTGACAGGCGACATACATTTTACGTGCCGCACAGACACACACATGCACATACAGAGAAAGACACTCAGTCAGACAGATAGTCAGTGAGTTGGACAGCTGGACAGAGATAGATGTGAGACAGAGACAGAGACAGAGACAGAGACAGAGAGAGAGAAAGAGAGAGAGAGAGAGAGAGAGACAGGAGGAGGAGGAGTGAGAGTGAGAGTGAGGGAAACAGCTGCGCAAATCTGTTAGTCATGTGAATTGATGAGGGGCAGAAGCGATAAAAAGGCTTGCGAATTGCCCCCGGTGCTCGCTTGGGTTCAGTTCAGTTCGGGCCATGTTCTGTGTGCCATGATATGGGCCAAAACAGACAGTTGGAGCGACAGCGCCACCTGGCAGCTGCCAAAATTGCAAAATTGAAATTGAAATGCGAATGCTGTAACGACTGAGGCACACACACACACACACACACACAGAGAGAGAGAGAGAACGAGGCACACACAGATAGACAGATACAGATCTACAAATACAAGTACAGATGTAGTCACCAACACACAGATACGCATGCATAATACGCATTCGCACCGTATGCAGCTGGATATGCTCCCTGTCGCAAATAGACAAGCCAAAGCAATTAATGTAATGAGCCGCAGCAGCATGTCAGACAGCAATGTCGACGTCAACATTTTTCGCACAAGAATTTTCAATCAGCACAAACACATACATACACACACACTCACACATACACCGACTCCAAGAGTTGAAAGGGGCTGGAAGAGAGGGAGGGGGGCGGGGAGGCGTGGAACTACGTACACGTAATGTGCAAAGGCGTCCAATGTAATTGTTGAAAACCAAGCTACTTAAGTGCAATGCGCTTGTGAATGTCAGCCTACACAAATTATGTGCATGTGTGTATGTGTGTGTGTGTGTGTGTGTGTTGCAAGAAGTACAAACAAAAAGTCCAATCAGCCCTGAATTAATGAGAGGGTGGGTGTTTTTCTATGCTGGGGCGAAAACCCTTTTTGCGGAGTTTGTTTTGCTTGCATTCATTTGCATTTATGTTTTGTGCTACAACTAATTTGAAGGCTCTGTCAGCGCAGACAAAACAAAATCAGCGATGAGTCCCCTCTCTGTCTCACCCTCTCCTTGTTTCTCTCTCTCCCTCCCTCTCTCTCTGTCTTTCTCCCATGTGCCACGACTCATGACAAGACATGTTTCTCGCTACCTGCGAAGGCGTCCAAGTGCATTTTGAGTTGTTGCAAGTTGCAACAAAGGCAAACACACGCGCCTCCTGCTTGCCAACCCCTTTCATTGCTTTTCTTTTATTTTCGTTCCTTTCACACACATATGCATACAATATGCATACTCATTAGTTTGGAGTGGTTCCGTCAACATAAGACGCCCCACTTCCTCTCACCACCTGCCCAGTCATCATCATAGTCTAGCTGTCGACATGTCAGTCAGTCATCATCATCATTCGCAATCCCGTTCGCTTCCTTTTCTATTTGGCAGTCTGTCCTGCTGTTCCCCACTCCGAAATATAAACAAATCCTTTTTGCGCCATTTTGCTTCGTCTTTTAAGTTGCAGCCAATTGTTATTGCAGCATTTATTCTGGTTGTTGTTGTTGGTGCTGCAAAGCAGCAGAGTTGTGCGCTTGCAACTTATGCAGCCTTTTTTCCAGCTCATAAATCTTTTTTCGCATTTTATTCCCATCTCTTATGGCTGCATCTCTTCTGCCAGCCAGCCAGGCAGCTGGGCGGCTTTCAATGTCAACCGGCACAGCGGCTTTTGTTTGACGAAGTGCTCTCGGCCTCATGAATAACTGATTAAAACCTTTTTCGGTTTTCTTGCCGGAATGCCGGAATGAGACTGACTGAATGCCTCGTGACCGGCGGTTGCTCCTTGTGGGTGGCTGTCGTGGTCGGGTGCATATCTAACGCTGACTGTCCTTTCATTTTAAATGACTTGCGCCGGACAAGGGAGAAGTGCAACGGTTGGAATTATTTTGCCGTTGTGCCTTGCTCCGATGATAAATAGCTGTTATATGGATAGAAATTGTCAAACGAATAAAAGTGAACGACCAAGACTGATGATGCGACTGTCAATTATGGCAAGGCCAGCCACTGTTCTTGTGCTGTATTATTGAAACTTTAAGATATAGCAGCAAGTTGTACGAAAATAAGATCTACACAAGTAAAAGTATTGCTCAAGACTTAAATAATCAGTTGAGATTTAAACATTTTAATCTAAATAAAGATTATTTTACATATTGTTGCCTTACTGCATTTTCATTTAAGATAACTATCATATTGAGATATTTACTGCATCTAAAATGACTTCACAACTGTCATGCTGTCAATATTTATGTGCTCAACCGATTTACCTTTATTAACTGTTGAAACCAACTACTGAAATGATGACACAATTACGGCAGTTATCCAGCGCTTTTTTATTGCTAGTTCACAACGGTTATACGGATGTTTAGATCACCTGTAAATTCCAGTTCTTAACCTTTATGACTTGTCTAGACTAGACTGCATGCTTCATAAATGCCAAACATTTTACAACTTAAACTTGAGTTTTCTAATTGGATTTCTTCGACAAACTATTAAACTATCTTTTATATGCACTATTACGATTATGCTGAAGCGTTTTTGGCTGCATAAATTCAGAGCCTTAACAGCACTGAGTTGCAGCAATTCACACTATCATTGAATCCAATTTACAGTTGTGAGGGGAACGGGTTCGTCTCTGTCCAACTGTTCAACTCATAAATACAACATTATTTTCAACGTAAATCGCAGCTAGCATTGTCGACGTCTTCTTCGCCATCGCTTGACTGTGCGCGTCTCAATTCACTGCACATTTTGCAAATAACAATCGCATTTTTTGAATAATTCAAATCCACTTTGTTGCCTGCCTGCCTGTCTGATTGTCCGCCCCAGCGTCCCGCTACCATCCCTTTTGTTCTTTCTCTGAATTGAGCAAAACGCTGTGGTATAAGAAAAAGAAGCATTGGGTGACGAGCAATCCAAATCCAAGGAAAAGCAAAAGCTCGAGCTCCAACCCGAGCCGTCAACTAGCAAGCGCATTTTTGCCTCATGTTTTCTCTGCTTCTGCTTTTATTGTTGGGCCAGCATAAAAAATGTATAGCATAGTTTTCTGCGTTCGCATCTCACCCACACACACAAACACACACGCACACAGACACAATTAGAGCTTAGAGGAGAGGCAACCCATTGAAATATTTAAGCTATGCATCATTTATGGCTACTTTTTTGTTTGCCGTTTTTAGTTTTACTGTTCGTGTTGCCTCACAATTTGGGATTTAAAAGTATGGTATTTAAATTGTGCAGATTTAAATTAAAACTGAAATTGCGCATCATCAACTGCGTTTTTTTTTTATTTGCAACCGCTTTTTCCTATTGTTGTTGTTGCCAGACGTTGATTTCATTTAGTTAAGTTGAGTCGAGTGATAGAGAGAAAACCGGACCGTGCCCACAATTCAAAAATCAATTTTCATTTGCAAAACGATTACATTCACATTCATTCAATGTTCGTTGGTTCGCAGTTTTTGCCTCTTTTTTTTGTTGCTCTTCCCCGGCTTGTCCATGTGTGTGTGTGTGTTGTGTTGGTGTATGCTGCTATCGGTTCTCTTACACTCGAATGAACTTTTATTCAATTTGCAAAGCAACCGCAAGCTGCACAATAGCCGTTTTAAACACTCAACCAACCAACGAACCAGCGAAACCAGCGACTGCCAGCGATTGCCAGGCGAGCGGCCATTTCGTCATTCCATACAGGAGCACAACTCGTCCTTCATTCTCCACTCTCCATTCCCCATTTTTCACTCCCCTCTCCCCATTACCCATTTTCCAGTCTCAACCTCAACCTCAATCTCTCGTGACTGACATTTGCCAGTCCAAATGTCTGCACTTGCCGTCGTTCATTTAAATGCGGCTTTTGGAGGCTGCTGTTGATGCTGGAAAGTGACTAAACTATTTTCCTACTCTTCCAAATTGCATGCGTTTTCCCAATCTCTTACCCACCCTTCATCCTATGCCCATTTTTTGGGGAATTTGGAATGCATTTATTCATGTGCCGCACATCAATTTGTTACATTTGGCAACTGCTATACGCACTGCTATAAAGTTATACAACACAGTTCGACTGTCATACATATAATTTCCGGCAAATATGCATGGATGGCATAGCTTAATTTTAATACCGGCACATACATCACATTGTACTTACAACACCATCTATACACACACCCCCCACCCACCACCGCCCACCTCATCGAGTCTGTCGCATAATGGGCCAACTAAAGACTGGCACATGGAAAAGAGAAAGAAACAAGTATGTAAAAATGAAACAAATACATAATAAACAAAACAATGGCGAAGGGCAGCAGCGACGGCGACAAGCAACAAAAGAATGCGCTCGTAAAACCGAGATTTAGGCCGTGCCACATTTGTGACCAAAAATACTGACACACACACAAATACACAGGCAAGAGGCGAATGAATACACTCGCTCACACACAGCACAGGCACATGCACAGGAAGCGGACAGGAAACGAGAAACAGGAGCTTGCAGGAGGCTTTTGGGGTCCTGCTCATTTTATGCGCTAACTGAATCAGCCCGACAACCATTAACTGAGGCCATTTTATTCAATTTTGTTGTGCCCCCTTCCCTCTCTGCCCTACACACAACAATACAACAACATCCACAAAAAATAAAAGTAGCAACAACACACAACAAACAAAAGGACAACGCTAAAGCGGAAAACGGAAGTATGTACGCAGGTTATGCAGCAGTTCAAGCCGTAGACGTAGCCGTAATCGAGGCTGGACTTGCTGTACTGGTTGCTGCTGCTGCTGCTGCTGATGCTACTGCTGTTGCTGCTGCTGTTGCTGCTGCTGGCTGCTGCTGCTGGCTGCTCCTGGTACGTGTGACAATAATAAAAGTTTTTATTGCCATCGCACACAGCTGCGACGGAACGAAGCCAGGCAGCAAGGAGCTGCCTCACCGAGTGCCGTGTAGATCTAGAAATTAGCCACCGTCTGAGCCAATTTCATCATATACACATATACAGCACTCGTACTCGCCTGCATAGTGTAATTCCAGGTCGTAAATTGTGTCCGACAATCTTTTTTGGAAAATGCCAGAAAGCCCAAAACAAATTCCAAATGCATACGTATTCCAACCACGGCTTGCTCAATGCGTTTCACAGCTACACTTTCTTCACAATACGAGTACTACTTTTAAAGATCTTGAAAAAAACCACTATAGTTCAGAGTCGTTAACATTTTAAATTAAAGTTTTAAGTAAAAATAATTTGATCGGCCGTTCAAAATAGTTGGAAGTGAAGTATACAAATAGTTGTTGGTCGAACGAAAAAAAAAAATTAGACTGAAAATTGCGCAAACTAAACGACGCAAACAAATGATGGAAATTTGAGCGAAAAATTGTGTCAAGTCCGTCTTCTCTTCATCCTCAGCGCTCATGTCCATGTTTGGGGTCCTCAAGTGGCCTACGTGTGTCACATGCACAATGGAGCAACCATTTTCCAGCATTAGACCCAAATACCCACACCAATATACCCACACCCAAACCCACACCAGTACCCATACCCATATAACCATACTCAAACTAATACCCATACCCGAGTCCGCCCTATTAGATATCGTCTTTGTTTTTGAAAAATTGTCTACTTCATTTGGGCCTCTGCAACGAAAATGGCCATGAAATATAACAGTACTCATTATGTTGGGATTACGATGCAATCAACGCAGAAAAAAGTGTCAGTCAAATAAATCACTCGCACAAACATGAGGAATGGGCATCAGAGAGCCCACAGGCAGGACTTCACAATATACAGCCTCCCACCTCTCATCCCCCGCATCCAGTGCCGCCCCCACTCTCGCCCCCACCTCCTGAACGCAATGCGACTTGACAGAAGCACGCAAAATATATATTTTTGGGCCTCTGCACGCTGACATTGTCAACGCCAAGAGTTCCACAAACCGTTTGTCTGTTTTCTTTCTCCGTGTCGATGTGTGTGTGTGTGTATATGTGTATGTGTGTGTGTGTGTGTGTGTGTGTGTGTGTGTGTGTGTGTTGTTCAAAACGCGAGCATAGTTGAAGCTGACAGCGAGAACGACTGCGGAATCGGAGAAGGCGTCAACTGACATGGGAGGCGGAGACAGAGACGGACGCTGTCATTTCGTCCACTTCGTGTGCCAGGATGAATGGCGTTGTTGCTCCCGCTGTCGCTGGATATTTTGGGGTTGTTATATCGCAACAAATTTTTTTTAATTATGCAGTCGCCAGACATATATACGAAGTGGCTTTCCTTCTCGCTCTTTATTTATTTTTAAGCTTGTCAGAAAGTTGTGCGAAAGGGGAATGTGATGGAAAAGGTCAGCTAATCACCGCTAAGTAAAGTATTAATTATTACAAGAGTTTGCAACAGTAAAAACTGATTGAAAATACGCTGAAATAAGGAAAATATAAGTAAAAAGTAAATGGCTAAATGGAAAACGCAATTCATCTTCTAAGAATCTTAAGAGACATGATAATTATAAGTGAAAGATATGTGAAATCGTTAATTTTGTTTTAAAGAAAAATACGTAACTAAGCTAATTTAATACGGAAAATCGCTGAACAACCTTTTAAGCATAGCATTTAAGTTACTTCATAATTTATTTAACTTTTATACAGTGGGAAACGCAATTAATATATATAAATATATATATTTTCATAGCTATTTATAAACACTTTTATTACAAGATTTCATAATTATTGTCAAATCGGAGTTGCCAAAACTCGAAATTCAGCTTTGAACTTCTTATGGGACTTTGGGTTTCGACTCTCAATTTCAAGTTGGCCCTTTGATAATCATCTTGGAGTCGTCGGAAACTTCATTTCAAGCAATTCAACGCGGCAAGCCAAACAATGGCGCAACAAATGAGCATTCAATTTGCTCCTGCGGCGACTATTTCTGCAACACCCCATGCCCCCAACATCCCTTTCAAAATCCGCGCGCACAAGTAATACTACCAGCAGCTTATCTCAGTTTCATTACAGTTATTGTCGTTGTCATCAGGTCCTCCTGGTGCTATGCGCCACAATGTTGGCTAGAGCTGGGATAGAGAATAAAACTCCAAGTTTCTGCTAAACCTTCGGGCATCTGCGGCAGCATCCCTCCTTCGTTGCCACTCCCCCTATGCGCTACTTACTTCTTAGCTGCAATTTCGCATACACACACAAACAACAGCGTCAACAATAATAGCAACAACAACCACAAGCGGAGCAACACTTCCGTTAGCTGCTTGAAATAAAAACTTGATTCTGTGAGGAGAGTGCGAGCGGGTGGTTCTGTGGTGGGGGTGGTTGTTGGTGTGGGCGTACATTTGCGCCCGGCAAGCAATTCTAAGCACCGCAACAAAAGCTGAGCACAACATCAACATCTAAATGCAATGCCATAGAAAAATGCAAAAAACACAAAAATAAAAAGCAAACATAATAAAAAAAAACGCAGTTTCCGTGCGGCAAACAAGTAAAAACAAAAAAGCAACAGAAAAGCGAAACAAAAAAAATGTGTGCGCGTATGAAAAAAAAATAAAAATACTTAAGCGTTGGCAGCGTCGATTTGTGCCGCCCACAGAAAGAGAGGCGTGCCACGCCCACTATCGCTGCTGCTGCTGCTGTTAGTTGGGACGTGGCAATGCCAGCTTCACACTTGAACACGTAGCAGCCTGCAGCGCTTGAACCACGAGCCACCCCCATCTGCACCTCCACCCCCATTACTACCCTCATTTTTTTGTTGCGTAGCTGCGTTTTAAGCACACCAGCTTAAAAGAATGCTACAAGTTTTTGCATTTGCTTAAAAGCCCCGATTGCGTATCGTTCAATACAATTTGGCCTTAAATTGCATTTGCCACACACATTTTATATGTACAAAAAAATGTTTTCTCATCTTTTTGTTGTTGTTTGTTTTGATATTATTATATTTTTTTGTCTTAAAATTTGGATGTGTATTTTAAGCGCTTGCATAAATTGATTTATTTGTATAAAATAGAAATGCAGTCAGCAGCTGCTGCTGCCTGAATTATTTTATATTAGTCCATCTTCTTCTGTCTCTATCCATGTATATAACTATCTCTATCTCGGGTCAGTTATTTGTCTGCTTGTCTTTTGATTTATTAGTTTCGTTTTAAACATTGCGGTTAACTCGACATTTCCCATTGATGTGTATATATGTATTTATGAGGCTACAACTGTTTTATTCTGGTTTTGCATTCTGTTCAGTTTTATGCTGTTCGGTGTCTACTAATGCCAAATTCGTTAAATAATAAATAAACATAATGAAATATATGCAGAACAATGTATCTTCTATCTTCACATGCTCATCTGTTGGCCCTATCAGCATGTATGTATGTCTGTCCATCCGTTTGTCTGTCGGTTTGTTGGTTAGGCATAAGCTCGCTTATCTGCAACGTAGACCAAAAATGTTCCACCCACGTTAGCGTAGGTGCCATAACAACAATAGCATCAGCATCAACAGCAACAACAACAACAACAACAACAACAACAACAACCTTGGGTTGGGTCAACAGTTTCGGTAGCTGTTTGGCGGTGACGTTTTTGTATAATTAATTTTTCTTGTTCAGTGGTTTTGTACAATCAACATTCGATGTAAAAACACTGCAAACAAGTGCAACGCATACAAGCGCAGTTAAAGTGCACACACACCCACTCACACACACACACACACATATGAACAAATGCCACCGCAGGACTTAACAGGCACAACTACAACGATAGAATGAGAGGTTGCCTGGACTGACGTCCTTTAACACAACTACTCCTCTCTCATATCTGTGAGTGTGAGTGTGTGTGTGTGTATGTGTGTGTGTGTGTGTGTGTGAACTCTTGAGCTGCTTGCATATGCATGCGAAAATGTTAAAGCAAATAAGAATGAGTGTGAAAACGAGCAGCTTGTCATGTAAACAAGTAAACCAATAAGTGCAGCTGCGTGTATGTTAGCAACACAGGGAGAGGGGGCAGGTAGAGGGGGATGGAGAGGTAAAGACAGCGAGAGAGCTAGTTGCTCGAATAGCACTTAAAAAGAATCTCAAATAAATTCAAGATTTAAATTGTGCCAGCAAGGTGCTTTTAAATATTTTCATTACTAAGGCTTCTATTTGCTAATAAATTTCGATTATATTATTCATAACATACTGTGCTGTCAACACACACACACACACGCACACACACAGATTTCATTGGAAAGAGTGTTTTCTCTTGTTGATTGCATAATTCGACTTCTGTTGTCATAATATTTAAATTGAACATATTTCTCTAACTGGCAGTTTCCACTACTTGCTTCTGATTCCTCAAAAATCAATGTATTAATGAATAGCATTCAGTTAAGTATTCAGGAGGACTCTTAATACTTTATAAGAAAGCATTGCTCTAGGAGGATTCTCTGCTTCTGGCTGTTGCTTAGCTAACTTCGTAAATCACAAACTAAGCTACGTTGTAATTGATTCTTGAATAATTTCTCGGATCTTAGCTACTTATTTAAATTCAAGAGGATGCTGTTCCATTTCAATTTCTTCTCATCTCTGTTAATTTCCGCCCATTTGCCGCACCCATGCTCGTAGCATTTTTTCAAAATGAAAAAAAAATTGTTTAATGAATTACGCTGTTGTGTTTGTTTTTTTTTTTATTTTTTTGTTTATTTTTTTCGGGGTTTTGTTGTTGTTTATACAATTTGTTTACGCAACGCGTGACGCTTAAATGCTAAATAATGCAAATGTAAATGCGACGCATTGTTTGTCCTTGTATTTGCCCCAGTATTGTTGTTGTTGTTCAGCCTTTTGCTCTGGTAATTCTTGCAAGCCCTTTTTGAAATGCCCTCACACAGAGCAAGGGTATGTTGGCAAATGCCAAAATTAAAATAACTGTTGAAAGACCCCTTACAAAATGTAGGATGACTAGCTTCAAAGTTGTTTTATCTATTTATTTAGATGTGTTCCGATCTGTTTTCAAAGTATTTTCTTTATATGCATAAGAGTTTGCAAGCATTTTGGTAGACCCCGCTTAACCACAAACTCCAAAAATTATTTTATTTTCAAGTTGCCTTTAGAGTATTAGAAACTTCGACTCTGTTGAAATGTAGTTGGTTGGTTGTTGGATTTCGTATTAATTTTCTTACGCATCGGCCGCAATGAACATGCAAAAAAATTAGCATATTTTTTGTGTGTGTTCTATGCTCTGATCGATTTGGGGGACTAACGAGTCAGACCCAAAAACAAAAAAAATGGATTCAGGGCAATTTACAATTGGTCAAAGACATTCACCGGGCCATTTTAAAGGCGTTCCCCTCCAGGCTGCCACAAACAACACAGACACAGAGGCGACACAAGCCCTGGGGCGCTGGGAGGTGGCAGTGTGAGGCATTTCCCAACTTATGATTCGCGAAAAAATTACATTAGAATTGCAAATTGACGGGCGGCAGTGGCTTCGGTTATGCAGGCATTCAACATGGCTAAATAAAAGTTTGTGTCTTTGCGGCAGCAACAGCAACAGCAGAATTTGATTTGTGCTAGGCAGGAGGTGTGGGCGGGGTAGAATGGGAATAGGGGGCAACAGCAACAAAAGCAAATACAAACAAACTCAAACATTTATGACAATAACTTCTTAAATGCGTTGTTGCCGCTTGCTGGTTGCCATCAGCAAGGAATCTGTCCTACCCCATCTGCCCACAGCGATATGCAAGGGAGGCACCGCTTTCGACTGGAGATTGCCAGGATGCCACTGCCTGGTGGCTGGCGGCTGGTCTACGTCTCCGGGGCTGCCGTTGAATTGAATTACTTTTGCGCCAGTTGAAATTTCAATTGCCTGGGCGGAATGGCAGGCAGGCAGTAGGAAGGCGATTTCAGGAGCAATACAAAAAGCTCGAGGCAAAGGACTGCGACGACAAGGACAACGTGGACTCGACGCACATGTGCAGCCATATGTGATGGTGGCAGCGACGTCGGCGTGGGCACAATGCACTGGCCGGAAACGGAAATGCATGCTGGCATTTTAGCATGCCCAACACACATAAACACACATACACAAATACAGAGTGAAGGCCGAGCAGTGCGGGGCAGTCGTTGGGGCATACAAATGAGGCGTTGAATAATTGATGGCATAAATTCGCACTTGAGCAAAAAATAGCATTCTATTTTATGTTTTTATACCCTGTATCTATTAAAAATGGTTTAGAAGGGTTTGATGAAGTCGTACAGAACAAAGTCACAAATATTCTTGTGGTATGGAAGAACTTTTTACATAAATTTCTTTATAATTTAAGTACGTTTATAATATTGAACATCTGTAAAAAGTTTATAAAATTCGTAAAGAAAATCGTATATTCATGTTTAACAAATTGGAAAAATTACAAAAAATGTTTATATCTAAAACAAGTTCGAGTTATGCTAGATAAAGTTTAAGGTACTTCTAAGTTCAGCTCTCTCTTCAAAATTATTTTTTGTTGTTTTTAATATTATTCGCTCGTTTCTCGTTCTCAGTTTTGGTATTTTTTTTTCGGTAGGGTCCAATGCTTCCGGTCAACCTACCGCCATTCGCTTTTAGTGTCCCCTCTCTCATTCTCTCTCTCTCTCTCTCGCTCGCTTGCTATCTCAGCATGTTTAATTCACAATCTCGGACACAGCGGTGCGACCCGGTGCCACCTTTGCACTCAAGTGCGCAGTCAGCCCATCCCTTACCAACCCACCCCACCCACATCCTCACCCACAAAACTTCACCCCGCCCACCCGCTTACTGCACTTGCCCACTTGTGACCCACAGCAGCGAGGGCAGCACCAATCCGAGCCGAGCTGAATTGAGCGGCGCTGAACAGAGCAGAGCAGAGCAGAGCAGAGAGTTGCTCGTTTAACTTTCATGAAATTATAATTTGCTTTGTAATTCGAGCATCCTTAGCAGGCTGGCTGGCTAGGACCTGGGGGCCACAGCAGAGACCAGCTGTAGCAGCCGTAACAAGCATATATAACTACACATTGAAAATATTTTAATTAACGAAAATTGTTCAGCAAGTTGTTTTATATACCTACTATATATGTTTGGATATTATATCCAGCCCAAGTTTTAGGCCAGCCAAAAACCAATCCCATTAGAAATCCCAATTCTACTCGCAAGTCTGCAAGTCCAAGTCCAAGTCCTTGCAAAATATTGAGCAGCTGCTTTCCTTTGAATCATAACACACTCACTCACAGCCTGTATATATATATATATATATACTACACACTCACATATATATCTATATATATATGCTTTGTGAGATCTCATGTGGAATCGCAGTCCACAAAGTACATATATCTTACTTATGCTCGCAAAGATTAAAAGTTTTTCACTGCCGAGGCATGCAAGCTCTTGCCTAAGCTGTAACATCTTTGTGTGGCACTCCAACCCCACCCTCTCCCCCGCTGCCACTCTCACTCCCACTTCCATATATACACCCCCCGGCTCCTGCTTTCTTATTCTGGGCCACTCTTTGTGCGCTCGTCTTGATTTTTTGAACATAACCCTCTCAAGTTGTTATTGGCCTGCCACAAAATCTGCCCCTGCATGTGTGTGTGTGTGAGTGGGTGAATTCACAAAAGCCAAACCGACGTCAGCGTAGCTGAACCTTTTCAAATCCGAAATCGATATTAATTAAATTTTAGTAGCTAACGCGAATCTGTGGACTTTGCGTGTACCCAAATGCAAAGCTTAAGAATCTCTTTGCTGGCAGTAAAGCTGCAAAAAGGTGCCAAACTTTCTCCTCTGTGGCCATCTCATTAAAAGTGATGACAAGTTGCTCGGCTTTCGCAGGGCTCTTTTCATTATTATAAAATACTTGTGTTGGGCACACACAGTGCCCTAAAAATAGCAGCTATTACCCATTCCCCCGCAAGAGCAAAACAGATGAAAAATAATGAGCCAATCAGCTAGTTCTGCAATTCTACAGTTGAGTATAAGATACCAATGAAAACATACATTTTGAGCTGCAATAATAGCTAAGCAGAGTTTACAGATCTTATCTCAAACGGTAGATTAATAATGATTAAATGTTAAATTTTAAATAAGTTTTAAGTAATATTTGTTTAAAGTTTAAACTCTAAACAAAAATACAATCGCTTCAGTTAAATTTATAGAACTGCAAATTTTATTTTAAAGTGTTTGAAGCTCAGTTTGGTTTCTTGAAGTGTATCGATATATAGATATTGATTTATAAAGGGAAAATCACAGCACATTTAAGCATCAAGAACTTTGCAACTCACATTACTTATGGTCAACAAAGGGAATATAATTATTGTTGGCTGTTGAATTGTGTACATTGACCTATAAGTTGAACTATTGTAGCCAATACGCAAAGAGCATAACTTAGTTATAAGTCTTAGACGAGTAGTTGAGGGCATCTCATATATGCCCAGTCTGGCATCTGTTTTGTTGTTATTGTATCCATACTCTTATAGCATCTCCATATTCAATTACGAACCCAAATCAGTCAACCGCATTAAAAACTCTGCTTCATTTCCGTGACGAGCCACATACTCACACTCGCATACACACATATATGTATTCATATATACACACACACACACACACACACACACATACATGGCAAGATTCATATGTAAATATTGTTTGCTCTTTGTGCGCATTTGTGACCTTTGCTAAACTAAGGGCAGCTTTGTGTACCGATTGTAACCCATGTCCTCTCGCACCCCACTTCTCTTTTACACCCTTGCCCTCCCCCATCCTGCTGCTTGCGGTGCCATAAAATTTCACTCTTTCTTCCATTAATAGTTGATCTACTGAGCCAAGGGCATAAACTATGCAAAAGCTTTTCCATCATTGCCATTTGCCATTCAGTGCAAGCGCAGCCAACCCTCACTTTCTCCCTCTCTCTCTCTCCCCCCTCTCTCTCTCTCTCTCTCTTTGAGTATTGCTATCTCTGTTTCACTTAATTGCTCAAATCTCCATACACAATTTAATATTCATACTTGCGTTTCTATTCGTGCTGTTGCTAATGTTAGGGTCCGGCGGATTCATGGATGGCATAACAACAACAACAGCAGCAGCAAATCAAGTTGCGGATTACAAAACCGAATCCTTTTTTAATTGAATACTTGTGCACATTTGTATAAATCGTGCTTTGGCCCGCTCATTAATGCTACAATTTGAATTGATGCGTTTTTGATTGCGCATTTGTCGCAAACATTTCGCTGGAGTGCACTGAGTGAGATAAATAGCGAGAGAGAGAGAGAGAATTAGAGAGAAATGGAATGGGAGAATGTCTCTTTCAACTTGCTTTATATGCGCATTACTCATACGCCGTGTGGGGTCGTTCAAGGCAACAGCAAAAAGCAACTTAAATTCTACTTACAGCCAAATATGTAATAAATACGAGCTTAAAAAAGTTTATCTATATTTCAACCGCACGCAGTCATGTGCTTACAAACACACTCACTATCACACACACACACACACACACACACACACACACAGACATATCGTTAGATGTATGGCAGATATTTGGCATATATAGAATGAAGCTAGTGCCGCCTGTTTTTTTGCTGTCGCCACGAAAAGTTTTTGAAAGATGTGCCATTCCCCAATCCGGCACTTAGACAACTCGCACGTCCAGCTACCAAAAGTTCATTTCGCTTCTTTTTCATTTATATATTTTTCCCCATCCAACACATACACCCGACCAACAAAAATAGATAGGTAAGTAGAGAGTGCGTGTGTTGAGTGGAGCATAAGTACTTTACAAGAGTGACTCCCCCAGCGAGTTTTCATTAAATGCGTCTTTGCGGCAGCAGCTTTAAAATGTTGCAAATCCAAACAAATTCTTTTATTCTCAATATGCCCGAAACCCAAAGTCCGACGCTGTATAAATTGTCGCAATCAAGCTACCGCATAAAGTGAAAACCAACAAAAAAAAATGCACAGTGGCAAAGCCGACAGAAAGATGAATTACTGCAAATTATCCAGTTAAAAGTTTTTTCCGAGACGAAAAGTGAAGGAAAAAATATATGCGATCTATTTAACCACGATTTTAAGCTATTTTATACAATAAAAACGTATCGCTTTAATTTAAAATAAAACGCAATAAGAATCAACAAACATTAAATTTGCAAAGTTGTAGAGATATAAATCTCTCATATTTTAATAGCTTTGTGTCTTCTGATTTTATCCAAATTTATGAATTAAGTTTCACTTATTAATGTTGACCATTGCTTTAAATCTCTTGCCTAATTTAAAACAAGTCACAAAATATGTTTTAAAAAGTATGTTAAATTTGTTTAGAAAGTGATTTTTAAAATACTTGGCATACAAGTACACATGTGAGCCACTTCCTGAGTTGCAGCTGCTGCTGTCGATGGCTGCTTTTAAGTTTTTCGGCATTTTTCCAAAAATAAAAATCACCCGCAGCTGAACTTTTTTTTATTTGTTCGCTATGCTCAGCAACATTCATTAATGTCAGGAACAGCGGCAGCAGCAACAGCAACAGCAACGGCAATTTCGTCTAGGAGACAGCCACATTATGTGCCACAAAACGCATAAAACACATACACATACACACACACGCACACAGATACAAGTAGAGAAGTGTCTGTGCCTTTGTCGCCGTCGCCGTCGCCGTTGTGGTTGTCTACCCGCTGTTTTATATAACGATTACGATAATGAAGCGACGGCTTTTCCAGCGGGCGCAGCATTTTTGTACACAAAATGAGCCAAATGAATGGCTGCCACTAGCCAAGCAGAGACTGTGGCCAGAATGGCCAGGGTGGAGGGATGGGATGAGTGGCAGACAGGCAGCACTCCGAGGATCTACATTGTAGGAGAGAGCAACGTCTGTCGTTGATGGCTTTTTGAAGTTCTCAACGCAGGCGGCGCAATGATTGGGGGATTATGACGAATTAATGAATCCAGATTTAAATAAAATTACGCAGTTACTGCTTGTTAGTGCCAGTCCCACTGTTCGAGTGCGAACGTAGTATTTAACGTTTTGCTAATAGAATTAAAGTTTGCGGTTGCAAATGCTCGACCAATAACATAATTAGCGACAAAAGCCTTGCGTAATTATGACTGGCAGGTTACTGCTGCAACTAAGTGAGGGGGCAGTGTGTGTGGTAAGCTGATGAGGGCGAGAAGAGTGCCTACTGATGCAATTGTTGCCCGCTTAATTAACAACAGCTATTGCAATTGTAGCTGCAATTGCAATCGCCTCCCGTTACACCAGCAACAACATTGCGGCAGGTAATTTTAGTCTCATTTGGCGCATGCAAGCTTCAGCTGATGGTTTTGTATTCGCATTGTTTGTGGCATTGTTGTTGATTGTTAATTGAAAAACAATGTTGTACCCTCTTACGTCGACGGCTGCATATAAAGAGCTGTGAAACAGCAGCAACACCAGACCCAACCAGACCAAACTCGAGTCATGTCGAGTGGATTCGAGTTCGAGGTTCAACTGCGGCGCGAAGCTTAATTAATTTTTATAAGGCTGTCGTTATCCAGCGTCGTCAACAGTGTTGTTGCTGTAGCTACTGCACTTTAATTACAATGCACAGAAGTTGCCTTAAGCCCATTGATTAAATTTAATCAATGGCCATAAGCAGGATCACAGGGCAACACGAAGGCATCGAAGACTGCAGGCAGCTCATTAATGTTCTCGTTCGCAACTTTGATAGCCAAAGTGCAATTAGCGTCAGAGCCAAAGCAAAACTTGTCATATTAAAATATTGAATAGCAGCAGCAACAAGATGAGATGGGAAGACAACGGTGTAATCAAAACTATAATAACAACAACAGCTCAAACGCTGCCAAAGACAAAAGGATGTATGTTGAGACTGTATAAATAATAGCCATTAAATTTAATCAGTTATTAAAACAAAAGGTGGACTTTACAAAGATATACGGTAGGTAAAGAGAGAAAGGAGTTGAGTTGAAACTTTGAAGGTACTAGCAGTACAGTGTGCAAAGAGCCAAGAAAGCTTCATCACAGCAGATTGCCAGTGTATCTTTAGCTGCTGGAACTCAAATCTGTATCCACATTAAAATTGTGTAAATGCATATGTATGCATCACTTAGGATCCTCTTATATAAAGTCCTTGAAAACATCTCTCGAATTTTCCCTTTGAGCAGACAATTGCCTAATCGATTATAAAACGATTAACAGCAAAACTAAGCTAAGCTGCTCAACTAATTGAATGAAGAAAACCTATCACTTACCATACGAAACAGAATCGACTAAAATGTCAGTTAGTAACTCAGTTCATCATTGCAGGCAGTTAGCGGCCTCATTACCGGCTTCCTTACCCCCAAAAAGTCTGTTCGGTTAGTTAGTTGCATAGTTTTGGCCCGGTTTGTCAGTCAACTATAATTATAAGTTCCCTTTTGCGTCATAATGGCCAAAAGTTTTTCTTGGCCCTGTATTGGTAGATGCGTGTGTCTACCTCTCTCTCTCTCTCCCTCTCCCCATCTCTGTCTCTGTGTGTGTGAGTGTTAGCCATTGTTGGTGGTCGCTGTGTGCTCACTTTTGCAATTAGCAACAGTTTTGTCTGCTCAGTGCTTTTATTCGGTCATTAATTGACTTGCGCGTTCAAACTGAAAACTTACACAAAAAAACAAAAAAAAACGAACAAAAAGAAAAATATAATAAAATTTTGTTGCAACTTGTCTAACAAAGCAATTTTTCTTCCTATTACTCTATTTGCAGATCGAGGACGCCATGTTAATGTTTGACAAGCAAACCAATCGGCACAGAGGTAAGTTAACAATAACAACAACACTAATACATACTCGTAACAATAATAATAACAATAATACTGCTCGTAATACTCGTTATAATAATAATAATGCTTACAACTCGAGCACATTGCTGATTTGTTGTTGCTACTGCTACGACTAGCTCCGTTTCCTGGTTTTAACGATGCAGAAGACGGAGCCGGAAGTGCGAGCGTTTTGCGCAATGCTCTGTCAATGCATGACAGATACAGTAACAGATACAGATGCGGATGCGGACGCAGTACCATTTCATAGATACACTCGCATTAAAACCGGCTAATACAGTTTTAAAACGTTAGCGGGCAGGGCCAACAGCGGAAGCAACGAGTGAAATAGAGATAGATGGACAGGGAAAGCGACCCGAAAAGATTACCTGCCAATGCAACCGGATATAACCGGGCGAACACACACACACACACACACACACACACACATACACACACAGGCAGATATGCCTTAATGGGTGGTTGAAGCTGGAGTGGGTGAGTGTGTGGGTGGTTGGTTGGTTGGTTGGGTTTGGCTGGCTGCTGTTGTCCAGCAAAGGCTTAAATCTCCAGCGCACATCCGTTACACGAACTTGTAGTCGCACGACTGCGCCCATTTTGCCCCGTTTTGGCCATGTTATCCCAGTATGTGTCCATGTTCGAAGGACCAGCGACCTGTGCGAACTGTGCGACCTGCTGCCTCCGTTGTCGTTCTCAATTCTGCTTATTAAAGTTTTAAATAACGCGCCGAAATTCGCATTGAGATCGGAGTCCAACGCCCATTGACATGTGACGGGAGACGCAGCAAAAGGAGGGGGAGCATCAGAAACAGCAGCAGTTTCACCTGAGACATGGCACATTAAGATTGATGTGCATGATGGTACCAGAGGCAACACTCACACACATACACACATACACAGACGCACACACACACAACCACACCGCTAACTACACATATACAACTGCAGGCAACTAACAATGTCTGTGTCCAAAAGTAATTAGCTGCCCACTCTCAAACACATATACAGGCATGCATCAATAGTTGCTTGGTGCTCATACACACACACACACACACACACACAGAGTATGTGAGTACATGCTGGCCTTGTTAACTTTGGTGGCCTCATGTATTCGGGGTCCACTGTCCAACCAAATTACGCACACGGGAATAAGGAAACATGATTTTTGCTTGTATGCAGGGCACCATAAAAAATTGTTGCACACTTCTGAGCGGCGCCGCATTGCATGAGATAAGCAGCAGCAGCCGCCGCCGCCGCGACCCACAGAACATTTCGTTTAATTGGACGCTGGAGTACTGAAAGCTGCATCATGATGCATATCATATGAAAAACAGAAAACTCAACGAGAAACGGAAAACGGGAACTGCCGAGTAGCCTTTTGGAAATGGCAATAAAAACAAGCAGCGCCCCATTTAAAAATTATGTGCTGCGCTGCAGTTGGAAGATGAGAGAACGGAATGCAGCGTAGCGCAACATCTGCTCAGTTATAATGCATGGAAAAAAAAGGGGATATAAAACTACAAATTGCAAGCATGCAGATTTATTCGAGAGAGAAAAGAGAGTAGCAGAAAAACAAACAAGAAAATGATTACATTCAGTTTTTAGAATGAGTACCAAGAATCATGCTCACATTCAAATGCAACCACAAAAGGTATCCAATTTGAGAACAGGTTTTTAACATACATGCTCAAACTGAATCAACATCCAGATGAATAATGTACAATATAACAGTGTTGCACAACGTTTCTCTATGACCGTGATAATTATTTAAGTGCTATAGTAAACTCCTGTCGATTATTCGGCTGACATGTGGAGTATTTTGAGCTAAAGCCATTTTCTGTGATTTTTCTATAAATATGACATGCAGATATTTACTGTTATTGACATGGCTCGCAGGACACGTCAATTTTGCAAATTACAATTGCCAGGGTCGATCGGTATACATATAATGAAATATGCAATGGTTTTTAGTTGTTAGCAGTCAACCGTCAACTACAGCCAGGCAAGACCAACTGCCCAACTTCACACTGTTCGCTGTAACTCATCCAACCAGCCAACCCACTAAGCACCCAATCCGCCACTACAAGGAGCCGACTTTAACGCTTTCGTTTCGAGTCAATAGAAAATGTGTGTCGTTAATCAAAGGGTATTAGTTGTAGCTCTGTAGTCTTCATTGCCACGACCATGCGACTTTTTATACAGTTGGACGATGTACGACCTTTTGCCATGAGCTGGACTAACAGACGCTTCAGGGCCCAAATGCCCACATCTCCAACCCCCCTCCTTTCCTCACTGAATGACTGCCTGGCTCCTGCTGCCCAGCCTGCCTACTGGCACTTGCGATATGCCTGTAATTGCATTTTATCGATCCAAGAGAAAAAGGTTTCCCAGCGTACATGTGGCAATTGCCAGCGTGTACACACACACACACACACACACACACACACACACACACACACACACACACACACACAATCAGAAACACTCACATTCTTACACAAAGAGGACACCAACTATAATAAAGAAGCGAAAAAAGTCGAGCAAAGACGCCGCTGTTCGTTGCTCGGGCTACACGGCAGCAAGTTTGTTACTCATTCATAAATCATGTGTGCAGCGACAGACAGACAGAAAGACAGACACACACACACACTCACATATAAATATGTAAGACATTCACACACACACATAAACTGTGTAGTGGAAGCCCGGTCACTGAAACATGCAGCGACGTTTCTCCAACTAACGGCTGCAGTTGGCCCCAAAAAGTAAGGGAAGCATTATATCTATAACGTAGGAGAGGGCGAAGGTTGGGTTGGGTTGGGTTGGGTTGGGTTGGGGTAGGAACGGAAACGAAACGAAAACTATATGAATATGCCATAAAACAATATAGGCTGGCATACTAACATCTGCAACAGCAACAACAACAACAAAAACAGCAATAACAGCTGCAGTCACAGTCATACTTGAATAAATGCAACTGAGATGAGTTTGCTGGTAATTAATGTGCACATATAATAGGAATTACCTGCAAGATTATGACTTCCGTTAAAGGCTTAAATTTTATGTAGAGTTCTCTAGAGAAATATAAATCTTTTGTAAGTTTACGTTACTATGAAGAGAAATACTAACACAAATATTATTTTAGAAAATTATTTGTATATTTGAACTGAATAATTGAAAAGAGAGCTTGCAATTTAAAATCACAAAAAAAAAAGGAGCAATTCATTTCCAATGAAAATCATGCATACAAATTCAATATATATTGATTTATGTAAAGGCGATGGGATTAAAAGTTAGCAAATGTTGATCGCCAGCTGATGACTACTGTGGCTTATATGTGGGATACACGACAGCGGCGCACAATACTATGCTATGAATTTCATTTGGCAGCCAAGGACATGCACAACGTGCGCCTAAAAAGCCGGTTGCGGCGGTTAGTGGGCGATGGGTGGCTGAAGTCGAATGTGGGTGTTGGGTGGTGCCAGTAACTGAGGTGTTGGCGCGGATGCATATGGCGAGGGATGGTGTTGCAAACTTGCTTGGCAGTTGGCGTCGCCAGCCGCCACTAATATTAAAATTGAAAATTTTGTAATTTTTCTTTTTTGGCAAGCCGGCGCAGCGCAGTCATAACAGCTGGCAGGCTACCGCTGCCCCCATGCCCCATGCTCCATGCCTCATGCCCCATGCCTCCTATAGTTTGCTTCGTTGCTGTCTCTATTTCTGGTAGTAGAAGAAGTGCTATATGTAGCCATATCTGTGGACATTACTTGGCAATAACATGCATGAGTGTGCAATTTTTGCAGTTGGCAAAAGCATCGTCAGGGTCTCTCTTTCAGTCCAAGTCGAGGCTCGTCGTCGTTGTCCTACGGGAAATTTTCGACAGGTAAAAATGGCAGCAAAACCAGCCGCAGAATTAACTAGCAAAGCGACTCCTGACGGGCATTTTTCATGCTGCTTTTGGCGCATTTGTAGCTAGCAGATACATTTTTGATTGAGTTACGTACAGTGAGTGGGCTGAGTTGGAGTGGGGGGGGGGGGGGTTTGATGGTGGTGGTGGTTGTGTTTGGTGAAAAGAAATTGCTGGCTTCATTTGCTCGCCAAGCGGTCGGCGCACTTGGTCTGATTTATGAGTGGCCAAAGGCAGCAACACTAAAGTGCCAACTACGTGTAACTTGCAACGTGCGCTAATTTTATATAATTAAAACAAACACGAGCACAGAATAAGGAGGAGCCAGCCGAGAGTTGCAGAAACAGAAGGAGTTAAAGTTAATGAGAGTGAAAGTGGGATGGATAGAGGGAGAGACAGTCAGCAACTCTTGAACGCCCACAATGCTGTTTTCAAAGGGCAAGTAGCAAACAACTGAAAGGAGTCGCTTCTCAGCACATGTCGCTAATAAGCCTGCGTGTTTACCGTCACTTGTTTCAACTAATTTGTCAGCAACGCCCAACGCCCCGCATTGCAAGACAGAAACAAACACACACACACACACCTATACACACCAACACACATGCATATACAAAGCGAAGCGATGTTTCCGATGGAGGCGTGGCATCAGGTGTCTGCACTTGGCCCTGCTAATTGCACGACCCTTTTGGCCTGGCCAAATCTCTGACAATTGCGCTAATTGAAAAACCTCGATAAGACCAAAGCGCAGGCAGGAAAATTGACACCAACACACAGATATATATATTTAATGCTCTTGCGTTTTCCTTTTACTAACATGCATTACAAGCAGCGACCATAATGAAAGCGTAACTTTACTTCTAAGTCTCCTACATATAAAGTATATAGGATAATGCGTGAGAGATCCACTTGATAGTTAATATAGTCGATAGCAAGTTTTAATTTTAAATATGCTTGAGCATTTTAAGATCATAAGGCATTAATAAGAACACCAATCTGTAGCGATAAATGAGCATCAATTTCGATAGTATCCTCTCTTAAAGCACTGATACAAATTTAAAGGAATATGAAACCCTTTGCTTTGGCCTTGTACAAAATGTCTCAAAATTTATAACCAATAAATGTCACATGGATTATAAATACAATTTCGAAAGTGCTTGCCATTCATTTTGGCACAGTCTTTCCTCCAATAAACTATTATTATATTTATATATATATATATATATATATATATATGTATATACATATAAACTCGATTATGAAATATTGCATATATTTTGAGAAATTAACAAAATTTGACTATAGAAATTTGGCAGCAGCAGCAAAGAGTGAAAAAGCTGATCCAGCATTTCTATGCAATTTGGAGAGGTTTTTGGGTAGCGAAAACTTCATGACAAAGTTATTATGCACTCGGCTGGGTTATTTTCAGTGCTGGGCAAAGTTTGCTATGTAAACTCGAAGGCAGGGCAGTGTTTGAATTACTCGGCGCGGCCGGCACTTGAGTTCCCTGCAGGGATCCAGGCGCCCTGCCGCATATTGAGGTCAGCTTGCTGGGAAATGGGGAGAGGATGCTGGAGTGCCCAACAAGGGCACGAGGGGGAACTGGGGATAGTGCGCTGGCTGTCTGGGTACGTCTCGGTCTCGACACTTGAGTAAATTATTTAGCCGCTCGCACAAAAGCATATTTCGTTCAATTTTTGCAGCTCTTAAACTTGTTTGCCCACTCTTTTTGACTCTCTGACTCTTTTACTACTTTTTCACTTCATGTTTGTTTTTTTCTTTCTTTTCTTCTCTATTTTTTTCTTGTTTTTTTTTTGCTGTTCTCTTGTTTTTTACAGGTTTTGGCTTCGTTACATTTCAAAGCGAAGATGTGGTAGACAAAGTTTGTGAAATTCATTTCCATGAGATAAACAACAAAATGGTAAGTCAAGCGAAACCAAATGAAACGAAATGCAGTAACTTTACTTAACCCTTTCCCCCTGTTTCCCTCTGTCACTCTTTCTTTTGTCACTTGCAGGTGGAGTGCAAGAAGGCGCAGCCGAAAGAAGTAATGTTGCCGGCAAATCTGGCCAAGACCCGAGCCGCAGGTCGCTCCGCTTACGGTGAGTTGGTAGTCTGGGGCAGCCACGCAAATCAATCGGCTTCGGCCACATCCGCCGCTGGCCTCCTGCCAAGTAGTTTAGCCGCTGCCGCCACAGCGCTGCATCAGCAGCAGCAGCAGCATCAGCAACAACAGCAACATTCACACCACCACCATCAACAACAACAACAACAGCACACACATCATCATCAGCTACTTGGGGCAGCAGCAGCTGCTGCCTCGCTGCGGTACACACCCTATCCGCTGCCCACACACATTTCAGCCGCTGCAGTCGCCGCCGCAGCAGCCGCTGCTGCCAATCAGCAGCAACAGCAGCAACAGCAACAGCAGCAAGCAGTTGCTTGTGCCGCCCATCAGCAGCATCAGCAGCAGCAACAGCAACAGAGTCTTGCTCATGCTGTGGCCGCTGCAGCGGGCGCACCCTCCCTCCTGCCCCTCTCAAGTCCGGCCCAATCGGCCGCCCCATCGCTGCTGCAGTATGCGGCTGCTGCAAATGCCACCCAGAATAATGTTGCACTGGCGAATTCGCTTTATGCCGATGCTGCCGCCGTCATGGGCTATAAGCGATTGTTGGCCGCCGCTGCCGTTAGCAGCGGACTTAGAGCCACACCCACAGCGGCCACTTTGGGCGCCCTCACGGCTGCGGCCACAGCGCCCGCAGCAGCTGCAGCCGCTGCTGCCCAGCAGGCGCAATTGCGTCAGAATGCAGCACTTGCTGCTGCACATTATCCGCTTAGTGAGCTTCTGGGTATGCCGGGGGGTCTGGAAATGCCCGGAGCGGCGTCGGCTGCGGCGGCAGCAGCCTCTTTATATCAGTTGCCTGGCATCTGACCACAAAGGCCGCAGTGAGCCGACGTTCGCATTTACTAAGCCATTAACATTAACATACACCCCAATTTCAGACTGAACTCTATCGAAATCTACACTCAACGCAAAACTATCTTAGTCTTGAATCACTGGTGACCGAACATTTGAGAAGAGAAATATTCTATGTTTAAAAACATAATATTTCATATTTAAAATTTAAAATTTGTTCGCACTTACTTAACATTGAAGGCATTTCTTTGGTTAAGTGTATGATACATTCTGGCTAATTGCATGAGGTGTCTAGATCGCATCAATTTGGAATGTTAATGGTTACTATATACAACACACATAATACACACTGTACACTGTACGCCACATACTACAATAACAATACGAAAACGCACCAAATACACACAATACTTTCATTCCGTCTCAATGTCCAAAGCGCGAATGTGTCGCATTTACTCATAGGTCTTAGGATTACGTGTACGATTCTCCCTAGCAATGTACTCCATATATATATATATATATATATATATATACATATGTGTACATACATATCTACTTACATACAAAGCATACTCTACTTGTATTCTGTGTTTAATCAGATCAGCGTTTTGGCAACGCGGTATAAATTTAATTACATACTATAATAATTACCTACTTAATTAGTGGACGCATTAATTTTTCTCCATAGACTTTAAGAGATTTGTTTAAGAGATCTAGGTTAAATATTTAAGAGCAGGTCCTAGAGAGCTGCTTAGATTTTGGCTTAACGTTTTTGTGTCGATTGATCGATAAATGGGCATAGCAACATTTGCGCAATCGATACTTAGAGACTTAGAGGCGATCGTAATTCATGTAACAGTAACAACAGTAAACGTAACTGTAACAATGCTGCGTGTAAGTCTTAGACATTGTGCAACACTAGAATTAAGAAATTGACATGAATATGTGAAACCAACAAAATGATTTAATTAACAAAAACTATCGAAATTGTCAAAAACAAATAATATTAATAATAATATTAACAACTTTTAGGTAAATCATTAATGTATGTGTAATACCTATACATATTCTTGTATACAATGCATATCTAACATTTATCTACCTTGTGTTACCATTACCCAACTCTATATACATACATACATATACTTAACATCAGTTCATAACAATAGCTCTTCAAAAATGATTTTCTGTAGTCCCAAATAACAATGACAAAAATAATACAATATGTAATAATAATACTGACTAGCAAATGTATCGAATTAGCATTTAAGTAAATGGAGCATTGAAGCTGAGATGATAAGCTTAGAGTGTATTTAACACACACACTCACACACACACACACGCAAGCAAACACACACATGCCCTTATGCACAGCATGTGCATGAGTGTGTGTGTGAAACAAATTTAGCTTAAACATTTTGAAAGTGGAAGTCGCAAATGTAGAAGGCCTTTGTTGAGTTGCATTAGAATGGCAGCTGTCTGCTCGTTATTTTGTAAGTAAGTAAATAACCAGACACTGCTTAATTGATAATGTCAATTCAAAGCGGAAGCCTTTACAAAATTACAACGTGGACAGTTGATGGCCATAATGATAGGCCGGCCACTTAATTACTTATACATGTTTGCATATAGCCATTAATATTTGACTAAACATGAACTTAGCTATTGATTATATCTTACATATGCATTAAACTATATACTTACATACGTACATACATACATATATACATCCATACATACATATAAATACTTACTAACATACTTATCTACTTACGATAAGCGCATTATGTGCTTCAAATTTCTAGTTTATACTTGACTGTTATCCATATTGTAATAGTGTACTTATGTAAGCTAATGTTGCGCATCAACAACAAAAACAACAACACAGGAAATCAGCCGTCAGCCAAATTTGATGCCAAAGATGAACGAATGAATGATTGAACGATGACAGCCAAGTCGACCATGAGAAATCGCATGGATCAAAGCAAAATTATTCCCATAAATTTCAAAAACTATTTACAATACAATACATTTATTTGAACTAGCTGTCAAATTGTTGAGACTTCGATTATTGCTTCTTCTTTTTTTTTTGTTTTCTCTTGTTTGATTATCCTTTCGGTTTTGGATATTGTGTTGTAGTATTTTTCTATTAGCCCATTTAGTTTTTGTCCACTTGTGAGTGTTTGTAAACACTATTCGTTATTTGTTCAACACTCTTACTTAGCTGCGGGGGAGGGGAGCAACGGCCCGAAAATACTCTGTGGCATTTTTGTAGAAATGCGCAGCGAGGCTTTAGAATTGCCCCCGTCCTTCTGGACAAAACAAATAAATAAATAAATAAATAAATAAAACACTAGATAACAATGCAATTAATTTTAGTATTTACATTTAGCATAGATCTTAAATGTTTTAGTCAACAATATATAGTCAACAATGTCTACGTACTTATAACTAAATATTTATATATATTTAAACGAACATACATACTATATCCAATAAGTGTTTAGAATTGTGTCATATCTACTTATATCGATGGTACAACTGTATCCAATAATATGTAACTCCATATAATTACAATAGCTCAGAAAATCGAGGCTGTTTATGAAAAACAAAAAAACAAAAACAATTGCCAAGTGCAATCATTACTTAGAATCTCTCTATCTCTCTCTCTATTTGTCTTTAACAGCAGTACTAAACAATTAGTATATAGTAAAATTATCGATAAATGATAATCGATTGTTTTTTAGTTCAATAGCCTAACACACATTTAGAGCGCTAAGTTCGAACACTAAATGAAAACATATATACCACATACATGCATACATACATATATAGTAATTCAGTCTATCATACTATATTATTAGACAATATTTATGCGTTTTTTTTTAATGGTCTCTTTGTTTACTACGAGTACATAGCTCTAAAGATGCGCACTTGTGAATGTTTAGTAATTTATTTATGTTTATGCCTTTCTTTTTTGTGCTCTCTCTTGTTTTTCATGCTCCATTTTTAGATAACATCATGTGGGGTCTGGGGACATTACCTGAAGGTAAGAATTAGTGAATTTTGTATGTAGAACTAGTATTCAAATAGTCTAGTTTGAAGTCTAACTAGAAATCGTTTTGTGGAATATTTAATTAATATGCATTTTCTATTCTATATTCTTTTCTTCCACAGGCTTTCAGGCAGCTGCGTATGCTGCTTATGCCTCTGGTCGCGGTTACTCTGGTTATCCTAGCTTTGGACTACCCTATCCAACTGGTAAGTTTTTCCAATCTCTTCTTCTCCTGCACACACACATACTTACTTATATATAATTCAATAATATATAGAATCCTCTGCATATGTCGTACGTCCCTAAATACCAGTCGTTTGTATGTGAGTGAGACTGTCTGTGTGTGTGAGTGTATGTACTCAAAAGTGCATTTGAGTTTTGAGTTTTGCGACTACTCGAAAATAAACTGACCCACATAAACCACAAAAAGAATACCACCACCAACGCCCCGCATTGACATTTGTGTTAGTTGATATGACGAAAGGCATTATTGAAAACTAGTCCAACTGTGTACTGTATATGTATCTATGTTTAATAAGCATTAGAATTACATACTAACTTCACGCATTTTCTCGTTTCTGATTTGTTTCGTATTCGAACAGAAAAACAATCGATATTTTCTTCTTTCTTCTTTCTTTTTTCATTTTCTTTTTTCATTTGCCTTATAGCTGGTGTAATGGGCGTAATGCCGGAAAATCGAATACTCATCGGTGATTACATGGTTGCGCCAACGACCAGCAGCACAGCCTAGGAACTGAGATCTAGCTGATCAATAATATCAATAAAACTAACGATTTGTCGAGTATTATATGTTATGTTCAGGCCGCTGCCATAAATTGAATTTAATTATAAATAAAACTACCATTATCTATAAAGAACTCTTTAGCGTTCGTCATATCAATGCACAAATTGTGCTTACTATCTATAAAATAACAAAAAGCAGCTCTTAAAATCTAGACATTTACATATCCACGCATATATTTCTTTCATTAATGCTGCTTGGTCTTGTGTTTATATCATTTGCACCAACAACACGCATAAACTGAAATCACTTAAAAAAAAAACCCCCCGCACACAACCCAATAATCAACATTTGATAGTAAGATTATCCTTGCCACCCTCATTCACAGAGTGTGTGTTGTACTTATTTAGCTAGGGTTGGAACGGATGTCGAAATCCAATTTGCAATTGATTAAGTACTCAAATCCAACACTTTCAACTCAGTTATAGCAGTAGTAAGCAAAGGATTTAAGCAGAACCAAACGTAAATATATATATATCGATCCGTCTGAGAATAAGTTTATACAAAAAAGCAAACGAGTCGTTGGACTTGTTGACAAGATTCGCGAATGCGAATATTCATATGCGCATTCGTCCCAACCCTAGCTTCTCTTCCCTCTCTCTCTCTTTCTCTCTCTCTCTTTCTCTCTACTTCTCTCTGTACCCTCTCCGACTATCTCAACCTCTCTCTTTCTCTCTGTCACTTTCTACATTGCAATCTATCTCGTGTGATTTTGTAGGCTTGACTATTTGTGGCATCGGTAGAAGTTATGGTACCACAACGTGTAGCACGAATGCCGGCCGCAGCAGAGCCGCCACCGGCCCCGCAGGCGGTGGTGCTGCTGCCGCGGCTGTCCACAATCAGACCCAGTCGGGATATCAACACCATCAGGCGCTGACTCTGCCGCTGGCAACGGCGCTAACAGCACGCACCGCGGCAATCAAATCGCAGTTTTTGGGCAACATAAATTTCTAAAAAAAAAAAAAAACAAAAACAAGAAAGCAAAAACCAATCGATCCAATTACATCCCCCATAAAAGCCGAAAGCCTGAAAGTCTGAGAGAGCGGGAAACACGATAAAACTAAAAACAAGCAAGCATAAATATATGAGAGGCCTGCGACATTGTATTTAATATTTCATTGCCATTTTGTCTCTTTTTTCGACAATACGCAATCCAAAATATATCATTTGTACTGTGACAAGTAGGTACAACAACAACAACAAACAGCAACAATAACACCATTAACAACAGCAACAACAACCAACACAAATAAAAAAAAATTTAGTTTAGATTGTTTCTACGGTGAATGGTAACAACAAAATCAACAAACAATAAAACAAATACTCGTTAGTTGTTGATCTATCAAATAAAAAACAAAAAACCAAAAATGCATAAAGAATCAAGTATTTACTACAAGTATTTGTAATTGCAGACCCATATAATCACATTTAGAGCTGCTGCTCTATATAGTTGACACTTAGTCTCTCCCATTATATACTTTCTATATAGCTCAACACACACACACACACACACACACATATACACATACTTAGCTACATACATATATAAACATTATTTAAACGGCATTTGTTCTAGACGCGTTGAAACCCTTTGGTACCAATATTAGCTGAATCCCTAGTTACAAATATACGCATATATATCTTTAGAGCTGTGCACCATGCAAGACGGCAGCCAGCACCTGTACTACGAGTATCTATCTATAGAGCCGTTCTGTAGTTGATTAAATCTTTATACTCAAAACATATAATATCGTATAATTACACACTTAACTTGATAGACGTGTGTGTAGAATCCTAGAGGTATGACACAATATGTACACAGTAAAAACTCGATATATGCTCACCATAAGCATACATATACATTCATATATATTATTATATTTGCATTTGTTTCATTACCTCATCAATTCTCATTAAGAATACACCGACTACTCCCATTTGGATGTGTTCCAGGGCCAACAACGCAAATCTATTATTTATAAAACTATTTTACAGTAAGCATTTAAATGCAAATTTTTATTTGTAGTAGATTCGCATAAATTAGTTGGCCAACACGCGAATATAAAATAAATAGCACACAGCAGAAAAACCGCGCAAATGCACACGAAATCCATTTAGATAAAAACAACATTTTAGCCGGCCTGTCACATGTAGTGTCATTATTATTATTATCCTTTAATTAATTTCCAGAATAACATAATTTCTATTTTTTTTCCGCATTTTTGTATATTTTTTTGGGTCTCCTGAGTTTTAGATAATAAGCAAATGTGCAGAGATTTTTGGGCATTGGAAAAGTTCATTAATTAGTTGAATTTTGTGTTTGGTTGTGTTCCATAATTACATATAGCCATAACATACATATTTTGGCGTTTATTTCGGAATCCTTTAATTCTATAACTTTATTTATACTATATATCGTATAGCCTCCATAAATTCCTTCATCGGTGCATCAAACTGAATCTGTAATAAGCCAATAAATTTCTACCAAAATGAGCGAAAATTTTTATTGACATTTCTATATGAATAATATATAAACTATATATATATATATATATATATATATATATATGTATATATGTATATATATATATATATATTTATTTAATATAAAAAATATACAAAATAAGTTCAAAAATTTATTTTATACAAAAGCAAAATCAATTTCATTTGTACTATTAATATAAAATTAAAATAAAAAAAAAACACGAAAAAATACAATATTAATGTCCATCCATTTTCGAAGAGCGACTTTAAGTTTACGAAAAATTCAATTTTTCTATGTCCTTTCCATTTACGCATAGTTGTAAGTTTCACATTAATACTTAGCTATCAATACTATATACTATATATACATGATATTTATGACATACTAATATACAATATATATAAATAAAATCTATAAAACAAAAAAAAACACAGACACACACACAGATCAATGACTATAAATTGATAAGCTGTTAATTAGTTAATTAAATGCAGTTAACGAAAATATTTGGCAATTAATTTAATGTATAGCAAAAGGACAAAGGCTAAAAGAAGAGAAGAAGCAACTGCTTCGAGGTATCTTAACTATAAAATGCTTGCGAGTTATTTATATACAATATACCTAACAACTTATATAGCTAAAAACCAAACGCAGACACACACACACACACCTACAACATGCAACACACACACACACATACGCATACGCATATCTATGTATTTTACACGTATATACTGTGATTTATAAGAAAACGCTTCAAGACAACAAGTAAAACAGCAACAACATGAACAAAAATGCCAACGCAGAATTCAAATTGCTTATGCAAAAACGAAAAGTTATTAACTAAATAAATGCACAAAAACGGATACAAAAGCCGATACCAAAAACCCAAAGCAAAGACTATCCTTCTTGGCCGCAAGGCTCTTCTTGCTTCTTGCTCCTTGATCTAGCTTTCGTGTTATTTGCGTTTGAAAGCGTTTTCAAATAGCAGCCAACAGTTTGGAGTCGGCAACATGGAATTGTCAAGCCAAGAGTGACAAAGTGGCCATCGATGCGTATACATAATAAACTTGACAGCAGCAACAGACAACTGCAACAGCAACAGCCACAGCCACAGGCACAACAACAACAACAACAACAAGAACAACGACAACTCAAAAGTCAACTGCCAACAAGGTCAGCTAATGGTCGTCTTAATTATAAAATGCATAACCCTACAGCATTCTATATATACATAAATACTTTACTTTATACACTTTATATATGTTCCTTGGACGCATAGTCCATATGCCGTTAACACATTTTATAATTATTAAATGTACTGTTAGTAACTCGTTATAGAAACAAGTTTAGCAAAAAGCGCAATCAAAACTCAATTGTAAACTGCCCAACGAGGGCAGTCGTAGTTCATATATACATATACATATATATCTATGTGTAGTTTTCGTTTAATTATAGAAATTATATGTATTCATAGCCCATTTCATATCTATAAGATATTTTCAGTTGATAACCAAATAAATACCAACTATATGGAAGACGATCCGTCTAATCAATCATTAGTAGTAGCTAAATAAAGATAATACATTTTTATAATCAAGTTAAACAAAAACAATCATAACTATAAAAATCTTATAATTAACTATATATAAGCTAAATATTGTAGTTGTTAAAAACTCTAGAAATAGCAAAAACTAAAACTAATTTAATGTCCCACATCAAAGAACTCTTTAAACTGTGTAGTGTTGAAAAACCGAGCAAATGTGTAGCTCATATGTATTTAAGTATATATCTATGTATTTATTCGTCTGTTTACTAACATCACTAAGCAGGTAAAATGTATGTATTGTCTGCTTAGTGCTAATATATAAGTAGCTGTTCAAACGTCCATAATCACTTAGTCTTATAGAGTAAACCAGAGTTGCCAAAAGTTAAAATTTAATTGTTCGTAAGCAATCTTCGCTTCATATTGTTCGCTCTTTAACAAATATGTGATAAACAAGAAAAAGACTGACAAGGAAACATAACTCAACAAATTTCAGTAGTTTTGGCAATAGTACTGTTGTTTTTCAAGCAACAAAACCACGAATATGACAACTAAACTAAACTAAAATGTTGCAGCTGCAACACTACCAAAAAAATATTAAAAAAAAAAAAAAAAAAAAACCAAGAAAAGCGGAAACCCATTCTATAACAACAGCTAGAGCTACAGCTACAGTTACAGATGCAACTAAAAACTGAAACTAAAAACTTATTTATTTAGAAAAAGCAGTTTCCGCAATTTCTATTGCCAGAAGCTTTCACAGTTGTTGCTGCTGCGTCGCTAATGAAAACAACATGGCGCACGGAGCTTTCCGAAAAGCGTAAACTAAACGTAAGCCAAACTTGATTGGCGCCACACACACACACACAGCACACACACTTACATTCACATACAACGCACGCACCAGCGACAAGGACGACAATAAGCAAACGTCTGCTACTGCCACGCCTCGTTACGTTACGTCACGTTACGTTACATCAATTTTTGTGTTTCCGCAGGAAATGCAACTGCTACATGCACATTTCCCTGTAACTCCAGGACCCCTGCAAGGGTGGAGCCCTTACCCCATAATACGTTAGCCATAACCCGTTCCTTCTTAACCCAATCCCTCTACACAAACGCTTTCCCCTTTCCCTTTCCCTTTCCCATTCACAGTCACATTCCCATTCTATTGTCATTTCAATATTGGCGCTAGAGTATTTTTACTTGCCACAGCAGCTGTGGCCGTAACAACAAGAGCAACAGTAATGGCAACAACAGCAGGCAATGATAACAGCAAAAGCGCCAACAGGAAAGTGCGCCTGTGTCCTTTAACCAAGCGCCGTAGCTGAGTTTCGTTTTGCTGCTCTGGTTTCATTCCAAACCCACAAAACTAGTTGCAGACAACGGGTCTCTCAAGCGTCAACGGTCGTTTAATAATCCTTCGTGCACTTTGTGTGTTCTCATAACCTGCCCTCTCTAGTTAGATCAGTTTTGCATTCTCTATACCATATACCATATATCTACATAGTGTTACTTTATTAACTTTTGGGCTTGGGTTTAATTACTATTTCTACAACATTCAGATAGTTAGTTAGTCGTATTTGGTTTTATATGTTATTTTATTTGCCTTTTCTGTTCTATTTTAGATTAGTTCCATTAATAAACATTCATACGCTCACTACTTACATACTTATACTATTTATAATCGTACCAATGTTTTTTTTTTTATATATACCACTTAGTGCTCAGTCTTGATTACTACTTTCATATACTCTTATATAACTTAGGTATTTTTACGCCCAACTTTTAACTAGTTGCATAGCATTCTTAACAGCCATATATTAAAGATTCAACTCTTTTAATCTTTTGCCACTTACAGTTGATCTAACCAATGGGCAGCTGACCCCCAACAACAATACACCGCTGCTAACACAGGCACTGTCAGGTAAGATATCCCATGGTCTAATGTAAAAGATACGACAATCAATCAACTACAAAATTAAATATTGAATAAGTTTACCTTAAGCCAGGAAGCTTATCACTTAGGTATAAAGTCATAAAATAATAATAATAATAATAATTTTAGCTAGCTTACGGTGAAAAAATCAAAACTTTTTGTTTGTCAAACAGCCATTTCGTTCTACATTGATTCTGCTTTATATTTTGACAAATTGATATTTAGATGAATCCTAAACGAACTAAATTGGTTAACCTTTTTGGGATGTAAAGCTCCCCAGATTATTAAAAGACTTTAAACTTACTGTATGAACAATTAAAGCTCAAATTGCGCTCTTTTCCTTGCAGTGATGAACAACTATCAGGCGGCTGCTGCAGCCGCTCACAGCTACGGTCCGTCGGCCTCGCCGCATGGTGGGGCTGCCACTACGGCTACACGGCAGGGTTTTCCGTCGACCAACTCGCCCGGACCAACCATTGACATGTACAGCTCCGGCGGAGCCGACAATGTGGGCTACGTACAGGCCACTAGTCCGCAGCCATCGGGCTTTCCCATAGCCGTTAGCCGTGCCCCATTGAACTACAGCCCGGTAAGTACGACTGACCGCTCTGGTCTGGCTTATGTAGCCAAAAAAAAAAAAGAAATCAATCAAGAATAGAAGTGTTAAATTTGGGGGCGCTAGGACGCGTTTTCTAGGCCCAGTCCTGGTCCGCTTCCAAATGGTCCGCTTAGCTGTCGTTTTCTGTAGCATAATTACACAGCTTAACAGACAAGTATAGTGATAAATTAATAAAATATATATAGTTACATAGTTATTGCGTTGACCTTCTATATATATTGTATACTATGTATTTCTCTTTCATTTCGTACAGATTTATTCGTTGAACTTTGCGATGGCTAATATATAAAAAGACTGATAACCCAAAAAATAAAACAAGAAAACAAACAAAAGCAAAAGTATATACAATTATATATATATAATCGAGAATATATATATGTATATATACATATATATAAATAAACGAAAAGCATAAAAAAGAGAAAACAAAAGAAATAAGAGTATATAACAAACGCAGTTGCACAAGGTAGGCACACCAACAAAACTACAGCGTGTTTTTCAAATAACAATTTCAATTATTAATCAACCAAAATTTAACAAAAACAAAATACTTACAAAATCCTAGTCAACAAAAAAAAAAACAAAAACAATCTAAATCAAATAAAAATTATGTATGCACGTCACAAGCACAGTTTTCTAGGCCGTTTTAATTAAACAATTATGATTTATTTACAATTCTACAATATACTATACAAATGTATTATATAAATATAAAATTTAAGCGCTGTTTCCACATACATAAATCATACATCCTACATACGAACATACATACATACCACCAACATACATTTATTATTCAAGCCTCGGGCGAGTTTTGATAAAGAATTAACCCATTTTTGTTCGTTGCAACACGTTGATTTGACTGCTTGGTTTACAAATTCGGACTTTTTTTTTGTGTCTTTATTGATTAACAAGCGAATAGATTGTTTTTTTTTTAAGTTGTTCGATCTTGTCGATTTATTAAATTTTCAGATTATCTTTATCCTTATCAGAACTTCGTCACAAGGCAACCAATTTCCAGTAAAAACATTAAATATAAAATAATTTTCTATTTCTATCTCAATACTTTTCACTTATATATTATATATATACATGTATATTTATAAATGTTAAACAACTTTCTATATGTCTGTGTGCATTAGATGCTGGGGATTGTATTTTATTTGAATAATTTTGGTGTATTTGTTTTGTTCCGTACGAAACGTTTATTTACAGGGACCACTAATTCCTGCGGCATTTACAAATGGATACCATTAAAGGTGGCACCGACAACCGCAATGACAACAAGAACAACAACAACAAAAACAACAGCAACAGCAGCAACAACAAGAAAAACAACAAATAAAGCAATACTACAACTAAAATAACAACAACTAAAAGAACAATGACAACAGACACGAAATTGTAATTGTAATGCTGCAAACACACACACAGAAAACGCAGTGCATTAAAAAGAAGAAGATGGAGAAAAACACAAATAAAACAAAAATTAATAGTAATTTAAAGTAAATCGACGTATATAACTAATATACTTATACACATATATATACACATATAACAAATAATATATAATATATAATTACATGCATGCTCGTGCATGTTGATATATTTCTACATCGCAACTGAAATCTGTTAAGCAGCCCAAAAAAAAAACCCAATAAACCAAACACAAGCCCGCACACACCTACCTACACACACACACACACACGCATACACTACACACAGATATACACTTACATATTACAATTAATTAATTAACATATATGTAATACATACATATATACATACTTGTATACATATAAATTTATAGAAAGCAGCGTAAAAAATCCAACAACTATGGGCAAATAAAAAAAATTAATTTTAATTTAATGACAACAAGAACGAGAAGAACAACTACAATAACAGCAGCAACAACAACAACAACAAACACAACATTATAACCAAATAATCAAATAACCAACCACGGCAGCCGCAGTGCCCCAAAAAGATGCAACGTGTGCAGCAAAAATCGTTTAAAATGCAAATTAAACGAAACTGCGTCGAGTGCAGCAACAGCAGCAGCAGCAGCGCGGAGGCGGCAAGTAGGCGTGGCCTTTTGCACACACAACCGCACACGCTCATATACACACCACACATACAAAGACAGCAATATAAAGGCCAGCCTGGAGGATGACAACATTGTGGCACCAGAGGCCGAAGCGTCACAATTTTAAAGTAAAAAGTAATGAGAAACCAAAAAAAAAATGATTTAAAAACCAAAAATGGAAAATGTAATCTAAAAAATGATGAAAAAAGAGAGACAAGTTGAAAACCAAACAAAAATGTTGCAATAATAGCGAAAATGTTATTATTTAATTGCGTATTATTAAAAGTAAATGATTATTATCATTATTATTACTATTCTTAAATAACTAAGTTGTAACTTTTAAAGTTAAAATCGATATATATATATATATATCCTTATATATACATATTATACATACATACATTTAAAGAAAACTGCAATATATACAAACTAATTAAACACACACAAATCAAAATGAAAATGCAAGCAAATATAAGCAACAACATAATTATTATTTGTTGAGAAATATTGAAAGTTTGCATATGTTACAAGTTGGGGTCAGTTTAAGTTGTGCAATTGACTTGACTGAACCCAATTGACAGCTATTTAAGTACTGTATGTTTTCAGTTTTCAGTGGGATGTGAATCAAAAATCAAAATTGTGCAAAAGCAATTAGATGCAAGTTATAACTATTATGAATTTAATTTAAAGTACAACAATCGTTTATTGGCCAAAAAGCAAAGCGAAGCAAAGCAAAGCATTATGTGTATGTGAAAGTAATGATGATAATGATGATAGCTGAACGAATTTGTTACATGTGTTGAAGTTCTGTATTATTTCTAAATACAACTCTTTTGTGTTCACATTGAAAGCAAACGCATAATGCTAATTAAAAAATGGATATGGATAGTTAGACAAATATGTTAAAGCATTCATTAAGCCAATGAATGCACATTGAGGATTGCATTTTGCATAACTCGAGGCATAAATCAATTTATTTGCAAAAAGCAGCAAAATCTATTATATATGTAAGAAACTTTTTTGAAAAAGAATCGTATAAACTCTCATACACACAAACAAAAATACACAACTAATACACACTCCTCACAAGCACACCTCCCACACACACACACACCCACACACATAAAACTGATTAATCAAAAGAAAAAGAAACTTAAACAAATTACAATCTAAGCGCATATGCAAATATAACAATGAACTATTATACTTACAACATATATTGTATTTAAGTAAATAAAATATTTATAAAGAGAACAAAAACAAAACACAAAAGACAAACGCTGAAACATGCAAATGTTTGAACAATTAACTAAATATATGTATGTAAAAAAAAAGCCAGATAAGGATGGGTAAAACAAGAATTCATGTTGAGGAAACGAAAGCAAAATGAAAAGCAGGCCACGTTATGTGCAATTAATTTTTCTAGTCGCACCGACTCGTGTCGCACAAGGACACGACTGGACGACGACAGGACGACGAAGGGACAGAGGATGCGAGGGTAGTAGATGTATTCGACGATGATGCAATTCGAGGGCGTAATAGAAAAATATATTTATATACAACTATATGGAGTATTCAATTATTGGAACAAAACAAAAACTATCTGACAATTAAGTAAACAACATTTGTTACACACAGCAAGTGGAAAAAGAAAAACAATTAATACAAAAAAAAAAAAACAATTAATAACAAAACTTGTATTGTTCTATAATTGACAGAACAACAATAAAATGCGCTTTTTGTCTGTCTGAGATGTTTGCATTAGGCTACGAAAAAAAACACACACATTAAAACTAAAAAACTATAAGCAAAAGCAGAAAAAGAAGCAGAAGCAGAAGCAGAAACAAACGCAGTGAAAATGTTCCTTTCATAACTTTTTTGCCAAATTGTCAAACCAACGCTCTCCAGGACTTTGCTTGTCAAGTCTCGGACCAAATACAAAACTTATATAGGAATGATGATGACAACAAGAAATACAACAAACCAACAAACAAATACGATATACATAAACATACATACATAGTTATACAAATTACAAATTACGACAAATAGTTGCAGTGTATTATAAATGATAGCGTTTATAATGTTGACAAATACAAAAGCCAATTCAAATCAGATGCATCCAAGTATTATGAAGGAATCACTTGAAGATTTCATTTAAATGAATTCGCAGACATTACACACACCTTTATTTAACATGCACTTCATTGGAGACAAAGAAAATGGATTCGTCAAGAGAAAACAGCATAATTAATAAACCAAAATTATATATACAGTATATATACTTATATAAATAATTAAGAATGAAAAAGAAAAGCAAAAAAGACACGAAAACCATTTTAGATAGGCGAAAGTAAGCTGCTAAATTACACACATATATATATATATTCATTTATATATATATATATATATATAAATAAATCGGCTAGAGGCAATCCAGTATCTAGATTATCGTGCATTGGTGATTGCTGATTGTCTAGCTAAGAAAAAAAAATCAGACACAAAAAAATATATATTTACTTATGTATACGTATGTATGTTTGCTATTAGTAAATGGCACGTACATGCATACATCTGCAAGGGAGTCAAGGCAATGGTTACTTTAACGCTAACTAAACTATTTGTTAATAACAAAAAATATATAAGCATAATAAAAGAAAAAAAAGAAAAAAAATTAACCAAAAAAAAAGTCAAAGGCGTATTTTAAGTACTCGTATTCCAGCTGCCTGCTTATCATGAGTGACAGCCGAAATTAGTGGAGATCCAAGCGAATTTTCGAGTGGGTTAAAACTAGCGTTGACGGAATGATGAAAATCCAAAACAAAGCGAAGCATGTTATATTTGCATACAAATATATATGAGAAGTAAAAAAAACAACTACCGTCTAAGGCATATACATACACATATAAAATTAAATAAATCAATAAATATATTTTTAAGACACGTTCTAAAAGCAATAATAATTAACAACAACAAGAACAAAAAGAAGCAGAGAAATAAGTTTGACAAAAAAGGAAAAGAAAAAAATTTAAAAAAAATACAAATATAAGAAAGGAGTACATTAAATATACACCAATATATAAATATACATAAAATATATATACAAATATATATATATATATATATATATATATATATATATATTATATATATATATATTAATATTATTACTAATGATCACAAAACGACAGCGCAAGAACTGCATTGAAGGAAAGGAAAATGCTGAGAGGTTAACTCTCTTTATAAGAACAAAACATGCATATTGTAAATTACTTGTAAACATTTTTTGACTGTCCTAGAAAAAAGAAACAAGCACACAAAATGTAGAATCTCTTCTGAATCGGTATTTATGGAGAGAGAGAGAGAGAGAGAGAGAAAGAGAGGGAGAGGATGACACACATTCTCCCCGAAATTGAATCCAAGTCTATAACAATTCTCAAAACAATACAAATCATTTCTAGGCAGCTATGCCAAAAACAAAGAAAAAAATTATAATGAAAATAAAAAAAAATAAATGCAAATGTATGCTAAACTTTGCTGGCACAAAGTACAGTCAGCTAGGAAATTTTTTATGTTGTAAGTCGAAAACCGAAACCAGGATGGTGAAAGAAACACAAGCGGCTTAAAAGCAAATCGCTTATTGCAGCTGGCCCAAAGCGAATGATAATTTAAGGCAGCTCGCTGGTTGGGCTCGTTGAAAGCGATTAGCTTTGAATTGCCGAAAAAATCGGTTATTATAGTACACACACATACATGATGTTGTACGAGTAAGTCAAAAACCAAAACAGCTTTAAGCGTACTGTTGAATTTTTTCTAGCATTTTCCCTGTTAACGTTCGTTATGAGTAGAAGAACATGCTTTACACATTTTATTTGTAGTGCTCTATTGTTAAACACGAATCTCAAGACAGCAAACTACAACAACAAGAACTTCATGCAAACTACATTGGTATACCGGATCAATAAAAGCAACAACATTAACAACAACAACAACCAAATTAAATGCGTCCTTGTAACAAAATCAATTTCAGTCAATTAGAAAACACAAAAAAATGTTACAGCAACAACACAAAGAGCAACATAAAGACATAAAAAAAAAAACAAAAAAAGAAGAAAAAAAAACATAGGAAAACAAAATCGAACATTTTTTCATTATTTTTCTACTGAAGGCGCCGTCAATGCGAAAATTGATGAGAGAGAATTTTGACGGCGCAGGCGCAAAAGCTTTAAATTGAACATAATTAAACAAAATATGTCCCTCTTTTTTATATTGGGAGGAAAAACGTGTATAAATAAATGCATAAGAATGCCGTAAAAGATTTTTTAAACAAAATATAGACACACACATACTTTAAGCTAAACGCCGTTTATGAGTCAAAAGTCAATTTTGTGGTCGTAGCAAGAAGAAATGATGGAGGACACAAAAAGACGTAATGTAATATGTAAAATAGTTTTAAATGTGAAAAAATACAATTACGAAAAGACAGAGCAAAGAGTAAACGTTCGGTAGCTACTTATACGACTTACTTTCCGTTTTTTCTTTAATATTATTATTATTATATATATTGTCTTATAAAACATATCAGTTCTAATTATGTGTATGAGTAAAATGACAACAAATAAATACGAGAGATAACGATAATGACCGTTAAATACAATTACATAACTAATATCTTATGCTAACGACGAACTTGTTTTTCACCATGCAAACACACATACATACACATGCAAACGTCGCGAGCACAGGATCACAGGATCCCTTAACTGAGAGAAAAAGAAGAGTACTTATACTTATGAGAGGATCGCTTGGGTCGACGCGAATTTGTGAGCCTTGTATACTTTGAATGGTAGCAACATCCATTTCTTGCATGCTTATATCAGACATAATTTTCTATGTTCAGTTTTGTTTTTATAGACATACATAAACATATGTACATACACCAGACCTCAGCACAGATAAATACACACACATCCCACAATCACACACACTTAAACACAACATACGTACACACTTATACACTCACACTTGGTAAAGAATGCATACAAAAGAACCTACATACGAACGATCACTTGACTATTTTTGCTATAAGTAAGAAATTCCCCCCAGGAATATGTCAGTTTGCAGTTGGTACTCCTACTGACAAAAACACCTTTACTATATTGACAATATCTCTTATATATTTTACACTATACTATATGGAAAAACAAAAATTATATATTAATATATACAAGAAAAACAAATAACAAAACATAAAATAATAATAAAAAAAAAATATAAAAAAAAAACAAATACAACAAAAAATTATTAAGATAAAGATAATGACAGAGATGGCAGCAGTGACGTTAAAATTGTATTTACAAATGCGTAACCAGCAAAATGAAATCATTTTAATACTTTATACACGATACAAGTCGAAGGAATCTTAAAAAAAAAAACCCCCAAAAAAAATCCCCAAAATTTAACAAGGCAGAACAAGACAAAAATGAAGATACATTTATATAAAGCGCGATAATAAAGCGTACAGTTTGTAAGTATTCTACTATGTAAGTAAAAGTAATTAAGTCGGAGCGTGCGATGGATGGAAAATCAATTAAACACACACATACATACTTAGATACTCGTATAGTATATTGTGCGGTATCTATGAATCGAGGAGAGCAGTTCAGTTGAATGCAGTGGAGTGGAGTGGAGGGGAGCACGCACACTTTGAGCGCGAATACTTTAAAAATTAGTCTAGGTACTAAATCCCAGCAGGACACATTGGGCATCGAGTGAATCGGGATGAGAATGAAGTTGATGAGGTTTTTGGAGGCGTTGCTCTATATACATATATAGTGCATATATATTGAATGTATGACAGTGTATTAGCTATGAGAAAAACTGGTACAGTACTACACTTACAGCAAACTATACAAGGTAAATTATAATAACAACAGCAACAACAAAAAGAATAAGACAAAACCGTGCGAAAGCCATACACATAAATAGAAGCATAACAAGAATTTAAAAAATACAAAAAAAAATTAACAAGATTAAAGTAAAAACAATTTTTTCATTTCTATAAAGAAATCCGGTAACGAATTTGTATATTTACTACAAGAAATACAAAAACGAAAAAAAAACAAAAACATATATATATATATATATATATATGTGTACATATATACATATATATATAATGATACCAAAAGGCAACAAAAATCTTCATACGACCGCAAATATGCCCATATATACATATAAATACAAATATATACATATATATATATGTGTATTTCATATACTATATATAGCATATGATATATTATATATATATATATATATATATATGCATGATAGTTATATAACCAAGAACAACAAATAAACATATAGTTAAATTCAATAATGTTAAGCATATGATGAAACACAGACAGGGGCGCATGCCGATGGTTAAAGTAATTCAATTATTTATAAGGACCCTTGGGAAAAAATAAAACACACACAATATGAGGCCACCAACAAAGAAAAAAATTAACAACTGAATCAGATCATTCAGATACGGCAATTATTGCTATTTTCACACACTTCATATACACCCACACGCACTCATACACACAAACACAGTCGGTCAAGAGGAAATTGTAAAAGTTTTTAATACACACACACAAAACACACAATATCAACAAAAGAAAAATAATTATTAAAAACTTTAGCAACAACATTTACAACTTACAACCTACCCCATTAACTGAAATTGATAATGACGAAAAAAATCACTTTGTTCGCAATGTGTTACAAAAAGAAGCGTGTTGTTGAGGGAGGCAGGCCTGAAGGATATTCCAATGAGCTGGTTAAAATCGGCATAAGCATTAAACAACATCCGATATGCATGCATATATAAATATAAACTATAAAGAAACATGATTTTAAAACCGAAATGAAAATTAAATAATGGCATTATAAGTTAAGATAATGGTACATAAGTTTAAAAAACAATGGCAAAGAAACGCTCTAGAGCAACAAAAAAATATATAATACAAATTATATTGAAATAACTGAGAAATAAATAAATTAATTCATAATGATTAATAAACAAATATGAACATTGTTCAAAAACATAAATTTAAGCCTTTTCTTCTCAATTGGGTGGGTGAGTCTCCGGTTGTAAGCAAATTTATTAGATTAGATGGGTAATTAAATCTAAATAGTCTCTGAAAATCAAAACTTTTAAAGCATACTTTTAGGACGACTTAAAATACTATGAAAATAGCTCTAACTCGCCCAAATCGTAACAGATATTTGAATGATATGATGCGTTAGAGCCGCAATGACATCTTCTATGCATTAAAATGATGAGGTCGTGCAGACTAACCACAAGATCGTTAAAATATCAATAACTATAGATAACTTGCAAACTGTCGAGATGATTTGGATATCCTTTGGCCAACGATTTGGAACCTTCAGTATAGACAGAATTGATAGAACCATGACAATATAACATAACAGCAACACCCAGATTTATTACATTTTTTCTAGTACACAAAACAGAAAACAGAAAATACACCAGCATTTACAGTACAGTGTATATTAATAATATAGCATTAAATCGATCTCAACTCGACTTTTTTGACTTTTTTGCCAACTTCCTCTCATCCCACCACTTGGCATACCATTTGGCACTACGTTCGGCGCTGCTATCCGCATCGTAAAGTGGCACATAATCCATGTGAATGGAGGCACGCAGTCGATTGTACATCAGCATAGAGGAAGTGAACGAGGCGATGGCGCGTGGTGAGTAACGCAGACGATACTTAGTATACGGATAGGCCACACGGATCACAAACTCCAGTAGGAAGGCAAGGAAGAAGTACAGAAAGTGTGGTAGATACCACCAGCTAGTCTTCACCTTGAATCGCCCGCCAAGCAGCGCCATTTTCTGGATAAAGCGTGAAACATCATTGATGCCCGTATCATCGGTGACGAAAACCGGCAAACCATTCACAGCTTTGGTGGAAACTTTGAGCGCCTTATATGCACAAATATGACCCCAGGCAACGTTGCCGGCATAGACCAACTGCTGTTTGCCACCAGCTCCCGCAATTCGTGGAAAGATCCAATCGCGTGTGGACAGGTAATCAAAAGAGTCGGTGATGAAATGGGAATCACACTCGCCATAAGTCAACGGTGCACGTATCGCACTAGTGGCCAGATAATCTATGAATATATACGATAACTAGAATTGAAAAATAGCAGAGAATGACAGTCCCAAAGCTTACCCAATTGGTTCTGCAGCGGCGCCCCATTAGAATTGAGTACTATGTTCTCGGCACGCAGCTTGCTGGATGCATAACCGGCTATGAGAAACTCATTATCCTGCTCCCACAGCTTGGAGCTATCCAGCCTGGGCGTGTCAGTTTTGGACTCTGTGGAATTGATAATCGCCGCAAACGTGCTGCGTCCCTTAAACGGCGCAAAGCACACCGAAGTGCAGCTGCTGTAGACCAATCGCTTCACATTGTTTTGTATGCACACATCCACCACAGCTCGCGTTCCTGTAATTGCAATTTACGTATAGATTAGTAATATGAATTATATATTGATATATATATAAGTCCATAACAATCCTATGTGTTCAGTTTGTTGCAGCTTTGGCTTCTGAATATCATTTTAGTAACACCTATATTTAAGTTAAGTAACAATAATAACAACTTAACCACAAATAAATATAGTACATTATTTTGACAATTAGTTGAGACGATCAAGAGTCTAAAAGTCGCTCGTATTCTTTTTTTGGTATTGGTTTGACATTTGTTCCAATTCTATACATAAAGTTAAAAACTAGTTTTTGGGACAAATTGTGTGTACTAAATCGATCGCAAGTAAGTAAGTAGGCTGTACATGGAAATGGCTGACTAATACTGAATACCCACTACATATAATAAATCAATTTCACTGCTTCTCTGGATAACTCTGCATCTCAAACTGTTGTATTTTTAAATACATACTAGACAGTTCATAACTAACAGTTATTCTCATATAATCAATTGCTATTGGCTGTCATCATATCAGATTACAAAGTTTTTGCACATTTTTGTCACGCGTCGATTAGTTTGGATGCACACATTTCAAATGTTTGTGAAGTTTTAAGCATGCAAATTTGAGTGCACTCACCATTTATGTTCACACGCTCCAGTTCCTCATAGTTGGGCGGATATTCAATTTTAACCGAGGCGGCGCAATGGAAGACGCTATCAACTCCCTCAAAGATTTTGTTTAAACTCTCACGTTCGCCGCTAATGTCGGCGACAAATGTGTGCAGCAATTGCGGCGTCTCCAAGTGACCAATTTTGTTTTTGTACGGGACAATGTCGAGCGAACGTATCTCTTTGATGTTCAGCTCCTTGCGCTGCTCCAGCAGCATTTTGATTATATGCTGCCCCAAAAAACCGCTGCCACCCGTTACGAGCACCACATCGCCAGCACTGCTTTCCATTTTGCGTCTAATGTCCAATGTTAGCTTTATGAGACTGCTAAAAACAAGAAGTAGGAGAAATGTTGGTAGTTACTTGGAAAGTGCATGGGCCATAAAAATGAAAAGTCAACAACTGAGTTGGTCAAGCGAATGCAATAAACTGTGCAAGTCTGTCGCAACCGAAGCCTCCATCTGCCGCTGCAGCCTCATAGACGTTATTATCAAAGCCAAAGTGGTTCACCATGGCGAAACCTTCACAGAGGTCACAAAAGCAACTTTATTTGGAATGACTTGGCGATTTTTATAGCGCATGGCTTACGTGCTGCATTGTTATGGTAATGACGACCAGCACACGACTTAACAGACGATCATATATCCTATTAGTATATATTTATCTCCAAAACTCCAGCTTTTTGTAGTCAATCAGAAGTCAAGGAATTTATTTCATTTTCTGTCTTTACAAATATTAAAAAATATTTATTTTATTATTTATTTTTTTAATTTTAATTTAATTATTTTGTTGTTTGTTTTTTATTTATTTCGTTTCAATTTCCTCGGTTTGTGTGTTAATTGGTCATGGTCAAATTATTCATCACCTTTGGCCAACAGCAACAGACACGAATCACAAACGTCAAGAAAGATTTACTATTTTGGACTCTGGGCTAGTTGGGCGATTGCAACACTTCAACTTCAACAACAAAAGCCAAAACAGAGACAGCGGCAAATTGCAAAAACAAGACAGCAGCAGCAACGGGAAACTAGCATCAGTATAATTATTTCGAACTGGTTTCCGCGTCTCTGTTACAACATCAACTGTTGGCTATAACGACAAGTGGTTGGACACTGAGTCTGATACTGAGCCTATCTATTTTCACATTATATTTGCCTTATAATTGCCAATAAAAAATAAGTGAATTTGTCCCGTGTACCGTTACATTTGCCATTTGATCAACGTCCTGAACTTACCACGAATAAGATTCTGCTGTTTGCCACTGCCGCACAACGTTTTACGCTGCCTGCCTCTTTATAACTGACGGACTGGTTGGAGCACGAATGGAGTTACAAAAAAAACTGGCAGAGTTGCCAAATGTTAAGCTGCTTTATAATCGAAAGCCAGCAGCGTTGATCGCCACATCGTTATCGATCTCTAGCGGTAGCGCCACTTTTGAATAAAACATCAAGTTTGGTAAAATTCAATTTTTATTCAACAACAATTAAATGAATATGGACATTAAATAGGCTTAGAGATTACATAAATAGGTTTTTCATCAATTTTCAAACGCTTCGTGTTAATTACACAGGCATATTACAATATTCAATATATATAAGTACATTGTTAATTGTTTTCGTTGCATCCCTCTTCATATATATAAATATAAAGTAAACGAGAAGTTAAAGGCCGTTGATACAAATGACTTTGGATTAGATTAGGCGCGCTTAAACATTAGCATTAACATACACATACATGGAATACAAAATGGTGTTTAGTACATTTAAAAATTCTCTTCACATATCGGTTTGGTTTATTACATTACATTATTTCATATATATTTTAATTTTCAGTTAACTTGTAATGTATGTATGCAATGTATGCAGGTTTTGTATGTATATATCAAACTGTTAAGTACTATCTGACTTCTTTGATTACAGTATCTCTGCATTCATATAAACATAAATATTTATATATATATAAGTATTCAACGTACAAATTATAAATAATCATTAATAATTATCTAGCAATTTGTTTTAGTTATAAATACAAAACATAGTAATTTTTGTTTCTATTGCATTTAGATGCATAATTGGAGTGACGTGAAGCAATGAAAACAAATTCTATAATTATTAATTGTCGCGCTGTGAACAATATGAATGTTGATTGTGTGTATTAAACTAGTTTAGGTGTATATAGCTCTGTATATGGTATGTATATATATATATATATATATATATATATATATATGTATATTAGGTGTTTTGTTATGCAGTTGCAAAGAGCAACACTTTAACTAATATTATTTTACTTTAACTATTACAAATACATTTTCATTATCATCTATTATTGTTGTTATTGTTTAGTGTTGCCGAATAACACTTCCACACGTACACTCATATATTATATATAAATCTGTATATCCTTCCTTTTCATTCTATTTAGTACGATAATGCTGACGGCGATCGCGAACCCACTGTAAAATCTTTGTACACTGAAAACACTGATATCTGCAAAGAGCAATATTAAAAATAGTTTAAAAATGAGAAATGTATTTACATATTTAATGAGTATACCGCATTCATATGGTTGAATTAATTGGCAAATTGCGCCACAGTCAAGACATGCATAATAATGATGCGGGCAACTTGCCAAAAATACCAAATTAAACTTGGCATACAATACAACACTATTGGCAGGCCAATTCACACTCTTGTCGGAGGAATGAGTACATTCAATAATTAAAATACAAAGAGCAGACAAAACCAATGCAATCAATTCGCTTATCAGTTCTTAGGTGCGAGGCAGTGTGTTGATTACCTTGTCTTTCAACTGCTGACACAGTTTCTGGCCATTCATCAGCAGCAGGAGGACATCGTTGAGCCACTGGACGCCAATCTCCGCTTGGCGCGAGTCGAACTGCATTGTGCCCTGATTGTTGAGCAGCTGATAGACGGCAATGATGAGCTTATGACTTTGCAGATAAAAACTAACGGCCAGATCCTCGGGCAGGTTGGGCACAAGCGATTTCATATTGCGTCCCTTGATTAGCTCCTCAATTGGCTTCTTCTTCGGCACCAGCAGGCTATTGCGACCGCGCTGTAATGCATCCAGAATATTGCCTATCACATGGAGCACTTCATCAGAGGTTCTGCAGCATCACCATATAATTTAGAATTATAAATAAATCAGAAAACAGTCATGCAAGATTACATGCACACACACACTCACTTGAAGTGATAAGAGTCGTCAACATCGTCAATGTGATTGATTGCAGTCTGAAGATGATTGGCGGCATCCTGAACTTGCTGCAATTTCCAAGGCGAATCATGCGTTATTGAGGTACGTTGCGTCTGACTGGGCGCCTTGCACAGCTTAAAGCTAATATCCTGTAAGGAATAAGCGTTCATAAGAATGTCTGTTGGATGCTGTTGAGCGGGTTATGCGCTTACCGCCTGTGTTATCGCATCGCCCGTCAGGGTTAGCACCGCTTTCAGCTGGTCGGGTGAAACGCTGAGTATAAACTTTTCAGTCTTCTTGCCCTCGTTATCGTACAGCGGCACCGGAAATCTGTGGGCGCATTCCTAAAAATGACTTGGCATTAGTTTTGCAAGAACAACACTCGGTTATTTCTGAGTAATACTTACAACTAATATAGTTCGCAATTGCTTTAAGATCGCATGAACCTCTTGTCTCAACACCCATTCGAATTCAATTTGCTACAAGAATGTGTGCATATATATATGTATATATATATTTATACATGTATGCGTAAATATGTGTGTGTGTGTTGGTAGGCGTTTACGATAGCGCCCCCCCAAAAAATAACAAAGAGGCAACAGCGGCCCGTTTCATGTACAAATCAATAATATCGGCAATCGTGCAAAGTGGCAAGAGAAGTGGGAAGAGAACAAAAACAAATAATGAGACGAAGACAATCAATAATCAATTATCTGCGCTGTTGATTAATTGCTGCATTGCATTTTTGGCGCAGGCTTTTGACAGACATTGTAATTACACACAGAGACATACCAAATTTAGAGCCTCCTCCCGCTCGGTGTCAACGACAAGCATTTTCATGGTGTTTTTGACCTTCTTGCGGGCTGTTAAATATCTCCGTTTTGTTTTGTCAGCTAGTGCTGCAGCACCCCCGTTAGCAGCGACACCAGCGATTTGCAGTGAGAACGCTGTAATGTTATTGGTTGATGTATGTATTAAAGTTGTTGTCTATATAAGTCAGTAGTAGTATCTAACAACTGCTTCTGTTCATGAATGAACAAACAAAAACGAACGAATGCATCTTCTGACCGATATCGCGATATTGTTTGTGTCATCGCTTGCCATCTCTAATGTTGCTCAAATTTTAAATTGTTAATGTAGCATGTGGTGTTTTATGTTACAATTGTGCTAAATTAAGTTAATAAAAGATGAGAAGAACTTAAGATATTTCTAAATAAATGTTTTCCATACAAATTATAAATAGTTTTTATAAATAGTGCAATTGTAGCCCTGACTATCCCTTCATCTTGCTATCGATTTATTGCAAGACATCGATACAGCAAATGCGATGTCATGTGAATGCCCAAACATGGGCGGCTATATTCAAAATAGGTGATAGTACTTACGTTTGCGAAGAGGAGGGGGTGTTGTCAGCACCGCCGTCTCCGGCACCGGGTTAAGCACATGGTGTTGAAATTGTCCGCTACGTTGTCGATGTAGTGGCTGGAATGACCAATTTGTTGTCGAGCTGCAAAATAATTGAAATCACATATTCAAATAACATGTTGTTATTATTATAATCAACAATGTACGACTTGATTGCTTGCACAAATATACACAAACAACAAAAAGAACCACTCAGTTTGCCTTATCACATTTTTTTTTTGCTTTTTGCTTTTTTTGTGTTTGTTTTTTGGGGCTTGATGAGATTCAATGTGAAGTGTTAATTGCCATAATGCCTTTTGTATTGGTCGCTATCGCTGCTGCTGTTGTTCAATAATGATTCATCGGAACAGCTGATGGGTTTTTGGATACTTCTGAATCTTTACCCGTTTCGCTTGAACTGCCTGTAATGCATATAATGCATATGCAATCTGGGGTTCCCACAGCGCGCGTGTCAGCAACTTTAATGGCATTGGCTTTCGGCTTAAAATTACAAAACGCGCTTATCAAGCGATGCTGACGTTTTCTTTACACAAACACACAAATATATATCTAAAACACGCGCATTGTTTTTTTTTTTAACAATTTATCAAGCAAAGCCTTTTTGTTGTTCTTTTGATAAGGGAATGTGATGTCTAGAAACCATTTGTATTAAAGTATTTATGCGGCCATAAATTTTATAGACGCGAAAAGTCGTCGGTGAAATTTTTAACACATTCGATAAGCTGCTACCAAAAAGAGTATATTTATTTTATATTTTATTTATTATTATTTATGTACAAATAAATATATGTTTTTAAATATATATATGTGTAAATAACGGTACCTCTGCGGCATTTTCTTGTTAATATTTGGGGCTATTTGTTTGTTATTATGAAAAGCAAACACTTCACTATCACGACCGAACGTTAGAGCCAGGTTAAGTTGTTGTTGTTAGCGGTGGGTGCACATGCGATCAGATGTTGGTAGCTGAACAGCTAACAGCTAACGGCAAGGCGAGCGCACACAAAAGCCACAGCCAAGCAACTGAACCGACAAACGGCGGCCCCAAGAAAAAAAGGCAACGCACACATACTCGCACACATACACGCCAGTAAAAAAAAGCCAAGTCGAGCGGGCTAACAACGCGAATTGGTCAATGGCAGGCAGCAGCGGTAGCAGAGACGCTGACGCCAACGTTGCCGTCGAGGCCAGCGTCGAGCGCAGTTGTTAACGTAGTTAACTTGACGAGCTTTTTTTGCCGTCAGCTTTCTTCAGGTGGGGCGCGCTCTTCACTGATAGCCAGGCGCGTTTATCAGCCAACTGTGCGGTTGGCATTGACAGCATAGCACAACCATAATACGCTTACAATTTATATTTGTTTGCTTTTAGGTGTAGTTTTTGTAGTTTTTTTTATCGTTTATTTTATTTTTTTATTTTTTGCATACACAGTTTTTGTTGTATTTTTATTTTTGTTTTTGGTATAAAAAAGTAGTACAAAAGTGTTTAATGCTATTAATTTGAGGCTGTTTCTTTTTTGTTCAAATTTAAATACGTGGATTTGTTTGCGAAGTGAAACAAATGTGCAAATATAAACAAATATATGTAAACGTGGGCCCAACAGGTGTGTCCATGTGTGTGTGTGTGTGTGTATGTGTGTATGTGCGTGCGTATGTATTGTGTGTGTGCCAGGGTGTGTGTATGTAGTATTGTATGTGTGTGTGTCAGTGTATCAGTGTTGTTGTTGTTGTATGGTGTGTGTTTGAATCTTGGGGACTGCGTTTATTTACTCGCCGGTCATCATCTCCATGAATTCTGTAAATTAAACAGAATGACAGACATTAAAATTCGAATGCCAATCGATCGTAATATGAATTTATAAATAAATATATGTTAATGGTATATACTATATATATGCATATACAGATGTAGTTATTAATGACAAAAACCAAGAGAACAAATTGATTGAAATTCGGCATAATTATTTTGTATGTCGCGCGCTCCTATAAATAGCATCGATATGCTCCAAAACGATGAGGTTGTCATAATCGAGAACTCAAGATCAACACCCAGAGAAGAAGCGATGTCAATTCGCCTCATCTAGCATCTAGCTGATGTTTACACAAATTTATGAGCGATTCAAAATCAGTGGGTGGCTGTCTTTGCGTGGGTGGCTGGGTGGTTCTCTACTTTTTTGCGCAACCAACTAGATTCCATAAATACATACATATATATACATATTTCTATATATACATATATATATGTATATACAAATATATATTTGTCGTACTCTTATTAGATTTGCCAACTCACCATCGAAATCAACTGTACCGGAACCATCACTATCGATTTCCTCGATCATAATGTCCAATTCCTGTTCGGTCAGCTGATCGTCGAGCTCCTTCAGGATCTCCTTCAGGCAGGTGGTGGGAATGAAACCGTTGCCCTGTTTGTCATACAAACGGAACGCCTCACGCAGCTCCTTTTGCATGGCCTCCGCATCCTCCTCCACAATGAATTTGGCAGCCAGTTGCACGAACTCACCGAATTCCAAGCGACCAGACTCTGCAAACAAAATTATAAATTGTTAAATAGCTGGAAATTTAATAATAGATTACACTACATGAAATATAGCGTGTACTCAATACACATGCCACCATCAGAATAATATATATGGCTACGAAATTCAGCTGGCTATCAAATTCAAATACATGCCAAGAGTAATATAACTGATACCGAATTTAATAACCCATTTCCTTGAGAAGCTAATGTGGAATTTTTATACTTACTGTCTTCATCAACCTCCTCGATCAGTTCCTCCAGGATCTTCTTGTCGAAGATCTGACCTTCAAGAGATAGAACCAAGATAATTTAAAAAAGAAATTCTAAAACTAGTCGCATCTTGTAATTTACCCATCAAACGCAGAATATCGGCAACCATTTCGGTGGGAATACTGCCTGACTTTTGTTGATCGAAGCTGTTGAAGGCCTTCTGGAGAACGGCAATTTGCTCGGGTGTCAGATCATCATCCTGATCGAATAAAATGTAGGATTTTATTAAATAATTTAATTGAAATATTTTTTTATCATCCGTTCTAGCATTACTTACAACGCTGCTCATGTTGCTGCTGTTTTTATTTTCTGTACGGTACAAAATAAATTTATAGATCGATCTGTATCTGACAGATTGAACGAAACGATCACCTCGGAGTATTCGTGCCTACTACGACGCAGCGCGACTGAGTTTTCCAAAATATAGCCCAAAAAAAATTGAGATTGACTATCTCTGAACTTGCCACAAACACACAAGCACATAATGCGATCTTATTCGTGTACCCAACGAACCCGAGATGCTCATTTCGGAAAATGTATTTGTATACATATGTAGCGCTTTTCCATGCCCGATGCCTGAATTTAATTGTTTTTTAGAAAGAACTGTAAATGCGATTAAAACGATCGTGTCCGTATTTCATATTCAAGACGATTGCCGATGCCAGCCCGAATGTGAGCCGTATAATGGTTTTCCAACCAGACGGAGCAGCACCAGCAACAACATGCAGCCGCAGCAGCAATATCAGCGATTCCACACAAGCAGGAATGGAGCAGAAAGCGGACAGAAAGGGATGTTTGCCGAGGCTGAAGCTGCATGAGTCGCCAGCTATAATGCGATGCGTTGCGCACTTCCCAAATACACAAAAAGTATAAATGTATCTATATAGTATTTACGTATGAACAACATGTTACATATATATACAGAATATAATTATATATATAGACAGCAGTTGCACGACAACAACACTCGAGATATGGAGAAATGCCCAAGTCAAGCATGCGCTAGACAACGCATAAAGAATTGCACGCTACACTAAAAGCAATGTGGCATATTGGTGAGACGCTGGTGCTTGGCACTATGCCAAAATGCCAAGCAAAACAAAACAATATCTCGCACAAACAATAGACTTGTCAGACAGGATTAGCCGTTAAGATATTCTACAAATAAACCTTGCGATTTGGTTTAACCCAAAACAAAAAGTGACCCAATATAAATATTCTTATGAACTAAGGCCATATATCATATTAAACCAATTCGATTTCAGTGAAGTAAACGCAAACTTTAAGTTTTAATCGATAAAGTAAATTGAAATGATTAAATGAAGTTTCAATTTGATTGGAAACATAAAATGGAAATTCATTCTGTACATTTATTATCTATAGCTGAAATTGAGTTAATCCCAAATGATTGCTCGTTGGTTTCTATTATTGCGGCATGATAGCGTGACGAAAATAGTTGCGCAAATAAAATATTACTATTATTATTACTTGATAGTATTGATATAATCTATGTATAGTGTGTACTTTAGTTGCAACTTGGCTTAGTTGCGAAATTTGGTGGTGAGTGCCAGACCCGCTGAACTTCCACATTGGTTAAGCAAAGCCGTCAGCGTAGCATGCGATGAGCTAAGTGTCGAACTGCTGTTGCTGCTGTTCATCATTTTGGCCCTCAGTGGATTGGCAGTGCTGCTGCCCACAACGGTGCCCTGCAAACAGGGAGCTGCTGTGATTGACTGATTAGTCTGCTCTTTGGGTGTTGCATCCTCAACCATTGGCATTAACATCGTCATTGGCATCGGCGTCAATTGTGGCAGTGTGGATACGCCCTGTAGTAGAGCATTCCGTAAATGGCTATTGTTGTCAGTCATCTGTTGCTGCAACTGGGTTTGTTGTTGCTGCTGTTGCAGTGACTGTTGTTGTTGGTGTTGCTGTTGTGTTTGCTGTTGCTGTTGTGTTTGCTGCTGCTGTTGTGGTTGCTGCTGCTGTTGTGGTTGATCTTGCTCTTGTTGCTCTTGCAGTTGCTGTTCTTGCTGCTGCTGCGTCGGCTGCTCCGGATTGTCGGCCAGAACAAATGAGTTGGTAATCAGCCCGCGACTCTTAATATTCAAATCCACAAAGAATAGCTTCATCTTGTGAATCATTGTCTCGGTCACATTGAAAGTGAGCATCATGCTCAGATCAATGCTGGCTTGGTTTCGGTACAGCTCATGGGTCCGCTGCAGCCGACAGATTTCGTCGTAAATGAGAAATAGGAAACGCGAACTGCGGTTCTCGGGCGGAATAATGCCGCGCACCATAAGCCACTCACGATCCTCCGCATCCGGCAGATAACGAATTATCTCGGGATGCTTGCTGGCGAGTCGGGCGCCGCCCAGTTCCTTGCCATCAATGTTAAAGCCAAATGCCAGATTCGCCTGCACATCCAGCACAAATTTGGTTGAAGTCGAGATTTGTGCAGTGTTCCAGAAGATCTGACGACGCACTGGAGTAGGCAGCGGTCCATTCATTAACAAATGTTGCTGTTGATGTTGCAGCTGCAGCAACTGTTGCTGCTGTAACTGTTGCTGCAGTTGCTGCTGCAGCTGATGCTGCAGATGTTGGTGTTGCAGTTGTTGTTGATGTTGATGTTGTTGTGCAGCCAAAGAATTCGAGTTGCAGGGCATGGGCTTACCAGCTGCGACAGGAAAGCCAAAATTGTTGGCATACATTTTGTTGTTGTACTCAAGGGGCTTTCCTGAACGCTTGAGCCCCAGACGCTGCTGCTCGGAGGTAACTGTTGTTAATGCACAACCTGGTCGTTGTTGTCGTATTAGAAAATTTGTATACTGCCCCTTGGCATTCTCTAGCAGCGCACAGGAGGACATTTTCTGCAGCGCGTCCTCATTCACTGCATACTGTCTCAGATTCTCCTTAATGTTGCAAAAAGCGGGCTTGAAATAGTTCTGCGAAGAGTAGCAAACAAATATCTTTAACAAGTCAACTTACATGTTTTAGATACCTACATTCATATAGCGCTTGATAATATCATTGACTTCCGCATCGAACGCCTGCTGCACGCTGATCCGCAACAGTTCCAATGCTCGCATAGCTGACTCCGCATTGCAGCTACTTTCCATGTTGTAGATACCATTGTATCGATGCCGTATCCTCTGCAGCATTGTCTCTGCCATCTCAGAGGTGGTTATATATTTCTGTTAAATAATGAAACATATGGAATATTTACTAAGTATATTGTTATTCCCACGCACCCGTGCGGGCTCCATTTCATTCGGAGCCAGCGTTGATAATATCTCCAATGTGGGCGCTGCCTCCGGCTGTTTCGACTGCTTGAGGGGACTTGCAAGGCGTGTGTCCATGGAATGTGTGGTTTGATTGGAGCAATCCGAATCATCCGAGGAGGAATTGACCTGCAGCGCAGCAGGCGACCGTTGCTGGACATCACTGATGGTATTGTGGTGCGCTATGCTCGCTGTGTCACTCAGAATCTTCCAGCTGCGCTGAATGACCATTTTGTATAAGTGTTATTATTTTTATAGTACGACGTATTGCTTAATTTTTCCTTGAGAGGCTGTGTGATTTTTCCATTTTTTTTTTTTTTTTTTATTATCTGGGCTACATTCTCTGGCCAGGGACCAAAATGTGTGCGGCTGCAGTGCGCATGCGTTCTAGAGCCACCACCTAGAACTCCCACTTCCGACCCTTTGGGCAACAAGGACACAGGCGCTCAACAGCTGATACTGGCAGCAGCAGCAGCTGGTGATGCCGGTTCCATGCAATCCATATCCAGTTCACCCAGCTCAAGACGTCGCTGCTGATCCAACATGCTGCGCAGCTCTGCATACTCCGCAAGCTCATCTTCGTGCTCCTGCTCCATGGCAACCGAATCAACAGCAGATACTGCTGCAGTTGTTTCTTTAGTATCTGTGTTTTTGCCGCGATTTTTATGCTGTTGTCGCTGCGCCAGCAACTTCTTGTCAAACTCATCCATGTAGTCTAATACTGCACTTGGTCGGTAATCCTCTGGCGCTGCATAGCTGCTGTGGACAGGCAACCGCAGTACATCGGGCACCATATAGGGAAACAACCAACAGACGAGGGGAGTTGTGCCGCATTCGTAGCTCGCCTCCTTGTGGTAGAAGAGCAAACCGTCCAGCTGCGGCTGATTGTCCGTCCACTTTGGATAGTTTTGAAGCACTTGCTCGACTGCAGTAACATCCTCAAAGTCATAGTATTCCAGCAGCTTGAAAGGTTTTTCATTGCGCTTACTGAGCTCACTCAGTTCCTCGAGCTCATCGAAGCGCGAGCGCAGCCAGAAGAAACGAAAGTTCGCATCGCAGTTTAGGAGCTGCTGCTGTCCAAACGCAAGCGCATCCAGCACATAGAATGTATCCTCCTCTGGCACATAGACACAATCCAAGATAGTCCTGAACTTATGAACGTAACCATCGCCGGGCAACAGGGAACGCAGCTGCATTGTAATCCGACCCGCTTTGTTATACACCTTTGTGCGTCCATTAGTGGCAATGACCAGGCATCGTTTGCCCACGGGACATGGGAGCAGCAGCCAGTCGGCTAAATTCTCGGGACGATGACGCAGCCACTCCGATTGCTGCAGCCTGAAATGTTGTCCCTTTCTTTCCTTGCTGTTGTTGCTTTTGCGGCAACGTTGCCTGTGTTGTTTACGCTGCGATTTGCTTTGATCTGCGCGTTCCTCCTTCGATGCATCTTCGTCATCGTCGTCGGAATTGGGTACGTGGCGGTGTTCATCTTGCAGCTGTTGTCGTCGCTGCTTCTGCACATTCAGCAGCTGCTGCTGGCGCAATATCTGCTGTTCACCCAGATTCAGGCTCTTTTTGTATAGCTCCTGGAAATTGGAACTCATTTTTGTTTGCAAAATTCACACAACAAACAAAACACCGGGGAATGAAGACGGTCACACTGGCGATATTCGCACATCTATCGATATGCCTTTCGCGTCACATCGATACTAGTAGTCTGAACGGCTGTTTTGCACCTGCATTTATTTTGTTCCTTTTTTTTATGTCAACTTTAATTATTTCCTAGAAAACATCGAATGTTGCTTAAACATGAATAAAGCTTCGAGTCTATTTTGGCCAGCTTTGGTGACACCAAAAAATGCGTTTGTCAAGCAAACAGAACAACTGTCCCGCAGTCAAAAGGTAATTTTTGTGTGTGTTACGAAAGCACCACTAAGACTACGAGATTTTACATTAACAGCTTTTAACGGAGCTTGGCCTTGTTAAGCCGGGCAGCAATGGCACCTACCAGATCATGCCCATAGCACAGCGTGCGGTGGACAAATGCATTAATTTAGTGCAACGCAATATGCAAGAGGCGGGCGGCCAAAAAATCAGCATGCCTGTTCTAACGCCCACTCAACTGTGGAAGAAGACTGGAAGATTGGAAGGCGATATTTCAGAATTTTATATGGTGCGCGATCGCAGCGGGAAACAATTCCTGATGAGTCCAGTAAGTGAGTATAGGCCGACTGGGGTGCGATTACGCAGGTCACAACGTTATTTGGAAAATATATTTCTTAAATATCCCTTGCAGACTCACGAGGAAGCGGTGACAGCCATGCTGGCCACAACAGCGCCCATTTCATATCGCCAGCTGCCCTTACGTCTGTATCAGATTGGGCCCAAGTTTCGGGATGAGCTCAAGTCACGATTTGGCCTAATGCGGGCTAAAGAGTTTCTCATGAAGGACATGTACACATTCGATATGACAAAGGAGGCTGCAGAGAAGACTTACGCGAGAATTAGCAATACCTACGCCCAGTTCTTTAAGCAGCTAGAAGTGCCGTTTGTCACAGGTGCCTTATATACTGTATATATTCACATATCTACTATTATACCTATTTATCTTTGTAGTTGAGGCTGCCACAGGCATTATGGGCGGCAGTTTATCGCATGAATATCATTATATTTCATCAGTTGGTGAGGATACGTTGCTCAAATGCAACGCTTGCGGTTATGCGGGAAACGCTGAAGTTTTTGGGAATGCTTCAGCCAACAGATGTCCCAGCTGTCAGGGATCACAATTGACTCCCGTACGTGGCGTGGAGGTGGCGCACACCTTTCTGCTGGGCGACAAGTACTCAAAGCCGCTGGGTGCTACGTTCCTCAACACCTCTGGCAAACCAGAGACACTGGCCATGGGCTGCTATGGCATTGGCATCACGCGTGTCATTGCTGCCGCTCTAGAAGTGCTTTCGACGGAGCAGGAGTTACGTTGGCCCAAACTGCTTGCACCCTACGATGTCTGCCTGATTGGGCCAAAGCAGGGCAGCAAGGAGCAAGTGCCAGCGGAGTGTATAGAAATCGAGTTACTGCAGCAGCTGACGCAAATCTGTGGAGCTGAGGAGCTGCTGCATGATGAGCGCAAGGAGCTGACCATTGGCAAGCGTTTGTTCGATGCTAAACGCCTGGGACACCCACTGACTATTGTAGTTGGCACCAAGGCTGCGCAGCAGGAGGCGCCCAAGCTGGAGCTGCACATAAGCGGAGCTGAAAAACTAGAGCTGGAGCTGTCCGAGGTGCTTAGCCTAGTGACGGCGCATGTGCGGCACAAGCAGCAGCTGCTTCAAGAGAGTGCTACAAATGAACAGGATATAGCTCAATTGTGTACGCTAGGGAGGACACTGTCCTAAGGTTTAATGGTTAACATCACTTACAAATTCAATTGAATTTTACCATTAATACAATAAAATCAAAAATAATCTTTAAAGGATGTGTTTTACTCAAGGTGTGTATGAATCTATATGCTTTTTTGAAAATGTATTTTCCGTTTGATATATTTTGAAATGTTTTGGGCTCGAAAATATGCCATAAAAATGTCTGTTTTTTTTTGTCTGCGATGTGCCCTTAAAAGTGTGCCACAAATTTTTCTTTATCGGAATTTAGTCAATGCACCAACCTAATATTTGTTACTGGTGCATGCCCATGATGTCTTTGCTCATATTCTCATTCCTATTAGACAAAAGTAAACAGAAATGCTTGATAACTTGTACATTATTTTGTGTGTCCTTTCAAAACTAGTGCAATAACAAGACTTAGTTTATTATTGTATCAATATCTAAAGTATCTTATTGTATATGGCTTTTCCAAAATGATACGAAAATAATGAAACTCATAACTGTTCAGATTGGCGCGGAAGTTTTCACGTCAAGTAAAATAAAATGCAGATCCATTTTGGCAATGCTGTGAACATCCTTGAAATAGTCATAAGTCTAAAGATCAGCCATATACATTAGCTTTATGTGCATATAATAAAGGTAACAATAACTCAAAACAATATAGCAATAATTTAGCAGCTTAGCTGATTTGCCCGCAATCAGTGCCATAATTCGAACTGAAGTCACTTAGTTCTCCGTGTAATCCGGCTCCGGTATCTGTGGATATATCTTCACCTGTTGCTGTGGCTTACGGGGTGGTGGTGGCGGCTTCGTGATCATGCTTGTATATGACCAGGGCATCTGATTGCGCAGCTCCTCGCTGAAGCGTGGATTTGCTTGCTGTGCCGGATAGATTTCCGAATAGCGACTATTTAAGGCTGAGCCAGTTGCCATCTGCTGTGCTGCCGGCGACAAGGGAATCCGCGGCGAGTTGGGATCCGGGGCGGGATAATTTAGTTGATCGGGATGCGCATCTGTAGTCCGATAAGTGTTGATCTCTGGCTGAGCTTGAGCCTGTTGTTGTTCTTGCTCCTGTTGTGGCACGGGTGGAAGCACAAAAACTGGCGATTGTAGCGTGGTGCGATCGCTGGCCTGATAACGTGAGTCCTGTCGCTGCATCATCTCGTCAGATTGTGCTGGTATAATAATGGGCAAGGGCTTTGGCCGTATCTGCTCCGGATACTGCTCCAACTCGGGTGTTAAGGAAACAGGCGCTGTTGGCTGTTGGGCGAACACCTCAGACTGTACGGTTTGCGGGTATGGCGCCATCTGATTGTTGTGAGCTACTTGGGAAACCTCCTTGTTTTGCGACGTCTGGTTCGCCAAAACATGCGACAGCGACAGACAGAAGATGCTGCCAATCAAGTTGAGCAGCCAGATGAGCACCACACGACTGCTAATACAGGTGAGCAGGATGGCGGGCGTGGAGAAGTAGACGCCAAAGGTTTCCAAGGATAACCATACAGCCTCTGGCATTGAATCGCCCTTTTGGGCGCCAATAAAATCGAAAGCATCACCTAGGGACTACATAAGGATTAGCATTTTAAGCAAATCGTATGGAAAAAGTATTTTCTGAATCTTACCAAAGTATGGGATATATCCAGAACATGATAGACAGTGGCGACAACGTCCAGGATGCAGCCCATGAGCACGCCCAGAAACCAGGGCCAATAGATGATGCCAGACATTAGTTTAGTGGTCGCGCAGCACAGGGTAACTATTAACATTTTAATAATATAAAAATAGTTTCGAATATAGCATTAAACATTAAACTGTACACTCACGTATGATTAGAGCTGAGGAGGCTATCCACACACCACTGACTACCGCATAGATAATCATGAATATGTATTCACGATTAGTGATCGCAAAGGATTTCGGCCAGTCCATCGTCAACTCGAAGGTTTGGTCGCTCAGCTCAAGAGTCGGATCGCCGCATTTCTCCTCTATTTTGGGATTTAAGTTATATTTGACTGTTTTGCCTTTCATTGAGTGATGCCACTTACCCACAAAGTAGATCAGATCCATGGCAAACTTGAAGGGATCAGCAGCAATGTTCGATGTTGTCTGGCAATCACGCAATGTTATGCCCCATATCGAAAGACCCAGATAGACGAGTCCTTGAACCTGTACAAATGTTTTCGGTATTGTAATAATAAGTAAAAAACATGAATACTTTGCATATATCAGCGGAATTGCTTTTCTTCGAATTAAATAATAGATTCAACAATCAGTCCAACTTTTATGTTTCAGATTAGGAGGATTACTTCACACCACAGTTGCTATCTCAATTGAGCGACATTTATGATTTGTTTGGTTATTCCCAAATGAGTTCTAAAAATATCAAGTAATTGATGTGAAACATTATTCAACTATCTTCTTGATAATGAATTATTAATTAGCAGGACACACAAGGTCAAAATTCAGAGAATAACATTTGATATATTTATTTATGATTAGACATGTTGCTTTAAAAATTCAAGGAAGTAATAATCATAAATGGTTTATGATTCGTTGGAATTAGGCATATATCTATGGATGACTAATTTTATTATTTTCGTATTAAAATTATGCAACGACTTTAATTCAAATAATGGGAATATATCAGAGAAAACAAATAGTTGAATGCAATCTTGGTCTGTTATAAAGAATTCGACTTACCAATATTACAACAGCCATAAATAGGATAAAACATTTGGCAAATCCCACGCCGACTCCAGCCATGACGTTTTTGATATTGTTTTTACTTTTTGCTTAAACAGAACCTGCGATCAATTGCCTGATTGATTGTTGTTACCATTCGATAAGACCACGCTCGCAATACCTTTAGGCTAAAAATTCAATTAGAAATTAGAAAAAAAGCCAGCACAAAATTTGAGTATCTAATCAATTTAATGAGTTCTTCGCAATATATATTTTATTATTTTATTATTTTTTGTTTTTTTGCATATATGTATCAATTTAGTGAGTCTTTATTTATCAATTCAATTTTCAGTTATTGCCATTAATTGTTATTGTTGTTGTTGTTGTTGTCACAATCACATAGTGCAAATGAGTCACAGAATGAGTACACTTGAATGAAATTATACTTTCGTACATAATGTACTTTAAATAGAAATCAACTTGGGTTTGTTGCTCGATACGCATGACAGCCATAAACAACTGCAATCAGTTAGCAACCTTTGTTGTTGTTGTTGTTGTTGTTATCTTGCTCACCGTTAGAATAATAGTTGGTCTTCACTTGGCTGTTGTTAGATGTTATGGACAAGTGGAAAAGCGAAGCGCATTCGCCGGCTGCTTTCCTTGGACTGAGAGCGTTGTGCTCCACACTGTGCAGCAGGCAAAAACTCATCCGCCATTGAATGGCCATCGACAATCAGTACTTGAGCTTTCGGAGCTCTTTTGTAATTTCTTGGCACTTTTTTTTGGTCATATGCGATAAGATAAACCTAATGAAAATTTAAGCGTAACACTTGCTATCAAAAGTTATACAACAAATAGCTAAACTATTGGGCCAACAAAAAAGAATAGGCCAGGGGCAGTTAAGGCCAAAGCTCCACTCAGCGTACAAATATTTCGAGTGTACTCACATTACAAACTGAATATGTATTCATATCGCTTATCAACAAAAGGCCAACAATCGCTGGCGTTATCTGACACCTTTTTATTATGTAGCATATTCGTTTGAATTATATTAATGTGCAAATATTAAGACAAATAAAGTAGTAGGCTGGCGGATTCGCGTAAGTCCAAAATATACATATTCTTAGCCATGTGTGCTAATTTTAAACGATGAATGGAGCCGAGGCAGTAACAGTAAATATCCGACTGTGGTAGGTGTTGAAACAATTTGCCACACGCTGCGTATGGTTAATGCCCGCTGTTTTGGTCATGTGAACAGCCTAAATATCGGCTCCTCACCCTCTTGGCCCTAGAAGGAGTCTATTTGTGCTCGTGTCAATGTGTTTATCAGTTCCGCGATCGTGCCATGTTGGAAATGGAATAAATCAACGTGATACCCAGATTCAAGCAGATGAGTCAAACAAAGTGAACCCCAATGTATTAATTGTACTCAAGTGCTTATTGATTAGAACGGGAAAATGTTTCCTAAATTGCAATAAATAAATACAATTTATACAATATCAAGTGAGACAAGTCAAAATACTTTAAATTGTATTCGTTGACAAGAGATTAACACTTATTATAAGTTTCTAATACACTATCAACAACGAATCTGGCACGAGCTAAATGCTAATTTCAGTTTTGTATGCTAAAATAAATTCTAAATATAACATTTTTTAAATAAAAATATTGCCAATATTTCCACAAACAACTTTTCTGAACTTGAAAAAAAAAATGTTCAAACGAATTCAGTTTTGAATGTGTCTTATCCTTTTTATTGTTACGCCAAGAGATGACAAATTTATTTCAATAGTTCGCACTTAGCTTTATTTGTTTAAGATACGTTAGTCATTTTGTTATTGATTACATTTTCAAATCTGTAGTTATTTAAATTACTTTCCTCAACTCATTAGCACTTTTTGAGCATAACAAATTGCGCTTGACTGCAGATTGGCAACACGAAATGCACTCGCCTACAAAGTTTGGACAATATTTGTGTAACCCAAATGCGTGCTTATAGTCGTCAATTTGAGTCGTCCAACTGATTGGAATTATGTGCACAAGGCAGTTAAGTGAACATGTGTATATTCTATAGAGTGAACGGAAACTCTATCTCTCTGAGAGGCGTTGGAAAAACGTTTATGGTTGAGTGAATCGCTTTTAGCGATTGAGCCGAACATATGCTAACCCATTCGAAAGCTGACTATCTGTTTGGCTGTTTGCTCCCTCAATTAGAGCCTCGAATTTGGCTGATACCCCGATCTGTCCCCGTTACTAGTTTAAGCGTGCGATTTTTTGTGTGAATTGTTTATTTAAATAAAGAGGCATCAGATTGCTGCTACTTGGGCTTCAGATCAAATCACATGACTTTAATTGAACTTGGCGTGATATAAATATATGTATATATGTGTGAGTTTTTTTTTTTTTAGTAATACTAGAGAGAATTTGCCGTCTAAACACGGGCGGTCAAAATAACTGGCTCAGCCTCGACTTCAGCCACCTTTGCCTTGAGCTTCTGCTCTACCTGCTTCAGCTTGATAATTGGTTGCTCCGATGTAGTACTAATGATGCTGCCACTGGTGGTGGTGGTGCTGGCTGTTGTGCTGGGCGTGGTGCTAGTGGCAGAGCTGGTGGTGGAGCTAATGGTGGAGCTGTTGGTGGTTGTGCTCTTGATGGTGGTGCTGCTGATGCTTTCGCCACTGTGAGGCAGCGCTGTGCTACTCGTGCTGCTGATCTGCGTCTCGAGACTCTCGACGGGCGCCGTTGAGGTTATAGATGTCTTGGTAATGCTAATCTTAGTCTGTTTTCCATCGCTGCTATCTTTGCTGGCATCCTCCTTAATAGTGGCGGAGGTAATCTTCGTGTGATGCACTTGGAATATGGGTATCACTGGCACAGAGGCGCCATTGTGCGGCTGTACTGAGACATGATCGATGATCAGATGAGCAGGACCACCCTCCTCTGACAGTGGCACCTTCTTGGTGGTCAGCACCAGAAGTTTGCGCTCCTCCGCTTCGTCTGTGAGGGCAACAGGCGTAGTGGAGGTCACTGGCTCATCCGAACGCTTGGCAATGATATGCTCGCTACTCTTAGCGGGCTCAGGCTTTACTTCAGTGATCACAGAGTCTGGAGCACTGGCGCCATTTAAACTCAACGCTGACTCGAACAAACCATTCTCCAGATTGCCAATCAGCGCTTGGAACGAGACCTGCTTCAGTTGACCATCAGCATTGGCCAGCACCTGTCGCTTGACCACATCCTGATCAAGCTGCGGCTCCGCCACAGCTGGGGCATTCCTGGGCAGACCAAGGAAAAGATCATTCAGGTCCAACGGCGCAGCAAGGCTGGTAGATGCAGCAACGGCCAGCAGCTAAAGAAGAAAAAGACAAAATCATTAGAAGAGATCCCAAGCGCAGCTTAAGCTTGACACTCACAGTAATTAGCAATGCGCACTTCATGGCTCAGTTGTGGTTGTTTATGCTGCTACTTTTTATTTTCGAGTTGTTTTCACCGCAGAGTCCAGATTGATAGTAAGTTCGCTGACGAGAAGCGTGCGAGTTTTTAAAGCCGCCTCAGAAAAAAAAAATTGTGCAGCTAAGCTTTCAGTTAGCACTGCCGCCCAAACGTGGCCTGAATTGAATGCGATACGCTGATAACTGGTTTAATACGCTTGCGCGGCTCTGCACCTGTTCTCCTTAAATTTCTGTTTTTCTTTATGATTTAGTATTTTTCACTTGATATTCTTTATTTGTGTTTGAGTTGTTTCTTAAATTAATGGTAATAGATACAGCCTTCAGATGCGACAATTTTTGATCACAATATTAGTTGGCGTTTAAGTTAAAAGACTTATCCGTGCGTTGCTTTAAACTGTTTTTTTTTTTACACCAAACTTTAAGTCTGTTAATCTCCAAATTAATATAATTAACATTAGATTGTTATATTTATATACAAGCTTTTGACGTTTGTGTACAATGAATTCCAGGAAAAAATATTAACTTTAAATCTAAGTCTCCGGGGACTTACTATGTCGTGAGGAACAGTGAAATGTAAAAAAAAAAAACACAGACTAATCTGGCGGAAAAAGATTTGACTCCTGCTTAGGCAGCCCCATATATGATTGGCACACTTTGAGTTTTAGTTTAGAGTTTAGAGGGTTTTAATTGGCTACTAAACGAAATCGAAGAATAAATAAAAATTTCATACAAAAGCTAATATTTAAATATTATATTTTTTAAATATTAGCTAATATTGTATGTATATATTACAGCTTACAACTTGCATTGTCGATAGGTTAGGCTATAACTAATACAACAAATATCAGAAAATTTGTGTGCAAATTAAATTTAAAAATTTTCCATTAAGAAAATCTAAGACTAAACCAAACCAAACATAACTAAACGGAAAACGAGCTGTCAAATCCGAAGTTCGAGACACATCTGGCTATAAATACCAGTCAGAGATTATGAATGAAAAGATGCGATTGATCTGGTTCTGTGGTGTTGGCAGGCAGCTCAAAGCAGTTGGCTCTTGTTTGAAGTTGTTGAAAAATAAACAACAAATAAAATGACTAAGCCGGATGCAGCCAAAGCGTCCATTAATTGATTTATTTTGTAAATTAATTAATTACAATTTGTTAAAAATTGCCCTAATTTAATGACGTATATTAAAGCTTATTTAGAAGCTTTTACGCTACGAATTAAAAATGAATAATAGAAAAATAAGAACTTTCTTGCTGCCTCACGCCGCGTTTGAGTGATTCAAATCTGCTAATGAAAAGCTTGTGCTAAGAGCAAAACTAACCATTTCACATAAAATATAATATATGTTTTCAAACTCGATTAGTAGTTGTTTTCTTCAGTTAAATGTACAGCATACTCAAATCAAAAGTCATACGGTGCGAATGCGTAATTTGTGAGTTCTGAAAAACTGGCTCGTGTCCAGACGTCGCGAATGCGTCAGCTCGGGGGAGTAATGTTTATGAACATATTTTAAAGCCAGTGGCCGGGTAAACAACACACCGTTGACATCAACAATTGCGATTTTACACCAGGCTGAGAATTGCGTAGACGTATTGATACGAAAACGAGCACAATTAATTAGAGTCTGCGAGCCAGAAACGGCGATAAAAACAGTGACGGATACTGGGGAGGGGGTGAGATAGTGAGGGGGCGGCAACTAGAAACAACGGCCCAGAGCCTCGAGATGAGGGGCAATATCCAAACCTGTCAGCCAATTAACAGGTATCAATATTTAAGCGGAATCAGCGAGAAACATCCAGCGAAATGGCGATGCCTATAAAAGCGGATGATCTGCACTAATTAGGCTCAAATAAGCAAGCATCAGACAAGCGATCAGAGCAAGCTGGAGCGACCCGCACAGGCCAAGTCACACACACAGAGCAAAGATCCTCACAAAGAGGAGTGTATTCCATTGTAGTCTCCCCGCGAAAAAGTCATATTTTTTTTTAGAGAAATGCAAACACATCATGCGATTTTTGGAGCCGCTGTGCTGGGCATGCTGTTGGCATTTAGCTGCTCGCTGCCCCTTGTGGACGTTAGCTCCACCTTAGATAATGACACACTTGACCTGCTTCATGGCAGTGGCAATGATACGCCCAAGAATCTGTAAGTTCGACAGGAATATATAGAAATGTTTATAGTTTACTTACCATATATCCTTTTGCAACTCTTTAGCTATGTGGTCAAGGCGGTTGTCTATGAGATTGGCATACTCACCGAGGTCGGCGACAATGACACGGACTTTGCGGAACAGGAGCGGGTGGATTTGACCTTCTTTGATGCGCACACCAATGATAGTTTTATCAATTTGGGCAACATACCACTACCCATACAGACAAACGTTTCCGGCCAGGTTCTCACAGGCATTGCCCCGATCAACATTGGTGCCTTTAGCAGTCCTCAGGAGCTGTTAGAGACGCTGCCCCTCACGGGCAGTATCGTCAACATAACGCACAGCGACACCGCCTTTTATCAGCTGACGAAGTCCAACACGAGCGCGTTCGGGAAGCCCCAACTGCTCAGCGATAATGAGTTTGCCAACTTAACGCATGCCGCCGAACTCTTCCCGCCAACCAGTGGGTTGGAAGATGTCGTCGCCTCTGCCTCCAACGAACTGGATAAGAAGGCCAAGTGAAAAGAGACCTAAATTCATGAACATAATGCAGTGCATTGTGCTCTCTTTAATAATACTACTTAGCTAAAGTTAATTGTAATAAATAGTCGATATAGTTTTAAGTAGCAGAGAATGGACGAGGATCGTAAGGGACCATAGAACCAGTAATGAATAAATAAAAAAAAAACACTGAAAATTGCCATTTGCCATGGTCAAAATCGCTTTAAAATAAAAATCGCATTAGTATTAGATAAATGCTGCGAGAATGCGTTACTTATTTGACGTCGGGTTCCTCATGTGATTGCGACTGACTGCTGAAAACTTTCCATTTTGTATTATATATTTGCCCTCGAATGACTCAAACAAAATTTACATATATCATAATTAAGTGGAAAAATTAACACACTTTTTATAATGACAACAGCCATGAGGAATGAAATGGAAGTTAATTTTTTCCGGTCGGAAACAGTTGTAAACTTGACTAGCGAAATTAGAAATTTATATTTAATAAATTTAAATCATGTTAAATTTACAATTTGTTACAAAATATTGCCTCGAAATAAAGTCTAATTGTGCTACAATTTGAAGCAATCAAATAAAATATTAATCTATTTTGATTCACAGACTGTTGCACTTTAGAGTGGGAAACGCAAAACGTCTCATTTTCAATGCATTAAATTTTAAAATAAAGACCTTAGAATTCATTTCGTTTCAAGTAAAAACGATATTTTTCAATGGTTTTTATATTAACTAGTTTTTAATTCTTCTCATTTTCATTTGTTGGTTTGTTTGTTGTTGTTTTAGTTATTTAACTGTAGTACATTGGGTTCTTAAACACTAATAGATGATATATTTTATATTAATAGATTATATATATATATAAATATAAGTTTAAACTTGTACACGAACATTAAAATTTGTTGAACGTCTCAGATCAGTTAGAGGAACGACTCCAAAACGCCAATATTCGTTCCCCCAATCCACAAGCCTTAGAAGTCCCTTTCCCCATCCCCCTACCAGACCTAGCAACTCTCTCTGTATTCGACTTCCAGCTAGCCATCGATAATGATGTCAAGGATATCGATTTCGATTTGACGTGGCCATCTTCTATACCATCCAAGGTGTGTGTGTACTCGTGTGTGTGAGTGTCTGTTTGTATGTGTGTGGGTGTGTATTAATATATGTACATACTGCAACGCACATTTAGATACTTGTATTCGTATATAGCATAAATAATATTTAGTTTTTAACTAATTTACATAGTCGTATAGACGATGCGCTCTAGCGGCTTCTTTTAAAATATATGTTTTTTTGTTTAAGTGTGTGTGTGTGTGTGTGTGTGTGTAAATTATGCATGGTATTCAAACTTTTTTTATTAGTAGCAGCTACAATTTCGTATTATTTGCACACTTTCTCTCTCTCAACATTGTTAATCAACTAAACCGTAACTAGAATCTGAAATTGTATCTGTATTGTGTATCTTGTAGCTGTGTATCCGTTTCTGAATAATCATAATCATGTGTGTATGTTGTGTTAAGCGGTAACTTTTCTCTTAATGATCAACGTATGTATTTACTGTTTACTTTAGGTTGCTTTGTGGGTTGTTTTTCTAAATTTCTGCTCGCTTTATACAATTCTGGCTTACTAAGAAATTATAGATAGTAACGAATGCGTTGGCGCAGCCTATAAATCATAAAAACTTATCTAAACGCGCCAGCGGCCAAAATGCTGCAGCAATAACTATGCGAGATTAGGTTTTTTGGTTAATCCACACGATGCGCGCCATTTAATCTGCACAGATATAATAAATATTTGATTACATTGTTCAATATTAATTGATAAGAGTAGACTCTAGAAAACTTACCTATAACATGACTCTCCATATTTGTGATGCGTGGCTTCGATGCGGGCTGTGGTATAATAGTGATCTCATCATTGATTTTCAGCGGCTTGAGCAGTGAGTCGTTGGCGGCACCTAGCGAGTTACGCGACAAACCGGCACCACCGCCACCGCCACCACCACCACCACCAACACCACTACTACTGCTGCTGGACTGCGACTGTGCGCTATTCTTCTTGCTGTCCATTGCCTTTCTGGCTACAGTGCTGTGCGCCGTATACACATGCGACTCAAACTGTTTGTACATGCCAAAGGTTGCCGTGCAAACGGTGCACTTGTAGGATAAATGTGCGGGCTTCAGGGTCATGTGATGATCGCGCGATACGTGATTTAGTAGCTTCCATTGGTACATCTATAATACCAAACAATTATTAAGAGTTTATAGTTATTTAAAATATAATAAAACATACTCTGCCACAGACTGGACAGCGTCCGGCATCCTTGCCCTTGTTGGCAGCCTCTTGCATAGAACTTGTGACCAAGCCATGTGAGCCAAGCAAATGCCTTTCCAAGCCCTGATCCGTAAAGAAGCGGAACTGACATTTCTGGCAGTTCAATGGTGGCCGATTGTAGATCATTTTCGGATGTATCTAAAGCACATGCAAACAAAAATTTTATTTTAACAGTTATACCGTAGGCGGTTTGTATTTTGAATTTACCTTCACTTTGTGCATCCATTGCATGTGATTGCGCAGCTGCTCAAGATCCTTGATATAGCCATCGCATATTTCGCAGATGACAAACTGCGCCTTGTTGTTGCCGCCGCTGGGATTCTGGCCGGGCTTCATGCCAGCTGCTGCCGCCGTTGGCTGTTTGCTGGACGAAGCAGCTGCCGCATTGCTGGCAGTCGCACTTTGTCGAGGTAGTGGCGTTATTGAGATACTCGGCTGCCCGGCTATGGGCTTCTTGGACGCTTGCTGCAATGTACACAAATGTAAGTAAATATATTGGATGTGTAAGCTCAACTTCACTTTTAGCTGAATGATTAATTGACTTGATTTGTATAATAATGAAATCCTGCTCTTACCTGGACAAGCTGTCCTGCGGCGAGCTGATAGCTGTTAGGCAGCGAGAGAGCCGCATTGTTACCAATGGTTCCGCGTACAGGCGCTGGATTCCTCACCATATTGTTGGCATTTGGCATTGCCTTGGGCATCTGAGGCGCCCGCTGACGCATCTTGGCCGCATTCTGTGCGGCGAGCGCCGCTGCCTGCAGATTACGGGCCTGAGCTGCTGCCTGTTGCTGTTGAATAGTCGCCAGAGCTGCCTTCTGCGCCGCCGCCTGCGCTGCCATAGCCTGTGCGAGAGAAAACCAAAGGAATAGATTGCGACTTCTTGGAGGTTTATATATATGTTATATTTATATTGTTATTACCTGATAGGCTGTTGCTGTGCCAACGAGTCCGTGGCGTGGCTTGATGCGCGGTATCTTGGCGGGTGCTTCCCAATCGTTGGGCGGCGCCAGATTAAGTTCCGGCCGGAATTTCTTGGCGCAGACGGGCTGATGGCGTGCAAGTTTCGCCTTGCCATTATCCTCGAATCCACAGTTCGGGCACTGATGATACGGTAGGGGTTTGATCAAACGCGCCTTAATATTGTGTACCGCCTCCATGTGGTAAACGATTTCGGTGGCGTTGCGTATCTCGAATGTACAAAAGTTGCACTTGTACAACACTCCATTCATGTGCGGCGTCTCATAGTGATTCGCCATGGAGAGCGCTGATTCGGATTTAAAGTTGCAAAATTCGCAGCGTTTCATCGTGAATTTAAAGGCTGCATTTTTCGTCTTGGATGCCTGCAGATTGCCGCTGAGCGCATTAATGGCCATCTCAAAGTCCTTGGGATCCCGTGTGAGAGATTTGCGCATCTTGCGCTTCTGCAGTCGCAACAGATCGGCCTGAACGTATTCCTGGACAAGACCAACGCCAATGTCCATGAAGAATTTGCCCAACGGACTTTCGAAATAGTTCTCCTGGCCAGGCTTGGCTGCCACATTGGAGGTAACACCACCTGATGCGGCCAGTGCAGCAGCTGGATTAATGGCGCCCTTAAGTGCGGTCAGGTCATAGTTGGCCTCTTTGATTAGAACCTTGGTGCGCACACCCGACTCCGAATCATCGTCATCGTCCTCATCGTCATCCTCATCGGATTGCTCCGACCAAGATTCATCGTCGCCACTCTTCTTTTTCTTCTTGCCCTGAGCATCCGCATTGAGTTTATCCTCCTTGTTCTGTTCGGTCATCATGTCGAACTCATCTAGCTTGTCCGCCACAGCTAAATCCTCCGGAGAGAGCGCATATTTCATCTCAATGGCTCTGATTACCTCGCGGATATTGTCATTCGGTGGCTTCTCGTAGATGTAGGGCACAATAAATGAGGGCGCCTCCAGTACAAACATATCGTCCGTTAGCCCCGGCAACAGATTCGCGTTATTCGTCATGCTGGGCAGACCAGCGACAGTTAACGAGAGCGTTGGCGGATTTAGCTGCACTGTCGCACCCAATCCTGCACCTGAAATACCCGTCGACATCGGCACCAATTTGGGTGGTGCATTGCCCAGATTTGTGGCCACGCCAGTGACGGCATTTGTTATGGTCACCGGATAGACAGCTGCACCCGCCGTTGGACCCGCCTCGTGTGGCATTAGGGTGCGCGCATCTTTAATGGTCAGCTGCCCCAGACCGATGCCAGCACCCATGTTAACCATGTTAGAGGAGGGCGTGGAGCTGCGCTGTCGCTTGCTGCTCGACTGCAGGTCATCCAGATCGCTTTTGCGTTTGTTAACTCCCTGATCGCTTGGCGAAATACTTGGTGGCGTATCATCCTCAATGACCACACAGTCATCATCATCATCATCGTCATCCTGGACTGCCGGTGGTGGTGGTGCTGCCGATGCTGGCGTTGTCTTCACAATGGGCGACATCTTTTTGCTTGGTGCCTGTTGTGGCGCCACTACTGCCATTTGTCCCGTTTCCGATTCAGAGTCGGAGGGAATTACCACGGCATCGTCGGAAGATTCACCGCAACTGGAAGCACCCGCAGCCGCTGCAGCAACCGCTGCCTGTGACGTTGGTTTTGCCTTGCTGGGCGTTGCTGCCTTGCTTGGCTTAGCAGCAGCAGCAGCAGCTGTTGCTGGCGGTGCGTCAGGCATCACCTCATCCTCATCGCTGTCTTCATCCAAATTGACAACACCGCCAGCATCGTCATCCTCGTCATTGTCATGGCCAGAGATATCATTGGATTTCGTTGCTTCAGCTGTACTCGCCTGGCCGTTGGCTTTATTGGCGGCATCTGCTGCTGCTGCTGCTTTGGGAGCTCTTTTAGCTGCCCCTTTAGCCTCTGGGCTCTGAATGAAGCCATTCAGCGGCGTTTCTTTCTTTTTTGACTCCACTACTGCTTCCTCCTCCTCTTCCTCTGTGTGGATTGCTTCGGCTTCCGAGTCGGTTACAGTTTTAGCTGTGCCGCTCTCCTGGCTACCGTCCTCCTCCTCCTCTTCCAGATCATCCACTTCATTGCTGTTCTTCTTCTCTGTTACTAGCTGATCCACCTGCTCCTCCTCCTGCTGTTCCGATACTAGCTGTGTCGCTGCACCCAGCGGATCTTCAGCATCGCAACTATTTTCCGCTGTACTGCCAATTTTCTCCTGATCAGTATCCTCATGATCACCATTAGTGGTCACTTCCTCTTCCTCCTCCTCCTCCTCGTCCTCTGCTCCTTCGTCTCCATCTACTAGCTTTGGATCTTTGCTATTGCCATTCTCTGTGGAGCTGGTTATCTGTGAGTCACCCTCATCCTCCTCGGTAGTGTCATCCACATCCATGGACTCTTCGACCGTCGCCCGCTTAGCATCTCCATCAATCTTGCAATCGTCATTGCTATTGCTGTTGCTGTTGTTGCTGTTGCTGTTGCTATCCAGGGGCAACTTGGCGTCTATCACAGCATCCACCACTTTTAGCTTATTGGCTTGCTTTAACTTCTTCGTCTCCGGCTCCTGCTGAACATCTCGCTTAGAGTTTGTCTTCTGCAAATCATCTTGCTGCAAATCTTCGCTTCTGCTGTTGCTGTTGCTGCTAATATTGCTGTTGTTGTCGTCGTCGTCGTCACTTGCTACCTTCGCTCTTGCCGCTGCTTTTGCTGGTGCTGCTGATGTCTTGGCAAGTAATTTGGATTTGGGCTCGGCAACGCCCTCCGGCAAGACGACGTCGACTTCAGTCATTTGTTGGTGTTTTGCTCGGTTGATGATACTGGAATGTGCCTCTCGGTCGATAGATGACGCTGCTGCAGTTCTTCTTCTTGACAAGGATGCCTGGTAAAATAGATAGATCGATTAGAGAATTATTATTTTTTATTATTAATTTACAACTCTTGCAATACGATTAGTTCGAAATTTTGGTTATCTTTACCCTCGAATAAAAAAAAATCAACCGGGAAATCTATTTGGCGCATAGAAAACTAAACTAAAATGTAAATCGCAACGAAAGAGCAGGGCAAAGAAGAATTGGAAAACAAATAGCGCAAAGCTTGCAGAAAATTAATCAAATTGAGTACAACAAAAATTAACAATTGCCAAAATAAAAAAAATAAAAATCAACATATCAAAGAAAATTGAAATCTAGGTGAATTAAACCAGACCTACCCAACAAGGGGGGAGGGGGGGTTGGTGTTTAGTCAAAAAGAAAAAAGAGTTAATTGAGACAAAATGGCTGCCATATTGTATTAAAACTAAAATACAATTTAATATGTATGTACGTATATAATATGTATACTCTATGTAGATATGTTTGTACTTAAGTACATATATGTACGTAACAACATAGAAATGTTATTTTGCGCGGCATGTAAATACATAGATACATATGTTAATAATTACATCTTGTGTTGCATAAAATACATATTAACATACTTTTATATACATCATTATATTTATATACACATCATTATATATATATATATAAATATATATATATATATATATACATATACATATATATTTGTACATAAATTATTCATCATATATATGTACATATAAATACAATGTTACAAACACACACACACACACATACATACAGACTAACAGTTACCGAGCACACAGTACGATTGACATACATACAGACATCACACACACACTCGCACACTAACATACACACACACAAAGCGCACCAACAAAACGAGCACACTCACACACACGCATGTATATATGTACAATCTATATATACACATACACACGAATACATACAATTATATATATATATATATATATATATATATACAGATATATATATATAATTATCAATGTATGTGTGTATGTAGATACAAACGGACACGCAGACGCTGCTACGGACAGACAAGCGAACGAACGGACGGACAGACAGACGGCCGGTGAGACGACGATGACGACGACGTTGGCTTTGGCTCTGTGGTGTTGGTTGTTGGTTGGCTGTGGCTGTAGCTCGCTGCTGCTGTAGCTGGCGGCGGTGTGGAGTGGAGTACGGGTGGGTACAGGAGCGTGTTTTGCGCTTGACTATGTGTGTGTGTGCATTGTTGTGTGTGTTTGCGCATTAGTGTATGTGTGTCTTTATGACTGTTTGTATGTGTGTGTGTGTGTGTGTGTGTGTGAACAATGTGATATTTTTTAGGCAAGTAAGTTGCAAAGAAGCAATTGCAAATTCTCTAATTTTTGCACAACATACGCATCAGCAACAATAACAAACTCAAATGCAAAACAAACACGAAATAAACAACAAAATGCACCGACTTACAATTTACATTTTACGTCACAGAGTGGCAATGGCAGGTTGTTGTTGTTGTTGTTATAGTGCAATTTAAAAACGATAACACATATGATATAAACAAGAACACACCATATAAAACATAAAGGATCACAACACAAAATTTTCTTGATTGTGGACACACACAGAGAGCGAAAGAAAAAGAACGCTATGTCAAAGCGCGAGAACGGACGATAGACGGGGGCAAACAACAAGACAAACTGGAAATGGAAGCGGAGAAAAAGCAAAAACCGTCGCTACAAACACAGAGTTGCATGGTCGGCAGCCGGGCACGCAGGGTTGCACATTGGGCCTAATAAAAGCGGCGCGCGCGCCACAGTTATCGAACAATCGATAATATTGCAATTGGCATTTCCATTGCATTTTACAACTGCTGGGAAATTACAAATCGCACATATCTCAACTTATTAGTATTAGTATATAGTTTTTGTTAAAATTACGTATTGACATAAAAATAAAATGTATGTTTTGACGTTTAGCATTTTGGAAACGTGCATGTGGATCCCTTAAATGAGCGAGCAGAGAGCAAACAACTTGCTCAAAGGTGTTACGCTCAAAAATAGCGAATGGCAATGTGAAGCGCAAACGAACCGTTGTCACTGGGCCTCAGTGTGTGTGTGTGTGTGAGTGCGTGTATTCATGCATTCGTCGTCGGTGGGTCGTGTTGCTATCGTAGTATTGGAGCGCGCCCATGTGAATGGATAGATGGGAGGAAAAAACAAATTTGACAATTGTACCGAGCGTACGAACGAAATGAACAAAACAAAAATGAAACGGCATTGGTGCTGCTACATATATGTCGTCGTCGCAGTTGCCGGCGTGTTTGATGGATTCTTTTAATGACATTCGGTATTTGTATCTGCGTCGTGCACGAATTTCAAATTTGCGCGCGCAAATGAATAATGCTGCTGCTGCGGCTAAATACTAAGCAAGTCTTGGGATGCAATTCTAAGCCAGGCCAAAATATTGAATGCTCCACCCCCTCACACACACACATACAAATGTATGTGCTATATATTTATATATGTGGAGTGTGGTGTAGTAAGCATAGGCAAAGCAAAGCGGCGATTGCCCCGTCTGTAAGTTTTAAAACTGTATACTCATCACGATACTTCTGCTGGCACTGCTGATGCTTCTTCTTTTCCAACTTATTTCAGATTACGCTATTGCTCTCTCTCTCTCTCTTTCTTTCTCTCTCACTCTGGCGCTCTCACATGCTATGGGCCAATATAATATAGATATGTATGTATATATATACACACACACATATATATATAAATGTATATATACATATATATGTATATTTGTATGTATAATTATATAAGTATGTGTATGTATGTTGAATGTGATGTGTCTCTCTGTGTGCGTGTGTGTGCATGTGTATAGTATGTGTGTGTGATTTGGTTTATATGCAAGTACAAATTTGAAAGTAACCCGCTTCTCACCCCCGTTGATCGGCGGCAACTGGTAGAAGTATGGAATTCGCTTACTGCGGGTATCATTAAGAACTAACAAAACTCTCGGTATAATATATCACTATATATAACGATATATATGACGGATGGCGATAGTAAACTCTATACATGTTATACATCCGCGTGACCTTTTCTCTTGCGTTATATTTCAGATACAAAGTGTGTGAAGAAGACCTTGCAGATATTTTGTGCTTTGATTTATTACATAAAGGATGACGAAATTGGTGCCAATGATCTAAATAAATGTATGCATAAGGCCATCGCGTGTAGATTGATTGTGTCTGTAGAATTGAAAATGACTTTTTCTAGATCCTTTTACTAGATCAACTAATCATGACACTTAATTTTCTTTTCGAAATCCTGAAAACCAAATAGGTCTAAGATCCACAAGACAGACATGTTTACAACAGATGGGCTCTGTTAAAAATTAGGATCAATAAATTTCATTTTAAAGAATCATCATATTTCAAACTTAACAATCCCAAATTTTGTATGATTGATTAAAAAAAAACCCTTTCGCAAATCTCTACACGAGATGGATAAACAGCTTGTTATTAGCCTAATATGGGTGCCTGGTCACCAATATATTGAAGGCAACTGCAATGCTAGGAAAGGCACTTTACTATCCCTTTTCACGGATAAGAAAGAAATTTGTTTAGCGGACACAGATCAAACGAAACGCTAACTGCAGTCGCATAGCACACCAGTAGAAAGCTGTGTAATCTCAGTCGCACAAGCTGCTCTGCAGTAATTCGTAATATAACTGGGCACTGTCTAGTTGGAATTTATGCCAATAGACTCCAGTTGCCTTATAATAACTTATGCAGAGGCTGCACAGAAGAGGAAGAAAAATAATCGCCGTAACACTTCTGTTTCTGCCCTGCAGTTGCCAACAAAATTGCCACCATCGGAAGCCACTTCCTACATAGTCTATCTATGCTAGTAATCACAGGACTGGCCAAGATTGAGAATTTTATAAACTTAACTGGTTTGTCTAATCTTTGAATCTGAATACTAAACGAGTGTCGGAGAAAATCCGTGTAAACTTGGCCTATGTGTGTCGACCTCATAGGTTGACAACCGTTTAACCTAACCTATGGATAAACTAACTGCGATTAAAGTTGATTCTCTAATAATTGTATTTTGCAAATGAAAAATTTACAAAGAATACTAAGGGATGTTTATGCATTTTCATACATACATATGTGTAATAAAATAAATAAATTTGTAAGTACAAAGAACTAAAATGAATCTTACATGTGTTGAATAATCGAAAGTTTAAATTGTAAACAGGTCAATTAAAGTTAATGATGATGACGGCATGATATTTGTAAGAAATGATTTAGAATATCTTAAGCTGTGATAGTGTGCTATGTTATAAGAGATTACACATCCCTAAGTAATCTGTTATAGCATGGCATGGTAAGGAATAATCTTATCCTAATTCATACACATTATCTTATTTTAATGAGTGCCTTCTCTTTTATAAGAATAAAAAAAAACTGAATACGTATATAGAACAATATCATTACTAAGCCAAATACAAAATGAAATTGGATATATACAAAACTTTAAATACCAATTCCTGGATCTACGAAGCTTATCAAACATGACAATCAATATATTAAATACATAAATACACATGTACATACAGATTTTAAGTGCGCAGTTTAATTTGTGTGTATATATAGTAAGTACACTCAACCATATGCATGTATATATGTGTATGTGTGTGTGTGTGAAAGGTTTTTAGTGCTCACCTAAAGCATTTACTGCAGTCAACAACCATACAAGGAGACTTTTCTGGCGACAAACTCGAACTCGAATACAGTTGCAAGTTGAATGTGTTTGTGGTAGTCGTGTGCTTAATCCTCGCCTGCCTTGTCGTCGTCCTCCTCGTCCTCGTTGAATGACAATTTGCTTTTACTGCTGGCCTTGGACTTTTTGCGTTTCTCTGACGATTTCTGGGATTTGTCTCTTGTGGTTTCGTCCTCCTTCTCTGATTTAATAGTTGGCTGCTTGACACGCTGCTTAAACACAATGGGTTGGCTTAAATCCGCGCGCTTTTCAGCTTCTTCTGAAAATTGAAAGTAAGAACTCATTACACAAATAAAATAAATTGCGTTTCATATGCCAAATAGTAAAATTGTGCAACTGCAAGTGTTATCCCCCACCCCACAACAAACAAGCTCCCTTTTCCCCTCCCCCTTCATCCCAATCAGTTAGCAAAACGATTTTAAGTCATTCCTTTGAAATCGAACTCACTTCCCCTCAACAACAGTAGCAGCAGCACCCCCCCCCCCCCTTCACCTACCCCCTTTGCATTATCTTGGGTTTTTCGATGTCTTGCAGTTCTCCGCCTTAGAATTCGCCAAAGCCGAAACGGACAGTGGCTAACGTCACCCCCATCTCCTTCTCCCCCCGCACCTATACTTGCCGGCCCTGCACCGCCTCCCCTCCCCTTCGACCATACATATTGACGACGTCGTCGTCGTCAAGCCACTTGCTGTGCTCTCTTTGTTCGCCTGTTTCGTTCATCATTGTCTCTCCCGCTTTGCTGCTTCGTTCATTCTTTCACACGTTTTCACCCGATTTTCTGCGCGGGCCTTCTGAGCAGCACCAGCAACAACAAAAACAACAATAGCAACAGCAGCAGCAGAGGTGTTGGTGGCGTGGTGATGACGACGCCAGCAGCAACAGAGCGGCAGCTGTTGTTGGTTTTTGGTCGCCGTTATATTTGTTAACTTCTGTGGCCCGGCTGCTTTATCGTGCGCTTCGCTTTGGGTACGATTTTTATCACATGCTCCGCTTTAGCGGAGCCCCCCAATGAAAATGTCAGTGTGTATGCTTTGCGCCAGCTGTATATTTGTATCTGAGTGTGTGCATGTGTGTGTGTGTAAATGAGGGTGCTCCGCTGGCATTGCCACATTAATTGCAATAGTCAAACTCAAAGGAGAGAGGAATATTGGAACTGCGCTGCCATAGAGACGCCTATGGGCGGTGCGTTGCGGGCGTGGCATGCACTATTGTCCCCCTCCCCCTATTCAATAACAATACAAAAAAAAAAAGCAAGACACATTTTCGAGGTTAGAATTGAAGTTAGCATGAAAACGTATTTTTCATAGAACAATAACATAAAGCAACGCATAGTTGGAAAGTGCAACACAATTTTTTTTTTTGCACACCACGGTATCGAAAATCGAGTGTGAAAAAGAAAAAAAAAACATTCAAGAGTGCCCGCAAAAATTTAAAAATGTCAAACGCGGCGTTTTTTGTTTTGCTGCACTTTTTCGTATTTTGTTTGCATTTTGTTTATGTTTCATTAAAATGTTCAATTTCAATTGCAAAAAACACACAAACATACACACGCGCGCAAACAAACAGACATCACTAATGCACGAATAATAATATGCACATATATACATACATATATATATATTACATGCATACATATATATATATATGTATATGTATATATGTATACATATATGTATATGTATGGTACATACAGTGTAGTATAGGGCAGAAAAAAGCGTGGAAGCGACCGACGCTCGATTCTGACTCAACTGAACTGAAAGCCAAACTGCCACAGACGATAACTACATCCTACCTACGCATACACCGACACGCACACATACATACAAATGCAAACTCAAGCATATATACATACATACAATTACAAAATATTTATATACGTGTGGCTCTGTGTTGCGTATGTGTGTGCATACCTTTCGCTATGCGCTGCTGCTCGAGGGCCACCTCATCGGCGCTGAGATCCCCACTTGAGAGGACAACAATTTGGGGCTTCTCGTCTTCACGTTCGGGTCGCTCCTCACTGGAATCGTAGTCGCAGTCGTCCTGGTCCTGTCCCTCGAGTCTCTGGCGCTGTTTTTGTTTAATATTTTTGTTTAAAGCTGAGCATGAGCGAGGCACTTTATTTGTTTGGCCCAAAAAGAGCTTACCTTTGTGTCGACGGTGGGCCCTTCTTTGTAGCCAATTTCCGCCTTGAGTTTGGCCAAAAAACTGGGTTCCTGTGGCTTCACGTAGGTTATATTGTTGCGCTTGGACATAGCAATTAGCACATAAGTATAGAAAAATCCTTCAATGCTTTGCAGTTGGTTGATTATTGTTTCTATTTTGGTTGCCGCCGTTTACTTATCATTGCCGCTGAACACTGCTAGTGCAGTGTTGCAAAACGCACTTTGATTAACATTAAATGCTGCCGAATTTATGCTGGGATTGTATTTAGTGCACATATTATTTTATTGCAAGCAAATAATTGTAATTCTTTATAAATTAATTATATTTCGAATTCAATCAGATTGGTGTTTTAAAACATTTCTATTTTGGTTATCGTGTGATTTTTCATATCGATAGCAATGATAGTTGTCAGCTGTTAGTGCCGCAATTGACTGCGTGAACGCCATGTTTGATTATGGCTGGCGCGCATCGAAATTTGAAATGCCTCTATTGTGAATGAAACTCACTATGAATAAGCCGATATTATTTAAATGCTCAAATAATTAATAAATAATAATTTGAATAGCAAAAACGTCATTGATACCAAAATGTTTTAAACAAAAATTTGTATATTTGTTTTCTTTTCTAAAAAGTAAAACATCGAACTCCGATTGAATTTGAAAATCCCACTAAATTATAGCAGTTACATGCTTTTCCGGAATGTCGCATCTTCTATATATGTTTTTGAGTATTCTCGTAATCTATTATTTATCACAGAAATTGATTGCTTTGCTTTCGATTTTGACATTTGACACATTTTTCAAACCAGTCAACTAACTTACCCCACCGGTCAGTCTGTTGTAGTAATTCCCAGAGCAAACTCCCGCTTTGCAATGCAGTCAATTTGCAGAATTCCGACGTCAAATCACCGCTACGCTAACAACTATCAGTACTGCCAAAAAATAAAGGAAAAATAAACAGCGTCGGCCAAATAAAACTGTCGCATAACTTGCACATTTTCCACTTCACCTGCAACGAATTTTGATCAAAATTGACAGTGCAACAATACACAGCGGCATTCATCATCGTGCGCCGCTGTCGCATGCAGCAATAAAATATACTTCGTGCACATTTCCTCCCATTACACCCACTTCGACAACATGATAAATCATCTGTAAATTGATTTCAAAAACTTTTTCGACAGCCAGCTGCGAAAAAAGGGGAACACTCTAACCATTATGAGGTGCCGCAGGCACTCATTCCCAAATGCTGTACCTCCGGACTTCCAAAAAAGAGGAAACTAATACAACAACAGACATATGCAACAACTAGACAGGACTTGACTTGACTGCATCCTGGCAAGCGTTTAAATCTCACTAACGTTCCCACAACGACGAGTTGAGTTCCCCAAACTAATATCAAATTGATAGCTTTTAAATTTGATTCCGCGTCTTATCACCGAAGCGACAAGTTCGACAGGCCCAGTTGGAGTGGCTGTATGCACACACATAATCCCCTCATCTTTTGCCACAGCCACCCCCTTGTCACCAACTTTGTCAGACACTCCAGCGTCTGCTCCACAAACGATTCCTTCTACATTCTGCGTTGCATTAAAAATGAGCAGCGCAAAACATTTTATGGCTTGCAGCAACTGCCAGCAGCTCTGAAGTTCGCCTTGCCGCATGCCACTTTTTTCCGAAGTACCTTATACGCAAAGAGTTGTTTAGGTATATAAGTATATATGATGATTTAATACTAAATTTGAAATTGAAAACGCGATTCATTTTAAAATTAAAATCAAAAAGTGTCTGAAAGGAGAATTCAATTCTTTTCACACCCATAACTTTGTCAAAACTGAACCGATTAAAAAAAACCCAGAGATTATTGAACATAGTTTAAGCTCTAGAATAAAACTGCATTTTAATAAAAAAAAAGAGATTTTAGCTCGCATCTGTCTGTTACAGGGTATCTGCTGGTCAATAGCAATGACTTGGCCACTAGTATTTGTGATTCCTTTGAAGGCAAGCTGCTTTTGTTATGGTTTCCAATTTTCGTACACATTTAAGAAGCAAGTGGTCAGAGTGTTTGCCTTTTATTCTAATCGCTAAGCTTAACTCGACATTTCTTTACTAGCGTTGCGTTGTGTGGATTGCCAAGCGTCTCTTGTTTTTGTGGCCTTGACTAAGCTCGGGCTAAACGTGTTTAGTTTCGTATCAGCTTATTTAATGCCGAGCACACACACACGCACACACACGCACCGCCTAAAACATCACATGAGAAAAATTAAAAATACTCTTGTGGTATGCGCCTCAGGCAAAATGTTATCACAACTGCATCCGGCGGCATCGACGTCGGCCTTAGCGTCGCAGTCAGCGTCGCTGGTGCAGTCGAAGTCAACGTCGGTGTCCGTGTGCGTGTCGGGAATGTGCAACTTTGCTCGGCTTTGGCTGCTGCTCATCCGCCTTGTTGTCGTTGCTTTTGGTTTGGTTTCGGTTAATGGCATCGGTTCGGTTACGGAGGAATCGGTTCATTTTCAGTTTTCAGATGCTCGTCGGCATTTGTCGCGTGCAGTTGCAAAACGCGGACAAACGCCATAACAAACAAAATTATAATTTCCAAATGTCAAATTGGAAAATTTTCCAAATAATAATAAAACCAACAAAGAAACAAAAAGGCTTGCTGCTATTTGTGCGTTGAAAAAGAAACGCGAACAAAACTGAGAGTGTAAACTTTTCAGTGTGATAAAAGTTGTGGTGATAAACAAAAGAAGTTCAAACTATAAAAAAAAAGAACTAGTCAAAGTACACTTCCGATTTACTGTGCCGTTTATCATCGCAGGCACAACTGTTCCCTTTTTTTCGTTTTGATACTTTTTGGAATCGCGTCATCCACTTCCCGCCCGGCAAAAAGTTTTGTTTGGATTTGTTATCATCAGCCAAGCGACAGTTTAGAATTACTCTTGAAGACATTCGGTTGCTCGTTTTGTTTGCTCTGTTTACCGATTAATCATCGAAAGAAAGATGGGCTGGCACTGCTGGCAACTGCTGGCTGCTGTTGCCGTGTGCCTGGTCAGCGTTATCCAACTCACCAACGGAGAGTGGGTGAACTGCCCCAGCGGCTGCACTTGCGTCCCGGGCACAGTTCGCTGCATTCGCGCCCGACTCACCGCGCTGCCCCAACAACTCCCGAAGGATACTAAAGTGCTGTAAGTTCAACGCGTCGAGAGGTGTTTTATTTTATTTTTATAAAGGGTTTGGGAGCCTGTTTTGGTTCTCACTGGTTTACGTGCATAAATCATAGCAAGTTTGGCTTCTGGCAAATCCATAAATTAGTTTTTAATGTGCTCCTCTCGCTGTCACTGTCTCTGTGATGCTGATGCTGAAGCTGTTGCCAGCGTTCATTTGAAGACTTCCTCCAGCAAACATCTGCTTTCCCCTTTCCCAATCCACCATCTTCCCATCTGCTGCGTGTTGACTCAATTAAACGTTGTTTAACTGTGGCAGCAGCGAGAGAATTTGTATATTTATCACATCGTGTCGCATCCGCGTCGCGATTTGTATGCATGCGAAATACTTCACTGACGCTGCATTTATTTTCCAAATGTCAGCAGTTTTCCCCATGAATTTCGGCCAAAGTTTCATGAAGAACAGAGCAGCGCCGGGTTTGATGTGATGGAGGGGTCTGAGCGGGTGTCTGGGGGTGACTCGACTTAGTAAAATATTTGTGGAGCATATGCATATTTATGCATGGGATAGGCTGCCACCAATTCTATGCCACATGTCGAACGCAGCGTCGATTGCAAAAAACCGTGCAAAAATTAAAATTTCTGTATTTATGTGCAACGAATTCAATTTGTGAGAGATTTACTGTGGCAAGTTGTCTCTGCATCAGGCAAGTGGGCGTGATAAGAAAATTATGATTGTCATTTGTGAAAGAGCTCAACGGGGATGAGTAAATATAAGTTTGCCTGAATTAAATTAACTTAATATTAAACTATAGTTTTTAAAAGAAAATACTTGAGCTAGCCAATAATGTCTATTGATTGATGATTTTTTCACACATTAGATTCTAAAAACATATATTTTATCCACTCACATTTCCTTTAGCATGTGTAACTTTTATTTTTTTTCAATCAATCTAAATTTTTAGATCATGGGTTGCCAGCTAAAACTGCACATTTCATTCTCAAGTTTGCATTTCGTTTGTGCCAGATTAAATTAATTTGTTGCATTTTGTTTTCCGACAGCTCTTCTGTTTAGCTAAATGTGCCATATAAATAAAATTTTTGACTGCCAGCAGCAACAATTTCGTAAGCTTGGCAGTTTTTCTCCTCACTCTCTATATCCTCTCGCGCTGTCGCTCGCAATCTCTCTTTATATGTATATGAAATTCAACATTTAACACATGTCGCACATAAAGCTTCCAGCAGGCCCCAAATGCATTAATACTAGTGTCATACCACTACAATGAGATTCCTGTTTTAGCTTGTGGAACACACATGGTATGGTCTTGAATTGTGTGGAAGTTTATATACCCTGTATGTTGTGGGTAGCGCAAAGGGTATATTGGACTATAGCCAATCAATCTAGAAAAACAATATCGAAAATCAAAGAAAGTTATATAGAAATCGCGTACAGACGAATTCATAGCATACGCTTGGCCGGGTTTGATCAAGCACTCTCTGTAATATCCGTCCAATATAAGCTGGCTTATTTTACTGCACTTTCTTAAAGTGCTTTTGCAGCTTATTTTATGTTTACTTTTTACAAATATGTCCAAGTCTAGTAAGATTAGTAGCTCTTTCATTTGTTTGCTTTAATTTTGTTAATGGCTTAAAATTTGTTTACACTTTTTGCTTGTGTCAATCTGGTGCTGTGTGCCCCTATGTGATGAAAAGACTAATATGCATGAGTGTGTGGAAAAAGAGAGAGACGGACAGAAAGAGACAGAGAGAGAGAGAGAGAGAGAGATAGAGAGACAGAGAGACATATAGACGCAAGCAAAAATATAGAAAACAGACTGATTATACTTAAAGATGGAGCACACAAGAATTTAAAAGGCACAAGTCAAAAAACTATTTCAACAGATTGAAATAGGATGATATAAACTGATTTTATTTTTTGTATTCTGTCATATATAATATGTATATTTATAATAATATGTATGTATATAATAATATGTATCACCTTTCCCCTAATTCACCAGTAAATTTGCAATTAAATTTAAAGTGAATTCTCCATATTTAACTGTGAAAATGTGCCAAGGCCTATGCCACACAAGTTTCCTTTACCGGCTGTCCATCATTCAGCGTTCGATGGCTTTTTCTTTGTCCAACTCGCTAAAATACTTGCTCTCTTTCTATTCGCATACACAAGCTCAAATGTTGAATGCGAATACAAAAACGCAACCTATTTGATTTTTTGCCCCCGGTTCGCGTATTTAAACTTTCAACTAAATGGAGGCAAGTTGTATGTATATGTGTAACATATGCCGCTGCCGCTGCCACTGCCATCATTCATCTTCTACACCCACACACACCACACACAGACACTACACACACAAGCTGAGGCGCTGAGCAAATTCTATTTCTACATTTTTTCATCTCTCTTGCTAAATAAATGCACTTGATTTCATTTCATGATGATGCATTTCAGCTTGGTCTGCTCTTCAAACTATACATAGTGACATATATATATATATATACATATACGTAAATATATATTTTTTGAAAAAACGTATAAGATATCTTGGGCCAAGCAGCAACTTAGAACACTGCCCATTTCCGACTAGAGTCAGTTAGTTTGTCATTATGAGTGCACTCAGAGAACACCGATGTTAAGAAGCTAGCCACCTTTTTGCTCTTAAAATTTTAAGTGAACAACGTTTGTGTATGCTCTCAAAAATAATTGCTGAGTATTTGCGATCTTAATTCAATGTCTGTAGTTCCTTATTCAAGCTGTATCAACTGTGTCACCATTAAATTGAGAACCTAAAAACATAAAAAGCCCACCAAATATCTTTATAAGCAGCCAATTTTGTGGTTTACAAAACATCAGTACCAGTTTTATTGACAAACTTAGCTTTATTATTTAGAGGAATTACACAAGTTAGAAATTTATTGATTTATCAAATAAGAAATTGCTTTATTTCTTGGTCTTAGACTTATCGACATTGGCAGCGTTTTCACTTGTTCAGAGTAGCTAGTTCTCTATTATTTCGCTGAGTGTAGATCCTGCGCCTGTGTATCCTGATGCAGCTTCTGATACAGCTTGGGAACTCTGCATATCTGCACCATAAAACGCAGTTGGAGTCAAGTACATATGCTATATATGATATGCATGTATCTCGTGTCTGTATGTAAATGTGGCCTGCACTCTCATAACGGTTATTATATATCTTTATATACACAGATGTGTGTGTAGTTACGTCTTGCTGTGCGGTGCATTATCAAAACAAAACTCGCCACACGTTGCACGCTCGGCATATTAAAAAGTTTGATTAGTGCCCAGCCCAGTGCTCAGCGATGCCTGACCCTCCACACCCCATGCGCCACACCCACAACCTAAAACTATTTTTTGCCAGCTGAAAATATTGTGCGGCTGCTTGCATGCATGCCTCCGATACCCAGGCTCCCCGACTCCCCTTTCTCATTTCCTCATTTCGTCATGTTATATTACGAAGCACTTATGCGTGAGAAATGCCTTGTTCATCCTTGTTGCTGCCTCGGCTGCTGTTCCTGCTGCTGCTGCTCCACTTCGCACACATCCCACATCCCACAGCCGTCTGCCTGCCTGTCTGCCTGGCAGCACAAAATATTGTATGTTGTTATTAAATATGCATAAATTTGCTATTTGCGTGCCACAGAGTACGGAGATTTTATTTTTTTTTTTTGGTTATGTCACCCATTTCTGTTGCAGTTTTGCATTCACATTTGCAATATATTTCCCTGTGCTGCAAATATTGAAAAGTTATTGTAAACACATTCCGATAGTGTTATCGTAGTTAGGACAAACTAACCACCATCATAACCCCCTTATTGGCATTGGGAGAATGTGCTGACAATAAACTCAGCATGGAGGATCATATTAAATGCCGCTGGGCAATATACTTGAACAGGTGAAGGTTCGGATAACATCATCAATGGAAAGCTGTTGTCCCTTGTTATTTTACAGTAAAAATATAAAGAGCGACTATGTATTCGCCTATTTTGACAGATATTACTTGTTTAAACTTTATATAGATAACGAAGTATATTTTTATATTGGTACTCAGTTTCGACAATGTTGTGGCTCTGTAAAGAATGGACTCTACTTTTCATTTACTTTTTTAGGGTACAATTTTAACATGAATTTGAGCCTTACTTATATCATTTTTTGTTAGTTCACTAAAATTGATTTATTAATGTGCATGGAATAGGAATTTTAAGGATTAAGTAAAAAGAGGGCTTTACAGCATATACCAATGGATATGTGATTTTTAAAAAGATTAATGTTATTTGTTTCCCTTCGTCTCGCTGGCCTCACACATTTTTCGGTGCCTGTGGCTGGTTTGACTTTTCAATTGTTGAACCTTTCTGCATTTGCATAAAAATTAAATAAAATTGATGTGCATACGTGCATATACATATGTGTGTGTGTGTTTGCGTGTGTGTGTTTACTGACCACTTCGATGTTCGAACAATGCACAAATTGCAATTTGATTTGTAATTATGCAAATGAAATGTCCGACCTGAAATAAAATGCCCATGTGCAGCAAATTAGTTAAAGTGAAGCATGAAAAGGAAGCGAAGACTCAATCGTAATTCCCAGATCGCATATCCCAGATCCCAGTTGTTTACCACATAAAACTTTGCATGCCAATCACATCGTATGCATTTTTAATGCACTTCAAAGTGTTTCCAAAAGGCGAGGCAGTGGTTTGAAAGGGAGAAGAAGAAAAAGGGGGATGTTGGGAAGGGGGAAGGGTAGAGTTGAAGGGTGTAGACATTTGAAGCTTTTCACTTTGACAGAAATCTTTGAGAAAAATCTGCTATTGATTTCGCCTGCAGTACTTTGTGAAGAACAAGGGTAAGCATCTTTGTCTCTCTCCCTCCCTCTCTCTCTCTCTCTCTGTCTTCGTCTCCCTCTCTCCTTGTCGCCCTCTCTCTGTCTCGTGACACTGAGCAATTTGCATTTAAAGTTTGCGTGAGATCCGATTTCTTTTGCTTTAATGCTGCAACAAAGTGGCACTTGCTTCGCATCACAGACGCCTTCGCCCCTGCCTTTGCCACGCCCACCAGCTTTGTCATTTCGCATGCTCGTTAGTGCAGAGAGCACAAAATGCAAAAGTAGTCGCTGTGATAGCTTTACTGCAACAACTCACAAACACATGCCACAATCTATAAGCAAAGTTATTTTTGTAGCTGCCAGCGTTGGGTTGAGAAGGACGTTGTGGAGCGCTGGAGTGGTGGTTCAAAGGGGTTACAGTGACTGCCAGATAGAAACAGCAGCTCAAACATGTCAAAGTGGAGCAATCGGCATGTGCCCTACAACGGGGCTGAGGAACGGAAGCTGCAGCAGCGACTGGTCAAGCATAAGGAACAAGCAGCCCATAAGTATGCTATAGTAACGAATAGTGAAAGAGAGAGAGAGAGAGAGAGAGAGGGAGTGGTGGAAGTGAGGGACATGGTAAGAATGGGTAACAGTAAAAAAAAAACGTTTGTAGCCAAAGCAAATGTGCGGCAATTGTAGAGCTGAAAAAGTGCCTGCTGCTGCTTCTACTGAAGATTCCATCACGGCATAGGTAAAGTCGATAGCAGAAGCAAAGAAAGAGATCGAAAGAGAGTGGGGGTTTGTGGGTGGAGCAGGAATGTGCCTGGGAAAAATATGCTGTTCGACCAGGCGGCAAACTAAGTAACTAAGCCAAAGTGGCGCGCCACTTTTCCTGCATTTCATTTTTGAAATGTGATAGACAGACGCATAATAATGTTAAAGTAACAGCTTCAGCGGATATCGATGGGGTGAGTGTCGCTGGAGGGGGTTGTCGGCGGGTAACAGCTGTTTGGCATGTCAATTGGCAGCGGGTCAGCTTTGTACTTCAGCAACTTCCTGATGCAGTCACCCAAGCACGTTACGTATACCACATTTTATTAATGAGATTTTTATTTTGATGCCAGGCAGATATCGTTTTATAAAAGCACCAAATGATAATGTGGTTAGCAACGTGACTAAGATTAAGTATCCCGTTGCTAAATCTTATATACAGGTAGCTCGGTAGGTAGGTACTTGGTGTGAGGGCTAACGACGCGACCATTAATAGAGCGGAAGTAAACGGAAGGCTGCTCTTGCAAGGCAAACGTTTAAAGAGGAAGGCAAATAAGTGCATTGAAAATTTGTTAAATTACTTAAGCAAATAATGAACGCTTTTTGCATGAATCGTTATAAAATCGTTATAAATTATTTCGATTTGTTCAAATTTTTAAAGATTTTTTTAAGCATATAATTGATGAACAATGCTAAAAAACAATGGAATATTATATTATACAGAGTATTATAGGTTGCGAAATCATTGAAATCGCTTTTAATTGATAAGATGCACCGCACTACTTAGAATAAAATATAGTATTTAATTTATTTCTATCGGTTATTCAACTACTTCAATCGGTATTAGTTTGGTATGCAATATCCGTTTTTCATATCAAGATGCAATTTTGTGTCATGCATTTACATGATATACCTATATTATATGTAATTTATACTTTAAGTGCAGCTTACCACAGCGGCATTCAAATAAACGTTTAATCGGCAAGCTGAAGGTGAGCTGTGAGCTGGTTGTTGGCCATTAAAATAATGTCTACAAAGTTTATTAGCTTAAGCTCTTTAAGGCTCGAATTAAATCAATTCACTCACAGTTAAGCAAGCACTTTATTCACACACACACACACACACACACACTCTCGTTCAGTCGTTTGCTGTTAGAAAAAGCCCAACAGCTTCGTCGAAGTGTAAACGATAAACAAGGCGCCTGCTGCACTGACCATGACCACCGCCAATAACAATAACAATAACAACAGAAGACACAGCAATAGCAAAAACAACACCAACAACCAGGAAGGAATACAACTTCGACATCAACAAGAAATTCCTGTTCGCTCACATGGAATTGATTTGTTGTCGTGCTTGGCTTCGTCCACGGTTCTCGTCCTCCTCCTCTTCGTCCTGTAGCTGCTGCTGCTTGCTGCATTGTTGCAGTTATCTGTGTTGTCGCTGTGGCTACGCACAAGTGACCTCAGGCAGCCATCTTACAGCTGACCTCACTCTTCGCCGCTCCACCCGTTTACCGGCATAAATTGTTATTTTCAGTAATTATGTCCAATAAGCGACGAAGCGAAATGGCCTGGTAGGATATGCGCAAGGAAGCTGGCCGGTCTCCTGCTGCACGACGGAAGGAAAACGTTGTCGTCAATGTTGCCATTATATAAGCTAACCCGGTTTTAGCGGCGACATGGCATTTCCTTCCTGTAAATGCCGGCTGTATGCTTGTACGTTAAATGCCGCGCCACTAGAAAATTATAGAGAAAAATCGCAAACCACACAAAATAAACCAGCGCGCCTTCAATTGAGTTGGATGGTGGTGGGTGGTGGTAGTGTTGAGGTTTGTGGTTTGGGTCATGACACGGTTCAACTGAAGAAGCAACCACAGCAGCAGAATCTTTTTGATGCAACGGTAAACTTTCGAGGCCAGCAAAAATTCACTTGGCGTGGCTAGAAAAAAAAAATAAGCAAGTAGCATCAAACCTTGCGTTGCATAGTCTTTTTATTTCAGAAGAAAACCTCAAAAAAAAAAAAGAAAAGAAGAAGGATAACTGCAAGCCGTTAGTCAACAAATTCTCAAGCTCTCGAACTGTCTATTCAACTCGGCCTCCTCTGCCTCTACCATCCCCTTCTCACTCCTTCAGTAAATAATGCTCGACATTGCATTGCTCTTATCGCTGGCGGCTGAATGCCACTTTTCTGTATTCTTAGCTGCTAATGTTTTTGTGCCACGTTTTCCACATTTTCCATGTTCGCCACGCTGCCACTGGCCATTGCGTTTGCCATCCGACATTGCTACAGGTGTAAATGTATACACACATGTGTATTAGGTATGTGTGTGTGTGTATGTGTGTTCGCTAAGCTGCTTTCAGCGGAGCCCAGCAACTGTTTGGCAACAGTTCTATAGTTTAAGGGAAGTGGGCTCCACTTTCAGTTATAATTTTCACGTTTATCGTTTGTGTGTGTGTGTGTGTGTGTGTAGGTGTGTGGATGGGTGTCTGCTTGTGCTTGTATTTCTGTTGAAATAAATTTTATTTAAACTTTCGTCTCGTATTTTTGGCAATTTTTACTATGTTTTTTTTTGATGTTTTCGTTTGGTTTTTTTTTTTTTTATTTTTGTGCAGTGTAATGTGTGAAATTCAATTATATTGCAGGATTTATATGTTGAGCATGGCGTAGTTTTCCCGTTTCGAGTTGCAGCCAGCTGAAATTTTATTTGAAGAGTCGAAAATACATACATATATGTACACACACTAAAACACACACACACACACACATATATATATATATATATAAATATAACTGTATATAAAAATAATATGAAAATGCATTGAAATCAGCGCACTATTCAATTGGAAACGGTTTAATATGCGTATAAAAAGTGTATATTATGCCAAGGCTCATATCAGGAGAATTTATTTCACTGCTTTATTAAATTGTGTGTGTAATAAACGTGTGATTTAAAAATGTACCACTTTGATTACAGGGGAACTTTAAGTGCCATTCAAAGCTTCAATTGAGATTGAGATCGATAATATTGGTTTGGCCAATGCCAATTAAATAAATTGAAATCAAATGGTTATCCTTATTTAATTTTTGGCATCCTTTTTTTACTTAGAATAAATCTATAGCTTCTAGAAAATAGCACAAGTTTTCTATTCTAAAGTAAAGGTGTCAAATCCGATTATAGTTCTCTATTTGGTCTTCTTACGACCATAAAGCTATTTGCATTTGTGGTTTCCTTTTGTTCTTGCAAATGGTTTCTATCTAAAACAACAAGTTCAATATTTTTCCTCTTGTTAGCACAAAAGCCTAACTCACACATATTTTATGTGCGGCGGACAAAGCTCTCAAAAGCAGAGCTTAGCAAACCGCTTTGAGCTGTGCAAATTAGGCAAAACATCAACGAGGCATGCTGATCGAGGTACATTGAAATGTGCCTGTACAAAGAATATTATGCATGCAGCAACTTCAAGGTAATTATTTAAAGTGCTCTAAGTACTTCCTTAGATAACAACAATAGCCAACTGAACACAATTACATTTACAGTTTAGCACACACACACACACACACACACAGACTCTCCTTAGAGAGTTGGCTAATGTATGTGGGCATGAAGTACACAAACAAATCAAATTGAATTCCAGCTACAGCTCAAAACAGTGGCACAGCATTTGGGGCAACTGCAGCTGAGGCAGAGATTCTTTGCACGAAAACTGACCAAGTGGCAAAGAGACTGACATGACTGACATGACTGACAAGCTCAACTTTTACGTAAGCCAACAAAACAAGGTAAACAATGTCAAGCAGCCTCAAGACTAACAAACAATTTAAGCCTGGCAGGGGTGCTGAGAGCAATACAACAGCAATGGCTTTTGTTTAATAATAATAAAACGCCAGCATACAAAAATAAATGACATTGTTGGGGTAACTTGGGTGGCTTGGGTGACTTGGGTGGTTATGATTGCATCGGTTTGTAGGCGCTGACTGAAATTGCATTACCAAGTGTCTGACTGCAGCTGCGGCTTATAACAATCATATACACATATGTAACTGTACAGTTGACAATTGTCATGAGTCTTCGTCTGTGTATATCGCCTGTCAGTCAAAATTCACCTGGGCAACCCATGCAACTGAAGGCGGCACAGGACCTCTGTGGATCCTGCCATGATGCAAAATGCCTTTGCCAACGTGTTTTATTATTGTTATGGCTGTCATAGTTTCTCTGTTTAAATTGTTAAACGGGTATGCTGTGCTTTAAGCTGATATGCGTTTGAAACAAACACACAGCTAACTATTTCCATTGTGAAAGCTGCAGCAAAAGTTAAGGGGCATTCATAGTGCTAATTTGAATTGCTCTAGGATATCTGAAAGCCTGTCAATCTCAGTTGTAGCAATGCATCTTATTGTCTTTTTCTTTGTTGTTATTGTAGTTGTTGCTGCTTGTTATTTGCGTGTTTGTAAGCCATGTTATGACAATAATGTGCGATGCATGACTGTGCGTGTTTGTGTGTCTGTGTGTCTGTGTGTCTGTGTGTCTGTGTGTATGCTTATGTCTCTGTTGTCCGGGCTGTTTGTCGTGTACCAATGCTAAAGTTACATCTTGTTTTTATTGTCACATTTGCCATAAAGGCAGCCCAGAGAGCAGTAAAACAGAGAAGAAGACGTAAAGAGGGGCGTCATAAGATGATGCCTAAGCTGATGCCACTGTTTGTTCTACGCATGTGTGTGTGAGTGTGAGGCAGACTACATATGTGTGTGTGTGCGCTTAAGCCAGACAAATCATAATCAGAGACAACAGCAGCAGCGTCTGCAACGGAGACAAGCGACAACGAAAAATATACCTTAACAACGAAACATGAGCTTGGCCTCGTACGGACGTAAGGAGGTCGGCGGGCGGCTACGTGCCACGCCCACACGTAGCGTTCTCAAAATAAAGGGTCGGGTCATGGCTGAGGGGACAAAATTGCGATGCAAGAGGCAAGAGGCTGCGTGCTCAGTCTGCACAAATAAAAAGCGCATATTTATCGGGTTCTTATTTTTATGTTGCATACCACACGGCGCTGAAAAGCAAATGATAAATCCATGCTCCATGTACCCCACACATATAAAGTACTGTGGTGTTATGGCAAAGTGTAAAATAAAAAAGTTCAACTATAATGAAAGCCGTTGAATATTATGTACGTACTAAATGATAAAACTAACTGCCGCTGCACGTTAGACAAATGCATTTTGTAAGGCAGCATTTTATATCTAAATGATGATGACGCTGGCCGAAGGAAATGAGTGTAATGCAATGGTAATGTTTACGATGTGAGCGGATAAGTGCACTAGGCAACTGGAATTAAGTAATTTTAACATTTGAGTTGTCTATAAAGTAAATTGTTTTCTGGTATTTACGAGGCAGACAATTCAAATTCATAGATGGTATATAGTAAAACCAAAAGAGATGCAAGTGGGTGGGTAACAGAAATATAATTTCATTCCATATATGAGTTGTTCATCAAAATATTTTTAGTAGTAAATTACATATATCGTACATACAACAGACAGAATAAATAGTATATGTTTATATATGCATCTGCGTATAAGACTGTGATTAAAGCCCTTAATGATTGATTATTTTTAAAATCTTTCAGAAATATCAATATCATATGGTAATTGTTGATATCTGTTCAGCTTTATAAAAACTGTTTGAATACCGCACGAAAATCTCTCGCCAATCGCACTGCTCGTCAGCCTCTTTCACTAATGCACTAATTTAGTAGTTGTGGCTTTTGCGTCACTAATTTGTACAACTAATTGAATTCAAAAATTTGTAAACCCACTAAATAGTTCAACGCCAGCTGTATGGATGCATCATGTTGTCGAGTCGCTGCCAGCACACCTTATCCTCACGCCAAAATACGCCCACAGCTGTGTGAGGGCCGTGTTGCGGTACACTCGCACGCTAGCACACACACAGCCACACACATACTCGGACAATTGGCGAACCGTTAGCTGGCGCAATAATAATTGTTTTCATACTATTTGCCGTTTGGCTCAACGCTTGGCTTTAGTTTTGGGGCAAACCATAAATTCTCGGCACGGACATCAAAGCGTATACGTAACAATTGCATATATGTATGTTTGTTTGAGTGTGTGCGTGCGTCTGTATGCTTGTTTGAGTTCAGGCATGCATGAATAGACAAACATATTCGAACAAGCAATGCTTTTGTCAATAATATGCATTAATTAAGTGCAGACATAGATGGATGCCATAGATGGACGCAGAACGAGCGACCGAGCTCTCCAGGAACGGAAGTGCTTGTCCCATGCCTGTGGCATATGCATATGCGTATGTGTGTGTGTGTGTGTATGTGTGTGGGTATCTATGCTTATATGCGCATCAATTTAATTGGAAGTTTGAACAACAACAACAAAAATTGAAAATAGCTCGAATGCAATTGTTATTATCAAAATCAATTTGAAGCCTTCGCAACTGACTCGAAATATAAAAATTCAATTTCCTTGCGTGCACAGAAGCGATGGGTTAATAGCGCAGGGTAGGCGCTTGTGGAGTGGCCTGCCTTCTGATCGAAATGATGCATCCCAGCAGGTAGTCGTGTCAGGTCAGTGTTATTTGTGATTGGTCTTTGAACAGGAGCAGAAGGCGCACTGGAGCCATTTTTTGTTGCTGCTGCCTCTGAAGCTGCTCCTGCTGATGTTCGACAAATAGTTGCGCAACTGACACAAAAACTATGCCGGCCTGGAACTGGCACAAATGCACACGCGTACACACACACACACCCGTACACACCCGCACATACTGTAAAAGGGTCGAAAGTAAAAGCAAAAGGAGCAGAGGAGCCATGGCAGCTGCTGACTAAGGCCCAGGACTCTCGCTCTTTTGTAATATGTGCATTGAGTGGACCCATCGTTTGTCACACGTCTCCAAAGGGCGTGTTGGGCGCTGCTCAGCTCAACGCAGCTCAAGTGCGACAGCGTGTAGAGAGACGGAATCTGTAAATGTTGTAGCAACGGCAACGGCAGCGGCAGCGGCAGCAGTAGTAGCAGCAGGCCTGAAAAGCAATGCACAGTGGGGCAGAAACTCATTTAATTGGAGGAGAATTTTTAATATGTTTCGCTGGTTTACTATTTACAAAAGTAAATAAAAGTAGTTGACGTCCAAGCAAGGAAAGAAAGTTGTTCAACAAATAAATCAACTGTAAATGGAAGATGAAAGCTTTTGACAAACTGAGAAGAAAATAGATGTATGTTCACTCTGTTTATCGCAAAAATCAAGTTAAAGTTCTTAACATTTTCAGTTAGTTTAGTACAATGTTTAAATACCATAGTAATTTGAGTCCGTCTTACTACTTCATACAATAGAGAATATATATAAAATGATTAAAATTAACAACATTTTACAGCTTAAATAATCCCACATTTTTTTTGTTTATAGAGAAGTTAAATATGTTTGATAAAAAAAAAACGTAATGGATTGTACGAATCTCAGTCTGCTCGGGACTTTCCACCCGAGTGGTCTTTACTAGATAATTCTCTAACAAGTATTGAAATATAATTTATTTTTCGCTACTTTCTGTTTTAGGCTTATGCATGATACTTGTCCAGTTCTTTAGTAAATCCTTAACTTCTCAGTTTGTCACTCGTGATCTGTCTGTTGCAAGATATTTGCCCGAACTTCTCAAACACTCTGTCACTCAGGTTATATATCAGTCACTGGTGTTTGTCACAGTGCACCACAGTGAGTTGTTGGCTGAGTGCCTGTTGGTGGGGCTAATGGAGTTTGTAAGAGCTGGCGCAAAAAGTGGATCAAGCTCCCAGTATGCTCGATGCACAAAGGCATCTCGTTGCAAACCAACCAGCCAACAATTGCCAGCATGCAGGACATGCACAGGCAACTTACAAATCGTTGTCGCTCTTGCAATGCAAACTACCTTACTGCCTTACACATCCCAACAACTCAACCCCCCTCCTCCCTTTTGCCCATTCTTTTTTTTCATTCAATGAGAGTCCTGTGCTTGCCCGCAATGTGCATGTGGTTGCCAAGTTGAGCGACTGGCCCCGGGGCTTGGGTCCTTTTCACAAGAACCGACCGTGACGTTGACGTCGACAGAGGCTGCTCTAGCAGCGTCTTTGTTTATATGCCAGCATTTGGGCGCCGTCTACATTCTCAGTATGAGTGAATATTTCACTCACTCACTGTGAATGCTGGCTGATGTTGCTGTTGTTGCTGATGTTGTCGTTGTTGCTGAAGCCCTAAAGCTGTACGTGTGAGTGGTTTTAGTGTTGCTCTGGATTTTTAAGTTGTTTTCGTTGTCGTGCGTTGTTGTTTATGTGTCCTTTTTTTCTGTGTGTGTTCGTCTTCAGTTGCAACATATGCACTTAAACAACTAACACACACACAGACACACAGGTACACATACATATGAGTTGGAGCAGAACCACGCACTGAATGCTGACACCAATTAGGGTTAGCTGTCTATTGTGGTTGTTGTTGTTGTTGTTGTTGCACTCCGTGCCTTGGTTGCATGTATACAGTAGCCACAAAACATAATTTTTGTTTAGACAACTCCGCAAAACGAGGACTAAACTGCTGCCCCAGCTCCAGTTGCAAATCCTCACCATTACCTTCCATCTCTTGCTCTCTAACCAGTGCCATAATTATCGCTGGCACAGAAGCAGCAACAACAGCAACAACATCTGCAACAACTACAACCACAAGAGCAGCTGTAGCAAGAGCAACAGCAGAGGCCTTTCGTAACGGTAACTAAAGCCGGCCAGCATTTCCAGTTTGGTATAATTTTCAATTTTAATTTGGTGCAGAGCGAAAACTTTTCAGCTAACAATTTGTTGCTGTGAATTTCGCTAGATAAATACATATGTGGAAAAAAAACATATAAAATAATGGAGTATGATATTACAGAGTTGAATTTGAAATGATGTTTCGGAAACCATTCTCACAACTATTTATGCCAAAATGATTAATTTGTTTGTTTGGCAGCTTAGCATATTGACTATGAATCGTTTTCGGGCGCAAATAATAATCTTAAAATAATTATCTCATTCTCATTAAAAATCTTTCGATTTATTTGTATTCTTTTCTCTGACTTTTTTCTACGATATATATTGGTTTAATTCTACAATGTGTTTTCTAATTTGTATAGCTTATCTTTGAAGTACACTTTATAAATATGCAGTTACAAAGTTAATGAGTTTGATTATAAAACTATAGTAGCTATAGAATATGGGGGGAAAAAAAAACAATCAATAGGCCTAGGGTATGCATTAGTTAATCATATACGCAATGTTGTTGTCGTTGTAGTTGGTTGTTGCTGCCTCCGCATTGAATTTACACCCTAACGAGTTGTTGTTGTTGTTGTTCAAACTAGCTTTTGTTGTTATTTTCACTGCCAACTCCAAAGAGTTTATTAGAAAGTTTTTCAGTTGGTGCTGTTGCCGTTGCTGTTGATGTTGTTGGTGGTGTTGGTGGTGTTGGTGGTGCTGATGTCGTTAGCCTTGCCTCGTTGCATACTGGTTTCCATTAGGCGAAAAGTTTGGGAAGTCGCGAACCGCGAGCATATGTGGGCGATCCGTTAGCGCATTTGTGGACCCACATCCGAGGATGTGTGTATAATTGTTGGGCTATGTGTATGTTTGAGGCTTATCGCTGGGCTGTGCTGTTCTCATGCGGCAAGAAAAAAAAAACTGTGGTACACAACTTTTCCTAATTAATTTTTAATGTGTGTAAAATGTTTTGTAAATGAGTATTTACTTTGCTTTTAAACATCACAAGCAAGTTCTAAACAAAGTAAAAAGCTGCAGTGGGTAGGCTTTAAGAGACATTTGTGATATTCATGGATTGAAAATGATTTGAGTTACTGAAACTATCGTAAATTAATGTAATTATCTATTGAAATATTAATACTATTAAGTAATATTTCAGAATCTTCTGGAAAAAGTGCTATTTAGAGAAGGATTAAATATTAATTTGTACGTAAGCCGAGTTTTAGCCAGATTATATGATAACCTGATATGTTTTCCCGCAGCATATTTTTTGCTTTCGGCTGGCACTAGATTTATGTTTTGAGTTTCCAGCAGCTGGTCAGCATATAAGTGTTGATTTTGTGCTCAAGTAGCACACTAATTGCATATATGTTAGACCCAGTTACACAGATTCACACCCAGAAACATACACACACAACCTAACACTCATAGTGGACATGACACATGTCTGTACAACGAACAACTTGCAGCAAATTGGTGCAAGCAAAATGGAATTTGCAAAAAGGGAAGCAATCCACTTGAAACTCACCACTCAGCACCATTATGTCCATTATAAAAGGAGCTGCTGCCACGAAACGAACTACCAGCAAATCAACCACCACACGTCACCCACAATAGTGTGTCCTTAACTAAATGGTTTTGCTTCTGTCTCTCCCTCAACGCTGTCATTTCGCAGAGATTTGCGCTTCAATCGCATTGAGGAGCTGCCGGCCAATGCATTCAATGGACTTGGACAACTGACGACATTATTTCTGGATGAGAACGAGCTGGCTTATGTGCACGAGAGTGCATTTAAGGGTCTAACGTCGTTGCGGTTTCTCTATTTACATAAAAATCGCCTAAGCCGCTTACCCGCCGGCGTCTTTCAGCAATTGCAGCGATTGGAGACACTGTAAGCAAACACAATTTCAATTTTAAATCGAGTTCAAGCTTAATTGAAAATCTCACCATTTTCTTTTCATATCTCTCTGTAGCTTTCTGGAAGACAATGATATTTGGCAGCTTCCCCGCGGACTCTTTGACAATTTACCCCATTTATATAGCCTGTAAGTTCATTTGCTCTGCCAACTCACTTTTGGTCTGCCTCTGTCCTTCTCTTTCCTGCTGGTTTTCTCAACGATTTTTCGGTTTGTTTTTCTTCCGACTGCAGTTCATTGCGCAACAACAAGCTGACAAGTCTTCCATTGGATATGTTCAACAAATTGCATAACCTGAAGCGTTTACGTTTGGATGCCAACCCGATTAATTGCAATTGCGGTGTCTACTCTTTGTGGAAACGCTGGCATCTAGATGCACAGCTTCAACGGGTGACCATCAGTTTGAACTGTGCCCAACCGGCTGCGCTGCAGCGTCATTTCAGTTTTAGTGACCTCTCGGAGCAGCATTTCCAATGCGGTAAGTGGCAGCAACAGGAGCAACAGCAGAAACAGCACCAGCAGCAGACACTGTGAATGTCTATTAGCCAAATAACACGAGCTTGTTTTTCAGACAGCCAACGAATGAGCTGTTTAAAAATTAATCAGCCCTTGCAACACAGCCCCAAAAGAATTTCAAAGATTTTCTGTAGTGAATTGAGTGCTTGCGAAATACGGTGCTTACTAACTTATAGCAATAGAAACTGTAAAACAAAATCATTCAATTAATTGCTTAAAATGTGAAAGCAAAACAACTTTGACAGCAGACGAGTAGCACTAGCTATTCAAGCATACCACAAGTAAGAACACTCTATTCGGGAGTAATCGACCAGGGTATACCCTAGCCAAACAGTGAAAAATATGTAATCAGTGAAAACACAAGTTCTTTATGTGCTCACTTCTCCTTTAAAAGGTTTTACTCACTCAAATGTAAACAGTTTGTTTGCTGTTTTTCAACAATAGCATAATATAATGAAGCTTAAACTTGCTTACAGCTCGATTTAAAAATACACTTCAACTGCTACAGTGGCTTAATGTCCCTGATGTGCTCTCAGTTATTAGCATTTAAAACTTATTATTAATATATGCTCTTCGATTGCTACTCACAGCCAAGCCACGATTGCAAGAAGGACCCCAGGATATGCAAGCTCAGATGGGTGACACTGTGGACATGGTCTGCAATGTGGAGGGCCAACCCAAACCAGAACTCATTTGGATGCACGACACCAGCGAGATCGGTGTAGAGCAGTCGCCGCACATCCAGATCCTACCCACTGGCTCATTGCGAATCAGTGGCGTCGAGTCCAATGACATTGGCATCTACGAGTGCATAGCACGCAATGAAATGGGCGAGATCAAATCACAGCCCGTACGCCTGATGGTCAGCCAACCGGCCGGCAGCAATCAGGTGTGGGCAGCGGATGTCGCTGCGAATGTGATTTCAGATGTGGATACGGCACTGGCGCCACCGCGCTTCACCCATCAGCCGCATGACCAAGTTGTGGCACTGCATGGTGGCGAGCACGTGCTGTTAGATTGCGCCGCCATCGGCTGGCCACAGCCAGACATACAATGGTTCGTCAACGGTCGCCAGCTGACCCAGTCCACGTCCACACTGCAGCTGCAGGCGAACGGCAGTCTCGTTCTCCTCCAGCCCAGCCAGTTGACAGCGGGCACGTATCGTTGCCAGGCGCACAATCGTCTGGGCAGCATTGACGCCACCGCCCGCATCGAAGTCAAGGGTGAGTCCTATCCAATTGGGGTGTAATGGCTCCATATTCGGTTAACTACTGCTACTACCCCGCTCCATGCTCGTGTATCGTACATCTGTCTGCGTTTCCATTTCACAATCGCAACTGTCGCGCTTAACACAATTTGCAGTCGATTTAATTTCGTATTGGGTTGCCAGCTTTATAAAACCAACAAATGCTCCAACTGTAACTTGGTTAAGCACTGTTTGTTGTTGTTTCTGTTGCCTATTAGCGTCATGATTTAAGCCAACTCCTATTGACATCAAATATATGTACTTTTATCGCAGACAATGGGGCATGGCTTAAGATTAATTGGTCGGACAAAGAGTTTCGCATGGTGTTGTTTTTGTTTTTAGTTTCCAATTGACAAAGATATTTCCAATTTATGCAGAGCTTTTATTGTGTGCAGCTTAACTGCAATATAAATATAAATATATACATATATATATACATACGTTCAGAGTTGTTATTTAACGTTTTGATTTAAAGCTATGGTTCATTATTTTCAATTTAACTAAAATTTATTGCTTTCATTTTATATTTATTTTCATATTTTGAATTGGTTTTCTGAAAAGATCTAAAAATTTGTTATTCAAAAGGAAATTAAATTCTCTTCAAAAATATAGCTATATATATAGGCTTTAAAATCATTTTAATTTATAATCACACGACAAAGCGAGCAAATTCATTTTATTTTACCATAAGCCAATAGTTCAATTATGTTGGTTCATAAAATTTAATGAACTATTATAATTATACAGATCCATATTATGAGCAGCACGTAATAACCATTGCCATAAATAGTGAACTGTATAAGTATATTTAAACTCAAGCTTTAATATCTTTAATTTCTTAGCCAAACGCTGCGACGTGACTGTACTTTTTATGACATTAAATAAAGGGAGCAGTTCGTGGAGTGATGGGGTGGGGTGGGGTGGGGAGGTCAGGCGGCGTGTGTTTCATAAATGTATATATTGTGCAGTCAGCGCCTTAATCACAATGGCTCATTATAATTTGTGGTCACAGCATAAAATGAAGTGCGAAATGCGCGCATTATTTCGCAAATTCAGTGCAAAATTTATAAACTATGTTGCACTCGATGCATATTCCCGAGTGTAGCACGCAATACAAAGTGGCAGGGGTAGGTTGAGGTTGCTGCTGCCTTTGGTTAGCATAATTAACCCTGCAATCACGTATAAATATAATCACACACACACACACACACACACACACACGATCGCAAGCAAGCGGCAAACAAAAATGGCGACCAGCTTGTTTGAGCCGCGTTAAAAAATATGCTATGCATAGAAAACTGACCGGCAGCTACAATTTTCCTTTTGTTGGTGCTGGCACGACTGCTGCCACTGCTGTCGCTATTGCTGGTGTTATTTGGAGCGTTAGAAATTGCTTAAATCACTCAAATACGCCTCGTTGCCAACTCTCGTTGCAGATTTACCCGAAATTTTAATGGCACCGCAAAACCAAACAATCAAACTGGGCAAAGCATTTGTGCTGGAATGCGATGCTGATGGCAATCCTCTGCCCACCATAACCTGGCAATTGAATGGAGCTCCCTTACTCGCTGCCAACACCGTCGACCTCCTGCTGGAGAATGAGAACACCGAACTGGTGGTTAGCGCAGCCAAAGACCACCATGCGGGTAAGTGCAACTCTATCCCTCTCCCTCTCCCGCTCCCTCTTTCTCTCTCTCTCTGTCTCCCTCACTCTATTTACTTGCATGAATGTATACATAGAGCGCTCGTTTTAAATTGTAGGTGTCTACCGCTGCACGGCGAGCAATGAGAATGGCGAGGTGAGCGTGGAGGCAACCATTAAAGTGGAGCACTCACAAACACCGCCGCGTTTGGCCATTGAGCCCAGCAATTTGGTGGCCATTACTGGCACCACCATCGAGCTGCCCTGCCAGGCCGAGCATTACGAGACCGGACTTCAGGTAAAAGAAATAAAACTTAGTCGCCACTTGTTGACGTTTCCGCTGTCCGTCTTCAACTTTGGCATTGTCTTTGTCTTTCGATTCACAGATTGCTTGGCGACGCGATGGACGCCTTATCGATCCCAACGTGCAATTGACGGAAAAATATCAAATAAGCGGCACGGGCAGTTTGTTTGTCAAGAATGTGACCATCTTGGATGGCGGACGCTACGAGTGCCAGCTGAAGAATAAGTTTGGCAGAGCAACAGCCTCTGCTCTGGTTACCATCAGGTGAGTGGCGGAAACAAAAAAATTGCACATCGAAACGCAAGGAGCCAAGTTCTTGCTCAAAAGCCAAACTACTTTGGTAGCAGTCTCAAAGAAAACTTGCTTGCCAGATGGCAAGCGCACTTAAAACACATTTAGGGTGGGAAAAAAAAGCTGGCTTAATTAATTGAAAAATAGTTTGCTAGCGCATAAGAGCAACGCCAAAGCAAGCCAAATATAACAGTACTCCTGTTCAAACACTGTGCTGCAAGTGCTTATAAAAAACACATAAAAAAAAATCAAATGTTCGTAGCGATTTAACTTCACGTAAAGTGAGTTGTGAAGAGCAAAATGGCACGAATAGCATAAAAAAATCTTAAAGCGAACCAGCTGAAAAGTTTTCAGACTGAAGGCAGAACAAAAATGTTGCCTATGATTTTTTTTTGACATGAAATGTGCAACAATTATATATATGGTAACTAAACTTAGACTTTCTCAGCTTTGCATTTTCTCCAAAGATAGTTATTTTAGTTAGTAATGTAAATTTGCCGAGGCCCATAAGCAGAAAGCTGGCAGGCAAATTAATTATTGATGAAGTTTTTCTTCAACCTACCTTAATTGCCTTTCACAATGCTCGCACAGCAGTCTTGCTCCACTGTGCCGCTGGCTAAACTGCATATAAAATATGCACTAAAAGACATCAAAAAGCGGCGACGAAAGCACCAAAGTTGCTGTGCCAGTTGGCAAAAACGTGGCAACACAGGACTTGAAACGTGACAACCAGATACAGAATGAGCGACAAGCAGACAGACAGACAGAGAGAAAGAGAGCTGGAGAGATAGAGATAGAGAGAGAGAGAGAGAGAGAGAGAGAGAGAGAGAGAAAGAGAGAGAGAGAGATAGCGATTAGAAAGAAGAGGAGAGAAGTGTTCTCTGAGGATGAGACAACCGCACAAGTTGTCCAAATTGCCCAAATTGAAATTGAGTTGACAAGTTGTTCATGGGACTGAGAAGAATCTAGTTTTCTTTAACTGATTCTATTTTAGTGTGTGTGTGTGTGTGAGACTGTGTGTGAGACTGTGTGTGTGTGTGCATTCATTCGTTCCATTCAAGATGGTTGCCAAATGGGCCTGTGTGCAACGTACATGTGGCCGTAAATCAATTTGTTACCCTGGCCATGATAAAGCAAAAGCCGCACAAAATGGTAAACCAAAACAGGCCCACAAAATCCAGTTCTATTCGAGGGCAAGAAAAAGGCGTTGCTTACGCAGCAATTTTTTAAATGCATAATGCAGAACCCGCCTTTATAGCAGTAAAAGCTATGAGGCTATAAGCAATTCTATGAGATTGGGGGCGCTGAGTTCTCTATATGCTTTGTTTGCACGCGTCATTTAGTTCGCTTGCCAGATGCAGCAGCAGTGGCAGCAATAACTGCTGCTGCTGCTGGGTCAGGATGCTGAAGCAACTTACGTTGCGTTGCCGCCACCAGCATTAGAAACTTTACTCATTACGTTGTGCCAACCTCAGCCGCTAGACCACAGCAAAGAAAAACAGGCAAAAAATGTAAAAATAAAAAATAATAAAAAGGAGCCGGCGTGCAAACGTTAAAAGTAAAAAAACTATGCTGAGTCACAGACCAAGAATGGCTAACGGAATTGTGGCGGCCGGGGGTGGCTGCGTCGCTGAGGCCAACAAAAAATGGGCGAAAACCGCTGAAAGCCTGCAGCAACAACAATTACGACGAAAGCAGCAGCAGCAAAAAGAAGCAGCTACTGAAATCCGCCTAAGTTGTGGGTAATGCTGGCGTAAAACAAAAGCTTATCCTGGATGCTGGATGCTGAGCTGCTCGGGGTGCTTGGATACGATGAAAATGGTGGCGGGCATGCTGGCTCCGGAAATACATTGCCACTGTCCCAGCATGTGGCATGCACACACACACACACACACACACACGCACACATAAAGTGGCTGAGAAGCCAAGAAAAAGCACACACATGCATGCTGAAGCAGATGGCAGCTGGGCTTCCTAGATACTCTACAGCTAATCTACAAGAAACTTGCGTCACTTGAAGCAATTAAAATAAATATTAATATTATTATTTTAATAAAAGTCATATAAGTCTATTTATCAAATTTAAAGCAACTCCGGTAACTGTACAGTTAATACAAAATATGATATGACAGGAATACAATTATAAACATTAGCATTATAAATAGCAGTAAGTAAATACTGAATGGAGTAACTTGCTTTAATAAAAATAGAGTGAGAGAGAATTTAGAAATAAACTTTTATACCGTTCTCTCAATAATTGTACAAAAACTCTTGAATTTAATGAGTAAGCATGCCCATCTCTGCTTACATTAATTCCCACTTAAGTTTGTAAATACAAGCCCAAGCAACTTAAACAACAAATTCAAAGGACTACATTAAACAACTGCTTAGGGTATTTACAAACACCCTGGTGTGCCAGATAAAGCGCAACCACAAAATGGTAGGGAAGGAGGGAGAGAGCAGGTGCAGACATGGCGGTGGCGGTGACGGGGGAGATGTAGAGCAAAATATATGTATGTAGTTGGCTGGCAGTGGTTGCCATTTAGTTGCTGTAGTGCGATGCGATAGTTGATAGTGGTAAGCCGTGAGCAGTGGCTGTGGTGCAACAGGGTGTATTATGGTCGTTAAGTTATTACCTACCACGACGAACGACGACAATGGCAAAGTTTACACAGCGAAAGTTTCCAAAGGGAAATTCCTTTAACGGCAACGGCAACGGCAACGCCAACTGAGAATGAGAGGCATGAATTGTTGTTAATGCCGCCGTTGTTGTAGCCTGGCACCAAAGCTTGGCGCAGATTTTCCCTTTTTTTTTTCAAAAAACAAATAACAAAAAGTGTGGCATAATTCTGCTCCTTGCCAGTTCAGCGACTGCCGCTGGGTTAAAATCAAAAAAAAAAATATAAAAACAGACTAGAAACTAAAAAAGAAAAAAAAATTTAGTTTACTTCTGGCTTTTCATGAGACAACGACAATGAAGTTTTAAGGAACTTCTGACGCTTTGAAAAAATTAATTGCAATTAAAGTGTGGAATGTAAAAAGTTGGTCTAGTTTTTTTTTTTTATATATTAATTAAGGAATTTGCTTTTATGAGATAAGCGACAGACTGGTCGTTTAAAATTTGTAGCGCTTTGAATATTAAATTGATTTTAGTTCACAAACAAATTAAAATTTCCACTGCAATTGCAACGCTTTGTAGCCCTGAGTAGATATCTAGAAATTGTTATAGCGGTTTTCCTGCCTATGACATCCCAAATTTCTTTCTTACCAAGCTTTAAACTTATCAAAAAATTATCTCTTTGCAGAAACAATGTGGATTTGGCACCTGGCGATCGTTATGTGCGCATTGCCTTTGCCGAGGCGGCCAAGGAAATCGATTTGGCCATTAACAACACACTGGACACACTGTTCGCCAATCGCTCTACTCGAGCACCACCCAACTATGGAGATTTATTGCGAGTCTTTCGCTTTCCCACTGGCCAGGCCAGGCAGTTGGCACGTGCCGCGGAAATCTATGAGCGTACACTGGTGAACATTAGGAAGCATGTGCAGCGTGGCGATAATCTGACCATGGAGAGCGAACGCTATGAGTTTAGGGATCTGTTGTCCCGTGAGCATTTGCATCTGGTCGCTGAGCTGTCGGGCTGCCAGGAGCATCGCGAGATGCCCAACTGTACGGATATGTGCTTCCACTCGAAATATCGCAGCATTGAGGGCACCTGCAACAATCTAATTCATCCAACTTGGGGTGCATCCTTGACGGCATTTAGGCGACTGGCGCAACCCATCTATGAGAACGGTTTCAGCATGCCCGTGGGCTGGACGAAGGGTGTCCTCTATGCAGGGCATCCAAAGCCAAGTGCACGTCTCGTCTCAACCTCACTGGTGGCCACCAAGGATATTACGCCCGATGCACGCATTACTCACATGGTTATGCAGTGGGGCCAGTTTCTGGATCACGATCTGGATCATGCCATACCCTCGGTTAGTTCGGAAAGCTGGGATGGCGTTGATTGCAAGAAGACTTGTGAGTTTGCTCCGCCCTGCTACCCCATTGAGGTGCCCCCGAATGATCCACGCGTGACAAATCGTCGCTGCATTGATGTGGTACGTTCCAGTGCCATCTGTGGTTCTGGCATGACCTCGCTGTTCTTCGACGGCGTGCAGCATCGCGAGCAGATCAATCAGCTGACAGCCTACATCGATGCCTCACAGATTTATGGCTATAATACGCCCTTCGCCCAGGAGCTGCGCAACCTGACCTCCGATGAGGGTCTACTGCGCGTGGGCGTGCACTTCCCCAAGCAGAAGGATATGTTGCCGTTTGCTGCGCCACAGGATGGTATGGACTGTCGCCGGAATCTGGATGAGAACCAAATGAACTGCTTTGTCTCCGGCGATATACGGGTTAATGAGCAGGTGGGTCTGCTGGCCATGCACACGATCTGGATGAGGGAACACAATCGCATTGCGAGCAATCTGCACAAGATTAACAAACACTGGGATGGCGATAAACTGTATCAGGAGGCACGCAAGATTGTCGGCGCACAGATGCAGCACATCACCTTTAAGCAGTGGCTTCCCCTCATCATTGGCGACAGTGGCATTCAAATGTTGGGCGAGTATCGGGGCTATAATCCGCAGCTAAATCCGAGCATTGCCAATGAGTTTGCAACAGCTGCATTGCGTTTTGGTCACACCATCATTAATCCTATACTGCATCGCTTGAACTCAAGCTTCCAGCCCATTCCCGAGGGACATCTGCAGCTGCACAAGGCTTTCTTTGCTCCCTGGCGTCTGGCCTACGAGGGCGGAGTGGATCCCTTGTTGCGCGGCATGCTCGCTGTGCCCGCTAAACTGAAGAAACCCGATGAGAATCTCAACATGGAGCTCACGGAGAAACTGTTCCATACGGCACACGCGGTGGCTCTCGACTTGGCTGCGATCAATATACAGCGTGGACGAGATCATGGCATTCCCGGCTATAATGTCTATAGAAAGTTCTGTAATATGACCGTCGCACAAGACTTTGATGATTTGGTCGGGGAGATTAGCAATACGGAGATCAGGCAGAAGCTACGTGAGCTCTATGGCCACCCAGACAACATGGATGTATGGCTAGGTGGTATTCTGGAAGATCAGGTGGAGGGCGGCAAGGTGGGTCCGCTCTTCCAATGCTTGCTGGTGGAGCAGTTTCGTCGTCTGCGTGATGGTGATCGTTTCTACTATGAGAATCCGGGCGTCTTCCTGCCCGAGCAGCTTGTCCAGATAAAGCAGGCCAATTTGGGACGTGTGCTATGCGATGTGGGCGATAATTTTGATCAGGTTACAGAGAATGTGTTCATCCTGGCTAAGCATCAGGGCGGCTACAAGCAGTGCGAGGACATCGCCGGCATTAATCTATATATGTGGCAGGAGTGCAGCAACTGCAATAGCCTGCCAACCATCTTTGACTCCTACATTCCGCAGACGTACACCAAGCACAGTCAGCGCAATAAACGTGATGTCCACAAATCTGAGATGGAGGTTCCCACTGCCGAAAGTTATGACAGCCCCTTGGAAGCACTGTACGAAGTGAATGAGGAACGCGTTAGCGGCTTGGAGGATCTTATTGGCAGCTTCCAGAAGGAGCTGAAGAAATTGCACAAGAAACTGCGAAAGCTGGAGGATTCATGCAATGCTGCCGATGTTGAACCCGTTGCACAAATCGTTCAACTGGCGCCCGCACCACTGCCCGCCGCCGTAAAGCCCAAGCGGAGCCACTGCGTCGATGATAAGGGCACAACTCGACTGAACAATGAAGTTTGGACGCCGGATGTGTGCACCAAGTGCAACTGCTTCCACGGACAGGTAAACTGTCTGCGTCAACAATGCGGCGAGGTCAGTTGTCCAGCTGGCATTGAGCCACTGACTCCTCCAGAAGCCTGTTGTCCACACTGCCCCGTAATGCCAACCAAATCGAAGGTGGTTAAGTGAGATGGGCTCAGAGGATTTAGCAATTTGCATATCGACTTAACGATTAATCAAAACCGTAATTCTTAGTAGCCACATTAACACTAATAGCCGGATTCCACTGGCTCAACATTCACATCATTTCCATATAATGATGAGACTTGTATCGACTTGTATTATCGGGAATTATCATTGGGCCTTTGTTCCCCTTAATGGATACATTTACTTATGGTGTCAAAGATTGAAGTTAAATGATGATACAAATATACGAAACTTAAACCTGTGGAATCCGTCTATAAACTCTAATCGATGACGCACACAGATCAAACAATTAATTAACAATTAACTAAACATTTACTGCTACACATGTAACAATAAAGCACATTAATAGCAAAACTTAGCACGCTATTGAAAGTTTACATATTTCGTATGAGTTCCCTTGGCTATCACAGAGTTATCCTTCTTGTGTCGAAGCTGGCAATCGATGAAAGCCATGTTTTTACCTGCCCGCACCAAATTGGCCTCGATGAGGACCTCGTCGCCGACGCGTGCTGTTTTTAGGTAACTCACATTGATGTCCACAGAGACACCTGGGTGACAGGGCTTGGACATTAGAGCATATGTGGTAATCATGTCAACCAAAGTTGCCGTATACCCGCCATGCAAACCACCGCCTTTATTGAGATGCTCAGGCGCCACGGTGAACTCGGCAGTGCAAAGACCATCGCCACCATCAAGTATTTTTACCTTGGAAATGAAATGACCAGTTTAAGTGGGACTTTTCCATTATATAGAATCTATACCTTTTCCAAGTGCCGCTCAAAGCCCGTTGCCTTAGCTATAATCTCTGAAATATGCTTGGCAAATTCCAGACCCTTTTTGCGCGTCCCCATTTTGTTCTTATATTGTTACGAAACGTGTGGATGGCAAAGTAAGCGAGCATATAATTCTAGAGATGAGCTATTACAGCGTCAACTATCGATAAGCTATTAATCAAAATATAGCGCAACAATTGGCTGAAGCTATTTTGATAGTGGCCGGTGACGTCAATACAAAACAGTGACATGCGAATATTTAATGTGTGAATATCTCATTTTTATTACATATAATGACTGGAAGCTTATTCAATTGTCTTGTTAATATCCACGAATTTTGTCTGTCCACCTTTGGCAATGATTCGACCGTTCGCTTTGTTGCGCAGCACACACTCAATGTAGGCCATTTTACGACCAGCATGCAAAGTAACAGCATCCACTTCAATCACATCTCCAGGTTTTGCCATAGACAAATAGCTCACATTTAAGCTGGAGCTGACGCCCGGATGTGATCCCTTCGACACTAATGCATAAGTAGTTATATTATCTAATATGGTAGCTGTTAAACCGCCATGCAGCGAGCCCAAGCGATTCAAATGCTCCGCAGCTACAGTAAATTCACCCACGCAGCGACCATCGCCGCCGCCTGTTATTTTAACCTGCAAAGAATTCAGATGAGGCGAGTTATCGATAGGCTTGCTTATATAATATCGAAACTCAGCTTCAGCTGTTGGTTGCGTTCTTCTTTGCTTGATTTTATGTGCGTTTTTCGTCTCCATTTACCATTTGCGTGACGCGATCAAAACTTGGTCCTTTAGATATATATTTGGCAACATTTTTTACTAATTCAACACCACTCTTAGCTGCCATAATTTTGTTATTGTTATTTTGTCGTTCTTCTTGCCAAGTTCTGTTTGCTTTGAAATGAAAAAAGCTACTGAGGCAGACGCGGGCGATGACAAAAGTGAGTGCAAAACGAACTAAAATGCTATTCATACTTTCACCTATATATATAATATGTGTGTGTGTGTGTTTGTGCTGTGAACTTTGTCTAGGCTTGCAGCACGTGAATTTCACGCTTTTGTTGTGCTCACGCTGTACGCGTTTGCGTCTACCGGCATAAATTAGATAATGAAAACAACCGAAATATACAAAATAATGTGAAAAACAATAAAATTAATATTTAAATATGTTAAGCGACCTTAGTCTTTCGTTGATGTTTAGCTGTTTTCTTTTTATTTTCTAATTTCACAAGCCAAATGCGCGAAAATTTAACTTTATTGATCTGTTTTTGAATCTTCGACCATTTATATTTTTTTATTGCCATAGCTGTTACAGCGCTGAAATTCGAACAGTTGGCCAAGGATGATCTTCGGCAGGATACTGTCCACGACTTCGTGTCCTACACAACGGATGGCAATTGCATTGCGCTTATTGGCTCCAAAACGGAGCTGCTCACCATGGAGCTAACAAGCAAATCAACATATCAAGTGCCCTTTCCCTACATTCTGGCCAGCGCGAAGTGCTCGAACAAAAAGCGGCCACTGGACCATCTGTCGCTGAAAGTGAATCTCCAGAATATCTACGACAGCAGCAATGTGCTGGAGATGCAGCAGCTGAGCTTGGAGCCGGCGTACACGGCCGTCTGTTCGGAGGAAGTGCCTGTGCCGAAGATTATGGCTGCCAGATTAGCACCGCATCCGCTGCCCGGCGGCAAAATGCTGTTGGCTACGCTGAACAGCTATGGAGCAGTGGACTTGTTAACTAAGAGCGTGGAGCAGACGACCTGGGATCACTATGGAGAAGGTCTTAGTGTGGCCACTACACTCAGAGATACATTGCAGCCCCCGTATGAAGTGCCAGCTTCAAAGATCGAAACATTTCGTCAATTTCAGGCATTTATTGATCGAAGTTGGATAACAATGTTCGCTTGGCGTCCAGTCGATGGTAACTATGTGCTCGTCCTAGGCACAGCTGCCGGCAGCATTTGGACTCTGACCTTAAGTCCCGACGCCCACACTGTGTTCGCTCATTGCCAGCTGCAAACGCTTTTGGATCGCATCTGTTACATGCACATCTTTAAGGACCTGCTCCTGGTGGGAGACAACAGTGGACTCGTGCATCTGTACAGGTTTGACGACGCCAAAGAGGAGGGCCTCTGTCTGGTGAAGACGCTCTGGCTCCGACCCGATCACATGGGACTGCAACAGGCATTGATTACGTATTGCCCGCAACGCAGCTGCTACTACATTGTCTGCTGCAAGGCAGCGCATCTGCTGATTTGGTGCATGCCACGCAAGGAGAATGGTGAATGGCTTGAGACACGTCTCCATGCAGGTGGTATGAAGATCACTGGTAAGTTCAACCATCCAATCCAAATGCTTAGATTATTAATACAATTCTATCATATCACACAGCACTTTGCACTATGGAGAAGGGGAAGTACGCTCTGGCAACGGCACGTGGAGACTTATATCGAATTGAGCTCACCCATAAGTCCGGTCAGCTGAGTGCTAGCATGCAGCCGATTGAGTTGAAAGATTCAGAGAACTTCCAGCCGGTTGGCCTGTTTAGCAGTCCGCACAACAATCTACTGACTGTGCTCTCAACGCGCAACAAGGAGTACGTACTCAATACGACTCTGCTGCGTTATCAACTACAGGTGCGCGTGGGCAGGCTGCAAAGAGTAGATACCATTGCTAAGCTTGCCACCTGTCTGTTGCTCAACCAATCCATCAACAGCTGCAGCGATATATTGGTCGAGATGCGTTTAGACATATTTAATGGTACCAAACTAGAGGAGTATGCGAATTATGCGCCATTCGATTTGTTTGCCTTCGATGAGTTGGCCACAGAATCGCAACTGCAGCAGCTCCAACTCAAATACCATGTTCTTGATGGAATTATTCAGGCACAGCGAGTTCAACTTAACGAACATCCGCTGGAACAATCCAAGCGCGAAATGCAGCTGCTCCTGGCTATGTTAACCATGACTCACATGCGACTGCGTTTGCAATACTTGAACAGCTTGGATGAACTAACGGCATTTCAGAGCCAAGCAGCGCAATCAATGCTGGCGGAGAGTACTCGCATCAAACAACAACTGGAGCAGCAGCTGCTAAAGGATCAGCCACTTAACATGACCATTAAACGTTTTATAGCCCAGATGGAGGTGCACTTTGAACAGCTGCAACTTAAATTGAATGTGCCCAAGATAAGCGTTGAGGAAACTGAGCAGCTATGCAACGTTTCCTGTGTGCAGGTGTGTATTAGAAATGTCATTGATGCTACACTACTATCCAGAACATTAATTGCTTTTTATTTGCATAGCTAAAGCCATCGCTGGAGCGGCACTATTGCTCACTGTGCGGTCGTCAGGCGCTGCTGGAGAAGCACCTGCTAATGGAGCTTTATGCCCAGAGTAGCTTGCTGCTGTGCCCCTACTGTCATGGAGGATACAACTTGGAGCTGTTGGATGCATAGACATTAGCAGTGATGCTCTAAATTCCGATCCCAAATTAAATCTGCAGTTTACTATTTTGGCATACCGATTATTAAGCTATTCTCTTTTGAGATCCTGCAGATTTGACCAAGTTTCGCAATTTAGAGCATGCCTTTTAATTTATATTAAACACTTTTTTTATGTGTGTGTGTGTGTGTGTGTGTGTGTGTGTGTGAGTATTCCACTTAGTGCGAATGCCTGTGTGGGTGTGTGTGTTAGGATTAAACTCAATACAGTGAAACATAGATAATGGGAGTGGTCTCCAACAACAGAATATCCTGCTCGAGCTGCCGCAAATCGCTTTCCAGTTTGCCCTTGCGCTGCCGTTTGTTCTCACTATCAATCAGCAAGGACATGGACTGATAAGACTTGGTCATCTCATTCAAATGGGCCCGCAAACCCACAAGGATTTCATCACGCTCCGCTTGATCCATGATGCGCATGCCAGGCATTTCTGGAGGTGCGCCATCGGTACGAGTCGGTTGAGTTATGGCTGCCAGCGAATCGGATGGCTTCACGCCACCGCAGATCTCCATGAGACGCGCCTGCTCCTTGTAGCAATCGACATGCAATTTATTAATCAATTTCTTCGTCTTCTTGATGTAAACGGGCACCTGGCCAAAGTCCTTGCGGCATACAAACTGGGGCACCATGCCCGAGTTGAGCAGATTCTGACGCGTTCCACCGGGCGTGTCCACATAGCGTGGTGGCGGCGGACAGCGCACTGTATTCCGTGCACACTTTATGTTGCGCAGTACAAAATTTGGCACCATATCCGCTTTCTTCATATTTTTGGCCATCTCGGGCAATGGCGGCATCGACTCTCCTTTGGGACAAACGTGCATATTCTCCCGACGCCATTTGACGCCCTGGTTCTTGCGCAGGAAAGCACACGGTGGATCGAGAGGCACATGGGCACAGCCCATAGTGCGATGATGGGACTTTTTGGCATCGGTGAGCAGACGGACGCCATCATCAAGAACCTGCATCGAATGCTTCTTGTACTCCAAATTTAGACGATCACGTAATCCCTTGGAGAAATTGGCGGCTTTCTTTGCTGTATCTGGTTGAATATTGTGTACTGTAGCGACGGAATCCTTTATCGACTATATCTTATTTACCTACCATCAGGATTTGACAACAAATTCTGCGGCTTTTCGGGCTCGCGCTCCAAATCGAAGATATTCTCGTTGTGATGTGTAATGTAAACAAGCGACATTATCTTTACTTTATTAGAGCTAACTTTGTTCGTTCAAAAAATATCCAAGGCTGCGAAATCTGTACTGTACTGAAAATATTTTGTAATGCTAGTTCGTAGTTAATTTTGTAAGTATGTCTATGAAAACATATTTTTTTTATGGTTGCCAAGTTTCAAAGCAGTTTAAAAACTGTGTTGCTACAATACGTCTAGGCATGTTGACGTTGCTTTAGCTACCTAACAAATAAAGAGCCAACATGCTTTTTTATCAATAAGTCCTCCAAAAACGGTTGTAAAAAGTATTGCTTAAAATCGTCCGTTTATTTTCTCGGAAAACAAGGATTTTCATTTCTACTCATTTTCTTTCGCCTAGTTTCACGTGCATCGGTTCCTAGATGACCCTATAATCATTTAATAACTATAAATGGCAGAGTTAGAGCTATTTTTCTGAATTTTTATATTTTCATAGAAGCGTGCTTTAATTTGCGAAGACCAGTTTCCTGAAAAGCAATTGTCCCAGACTTTTATTTCATCCTAAGAGTATGCCTAAAGCCTTCCGATTTTCTGAGACTAGTTACCACCATAGATTTTATTGTTTAACAAATAAATAATAACAAGCTTCCGCAGAAAGTAGTTCTATAAATTTTGATTTATTAAAGCACAATATCAAGCTACAGCTTGTGTCGCACACGAGTTACGCTTAATGCTAATAAAATTGTATATAATTCGTTACCATAAAAAATTCGTGGTGTATATAAATAGCTTTTATGTGTGTGTGTGTGTGTCGGTGTACACATACGTATAAAATAGCACTTAAAAACGTTATATATGCTTTGATCGCAAGGCTTTAACACTGATTAGCTGTGGTCAAATTTTGGAAATTGGAAGCACAATATAAAAAGACAAAACATCTTTTGTGAGAGACGCATACAGCAGTGGTTAAAAAGCACACGAGGCGGTGCTGAGGGCACAAATATGCTCTTAGGATAACAATAACTTATTCGCTAAGTAATTAATTTGTATATATATTTATATATGTATTTGTATATGGATGTGGAAGTGTGGGTGGGTGTGTGTGTGTGTGTATGAGTGTTTACGTTTTTTATATATGTATGAATTATGAATGTCAAAGCCACTTAGAAACTTGCACTGTTTAGAGAGCATTTGTAGGCACTAAAACATATCCGAATGACGACTGTGAATGCGAGTCGTGGTTATCTTGGAAAGTGTCGCTCATTTGTTGCCACCGCTCTCGCTGCTCTCCTTGTTGCGTTCCTCGCGTACGCGCTTAAACGCCTCCGTCTTGACAAAGTCAACAAAGTTGTAGACAACGCTACTTTGCACTGGAACACGTACCGAGGCCGCATCCGTTGCACCTAGACGCACACTGCTCAGTCCGCCACCGCCCTGGGCGTAGAGATTGCCAACGCTCATGCTTTGGCGATTCAGCATCGGCGGTTTGTTGGTCACATCTAGATCAAAGTACTGTAGCTTATGCTCCGGCTGTTGCTGCATTGCATTCGGGTTTTGTTTATGTGCTGGAGCAACGCCTGCTGCTGCCGCCGATGGTGATGTCATGGCTGCAGCTGCGGATGCGGTGCGCTGATGTTGCACTGATTGACTGCCCGGGCTGTTGGGATGCTGTCGATGTTGCTGGCGGGGCAGGGTGCGCGTCTCATGGAAATAACCAACAGCTGCCGGCGAATGCACATCGGTCTCATGAGGCAGCACCATCGAGAGCGGTGCACCCGAAGACCGCCGCGTTGCCGGCGACATTGTGGCCGAGGAGCCCAACTACAAATCGATAAAGTTACAGTTAGTTTGGCGTATAATGGATATATATGGATTTTAACAATTAGAATGCTCACCTTATAGGCATTTGGTTTACATTTCCGATCCACGCTGGGCGGCCCACTAGACTGCAGCTTTGTGCTGTACAATTTGCTGATCACCTGCTCCATGGCGCCAACTGGCGGCTTGGCGGGAAACTCCTCCGGCGGCCTGTCCTCAACGCTGGACTTATGCGTCGCTTCGGGCGGCAGATGACCCACCTTGGGCTTTAGCTTGCGATTAACTGGAGGGCAATCGGCCTGCTCAATGAAATCGTAGCGAAAGACATTACCCTCCATTCTGGTGGGTGCTGCATTTGTATAACAATGTTGGCGTGGAAGGGTGCGAGCACTGGTCGGTGAACTGGCTGTCGTCGTTGGATGGGGCGCATTCTGACAGAGATTGGGTAGAGCAGTAGCGCATGCATCTGCCATTAGATTGGGCGTGGAGGCCGCAATGGGATTGGTGTTGTGCGGACTGGTGACGGGTCGTTCGTTCAACAGCTGCCCCACATTGCAATAGGGCAACTGATGCGAACGTGGAATGTCATAGCTCTCTTCGATCAACGAGGAATTGGCATGCCGCGCCGAGGCCACAATCGCTGGCGATGTGTTTTCCGTATCCGACAGCTGCGGCAGGTCGCGCTGCAATCTAATAAATAAAAGCGACTGACTAATCAAAAGACTCTCGATGCAGTTGCAATCTAAATAATAAATACTTTTCATTGTCCTTAAAGTCCAGTATGAGATTATTTTTGTTCTTCAACACCTTGGCTAATCTCTCCAGCGTATAATGCTCACCAGCACCATCAGCTGCTGTTGCTAATATTGTATCCGGTTGCTTTGAGTGCTTGTCAACTGCTGTGGTCGCCAAGGCGACACCATCTTCGGGCATTTTGGAGAACCGCTGCGAATAGGTCAACACAAAGGACTCGTTTTCAATGGAGCTATCCGAGGGACGTGTGCTGCGATCTATAATAGAGAGAGAATTGTAAATATCTGCTAGTATATTCATGAGTCATCTTCGAGTCCATATATTATATGAATTCATAATCATAATCCCTTTGTTGACTCACCAACATTCTCGCGTAGCGGAAGCGGATGTGCCCACTCGTCGTCATCAGTAAAAACGCTCTCCGAGTCGGAATCGGAACGTTGACTGCGCTGCTTGCTGCTGTTGGCATTCGCCAGTTGTTGCTGTAATGTCCAGCAATTAGTCGTTGCAATTGACAAATAGTCGAGAAACTTACCAAGCTGCAGTTGGTTATTTTGGGTGAATAGGATTGATCGTTGGTCAGGTTGAGACCAATGTTGTTGTGACTGCGCGGCGTATCATAGAATTTGGGATCCAAATTGTTCAGAGCACCCGCCGCACTGGCATGACTGTCCAACAACAATTTAGGGCTGCCCGTAAAGCACTCACTAATGGGTATATACGGCCCGGAGGCGGTGCTCAGCGCTGGTGAAGCCTGTACACTGCCATGCTGTTGCTGTGCCATGGCCTCCGACAGAGTCTGCTGTGTTAGCACCAAATGATCGGGCAGCTTGCGTACAACTCCATTCGCATTGATTGCAAGCCGAGCGGCAGCTGCTTGAGCTTGAGCTTGATGCTGTTGTTGTTGTTGCTGCTCGGCGACTGCTGCCTGTGCCTGGGCCTGAATAAGCGCGCTTTGATTCAAATAGAGAGCTGTGGCAGGCGAAGGCGGCGGCTGTTGCTGTGCCGCCGCCAACAACTGTTGCTGATCAAAGTGCGCATCGCATAACAATGTCTCTCGATTATTGTAGTCTGTATTCACATAGACCGAGTCCGAGTTATTGTTGGTCGAGCTCTGCGGCTGCTGATCGATGACCGCCGGACGACGCAGCAGCGAGCTGGTCGTCGTGCCCGCCGAGGAGTGCAGCGATGTGGTTGTTGTATTCTGGGTGGAGTTGCTCAAAGCGCCGCTGGAACTGGTGTGCTGCTGTGCACTGCGATTATCATCTGGAAAATGAAAAATGGTAAAGTGAAAGTGCCTGCAACGAGTTTTAAACGATTGGTTTCTTTTTTTTTTTTTTTGCACTTACCTGCTGCTGCGGCCGCTGCTGCTGTGGATGTTGCTGTGGCGCCCAGTGGCAGCTCATTGGATTGCTTGGTGTCATGCAGATGGCACACCTGACAGATGCAGTTCACCCAGTCGCGCATGCTCGCTTCCGTCTCGGCGGCCAAGTAATATGTGCGCTTTGGCGTCTTAATATCGAACATGTACTGAAACTTCTGTTTGCGATTCTCGAGACGCAGACCGCAATCGACTTGCTCGCATTGATCCAGATCTATGACACCCTTCAGCTTGCGGCAATATTGATCCGTATAATATTCAAGGCAAAACTGCTCCGGTATCTCCCCCTGTTTCAACGTAAACCAGCGACGGCGCCAGCGCTGTAAAACAAAAACACAACATAAAAACAATAGTTTCCACTCGATAAGCGCACGGTCAACGGGCAATCGGACAGTTGGATAGTTGGTTTGTCCGTCAGTTAACATATGTATGAAATGATACGTTCACTGCATGACTGCAAACAACGACAGCAGCAGCAGCAGCAACTATCAGCAACGGTGACTAAGCAACGCTTTGTTTGCTGCTGCCGTCGCTGCTTACTGTGCTGCTGGCGTTGCTGTCAGCTTTTCCGCGAAACGCATTTACATTGGCATTTTCTTGAGCAATCAGCAGTTCACAACCACACCAACATCCACACCCACAATTCGCATTGCCAAACAAACAGTTGAAACGGGGGACAGACAACGAGTCTGTTGACTCCCCAATGAGCTGAGCCCTCCTTACACCTCTTTCCATTTACACCGCAGCTCATCAAGATAAGAGCAGGTAAATTGTTATTGCCACCTTATAGTTTTTACGACCGTGCTGCTCTCGGAAGCTTAGCTTCTACACGCATTAAGTAATTAGTTTCAGTTTTTTAAAGCAAGTTTTTAAAGCGTGAATGAAGCGGCTCATTAAAAAGTCGGAAGTCGGATGTGTCACGTTCTACTGATTGGCAATAAACAAGCTTCTTTGTAGTAAAAAGATAAAGCTTTAGTCAAGATATTCTGACAGATTATACCCTGTAAGTTTTTCTAAAACCAAAACTGTAACAATTTGCATGCGAAATTTCTGATCGTTGTTATAGAATATGTTTCGTAGAAATGCTGCTTCTCTATATTCGATTAGCTTTCAGATTTCCAAGAATGCCTTTTGAATCTGATTAAAGTCTCTAGCACATTTTGGGCAGAATTGTTTACATTGCCCATAAGCCCATAAGTTTGATTGAAAAATGTTTTATAGTTGAGTAAATAGAAAATCTAATTAATGTTTTTATAAATTCTTGAAGTATTGGAAGAATGCCAAATTATTGGCAGAAAAACAACAAGATCAGTGCCAAATACCCTTCCATTATTCATCGGGTATTTGAGGAACTTTGCTCGCTTACTTAAGTGTATCAAGAATTATGTTTTGCAGATGATACATTTGAAAATTAAATGATTCACTGCTGTTCACCACTGTCACATGTCATAATTCATGGATGCCGCAGCAGCAGCAGCAGCAGCAGAATACGAAGATGAATCGTTATACATATCTTATTAGCGATTATTGTGGATATTTAAGGGTATATGCGTTTCTACTATCGCTTTTTTTAATGGGTTTCGGCAGACAAATTTGCATTGTTGTCTGCACAGTTTCACTCTTAATTCAATTATAAACAATACACATAATGCCACACACAACATGGTCGAATTGGCACCCTGCGGCGCAACAAAGTAAAACAGATAATAACAACAGCGAAGAGACGAATATTAAATACCCTAGCGATTAATGATGTAATTTGAATAATATGCATAATGCATTTATACATTATTTACGTGATCGAAATCAATAAAGTGTTGCATATTTAGTGATGAAAGTGTATTACTTCTAGTAAGAGTATAAGAGAGTGAATAGGGATGGACATATGCTATATGGCTTGTGTAACCCCTATAAAAGGGCATGCCTTAATAATAATAATAGACGAAGACAAAAGCAAAAACAGCAACAACAAAAACAAGTGCGGCATTGTTTTTGTGCGCGTGTGTGGCTTCTTATCGCCTAAAGACATGTTTATATACATTGTTATTTATTATGCGCACGAATACATATAAATCGGATATATGAATGTATATATGTATGTGAATACATACGTGCTTTGTTGATCGCTTTCCACTTGGGAGCATTAATTTGGATGAAATGGGCAACAGTTGCTAAACGGTTGTTGTTGTTGTTGCTGTGTCGGCTGCCTGTTTGGTTGTAATTTAATACTCAACGGCGCTTAACGGTTAGCGCAGGGTAAACATTTAATTAAGCGTCAACTTTTCTATGCAGCCACACAAAAATATTCCCACGCCTTAAAAGCGAAACATAAACAGTAACATATATATTTAAATATATATATATATATGATAAAGCTCATTCACAGTTTACAAATTTACAGCAACAACATTTGTGTTTGCGGTTTTTAGCTTGTTTTGCTTTTCAATCACTTCTGAAGCCTTTTCCAGCAACATCAGCGGCAACAACAACTCAGATATCATCAGCCGTGCAGTTCGTGCACAGCCCGTCGGCCGCTTATTAATGAATTAAAAATGATTATCGGACACACAACAACAACAAACAAATGATCACACATACACACACTAACACACTCTCTTCCACACACACACACACACAAATGTATACACAGCGTAATTGTACATATAAAAAAATGCCACTGGTTGGTGCGTTTCTTTGTATGACTCAGTGTAGAACCGAGCGGAAAAAACAGTTAACTGCTCATTTATTGCTGTAGTTGCTGTTGCTGCTGTTGGCTATTTACCGTATGCTTTGCCTGCAGCTTGCAAATTGCATATTTGACTGACCATTTGGTATTTGCATTGAGGCTAATAGCACAAAAAAATATATATATGATTTGCTTTTAGCCCTTGGGTCAATAAACTTACAGCACGCCAAATGCGCTTGGATGGCGGTGATTTTATAAGCCATCCTTCATGGAATGTGCTGTCCATTGTTTATTTATCGGCAGCGATTATTTATAACAAATTCCCGTTTATTTTTCACTGTCGTCCGCTCACAACAACGCACCAACACTCGCGCATTTATTTGCATTTTAATAGCAGCCTAACATCGATACAAAATTATTTAACATGTGCTGCCAATGTTATTTAACAGCGCTAATAATTTCCTGACAGATTAAAAGATAGAATTGCTTGGTATTTTTTTTTAAATTCTCAATTTTAAAATTATTGCGCATTCCGATGTGCCAATAGCTTGTAAGAGGACAAACATTGATTAATGAGCTTTTTTGAATTCAACAGCTGCTTACAGCCTTAAAATCACAGTGCAGAATATAGGCATAAAATAATCTTAACAGCATCGGTCGCTGTTGTGATTTTCGCCGCATTTATCGAGGCTGTTACGCACCAGTCGTGATCTGTTTGGATTTATTGTTTATACAATTTTAATTTTGATTTATCAAGGGCATTTAATGTCTCCACAATAATTCGATGCACATAAATAAACAATTTTAGTTAGGCGCTATGTGCAACGTTTGATACATTTACGACGCATTGGCAAGTCGATAATATACACAATGTATTTTGTGGATTATCGATAATCCCGTTTGGTAAACAGAGAAGCCTCACTATAAACAACTTCTTTGCGTCGTAAATTTACTAGACCCACATAATATATTTTATAATAGAACAACAAATAATGTATGACATTTGTTTAGAAATAATTTTTTATTCCGTCGCGTCAATTGCATGTTGACCACATACAGCATTTCCATATACAATTAGCACAATTCTACCGATATCAGACGGAACTAGCTCCACTTTCCAGATGCTTATTTGTCCTTGGCATCGCCCTTGCCACCACGAATCCTACCAGTACGACGGGCAGCAATGAGACCGACCTTGCGACCGGCAGACGTGCCACGCTTGACTGTCGAGGCCTTGCCAATATGTTGATGGTTACCACCACCGTGGGGATGCTCGACGGGATTCATGGCAACACCACGCACCTTTGGCCAGCTGTTGCGCTTCACCTTGTATTTGTGGTAGGCACGACCGGCCTTGAGGATGGGCTTGTCAATGCGACCGCCGCCGGCAACGATGCCGACCATGGCGCGATTGGCCGATGGCACCACCTTCTTGGCGCCCGACGGCAGCTTGACGCGGGTCTTCTTCGTATCCTGATTGTGGGCAATCACCGTGGCATAGTTGCCCGAGGTGCGCGCCAAACGGCCACGGTCACCTGTCTTCTCCTCCAGGTTGCAGACAATGGTACCCTCGGGCATCTGGCTCAGGGGCATCACGTTGCCAATCTGAAGAGTGGCCTTGCGACCACAGTAGACGAACTGGCCGGTGTGCATGCCCTCGGGGGCGATGAACAGCTCCTTGCGGATCTTGTAGCGATAGGGATCGCGGAAGTGAACGACGGCCAACGGAGCGCCACGACCAGGATCGTGAATGATGTCCTAAATTATACAAAACAAAATCAGTTAACATAATCCAGTGATGTCATATCATTCAAGGAAATGAGGAACTCACCTTGACGACGCCACGAATGTAGCCAGAGCGCTCGGCAAAGTCCAGAGAGCGCAGTTTGGCGGCTCCCTTGCGCTTCTTGACGTGCGCCTTGAAGACGGAACCGGCGCCCTTACGCTGTGCACGAATTACACGACCCATTTCTAAAAATTTGAGAAGGGAAGAAACACAACACAATTAATTGCGATTCATATTATCACGCACTGCCATCGATGACAAATATCAAGCGCATATGCAAGTTTAGTCATCATGCTAAACATATTGTTTATTATTTATTGAGGATGATGCAGCTGTGGCTTTTAATTTTACGATTATCATCTCAGCAGTCGACACCTACCGATGCTCGGGTAAAAAAGAAAAGAGAGAAGAGGAAGAAACACACAAATTGTCAAATTATTTGACAGGCAGCGCTGCCAACTTCACGCTGTTTTCCGTCAGCTGTTCGTACCAACTTAGTGTTGTAAAACATACGCAGTACGTATCACAAATCGATAAAAAAAATTCCCACGCATTGATATCGAAAAAAAAATCGTTTTTAAATTGCAGTTGATTTTGTTTATTTTTTTTTAATTTTGAGATTATATATATAATTTTTTTACGATTTAGATTTACATTCATTTCATCATCATCAATTTACTTTTTTATTTTAGAAATAAAGTAAGCATTTTATTACTAATTCGGTTTTTTAATTGCATTTTAGTGCATTTTTCTTTAAAGAACATTATTAAATATGGGGAGCGGGGGGAAAAAGGGGGTATACATTTATTTTCTTTTATAACACAAAAACAAACAATATTTTAAATATTTTTTTTATTGAGACGGGTAGGTGTTTCAATCATTTTTGTTTTTTTTTCTTCATAATTTTTCTTAGGGAGGGACGCACATGAGAAAACAACACAAAACAAGGAAGAATAATTAATAATATTTCAGCATTTTGGCTGCCAGCATAATTTGACATATGTATGTAAATATGTATTGCAAGTTGTATTTTGTTTGTTTTGTTGTGTGCCGATCGACAGAATGTTATAGAGAAAGAATGTGTATGTATATTGCAACGTAGCCATTTTAATAATTAAGCTTAAAACTTGACCACACACACAGGAATAGTGATGAGAAACAAAACAATAGTAGACACTAAGAAAATGCACAGCACACAAGCGAGTTCATAATTATCATCATTCATCATCGTTATTATCATCTCTAATTGCGGAGTTTTCAATTTTAACATGCTAGCTTTTTATAGAATTTCGTTTCATTGCTTTCTTTTTAGATTTTTTTTTTCTTTTTTGCTTTTGTTTTTTAAGTTCTGTATAAAAGTTCAGTAAAAAATGCAGCTTAACTAGGTTCATCGAATTACACTCCAATCATGTAAGTTTAGTTGTCATCTTCAATATTTGACATACATACGCATTTTAAATTATGTAATTTTATGCACTCTCTATCAATTGTCTCATAAGTAGGTTCAAAATTTCGTTAAGCATATTTGTTATTTGCTTGCTTGCTTTTTTTTTTTTGTGTTGCTTTCTGGTTTTTTGTTTGTTGTTGTTTATTTTACACATATTCATCAATCGTAATTGTTGCAGTGTTTTCTAATAACATTTTGTTCAGCTCTCATTTATAATATTATTTACTTGCTTGTTTTTATCACTTAGTTTTTACAATGGCGCTTTTTGTTTTTGTTTTGTTGGTTTTTTTTTTTACTTTTCATAAAAATGAGCATACAAAGACATTATTTTGTATATTGGTGATATAAATGTAAATGTTGCTTTGCTCTTTAGCACTACCTCGAAACGCACAAATCAATATCTAATAGATTGTTACCGTTATCTTTTATGTGTCAAAGAATTCAACAAATTGCATATTTTCTTTCACACAATTCGATAATTTTCTTTCGCTTTTTCTGCATTGCTTTTGCTTTAACTTAAGTTTAACTTGTAGGCGAATTATAATAAGTAGAAAACAACAATGCACACAATTTTTTAAAATGACATTTGAAATGAAATTGCGGTGTGTGTAAGTTTGTGGGTGTGTGTGTGAATGTGGAGTGTACGTGTGCATAGTACAAATTAATTGCGATTTAGTTATGTAATCTTCATTATACATATATATCTGTCTATGTCTGTCTCCTTGTCAAAAAGTATCGGTTATGAATAAACAACTTTTATATGACGTTGATCTCGTCTCTAATTCTGTTCTTTTAATGCAAAAAAAAAAACCTCGTCGAGTGAGCTTTTCATTATCTTTTTGCTTTTCATTTTTTAAATACATTATTTTAACGCTCGTTTTAAAATTGTGCACTCCAATTGATGAGTAACATTTATACATAGCACATTTACTAATTGAAACGTTCTCCTGGGTTAAATTTCATAAGCACATGTTTACGAGTGTTTTTATGGGTGTGTGTAGGTGTATGTGTGTATGTATAGAATGATCTCACTTAAGAATTATGAACTTTTTACTTATACGAGCTAAGGTGTGTGTGTGTGTGTGTGTGTGTGTGTGTGTGAGTGGGTTTGTGTGTGTTCAGTGTTTTTGTAAATGTTCTCTTTAGATATTTTTTGTAGCTGTTTTATAGCTTGTAAAATAAGAAGAAAATGTTTTGTTGTTGTTGATGTTTTGAATGTTGGATCATCAATGGATCAGAATTGCCAAGTTGTTAACGGAAGGGTGTGGTTCGTTAGTTATTGATTTAACCAATTACCAATTGGCCATACCCGGCTTGTTGAGCGTCATGAAGTAAATTTGACACGATGAAGCACCTTTGGCACTACTGAAGAATACTTTGTCGTTGCGCTCGCAAAGGAATTTCAAGCGCTGCGCCTTCTTGTGCATAAACACACCATCCAAATGGCCGCTTTCAACGGAACGTATCTGAAGAGCAAAATGAAAATTTGATTATTTCCAATTCGATTTTGTAGAATCATATTCAATGCGCACCTCTATTGCTTTATTGCCCCAGCCCATAATCTGTCCGGTGCCAATATAGGCCACCGAAGTGGGCATCTCGCCCCACTGTAAAATGAGAGAGGGGAAAAAGAGACAAATTAAAATCGAAGTGTTGCCATTATCGTTGTTGTTACTTGCCTGCAGCACAATGTTCTTGGATACACGTCCGCCAGTGTTCACATAGACGCCTTCATTGTCATAGCACAGCAGTAGTTGCATACCGTTTGAATTTGGAAGCGCCACAATACAATGCGGAATGATTGCACCCTGAGTCTGTGGTTGGAATTTCGCATTTACTGGATATATCCAATCAGTAGTTGTATGGCATGCAGCACCACTTACATGCTTAGGAAGATATATATCGTATACTTCAGCCGAATCTAAATCAACTGCATGGAAACCCTCGGCAGAACCGTAAATCACTTTCAGTCGCGACTGATCCTCAATTGTGAGATCGACCAAAAGGGGGCGATGTTCCAGTTCACCAAAATTCTATACACATATAAAAATATTTCATAAATTAGTAAGAGTTCTCCAATCGAATACTTATCGAAATTACCTTAAATGCCATAAATTTGTGATATGGTTTGGGCGCCCATGCATAAATTTCAATTGAGTCTTTTAATGCAATCACTAGGAACTTAATCCTCTCATATTTGACAATCTTAAAATGTACAGCACCTTGTAGATCACCCACATTTATCCAACCATTGCGACGCTCCACTTGCTGAGCGGATTTAAAAAAAAAAATACGAAATTAAGGCAAACATTAGTATTACAATCGAGTACAGTTTCTCCGACTTTCAACTTACATCGGAGAGTCCATCGGTGCGCAAGATCTTAGACTTCAGCCAGGACAAATAATAGACGCGGACCCGATTCTTTTTGCCGGATATGGTGACCAATATATTTTGGCCCTCTAGCACCTCCATCTGTTGGAAACGGCGACGTGAGATAAGCTGATAGACCTGTTCACACAACATAAGGAAAGAAGAGGGAGATTAATGGGTGTCCTTATTAGTTATTCGTTGTGGCACCTACCTTGCCCTGACCGGATCGATCGAGTAGCATGAGTCCATTCTCGGTGCCAATCAGCAAATTGACGCCCCATAGCGCGGCGCATAGAATCTCCGAGTTGAAGCGTTTCTTATACTTACGTATCTCGGGCGTATCGTTGGCCACCTCGTGCGATGTGGGCGTCACATTAACATTGACGGTCGACTCCCGACGGGTCGGACCCGAGCCGCCGGCACCGAAGCCGAACGTGAGAAAACTGCGTTGTTTCTGTTGCAACGCATACGCGTGCGGTGGCAAGTGTGACGAGATGGCGGACGCATTCGATGTTGACGAGCAGGGCGTCAGGTGGTGAATGTTCGCGGAGGAGGAAGAAGCAGATTTATGCAATAAATTAGTAATACTGCTGGAAGAACGCGTTTTACTAATCGAATTCTTTGGCGAATTTTGACGCGAATTCGAAGTCGATGAGGCCAGCGATATGGTTGATTGTGGTGAATTATTTGTGCTAATAATAACACCACCGACAACGCTGCCGCCGCCATGACCGTGGCCGCCAACGCCGACGGCGACGCCTCCGCCGGCGCTGCTGTTGCTAGCGATAAACGATTTCGATGGCGTGGAATGCACGGATGAACTAATGGCCGCTTGATACTTTATATTTGATTGATTGATTGATTGTTTGATTTATATTTGTTTGGATTTGTTTTTTGTTTTTTTTTTTTGTTTTGTTTGGTATTTGTAATTAAAGAGAAAAGAAAATAGAAAAAGTGCAAGAAAAAATTTCAATTAGTCTTCGAGTTGTCAACAAAATAAATACATTAATAAATTAAACATGCTGAGTGGGAATTGGTAGGCAGTGTTTGCGTGTGTGTGTGTGTGGGTGTTGTGTGTGTGTATGTGTGTATGCGTGTGTGTGTGTGTGTGGGTTGGGGAGGGGGGGGGGTAGGGGGTAGTTAAATATTGAGTGCTGCTTATGCTAGCGACAATTAAAAAAATAAATGTATTAAACAATAGCCAAAAATATGTTTGCAGAGCTAAGAAATGTGTGAAAAATGTTAACAACAAAATAAGCTAAATAAAATGTGATTAGTCTTTCCCCGGAGGCCAATGGTAAAAAAAATCTTTAACAAAAGTTTATATTGATTCGTGTGTTGTGTATAAGTGTGAGTGTGTGTGTGTGTAGAAAAACAATAAGAATGAGAATACAGGTTTTATGAGGATCATTGCCCTCTGCGTGTCTGTTAAATGTACAGTGCGTTATCAGCGCTGCTAGCAAAACGAAATGTTAGTGACAGTGACATGAAGCTGCCTGCTATGCAACACACAATATGAATTGAGCGACAAAGAGACAAAGAGAGAGAAAGAGAGAGAAAGAAGTAGAGAGCGACCACAGTGGAACGCATTGGTGCATTTCGCTAGCAAATAATAATAATAATATAATGGAAATATGTATTTATATACAAGAGATAGCTAAAACAAAAGGCATTCCTGGTGCGATACTGTATAATTTAAGTTCAGTACTTGAAGAAGCCCTGCACACTTAAAAGTATGTACAATAACACATGACACATATATACAAATTAAATAATAAAACATTTTTTTTTTGGAAAAAGTATAACTATTCACAAAAGTTTGGTAGTTGTTGGGAGTTGGTATACGTTTTTTTTTTTTTAGATTTTTAGAAAGAGTTTTTTGGTTGGTGTTTGAAAACTATTGCTTTTGATGTTTGTTGTTTTTCATACTTACTATTGTAAATTTTGGTTTGTTTGTAATTGATTTGTATTTTGTAATTTGTTAGAATATATCGTAGTGGCCATCAGCTCAAACGTTGCGGAAAGACAAAGCACAATTAAGAAGAAGAAAGTGTTTGTAACGGTTTTTTTAATTTGGTTAAATTTAAAAATTCATTTGGTTTGATTCATTTAAAAAAAAAAACATGCACTAAAAAAGCTGCAACTCAACTTGCATGCACATTTTGTAATTTTCAATTATTTTGGGTATATATTTTTTTTTTCTTTTTTTTTTTGGAAATTTTCTACCAATTTAATTAGATCTATGTAATTTATTTGTATGGATAATTTTTGCTTTCGTTACGCGCTCTTCATAATGAACTTTGCTCCACGTCAAAGAAAAATGTTTATGCTAAGATATTCTTTTAGATTAGTCACATTTACGGAGTGGGTTAGGTAATTTTGAATAAGTCAGTATAATTTTATTTAAGGCACAAAACGTATTAAACATATAAGAAACAAAATAATAAGGATATTTCACTACAATACGTTTCTTATAGAAAACATTTGAAACGTATCTATTTTTCCAACAACTGTGAAAACACAAAGTGCTTGAAAAGCAAAAATGCATTTGATATCGTGAGAGATTGTTCCATTTACTTGTTTTTTTTTTAATGCAAGCCACAAGGGCAAAAGAATTGCAAATGACGTTAAAAACGATGCACGACTCTGGATTAATAGTTGGTATTTTTTTCTTTCTTTGATTATGCGTAGGACAGATAACAATTAAAAAAAAAAAAACAAAAAATGGCAACTCGTAAACGATGAGTTGAGTTGAACGCACAAAACACACAATGAAAAATCGAATCGGTTGAGATAAATAATAATAGGGGTATTAATAATGGGGCGACGATTGAAGCGCTACTCACCTCCTCACTGGATGATTTATCGTGGCGCGGTGGCGTTGCCGGCGATGCCTGGCTGAGTAGATCCGGCAGAACGCTACTGGTACGGGTGCCGGGTGTGCCAAGGCCACTGTTGTCCCCACCAGCGCCGCTGCCAGCTACCCCGCGATTCTGTCAGAGGGAGAAAACGAGATAGAGGGAGAGGGAGAGAGAGAGAGAGAGAGAAAGAGAAATTACGTTTAAATGCATATGAGAAAAGTTTGCAATCAAAAGTTTAAAATGGACGTAATAAATTTGAGAAACAAAACATTTGGAAATGAAATTAAAACGAGTCAAATGGGTTATAAATGCTTTTTTGTTTTTTGAAAATGTAACACAACAAAAAGTAATGTATAAACAACAAATTGAAGGAGTCATAAAACAGATAGACAAATAGAGACAGAGTCAAAGAGAAAGCAAAATGAATGCCAATGAGATACTTAAGGATACTGGAGACGCTTACAAATTCTTCTCTTCAACGTTGTAACACTAAAAAAGCTTACAAACTAAAACATAGTTTTTTCTTTTTCGTTTCAAAATTGCTTTAAAGCTATAGCACTCATTGCTGTTTGAACAGTAGTTCTGGGAGGAAGAGTACAAAGCACTTAAAATTAGTTTAGTTTTGTTTAGCGCAACTTTCTCGAGGGGGGTGGTTTTTATTTTCTGCACAGCAGGCAAAAACGTTGCTCAACATCACAAAACTTGAAGATGGCTTTTAATTCAATTAACAATTTTAACTGTAGGCTAACCAAACCAACAAACATTTCGAATTACGCATAATTTAAAAGCTTTAAAACAATTTTGAGCTAATGAATGAACTTTGTGCAAAGCGAAGCAACAAATAGTTTAAGTGTTTAATATTTAAAAGCATATTTTACTTGGTCTTGGGTAAATCATTATAAGCATTAATAAATATTTGTATATCTCCTACTAATTTTCCATAGGAAAATTAGCTATTACCAAACATATTTCTGACCATAATTTTTTTAAATTTTGGTTTACTTTCAACTTATTTCCTATATAATATCAATTTTAAGCTACTTTCACACTGAGCTAATCACGTTATTTACAGATAAGGCTCAATAAGCTTAAAAGTTAAGCCTACTTTGTGATTTTTGCTTTAAATTTTAGCATCTCATTAGCATTCGATACTTTTGTTTTTATATACATAGGTAAAACACCTTTATTGGATAAATACTTCGATATTTGACCGTCTACCAAGATGCGTTTGTATTATGCATAATAAGTCAAGTTGTTATTTAAACAGCATTTAAATATCGCTTAGTGGCTTTCGAAGCAGACCCCAAATAGCACTAGATGGTGAGATATGCGTGTTACTTATATTATTATGAATGTTATATGTTACCATTTAGAATTAGTTAATGTTTCTGATTAGAGAACCAAATGCAAATGAAATAATAATAATAATAATAATAAACATGCCTGGGAATGTCAAAGCAAATATAGGAAAGAAGAAGGAAAACAGCATACATAATAAGTACACTCAGCGAATTCTCGATTATTATACTTTGCTATCAAATATCACTTATATTTACGAGCTGTTAGTGCAATGTTATTAACATTATGCGGCTTGTTTGTAAACAGCAGCGTGGGCGCTGTCAAGTAAGATCAAACAACAGTGAAATGGTTTGGAGATTGAGATGCGAGTAAAATAGATAGAGAGAGAGCAAGCGATACATATATATGTGTGTGTGTGTTGGTGGGTGTGTGGCGGTGAGTATCGGAATTCTAGCCAAATGGTAAAATTTATTTGTATTGCGCTTGGTTTCTTTTTTTTTTTTTGTGATTTTGTTTTCAAGTTGTTTGGTTTGGTTTACGTTTCTGGCGCCAAGACAAAACACAATAAATGAACGATATATATTTGAATAGTTTTTTTTTCATCTGATGCTTTGTTCTTTTTGTTTGTTTGTATTCTTTTTTTTGATGCGTGCGAGCTGAGAACGTTTACCTGCTGCTGCGGCTGTAGCTGCTGTTGTTGTTGTTGCTGTGGCTGTAGCTGAAGTGTTTGCTGTTGTTGTTGCTGCTGCTGCTGATGGTGCTGCGCACGCGCCGCTGCATTCTGCAGCACAATGACAGACTCAGTCTTTTCGCGACGCGGACGCAGAAAATCTAAATTGGCCCAACTGGACTTTGTTGGCGCTGCTGCTGCTGTTGCTACTGTTGTGGCTTTTGCTGCTGCTGCTTTGTGGCTGCTGGCAGTGGACGTTGCTTTGGCTTTATTAGCAGCAGCAACAGCAGCTGCTGTCAGCGTGCTGTTCTCCTTACTGCTGCTGCTGCTGCTGTTGTAAATGCTATTCCTTTGGTACATGGCACTGGCGCGCTGCTGCTGCACAAGCTGTGGCGACTGCAGCTGAGCAGAGGCAGCGCTGCCACTGTTGGCAGTGACGCTGCCACTGAGCACAGCAGAATGGCGCTTTGTTAACGGGAAAAAATCTGATTTCTCGCGTCGAAAGCCACGCACAAAACTGGGCAACTTTGAGTCAGACTCCTGTCGCTTGTGCTCCTGCTGTGGCTGCGTGTGCTGCTGCTGCTGATGTGTGGAGCTGCTGCGCTCTTTGGCAATGTTGACGCCAGCCGTGGAGCTGGCGCCTTTTAGCGGCTGATAGCCTTTGGGCACGGGACGTGCTATGGCCTCCGCGACACTGGCTCGCTGCAGCTTCGCCTCCATTTTCAGTGTGCTCAAATGCGAGCTGCGACTGAGGCTGGCTGTTGTGCTGCTACTGCTGCCGCTGCTGCTGCTGCCAGCGCCACCATTGGGTCTCTTGGGAAAAAACTTATCAAAGTCCCAATCACGTAAAAGTTTCGCGTCTTCGGCTCTCTTTGGCGCATGCGAGGTGGAAGCGGATTTTTGTAAGCGATTTACGTTTTGTTCTAATTTCTGTTTACAGTTGTTCATGTAGATGTTGTTGTTGTTGTTGTACAAATAATTGTTGTTGTAGTTGTTGTTGTGAGTAACAGCGCAAGAGAAGAATTGTTGTTAGGTTCGGTTGCATTACATTTCTACAGTCTAAATTTGTTTCTTGCCCAGGATATACAAAAAAAAAAAAATCGCTTGTAGCATGGAAAGTTTTTCATGAATTCTCTCATTGCATTGCATTTCATATAATATTTATTTATATGAGATATTTTGGGTATTTGAATTATGGTCTTTTGCTTGTGGTAAGGAAGGGTGGATAATAATGCACGTAGTGGTGCAAAGGTGTGTTTACAATATATATATATAATATAAATATATAATGTCAAGTTCTGAAACCAGTCGGATGCACTTCTTCGACGCCTTCTTTGATATATTATCTATATACAATATATATATATATATATATATATATATATATATATTTTTTTTTAATTTTGTTTGTGATAGTATGTATTAAAGCTGGAAAACTAGCTGACAACATTCTCAGTCTCATATTAGTTAATCGACATTCATCGATGCATTTGTCATCGACTGTTTTCCAGCTGTCAAGTATGTGGATGGAATGTGCCCGTGTAAACATTCTATTGCACCAGTGCATATCATTTTCATACAAAACATACAAAAGTTAAAACCGAAAATCATTTTTGAAAGTAAATCGAAAATAGTTGAAATAAATATATATGTGACACAGGAATATGACATAAAACTTTGTACAAAAGAAATTCACGAAAAAAGTTGCATACCGTGTTTTTTTTTCTTACGAAACATACTGATCAAAATAAGTAAATAAATATGTATTTAGTATAGAAATAAGTATGTAGTTTATAATAGTTTAAACTAGGCTCAAATGAAACTCGTTCATTCATCAAATTGGGTGGTTAAGAGTTAAAAATAAATTGTATATATATAGTATATAGTATTTGCTGCGTAAAGTTGTCTAAATAGAACCACAACCATCCAAACTTTTGTTGTTGTTGATTTAATGGACTAATATTAATATACTTTTTTTTTCGTTTTGTTTTCTTTTATAATTATATGGACCTTTAACCCTACAAAAGCTAATTACAATTTGTACAGCTGCCTAAAGGTTTAGATTAGAGTAACCTGAACTTTTTCCCTAATACTTCTCAACGTATCTCAGTTAAAATATATATCTCAAATAGAAAGAGAAAAAACAACTAAAAGCTAAACTAAAAGAAACATACCAAAAGAAACTAATCTAAGTAATTAGATTAATGTATAGTACTGGTATTTTAGATGGCGTCTACTTACGCGCTTCATGATCAGCGTACGATCTCCGGCCTGATCATCGTCATCCGGAGTCGGTGGCAAGGGTCGATTTGGTGGCCCACCGCTGCCGTGGGTCAGCGGTGTGGTCGTCGTTGTTGCTGTTGTTGTGTCCTCGGAGACGGGTCCCAAGCCAGGCCTGTATGAAAATTCGGGTCTGAACAAACCAAAAAAAAACCGAAAGCAAAAAACAAGAAAAAACACAAAACGGCAAAACGCAAAAACGGGGCGGCATTTCAAACAAATCGATAAATGAGTTGCATGTAAATAATGTGTGAAGTGGATGTGGAATAGAGGTGTAGGTGGTAACGATAACGGTAATAGGTGATAGGAAATTGTATAGCATGTTGTGAATTTGTATTGTATACGATAAGTTCTTTAAGGATTAATAATTTTACTAATGGATATATTTATATCTGTAGCACAGCCATTAATTGTTAAAATGTTAAATATTCATTAATTTTCATTAATAAATAAAATTAATACTTGTCATAAAAGGTTCACTAAATTGAAATATGTGTTGTACTCCATCTACAGTTATATCCATTATAAAAAGTACAATCCTTACTAAATGAAATTTTAAGTGCTGTGCGTCATTTGCAATTTACTAGTAAATTTTGTGTAGCAACTTTTACAAACTGTGTTGCAATGCAAATTTTGACGCGCCTCCCGTTTTGTGCGGCATGGGTTTCTGTATTTTTGGAGTACGTGGTACTTACAGCGGCTTGGGCGGATCACTGGCCAAAAGTGTGCCATCGTTGCGTGCCCGATCGTTGGGCTCATCCGGTTCGCTGTCCGAGTCGCTGCTGTCGAGCGGATCCAGCGGATTGACGGCCTGTCCCAGATGATTGTTGGACTGTTGTTGGGGCAGTGCTGCTGCCGGCTTAGATGACGACGAGGAAGCCGATACACAGATCGCCCCGTTGCCCGAGGATGCACCCGATTGTCGATTGTTGCGCGGCGGCGCCTCCGGCTGTGCCAGTTGCTGCTGCTGTCCGCCGGCTGCTGCTGTCTGTGGCTGCGGCTGTTGGGAGGAGACCACGCCCAATTCATTTAATTGTGCTGCTAACACATCCAAATGATCCTACATTTTTTTTTTTTTGTATTTTACAATAGATTTTTGTGGGCCATTTTATGCACACAGAGGATTTTTATGTGTAGTATAGAGTGTGTAGTTTGTGTGTGTAGTGTTGTGTGTGTGTTTGAGTGTTGCACGTGGTACCACATTTGTTGTTGTTGTTTGTTGTAGTTGTTGGTTTCGGATGGGGGCAAATGCGATTGTATTCGGGGTGGAACGAAAAGTAAGAGAGCATTAGACTGGTTTGTACCTTTCACTTCTTATATACATAGATAAACAACAAACAGGGCCAAACATTAGAGAAAGCTCGGTTAGTTATTATCTATCTATGGAACTGGCCGGGGTTAGTTTTTTGTTTGGAATCGACTTTGTGCTTGGCATTACAAACGCATCAATCACAGCAACTCTTCTATTTATAGAACCGCTTCAAATTGTAGCATATACTTTTTCCATTATTTTGGTTAGTTGCATTTTGGAAAAATTGAAAGTGTTTTCGAGTTTGTTTTTTTTTTTTTTTTTTTTTGTGGATTAGTGGGCACGTGCATTGTATATATTGGTTATAACAGAGTTACGAAGAGGCTAACTCTCTTTAGTTTCTCTGTGTACTTGTGTACCTCCATCGATTGTACAATATATATTTTTTTTAAGTTTTCCAAAAATGTGGGGGAGAGTTTATATATATACATACTAGTAAATCAAGCATAAAATACACATAGATAGGATACAGATAGATGGATATATAGACAGAGTGTGAGAGAGAGAGATATATAGAGAGAGAGAGGAGCGAGCGAGCAGGCTACAACCGAAAATGATAAAAACATACCTCAGGTCTCCTTGGTGGTAACTGTTGTATGATTTATTGTTTTAAATGCGTGTTTTAGTGTTTTGGATCAAATTATACGTTGGTTGGTGTTGTACAATTTTAATATATTAATATATATTTGGCGCAACGGGATGTTGTACGTTTAATATACACACACAGATAGACACACACACATGAGCGAAATCATAAGGTCGATATTTTAGTTTATATAGTTATGCATTATGTTATGGTAGACGCACAAAACATGAAAATAAAAGAAGTTCAAAATCATATAAATTTATACAATCGATCGTAGAATACTCTTACAAGGGTAAATTATAAATGAGCTAAAAGGCAGGGACGGGAATTAAACTACTAATCAGCAATAGATCAACGTGGGTTTTGTAAGGGTCTATAATACGGGTCTAAAAGAATCGCCTAATAGGAAATCTTTTTGAAGCATTAATATAGCAAAAGATGTGGTTTATATTTCACAAATAATTAAATTGTAAGGTAGGCAGACAGGCAATATTTGAAAAGCGTTTAAATCTGATAATCTTCCATTGTGCTCATTCTATCATACAAAACTGATTTAAAATTCTTAAATTGCTAAGCTTTTGTAATCATTGGCAACTTGTTAAGTAATACATTATATGCTTTAATATATTACTTTAAATTATTCTAATTATTCTTATAAGTTTTACAGCATGTTGTAAATTTTGAATTAATCTACAAGTATTGCTAATATTTCTATTGGTTCTATTTATATCTGTACGGGTATCATAAAGTATTTAAAAAATAAACTGAAATCATCTTGATCAAATGCGCTTATTTCAAATATTTATACTATAATATTATAAATAAATTTCTCATGTCTTATATCCATTTTTTCCCCTCATAAGCTGTATGAAACTGAGCTGAGAAACTTTTCTCACTAAAATCTATTCAATTCCATTTTATTTAAATTTTACTTCCTGATAGGCTATACAAAACAGAGCTGCAATCTATTCTTACTCAAAAAATTCTGTTCTAATTTATCTTGCCATATTTGAATAGCCTGCATTTTATACCCATATCTACCATTTACCACAAGAACAACTTCCGACCACAGCTAGTTTTAATCACGAGCTCCTTTCAATATCACTGCAAGTCATTACTCTAGGAGACACAGGCCCCTTCTTATCAGTAGCTGACTATCGCTGCTGTGGTTATTTGTACTCTCTGCTCTCTGTGGAGAATACGCACCGATGGCTTAAAATTGTTCTGCGAACTGCGCTGCGATTGCTGCTGCTGTTGTTGAGACGGCGCCTGAGCCGTTGGCTCGCCGCACTTCGGTGTCGGTGGCAATGGCCGATTGGCGTGCGGTGGATCTGGCACCACAATCAGACGTTGCGGCAATTGTGGGCGTGCCGGCGGACCCGGTTCCTCAACCTGCTGGCGCTGGAAAAACAAAAAGAGTATCAGTCAATGATTAGTAACATAAGAAGCAGTATATAGCATTGGTTGCTCAGACGGCACTTACCGATGGCGGTTTCTGCTGACGATTCGCCTGCGGCTGTTGAGCCTGGGCCTGCTGCTGCTGTTGTTGTTGCTGCTGCTGTTGCTGTGCCACCTGCGCCTGTTGCACTGCATGCGCCGCTGCTGCTGCTGCTGCTGCCGCCTGTTGATGTAGCTGCGCCTGGGCAGCAGCATGAGCCGCAGCGGCTTGCGCCTGCGCCTGGGCAAGCATCTGATGATGCTGCTGCTGCTGTTCGGCGGCGAGGCGACCTTCCTGGATTTGCTGAAAGTTTCGTCGCAATGTGTCGCCACCGGGCGCTTGTATGATCGAGCTGGGCTCACCAGCCAGCTGCGGCTCATCGTCATCGTTGTCGGAGCCCGAGTAGCGATAATCTTCACGCTCCTTCTCTTGCTTGCGCTTCTTGCAGCGATCGATGTGATCCTTTAGCTGAATGCGCACCTGTCGATCCGTCGGCTGATCCTTAATGAAGGCATGCTTCAGCAGATTCTCGGTGTAAGGCCTCTGGTGATAGTCCTTCACTGTGAATGGAAAGTAATGCAAATATTTACATTGAAAGACCACAATAAAATGACTCACCTAGCACCGTGTCAATGAAGCCGTGAAACTTCTTGGACCATTTCTTGGATTTGAGACGCGGTGGCGAGTTGCGTGGAATTAAGAAGAGCGCACGCATCGGATGCAAATCGCAGAGCGGCGGCTGTGACTCAGCCATTTCCAATGCCGTGATGCCCAGAGACCACAGATCCGAACGATTGTCGTATGTCGCTTCGGGATTCTCGTCGCAGGCAATGACCTCGGGTGCCATCCAATAGGGAGTGCCTGTATACAAACACCACCAACAACAAGAACAAACCAGTTAAGCTCAACTCAGATCAGCATGATTCACCCAAAAGTTTTGCATCTCACCGATGAATGTGTTGCGTCTGCCTATCGTGCGATCCAGCTGCGCAGAGACACCAAAGTCCACAAGTTTAACCTCGGCATTATCTGTGAGCAGCACATTTTGGCCCTTGATGTCGCGATGAATGACTTTGTTCGAGTGCAAATAGCTCAGGCCGCGTAATATTTCGCGGCAAATGTATGCGATCCATTCCTCTTTGAGGCTTTGGCCTTTTGTAGATTTGACCAGATCGGTGACGGAGCCAGCGCCGCAATATTCCATAACCAGCCACAGTTGATCATCTTTACCCGGTGGCGATTTCTTAATAAACGCCCCATAATAGGTGGCAATGTTGCGATGATTTGAGTATTTCTTAAGCACATTGATCTCAAGCTTAATCTCTTCCTCCTCATCCTCGGTGACATCCATCACCTTTATGGCAGCCAACTGACCAGTTTTTGTATGACGGCCCTATAACAATAAAATCAAAATATCACATTAGTTGTGCAGAATTAAAGTGAAAACTTTGCTTATCATGCAGTGTAAATTTACGCGACATTGAATCTTTTTCAGTCACAAGACACTTGAACTCGACAACGACGACGTCAACGACAACAAGAATTGTTGACCGTGGGCGACACAACGTCAATAAACTGCGTCAGTCACTTACGACTGAAAGTGTAGTGAGTAAACAATAATTCAATACACACATTCATCACACAATAGAACAGGAAGAATCATGAAAAGTGCATATGCTCGACATGAAACGGGAGCTTAAGTACAGTCATTGAATCTATTGCAGAAATATTCTATCAATATTCTGGAAATTTGCAAAAAAAAACTCTTTGACTTGCAAACGTATCAGAATATTTTTTAATGTTCTTTCTAAATTTTTAGCAAATTGCGAAACTGTTCTATTTATAAACGTTTCAGAATAATTGTAAATGCTCATTCTAAATATTCAGCACTCATAAAATATTGAAGGTGTCTTAGAGTTCAAGACGTAGATATTCAAACCAACACGCTGAAAAATACACACACTAATTTTAAATAGGTTTTAGACACATAATATTCCCTTCCTAGATGATTTCTGCATTTAAACTTGAAACCGTTTTAAAGAATAGTAAATCCTTCTTCGATGTAGTCTTCATTTCTTTTCTACATTGCATTTTCCAAAGATTCAACACTGTTTCTTCTGCATTGATCCAATCTCAGGTCAAAATTCAATCACGTTTTATTATGCTATTCCCGTTTTCATACCGATTTCACAGCTGGTTATGCGCACAACAAAATTGAATAACGTGACTTGAAAATCGATTATCCTCGAGCAGACAGTCAGTCAATCAAGGCGTAAAAATGCATTTCAATCAGCTGTCGCTTTAATCAGTGTCATAAATTGATTTTGTTCCGTTTCTGATTGAGTTGTCCTGACCGGTTATATTTGCGGGGAGTACTCCATCACTTTGGTGTCTTTTTTTTTAGAGCGAATATAAAAAGTCATTTAAAATTTTATACAGTTTTAATTGACGAGTAGTGCAGCAGCAGCTGCTATGAGTAGCTGCAAGCGCAGTTAGCTACCCATAATAAATCAAGTGACTAACGAGATATGATAACAATTTTCTTGCTCCAAACGAAGAAGGAGCAGAAGACCAGCATGACGATGATGATGATTAGCCAGCGGGGCGTATCCATACATATGTATATATATAAATATATATATATATATATATTTGCTGCTATCAAAATGCTATTAAGCAACAATTTTCAGCTCTTGGCTGTTCTGTTGTCATATTCTAACGGTTGACTGTGCAAAATTGTACAGATTTTATGCAAACTAATGACATGCACTAATGGCGAGAGAAAGAATAAATCGATTGGACATGCTGAGTCGAGGAGGCAGGTGGTGCAACCAGTTTATGGCTCACCATTGAATTGTATCCAGTTGCCAGCTATTTAGCAACGGACGCGACTTCAAGCGAATTCAATTTAAAGTCCAACAGCGATTGCCGCAATAAGAATAATTAATTAATAAAAAAAAAAAAAATTTAAAAAAAAAAAGAAAAGAAAAATATTTGTGAATCACTCGCGCAGCACTCACAGTTCAGCTTTAGAGCAAATAGAGCTAAATACAATCCCAGAAACAAATAAATAAATAAACAAACACACTGACGACCACGACGACGACAGCGGCAAGCCTTTGCCTTATAGAGACGAAACTGCTGAATACGTTCAAATATATCTGTATGATGAAAACAAAAACCAAAGCCCCAAAACGAAACGAATAATGTTTTAAAGGTATAGTCAACAATGGGGGAACCGCTTCGGAGTATCTCAAAATACATCGAGCAGCTGTCCCATTCGCTTTGCCTACCTATGCAGAAGTTGTTTTCGTTTTTTTCTTTTTGATTTGCTGCTCAAGTATTCAGTTTCAGTGCAAGTATCTGGCAGATACACAATACTCAATGCTCTGCGCTCTGCTCCGTGCGTGAAAAACGAGAAAAAAACGAGAAAAATACGAAAATCAACAAACACAATAAACTTGATGAAAAATGCAACGACAAAAAACAGACAAAACATAAAACAAAAACACGCACATTGCACATTCTGTGTAAGCAGACACACACACACATACAAATGCACTTACGTACGATCGTCTATATGTATATATATATATATATATATATATATATCTAAAACTGCATAATCAGACAATTACGTGTTGTCATAACGTGATTCGTATGGCAAATGACGACTACTGTCGTCTGCTTCTTCTTTCACTTCTTGTACTTATTCTTTTTCTTATAATTCTTGAACAACATGAAGTTGCTCCAACACCAATTTTTCCACACGTCCCACGCTCTGTTCTGCAGACTCAGAAAAATGTGCAATATTACGTCAACAAACAACAGTAATAATTGTTGCTAAAAAAAAATAAACGTGCCTTTTTTTTTGTTCTGAGAAATTCACTGTAAATAAACGACCTTTAAATCACTTTTAAATCGATTCCCTTACCTAATATACATAATCTCACCGCATTAAAGGGTATTGAGCAACTACAGTCAACATTAAATAATAATTGTCGTGCGTGTTGTGATAACGCCGTTAAAATATCTATGGCATTGCAAATATGAGATAAAAAAGAAAGAAAAAAAAACAACAAAAAGAAACTTGAAACAAGGGGCGGGGAACTTTTCCCTGCGGACAACAAATTCCCCATAAAAATACAGCCCTATTGCGTTTGGCGTCACACAGATTAAAAAGATAAGCTCGAACATTTTTAGTTGACGTGTTGAGTTTGACTAATGCAAATCGCCCAAAGACAGATAGGGAGAGAGAAAGAGAAAGAGAGAGAGGGAGATAGAGATAGAGATAGAGAGAGGGGGAGAGGAACAACTAAAAACAGCTGGCTAGCAGCATTAATATGGGAAATAACGGTGGTGGGCAATGTGTGTTTCCGATAACATAGCAAAATATGTAAAGTGAATTCGGCTGAATGAGAGAAAATAGAATGAGGAAATTGTATTAGATGCATTCTGTACAACGGAAGGTAAGTTGTGATGAAATTTTAAAGAAATAGGCCAGATATATACAAAAAGCTGGAGGTGGAACGAAAGACATGCCTTAAATATTCCATGGGGAAGCACACATTTGAATATAATTGAGAAAGTTTAGACTTTTGAGTTGTTTGCATAGGAATTGATTCAATACAAAGGGTTTTTTTCTTCGCTTTTTTGAATAAACATAAACTATAAAAATTATAAACAAGAGGTGTGAAGACGACAACAATGACACATTCATATGGAGATCTGCACTTATTATTTTCCCCTCACAACAACTTTAACGGACACCTTACAATGCTTACAATGCGTGTTAGGTAATCGAATCACCCGCAACGCAGCTCTGCCGGCATTAGATCAAAGCCAACCCCCAACCACAATAAAATACTCCATTTCACACACAAATAGACACACACACAGACACATACCCCTGTGAACTACACACTTAGCTCACTGAGCTTGCATATTAAATTTGCGGCAAGCAACAACAATGCATGAGTTACAGATGGAGAGATATATATACAAAATATTGTATGTATATGGTGTGTCGTTAGAGATCTCTCGACAAAACTCTCACACAGCCCACACGTGCAACACTTGGCAAAAAACCGCAATTCAATTTACAGCACTTGCCACAACACAATTGCAAGTGGGAGCAGCCACAATAGACGACAAGACCAGAGTTCTGTTGCTGCTGCTGCATGCAACACACCCCGCGCACGTGTGCGTCAAATAACCAAATGGTTGCCCTGCCTCGACTGTGGGCTGCCTGCCTAGCTGGCTGCTATATTGCCCCACTGGCCCACAGAGCGACGACGCTTGTGGCTATATGTTTTAACGCAGCTGCGTTTGCCAACATTGTGCAAGCTTTTAATGCCTCTCCGCATCCATGCCCCATGCTCCATGCTCCATACTCCATGCTCCATGCTCCATTCCCCATTACCTCCATTGCCTCCACACAACAGATTTCAACTCGCAAATTTGTTGTGGCTCCGAATCTAAAACAAATGAGACTTTAACTCATTGGGGGTAACCGACTGCGACATGACCTTTTTTCAAGAATCATACAAAAATGCATACACACAAAAGTATGCTACAGAAAATTAAAGGAATAAAAAGCCTTTTTCTTCGAAATTTTCTTTTGATTTTCATACGTTTTGTTTGTTTTACAAAAAATTTCAAGATTAAAACCCATTACCACTGTCAAAAAAGTTAGGGTATACGTTTGGGAAACAAAAAGGCGTTAAGGTTTTACTTGGCCTCTCAAGGGGCTGAAAGGTGGGCAGGGAAGTCGTGGGTACGACGCATCAATTACCAATTGTTGTTTGCTACAGCCTGTTTGTGTTAATTAACCCAGAAATCAAAGCGCTTTTTCTTCTAAACTGCATTTGTATAGAAACCACGAATTAATTTTAATTGAACTTTGTTGGGCAGTGTGCTTAAAGTTAATTGAGTACCCCTACCCCCTTTACACGCCTCATTCCCGCTCTACTTTTATTTATACAAAAAAAAAAACAACCACAAAAAATAGCAGCAATATAAAATATGAATGAAAAATAAATTTTAAAGCTGTTGTTTGCCAAACGAATGAATCATTGCAGTTCTCTAGCTATATTTGTAACCACTCCATTCTCTCACTCTCTCTCTATGCCTCTCTCCATCTCTCTTGTTTTCTTCTCGTTTCATTAAAATTCAATTTAAATTTACAGCCATTATAAGCTTGACTGAGTGCTGGCTGTTTTCGAGCACAGGGTTCAACAAAGTGTTTTACACAGGCTTATTGGCCAACTTGGATGACCCATTGAATGACTGACTGCTTGTTAGCCTGTCTGCCCTCCCTCCCTGCCGCCGCCGTCTACACTCCTTTCATTTAAGTTATACCTGTCTAACCCAGTTAGCGAGCTTTGTTTGATGTTCCACTTTCAGTTGAGCAGTACGGACCAAAAGCGTATTTATCAACTTTAATGTTACCTTCAACCAAAAAAAAATGTTACACAAAGTGCACAACAAAACAAAATCCAATCTGATTAAGTTCAAAGTTCTAGACAGTTTGTCAATAACAAGCCAATGCAATAACATTATATAATAATGCAACCAGGGTTAAAAGTGAATGGAGAATACATAAATATCTTAAAATATTTAATACACCAATTTAAAGTCTTTCAAAACTATTATTTATATAAAAATTTGCATAATTTTTATTGCTATTTGGCTGAACTTGATGAAAAAGAAACAAACAAATATTTTCCAGCGAAAACGATTCAACTTATTACAAATAAAGATATTTAGTCATAATGCTGAAATTAATTCCACTTTCAGAACTAATTCAAATAAAGTATGTAATATTTATTATGTATATTGCACAATTAGTGTTTTTAGATATTGTTCGGTTTCCCAACAAATATATATTTGACATTATTGTTCGCTTTATAAATGTTATAATTATTAAGATTAGCATTAATAGTCATCAACCACAATCTATAGGTCAAACAACTATTTTCTTATCAAATTTTCCGGGTTAACTTTTGACTCATTGATGCTATTTTCAATGTTGACGCCGGAATTTATTTTTATTTCTATATTCAAGTACGTATGATCAAGATATGTGTTTATATATAATAACAAATGTCTATACATTTGGCATGGGTTTATATTGTACATATTCTGTTGTTCGTTGCGATAAGCAGGCGTGAATTGTGCCAAAAGATAATTTGCAGTGTGTTTCTGTGTTTGTATTTGATATATTCGTTTATTTAACACCTTCGACGCTTGTGACCAAGTTCACAGAATTGACTGCCGACGAACGATGACGTCACATTCACTTCCGCTTCGCTGGGGACAAACAAACCCAAACACATGTACCCTCATAGGGATGATTTATTGAGCTCGGGACAGAGAGAGAGATACGCAGAAAGAAAGACAGAGAGAGCAAGCGATTTCTCGTTATGCGTTATTAATTGAGAGCACTCTACATCAGCGAAATTAAAATTAACTGAATTAAGTCTGGGCAAGATGAGGAGCAAAACCTCAAATCGAAATGCAATCAAGTGATAAGAGGGGTGGGGGCGGACTTGGATAGGGGTAACGCAAAGAAGCAGTAAGCTTTTGTCAACTGCGGGTCAAAACGTCTGAGAGAAGAGATGAGATGAGGAAGTGCATTTGGGTTCCATCAACTTGAGGAGAGTTGCTCGTCATTGTCGCCCAATTAAATGACACTCAACGAGTTTATTATAATACACACACACACACACGCACACATAATCAAGCATTGTTATGTGACATTTGTCCAGTGAGGTCTGTATGTGTGGTTGGCATTGTAAACCAATATCCATATAAGGGACCAGCAGCAGTTAGATAATTCACAATATCAAACAACAACCCTAACAACAAAGGCGAAGCATTGTGCGCTCATTATGCATGCATGCAAAAAAAAAAAAAATAAATAAATAATATAAAAATAAAAAATACAAAAGAAAAAACCAAACAACTTTCACTAATAAATTAATTGTTAATCGAAATGGAAACAAAACTAAATGCCCCAAAGTGGGGAGCTAATCGTGAAATCAACTCTTTCAAGTAAAAATTCACATATGTAAATCAGTATGTCTGCTTATGAATCCATTGCTGAGCTATTTTGTTGTGTTATGCTATGTTGTGAGTAATAAACGGCGCTTTAGGTTTGCATTTTAAATCAGCCAAATTGCTCAAATATTTGAATAACTTTCTGTATGCTGGGCAACCTTGAGAGCACCACAACAACAATAACAACTATCGATGACGATGTGCAATTTGCGCACAAGCGCCGCTTATCGACACAAAAGTTATCGAATTACGTTTTGTTTCTTGAGGTGGGCGTAGGAAATGTTTGGCTATGTGGTTTTAAGTGAGTCGCCGAAGTGGGTCAAGTAAAAGGGGCGCAATTTGTGGTTTAAGTCATTGATGAGTCACAGAATTGAAAGGGTGGTATGCAAATCAGAACTTTAAAGCCAATGATGGAAATATGACCACAACGTAACATTTTAAGGCCGTATGCAAATATAAAAGAAACACATTTGACGTAAGTCGTGATACATGCATATTTATGAAAAACCTATTCGACATATCAAGCATAAATAAATTTAATTTATGAATTCGCCGAACGTAGAATTCGAAATTAACATAAGTTTAAGAATTCTGACCACATCCATTGCGGTACTTAAAAGCTATTGCGGTACAAGAAAATACTTGCAAAGTATTTTATGGTATTCGTCCCACTTAAAATGTTAATGCTAGCGTGTTGTTGCCACCTCATTATTATTTCAGTTCATTTTGAGTAATTTCAAAGCATATCCATTTTTAGATTTTCTAACTGTTCAGCAGTTTTTCAAACTCGTAGCATGTAATATTCATGACACACGCGTGACGCATAGATTGAAGAAGTTCCAGTGCAACATTTTGATCTACTTCTGTGCCTGACTTGTGCACTCCACTTAAATAATGCGTTTAATGCCCCAAAGACTTTCGCCCACGCAGCTTAGTTCCCCTCACGCTTCTAATTAACATTCTCCAAACATCGCTGCGAACTTTGACCCAATTACTCGCAATATAACGCGACATTCACACACACATGCACAATTCATATTTACGAGTTTGTAGTTGGTTAAAGGGAGATAGAAAATAATAAAACACGCTAAGCGAGAATGAATAAAATAAACTACAACAACAATGCGCAAAGGCTTTTATTTACTTAACTTTGGGCTGTAGCCGAATTTGAGGAACGCAGGCGCAACGTTCCCACCACAGATAGAGACCAACGCAACGGTTGGTGGGGTGGACCAGGAGTTGCTCAAGTACAAATATAAATGGAGAAAGAAGAGAGAGGAGAGGTGGGCAGAGAGAGACACACACAAGTACAACAATACTGCAGCAGGCAGGCGCAGTCAATAAAACGCCACTCAACAGAAACATGCGAAACACATTAAAGGCAATACAAAATATCAAGCAGGAAACCACACAAGCACAAAAAATAAACTTCAACAAAAAAACATGAGACGCAGCCTCGTAAAATTTTTAAATTGAAATTAAGCAACGTAAAATTGCAATTAGGCAGTGCTCAAGTACTCGGCAAACAAATTATTTTGTTTCTTTAATTTTTTATGCGCTCCTCCTCTCCTTTGCCCAACTCAATGTCATGAAACAAAACTACTACATGACAATAATAAAAAAAACAAAAACAAAAAGAAAATTGCTAAGCAAAGCGAATAGCTTATACTAATTATTACGCACATTTTTTATTTGTTTTTAGACAACATTCGAAAACATTAACAAAGAGTCATTGACACAAGAGCATAAAACAACACACACACACACATAAATCGTAGCAAGAGCGAAATAACAGAATACAACGAACGAAGCGTCGTCGCCAAAGTGTCGTTGTCGTTTTAGTTGTCGCTGTAGTTGTATAGTCGTCGCTTGCCCTGTGCTCCTTTCTCTTTCACACAACACAGCAAACATTGCAAATTATTTACCGCAACATTGACGCCTCACCGGCGCCGCTCTTTCTCTCTTTCTCTTTGTGTGGTATTCGCCCGCTCTCCCAACCCATTCTCTGCTTTGCTCTGTTCACGCTATTTCCTATTGTATTTTTAGAGATTCACTAACTTCAGTGTTGTTATAGATACAATTATATTGCATGTGTGTGTCTGTGTGTGTGAAGTTTTGTTTTGTTGCCCTCTCTGCCGCTCTGCTCCGTGTTCGCTTAATTAAATCTTTAGCCCTGACACTTTTTTCATTGACAAGGCAACCCAACCTGCACCCGAAACTCCGACCGGCCAAAAATAGCAAAAGCCAAAACAATAAATGCGATTTAGGTTTACGACTATATCTTTTGTTGTATGTATATATTTACGCTACAAACGCTTTCGCAAAAAATAATGAAGAAAAAAAATTTCTGCTAGCGCAGCAAGCAAGCAACGTTACACGTTGGGAAAGTCAATGTGCCGTAAGCAGGAAAGGGGCTGTGGTGGGTGGTGGACGATCACGACGACGACCTTGGGAAACGGCGCGTTGATTTTACAATGTTATTGTTAAAGTTGCCAAGTTATGCAGTTTTTAAATGTGTTGTTGTCTTTGTTGCTATTGCTGCCGTGCGCGTGTTGCTCATTTAAAGTCATCTTTTTGGTATAAATTAAGCTGCCAATTTATTACTTTGAACTACACCATGTGAAATTTTTTAAAATTTTTTTTTTTAGCGAATTCACTTGAGCCGCAACACAGCTGAGATTGGCCAAAGTGGTGGAACTCTAATGCAGTCCTATTAAATACTTTATGACTTCAGTGTTCTCATTTGTAAAAGTTGGATTCTACTTCATGGTACAATAATTTTGATTTATTTATCATTTTTCCAATCATTCCTCACATTGTTATTTTTCATTTCCAGCCACGTTTCAGAAGCATTCGTGCCTTTTTCTACATCCACAATACATACAAAGGTATCTTACGGGCGACTCCACCTCCAGAGACTACGTGTTCTAGAATCACATGTACAACCAAACCTATAATTTTACATGTGTTCATCAAGCTCTCAATCTACACAGAAACAAATTTACAATTCTCTGTGAGTCACTCGAAGTGATAGGCAGCAATTTAAAAGCGCAATAGCAATAAACACAAAAAAATAACTGAAATCTTATCAAAAAACCGGAAGTGCAAAGCACAAAACATGCGAGAAATTAGTTGATAAATCGCATGAAAAGAGACAGATGAAGGGAAGGGAAAGGTGGAGTATCAATCGCTGCATAAATAAATAAAAATCGTATTCAGCGAAGCGAATACGTGAATTGTGAATTCCTAGAAATGCCACAATGTGACGTCACAATCTTAATTAATTGAGTTAAAAGCCGTTTTAAGCACAAAATTCCCCACTTACTGCATCATATTAGCCACTTTATGAATAAGCGTTAAAATGACGACGCGACTCATTTCTGATAAGCTTTTACTAAAAATGCGCTTGCGTTTGCAACCAGCCAAAAGTGGAGACAGACAAAGAGAGAAAGAGAGAGGGAGGAAGATAGAGCGGGATTAAAACCGGTTGTCTGACGGTCAATAAAAATCAAAATCTAGTAAATACCTAAGAAATGACACACAAAGACAGACAACAGAGCGGAAAACGATCGAGCGAAGCATAGGCAACAAGTGTACAACAACAACAACAACAAAGAAGAAAAATCGAGAACCTCAACAACAACAAAATGTCCGTTACTCTTGTGAGTTCTAGCGCTGGTTGATTGGCGACAAGTCACAAGACCCATGCATGCGAAAGAAAGACACTCGAAAAGCATCTCTGCCTTCTTATTACTCATGCTAATTCCGCACACACACACACACGCAATAAGGCAGTGAGAGTCCAGTGTTGGACAGTATAATGAACTACTTAATGCCGCAGCAGTGAAACAAGTTGTCGTCGCACAGTGGGCAAAGTTACTTATTATGTATTGTACGTATATATACATATATCTATTTATATATATTTTTCAATTGCATTGTTGTTGTTTTTGCTTACGTATTTTTTTTTTGTTACCACGTGCCACTTGCAGCTTAGCGTGGTAACCCAACACAAATGAGGTCGTCAGCGTTCCGAAGGAGACTCAACTGACGTGGGCCGTCAATATGACTATATATTTTTTTTTGCGAATTGTCCGCATTTCTAAGTCGAAAATGGAGTAAAGTGAGTGGAGGACCGTGACGCATGCAAAATTGTAAAAGCAGACAGTTTATTGACACTTCATTGAACCGAATTGTGAAATAGGCAATCGAAAAGATTAAATGCGAATACATGTACAATCTTCGACATGAGACATATCAATAGCTTATCTGAAATTCTTTTGAAAATCAGAAGTGAAAACATATTAAAGAATTATGTGCTTTTGCTATCTACACTGAAAATTATGTAATATGCTTATTAAAGGTTGCCAACACTGATCAAAAGCCATATATTTGCTCGAAAGCTTGAGCTGAAGCTATCGATATAACTTTATTTCAAAAGTTCTTCTAAAGCTAACTTGGTGCATTGGCTCTAACCCCCCACAAAGTGCATGCAGCAGCAAGTAAATAACAAAGTTGGGAGTGGGAGGGGAGGCGAACTTGCCGTTGGCCTTCCAAGCGCAGCGCATGCCACATCAGAACAGAACTGAACAGAGCAGCGCAATATGGAGTGGAGCAACAAATTCTAACGGTAATCCCCACAATGTCTATTTTTGTAGCTGTTGCTGCTGCTGTTGCAGCATAGTAATGCTGCTGTTGTATCTTGCAGATACAATTTTAAACTTATAATTTAAATACAAAGTCGTGGCATGGTTTTTTTTTCACAACCAAAGCAGCGACAGGGAGAAGCATTTGGTTTAAATCTTTGATGTGATTATTATTATGATGATGATTGTTGATGTTGTTGGGCCTGTTTGTTGTTTGTTTTCGGTTTTGAACTTTTGCCCAGCAGCACAATTCTAAAGCGAGAGGAGCGAAAAAAAAATGTGTTAATGTGTTAGAGAAGGAGAGAAATTTTTTTTTTTTTTTTTTGGTGTCAAGACGATGCTAAAGCATCGCGCCCGTCTAGCGGTTCGCAACTAATTAAGAAGGCAGCAGTCCCTCGCAAATGACGCAGCTTGTTTTCGGATACAGATAGAGAGACACTCAGCTATAAGATACAGATACATTTATATATATATCTGTGTAAATGTATATGCAACTCATCTTAGCTGTCTGTGGCAGCAGCAAGCAGCAGCCGCAACTGCGACGCATTCAAGCATAAAGTCTAATGATTGCTAATTACAAGGCAACAACAACAACAACTATCAAGAAACGGTCGCCCTGAAACTAAACTGAACGTAAATTGTGAGATCATTGCGCCGTAACCAAATTGCCCGTTTGAGCTTCAATAGAAAGCTGCAAATTTGGCCACAAAAAAAAAAAAAGTAGATAGACTCCGACTCAACATTCAAATGGTCAGACAAATTGTTTTCAATACCTGAGATCTATGAGTTGGCGTAAAAAAAGCAACCACAACGCGGCAACAAATAACCACATATAACGTTTATTGCAATCTCAATCTACGTGTTATAAAAAAAACCAACTTGTTGAGGTTTTATAACAATATGTTTAAGCCTTTTCTTTGTGTTTATTTCCTGAACGGAGTGTTTATTATTTCAAGGCGACCATTGTTAAAATGTGGCGGTTTTAATCATTAATTAGGAATGGTACACATATGTAAAACTATATTATTCATTATACAAACTACTTAAATTAACAAGTTTGTAAACAAGTGTTTAAATACTTCACATCCTATGCAAGTTATATCAGTAGAAAATTTATAAAATTTAAATATATAATTACAAATGTTTTGCTTACCTTGTAGACCTGGCCGTAGGTGCCATTGCCAACGACCTCGATGAGCTCAAAGATGCCAGCCGGATCCTGCAAGGGACAAGATAAGACAAAAGGTGAACATTAGTTTAAAACAAATATCAGAGAAGAAAATGCAATAACAATTAAATAAAAATGGAGGAGGGGAAACGCCCAAGAAAAAAATACAAACTAAGAAATCCTTAGTCAGATGCACAGAGGCAAAAAACCGAAAGACAAACAAAGAAAAAAGTCTGAAAGTCAAATGCGGATGAGCTGAGAACAGGGCGGGGCTGCTGCTGTTATTGCTGATGTTGCTGCTGCGTCACAGAGGCTCTTAACAAACAAAAACAGCCGCAACATCAAATAACATTAAGGTTAAATCAGGCAACGTTGTTATTTTGGGTTTTGTTTGTTTGTGTAAACAAATTATTAAGGCATAATAATACAAATACGGACTGCGGCAACAAACGTTAAAAATAAAGCGGCATTTAATACAAATACAAATCCAACGAAATGCCGTAACCCACCCCCACCACCACCCCTGCCCTTGCCACTGTCCATGTCAAGCCATACAACAACAAATTGCATGCGAGTTCATTGACACGCAACTCACGAAGCACGAAGCGAACACGAAGCAATCACGAGAACTCACAGAAGGGGAGTGTTGAAACTAGTGACAGCTAAGGTAAACGTCACTTAAAATAAGAAAAACAATTTCAACAGGTAACTGACTGAGTTCTTCTGCTGCTTCTTCTCTTATTTTTTTTGACAGAGGGCAGTCTGTGCCCTAAATTCCTTTTATGACAAGCTGAACTACAACAAGCCAAAGGGGGAGGCCAAAGGGCAGACAGGCAGGCAAACAGACGACAAAGAAGAAGTAGAAAAAGAAGTGCAGACATCGGTTAATTAAGAAGACATGCAAGTTTAGCCTTATAGAATAACTTGAATGCACTTTTCATATATGCTATTACCTTGAGGCAATAAATTCTATTTTTAGATTTCAATAACTATTTTATGTAGGGTCGAGAAATTGCATTTTTATCGATCATAAAAAAATATAACATATGTCCATAAAAAAGTTTTGATTATGACTGAATATGGAATTTTCTTATAACGATATTTTTCAGTTGATTAGCCACCACTCTACATACCCTTCGCCCGCCCCACATTAGCCATCAGCTTATGCATTCCTCCTTGGGCATTGTTTTCTTCTTGCATTTCACTGTTAAAAAGTAGCACTCGTAGTGTTCCTCCCGCCCCACATTCCATTGTAACGGATTTTTCTTAAGCGCAGCACACAGTCGACTCTTTAAAAGCTTCAGCTGCACATTTCAACAAATACAGCCCGCCCACCCCCTTTCCCCATTAAACAAAGGCAAAAGCTAACGGTAGGCAGCAATTTGCAGGCAGTTGGACTGGGCTGGGCTGATGATATGCTCAAGCAGCCGAGAAGCAAGCCAAAGCCACAGGAATTATAATAAAGCTAAAGACAAGACGTCAGTGGAAAACGAAAAAAAATAAAATAACACAAAATGCAAAATAAAACTAAAAAAAAAAAAAAAAAAAAAAACAGCAAATGGGGCAAAAGAGTAAAAGAGAAAGGGAACTATTAAGAGCTGCCTCAAGTAGATTTATGGCTGCCTTCAAATGAGCCATCGAGAAACGCCTCCCCAGCGCTGCTATCATTGTTCTTGTTCTTATTCGTTGTTTTGGTGTTGCCTCAAAGTGTGTCAAACACATGCAGGCAGCGTAAGGGAAAGAGAGGGGGCATCATGGCAGGCAGTCAGTCAGTAATTACTGCTATTTATGGCCGATTACTTCACGTTGTAAAATCAATTAAAAATTCACGAAAAAGTGAGCCAAGTGTTGTTCAACAACCCTTCCCCCGAAGCAAACCGCTTCATGACTCATTAGCGTTGACATGCTAAAGCAAAACCCAAACAACACACAGCAACCATTGAAGGAGTGGGTGAGAGTGAGCGAAGAGAGAGAAGCATAGGTTCTGCTGGATTGTTCGCAGCTGCGTTTACAGTTATCAGTAGTCGTTGTTGGTGCTGGCTGTTGATCATTTCTCTCTATGCTCTGCTCTTACATGTGTTCCTCTCTCCCACTCTTTCTCTTTTTTCTTTTAGCTTTCTTATATAACCCCTTCCAGTGAGTTGTAATCGCTTGGATATGAGAATTCTTCCACAATTGATATTTGTCGATATTTGGCCCCAGAATAATTAATTTTAAATCAACATGAAAATCTACCTGTAACTCTGCAAAGGGTATTTAAAATTCGCTACAGCAAAGATAACTGTGCTTTCTTGTTTGACTTTGTGTCTTGTGTCGTTGTGTTGTATTTGTTGAAACGGGCCACGAGTGCAACTAAAACTAAAACTAAAAAGAAAAAAACTCGCTGATACTCCAAGTCTAAAACTTGCTGCTGCTGCTGGGCAGGCGGCCTGCCTGGCAAAACTGGATTTCTTTTTGGCCGTATACGAGGCTTGGCCCAGTTAGAGTAGCAATGATATGTGAATATATATATATATATATATATATTTGTGTGTACATTAAGGAGACTCGCCAACAGGACTGACTGCATATTGTACGCCCATGCGAGAAATAATAGCAGCAAAAACTGCTTTTTTTCATTGCATATGTATAAGGAAGCGAGAGGAGGAGTAGGAAGAGAGTTAGACAGAGACAAACTACATATGTAAATAGTTATGTCTGTGTGTGTGGGCTGAGACCAATTCGATTAGGAATGCAATGCATAATATGCAAGAAAGCTGAGCTTCAGCTGCAAAATATATGCAAGTCTTGTAGCCAACAGCAAATTAAGCCGACAGCTATGAAAATAAAAAAAAAAACCAGTTAACACATACACAATATGGTAGGAAAAGGAGTAATGTAGTTTCTCTTATGGTTTGAGAACTATGAAATATTTATGGGTTTGACACGAAGTTTTATTACGAAATCCGTTGCAAATGCTTAATGTTCAGAGTTAATAATTTTTATTCAGAAATATGCATCAGAATTTTAAATTCCCATTTGGACTAAGTCTGTGTTAGCTTTAAGCCATTTTTGAAAAACCCAAGAAACAGAAATATGATATATTTTTCCCCCATAATAATCCCATCTGGAATAAATGAATTATTCTCATTTACAACGCAAGTATTCTTTCAAAATCTACTTTAAAATATTTATTTGTACATTCATTTTGTCTTATGTACACAAATTTATATACCCACATATATATATATTAATGTATCTATGTGTGTCCATCTGGATTGAATATTTAGTGATACGTTTTTTCCCTGTGTGTGTGTTTACCCAAGTCATGTTGATTTAACCCACAAAACAGACCAAACCCAAACATATGTGATTTCTTTTTCAACTTCTCTCTCTCTCTCTCTATCTATCTCTTTACAATGGCTGCAACAAGAAGAAGAAGAATAACAAATGCAGCAAATTGCAGCACTTTAAAACAACACACAAGCAGCACACACACCAAATGTGGGCGAACACGTTTTTATCGCACAAAGCCATATGCAATAAACGTTGATTAAAATAAATATACACAAGAAACGCACAAAATAAAAAAAAACAAAGACGCAAATGGAGTGTGTGTATGTATGTGTGTGTGTTTGTTAGTGTGTGTGTGTGTGAGTGTGTGTGTGAGTGTGTGTGTGAGTGTATGTAAGTGTGTGTTAGTCATGCACAAAAAATTATACAAAGGCAATCAGTAAAAGAGCTTATCAAATAGTGCAACAGCAAGAAAAAAACGAGAAACTTCAAACTGAATTTTAGAAGATAATTAATTTACACATAAGCACATACACATAGATATAGTTATATGAACAATATACATTTCACAGCTGGAAATCATAGAATAATTAATGAATGCATTTTGTATGTTTGCCTTTGCTTCTCTTTTGAAATCTCTTATCAGTTTCACAAACTTTTCACAAAGGGAATGAGGGCGCAAGGAAAAGAAGTAGAAGAAGTACAAGTGCATTCGCCCCGCAGCAGCTTTAAGGACTGTGACCTTTTGTAAACAGCAGCAACAAAGCTAAATACTATTTCGGGGCACGTATTTTATTGTTTAATGACCTTTAAAAAAAACCATCGCAGACGCGACGCCCACGCGCCTGCTGTGAGAAGGCCAACAAGAGCAGCAGCAGCAAACGACAACAACTTATGGGGCCATCATACGTCTGCCATTTTTCTTCTTTTTTTTTTTTGCTTTGCGTTGCTTCATCATCATCTTCATGTAGTCTACACACACATACCCATATGCATTTATTTACACACGCATGGTGCTGCTGCTGCTTCTTTTAATAAAATAAACTAAACAATTTTCATTCTTGTCTCGTTTTTGTCTCGTCTTCTTCGACTATGAAGAACATCATCATATGCACACACACAGTCACACAGCAATACAGACAGTCGCCGACAGTCGCAATCCACCTTATGCTCCCCACCGCACTGCCCACCCGCCGCAGCTGCAAGACAGAGTCAACAAACGGACACTCGCTCACACACACACGCACACAGAGGTGAAGAGACAGACGGCACACAGACAGCGCTGCTACTCCTGCTGCTGCTCCTCAACACTGGTAAAACTTTACTTTCTGTGGGTGCTGCGCCCAACGTGGGGCGGCCACTAAGTGGTGAGTTTAAAAAGCAGTGGTGAATGTTTGCTGAAAGAGAAAGGCAAAAGCACAGACTAAATAGGCACACACAAAACAACGCGTGCGGCGATTGCTTGGCTTGGCGTGGTGCGTGTGGGGCATTTCATTGAGAAGTGTAAAATACATAAAAGAAAACCAACAACAGTGATAAACAAGACTTGGCAAAGGCGCTGACACCGGCCGGTCACTGTCGCTATCGTGGTGAATTGAGGAGGTTCGAGTGGGGTGGGTTTTTGGGGTGTATACGCAAAGAGAGAGAGCAGAGTACATTGCAAAAGTGCTTAAGCAAAACACTAAATGTCAATATGCAGTTATTATGCATTATGCAGTTTCATGTGGGTGTGCGTGTGTGTGGGGAGTGGGCGTTGCCATAGTCTTTATTTTAACAATTGGCAAGTTTTGTTTTTGCGTACCTAAGAAAGAAAAGAGCCAAAGAATTTTAAACTGTTGTATAATAACTAATTGATAAACATACATATATAATTCAGTATTAGACAGCAAAATTTCTTATCAGATTGCAAGTGTTGCCGTGCGATAACTGAATAAGTGCAGTTGGGATTGAAAGTGAATTTGATGAGCGAGTGAATGAGAGAGAGAGCACAGCTGCAGAAAGTCATAATTAAAGTTGATGAGCGTCGCAATGCGGAAATTACTTAAAAAATATATAGAAAATAAAAATATAGAAAAAAAGTCATGCACACATGGCCACACCTTGCAGCAAATGAGCGAGACTCCAGCAAATGTTGTTGTTGTTGGTGAAGCTGACAACTTACCTTTAGTGCCGTCAAATCGATATCATCCAATGAACAATTCACCGATTGTGCCAGTTGTTGTTGTTGCTGCTGCTGTTGGTGCGCCATTTTGATTTGCTATTTTTTGTTATTCTGCCTGCTGCTGTTGTTGTTTCTGCTGCTACTTCACACAAACACACACACACTCACGCATACGCACACACTGCTATGCAGGCTATGCACATCAACGCACACACACATAAACACGCACACGCATACACAGAAGCCTTTACTTTTTTTGCTTCTTCTCTTCTTCTCTGCTGTGCTTCTGTTATTATTGTTGTTTATAAATTATTTGGCGAGTAACAAGCAGCCTATGCTTTAATTATATTCTTTATATTTCTCTATAATGGATAATTGATAAATAACAATAAGACTATTAAGTACGACAATTAAGCAAAATAAAAGAAATTGTTATTTGTTGCTGGACACACAACTTTTCTCTTTTTATTTTGTATGTATGTGTGTTTTTTACGGGCGCGGCAAGCATATTTTCACAGATTTTTCTCTTTTTTTTGTTTAGGCAGATACAAGTGCAATTAATATTTATACATATTTAATATTCTTATTCTTCACCGATTAATCACACACACATACACTTTGCGCTCTTCGCTATACACACACACACAGATGTACACGCATTCATATACTCTGGATATATATACATGTATACGTATGTGTGTGTAGGTAGACAGGAAAAAATCTGCCACTCGCTTTTTCTCTTTTGCCTTTGATTTTTCGGAGTTTGCGTTTTGGAATTGCGGTAATCTTATTACATACTTTGCGCGCACAGCGGATTGTGTTTTAGATTGTTTTTGCACCACGAGCACAAAGTACAACTGACTTGCCTAATTTTCAGCAAGTTCCGGTTTGTGCAAGTTGATGGAAAAAATTAAATAAATCTTTACGCGAGCGATACGGACAAGCACGTCCGAACTCCGACGCAACAACAACAGAAATGTTACTTGCCAGCTGTTATGCGTCTGTTATGCTCGATATAACGATATGTTCATATATCGATATACACAGCATATTGCGACTGTTATGTTTACATGCGATAGTAATTACTATTTACAGCGTGTAATTTATACTTCTACAAGAAAAATACTATGTTAAATTTACAAATATTTACACATTGAATAATACATTTAAATTTTTAATCTAAAATTCTTAATTTTTGCGCCCAACATAGCACTGTTATTTTCAAAGCTCAGCAATTTTAGTCTACTGTTACAATGAAAAGATGATGTACGATTTTCAAGGAGTGACCCTAGCACCTAAATATAAAAATATCATGATGGTACTTCGCAACATTACTGAAATGCTAAACATTTGTCCGCAAAATGCGGCCAACTTCACGTGAGTCCGAATTGCGTAGTGAGAAGTTGGCCGCGCATTGTACATTGATCAACACTGAATGAACGTTAGAAAAAAGTGTGGTGGTGCGAAGATAAGCCTAATAGAAATATCGATATCGAATTTGTAAGTTATTCATATCGAAAAGTACATTGAGAATTAAACTTTCAGGCGTATATTATCATTTCAATACAGTGTAAGTAAAGGAAATGCTTGACAACATTATTTTCATATTTGATACAAGTCTAGTGTGTCTAGGCTAAGTGCTTAAACTGTGCGTAACTGTTTAAAGTGCGCGCGCAACACGGCCAACTTTCATATGTTGCACGTTGTTGTGGCCGTGTGGCCTACGTGACTCAGAAACAGTTATCAATGGCGCAACAACAGCTGCTTCAAAAGTTCACTGACCAATTTTAGTGCAACGGCAACCCTCGAACCAAGCAGTATTCAACATTTTCGAACGATTGCGTTTTAATTGAAAATCACACACATTCATATCGAGACAAACGAGTGCGCCTGTTAAATAATCAGCAAGTGTTTTCAACAAATATACAACAACAATAACAATAACAACAAACAGCAAAGTGAACGTGCAGGAAATCCAGTCATAAAGAACCTTGTCGCGATTCCGTTTATACAGTTGATGCTAAAATTATATCTAAAGTGAAGGTGAGGCGCGTTACTCGACTTCTGACTCACTTTAGAGTTTACGTGTTATATTTTTATTTATTTTTTTGTAATTGCATTTGTTTGTATTTTTTGCATTTGGTTTTTCTGCCAAACCTGAATGTTCAAATTGTGTTTACATTTATATTTTGCACGTTTGCACGCAGTCACGTAGACACCTGCAAAATATTGTCGAGCCTCTAATAATTTTGGTCTGAACACTGCGTAGTTATATCTATATAAATATAAGTATATATATAAAGACAAATTTATATATATTCCTTTCTTTGTCAAGGTCAAGGTTGTGGCGTGTGCCTAACTCAGCATATTTTTCTCTTGCAGAAGCTCGATTGCAAGTGGTCAAAATGTTGGACATTGTCCAACCACTCGAAACACTAAGCAGCAGCAGCAACAACAACAATAATAATAATAACAATAGCAGCGATGTGGTCGTCATTCGGGCCAAGCCAAAGAAGGTGTTCAAGCCAAAGGCGCGCATCAATCGTATACCACAGGAGCTGCTCGCTGACCCGCAGCTGCAGCAGGCCATTGACAGGTTGCCCTCGAACTACAACTTTGAGCTGCACAAGACAATTTGGCGCATACGTGAGACAAAGGCAAAGCGTGTCGCTCTCCAGCTGCCCGAGGGTCTGCTCATGTACGCAATGGTCATAAGCGATATTGTGGAACGCTTCACCAGCGCCGACACCGTCATCATGGGCGATGTCACCTACGGCGCCTGCTGTGTGGACGATTATACTGCACAGGCATTGGGCGCCGATTTGCTGGTGCATTATGGCCACAGTTGTTTGATACCCGTCGATCAAACGTGTGGCATTAAGGTACTCTACATATTCGTGGACATTAAAATCGACCCGCTGCACTTCCTCGACTCTGTCAAGCTGAACTTTAATCCCGACGTGGGCCAAATTGCGCTCGTCAGCACCATACAGTTTGTCACCACACTGCAAGCAGCTGCCACAGAGCTGAAGGCCGCCGGCTACGATGTGCTGGTGCCGCAAGCCAAGCCTCTCAGTCCGGGCGAAATATTGGGCTGCACCTCGCCACAGCTGCCGGAGACGGCGAAAATGATTATTTACCTGGGCGATGGACGTTTCCATTTAGAATCGGCCATGATTGCTAATCCCTTGGTCAAGGTGAGCAAAACACAGCTGCTTCCATTAACAATAATTAGCTAACTTTTACCAACTTATCATAGGCCTACAAGTACGATCCATATGAGAAGAAGTTCACTGTGGAGCGTTATGATCATGGCGCCATGCAGGGCTTACGACATGCGGCCGTACAACGTGCCAAGCAGGCGAAACGCATCGGCATCATTCTGGGCACACTGGGACGGCAGGGCAGTGCGCGTGTGCATCGTTTTCTGGAGAAGCGTCTGCATGCCAAAGGCATTGAGACGACAACCATATTGTTATCGGAGATCTTTCCACAGAAGCTAGCGCTATTTGGTGGCATCGATGCCTTCGTTCAGATTGCATGTCCGCGACTCTCTATCGATTGGGGCTCGGCCTTCGAGCAGCCACTGCTGAATCCCTACGAGCTCTCTGTCGTTCTGGGCGACATCGAGTGGACGCCAGACAATGCATCGCCCCGCACTAATGCCTATCCCATGGACTTTTATGCCACTGGCAGCCTCGGCCCATGGACACCCAATTTTAAGCCCCCAGCGCTGGGAGAATGCGAGAACAAACCGTCAGCCGATTGCTGCGGCCGTTGCACACGGGCCGAGCTGGAGAAGGACGACACTGGCAAGGCGGCGGCATTAGCCGATCTGCTGGATTACAAGAAGGGGTAAACCACAGAGTTGACAGCTCCGTCTTGAGAATGACATCCTGCAGTCGCACTTATATAATCTCTCACGTGAGACTTACTGCTAAGTAACTAAGTGATTTAGTTTATTTGTGCCCGACAAGCCCAATTGTAATATACCTACTAATTTAAGTTAGTACAAATTTGGTTTCTAAGTTATGTAACTATATTATTTAGCTTGAAACTCTTGTGTTCATTTAATTTCTTTTTCACAATTTTGTGACAGCATTCATAAATAATTCTAGTTTTTAGTTGCATTTTTACAACAACAAAAAATATATCTGAAACAATTGTTTTCAAAGATTAAAAAAAAGTGTGTTTTTTACCCCAAATTCAAATGGAACACAATTTGAAAATTATGGAAACATTAGCTTTATAATGACGCATCAGACACACGCCCAACTTTTTGTTATCAGCTATATTGTTTTTAAAGTAAGATTGTGTTCAGTTTGATTACTAAGCTCATTTTATTTACGTTTTAAATTGTGAATTGATGAATGCTTATAGGTCAAATAAAGTATATCTGTATATACGTATTTTTTTTATATTTATTTACAGTTGAGTCTATCAAGCCACATTCTCCTGACAAGTCAAGCAACTCTGTCAAAACAATACAGATAACAAAATTTGGTCCTATTCTATTATCTGTGTTGCACTCGGATTATCAGAATATTTTGAAAACCAATATGAAACGAATAAGGCAGTCAAATTTAAAAGCGGAGCCAAATTAAATTCAAAACAAAAGAGATCCACAAAACAAATTATTCAACTGGATTTCAATTACGCGACTTAACATTGACAAAACTGAACCAATATATATTCTACCCCTTTATCATTATTTATTCACAGCTAGTTCTTCTCAGCTTTCCAGTGCGCATTTAAACAATATTTTTTTTGGCTTCATAAATATTTTAAGATTTTATTTTCAACATAAAAATGTTCGTAGTACAAATACGATCACACATAATACATGCGGTTAAAAGCTGAATATTTTATGTTTTTCTTTCTTTGTTTTTTTTGTTGTTGTTGTTTTTGGCATAAATCAGAGCGAAATATATTTTACATAGATTACTCAACTGATCTGTGTACACCGAATAGCATTTAAGCGTTTGTCTTGAACTTTCTACATTACGAAAAACCGCATTCGTGATTCGAAATGTGTTTTTTTTTTAGATTTTGAAAATATGTTCACGTATTTTACCCGCTTAACATTTAGAGAATCTTAAATGTAGTTATATTTAAATATAGTATGCTATATATATCGATTTTCGTTATGTATCTATATATATATATACATATATATATTGTATCCTGACTGGCGGCATTTCATTAAATTAGGCTTGGATTCTGACGCACTTACAGTTAGTGTTGGGACACGTACACACATACATATTTATTTATTTGATTCAGATATACATTTATGTAAGTGGTACATATATTGATATCTTCTCTTTTGTTTGTTAGTTTGTGGTTTTTTTTTTTAAGATTTGTGTTTTATTCATCTTTAGGTAGGTGTATTCGTTTCTAGCTTTGCTTCCTGCAACATCACATGATACTTTTGTCTGTACTTTTTGTTTGTTAACGTGTTCGGGGATTGTAAATAGAGTTTTCGATTTCGTAACATTTGGGCAAGAATAACTGGGATAACTTGGTAATTTATGTTCGAATGTAGCACCAAAAAGCAGCTAACAATAAAATAACTACACTTAATACCTAAAAGAAAAAGATCGTTTAAAAGTCATACACAAAACAGTGTGTCTAATAATGTTTATGCCCAACAAATTGTTTTCTTTTTTTTTAGTTTTCTATGTTTTTTTTTTTTGGTTTAATATTTTTTTTTTATCTTGTTTTATCAGCTTCTTCTTCTAGTTGTCCAACAAAAGTTTGGCAGTTTTGTTATATTGCGTTACTGTAATACATTTTGTGGTACTGATGTTCGTTCGGCTCGTCACAACCAATGTGTTGCACACGCTCTCTGTTCAATTTATCAAACGGTATTTGACCCAAGTACTCAACATCTGATAAGTTTAGTTTAGTTAAGGAAGGATTCTCGGTTACTTAAATCGTTAATAATCAATACTTATATAGAGCATGTTGCAGTTTTGAAAGTCTAGTCACAAGCAATTAGCGGTTCAAAATCGTATCAATAAACTATGCGAACTTCGCCTAGAAGTGAGCTTCTATTTATAAATAAAAATATGTAAGTAGTGTTGTTGTTGTTAAGACTATCACTTTGCTTTCTTTCTGCTATATCTCTCTCTCCCTCTCCCTCTCTCTCTCTCTCTATCTCTCTCTCTCTATCTCTCTCTCTCTGTTGGACTTTTAGTTTTCAAAAACTTTAACACATACAATAAATTCTCATTATTCTCATGAGTTAAGATCGTCTTTAGCTGGAGCAATCTGCATTTCTCTCTGTTTCTGTTTCTCTCTCTCTCTCTCTCTCTCTCTTTCTTTCTCCATCTCTGGTTTTAAAAATATTAATATATCTCTTTGCTCTCTCTCCCCCGCCCATCACCAACGCCTTCCCTCGTTAGCCACGCTCATTGGTCAGTTTGGTTAATGATCTTCTCCTGATCCTTACAATGAGAAGTACTTTAAGAACTGTGCCGGTGGAACTGGCTGAGCCAGGGCCAACTGGCCGCCAGCCTGCTCGACGCGCTGCTTGTAATCGGGACTCTGGTCGAGGATGCACGGATGTCCGTCCGATGGCCAGAAGAGGCATCGGCACGAACGGCACAGGGCCAACACCTCGGCATACTGATAGTCATCGCTGACGCCATAGGTGCGACGCAACTGGTGATAGATCTGCTTCCAGTCTTTGGCATCGCCCATCAGCTTGATCTTGTCAAGATCGAGTATGGTACTAATCTGTCGCTGATTGAAGTGGAACCGGGTCAGCTCACGCCAAATGCGCTGCTCCGACACCAGCTTGGCCATAGTCTCCCAGGCCTGAGCAGCTGACTCCAAATCCCGATGATCGGCAATGCACAGAATAATCTCGCGCACACATTCCTCGGGTAGCTCGTACAACTTGGGTCTGGCCTGCGGATCCGGCTCCCTAATCTCAATCTGACTGGCGACCCGTTGAATGCGCTTAATGCGTGCCACATGCTCCTGCCACAGATAGGTGCTACCCAGCGGCTTGCCCCAGCACTTCTGATTCTCCTGGTTGACAATGTGGTCCAGCTTAAGCGCCAAAACGCGCAGCACATTCGGGTGCTGCTGACTGTCGTTGACTGCGGGCAAAGTGCAAAGTTTAAGTTTGGTATTACAAATTGAGTGATTGATTGATTGATTGATTGATTGCTACTCACCGTGGGAGGCCACCTCCTCGACCATTTGGAGCAACTGACGCTGTGCACTGCCCGGCAAGCTGGCGATGCCCTTGTTGGAGACGAGCAGCAGGAACGCACAGATATAGTGGAAACGTTTGCGATCCCGCACCGAGCGACGGAAATCGAGGCGCTTCACTGCCTCGCTCAGTCCGTTGAAGCCGGCTATCTCACGGGTGCAGCGTATTGTGATGTGATAATGTGGCGGCATGCAAGCCGTTTCCTCCTCCTCACCAACCACCGAGCTGCTGATGCTGCCGCTGCCACTGCTAGCTGCCTCCACACAGCTACCCTCCGAGCTGTGCCTGAAAATAAAAAAAAAAAACAAACACACAAAAACGTAACAAATAAAAAGCAGTCAAAGACAGCATTCGGAAGTGATTGCAATCGCACCGTCCAACTGCCTTCTACCAAGTGCCAAGTGTCTGTCCGTCTGTCTTACCTGTTGGGTAAGTTGTTAGCAAATATTTGTGTTTTTTTTCATGTTTGTTGTTGTTGAAATTGGAGTTTGTTGTGTTGTTTGCTTTATTTTAAACGTTTGCAAACTGCTTCTTTTTCTTTTTGAGAGAGAGAGGCGGAAGTTGCCAAGACTCAATGCTCAGCTGTTGCATGTTGCAAGTGGCATGTATCGTGTGTGTTGAGACCCGGTTATTAAATTAAGCGATTCACTGGGCGGCCAGCGGCATATTTATTTTTGCCAGTGTCAAGTTTCCCCAATTAATGTATTTTTATTTATTTTTTAGCAATTGCAATTTGCACAATTTCAATTCAGTCGTTTGTGTTGTGAACTAAATGAATAAGGAAATATCAAGCAGGATATTCCTATGAACCAGCATCAATTTGGAACAGCCTCGAGATTGAATCAAATTATAATCTGCACTTGACCATCATTTAAGCCAATCATTTTGTATTTTTATACCCTTGCAGAGGATATTATAATTTCGTTGTGTGTTCCGACCACATAAAGTATATATATTCCTGATCAGATTAGATTAGGATGATCAACTAACTATATAATATAAGTCTCATACGACCCAAGCGACTGGTCGTCGATATAAATTCATATATGAAAATCTTTCTTGTATAACAAGTTATCCTGACAAAATTTTTGATGTCGGATTAACATATCAAATAGCTCTTATATGAATTATGCTTAGATAGCCGTTTCTTGACGTTTACAATTGTTAAACGTATTAAAACAAGACCGAAAAATATATCTACGCCTATTATGGAATCTGCCTAAGTCATTGGCCTACTTTCTTTGAAGCATGCGTTAAACGTTTATCACCAGATCTCAATAAGAGGAGCTCAGCTATTAATTTAATAATATATGACTGTATATATAAAATGCTGCATTAAGGCGGTCTTCCATTTGATAGATCGATATGTGCCTTGACCATATTTAGAATGCGGCTATGCATCCGCTAGCTGGGCAAACGTTGCCAACGAGGACATGTCCTTGGGCTACTGCATTTCAATTATGGTCCAAACTGGGTCAGTTTCCCGCCTTCTCTCTCTCTCTCTCTCTCTCCGAGTGAGTGTGTTGCGTGTGTGAGTATGTTGTGGTTGTGTGTGTGTGTGTGTGTCTGTGTAAAAGAGAGAGTACGAGTGATAGTTCCTGAATCTATCAACTACATTTTACTTTAAAAGCTCCGGGTAATTGCCTCCTAATTGCATTTCAACGTTGATACGAATTTTGTGCTAAAACTGATTAATCTTTCTTTACGGGTCGCAAACTATAAAATTTCCAAGCAAAACTTTAAAGCAAAAAAGTTCACTTCACTATTCACTTCAATAATTTTAATAAAATATGATTAATAGCAAATGTAGTAATTAAAAATTGTTAATTTAACATTGAGTAACCTTGCAAGAGCAGATAATTGAAAAAGAAAACAAAATGCACATGGCAATAGATTAAATACAGTTATTACCTGCACGAAGTGTATAACTTCGAGGTTAGTCACCCAACTAAAATAAATGTAATACAACAAAAAGCGGCAGCGTTCTATTTGTGAGTGTTTTGAAATTGAGTTTGCTTTGTTTTCGTGGCAGTCACACAGAGTTGCAAAAAAAATCGGCACAGTTGGAACAAAGTGATTGTAATTGTTATGCTGATGGTTAAGCCAACAAATAAAGAGACTGCAGCTTTTGCCCAACCGACCGTGAGATGCAAAGAGACAGAGAGATACAGATGGATAGAGAGAGGGAGAGTGGGCGACGATCACGTGATTCATAATAAATCAGTCAACGACGTCATCATCAAGCGTTCGTTTACCTCTCATCGAGTCAAATTAAACAAATGCAAATGCTGGCTGAGATCAGGCTCCGGGCCAACTCCCGACTACAATTAGCTCTTCTATTTTTAAGTGTGTGTGTGACCTTTTTTCGGAACACAAGACTCGGGGATGAGCAGCGCTACGAGTCGAGTTCTCTAGTCCTATTTTTAGTTGAAGTTGGAAGATATCACATGTCGCTGTCGCTCTCGCAGACTCTTCCCTAACTCTATAAATACTACTAATACGTGTTTTTTTTTTCTTTGGAGAGGGGGGGGGAGGGGGGGTGTGGTTCTAAACATTCGAAAACTTGAGTTCATATTTACAAGAAATAGGAATTGTGTCCAACTTCTTTGGCAAGTTTAATTTGTTTCGGATCATGCACCCACAAGTAAAAAACAAAAATGATTGTAACAAGAAAAAAAGGCAAATGAACCAAAAGTGTGTGAAATAAAAAATATGATTAATGTGCACATTACATTATACAACAAAATTAGGTGAGTAGACAAATTTTTATAGATTTTTATTTTAAGAAACGATATATTTTTCACAAAATCTAATAGATGCTACAAGTGCATCGAGAATAATATATTTATAATGCTAAGCATTGCTCCACTTTGATCACATTAAAGTTGCCTTACTCTGTTGACTAGTGTATGAATCGAACGCATTTCCATTGACTGCACGCGAGTTTTTAAAAGCAAATGAAACAAAGAGTCGATTTAAAAGGCCAACAAATGTGCAATGGAGAGTGCAGTGAAAGTGGGTCCACGATCCACTAGCCACCTTCCACCATCCATCCACGTCCACATTTACGTCCGTATCTTTGATTCGATTTTTTGTTTAACGCAATTGGAAATTTTTAATTATGATTACCAATGGATTACGCAGTGCTCGCAATTCGGCAATCGAATTTTTAATTGAACCAACAAACAAAGAAATCCCCCAAAAGATGAAATTACATTTGTATATACAACTCGTAACAGTTATGCAATTTCCACGGCATGTAGATGTATGTATATCTGTATTTACCATTGCATGCTATGAAAACCAAATTGGGAAGTTTTTGTTTTGAGAACTTTGCAGTAAAAACTGAAACAAATGCCGAATTCTTGATATTTGTCGAACATAAACAAACCTTGGCAACTTCTTGGCAAAATGTTTTACATATTTTTTAAATAAGTTCTTACTTCGGATAGCGCTTTAGCGTTTCATTTAAAATCGATTTCAGGTGGAAGTTGAGCTCATTGGAATGAGACGGAACCTTGAGCTTTTAGGGCAGCTACAAACACCCAAATACACAAAACGCGCACCCACAAACACACACACATATATATATATATATATTCCATATAAATATATCTTAACTGTTTTACTTTCGCCTAAACTTGACCGAGTTCCATTAGGGTCTGTGTGTGTGGGTGTGGGGCTTCAAGTTCCCAAGGCTGTGAAGCGCCAAATTATATATATTTGTATATATATATGTATACAAGCCGCACTCGATTTTACAGTTCGTCTTTCAGCGTCAAAAAGAAATGCTTAACAGAGATTTGATATATATTTATATTAATTTATATATACATATATATATGTGTATGTGTATTTGACTTCACATAACTCTCTGCAGCTAATTTTGGAATTCTTTAGAAATTTCTTTGAATATGCATTGCGCGTTGCTTCCGCATTTTTCTTCCATATAAGAACTATATATGCAATATGTATATATATATTATATATATCAGCTACATGACATATGCCAAAAATAGGTTTTTCCCCACTGCATTCGGAAAATGGTTCTTTATGGCATGTCAAAATAATCACTTTAAAATTACTTTTTCCGTGTATGCTTTTCACGCTTTTCTGGTTTATGTAAACCGTTGTTTGGAGTCTTTCAAGTGGGTCGCTCGGCTAGCTCGTTCAACTTGCACATTTCGCTCTGTCACGTTTCCACATACCCCATCCCCATCCCTACCCATACGCCTTAAGATTTGAGCCAAGAGTTAACAACTGGTGCAGAGCGGTCAAGTAGTCAATGTACAAGTTTGTTCATTGTTTTTGTATTGTGTTTGCATTTGAAATTTATATCTACTAATTTTCGTTAATTTGTAGCTCTGAGTACGAATTTCTTAGCATCTTTGCTTAAAACTCTGAACACATTTTGTTTTTACTGTGATTTCTTTGTGTTCAAGTTAAGAAAACCTAACCATTAATCAAATGAAGAGCTGCGACAAAAAAAAATGCTACTCTCCCTGCCCCTTTCTATCATCATCCATTGCTGTCACTGTCACTTTCACACTCATTTGAAGTGAGTCACCCTAATGATTATCAACATACATAAATGAATCGAAAGTACATTTCTCCTAATCAATACTCAGGAATGAGGTAAGTAGGTTTGTATATTTTATGAGCAATCTAAAGCTAACTTTAAAAGTAATATCAATCCATTTTAAATAATTTAACATAAATATTAATGGTATTCATTTCATGGACATTATGGCGTTTCAACATTTTCCATTTCATCATTTTCGTATGTTTCATTTTATGTTGTCTCGCTCGCTGTGTGGAAAAGGTGAAGGGTATTTTTATGTATACAAATGTATACAACTATTGTTGTTTCGTCTGTCATACACTGTAATAAGTAATAAAGTCTATTGGCAAATAAAGCGTTTCGCAATGTTTCTAACTATGCAAATGAGTAATGTTAACTAAGTCTGATAAGAATTTTAGTAGGTCGCATGTAGACCTTGCCAAGAGTTGTCTGCAACGTATAACAGTTCCGGCAACCTTGGCCTTTAATCAGTCATATTGGGCAAATTATCTTATCGATGCATATGACAATATACATACAATATATAAGTATATAGCCAACATATGTTTTGGCAGGGAAATCTGACCTAAATATTAAAATATTCCATTGTTTTGTCTACCGATTGCATAGCACGACAAACTACAATATCCAATTTGATTGTTATAAAGTTGAATTGTCATCGGATCGATTGATTGCTAATCAGAGCTGCGTATTGCGTATTGTTTAGCCCAATGCCCAAGAGGGGACTTACCGTTTGCGTTTGCCGCCGCATTCGAGCACCTTCTTCTTCTCCCAGCCCTCGTCGGTTTTCACCCAGGCCTCGCCAGGTGAGCGAAAATCTTTCGAAATGAACGCCATGTGATGTGATTTGTCGCCTATTAAGCTTTATTTGTGGATTACGTGTATGTGCTTTTTAATTACTCTTAATGCTATTTCTTTATTGTTTTATTATGATTTTCTTTTTTATGCGGACGGCGGTTTTGAATAACGCGTTTTACGCTTGCGTCTCACTCGGTTAAGTCTGCTTAGTGTGTCTGTTTGCTGTTAGCTGCAAGAGTAAAAGAGTAATGTGTGTGAAACTTCGAAATTGTATGCAATTCTATTAAGCAGCGGATACAAAAAAATTTGTTGCGCATTTTCCAATTTTATAAGCAATTAAGTGACGCTCTAGTCGAACTGTAAATACACTTCACGCTGCCAAAAGTGCTTATTGTCATTTCGGACACATTCTGCCATATATATAAATGGGAAAAAAATTTAAATTAAGCAACAGGCTAATATGGTGCAACATTTTTGATGAAATATTTTAATTACTCCATCTTTTCACTAGTTTCTAGCGAATTGAGTTGGGAAGAGTATAAAAACATTCGCCAATTAATTGTGATGCGGAATCAAAACAAAATATAAACGAGCCAAATAAAGGCAAAGAGCTAAAGCCAGAGAACACGCTCACACATACACAAGCGAAAGAGAGCGAGAGAGATGAGCAGACGACCAGCTGTTAGCTGAGTGACTTGTTAAGGGTTAAGGGGCTATGGTGGGGTAGAGTGGCTGCCTGTTTGTCGCTCAAGAGGAGCGCACGAATCATGCGTTGTTATGCTATCTGCGTCTCTCTCGCTCTGTTGTTCCGTTTGTTTTCCTTTGTGTGTGCATGTGTGCGAGCGTGGAGCTGTGGGTACACAGCTGATTTCTGCAATTACGCGTTTGTTTTGCTTTTGTAGTTGCTAGTGTTGATGTTGTTGTTTTGATTTTGTTTTTTGTTATACATTTTTTCAGCTTGCTCTCAAAACACGCAACAAAATTTTTCGTAGTAACATTTTTTGCTTTCATTTCCTCAATTAAGTAATTTTGAGTCGCACACATATGGACAAATACATTTGTTAACTGCATATATATATATATAGATATATTATATATATATATAATGTGTGTGTGTGTGTGTATGTGTGTAATTGTTTTGTAATTGCTCAAATCAAAACGCATTTTTTTCTTTGTCAGTATAGGTAACCATAGGTAAAAAACGAACTTTGTAAATTGGCTGGTTTCGTTTTGTGAGTTAATTTCCACTTTGCTTTTGCTTAGAAGTGGCAGTAATTCAAGTCTCAGTTTTATGGAGATTGGTTAAATTATAGCACTCGACGGAACACAAATTACAATGCTACTGCACAGCTCCACAAACTCCACGAACTGCTTCACTCGACGCGCTTCACGTTGCACTCGAGCCCCAATCTGAAAGCACTATGTGCAAATGTTGCTCAACATTGCATGAGCGCTACTCAAATGTTTAACAACATGTATCCTCACCTAGACAAGTATCGCAGCATGTTGCCTCATATTCCACAGATTGGCCGCGCATACATTTTCAAATTTCTAGCAACAAGTTTCCTCAGTTAAGGAACACGATTGTCATATGCAGTACAAATGTACCATTGATTTAAATGCATGCATTAAAATGAACGAGTACCCTTATTATGTCTAGAGAAAGGTTTTACAGTTTCATAATTTGTAGTACAAATAACTGGCAGCCACGCTTAGGAACATGTACAAAAAAGCTTTAACAACGTACGCTCTAATAAATTCGATGTGAACTATCGATTGCTTTCGTGCATAGTCGATCGATACGTGCTAATCAACGATTTAGTCCCATCACTAATTCATGTGAGATTTCGTAATTTTTGCCGAAAATTGTTCAATATAATTGAGAAGAAAAGTTCCCTTCAAGCAGGCTAATAAAGATCTCGACCCGAATTGTATAATAATGTCGGCATCGGAACAAGGACCCAAAATCAAGTACGGCGAAACCGCACCCAAGCTAGACAAGGCCCAGCTGCAGTTCATGAAACTGATCGAACAGCAGAACTTGGATCGTGTGCAAAAATTGAAACGCACGCGACGCAACAATTTGCTGACTGCCGGCGCACTCGGTGTCTCCGTGCTGGCCATTTACGGTTACTCCATATTCTCGGTGCAGCAGGAGAAGTTCCTCGACGACTTTGACGAGCCGAAGAAAGTGACCACCAACTAATAAAAACGTTAAATAATCAGCCCGCAACCAACAGTTACAGTTAATCCACTAGTCGTTAAGCGTTTTTTTTTACACAACTTTGAAATCGTTGCATCAACCACACAACCATCAATGTAAGTATTCCTCAAATGTGATATGACCTGCAACAAGGATTAATTTCTTAATTGCTCGCTTGCAGATGTCCCAAGCGACGGCGCGCATCCTAAGCGGCGGCGTCCGACTGCCGCCGTTGCCTACCATTCGCGATCTGGTCAAGCTGTACAAGCTGCAGGCGATGAAGCAGCTAAGCCAGAACTTTCTCATGGACGAGCGGCTGACGGACAAGATTGTCAAGTCGGCGGGTCGCATAGATTCGCGGGACATTGTCCTCGAGGTGGGCCCCGGACCCGGTGGAATAACGCGTTCCATTTTACGGAGGCAGCCGCAGCGTCTGATCCTGGTCGAGAAGGATGCACGCTTTACGGAAACGTTGCAACTGCTGCGTGAATGTGCCAGTCCCTTGCAAATGCAGGTGGACATCTACCACGAGGACATCCTGCGCTTCAACATCGAGCAACATGTGCCGGACACCGCACAGCGTCTCCATCTAATAGGCAATCTGCCGTTTGCCATCTCCACACGTCTGCTGATCAATTGGTATGAGGATCTGGCGGCGAGACGTGGTGCCTTTCGACGCAACGACACTTGCATGACGCTCACCTTCCAAAAGGAAGTTGCCGAACGCATTTGCGCCCAGCTGGGCAGTGAGCAGCGTAGTCGTCTCTCGATCATGTCCCAGATCTGGACGCAGCCGTTGCTAAAGTTCATCATACCGGGCAAAGCGTTTGTGCCCAAGCCCCAGGTGGATGTTGGCGTTGTCAAGGTGATGCCCCTCAAGCAACCCAAGACGCAGCTACCCTTTGCGCTCGTGGAGCGCGTCGTGCGTCACATTTTCAGCATGCGTCAAAAATATTGTCGCCGTGGCTTTGGTACCCTTCTCCCGCCGGATGGCCGTGAGGAGATTACACACAAGCTGTTCAAGCTGGCCGATGTACAGGATACGCTGCGTCCCTTTGAGCTATCTGTGTCCGAGTGCCTGCGTCTCGCCGACGTCTATGCTGAGCATGTGGCTGCCAATCCCGAGGTGGCTAGCTACGATTTCCGTGCGCCAAGGCAGGAGCGCAACCAGGACTGAATCAACGATTTCATCACATTTCTTTTGTTTTTCGTGTATACTGTATAAAATATGTATTACATAAGTTTTGTTCAGTCAATTAGAGACTACAACAGAGAAAATATTAAAAATTGTACAAAAATTATGTGCGTTGTTTGCGGACGGAATGTTTGCTAGACGAGATTCGAGTTACAAAATTGAACTGTCGTTAACTCTAAATAAGGCACTTTGGTACTTGAAATTGCAGTACGGTTTAGTGGAATACTCTGGGCAGTAGCAGCAGCAGGATCACAACTGCTCCAGCTAGTGCTGAAAGATGATGCAGACCGCTGGCAGCATTGCAACGATGGTCGAGGAAGCAGAAGCAGAAGGTTGTCTCGGTGAAGTAATCACGCTTCACATCGTGCTCCTTAATCGTGTGGTTGACATAGTGGCCCAGGCGCACATCCGTGGCGGCCGGGCGGCAGCCCTCGTACTTGTCCGCGGGTATGTCAGTGCGAAAGCTGAGCGCACTGAGGCAATCGCGGGTAATCGTCTCCTTGGCGCCGCGTCTCTCCGTCACCTTGACGCAGATGTCGTTGGTCTCGGGACACTGTTCGCCGAGAAAACCGATGCCGCGCCAGTTGAAATTGTCGGCGCAACCGGGTGTCGCCGATGTGCAGCGATAACACCAAATAGCAGCACCTGTTAATGCATATCCGATTTATATTTATATCCACAATTCTCAATTGTTTACGAATTGTTGCTTTTTCTTCTTCTGGTCATCTCACTTAGAGTTTTAGTGACTTACCTTCGTGTATGAAGGCCGCCAATAATAGCAGGACAGTGAGCAATGCATGTGCTTGCATATTTAATTGATATAGTTCAACAATTAGAGAAGCTTAGCAATTATAATTGTTATATTTATTTTGCTTTCGCGACAAAAACAACGCCCAAGCTAGGGATAACGATGACACACGTTTATGTTATCGAATGTGTTCTATCGAACATCCACCACAATTTACGCATCACCAGTGCTTGAAAACACAACAGGTGTTGCTAACATATGAACTATATGAAAGACTCACCTAGTTTGTAAAGCAAATAACATAAACAATCTTTGTTGTCTCTCTCCTTATTTGACTTTGTGTTTAGCAAATTTACTTTCGCTGTGACGATCACATTTATGTTTGTTTTTTTTTATTGCACATAATGAATTTATTGCCATTTTGTTTACCTATTTACAACCTATTTCCGAAAAACAGAGTTTTGTTGTTTCCTACTAACAGTCATTTATATTTTTAGAGCTGCAAATTTAGTATGCAAATCAGCGTCAGAGTACGGCGAACCAATAAACTTTTTCTCGTATTTGGTGATCGCTTTTTGAGTATATTTTATGGTGGAATGTGCAATGTTTGCCAAATCAATATGGCCAAGTGATGATTCAGTCGTCCAAGACGAGACACAGGCACTGCTAATTGAACCAGCGGCTTCGGTTTTTGTTGACAAGTCCATACAAAGACGACTTATGCGTAATCCAGTGAATGTTGGAGCGTCACACTTTATTAATTCGATGCCGAAGAAAGATGCCCAAGTATATCTCAACAACAATGGCCCAAGACTGCACAATGAGTATACAGAATTTATGCTTTAATTTACACATAAAACGCATTTGTTTTTAATATTAATTTTTTATTATTGAGTTTTTGTTGTTTATAACTAAGAAACTAAACCATTTATACAGTTAGTTACGTTTGCAAATATCGCATACAGTGTTTTTTGAAATAATCAAAAAAGGAGAGGAAAAAGTTAATCATATTATTTACGTATGCTCACACATGAAACATGGATAAAAGATCATCAAGAGTTTTACAAAGAAATTATGCAAGTTGTTTTGTTATATACAAAATTGAATAATAAATAAATAATGCCTTCTAAATGAATCATTCACACAAACCAAACAAACAAGCTTACTAACTAAGAAACAGACTCGCACACACACAGTCAAATAACTAGAAAACTACGAATACATTTTATGTAAAATCACGTTTCAGGTCTGTAGCAGGCCCAACCCCCATACCCCAAATTGCCCGATGTAGAAAATATGTAATGTTTTCTCTTTGCTGGAGTCTTTAACTAAATGGAGACGACAAACTCCTTGCCGGTCTTGAAGTCGACGCACTTGAACTGTGGACAGCACTTGGGGAAGCTCCAGTTGAGGTCACTGGGAAGCTCCTCGCAGCCGGGCATCTCGATGTAGGGACAGGTCTCGATATTGATCTGACGCGCCTGAATGTCGCACGTCATGGCGGCACAGATGCCCTTCGGCTTATACTCCTTGTTGGGGAGCATGGAGCGTCTGGTCAGCTTGTCGTAGCATTTGCCGGGATGCGCTGTAAGTTGAAATAATAAAGAATGCGAATCAGTTAAACCGGAAGTTATTTTTCTTGTTGTGCTTTATTGCAGCTGCTTGCATTTTGCTTTTTTTCTTCATATTTTCCATTTCTGATTTATGCACAAGGAAGTGGGCATTATGCAAAACTCACTGGGGCAACTGCCAATACACATATGTACATACTATATGTATATGTGTAACCATCTATAAATATCTGTAAGTATTTACTTTCAAAATGATTTCGACGTGACTATCTCAAAAAACTGATCAAAAGACTTAAGCCACGAACTTGATAGTCACGCCGCAGTCAACTGTGTGCAAATAATGCTCTCTTGTGGCATGTTTAAAAATAAAACTCTCGAGTGGAGGTACTTGCAAACAATTGACAGCCACGCTATTATTTATAACAATTAGCCGCCGGCTATCGACATTTTGATTAATGGTACTTCTCCATTCAGGTCGGAGGCGGTGCGATCTTAAAGAGTTTTGTACATTAATTTTAATAGTTGCTTTGTTGTTGTAGTGGTTGTTGTTGCTATTTTTGCTAATTGAGATTGGGCTAAAGAAATTCGCGTGAACTCATCGCCTATTTTTAAGCATTAGTTAGTTAGTTCGGCATTCATTTAACCCGGTCAGCAGATGGACGACCTTCACGATAACAGACAAACAATAAATCGGGAGGTGAATAAGAAAAACAAGCATTTTATCAAGAGCTGGGATACTTTTGTAACACAAATCCGCATAGCTATGCAAATTAGCAGAGCGCATCTTAATTCGTTAATAAAATACCAGCAATATTTAAAAATCAGCACATTTCTTATGCTAATTTTTGGCAGAAGCGAAAAAACGCAAAAAACCCAAAAACCAAATTTGTATCAGCAAAACAGAAAAAGAAAGAAAAACACAAAATACATAATTTAGCTGTTGTTTGCTACTAATTTGGCATCGACTGTCTTGCGTTGTTTTTATTACGATACTTTTGTTTTATATTTTTTTGGAATGTTGACGTCAACGAAAACAGCAAAACAAAAAATATCTAAGTCCCATAACTCAAAACAAAGCAAATGCGAAAAACACCCAAAAACAACAATACCAAATTATCATAACTTTGAGTCTAATATCTGACGTCGACATTTAAAAAGTGGCAATTTAAGGTAGAACAATTCTCTAAAATTTGCGACAAATCAAAACTATCACAGATCTTCTTCTCAACTTGAACCATAAATCAATCACAGAAACTGTCAACCGCTTTTAACTTTATTAGCTTTTTTATTGTTGCTAAAAGTTGTTTATGACTGAAATTCATTAAAATTTAATTAAAATGCGTCAGTTTCTCAAATTGTGGAAAAATTTGGATTTGATAGCTCTAAAGAAATTATATATAAAATACTGTCTGCTTATATTAACTTGATTTTTGTTTCAAACAAAAAAAATTAGAAGAAAATAATGAAAGTGCAATCCGAATTTTAGAATCAAGATTCTTATTGTTTCTAGCATACTAACCAGGATTAATTATCGCAGGCTGAGTGTAAACAGCCGCTTCGGCAATGCAGGCGAGGCACGCGAGGAACGCGATTGCGACACAAACTTTTTCCGCGTACATTTTAATTGTTAATTTTTGTTCTTTGTGTAAATTGTTGCAAATTTTGTGTTGTTGTTTAATGGTGTTTGTTAGACTACGTTCCGTTCACAGGTAGTTCAACTTTTGAAAACTTTTTACAACGTTTAGCTTGTTTGTGCTTTATGATATTGTTGTCGAGCTTTGCACTGGGCATTTAACAGTCAGCAACTGAGGCTATAGCAGCCAGTGACGCTCATATTTAAGCGAATATCGCTGCCCTGTCGTGTCACACAGACTCACTCACACTAAAGCTCTCTCGCACTTCTCTATTTTTCTGCACTCTCCCGCTCTCCGGCCTAAAAGCACATGTTTTCTTTTTTTTTATTGTTGTTGTTTGCTTCAGCGTTTTCGCTTTACATTTTTGCGTCTTGGGTTATTCCGCGACTAACGCGCCAACAATAAATCTTAAGGCCCATCTGCAGTGCGTAAACGTCCATTCTTGTGTGTGTGTGTGTGAGTAGTTACTATTTGCCTTGCCGGCGAAATGCTTTTTATTTTTTCACTATTTCACTTGGCCGCCATTATTGTTATTGTTCTATGAGAGTCGCCCACGCCCCTTTGGCTCAATTCATTGTTCTGCATTAATTTGCAGTTGGTGTAATTAATTGCTTGACACTTCAAATGGTAATCGGTTCGTCGACGGGTTTATCCAAATCCGTCTGGCTCTCTGTGGGTCGTGGGAATAGATGTAGGCGTGCGTTGCGGGCGTTTTGTCCAGCCCCTCTTTGCTTTCATTTTATGGCATTGTAATATCTTTAGAGCTGACATACTCGTCTTACTATTGATTTATCATCGGTTTGTTATGATATATTTATTAGTAGTAAGGTGTTTCGAAGAGCCGTAAATAAATTTTTGATATACTCTACTTCCAATTACAGCTTAAACTTTACTTTACTTTACTTACTGTATATTTTCAGTTTAATTCAGTTGATAAAAACTTACACTTATATTTTTTTAATGCCTTTAGAGTATGATTAAAAGTTTGTCCTGACAGGGCTTGATGACTCTCCCTATCTCTCTCCCCCCCAGTCAAGTATGATGGGGTTGCTTGCATTGCTTATTATGCCATTCGACTGGCGCCAAGTTGACGCCACCGGCCGCCAGGGGGCGTATCATTTAATAAAAACTAGTCGCCTGTTTTTTTTTTGCTGTTGTTGTTGTTTTTTTTATTGCATACCACAGCTTAAATACCTATTATCCGTGTCCGGCATTGCACGTCATTCTTAACAACTAAGAAAGGACAGCAGCTTTTTTTGTTACATGACAACAATCAACTATTTAATGCTATCACAGCGTCCTGTTAGCGAATCTCTAAGTTTTGGTACATACGTAGAATAAAATGAATGATTCCAGCTGATGTATTTATTGTTTATTTGTGGCCTCTTATTCCATATTATTCTTGTTGTCGTCTCAGTATCCCAACATACTCGTTTAACCCGTTCCAAGCCTCGATACGCATGTCACACTTGCAACAAGCGACAAGTAACAACTACGCAGTGTGACGTCAATGTTGTTGTTATTGTTATAGTTGCTGTTGTTTTGTTTGCTTGTGTTTGGCGTTGGTGCCACTGACATTGCCTTGGCCTGGCAAGTCAGCAGCAGAGACTGAAACCGAGATCATTTTACGGCGCACGCTGGAATTTATTAATTATGACCGGGTACAAAATTTTAGTTTTGCTTTAGCACAATGCTCGAGGAGCGGCAGCCGGTCGACAGCTATGCTAAAAATTCCACTCTGAACAGCCGTTTTATTGCTGATTTATTGTTGATTCGTATTAATGTTATTGCTCATTTTTGGACTACGTGCCAATCTGACGTTGTAACCAAAAGAAACCAAAAAAAAAAAACAAAAATCAATGTAAACAAAAAAATACAATTAAAAAAAAAGATACAAATTGATAAATATTTATAGGGTTTAGGTTTTTTGTTTTGACGTGACGCATAATTAGTTATAAATTGTGTATTAAAACAGTCCGTTCGCATACAGTAGCTGGCTTTTAGCACCCTCCCCTCCCCAGTCACCCCCTCTCCTCAAGCGACATGAAAACAAAATTCTTGATTAATTTTATTTGATGTGTGCTGCGTACAAGCAAACAATTCTGTCCCCTGATATATGTTGTTTATATAGATCTCACAACCTGATATTTTATTTATTATTCTTTCACTATTTTATTATTCTTTCCATTTAGTTTTAAGTGTGATGGATCAAAAGTTACGCAAATTAAAACTTTCGTATATTTAATTGACTTGCTTAAGATATTATGGTTCAACATTTATGCGGTATTCCCCAGTATTGTATGGGAACCCACTGACAGGGAAAGACATTTCTTTCAGAGTCACAAAAATGCAGACTTTATAAATTAATTTAAACTAAATTTGCATATTTAGCACGTTGTATTTGTTTTTTCTCTTAATTTTTTCTCCGTTGAAAACCCCAAAATACCAAATCCGCATTCGAAGGGTAGAAGAAATCAAAAAGAGTCTGGCGCCAAAGAAATTGCGAATAATCCATCAAGTCGTGTTTTGAGTGGATTTGTTTATCAGTGTCAGTCTCAGACTGTCTCAGTATCAATGTCGTTGCTAGCCTCCAGCTCCAGCCTCCGACATGTGCTAATCGCTCCGATGGAGCGTTGCGTGAGGTGTTTTTTGTCTTATTTTTTATTACACATCAACGTCGCCAAATGTCGGCATCGTCTCGCTACCGTCCGACCGGTCCACAGACGAATTTTTGAATCTATTTCCCGATCGAAATGTGGACGCAGCATCAGCAGCAGAAGTTTACTGCGGCTGTGTCTAATTATGCAGGAATTTGTAGAGGCGGCGTCTCCGAGTCGCAACGATAAATTCTGCGAATTTGACAGTTTTTTTCCATATGCTTTTATTATGCATATATGACAGACTAATATCATAAATTCTTCAAATTAACAGGAATAAATTGTGGATTTTCAAGATCACAGATTCATAATGTACTCATTTAGGTAAAGTTGATCATTTTTTCATGTCTGCTGGAAAAACAAAACAAACATTACATACATGCATATACATATATGTACACACAATCGTAGGTAACGGAGCTCTGCAGAATACACACAAAAACATGTTGACGCTCGTGTTGATTAGCATGCCATCTCTTTCTCACACATGCGGCAATTGATATTAATGAGATCAATATGAGATTATATTTTCCACAATAACTTGGTTGTTTCTTATTCGATCTTGATGAAATTTAGACAGTTGCTCAACAATATGTGCCGGGTATACGAGAACCTATATTCCAATTTGGAAGTCTTTAGCTCTTATAGTCTCAGAGATCTGCGTGTTGATATAAACAGACGGACAGCTGGACGGACGGATATGGGTATATCAACTCGGCTGTTGACCCTGAATATATATACTTTATGGTGTCGGAGATGCTGCCTTTTGCTTGTTACATACATGTGCACAAGACCATTATACCCTTTTTACCCATTTTTAATGGGTTCATGGTATAAAAATGTAGCAAGCCAGCCTATTTCAATTCATATCTCAGACAGAATTGTTTTCGAAATTCAAGTTATTGGAAATAGTATGAAATAGCGGTTAAATGGCAAATCGAAATGTGAATACAATAATCATACAGCTGGTTCGCGCCCTTAAGAGAATCAATCAGCCGGTTACCATTCAGGAGCTGATTACCTTTTCCAATCTCCCACAGAAAAATCGTCGTCGAATCAAAAGGACGATAAGAGAGATACTCGAAATTGCTGTGAGACTTGGCCATGTTAAGAAATCCAGGCGGCGTTATTCTGCCGTTAGCCACTTCAAGGATAATCAGCCGTTATGCTACGATTAACATCGTTGGACTTTTGTCAACGGTGACTGAAAATATTTTTACGGGTATTACAAGTCTGACTTCGACTACTTGCTGACAACTATTTGTGTCTTAATCTATTAGTTATGAAATAACTGAGTATTTTAATCTCTCGGAGATTAAACAACATGAAATGGACAATAAAGCCATAGCATGCCTGAATTAATTTGTTAATTTATTTTGTGCACAGTTGCTAATAGCAGAGGCGGGACGATTATTGCTACCCACACGTTATTTTTTGGAGCTTGATCGCTCCACTGGCAAAAATCACTTAGCAGACAACGAATTGTCAGACAAACAAATATATGCCGACATTTAACTAAATGAAATGAGCTGTAAAATAACGAAAATTATATTACACAAGATGGGGGCAATCGATTCATTTAGCCAAATTCTTTTTTTTTTCAGCCAAGCGACTAAAAGTTCCAGTCTCTGTTGTTATTTCGGGTTAAACCCAGTGCAAAAGAGCATCTCTTTAATCAACTCGCCTCGCCTCGAGTCGCTTCTCTAATAAGCATAGTCGAACTAGTCCAAAATGCCGGCGACTTTCTGACGCCGTCGCCGCCTCTATGACGCTGTTTACTTTCACGATCCGGTCCGCGATTGAATTTCAATTGTGTGACGTGGAATAACCAAAACTATGCATATATATATATATGTATATATATATATCTACCAAACACAAACATGTATTGTAATTTTATTTGCAAAATACAAATTTAATTAGGTGAATTTGTCAACTAAACAGAGGTTGGTCAAAATAAAACACCAATACATTTAAATACAGGGCCGGGGCCAGAGAACCCAGCTTAACTTGGAACAGCCAAGATTTAGGAATTCCCATTCGTATGTTTTAAAACTCCAATTTATTAGAGTAAGAGATAATTTGCATTCCAAATTTGCTACACGGCGAAAAAACACATTGGTTTTTGATATTTTATTTGTGCTACTGTCTACCATTTATCCATAAAATAATATATATATATTTTTCAACTATAATTATCTCGTTATTATCCGAATATTAATAAAATATAAACGATTTTTGTAATTTAATTGTGAGTATTAGCTAACTTAAACTACGTCGAAAAACATTGAATTTTAAATAGCTTTGTTGACCGGAGTCAATCTGACGACATTTAAATTTTGATGCCCAGTGCGATATCATAACGTTTATGTACGTTTTAAACAATTTGAATTTATATGGTTTCTATAACACGACTGACAGCGAACTGAATATTTCGTATTTGTGTAGTTATATAAGTCCACGCCTAATTTTATCCGACAAACTTAAAAGTCAACTTTCGACTGATTCTTGCTATGCCAGACGCACTTACTGACTGAAGCAAAAATATATATACAAGTTTGAGCTCATTCGAAAAAAAGACAAAATGGAAAAATAAATAAGTTATACCATTTATATTGTGTACAAAAAGCAAATATATGTTTTTTTTACGAGAAAGAATTCAGAGAATGAGTATTTCTTGCTTCTGGTATAAGTGAACCAAAACTTTAGGTATATGTTTTTATAGATACTTTCATATGGATTCACAAAACGGTATAGTTTATATAGTTTATTAAATAATTTATATTTTTAAGCAGTGGATTGATGTATGCAATTGCAATTAAAAGATTTGGTGTAGTGTGTAGAATGCGGTTATCGATAAGTAAAGTACCGAATACAATAACCATATATCGATACTATCGGATATAATATCGATTGTACTGCTCTGCACTGTGTAATTTTCCGCGAATCTAGCATGTTTGTTGCGTGATTTATTTATATTTATTAATCTAACCAGCAGGCCGTGGTGACCAAAAAATTGAAAGCACTCAACAGGTGTAGTTGCTGCTGTGGCCATGGCTGAAGTCAAGGATTGGCGGCCCTTTGTCTATGGCGGAATGGCATCCATAACAGCCGAATTTGGTAAGTTAAAAGCGGTGATGATATTTGACTGTAGAATCTGGTGTAAACAAACACTTGCTCGTCTCCTACATGTATATTTGTGTGTGTGTGTGTATGAACATGTGTACTCTTTGCAGGCACATTTCCCATCGACACAACAAAGACGCGCCTACAAATTCAAGGACAGAAAATTGATCAGACATTTTCACAATTGCGATACCGTGGAATGACTGATGCATTTGTTAAAATCTCCAAGGAGGAAGGACTGAGAGCATTGTATTCCGGGTAAGTCAACAACTATGCTCCGTCCAGAATGCACTCAAGTGACCCAATAACGTGCAAACTTCTGATTCCATTTGCATCCATATGTAAATTATTACGCATGTATGCAAAACTGCAGTGTGCAAATTGATAAAGAGCAACGGCAAACTGATTTAAAATCCGAATTATTCATACCCTTACAATTTGAATTAATTATTTGAAATGATGTTAAAAGCATTATAACAATCATAGCTAGAACAGATATATATTGGCAAACATTGAAATTCGTCTCACAAGAAGTCATTTGTTGACAGACGTGCGCTCCCATGCATATAAAAATTACAATACCCTCTGTTAAGGTATACGTAGTCGTCTCGTGCAATAATCCATTACTGAACTACATCATACGAAAGTGGCAATAAACTTTGGCCCTGTCTGATAAGCACAACAACAGCAGCAGCAACAGCAGTCACCCCTTTTAGACTTTGAAATTTAATTTCTGTGATAGCCAGATATCAGCTAAGCAATTATTGTCTTGCAGCATTTGGCCGGCGGTGCTGCGACAGGCGACCTATGGCACTATCAAATTCGGCACATACTACACGCTTAAGAAGCTGGCTAATGAGCGCGGTCTGCTAACGCACAGCGATGGCAGTGAGCGTGTGTGGAGCAATATCATCTGTGCAGCGGGTGCGGGCGCCATCTCATCGGCAATTGCCAATCCGACGGATGTGCTCAAGGTGCGCATGCAAGTGCATGGCAAGGGCACCGATCAACTAGGTCTACTTGGCTGCTTCCGCGAGATCTACAAGTTTGAGGGTGTGCGCGGATTGTGGCGTGGCGTTGGCCCAACGGCACAGCGAGCTGTGGTTATTGCATCCGTCGAGCTGCCCGTCTATGATTTTTGCAAACTGCAGCTGATGAGCGCTTTTGGGGATCACGTCGCGAATCATTTTATGTAAGCACTGCGCGCACACATTATTTGTAAACACCATTTATTTGACGTTTATCACATTTTAGTTCGAGTTTCATTGCAAGCTTGGGCAGCGCCGTTGCCTCGACACCAATCGATGTGATTCGGGTAAGTGGAAATTCGCAGAATGTAATATGATGTAATTAAGTGTTGCTAACATACTCACTTTTAATAGACGCGCCTGATGAATCAGAGGCATGTGACTGTAGTGAATGGTGGCCTTGCCACTGCAGCTGCAACAACACCGAAGCTCTACAGTGGAAGTCTGGATTGCGCTGTGCAGACGATTCGTAACGAGGGTCTGCTGGCATTGTACAAAGGCTTCATACCCACGTGGGTGCGCATGGGCCCCTGGAACATTATTTTCTTCATAACGTACGAGCAACTAAAGAAATATTAGCATCGTCGTAGATCAAAAGACATCAAGTACAAGATGTATTTAGCATTGAAACCAAAAACAAGAGAAAATCTATTTTAAAATAGGAGCATATTTGAAATCAAATCGAGCCAGGCAGTTGCCACTAATGAGCCTGTTGCATATTGACTATTTAGTAGCCAGAATGAATTTCCGTCATCCAATAAGTTTACGTACGACAAATGTAATGACAGTTGAAATAATTCCTAATTTGGCCAGAAACATTTGAACTATTTGCATTTCGAAAAAGATAGGTAAATCCCATGGAGTGCTTGACAATTGGAAGAGCGCAAAGTATTCCTCTAGTCTTGTTAATGCCATTTAATTTCAAATGCATTTTTTATTCACAACTTTGTGTGTACAAATATGACATCTTGCGGAACGCATTTAGGAATTAATATTGTTAACTTAAGGAAAAAATGTGACAAAAATTAGTACAATTTAGCTTTTGATTTGGCTTATTTAGTTTAGTTTGAAATTGTATTAAATCGCACTTTTCATTTATTTACAGCAGTTAATTGAAATAGTTTGCATTACTTCCAAAAAAAAATGTATGCTGTAAATATGTACATATAGTAATTCACTTATATATGATATAATACATACCAAACAACGATATGCAAGAGCAGAACTAATTAATAAACAGATCGTGTGAAATCTCATAACACTTATAATTAATGTGTGTAAACTTTTTTTTTATAAATTACAACAATTCAATTTCGCTTTTTTTGATTTCTTGAAATTATTTGCATAATACACACATAACTTGTTAATAATTTTGTTCTTCAACACGGCTCTAGTGTGTGAGCCAACTGAGCTTATTGTGAGCTTATTGGATCGGTACACCTATTTTTCTAATACGATCGATACGAAGCAAACATGAATTAAAAAACAGATTAGTGCAATTATTTCTCAAAAACAAAAAACTGTTTCGAATCACCTCTTTAAATTCTCTTATTAACTGTATAACAAAATAAGTGTATAGTGAAAAAATTGTACATATTAAATAACAAAAGCTTTATTATTTTGAATTGTAAGTCATGAATTTATTAGTTATGCTATATAAACTTATTTATATTTTATTCTCTCTTTACAATGAGAATGCTATATTAAATATCGTGTAATGTTTTTGAATTCAGCGCCCTAGGCGCCCTTTCGATTATTCCGTAATGCGATAACAAAAATTGCAATCATAGTTTATCGACAAATTGTCATCAATAGTTGAGTTAACGGATTTCGTGGCGTCGAAAATACGCACCTTGAAAAATTTTTCAGAAGTAAAATTACCATATTATAGTTGTCAAAAGTGTCAAAAGATTTCTTACTACGATTTGTTCAATGGATTTCTTTACTGCTCTTTCGACCGGCGCTAGTGTCAATGTGAGTAATTTAAATAGCGAATAAAAATATTTGCATATATGTAGCTCGATTTATTTACAAGTTCGCGACCGAGGAGTATATATACAGTTTCATCCAGGCCGCCGCCGCCGATCCCCACAACTGGTTGGCCAAGGTGTCGCATAACTTTGTCGGACAGTGTTTCCAAGTGCTCGGCCTGAAGTTCAATGCCTGCGTCGAGTCCTTTCAGCAGTTCAACTACGATCATCCATATTGCGATGACAACTTGAACTACGTGTTTCATGAAGTGCCATTTGTGTTGAGTCGAGTTGAGGCGTTTTTCGACGAGTTGCCTAAGCGTCTGGCTCACTATGAGCGGCAAGTTGCACAGGATAGGCCAGTCACACGCTTGGGCCAGCAATTCTATGATCTAACAAAACCTGTGCCCTGCTACTTGCGCGTGGTCAGCGTCTGGACGGAGGTAGTGCGTGGCATTGCTGATAAACTGCAGTTGAACTTCAATCTAATTGATCGGTTCATCTGCGAACCGTTGGCCAGATTGTCATTTAGCCTACTTCATGGCCTGGTCGGTCTGCTACCCGATTATGGTGAAAAATTTGAGCTGCTCAACCAGGTTTGCTTAATCCTTGCCGTTGTCGCCCGCTATGGCATATTGTAAGTGCTTGCTCACAGTCAGCATTTATCAATCAAATAACACATAATTCATATTCGCATTGGCAGCTACGAGGCGACCTGTCAGGCCATACTGACACCTATGTTGGACATATTTGCCGAACACTTTCAACTTTTCTGCGGGGCAACAAAATCCGCTCTGAATTTCATCTACGTTGTGATCAGCTGCGAGGTATAACTAACGGTTACAATAAGAATAGTTAAGCTACGACAGTAATTGAAATCTTATGTTTCCAGATGTCGAACAGTGACCCTTATATTCTGACATATAAGTTTTTGATCTCGATGTTAGATAGATTTGCGGATGGACAGCAGCGCGATTCAGCGAACAATTTATATTTGCGCCTGTTTACCAACGAACTAATCACCGACAAATATCTGGCCATACAATTTGAGATGCTCAAAGGGCAAAATACCAATCCTTTGCGTTTGGCTACGCTTCAATATTTACAAACTTTGCAGCAGTAAGCTAGCCTCTTATTTTGAATTTCACGCACACACACTTATCAGTCTTACATCTTAGGCACCTGGTCAGCGCAGAGATCTTCCCATTACGTTTTCTGCAGCAAATATTGATGATTGTATTGGACGTTTTGCGTGCATCGAATGCTGTGTGCTCCTTGGCTGCACAGCTGTATGTGACTCTGGCTCAGCGCCAGCTACATGAGCGTCAGATATTTGTACACATATTGGAATTGTTTCTAATAGCACAGCATAGCGCACAAAAAAAGGTTGTCAGCTTTGACAAGTTTATGCTGCTCTTGAAAAACTATATAAAGAAGCTGACGCCGCACTTTCCGGCTCTACAGCTCTTCAAAACCTATCAAAATGTGTTCAGTGCTTCAGATATGCGACTGGAGGTCATTCAATTGTCCGCTCAAGCTGTTTGCGCCCTCTTTGAACTTTACACGGAGCAGTATGCTGAAAGCGAGCTGGCCCAAAAGCAGGTGCACAAGCTTCTGGCCAATTGGCCAGATCTACTTGAAAGGTCTGCTCAGCGGCCAGAGATACGTACCGTTATTTTTGGCATTTACAGTGTCGTGGACTTTCAGGCCATCGTGAAGCAAAAGTCAAGAGTGAGTTGTTGGTAAAATAAAGTGCATTTAATTTACAATCGATCACTTTTGCAGTTGATTTTTGCGCTGGAAAGACACTGTTTGAATCTGTTCTTGGATGATGAGACGCTTAACGAAGCCGAGTTCTCAATACTATTCACCAACATATGTCGCTCCGTGGAGGTGACAGGAAATGAAGAGTTGCTTGTAGCTGCTGCACTGAATTTGCAGGATAAATATGCAGAGATATCAGTGCACTTGCAAGATCGCGATCCAGAGGAAGCACAACCTGAGCGACTGATGGAATTCGCTAAATGCGTGCGATGTATTTATGCCCTGCTCAGGCACAACAAGCTGCGTGGCCATCAGGTGTGCGATATGTACGAGATACTAGCCCAACAAATGCTGCGCATTTCAGTGGCCAATGAGTGTTTGGGTAAACCCATTGTTTCATAATATATTAATTTTCTTATTGAATATTTCCATCTTATATATCCCTGAAGCTCTCTATGGCTACGAGTGTTTGGCGCTAATGCTTGCACTGCTGCATCGGGAGCGAGACCAGCTGGTTGATGCTCATGAGCACGAGGCAAGATCCATACAGCTGGCCGAGGAATTGAGCGTCGTCTGTGTGCGTGAAATGTGCAACGTGTTGCCGAGCTTGCAGCACGCCAAGTCTCTGTTTTGTGCCATTGTCGTGCTGCAGCTGGGAATGCAGCACAGCCTGACGCTCAATGCGCTCACCTATGATGTATTGCTGCAGCAACTCTCCGATTCAACGTTGGCAATTAAAGCAAGTAGCAATACACTAGCCTTAAGCTACGTACAGGAGATGTACTCACACATTCGTCAGCTACACGCTTGTGAGTCGATTGCACTGCCCACGAATCGTATATGGAAACTGTTGTTGCAGTATAAAATGGTAGGGAACATATTAAAAAAAAACATTTATTTTAATTGAAGTTACTCATTTTGCAGCTAAAAGCCATCCCGCTTTGCGTTAACCTGGAATCGAAACAATTAATTGAAGTGCTAATCATTCGTCGTATTGAAACATATGCTCATTGCCTGTCCGTTATCTATCTCAACATTTTTAATGATCGCCCCAATTTGAAGTGGGTGCCTGAAGCGCTGGCCTCCCATCTGCAGATCGTCGAAAAGCACGCTAGTGCGAAGGAAGCGTGGTTTTTAAGATTGTATGGTTTTAATACCTCACTCCAGCTTCTGTTGGATAAGTTGAATGTAAGCCGTACAGAACCATCGTCAATCAAGCAACAAAATTATCTACTGCCGCTGCGTCATTTGCTGGATCTGGTGACACCACTGCATCTTGAGAAGCAACATTTTATGTATATGTACGTAGCCATTAATTCAATGATTAATTATCTTTTATTAATTTATATTATTTGTCGGCGCAGTGCTCGACTGCTAAATGGCCTGCAGGCAAACGCTTTTACCACTGCCGATTTGCAAGAACTGAAGAAGTTTATAACGCAGATTAGCGCACACAAAAACCGTTGCGAGGATGATGAGGATGAGGTGGTATCCAAAAATGGGGTGCGAGACATCAAATTAAAGCCTCAGCCACCGGGTCCTCTGACGCTCTGGCAAACGCAAGCATTTACTAATGTATTCTATAACGAAATTGAAGTATCACTACAGGAACTCGATGCTTAATTGACTTGTAATTGATGAAATGAAATTCTATTTTTATACTTAACATATTATTATGCGATCTGATTTGGTGGATTCTTCAGTTCGTTTTACTAAGTTTTTTACTGTTCTATATCAATCAATATTGAAAGCGATGAGGTGTCACATTTATAAATGAAGTAAACACATTGTTTTCTAAGAAACCATTCGTATGTAATAAATTTTAATATTTTGAGAAAGAAAATAACATATTCTTAATTAGGTTTTGCCACATTCTTTTAGGTGCATGCACATATGACTGCCAAATGACGGGGGTATTGAAAGGGTCTTATCGCCAATATATATATATAATTGTTATTTCAAATAACTACAGCGAATCGAGATCTGCAAAATTCACCTGGCAAATCTTGTTCGTAATAATTACGTCATGGAATTGCAATTGAAATTAGGTAAAGCCCTATCGGAAGGGAACTCTGACGCATTTAAAGAGGCTCTTGACCTGGGAGTAAACCTAATGCACCGAATAGAAAAAGTATTACTGTATTCGAAGCTTCGCTGGCTAATTGATGATAGTTCATTCTTAAAACGATATTTAATTGAAAATTACAGGTAAAACCGAGATTGCAGAAAGCAGCCATTAACTATTCCGCTGCATTATTTGTTGGTTAAATATCAAATTGATGTTTTGCAAGAGAAGGAATTGAGCGAATTATATCTGCAACAACCCCAGTTATGTATAGGCAGTATGTTGCGTGACAAATCAATGATTAATAAAATTTTTGATATTATCAATAAAAAAAGAGCCTGTCCAATCATCTGATTAACTGAATAAAAACATATGTTAATGTAAGGAAATGTAATTAAAAAAGCAAGTAGGTATTCTCTAGTCGAGAGAAACAAGCCGATTAAATGCACAAGCTTAGTTTGCTTAAGTTTAAGTTTGTTTCAATTAATTTTTGTACTGCTCTATAAAATTGTAATTGATAAGCTGTTATATTTATAAATGAAGTAAACTTAACCGAGTAGACATGGTATCCGAGAAAACTATTCGTATGTAACCAATTTGAAGATTTTGAGAAAGAACATAAAATTTATATAATTAGCTTTCTCTACTTTCATTGAGATGCGGAAGAGAATGTCTACAAATAGTATAGCTAACGCAGCTGATCCGCTTACAAGTGATGTGGATCTTGCAGTGGTGCAGTGCAATGTGGAACGTCTGGAGCGTAAGTCTCTGGTGATATGGCGGCGTCCATTGATGACCTTAAAATATGGTATCCTGGAGGTGTTTATGCTGTTGCTTAACCTTGGCGTCCGTTTGCTGGATCGACGACTTATGATCTTTCTGGTGATTTTGGTATTTATCCATAATTTGCCGGGGCCGCATGCGGAGTACATGCAGATCTGTCGTCAGAATCTGAGCTTCATTCTCTACTGGCTGGGCTTGGGTCTGTTATCTTCGATGGGCTTTGGCACTGGGCTGCATACCTTTCTGCTGTATCTTGGACCGCATATTGCTGCCGTCACATTGGCTGCCTATGAATGCCAATCACTGGACTTTCCGACGCCGCCCTATCCGGAGCTAAAGGTATGCCCCCACGAATCCTATGTAAGAAAAATGCCAAATATGTGTGACATATTGTCAAAAGTACGAATCGAAGCTACGCTGTGGGGGGTGGGCACCGCTCTGGGTGAGTTGCCGCCATATTTTATGGCCCGGACAGCTCGTCTTTCCGGCAAAAGGTTGGCTGAGAGGCAGCAGGTGGGTCAGTCGCAAAATCGCAGTGACCCACTGAATCTATTTGATAAATGTAAATATCTGATTGAGCGTGTGGTTCTCCGCGTTGGTTTCGTGGGCATCCTCTTGTGCGCCAGCGTTCCAAATCCACTCTTCGATCTGGCTGGCGTTGCTTGTGGCCATTTTCTGGTGCCATTTTGGAAGTTTTTTATTGCCACTCTAATGGGCAAGGCGATTGTCAAGACCAGCCTACAGCAAGTGCTCGTCATTGTTGCCTTCAGTGAGGATTTGGTTGCCCTCCTGGTAAAATCACTGGGTAAAGTCCCCTTAATCGGCTCAAGAATGCAATTGCCCATTGAAGATCTGTTGACTTCGACCAAGCTGCGCATGCATCATAAAACTAATGATAGTAGATCATTCGTCGATCTCGGCCTGATGTCGAACGCTTTTCAACTCCTCTCCCTCGTCATTATGATCTACTTTGGAATCTCCATGCTAAACGTCTTAGCCCAAAGGCATTGCAAGCGCTTACAGGTACAGGCAAGAGATCAAGTAGATCAGGAAACTGAGCAAGAAAATTCAGAATCAACTGACACTGAAAACTTGAACGGATTAAATGCAATGGTGGAATGTCAACTGGAAACTAAGGTCTAAGTATAAGAATACTGCTGACTGCTGCTTATTATGAAAGGCATAGATTCAGAGGAGAGATGATTAATCAGTTGCGAGGGTTATAAATAAATGAAAAACGTTTAGATGAAATTTCTTGTATTGTTTATTTTATTATAATTAGCTTTGTTGTTGTTTCTCTTGTTGTTTTTGGTTGTTAATTGTGTATGTATTGTATTTCAATGCCAATCATATTTAGTTATCCATTGTGTACATTTTACATTCAACAGCAAATTTAACACAAAAGCTAAGCATATACTTAACGCATAATCGAATCGGGACAATTTCACACATACATATACATATATATATATATATATATGTATATATATATATATGGTATATATCTATGGTATAAGCATTTGGTTTGCTTAATATGACTTATACAAAATGACTACAAATTTTGGTTTGTGATTTTCGATTTCAACTAATTACCCACTGTATGTATGAGTATACTATGTATATGATGACTAATGATATCCAACTCTCTACAGTTCCGTTTCGCTTAATTAGAGTGGGGATTGCGAGTAAAAAATCAATACTTACACACACACCAGTACATACATATTTGCATTGTTTGCACACACACTCGCATACGCCTACTTCTACAACTAAATTTCGTCTAACATTTGCACTACAATTGTAAGTACATACTACTCGTTTATACCCTACCATGTTCCACTTTATGCTCTCGGGTGTGTATTGGCTGGTTAGTAATCGGCTTCTAATCGAACTTGTCGCTTGGTTCAGCATTACTTAATATTCTTTAACAAAAAATGTAACCAATGTAATAAAAATGCATACCAAAGATATAATATACGAGTTCTTATGTTTAGATATATGTATATGCACATGATGGATGATTATGTTCGATTATGTGTGGGATATAGCAACAGTACAGTTACAATTTATAGTGTAGACTTCTTTATTCCAATTGAATTAAAATCATTTTGGGAATAATTGCATTTCTCAAACGAATAACAGTCGTACTTTCCCTTTTGGTAGGTGTTCAAGATGACTTTAGTACTTTATGGGAGTGTTTTTATTATAGAGTTGATTTTAATATCTAAGTACATACATACATATACAAACATACGTAGAGTTTAACTATTTGCGGCAAAGTCTTTTCGTTAGAGAGATAGAGATAGAGACAGATATATCGAATGGGAACAAGAGAGTATCGAAAATATATATTTAACATATTTGAACATTTACAAATTGGAAACGAAAAGCTCACACATAATACATTTATGATAATGACAAACATCTCATCTTTCAGGATACTCGAATTTAAATTGCTTCAACTATTTAACCCATCTGTCTCTGGAACGATTGTTAAGTTTCGCTCAATTTTCGCTAATTGGATTAAATTGTATTTGTATATTTTAGCTACATTCATATACGACACGACACGATCGTTTACAGATATCTCAATCCATTTAAGTAATGGGTAGTTTTACAATTTTTGCCAACCAGCATAATTTTTTAGTATTTAATATTCCTGTATTGCACAAATTATTTTCTGCATATATAAAACAATTTTATGAATAATTTGTTTATTATCGTTTTTTTTTCAAGAATTTAGATTAATTTGTTGTTACTTTAAGTATTTGTTGCTCTTTAAGTTATGAATCAAATGTGTTTTGTTTTCTTTTCTAAAATTTGACGCCTAATACAATTTAATTAATTTTTTTTTTTTTATAATTTTGGTTAAAATTCATTTTATCATATCATCTTCCTATAATTTACGATAAATATTTGTATGGATTTGATTTTATATATTATATTATTATAGAAAAGCTTTCGAAAGTAAGACAAACCGAGTTAAATTTTTCAGTAAGAAAATTCTATTATAATGATTGAAAACGGAAAATAGAAAATGCTTAAAACCTTTTGTAAGAAGACAATCTCATTAAATTCATATATTTTATATGATTTGCTTACAAAATATTCTAATTTTGGAACATATGTGTATTCATTATTTATTGCAGCTAGTTTTTATATTTTTACAAACGCCTATACATGTTGATTATTATTACTTTTCTCTGTGTATGTAGGTACATTTATTGTTAAAATAAACGAACTTAAATTAATATTAAATGCTTGATTTCTGTTTCAGTTGTTAAATAAAATGAATATACTGTCCTATTCGGAAGTATTTTGAAAGACGAATCGTAAGCAGTGGCTTTTCATCATGTATTTTAATTATCATTCAACATTAATATGTACTTTTAAAAAATGCTAACGGCGGGAAGTTCTACAATCGTTTTGAAGCATTTAATTTCAATATGTTGTTAAATTAGTTTGCGTTTATTTTTATGGTTTATTTTTTGTGTTTGTTATTTTTTTTTTATAGTTAATATAATCGTATTTGTTCGATTTGTAGCAAAATGTTTATTCCATTTAATGTTCTTGCTTGATTGTAGAAAAATGTTTGCGGATAATGTTCCAGTATTTTGACTTCAAAATTTGTTTAGTGTCGTTAAATTTGTTCATCAAAAAGAGCAAAATTGTGTTTTTTTTTTGTATTGTCCTTTAATGTCTCAGAAATTTGTCATTAAGCAATGGTTATGATTCCTCTTTTCAATGAGTTATGAAAGTTCTTTCATGTTAAAAACTGTCTTGGTGGAATCTGTTGTATTCCCCATATGCTTTGTTCTTGAGTGCTCTTTATCCTTTGGAAAATGACAATTAAGTGTGAGAATGCAATCTTTGAAGTTGTTTGTTTTGAATGGTTTGTTTCCTCTCTTTGTATTATTATTTTTTTATTTCGTTTCAATATTGTCTACTACTTATGTACATCCCTTGTTTATGTTGTTCTTGTGTTCGTATTATCATATTTGTATTTCGGCATAACTTCCTTTCTTTTTTAAACGATATTACGTTTATTTATGTACGTCTACTTTTATATGTTGGAAGCTATATGCTAATGACAGTGAATCGTTTATCTTTTAATCGCTTATCGTTTTTATGTTGAGCTTTAATACTTTTAACGGTTTCTGTTACTGTTCCAAAAATGTTATTAAATGCCATCGATTGTTTGTTTGTTATATTTTCTGATGCTTACTCACGGTTCGGTTAGAATAATCACAAAACAAATTGAATACTAATTGAAAGAAATATTAACAATTATATTACATAACTGTAATTAAGGAATTGCAAGGACTTTTTGTGAAGCTGAAGGCTCTCTTATCGTGCTAGACTAAATATACTCAAATATTTTCTTTATTTCTATTGGATGCCTCTGCCCAAGGTTGGTTTGTATCGGTATAACGGTATCGGTTTCAGTATCGGGTTTAGCTACTTGCCTTTTAATTATAAATTAATTATATATATAATTAATATATATATATATATATAAACTATATACAATTGCACTGGATATCCGACAAAATTATGCAATTTACGGCACAATTTTGACCAATGCTTTCGAGATTCTGCCTGGGTACGAGAAGATCTCTTATAAATACACCCTGCGCGGTGATGTCCACATATTATTTTGTTGTTAAATATAGTCAAACAGTCCTGCAAAAAATTAAATACAAATAAATCATAATGCTTAGGAATAATTGCAAAACTTACTTCATTTAATGCTCTGCAAATATCCGTGAAATCACTTAGTTAAGTGCAGATTATTGTGCTCAAGTCAATTAATTTGTTGGTTTTATTTTTGTCTTTCACTGTGAACCACTGAACCGGAACCAGTTGGCCAATTGGCTCTTAAACGAACCACTCGTCCTTCTGAGCAGCGCCGACAGCAGAGTTGGCATTCGGATGATTGCCAGCAACCGCGATGTTCGTCTGGCTGAGTCCGGTTGTGTTTTGTGAAAGATCTTGACCTAATTGACGAAATTTGCCAAGCACCAAATGGGACGGACTTTGGTGGCCATCTTCAAGTAATTGTGTGGAATGCGGTGGTACCCGGATGGTCCCGCAGGGTGATGCCAGTTTCCCGACGCCGGCGGCAATTGTGTGTGCTCTCGCGTTAGCGTGCCGCCAACGCCAATGCCCATGCCGACGCCATGGTAATGTAGATGCTTCGACGATCCGTTCGTCTCGGCATTGTGATGTACTGCAGATGTGACAATTATTACCAATAGAGTTAGCAATGGAGGACTAGGAGTAACTTACGCTGCAATGCGGTGTTCTGATTGGCGGCATTCTCATCTTGCCGCCGGCATACACAGATCGCAATGGCCACAATGAGAGCGCTGAGCACCAGCAGCACTCCGACCACAATTAACACGAACCAGGTCATGTCCACGCCAAACACAGAGCTCGTCGTCTCATCTACAAAGTGACGTTGATTTAAATAATAAGTGTCCTTTTCACAAATTAGTTAGTTTACTTACTTTGACATAGATTCTGAACGGACTCATCGGAGTTGTCGCCACAGTGGTTGACGCCGTCGCACAGCAGATCGGGATTGATGCAAAATTCGCGTGTGGCGCACGTGAAGTCTTTGCACGTGTGCTCTGCAAAAGATACGTACAAATGTCAGTTGTTGTCCAGTCTAATAAACTAGCCATTTAATTGTCTACTTACTGGGATCCTTCACCGATGTTATCACCAACTTAAAACCATTCGCATCTGTCCCCCATCCATCGGTCACGTACTTCAGCGTCACGAAATTCGTTCGCGTCAATATCGCATTCACAGTGTTCTTCGTGTTGCGACAGGAGATGTCAATCTGCAAATGAAATAGAAGTTGAGAGTCCATCGTGTTTCCAAAGTTAAATTTAGTATTGTTCTATCATTATCAAAAAGCGCTGATTGCTGAAAATCTGATCTCTTTTGACAGAGTTATGGCTGTTGGAAGTTTGTACCCATCCCTAAAAACACTCCTTAAGGGTATAATTTTAACATAATTTTCGAGCCAGAATCCGTTTCTCAACTTTAAATTTGGCATTAGTCTAGGGGACAAATCAAGATCAAAAAGCCTTGGTTTCTGAAAATCTGACTACTTTTGACAAAGTTATGGCTGTGGAAAGTTTGGACTCGTTTTGGTATTCGCTTCTCACATACACTCATTATTTTGTTGAAACACGCCCATTGGGCTGCAGTTTTAAAGAATGAAAGTGCAGCTTGTTAGCAGCAGCGTTCAAAGGACGAAAGGCATCTCTTATGCGTGATGTTCCATCAATGCCATGGAAACTCACAACCATCTAACTGCCTGGGGCTGGTAGCAGATGCCAGGAGCTCAGCAACCATCTTACCCTAAACCGCTTTGCGTGCTGCATATACGGGCATATATATATGTACATGTATACATATATATTTATGCATATTTACATGGCCAGTTTTAATGCCAGTAAGATGGGCCAAGCTTATACTTTAAATTGGCATTATATTGAATTTAATTACCGCATGAAAATGCAACGTTCACAAAGGCATTTGTAAGAAAAACAAATTTTAAATCTTCACCAAGCACAGAATCACTAGTCGAATATGCCATCAGGCTTCAGCTAATGCTACCAATTTAGTTTCTGCAATTTAGTTTCACTTGCAATTGCAAAGGCTTTTTTCATAAATTTTACTTCGTTTGCTGCCCCATTTTGATCATCAGCAGCAGCATCATTATCGTCATCATTATTAGGCAACGTGCACAAAGTGGGCAGTAAAGTCGTCGTCTATTGCCACGTGCAACGTGGCATGCCATGCACCGACCGTTCTGTATAAATTTGCAATGTTGCCTGCAACCTAAGATTTACACCAGGGTTCATTTAAGTCCACGTTGCACACACTCCCACACATAGGGATGTGTATGCGTTTCACCGTTGAGGCCTTTGCTGCGGTTGTCTTTCTTGACACAAGGTCTCGTACCTGCTTCCTGGCAGTGTCAGTGGCAGCGTCTCTCTCTCTTTCTCTGTGAGGCAGCAACTGCAGTTGGTCGGCATCTTCGACGTGCGGCGCTTTGTGGCATATTTTAATTTTGTTGCTGGCCCCCAACAAAACGGAAACTTTCCATCACATTTTTGCAATACCCGCTTGCCCCGCTGCTTTGTGTGCAACATAAATGCACACCACCACCTCCACTCTCATCCGCACTGAGTGCGTCAAAATTGTAATTTGACATTTCTGAAGGCAGTGACAACTTCTTTTGTCCCAAAGTATTTACATGCCGAGATGCTCGACACTCGACTCTCGACACTCTGGCTCTCTCTCAACACTCACGTAGTACTTGCAAAATGTTATTGGTTTTTTGGTTGTGGTTCGCTTTGCTGTGGCCGGTGGCATGCAAATGGGCACCAAACTCGTAATAAGTCGCATGGAAATTCATATAAATCTTGCCGCATCGCTCATACGCCGCAGTTTACAAAGATACTTTTTGAACTTAGAGTAGGAGGGGGCAAAGAGCGAAGTCATACAAAGCTGCTTATGCCACATGCAAAAGACTCTGATTTTGAAACAAGCAGAGTCAGGTGTGGAGAGTGCAGGGTTGTACGGTGCGGTGGAGTGGCTATTTGATTCGGCACAGTTGTAGTTGTAGTAAGTCTGTTGCAAAACAAGCCACTTGGCAAATATTTAAGCAAAAGATAAGATATGCCTCGACAAAATAATAAAAGAAACAATGTGCCAGAAACAGATAGAGTGGGGAAGTCCCACTGTTGAACCGCAAAAAGAAGAAAATAATCGGCTTTCAACTAAAGGAAGCCCTTGCTTTTGAATTTTTTTTTTATTTTTTTACATATTTGGCATTTTAATTAGATGAAAAATACAAAAATGAGATTAATCATATTTGAGGTTCAGATAAAACAAGTATGTATACATTATATTTTAATCAATATCAATATATGTTAATGTGGGACAGGTATTGCTTTATATTGGATAATAACCCAAAATTAAATGGATCTTTTAAGTTATTCTTTCATAAATCATTTATTTTGTTCTTTTCGCTTATGTCTTTATCATTATTATCAAAAGCTGCCTTTCCATGGCAACGTGAGTTTTTTATACCTGGTTTCAAGGTAAAATTCGTTGCCTTTATTGGCACTTTATCTTAACTGTCTTCTCTGAACTTGACTTTCCATAATAAGGAGCTAAAATCTACCATCGATTTTATCATAAACTTTGACTTGTTAATTAGATATGGTACACTCAGTGTGGTAACCACACTGAAGCTATATAAAGAGAAAGAGAGAGAGAGAGACGTTACTGTATATCCCATACTTAATTATGAAGAAACATAAATATACATACTGCATCATATTTTAAAGAGCACATTTCTACTAACATTGCTCAAATGTGCTTAAGTCTTTGTTATAGGGCATTTTTTTAATCTTCCACTCTCCTGTCTTGTTGTGGTTCACAGGGGTTTCACTGGGATTTTCAGAATTCAGCTTATGCGTATGCGCTGCATTCTGGCCACTTGCCTTGGCATACATTTGCTGACATACACACGCTGTGGCTCACACACTGCCATAAAATATTATATAAATGCAGTCAGGCAGTGAGGCGTTTGAAAAATGAAAATGGTTACTGATAAAATCAGAGTGCTATCAGCAAACTCAGCCGGCAGTTGGCAGCTGTCAGTTGGCACCGCATTGCAACAGCAGTGGTGCAACCACCCACCTTTCCACCCACCCACACAACCAACCAACAAACCAACCGACCGACTGACATTCTTACCCGTTGTCATCATTGCATATGTTGCAACGGCTAAAATTATGCCTACATTTTGTGTGAGTCTCTATACATATATATATATGTACATGTGTGTAAGTATAGAAAGGAAACCCCTCAGGGATTGAACCTAAAATGTCAGAAGCACCAATGTGCTCCGATTGTGCATGTGGATCATTAGGCTGCGACAGAAATTGCAATGGTTTTACTGCCATTTTTGGCTTTGACGACTTCCCGCAGTGATTGCCCTTACAATTACTCGCATCGTGTGGAATACTTTGATAACACAGTAACAAAGTTAATTAATTATGGCACTAAATATACAAAATAAAATACTGAATACTGATTCAAGAGAAAACATACAAAATATTCTAATCGGAATGGGTGTTGAAAGTTACAAGCAATCTATAATATTTTCTGGTCATTTGAAATGCTTAATATAGGTTAATAAAATCTTGAAATGACAAAAAATGTATTCGCTCGTTTTAAGTACTAACCTTGGGCGTCGATACGGCATGGGCTCCATCATAGACAAGCAGATGATCATTGCAGTCCAATTGGAGCATGTCGAAGCGCAGCATGAAGCGCTGCAGAATCGAGTGGGTCTGGAAGGTGATGACACAGTCCAAGTTGCGTTCATTCTGAGACCACAAGACGGCTCCATCGATTTTGCGATAGAGCTGCTGCAGAAAATGATTCTTGCACAGCGATTGCATATAGTCTGCAAGAAAAGATAGCCGATTACAGATTAAGAACTATCAAAGTAAAAAAGTTTATCGCTTTTAAATATAATGCTTAATATTTGTATAATTTGGTCATGTGGTTGCTATGCACGTTATTAAAGGCAACCAGCGAGCCGGAGGCCACGTGCTGCTCCATCTGGAACTCAACTTCTACACTTCCTTAAACTTAATGGTTGTGATTTCCACAGCGGTGGTCGCCAGCCCACTGGCAACCAGGCAGTCTCTCGTGCGTTGCGCCGGAAAATGTGCATTTAAATTTTAATGGAAGAATGAAAAATTCATTTACGCTTCGTTTCATGTATTGCTGGCACATGTTTCCATGCATTTACTTAAGTACATACCCCATCGCTCCATTTCAAATGTGTGTGGTTGTGTAAAAAGTATGTGCTGTTTATCCTTTAATAATTTCAGAGACTGCAAAGCAATCACTTGGTCAATCTTAATATCGCCATTTTGTTAGTTTTACTAAGCAATACTTTGCGGTGTGTGATTAAATCTCATTAATTAATATTTCGCTTAATATCTTACCAAAGAAAAGTTAAGAGTTTAAGGATGTAACTGGTTAGTATTAATAAAGAATAGTTTGCGGTGTATAATGAAATCTCATTTACTTAGATTTCGTTTAATATCTTTGTTAAGAATAGTTAAAAATTTAAAAATGAAACATGAGGAAGAATTGAGAGAGTCTCTCAAGAGTCAATGTACTCTTCTCTCTTATAATTAAGTAAGAAATAATTTTTAACAATTTAAACGAGCAGAGCACATAAACAGTGCACTGTTTAAATGACTTTCAATTAGTTTTAATAATCAAAACTATTGCACTTACTGCGAAATCCATTATCATGAAATGAACGCCATTATGGACGAAGGCCATTGGCGTTGCATGCAAATGAAGTCGAGAAATAAGACTGGAAATTGTCGCATAAGGGCCACAACCGTGCAGAGACCAACTGGCGATATTCGAGATTTTAATGAAACACATACACATACAAATACACAATTACACGCACACCCACACTGTTTAGTGTGTGTGGTTGTTTAGGTGGGTGGAGGGGGGGAGGGGCGTAACGGCCTTACGTGCGCCTGATTTCAGGCAATTTCCTGCTTAGCAACCGCTTCCGCTTTCACCGTCGCACTAATTCAATTTCGCTTCAATAAAGGGCACACGAAGGAGCCGCGCGGTGAACGTGGAACGGCGAAAGGCGAAAGAGCAGCTGAAAAGATGTCGACGCAGCAGGACAATTCAAAATTAAAGGAAGGGGGAGGGGTGCTAGGTGGTTGTAGACAAGGAATTTAGTGCAAATTCGTTTTACGCCTTCACAACACACAAACCCAAACGAGCACGCGTGTAAGTTGGGGAGAACGATAGAGAGAGTAAGAGAGAGACTGAGAGAAAGGGAGAGAGAGAGAGAGAGAGTGTGTGGGAGGAAGTCTGAGAGAGGCAGAGCGCAGCTCGTATGGCGTTGCAGCACGTTTGGCAAATGCTTCATTTGCAGGCACAAATATTGCCGTTGCCAACTTCAAAATTGAATTCACAATTGAATTGAATTGCCGGCAAACAGCAGCGGCCTTTTGTTTTAGTCCGTTACTCATTCTCCCTGTCTCTCTCTTGCTCACACACACATACACACACACACACAATAATACAACAGCTACCGTCCAGAGCGGCTCTCCCTTGCACACACAGACGATTTGGCGTGTTTTATATGTAATTGGCAATTTTGTTACACATTTCGCTTTGATCTTCGCTGCCAGGTAAGCTGCTAACTGGGCGGGGTTCAAGTGGGCGGATGCACAAATTTGCCGGCAAGGCATTTGCCAAATAATTCACGATTGCCCCCCCAACAAAATGAAACTTTTCGCTGCGGTTCGTTGGCTCTTTATATACCTGGCCGCCAAACCCCCACAAAACACACACACACAGACACGTCGGTTACACTGCTAACCCAAGATTGATTACTGTTTCAGTTGTTGGCCGAGTTGATGATGTGCACGAAAGTTTCTTCTTTTTGTTTTTTTATTTATTTTTATTTTCTATAATAAGACTGAATAATGTAACAGAGGGTCTATGTATAAATGTGTGTGTGTGTGTATATGCATGATCCAATAAACTAAGTTAAATATAAATTTGTAACAGTGTAAAGATAGGTCCGATTTGCATGCCAAGGCTTTTACTTTTAGTTAGCACTGTCAAATGCAATACACATTGACGGCGACAAATGTGCAGCAAAAATGGTAAGCTGAGGGGCGATGGAGGGGAAATAAGCTCAGCAGAGAGACACTGAGAAATAGAATTTCTGCACAATTTGATACAAGATACGAGTGGGTAAGAGTCTGGGGTCTGGGGTCTGGCGTCTGCGTTCTGGAGTTTGTTGCCAGCGGAGACATCTGTAAAATATCAATTACGGATAGAAAGTAAAGTGCTCGTATGTACATATTACCATGCAACATCCAACAGACAGCTGGAGCGAAATCCTTCAATCATTTCTAGGCAAACTTCACTCGAGTGCACTGCAGTGTAAAATGTTGGGAGGACATTTGCACACATTTACATACTTATATATATATATACATATATATATATATATATATATAATTGTGTGTGTGTGTGTATATATACACATATATCTACATAATATCAGGATTACTCATATATTGCACAGCAGCTGTGGCTCAGTCGCAGTCGCTGACATTGGGGATTTCAGGATATGTGTACAAACACGACGGCACTCCGTTGGGAAGTAAGAAACGAGCTCGTTTGACAACTGAAGCCAGCAAACTGATGCTAAGGATAAGCAGTGTCAGATATATTTTCCTATAAATTGCGGCAAAAAACAATTTGCTTTGGAGCTCATGAAACTGCAGCCAGTATACGCCTATGCTTTGTTTTAGCAATCATAGCTGGGAAAAAAGAGATTTTATTTTTGGCCTGTACATAAAAGGTGAATAAAGCAGTTGCTAAAACAATCTCAAGACTTTGTATAGCTGCATAATACCCTGTAATCAGCTGAGAATACTACTCGACCAGGCTCAAGTTTTACGTCGTTTGCGGCAGGCCTACAAAATCCAGGAGTTCACTGTGCTTGTTGGTCACTCCAAATGGCCTCAGCTGAGCCAACTAAATGGGCTACAAATCCAAGGACAAATTATGGCTCAGAGTCTTAGTTGCCCAAAATTCGTTTCCGTCACCCCATCTCAACCAAAAAGCCACCCACACACATAAAGAAAGATTTTCATTTCTTGTTTGGTTTTTATTTCCGCTTATTGTCGTTGTTGTTGTTGGTGTCGTATTAAGTGCTCAGTTTGCAGAAAACGAGTTCATGGTTTGACTGGAAGGTTTGTCGGTTTCGGTTAATGGCCAGATTAGTTAGTCGAAATGTCATTTGTTAGCATGAAAAAGCACTGCCAAAAAGGATTAATATTAGCATAATTAATTTCAAGGACTTACGGCCCTCAGAATGTTTTATGTTCATGTTATTAATCGAAAGTGCTTCAAATTGTACCACACAGATTTCGAGGTTCAATAGAAATATGCACTTAATCTTGTGAGTTTATTTAATTAATGAAATTATCAGACATTTGAATTGTTCTTTCTTTAAACCAATGACATTGAAATATTGTGAAAATTGATTGAAGTAGTAGTGGATACGGAGAAAGGAAAATCTAAGCATTGTGAGAAACGAAGTTGAGAATAATATATTAAAAAATTGCAGAACCAAAATCGATTTTCTTTACTAAAAAAATAAGCGCGAGAAGTAAAAGGACATTTCACGCAAAGATCATTGGGACGTTGGTAGCCGACTTTTTGCCTGGCAAACGCAAACAACTCGAGTTTAGGACAAGCCCAAATTGTGTGTCATCTAAACTCCAGCGAGGCACTCAACAAAAACGGAGCAACCGCATCATATCGCACAGAAGACCGCAAAAGTAATAAAGAGCCAAAGGATTCTGTGCAACAAGAAACCGCGAGGATGTCCACACACAGACTGATGATGGATCCATTTGCGAAACAGAGAGAGAGAGAGAGAGAGAGAGAGAGAGAGAGATAGAAAGCGTAATGTTTCCGGGCAAGAATACCGATGCGCTGGCGGAAGTATTTGCTGCTCTTTAATGCGTTTACTCAAACTCAAATGACAATGATGCTGGCAGGCAACCTCCCTCCCTCCTCAAGGAGATGCGTTGGGAACATTGCCTGCTGCTGCTACTGCTGCTGCTTACATTGTAGACACACAACACATCGGCGTTGATTTTCCTCCCAACCAACAGCTCTGGCAGCAGAATTGGCAAAAGGAATTCAAATGCACACACACTTTCCCCAACATTCCTCCCCCAACTCCCTCTACTGTCCATACTCCTCCACACTCCATTACTCATTGCATATATGAACACTTCTGGTGTTCAGTTTGAGTAGTGGAATAGTATGTTTACCTTAGCCCAAACGTTCTAACGTCTAATATATAAATATATATATATATATAGAGCTAAGAGTCTTCGTTGAAAACATATTTTTACGTCTTTACCTAATTCCCAAATAAGGACACGAATACATATGCATCTCCCAGTAGTTGGATGTCGATGTTTTGAGATGGGCGGACAGTTGCTGTGGGTACCTCTACGGCGCATTACTCAGCATTTGCGATTCCCGTCCTGTTTTTTTCTGGGACTCGCTAAATGTCTATCTGCCTGACATTTGGCTGAGTAAGGGCACTAAAAACTACGTCAGGATTATGTTGGTCTGTCAAATATGCAATGCACTTTGCAAATGCGCCTTAAATGTACTATAAGCTAAGTCTTACTGCTGGCCATTCACTTTGCTTTTATTTTTTGAATCGAGAGAGTTTAAAGCGAACACTTAAAGACAAACTAATAAATCTAAGCGATGAGAATGTTTTCCATTTAACAGTATTAACTATTAAGTATTAGTTTTATTTTCGCTTCTGATACTTTACTTTGTAAGATATTGAGAATTTGATTAATTATTTATTTGCTGTATAAGAAAAGTGTTGGTAATTATTGCCACTTGCTTAGCTGAAGTACTTAAGCCTTGAAATAATTCTATAATTGTGTAGTTAAAGTTTCACATTGGCTTAAGCTCTCTACTTAAAGTCTAAGGCTGTCAGACTTATCTACACTAAAATATATATTTATGGCCAACCTTAGACAGTTTGTGGTAGAGAACATTTAGCTTGGAGTCTAGCAGCTCGCTTGGGCCTGTGATGGAAATTTGCTTGTGACCGACGACATTGAAATGCAAATGTAATGCAAATATTTTAAACTAATTTCAGTGATTATGCAAAACCGCAAATATATCTGCAGCAATGGCATAAAATGCATGGGTCCAGGGCAAAGCCAAAGCCGAAAAACTCGAACCGGACTAGTTCAGAATGGGGACCACAACAAGAACAACAATGGTGGAACCATCAGAACGGAACCACAACAGAACCTAAGGGCAGTTACCAGCTACTACCAAGTGCGTGATTCTCGTGTGGGCGTTTGAGGGGTGCTTTTTGCCGCAGCAAAACTTTGGCTTGAAATCCGCTTGACTATTTCGCAACAAGAAAATAAATTTTGCTCGCTCGTTTGTCAAACTAATGGCAGGAATTTGAGCAATTTAAGTAACAACGGTTAAACAATGAATTTCCTGTGCGCCAATATTGAATTTAGCTGACCTCCCAAGGGTGTTCGTGCTGTGTGAAGATGTCATCCACAACTCCTGCCACCTCCTGCACCCGTCACGACCCTAATGCCAAATCACACACAGTTGACTAAACCAACCAAGTGCTGCCATTGCCTCCTGGACAGCAGCAACCGGCACCAGCAGCAGCAGCTGGAAGAGTAGGTACAAGAGGAGCAGCAGCTGCTGGCGAGCTCACACGCTCCATTAGCGCGTGCAAAATTCGCAGGCGACCCATTCTCTTTTAAGCTTGAAGTCCCAACTGCTTTGGGAGTTTTGGTTTAATGAAATATGTGTATATCTAATTGAAGTAAATGCGTCTGCCTGAATGGCCCACGGCGTGTGGGTGTCCTTTGTGTTGACACGCCCACTGCGGCGAACACACAGAATTTTCAATTTAATTGAGCCTTTGGGGGACAAGTGGCTTCAGTTTAAGTGCTTATCTTTATACAGGCTTAGCAGTTATTAACTAGAGATCTTTCTGCCGTGATACTATTTTCTAAAGTTGAGCAAACAAATATGTAATTTTCTCTACTGTATGCTTAACTTCAACAAATGGCAAATATTGCTCGGTAAGGGGCCAAACCACGTGCAGCTTAAGCGCATCATTAAACTTTTGTCAGCTTTGCTGACAAACGAAGGAAGCTGCACAGACAGAGAGAGATTGAGTGAGAGGGAAAGAGAGAGAGAGAGACGGAGATGTGAGGCAACCTCAAGCAAAGGCCACTCGAGCGTACTACAAAGACGAAGTGCCAAACTAATGAAGGGACTGCAAAATGGGACTACAAGCGAGAAAATAGAGAGAGAGAGAGAGAGAGAGAGAGAGAGAGAAATACACTAAGTGAGTGTGAGAAAGAGACCATTTCGTAATGGCCATTAAGTTTCACTGCGTTTTCCCTCGTCTTTCTCTCGATTCCATTGCAATAATCAAGCAAATTTTCGCCTGTCAAAATGTTCCAACTTGCAAAGTGCGAAAAAACTTTGCAGCAATGTGTCAGGGATAGTAGACTTTCAGAACTTCCCAGTTTTCCATGTACCAATTGAGTGTCAAAGTCAGGATATGAAATTAAATGAATGCGAATAAGTAAATGGGCAAGTAATGAGATCTATTCAAAAAGTCGTCTGAATAGAGTCCCAATCAATCTCTTTGTCTGTGTATATTTGATTTGCAACATTTTTTAATTCATTTTATTTTCGATTTATTACTTGCTCATTATTTTATGTTTTCACAACCCGTCATTTTCCACGCTTTTCTACGCTTATGCCCCGGAGCGCCATTACAACTGTCACTTGGGCAATTAGCGCCTCGCATTTTGAGTATTGCTCTTTGGAATTCCTACAGTTTTACAAAAACACAACTGATTGTCGGTGGCATCTTTGGCTATCTGCCTCATTGATTGACATTAGACGCCGAACTTTCGACATTTAAAACTTTTTAGACAGATGCTGCAAGCTATTGAGAAGGGCTTGCAAATTCAGTCCTTAGCATGAGTTACATTGAAATGAAGGCTGAACAGCCTTTGAGTTTTGTCACCTAATGGTTTTTATTATTTGATTGTAATCGATTTGGAATTTCATTTGCAGTGCGAATAAGGAAAGCAGTTTTACATATAAGTACACAAGAAAGTACTCCTCACTTTATTTTCCTTTGAATGTCAGTACGCCTTGTAACTTTATTTCTTTTGTTTGATCGCACTCTTTCTTTAATTTCGCAGCTTATTTATGGGACAGTTTATCGCTAGTTTGTGAATAGTTGGCTTACAAAAGGCATCGTTGATTTTTCTATTACCGGCTAAAGGGAACGTCATAAAAAATATCCTGACGGCGGCTTATCAGATTGCCTTTTGAACTTTACTTTGATATTTCTTCGAGCAAGTTCTTAATTAAACTTGAGCTGCATTCAGCTGCCATCGTCTCCTCTTCTCTGCTTCAAAGTGCTCTTAATGCATATTTTGCATATAATTTATCTTTATTCATTTAATAAAGAATTTGCTTTTGCCTGCAGCTAGCTAAATAAAAATAATAAAAAATTAAACATCCAGCTCTAGGGAATACAAAGCACACACAATTTTTTATTTTGCTGCCAAGTTTTACTTTACTGCTAGTTTATTACGCTATTGTTTTCTTTGTTGTTTTCATTATTGTTGTTTACTTATTTCGCCGCTGTTGTTGTCTAGGCGCTTGTAGTAATAGTTTCCAAAGTGCGGGGGTGAGGGATTGAGTGGGTGGCAGGCGACGGCCATGGAGATAATTTTGCTGTTTTGTTTTCCGAACGCGAGATTTTCTCTTATTTAAAGTGCTTCTTTTATATTTCGTATACCCTGTTAGCCACAGAAAATGGTTAATACAGGATATAAGTTAGTTGTTCAAGTGGAGGTCATAAGCCTTGCTTCTATAAATCAAATTATCTTAATACCTGATAATCATTAACATCAAGTCGAATGCGTATCATGTTTATTATTGATTGCTGCATATCTTCGGAATCATATTTTATTTAAATGCCTGAGCTAAACAAATTGGAAGAAAAAACTTCGTTTCTTTAAAACATATAATTCTAATTCCTGAAAAGCATTAATAATCAAGTCGAATGCATATCATGTTTATTATTGATTACAGCGCATCTTCCAGTCGAGTGCACTGATTTGTTTGCAATGCGTAAGTAGAACACGCACATACACACACACACACACACGCACAGATACACAGTTACACAGATACACGAAGATAGTCAGGACACACCCACAACACAGCCGCCAAAACACAAAGCCCATCAGAGCCAACACGAAAGAGGCTTGGGATTTAGTCTTCTCCTTTTTTTTTTTTTTGTTATATTCGTTGTGGTTCTTTTTTGTTGAACAGAATAGAATTTTCTATGCATTTGATTACAAAAGGGATTCACGCGCCTAAGTGAAAGGCATAAGGGAAAATGTTGTACACATTTCGTGTGCTTTTGAAGCCAAACTCTGGACAACTTTAGCAGCTAGTTCTATCCAACCGATTTAATCAGCTTTAATAAGCCCATTATAGTTTAAAGAGTTGCATTTAATTTATAACGATTACAAAAACAATGAAACAATGAGAGCAATTAGTGGAGAACAAATGTGCCAGACAAAAAGGCGAATTGATTTTAAAATACGAATTATATTTATCATCACAGATTATTCAATTTTGCATGGACAAGTTGCAGCCAATTAAAATTCGATTTCAATTTCACAAAATTCACACAAAATGTACAAATTTGATGGCTGCACGCATATCGATTTCAAATAATAACAGTTTACTGTTTTTTTCGTCTGACCAGAGAATATTGATAAATAAACCCTCATCCTTACAAAGTCCCCACTCTATCCCACCCCAATCGTTGACATCAACCATGCCAACCCCACAGCATTCATGGACCATTTGGCCAATTTATTGTTTGGCTTTCGAGGCAAAAGAGATTTGCCTGTGGCAATAGTAGCCAAAAGTTCGCAACGCATCAATCGTCGATTTGGCATTGGCAGGAGGGGTTAGTCGGTTTCTGGGTGTGTTGTTGTACTATGGGAATTCTGCTCTTTCTGCAACCCGCTGCCAAATGTGTTTAGCTATAAATGACATTTGTTATGCGTTGCCTGATTTCATTCGCGCTTCGACTTTACAGCTATGAATTTATCATATATAAACATTTATCTTTCCAGTCAACTGTAAACCGATTTAACGAGTGTATCCCATTCCATTTTCCAGCTCTGTGAGTTTGCTAGTGGTTCAATTTAAATATGAGTAATTTGATGTTATCTATCAAGTGATTGATTTTTTTAACGAACTGTAGTATATGTTGGTTGAACTAACTAATAGAGAAGCATTTATCTATGACTCAGAGTTTACTACAAATCGAAACCAATCTTATTTAACAATTGATTTTGTTGTTACAGTAGACTTTGAAGATTTAAGAGTGATATAGCCTTAATTTTTTAACTTCTACATTCGTGTCCTTGAAAAATCTATTTTCATTCGAAACAAAACTAACAACCAAATATAATATAATATAAATATCCCTTTCAATAGAAACATGTAAAGATATAACCAACCAGTTCCCTATAAATCATGCAATGAAAATGAAAAAGATTTGGGCTTATACAAGATTCTGTGGTATGCTGCAAATCTCTCTATTCGTATGCGGATGGATTCGAATGAAATTAAAATTTATTGCTTCCGCAAAGCTGTCATAATGTTAACCCTACCTACCCCCTCGAATATTCCTTCCCTCCTGCAGCCCGGCACGTGCGAGAGCAGACCAGATCCTTTCTTTTGGCACAGTCCCATTCATTTTTGAATAATGCCGCAGTGGCAACTGGTAGTACAGCTGCCCCTTAACTGCCCCCACCCAATCCATACAATCATATACAAACCCCAAATCCATTCATTCATATTTATACCAAACAAAAAGCAAAAGTTGTATGCCATTTCTTGGTTGTCGACAGTTGTTTTTTTTTTCAAAAATTTTATTGGCAGTCGGCCATCAGTGGCTGTTAGGAGTCTGCTTGAAAGGAATTCTTCTCCCTTCCCACCTCCTCCTCCACCCTCTCCAAGCAACGTGACCCATTTTATAAAATTGTGTAATGTTCGTATTATTGCACAAAGCGACACAATTGCTTACAAAAGGAAGGGGGGGAGCGCAGAGGGTATTAGCAACTCGGAATCTTAATTCGTAAAGAAACTGATTGCTTGTCATGTTGTCTCACGATATTTGTTAATAAAACACAACGAGTTACTATCCAAGAACAGAAATTTATAAAATACTATTTACATGCCGTTGAAAATTGAATAGATAAAGCTTAAGACACGTACTCAGAGAATCGTATAGTTCCCCATCCAAAAGTTAATTATATTGCGGTGATGTGGTAAACATTTAACAAATTGAATAAGTCCTAAATCATAGCATTGGAGCGGGGCACAAGGATGCCAACAGTCAGGCGAATAACTCAAGCACACGACCCAAACTTGTGCGCTTCAGATAATTTGAAGTGAACACACAAAGTAATTATGAAAACCACTTGCAAATACGAAAGACTGGAAAACACACACACACACACACACACATATAGACACCGAGTACATATTTGCACATGTAAGTGAATGTTTGGTGCCAAGGAGACCCAGGACAACCAGGGACCTGGCCAACCAAGTTTGCCTCGAGTCGTAGCTCGTGCGAGTCATTACCAGTTACGCTAATCAAGTTGAACGTGCGCATCACCAGCAGGAGCATTAAGGCGTGGCAGTCAGCCGGATGGTTGGCAGACCGCTATAGAGTGAGGGGAGAGAAAGAGGGAGACAAGAGACAAGCGTAGCGTAGCCGAGTGTTTGCGACAGGAAATGACAATTCAAATTAAAGACAACGGTCCAAAAAATGCACGAGTGTTTTTGGGGGCGGCGAATGATGTGCAAATGTGGAGGAAAATTGGAGTTGCAGGACCTACAAACGTTACGTTTCGCTTTGCCACTTAACATGAAATTAATTATGAAACTTTTTGTACAAAATTTTGTTCAACGAGTTGGGAAAGCCTTCAGTGCTGCCAGCGTCGCTGCCAGCAGAAGCAGTAGTGGTAGCGGCAGAAGCCTTTGGCCTCAACTCCGTCGCCCCTGTTGGGCAAGTGCAATGCGCACAAAAAGAAAATATATTTTTATATATATATATATAAAATAAGAGAAAACTTTTAATGCGCCTGGCCATGGGCATGGGAAAATTAAGTACACGCCACGTGAGCCACAAGCCAAGCAGAGAGGGAGCGAAGCGATGCGTGCGCCAGTCTGTATGAAAATATGTGTGTGTGTGTGTATGTTTTAGAGTCTGTAAGTGTGTTTGTGGTCGCGGCAACAGCATCAGTAGCTAAGCATTGCTGTAGTTGTTGTGTTTTTCTGTCGCCTCCGGAAAGTAGCAAGAAAAAGGCAACAAACACAACAGCAGACAAACCCAGGGTAAATCCGAGTCATCACCCCAACTGTGTTTGGGGTGCGCTGCAATTAGATGCGCACTTCGCAGCAGACAGCGCTGCCACCAGCAGCATCAGCAGCCGCAGTCGCAGCAGTCGGCGGCAATCGGAAGCAGGCCCAAAAAGTATGCAATAACTTTTTCACAGCGCAAAGCTATCGTCGACGTCGACGTTGCTGTTTGCTGGCTTGTAAGTTATTTTACTTGCAATTTTTAATTATGAGTTAATGTTAATATACGGAAATAATTTTGCGGCAACAAATTTCGTCGTCGTCGTCGCTGTTGTCGCCGGGACGACGCGTAGTCCTAACGGTTCAGCAATTTCATTTCATTTGGCAACAAAATTGCAGTAATTTCCTCTCCCCGACAAAGCTTACTCTTCAAGCCATATACAACATGCATATGTGCGAGTGTATTTGCAGTGTGTGTTTGTGTGTATGTGTGTGTGTGTAAACAGTTTGAAATTATGAAGATTATGCAAACAACTCATTATGCAACATTGATATGCAACAGATCAAATAAGTTGTAGACGGCACATAGTAAAGTACATTAGTTGTTGAATTTAGTCTATATTGACTTAATCGTAATTTGCATGATTATTGACTTAATGGTGTACTACTTACGGCAAATAGCAAATGATGCCATTGGAAATTTTATTAATGATTATAAAGTAAATATCCAAGAACCTGGACACAAAAGCTACTATTAGTTGTTGTCATATTATTGTGACTAAGCGCATAGTTGTCAACTTCCACACAATGCTAATAATATAATAGTAAAGTTTAATACAATAACTATTAAATACTTTTAACACACAGGGTATATACCGGTCACACATTTTCATTTTGATTACTTTTATTAGTTACTAATGAGAAGGCAAAAGAATCTTGTTATTGCTGCATTGATTAAAATGAGTCTTGTGCTTTTCTTATTGCTGGGGCTTGTAGCATACATCTTCCAATATCCTTACACACATATACACATATACACACACACACATACACACACAAACTTGTGTGCATAAGAAACTGATTAGTATGCAAGTTGGCTATTCATCGTAAAATTGTATTTATATGTTGTTTATTCTTTGCATAAGCAATATGGCCAATGAGAATGAATTACACCACAAGCACAAAAAGCATCATAACACTCACACACACACACAGATGCGAGTCCATGTGTGTATATTTTATAGTTGAAGCATTTGCACAAAAAAGTCTTCAGCATGAATTTTTTGTGACAACATTTTCAAGCACTTTTATTATATTTCCTCGATGAAATTTTATTGTCCTGTCATGGACGGAAAAGAAAAAACAAATTGTGTGCAAATATTTGGTTGCATGGACCACAAAACAGAAGCTGAAATAAGTATAAGCATGTAAAAGCGAGAGAAAATGACAAAATATATATCACATTTGCCAGGGGAATGTGAGTATGGACTTGCCTTGCTGTCAACACACATTTGGCTACTGCCATTTCGATTGTTAATTTTAAGCCAATAAAGTTTCTTATAAGGCCAGGCTAAGTCTTCTTAAGCCTATAAATAAAGGTCCATTACTTTTATTCAAATGACTATTTAATTGATTTGATTTCGTGCCAATTGATTTTCACTTACATTTTCACAAATTTTTTAACAACCATATTGACTTCCATTAACACATTATTGTGTTCGGTTTGAGGTTGCACACTGTGCATTAATATTAATGCCTTACTATTTGTATTTAACGAATTGTTATTTCCCATTTGAGAACACGTTTTGTTTTGAAAAATTATTCATATTATTAAAGTGTCAGTGGAATTGAAAGCCTCAATATAAATGAAATAAAACTTTTATTTTAGCCAACAAAATTATCCGCTGTTTGTCGCAAAAGTTTAACGCCGACAAAAGGGAAAAAATTGTTTTTGAAAATGAAGTGGACTCAGGACAAGGGTAAAACTTTTGCAAAACTTCGATTTTTTGCTTAAATATATATATATATATACACAAATATTTATATACACACATATATAAGTGTGTATATAAATGGAAGTAAATACTCACAGTGTTTGCTCTTCTCGGCGGCCACTTGACTCTGCGGCGTTTGGGCCACAATGGCAAAAAGCATGAGGAGCATTAGAAGCCATTTGGGAATGCCCGTTGCGGGACTGGCCGGGCATCGAGTCCGGGTAGTAATCCGGGTTGCTGTTGGTCGGCTTTGTCGGATACGTGTATGTCCGTGTGTTAACCTAAGGTCAACAGCGTGTGCGTCCGCTGGCGGACCAGGGCCACATGATGTTGGCATCAGCAACATTCTGCTGGCTCAATTTTCACGAATTTCATTGGTGCAGCTGGGCAAAAAGTTTGGTGCTGCTGCTTCTGTTGCTGATTCTGCTGCTGCTGTTGTTGATCTAGTGAACAATTTAGCTTTTGTTCTATCCACATTTGTCGTGGCAAACGTCATTGTTTCGCAATTAAAAGCATTCATTTATGAGTTTCCACTTTCATTTCCAAATAAATTGTCAGTTGCTGCATTTATCATCACGCCTGCAAATAGAGAAAACACTCAGCAATTAGAAAATGCTTCGGACGAAATAATAAAATTGAATGGGGAACTCGCAGATGATAAATAAATACAATTTGGATATATATTTTTGGCTATTAAAATTATTTTGATTCAAAATTTCAACTTTGCGGAAGCTTTAGATTCAATGTTTAAGAAAAGTAGTGTTTTCATAGAAAATATCTAGACAATATGTTTAACTAAAACAAACACATGAGAATAAATGAAAATAAGTAATTGTAGTTAACTGAACAGTTAGACTTAGCAAGCTTTCAAATTCATTCAACCCGAATGTGATTCAATATAGTATTTTAAGGGGAATATTATGCAACGATTTCGAGTATCTGACTGAACAGAAGCGACTCTCGGTGGCAATTCATAGCAATCCGTGGAAGCACAAGTATCACATAAATCGAGAAATCGATGCATAACATTATTCAGGCGCCTGCGGGTAGCTTCAGCAATGGGCGTGGCATGCAAGAGGAGAGGAGAAGAGAGGAGGGGGGCGTATGCGCATTTAAAAGCGCATACCAAATGAGATATTACGTATACGCAGCGATGCACAGTTTATCATTGAAATACAGTCGCTGCTATTATTACACTCGTGTGTGTGTGTGCATTTGAAATAATAATGAGCCTCAACTGCATGACTGTGTAATAAGAAACTAAAGTTGATTTTAAAGACCCACCTCACAAAGCAGCTCCCATACAATAATAATTTCTTAAGCAAATGCAGGGGAAGGAGCAGGAGGAGAAGTTGGCGTCGGTTATCGTCTGTTATGCAGTGTAGAAGCACCATGGGACAGCGGCTGGCTTTGTGCCATCAAAAGTTTATCACATTAGAAATCAACGGCAGCCCCAAGCCCAAAGAAAAGCGGGTCGGTTGCGCAGCGGTTCGGTACGCTATGGTGCGAGGTGTGGTGTGGTGTGCACCTCCTGACCAGCCGCCCAACTACACTCATTCTATTCTTGTGCCACATAAAAGGCAAAATAATAATGAGAAGCCAGAAGCAGCAGCAACAGAATCGGGAACAGAGGCCACAGCAGCGCAAAAAAAAAAAATGTATCACACATATTTTGTTGTGCTTTATTTGCGCAGCAGTTCCAGAAGCCTGCTTTCTCTATCTCTATCTCTCTCTCGTACTCTCCCTCCCTCTATGTCTCTCATTCTCTATCTGTATGGACCATTCATGGCTCGAGCTTGTCACATACACGATTACTGTTTGTTATCCTTCGAGCGCTCCAATTTCGTCTTTAATTAAATTTGATTATAGTTTTCTTCATTTTCCCGCTGCATGATTTGCCTTTTTTTTTACTAAGATGACCCCACTCACAAATTTGGCTTAGGGCGTAATTTTTTAAGTAATTTCATTTGGCTTACTTTCCAGACAATTACTTTGAGGATTTGTTTGTGATTTTACAGCACTTGGCAGTCGCTTTTAACTTTACTCAAGACAGGCGGCATTTGCTTGTTTATTTACAATTTCTTGGGAAGCAAGCAATGCTTGAAGAAATTAAGGAGAATTATGAACAACGTTCAATTACACAATATCTGCCCTGACAAAAGTTGGTAGAACTTTCGTAAATATTAATAAACTTCTATCCTCTATTCAAAACTTGATTTTCAATATTTGCTGAATTCATTAATTATCAACTTTGGTAATGTTGTGTTGCTGCTGTTGCTATAGTTGTTGCTTTAATGATTGCTATGGCAACCAAATTGCCTAGGTTCTAGTGAACAAATCTCCAACTATGTACTAGATTATGTTCCGTTATTAATGTAGCCAGGCAAACAAAAATATCATATTCCATTTGTTTTATTTCTCAATTTCAAAAGAGTACAGCTAGAAAAACTTCATAAATAAAAAAAGAGTTCAAAAAGTTGCAAGGCTAAGCAGCAAAGGGGTGATTATATGGGTGCAGAGGTTTTCGCTTTTTCCTTTCCCCAAAAGAGCGTAAAATGTAATTGTTGTTATATCATTCTGATCTGATGTTAATGGTGGGCGTAAGCAGGGACTGGGGTAAGCGCGGCAACAGTGGCAGGCAACGGAAGCCGCATAAATTCCAAACACCGGCAGCATATCAACAGAAATGGAACAAAAGCCCAAATGCAACAACGCGTCCAAAGCGGCTTTAGCCAGGCTGAAACAAACAAAACTAACTACAGCAACAACAACAACAACAACTAACGAGTGAGTCAGTGTGTGTATGTGTGTGTGTGAGTGTGCGTAAAACATGGCATACAAAATGGAAAACACAATGGATGAGTGTACAAAGTAAACCTAAAAAAAATTCTAGACTACCATACAATTAATGGCCCTGTGGGGTTTCATCGGGCAATCGCTTTTGGAGTTTTATTCCTGTCTGTTATTTAAGTCTCTCTATGTATGATACACTACACACACATAGATATATATGTATGCATGTGTGTGTGTGTGGTTGCGCATTACTGTTGCCTAAACTTGACTGCCTATATATAGCCTAATTGATTTATGATGCGTTGTCAAATGGGTCAAAATAACATTTTATGCTAAATCTGTCAGTAGATATTACTTCCATTTCGTAATTGTACAGAAATTACTTATTAACCATGATTATGGGAAGTCCTTACAGAAGTCCTAAAATCCTTCAGCATTTATTTTAGATTATTTTAAAGCACAACACCTTCACCATGGCCAGTATCATATCGAGGCGAGACTTAAATGAAAATGAAAAGCAAGCTGTGGCTCATATTACACTGAATATTCACAAATTTCCATTAAGAACGGTACATTAAATGCCACCAAAAAAACAAAAAGGCGAAAGCGCGAACATAAATACTCTCACACACCTACACCTATATTAACTGCTGGTATCGTATAAACAAAAGAAATTACTTTGTTTGTAACGGCAAAGTATTTTTATGTACTATGTGTGTGTATGTGTGTGGGTTGGCAACACTTTTATTCAACACCACCCGCATGCACCCTAAACAACTCGCCGGCGAATGCAAAGGACTCCCATGCTCGGTGTCTCTGTCTCAATTTGCACCCGACTCGACCCTCTCCCAGCACCCCCTTCGCCTAAGCTCTGCGCTTTGGTCTGTTCCCCTCCATGGTTCATGTTCCGCCATCGTTTCGCTTGTCTGCCAATCAGTCTGGCCACCCGTCTTTGGCAATGTCCATTTGTCTGCTGAAATGGGGACTGCCAACAGCGTTAGCAACAGCAAACACACACACATACAGCGATGCAACTGGCGCCATCTACACACACACATATACATCCACACCACATGTGTGTGTTTCATTGCCGTATGAGTAATTTTTCAGGCGAGCCGTCGAAAAGCCGCATTATTTTGGCCAGCGTACCTTCTACCCTCGCACACTCACACACCCACACATTTGTTCATAGCCACTCATACACACACACACACCCACGCACCTATGTGCATTTTACAGAAATTTTAACTGGCTTCTTCTTTATCGTCTTTCGCTTCTGGCTTTTATTCAGGTGCCGACGTCTGGCAAAGCTTTCGCGTTGCTCCACGTAATTTTTCATTTTACGTCATCGCCCTTAAATCGAGGGAAAGGGAAGCAGTAGAAGTTGGGAAATAAGCAGGAGAGGGGTAAAGGGATGGGCGACGTCTGCGGTGAACACGCACATACTACACACACATACCACGACAATAATGTAGAACAATTGTCAAGCTTTTAAATATTGATAGATGACCTCGACAAGGTAACAATTTATATTTGTCTTTCTCTTTTTTTAAATATTTCTATCTCTTCGACGCTCTATCAAAACAAAGATTGTAAAATTAAAAGAAGGAGACTTTAGAAACCTTGTGGCTCAGTTAATTAAGGACACTTTGAAAACTTATAGTCCCTCTTAGAAGCACTTAAAACTTAGTGAATAAGATAAAAGCAGTAATAAAAAAATGGTAAAAAATGTATAACCTGAATAAGTTCTCGAATTGGTCAGACATTATATAGATATATTTAACATTGAATCAAAGTAGTCCTTGCTTTACGAATTTAACATTGAATCAAAGCAGTCGTTGCTTTAAGAATATTGCTGGTATTGACTTGATTGTATTATATTGTGTGAGGTCGGCTGGCAGAGCAATTGTGTAAAGTTTGAGCATTAATAAAACTAAAAAAATAATAAATACAATCGCAAAATGCCCGAATCAATACAATTAGTTGGCGTGCTATCTGGTCATAGTGGCTGGGTCACACAGGTGGCTCCGCATCCATACGATCCGGATCTGGTAGTCTCCTCGTCACGCGACAAGACGCTCATCTTGTGGCGTCTGACCCGCGGGGGAATGAATAACTATGGCTCGATGCTAAAACGGAATTATGGACACTCGCACTTCATTAGCGACGTGGTGCTCTCATCGGATGGCAACTTTGCGCTCTCTGGCTCCTGGGATCGCACGATTCGCATGTGGGATCTGACTACCAGCGCCACGACACATCGCTTCGAGGGACATTCCAAGGATGTGCTGTCGGTGGCCTTCTCGCCGGACAATCGTCAGATTGTGTCGGGCTCACGTGACCGCACCATCAAACTGTGGAACACCCTGGCGGATTGCAAGTACACCATCATGGATGACTGCCATACGGACTGGGTGTCGTGCGTGCGCTTCTCTCCCAAGCACTCCAATCCGCTGATAGTCTCCTGCGGCTGGGATCGCACCGTCAAGGTGTGGGATCTAACCCATTGCAAGTTGCGCAATAATCATCATGGACACACCGGATACCTGTCGACGGTGGCCGTCTCGCCAGATGGTTCGCTGTGCACTTCTGGCGGCAAGGATTCAAAGGTGCTCTTCTGGGATCTGAGTGATGGACGCAATCTGTATCCATTGGACCATCACGAAGAGGTGAATGCCATGTGCTTTTCGCCATGCCGCTATTGGCTCTGTGTGGCCAGCGGCCCATCGATAGTCGTCTGGGATTTGGCTTCCAAGAAGTCGGCATTTGAACTCTGGCTGGAGGATGTGCCGCCAACGGCCAAGGGTGATCTGCCACAGTGTCTCTCGCTGGCCTGGTCGATAGATGGACAGACACTCTTTGCCGGCTATTCGGATAACAAGATCCGCGTTTGGCAGGTGCTCTCTGGCCAGTAACACAACACCACAACGAAACCCAAACTCAACTAGCTGATTTGTTTATTCTACGTTAAGAGACACACATATTCAAATACAACACAAAATATCACAAATATAAAACCCAATAATATAGACTTAAAATATCACAATCAGGACTGCCTTTCCATTCCATCCCACCATTAATTAGATAGGATTCGTTCAGTGTAAGAAGATTTATCTCCTATTTCGTTTGGCTGCCTTGGCACATGTTTATGCGTTGTCAATATTTGATTAACAATCCCCAACACAAACCACGGAAACCACTTATAACGCTTATTTCCTTGAACGCCAAATGTGTCAACTCATGAGATTCAGATTGAACGGCGATAGGATTGTGTGGTCAAAGACATTTTTGACAAAATGGGGCGACGACATTGATGTGATGATGTTGATGTGGAAATGGCTTAGTGACTGAACGACTGACAACTGGGTCAATCCCAAGACTCAAAAGCACAGCTGCGACCAGAGGACGACGACCAAACGCAAAAGCTAAATATATATGCAAAAAAGAGAAAAGCTATGTTTTCGATTTTGATAGGGACAGACAGGCAAATCTCAAGCACAAGGCGAATTGAAATGAAAGACTGTCGACAAATCCGCAACAAGAAACCGCAATCGCAATCACGTTTATTTATTTATTTTCATGTTTTGGCAGTTGGCAGTTTTCTCATTTGTGTCCAACGCAACACGAAAGCTGACAGGCGACATATGAATCAAGCATCTCTGGACAATGGGGTGGGGGACGATGCCGAAACACTGAAAAGGTCGAGGTCATCTTAATGATTAATACGATTGCCAGCACAGGGATACGCATGTGCGAGTAAGTATCCAAATGTTCGTAGAGGCAAATCTAACTAACTATACACTGATCTACCGGGCATCCATGCACCTGACGCACACACCTGAACATGTGTGTGTATGCGTGTGTCTACACCTAACCTACACACAAACGATATGTATATGGAAAACTCAACAAGAGTCGGTACAGTAGTTGCTCGCAAATTACAATAGGTGCAAATAGAAGGTGCTTAAAAGTACAAATCTCTTTTAATATCATATTAGTTTATTTTGTAAATTAGCTGCAAAACATTCTACAATCATAGTTCTTCATTAGGAACTCCATTATGCGCGAATTCGAATCTAAAACGAAAGTATTCTAATTTTTATAGCGACCACTGTAGCCCATTAAAATGGAACTTCCATCCTGACCCTGGCTACGAAAATTATATATACATACATAAGTATATATTCAGAAAGCATGTACAGCGTTTGACACTACTTTTACGGAGAAGTACATATGTACACATACAGACACACTTACATATACACATACACACACATACAAGTTGAAACATTAATACATAAGTATGTTGCTACGTGAAGGACTTTTAAAATCGACCACTAACTACGCCTTCATACACTGCGTGCAAGAGAGATGGCAACATTAACAGCGCCTCTAAGCGTTGTTCGCAGCTCTCCTTCAGAGAGAGAGCGAGCGCAGTGTGGGCTGTGGGATGGTTGTGGGAGGGGGGGTTGGAAGGTGGATAACGAGCGGCGCGAGACGAGTAATCGGCTCTGCTCGTTTGCCTAGCGTAGTATACTCGCAGGCGTAAAAATGTGTAAAACTCAACTCTCTGATGAATGAGATTAACCGTTACACACACACACACACACACGTTCACGTACACACATACATATACAAATGCTGCACTCAAAGCCCAGCAACAACCCCCTGGCACAGGCGCAGACGACAATCGGCTACAACAAATAACAACAGCAGCAACAACAACAACAACCCTCAACACCGACAAAGCACTTGCTGCTGCTGCAGGCTTTTCTGTTGGGGTGCGAGGTGTGCGGCGCTTTTACTCGCTACTTTGCCAATTCACTTTTACTACACTGACAGTAAAAAATTTGTTGGTGCGTGTTTTTGTTATTGTGGTTTATGCTTGCAGAACTTTTAAATCAACACAATCAACAATATAATGCAATAGAAATAAAAATTGAACAGTGCTCGAGTTTTTGCTAACGCCCGTTGCTTAATTCAGACATACTCACACTCCATAAATGTATAAATGAAAATCGGCGATTTCATTTACTTCTTGCGTGGTGGCGATTAATTATACCGTTCACTTCACATTCAAGGATTGACTTGAGCAAAGTTGTGCATCGCACCCGCATTTAATTGTGTATATTGCATTAACCAATTTCACAATTCACAGCATATGCACACACACACACGCATAGACACACAGGCGCCGTTTGTCTGGCGCCTTCAATGTTATTACACGTACCCGTCTTAACGTCTCAACGTTGACACAGCGACTGCGACTCCGATTACTCGTCGCTAGCTCCAACGGCTAAGCTTAGCATTACACTGTTAACACTGTTAGGTGGGCAGCCCACTGTTAAATATATCGATTAAGTGCTCTGTACTCAGTGCGAGCGAGACGACTCGAGTCACGCACTTCGCCTGATAGGATATTGTATTAGTGCTGCAATATTGTTAAACTTGAATTTAATTACTGCGAATTTAACACTCATTAATGTACACCATTTGCACTTCAATTTAATAACAACAACATTTACTGCCAAATGCGTTTACAAATATAATTTTCCAACTGAAAGTTACACGCTGAGCACGAAAACCAACTGCGTCCTTTGGCTGCAGTTTGACAAAAGCCGGCGTTGTTGCTGTTAACCAGCCAACAACCACCACTAGCCAGCAAGAGTGCCAGTCAGACGCACCCCAACACAAACTCCCAGCTGTCTCTCTCTCTCTCTCTCTCTCTCTCTCTGTCTTTCTCTCCATGTGTATTTTATGTGCTTGCAGTGTGCCCTCCGTCCTTTGTCATTTATAATGCCTTTTTACTGTACTCGAGTTTTTGGCGCCTAATTCACAACCTTTGTGACACTACCTAACCTAACAATGTCAAATGGGTCAAACATAAAGATATTTTAATACTTTTGGGATGTACTTGGCCATTAAAGTGCAAGTAAGGGAATCATTGGCAATACGATTTTCTTGTATTTTAAAATGCCCGTCCACTTGTGCAGCAGCCACACACACACACACACACACACACACTCACTCACTCACATTCACCCACAGGGTGACAGGGACTGTTCCGGGGTGGCTCTTGATGAGGTGTCGGCGTTTCTTATCACTTGGCACTTGGTGTAACTTGAAACGCTGTGCGTCTAATGTCTGGCTTGACTTTGTCACGTGAATTGGCCCCTGCAACAAAATCGATTTAACGCCAGTTCCCCAGTTGGCAGTTGTTTGCGCCATGTCCTGTAATTTGTCGCCTGTCGCCTCAGTTGCCAACTCTCAACTCCCTACCGGCGTGGACAGACATCTTGCTTGGGAGTCTGGAAATTTCTTAATGTAAAATTGAATTAATAAAGAAATTACTGATTCGTTTAACATGTGCCACAACGCAAAAGCCACCACAAGATTTCATAGAAGCGAGTTTATGACTCATAATTTAATAACATCATTTATTCCCTGTAGAGGACGTTCAGTTGATTATAATAATTTTTCGGAATACAATATCGTTGATATTTATATATATATACATATAAAGTTGCTTAAATATACCAAACACCATAACCAATTCTATAATACGTTTATACGCCACTAATTCATATTCCCTAGTCTACCCATGAACCTTGAATATGTAATAATATTATATTATTATATTATATATATATTTCACTCTTCACACTTAATTACGACAGTCGTCCAAATGCTTCTGCTCACAGACCTGGCGATTAAGGTCAAACCATTTGCCAGGGGTACATAATTGGGCAGTTGTACAGCCGCAGCAAGCAGACGGATTACTTATTACACAGCTAGCACTGTCGCAGCGCTATCTTCTTGGCGTTCCAAACTGCTTTCTAATATTGGACTTTCATCAATCGAACACTTCACTCGACTGGGAAAATTGCAATACTTTATCTCAGTGTCAATGTAAAGACCCTCTGGACATTGCCTTAGCATTGCGCGACCATTGCCGCAGACATAAAACAGGCTACATGAGTTCGGGTGCTTGAGATAAGAGCCATTAGGCATGGAGCTACAATCTGGAATTAAAGATGTTTCAAGTGTAGAAACGAATTCTGTGCTTACACTTGACTGAGACGAATCATTTTTTGCATCACTATTTATGCAGTTGACCAGGCTGGGGAAATTGCAAACCAACTTTTTGATGTCGAAGTATAGATTTCCTGGACAGTAATGTGGTATGGCACGTCCATTTAAGCATACGTAGAACTTCCTACACAAATTTGAATCCCTCAGGAAAACGCCATTTGGTAATAGCTTGCATTTGGAACTCTCGTCACCATCTGAGGGCACAACATAGGTTTCTCTGATGTCCATGTGTTTCTTATTGCTCAATGCCACTTGTGCAGATGTTGGTTTGTCCTTAGAAATGGCAAGTTTTGTTGAGGTTATTCCTGGTACTTTAGATTTCAAATTATCAGCTATAATCGGACTGGCCTGCTGTGACTTTGGTACTAAAAGGATTTGAGGTTTATTGTTGATCTGATCGCTTGAAGCACTCGGAGATTTTGTTAAAATGGAATTTGAAATTGCATTAGGCGTGGCTGAGTTTTTAATTTCTTCGATTTTCTCATTCACTGTTGCACTGGGTCCTTCTGTAGATGGTTTAAGCCAAAAAGAAGATTTCAATACGCTGCCAAAGCTTGATTTCTCAACTGAATCTAGAGTGTTCATTTCTTTTTCAAGCAATAGAGACAAAGTGTTTTTCGGGACAGACCTATGTGCCTTATTATCGTTCGTGCAGTCGACCAAGGTGGGTAAATTACAAATCATATTTTTGATGTCGAAGTATAGATTTCCTGGACAGTAACGTGGAATGGCACGTCTATTTGCGCATATGTAGAACTTGCCACAGATCTTGGAATCCCTCAGGAAAGCGCCATTTGGTAATAGCTTGCATTTGGAACTCTCGTCACCATCTGAGGGCACAACATAGGTTTCTCCGATGTCCATGTGTTTCTTATTGCTCAGTTCCACTTGTGCAGATGTTGGTTTGTCCTCAGAAATGGCAAGTTTTGTTGAGGTTATTCCTGGTACTTTAGATATCAAATTATCAGCTATAATCGGACTGGCCTGCTGTGACTTTGGTACTAAAAGGATTTGAGGTTTAGTGTTGATCTGATCGCTTGAAGCACTCGGAGATTTTGTTAAAATGGAATTTGAAATTGCATTAGGCGTGGCTGAGTTTTTAATTTCTTCGATTTTCTCATTCACTGTTGCACTGGGTCCTTCTGTAGATGGTTTAAGCCAAAAAGAAGATTTCAATACGCTGCCAAAGCTTGATTTCTCAACTGAATCTAGAGTGTTCATTTCATTTTCAAGCAATGGAGACAAAGTGTTTTTCGGGACAGACCTATGTGCCTTATTATCGTTCGTGCAGTCGACCAAGCTGGGGAAATTACAAACCAACTTTTTGATGTCGAAGTATAGAACTCCTGGACAGTAATGTGGTATGGCACGTCCATTTGAGCATACGTAGAACTTCCTACACAAATTTGAATCCCTCAGGAAAGCGCCATGTGGTAATAGCTTGCATTTGGAACTCTCGTCACCATCTGAGGGCACAACATAGGATTCTCCGATGTCCTTGTGTTTCTTATTACTCAATGCCACTTGTGCAGATGTTGGTTTGTCCTTAGAAATGGCAAGTTTTGGTAGGTCTCCAATTGCTGCTAAGAGCAGCTTTAAGTTGTCGGAGTCCAAACCAATTCCTATAGATGCTGCTGTACCTTCCGGGTTGGAAGTATTTAGTTCAGTTATTGCCGAAGAAGATGATGCCTCAGAAGAAGATGATCCATCTGAGATAGAGCTGTAGATTTCAGTAGAGCTTTCTGTTGATGTTTCAGTTACTGACAAAGAAGATGATGGCTCGGAAGATGAGTCTTCTGAGCTTGAGTTGAATAATTCATTAGAGCTTTCTGTTAACGGTTCAGATACTGACGAATAAGATGATGGCTCGGAAAATGATTCCTCTAAGCTTGAGCTGGATATTTCAGTAGAGCTTTCTGTTGACAGTTCAGTTACTGACGAAGAAGATGATGCCTCTGAAGATGAGTCCTCTGAGCTAGACCTGGATATTTCAGTAGAGCTTTCTGTTGATGGTTCAGTTACTGATGAAGAAGATGATGCCTCTGAAGATGAGTCCTCTGAGCTTAAGCTGGATATTTCAGTAGAGCTTTCTGTTGATTGTTCAGTTACTGATGAAGAAGATGATGCCTCTGAAGATGAGTCCTCTGAGCTTAAGCTGGATATTTCAGTAGAGCTTTCTGTTGATGGTTCAGTTACTGATGAAGAAGATGATGCCTCTGAAGATGATCCCTCTGAGCTTGAGCTGGATATTTCAGTAGAACTTTCTGTTGATAGTTCAGTTACTGACGGAGAAGATAATGTCTCATAAGAGGATGACTTTGAAGGGTATGAACCGTCCTCGGTAGAGCTCAAGCTTTCAGTAGAAATATCGGATGATAGTTCAGGCACTGCTGACAACGGATTTGACTTGCCTAGTTGTGGAGAATTATTCCACAGAGGGCCAAAGATGTTGAAAAACGTTGGTCTATCCATGGTGATGTGCTGAGTAATGCTCGGTATAATTTTAACCGAGCTAGTTCCACTTTTGGGATGGTCGCCTTGCAGTTTGTTTTGTGCACAATTTTGTCGTTGTACATTAAAGTAAAATCCCTCTGTGCAAGAATTTTTTATTTTTCCAAACGATCCGAAGCAGAAATAGAATGCACTAGGATCGGATGGATCGACAGCTTTATATCCAAAATTTTGTCCTTCGCATACATCCAGGGCGAATGCTTGCGGAATGGTCAACAGACCAATCCACAGGAAGATCACTAAAGAAATCCATTTTAGTTTTGCTTTTTTTTTGCGATTTTCATACTTCAACTTACCCAATTGCATTTTGAACGTTCCAGAGAAATGCGCTGTGCGATAGCTGCAAGATTCTTTTTATACCGAACAGATTTTCAGTGAAACAATTAACTGAAAGACTTTCCATATTTGTTGACGGACGGAGTAAGTGGTAGTGGAAAGCGAGTTGCATGTTTGCCTTGTAGATATTGTTTAGTAAGAACTATCTGCTAACAACGTTATTATTTTAAACAAATTAATGTATTTTGCATTTCTTCAGAATGCAGTAAGAATTCCTATGACATATATATATATATATATATATATATATGACATATGACATATGTTGCAAGTCAGTCTTCATGACATGACAGTCGTCATCACATTATCTTATTATGTTATCTTAATATTATCTATTATCTAAGAGTGCAAAAAGTTAATACATGAGTTTGCGATGTTTCAAAATACAAAACAAAACTCCTGTATATTAGTTGTGTATATTTAAATCGGCTTAATGGAATTAATTTTATGTTTAGAATATTAAAGATCAAAAATTTTTTATTTTCTCTAATCATTTATTACTTATCTGCGATCTGTATTCATGTTCAGGATAGATCATATAATAACTCCATTAAGTTTACCATTTCTTTCTTTATATGAAGTTATTAAAAACCATTTGCTAATGTAACATTATAGTAAATATACTCATACATAAAGTTTGATAATCTTGTCAAGTGTCGCTTATCATTAATCACAATGCGTTTTGGTTTTGTTGTACATTATGATAGTGTAATTGTCTCATACTCAGCGTTACTTTCCGATTCATATTAGCGGGTGGGCACACATATGAATTATACCTATATATTCCCCGCAACCCGGTCAGTACCAGGTCCACCAACCGTACCGATTAGTTGCAGAGATAAGGTGCCGAGGGCTCTACTTATCGTGTTCTTGCAATGATTACTCAAACCCACCGCACTTGCTATTGCCATTGCTATTGTTTGTTGTTATCACTATTTTTAGTGGTAGCAGTGGAGCTTTTGGTAGAAAGCACAGAGCTCTGCTATATGCACACATTTATTTCGAGCTCTTATCGTAACTTGTGTGGCTTCGAATGTACCTGGCTAAGGAAAGTTAGATTTCCTAGGTATTCGAGCCAATAAGTTCGGCCACGGGTTCGCATTTTATCTTTTGCATTTTTATTATTTTTGATTTTTATTTTGAGTTTTTTTTTTAAATTTTTTTCAGCACTTTTTATTTTATTTTTGGCAGCCAACGGGTCACCTGCACTTATTAAAAAAAATACCGAAAACCTTGTCCTAGGCGTTGTTAGCAAATAATGTAGCTGATAGCAATTTTTGGGTGTACACAACTCATTATCAAAAGTCAAATTTATTTCAATGGTTGCCTTTTGATGTCAACTAATTTGTTGTTTTACATGCTTAAGATAAGGTAATACAATAACTACGAAGTATTAAATAAATTTTGTGGTCTCTGTTGTGAGCAGCAAATAATAAATAATATTTCTGATCATACAACGACAAACCAGAAGTCTTATAAAAACTGATTAATAAAACTTAATTGTGGGAACAGCTCATATTTAAACTTGGACTGGGAATGTCCGCTCTCTCAATCTTAAACTTGCATCATCCAAATTAAGACCATGTTGACCGTCTTCTTAACTGCTGCAGACAGGTAACTTACACGTGAATTATTCTGTTAATAATGATTTGCCCAATTTAGATTTATAAATCTTAAAGAAGCACGAAAACTATTTAATGAAATAAATCCCACATTTATTTTGACTTTGTAATAGTTCCTATTTTGACTGCCTAATGCAATGTTTTTTAATTTTAACATATTTATGAGAATTATCTTTAGTTGCAAATCCTGTATTCAACATACACAATTTTACAAAAAAAGCCATAGTTTAAAGAGTCTGTCGACAATAACGACAGCGCATATGCCAACTGTAGTAAGTGGTAAAAGCAAATATTGGCATAGACCAATGACGAAATTTGCATACAATGAAAATCGATGGAATGGATTAGAGTGGTCTCGAAACTACACTACGCTGTAACGAACGCTTTGGTTAGCTAACGAGACCATTCCAAACGCGATAACGATCGCTTAAATACGCATATATCAAGCTGAAATCAGCGCCCATCAGATTACATTACCTTGGTTGGGGGAGGGTCCCAAACAGTTGCAGTTGCAGTTTCCGCTAGCTAAGTTGTCAGTGCTTATCTTTGGGCCGAGTGATAAGCGCTTGACTGGGAAGACACATGCTTGTGACATGTCCGTTACAGATTAAAGTGAAATGATGGTTATGGAACTTAAACTCATTTATTACAATTAAATTTTTAAGATGAGCTCTCTTTTGTTGAATTGCCAAGATACTGAATCCCTTTGGCCTGTTCACGTTGAATACGATTGCCATAGGTGCGTGATACATGATCCCAGGTGTCTATAAAACGATCCATACATTGTGTAATACAACGCTGCTCGGTACCGTCCAAAGCCTTGCCCGGCTTTGAAATGCACTTTTTGAAGCACTTCGAAGTCATCTTGGAGAGCATCTCCTGAACATGAGCAACAGCGATCTGTTCTCTTAATCGACTCATTACTTCCCCATTATCCAAGTTTCCATTAGCCATTGTTCTTTATGATGATTATTTAACGAGCAATTTTCAAATTAATGTAAAATGATCTGTTATTATTTTTTCTGCAACTGTCAACATATGCTTAATATTGTTTTGACATAGAAATAAATGCCGTCTTTTAAAAATTTATCATTATACGAAGAACGTATTTCAAGTCCACAGGAATGTTGCCTATAGTCAAGGGAGCCCTTGTCTATAGTTATGACACAAAAAATAATTGAATTGTTAAGACACTTGATAATTTACATTTATTTGTGTTAGCATAAATACAATTTGTTGGTTTTTTTTTTACAGATTATTTTGAAAATCCTATAAAGTAAGCTAATCCTTAACTTGCCTACCAAACAAATGATTAATGTTTAAGCATTTTAATTAGTTTGCAATTAGTGTATTAAATATATTAAAATATCTTTGCTCAGTTTTGATTAGAAAAATATATATTATAAAAAGTACTCTTTTAAATTTCATTTAGGAATTTTTGATTTATTCTTATTTATTTTTTGAGGTGTATGACAAAATGTCACTTTGTATATAAAAATAAAAACTTGTAGTTTTATTCTTAACAGCTTCTGGAGTGACTCAGTGAATACACTTTGATCATCATCGTATATATTATAGTATTTAATATTCTTTGGATCGCAACTATTTAAGAATCGTTAGAATATTTGACGCACACAAGCTGCTTTGGCAGTACGCGATAATTGGAATTTTAGTTTTAGGCAGTTAAAACTGATTGAAAACTCTTTTAGGTCATAAGCCACAATAGTATTACAAACATTCAGAACAGTATTTCAGATATAATCCCTAAACAGCTACACTAAGAAATTAAAAGTTGGGTTAGAATATCGTTTGCAAAATACGGAGACCTGCTGATAATTGGCCTTTGCTTGATATTGGGTTAACTAATTTCATCATTTTATGCTGGCCAATTTTTTGACATAATATAAGCAAGTCTGACCCACTGTTTGGGTATTAATACTGTTAAAAACATGCTTCATTAAGGATCTACAATTTGGCCCAGGGGAAAGAATAGTATTGCATTTCAAGCCGCTTCATCTATAACTAGGATAAGAAATGTGCACACTACAGTATCCCAAGGATTGACCTGAATAAATAGTTACGTTTCATATAAGTATGTATGTACTACCGATCAGTACGTATCACTTATATTTGGTTGATTTATACACATATACAAAATTTCAGCTGATCTGCAAAAGTTTGTGCAATAGCTAAACAGCATTCACAGTAAGAGTGGCTATGTGTGTGTGTGTAGGTTATATACAAGTGATAGATACATTTCAGCTAAACTATATGTATATGCTAGTAAATATGTATATAAGTATATATATATTTATATATATATATATATGGAATGTACAATCACTTTGAGTATGTAAGTATTATTGCGTTGAACAAACAGGCACAAACATAGTATGGGTGTGTATGTGTATGTGTACATGTGTGTGAGTGTGTGTATGCAGCTTATCCAGAATTTTGGTTGGTAGAGGACAACAATCAATTCCTAGGCACCGAACCCAAGCAATACCAGTCGCACATTTCCTGACGCAAATCATGTTTGGAGAGATCCAATTCAAAACCGCCGAGCAGCTCGTTCTCCTGCAGCGTGTCATGTGACCAGATAGTAACCTGCAACCTGCGCTGCCGCACAATATCCAGCGGCATGCGATACTCCAACTGTCAATAAAGAAACATTTATAAATTACCGATTTGCAAATTGAGTAGTTCAATAGTTCAATGCTTACCGTCTCCATAAAGCTGGGCACACATGTTTTGCGCACCACCTTTGTCTTGCGTTTGGTTTCCTTGCTTGGATCCGGTTTCAGGTAGCACTTGACATATGTGTTCGGCTCCTGGCCGCCCTGTAGCATGGGGAGTCCTTTGGCGTGGTGTATCTGAAACAAGATCATATTAGGATCAGCTATTTGCTTAGAATTAACTAGCTCACCATCACAGTTAACCCGCCACGTTGGTATTGCAGCGATAGGCGGATTTGACCAATTTCATTGGAATTATCACGAGGTGGCTGACGCTTGACCTCTGCAAGAATAATAGTGGTTAGTTTGAGATTGGTACTGCTGCTATATTATTTACCTTTTATCTTCGGCATCTCCAATTTGGCCTCTTGTTGATCACGCAACAGCGGATGAAAGAATGTGTACACTAAATCCGAGTGGGCTATTTCCTCGGCTGCATCGAATAGTGATTTCAGGAAACGCTGAATCAGCGGTAAACGCTTCTCAGCAACAGATTTGATATTGGATCGTCCCACATGAACACCAGCTGGAAGGCTGTTATTAAATATTAAACAGAAATTCATGAATTACGGATGAAGAACTACAATAAAGAGGTCAATTATGTAAATTGTATGATTTATAAATAAAACGTTTCAAATAAAAACAAATAAATTGTTTATCTCCAAACAATATTTACTTTCTATATCCTAAAGAATTAAAATACTTTTAAATTAAAAGACATTGTACATTCACTTATTGTTTAATTTCATCTATATACTGATTATTCACTCTAGTAGATATCATATCATTTTTTGAAGCTATCAATTATTAGAAAGTGTCATGACTGCAGTTATCAATTAAAATAACTGTTATGCGTAACGGGACTTCCGGTCCCAAAATGATCATCAGCAACACAGGACACGGATCATAGTCAATAGAAAAGCAGCATATATCAAGTAGTAGGAAATGGAAGTGTAAGATATTAAATTCATTTGAATATCAATTTAATGAATACATATTGTTAATTGGTGAGTTTCGGTTTGTAAGAAACTGAGTCAAATCATAAAATATATAGACGATTGCTTATCAGCGACCGCGAAACGACTGCCAAACATTTTTTTTGGTAACAGGTGATAGCCGCTAATGGCTGATAAATCAGCAACAGAGCCAGATACTTTTGCTTCATGGCCAAATCACGGGCCGAATCAAAGAGCAGTGGGTAAAAGAAGAGCGACGACCCATCGAATCACCATCAAACCCAGCCAGAGAGATAGAGAGCGAGAGAGCAGCGAGAGAGAACGCGAAGATATTGTTGCGATAAGCATTGAACGGCAGTTAGCAAGTGGCGACGTCAGCGCTCAATCAGTTAACGAGCGTGCGGCAGTGCGGTTCGGCAAGCGCTGAGAACGTGAAGCTGGAATCCGAGAGCCAAGAGCTAAGCGCTGTGCCGTTCGATTAACGCCGACGTGGTGAACTGAACTCGACTAAAGACAAAGACCACAACAACATTAAAAACAACAATAATAATAAATAAATAAATAAAAAAAATAACACAGTTCTGCACACCAAATTCATAAAAATCGTGTATGCAACTGCGAAATGCTGGCCAGAAGTGAATAACAGCCATGGCTCAACTAACGTATGCGGGCCAAGGTAAGTGCTTGCCAACTTTTGTGACACATCCCAGATTATGCTGCCCTTATCCCGCACAGGTGAGCATACGGCCTGTGGATCTCTAGTTGCGTCGCTGATGCTTATGCTGTGTCTCGTCTTTGCACTTCTTGGCATCAAGATCTGGGGCTTCAGACGCCGACTCACCTTTGCTCACTCAGGAGGACAACAGCAGCAGCAGCAGCAGCAACAGTCGCAATTAGCGTCGCCACGTTATGCAGCCTACGAGTCACAGGTCCGTATTTGATACGACAAATCACGCAACTCCCATTACTTGCCAATTAACCCGACGCAAAATTCAATGCAAGCCATTTATAAAGGTTAATAAGTAGTATGCGATATCATCGTTGATATCAACGACAACAGCGACTCACGTCTGATAAGGTGAAGCCAAAACGAGGCACACCAACAAACCAAATACAACAGGTGAATTCGTGCTTTCGTGAATGTGTGTCCGTGTGTGTGTGTGTGCGTGTGTGTTGTCAATAGAAATAGAGATGACAACGTGACGAGTCGCATAATGTTTATCGATAAAAAAATGGCTTACTTCCATTTTAAATGGAAAATTATAATTTATAAACTGATTTTTCGTGAGTACACCAATAAGAATATTTATTTATAATATTTTAATTATATAGAATCCCATCTCTAACTAAGATATTCGTAGTTACTAATAATCATTCTTAATTGAGTGTGTCATTTCTGTATAATGCATTTACCGTTAACATTGTGACGCATCCGAAATTTGTTGTTATTGTTTTGGTTATTGCAGTTTTGTTGTTGCTAGTTGCGCGGGTGTTTTTGGCCAAACGGCAAACGGCAAACGGCAGAAGGCCACAGCTGTTAAAGTGCTTAATTTTTGAATGCACAGAATGGATATTAGGAAATCAGAAGACTAATCAAAGAGTGCAATTCTTGCAGGTAATCGGCTCCGACAACGCTGTACACGGAGTATTTCGCCAGCGGAATACCGAGGAATTCGAAAGTGCCAGACCAACGAATTCAGCAGGTAAGGTGAACAATCGCTTATACAAATTAATATATGCACATGTGTATATACATACATATATGCTGTTGACTATAACGGCATTACTCAATGTGAATGGAATTGGAAGTAAATTGCTTGATTTCAAACGATCGTTAAACATGATCAGAAACTGAAGACGATATCACGTGTTAAAAAGAAACACATGGCGCAATTCGCAGTACATTTTTTTTGTAGATATTTGTAAATCTGAAAAGTATTGGAATTATCTTATTTCTCCTACTTGCAGCAAATAATTATCTGACGGGTAGTGTACCAAATCTGCGCCTGGCCACACAGGCGCCGTATGAATACAAAAAGGGGTTGGCCATACCAGAAGTTTCGGAAACTCCACCTTTCCGTCCGGAGGCGCGACTAAGACGACGTGAAGTGCATAGCGCAAGCTATGATTACTATGCAACGCCACCCACACGCCAGCCACCAGCACCACCAATTGAAACGGAGGCAGCAGCTGGTGGGGAGACCAACTCACAGCTGGATATGCCCGCTTTCAATCACTTTGCCGAGAAATATAAGCTAATCAGTGCAAAGCCCGATGGAGAAGAGGCGCCAGCGCCAAGGGTGTCGCAGCTGATAAGTAACGAGCGTGGTCGATATGTGAAGTACGAGCAGGTCGATGATGTGCCCGAGTTGCTAACGCCGGACGATGACAACGTGGGCGCTGCCATTTCTGTCGCAGCGCAAGTGCATCATTCACCACATATAACTCAACCGAATAACGAACCTTTTGAAGCGAAAGGAGAAGCAGCGGCTACTTGCGGTAGACAAGTCCTTCAGCTGGAGCATACAGATTCAGCGTTCGTTGTGGAAATTATCGCTGGCACACCAGATTCGGTTGAATTAACGGAGCCACCTTTAGAACGCAACTTGTTTGCTAATCTGGAGATTCCCCAGCATGTAGACGATGCTGAATTTGAGCGTATTCGTTCCACCTACGAAATGAATGAGGCAGACATCTTGGACATGCCGCCGGATTTTGCTGGACTGCAGGTGGAACTAACAGCGCCCAGCAGTCCGCCCGGCTTCGGTAAGAGCATTGACGATGACTGGGAGAACTTTGAGAATCTAGAAAATGTGTCTAACGTGCCAGACCCCAATTGGTTAGAGCATCCTGACCAACTGGAGTTACCACAGCAGGACATCGCTACAAGTTTGCAGCGGGAAAATGTGGTGCAGCCAGAGATGCTCTGTCAGCAACTGGAGCTAATGGAGCCATCAGTCGATGAGGTGGAACGGGAACCATTTGCCGATTATGCTCAACCACCTCCATATGAAATGGAGACAGCCATTCAACCTATCCTGCCTGACTATGATGCACTGATGCAGCTGGAGAAGTCGCACCAAAACACTAATCTGCCCAATTACGCTGATGCTGTGAACCAAAGGAAAGACAACGATGCCAAACACGTCAGCAGCATAGAAGATCTGTTCGCAGAGCTGCAAGTGAATGGAGAAGCACCCATTAGCAACGGCATACCACATACTGGCGGGGAGGTGCGCAATTTCGACGAGCTCTGTGAGGAGCTGGAAATTGTTATCTCTCCGATTCCAGCACGGCGGCCACCACAGCCAGCGCCACGAGTGTCCAAGCCAACGACTCTCAGTGTCCGCGGCGACGCTGCACCACTGACCTGCTACGCTCCCGAAGAGCTGCCCAACTCAAGTTCGAGTGATATGGAGGAAGTGGAGGAAGCATCTCCGCCAGCACCACAGCCAGCCAAGCGCATGGGACGCACTTTGAAGGTGCGCTTCGATGTGGATAACTTGCAATACTATCAATCGGCCGAGGTGCCCAGCTCTAGTGAGTCAGAAGTTGAGTATGAATCTGAGTTGCAGTTGCCGGCGAGAACCACACAACGCTTGATCCCATTGCTACCTGATGAGCCATCACCAACTGCTGAGCATGATGTGCCCATACTCTTTGGCAATCGGGTTTCACTGGAAGACAGCGAGGACGGATCATTTGGACGCGCCATACGTGAACATCGCTCCATGACAGAGGCACTGCGATCAGTTACACAAATGGAACGCTCTCCACAGACCGATAGAATCACCGAGGCTTAGGACAACAACAATATACCAAAATGCTGCTCTTCATTTCCTTAGCAAAGACAGTATTGTTCATGTAAATAAGATGATATACATAAATACATATACATATATCTATAAAGTAGAAGTTGCCATATAATGTTGATTATGTTTAAATAAAGTGATCGTAAATATAAAAATACAAATTTAGTGAATTGAAAAATAGAGAACAGTTTTAAAAACTGGAATTGAAAAATATGCATATGAAAGGAGTCAAATTTGAAATGGCTAAGTGAATTACTATAAATATATTGTATTATATATGAAATGCCTGATACAGAATATAAGCCAACACATCGATGATGTGTTGAAACATAATGTGGCCACATAAGGAGGATACCCTAAAGCTCTAATGATGCTAAAAATCACTGGGCTACGGAAAATCACCGTTTACTTACCTGTTCAGCTTGACCAGTGGAAAGTGTATGCACAACTTCTGATGGAACTCGGTAAACTCGCGATACGAGCGAAACAGATGCGTTGGATCACGCTGTCCATGTCGCGTCACTTGCAGAATGTACATGTAATACTTTTCCATGCTATAGTGCTTCTGGAAGCGCACCACTTTAACGATTTTCAGCCGCCCATCCTGCGCCATGCTGTAATCGAGTAAGAGTTTTCAGAAATATCACTTAAGGACGATATTCGTTCTGTTCCACTACTCACGTATATTTGCGAGGCACAAAGGATAAGAGTTCGCTGGTACCCTCGTCATTGTTGAAACGCATCTGGGCCAAGTTGTGCAGAAAGAAATTGAATTGGGTAAACCAACTCTTCAGCGACAACTGTATCATTTTGGCAAATGTGGCTGCCGCCTCGGGATTCGACTGGGCTGGCAGAAGAGCACGACGCACATAGGTGACGGCATTTGAATTCACACCCGGCATGCCAGCGGTGGCCATGTGCGCCAGCGTGTGTAGCAGTAGGTCAGCATTTTTGCGTACAATATTAAAGGCACGACAGCAGAGGTCAACAAAGTAGTGAAAATCAGTGGATGGCTTATCACCGCCATTAATCACATATGCCATGTCCGAGGTTAGCACAAACGGTGTGCGATCTCTGCAAGGAAACCGACATGTTAAGCGTTACTTTTGGATGGTTGCTGGCACTCACCTCTTGATATTGCCAAACATTTGAGCATCACCTAGAAATTTGCCAAAATCGATGTGAAACAAGTGTCCAGAGGTTTTCAGCATAATATTGTCGTTGTGTCGATCACAGATACCCAGCACATAGGTGGCCACACTATAGCCAGCGCAAGAGAGTGTAAAATTGCGCACAGCTTTTTGATATTCCAGCGGACTTGGATTCTGTTTGCCCAGCCACTCGGCGATGGGTCGGTCCTTGAATGAGCCGGTCAGACCGCATTCCACTTGGATTTTGCGCAACGTTTCGGCCTCGGATACAAGCTCGATCATGCCGCTCTTGTAGCCAGTGGGCACACAATTAAAGGTTACCATCTTGAGATCCAAGCGCTCGGCCAGCCACATTTTGTTCATGATGCGTATCAGTTGAATTGTCAACATGTCCTGCTGCAAGTCATCACCACACTGCAAATCCAATTATCATTAAATTTCAGTCGCACGTTGTGAAAAGATCAGCTTGCCTCACCTTGAATATTGCCGGCAGCGGCTCGGCGTCGGGTCCCACAAAGGTGATCTTCAGTGGCAGCGTGTTGGAATTGAAGTAACTGCAGTTACGCACATTAACACCGGACACCTCCAGCTCTGGGCCTAGCGGCAGACAAGTGGGCTCCACCTGCAAATCCGTATGCACCATGTCCATGCCCGCAGCTAGACTCTTTTGTCGCATTGACTCTTTGGCTTCCTTCACAGATTCGGCAATCTTGGTCAGATTCTACGAGGCAGTAGAGAGACATTGTGATATATACTTTCGATTACTTTAGCATCCCTTTACTCACTTGGCACATGCGACGCTGGTACATGAAACGCTTGAAGAGCTTCTCGCCACAGACAGCCATTAGAGCGCGCAGCATCATCTTGTTGCGGCGATAGTAACGCGCCTGTGTTATTTGCGATTCATCGTAGTCCTGATCCACCATTGAGGTGCCAATCGAATTGAGCGGATCATCAGGTAGACTGTGCACCAGCAGCCAGTACATGTGATGAGCAAAGCGCGGTGACTCCAGGCACTTCGACAGCAGAAATCTTGACAGAGAGGATGCCTCATAAGTGTCGTGCTTCAAGGACTGCACCAGCTGCGGCAAAAAGTCCACCAACTGATCGTTAGGCATGTAGGAAATCCACTCCACTGCCTTTTCTCGCACCTTAGCATCTGGGTATCGTGGCAGCAAGAGCTCCAGTGCCTGCAGTGGCGACAACGGTGCCCAGGAGTGCAGCAACGAGTGCAAATCAATCAGATTGGCATAGTCCCAACTGTGGGCCGCATGCAACACCTTGGGCAGCGCATTGGGGTACTTCTGCAGATAGAGACGTTTCTCCCAGAATACTTCACGGCGCTCGGTGGCGCCAGAATAGCCTAGCTCGGCCGTATCCAGTAGCTCTTCTTGCAGATTGGCGTCCAGTGAAGCAAAATCGTAACTATAAATTTTTGTTTAATTTGAGTTAATAAATCAATCGAGATAATTGGTGGTAGAGAACTTACTGCGGTGCAGGCTTGGGCGTCTCCTGATGCTCGGGAAACTCAATGCGACCGCCATAAGGCGGCACTTCAATGCTCAGCACCGGACAGAAGTCGGGATGAGGATGACAACCGCGCGCCGGAGCTGGTCCCAGCATTTTATCTGTGGTCTGCGGCCACACGGACAACAAATACGGGCCACAGATCATTGTGCGCTTAAAGTCAAACAGCTGTATGGAGCACCAGCCCAGCTCTGTGGTCACATGCCTCCGCTCGCCATTCGGTTCCGCACTCGTTTCGTTCTCGCTGGCTGCCTGCTTGCCATACAGCACGAATGTGAGACGCGCCTCGCGCGGCAGCGTGCAGATTGGGTGTTGATCGAAGGTTAGCCAGGCACTGAAGTTCAAACGGGGAAAGAGGCCGCCGCTCGTATCACTAGAGCAGTAGAGCACATTGGGCTTGGACAGCAGGCGCGTGCCATAAACGAGTTGCACACAGAGCGAGTAATCCTCATATTTCCAGTTGAGCAGTGGCCTGTGCAGGCAATTGATGCTCACCACAATCGGCTTGGATACGCACGAAATGGGTATGGGTGCTGAAAAAGAGTTGTATAAGTAAATAATATGCTCACAATTTCGTTAATAAATCCGCTTACTTGTGGCGAAATCTGGCGTCTTCACCGAGAAGGCAACGCGAAATACATTGGCATAAAGTTCGATTAGCTCCTGGACCGCATCACGCAACCGATTGCATTTCAATTTGATTTGCTCCAGCATGGAACGAGGTCGCAGTGTCACTTGCGCATACTCGCCATACTCATTGACAATTTCTGGATTGTTGGCGCCGCCCAAAGGTGCATACTTCGTCTGAGCCTCCTCACATACGCTCTTCAGCTCGGCAATGCATCCCACTATCTCCAGCGTATCAATGGAGCCGAGAAGCGCACAAATCGCCTTGACGGCTTGCACAACGCCTGAGCAACTTACGACGCTGCGACCCGCTGGCGCACCATCCACCACCGATTCGAGCTTATCGATTTCCATTTCAAGAGTCTCAATGAGTATCATCATATTGTCATAGGTGACAGTGGGTACCACCTCATTGGGCAACACATGCTCTGGCTGCATATCAGTGTCCAGTTCATCATCCTGCACCGTACGCGCAATTGTCTGCATATTGGCTGCGCTGCGTATGCACAAGCCCAAATGCACATCCTTCTCCAGCTGCAAGCTATTGTGCACGCACTCCAACTGACTCAGCTTTGATGTGGGTGCCAGCCACTCCAGCAGACCAATGGGCTGTTTAATAGAGTTTGTAATATAGTATAATAAAATCACTTGAAGCCAGTTTCTTTAAATGTACCTTGACCACATAATCCGTCACTGTGCCCTTAACCTGTCCCTCGAGCGATGCCAGCGCCTGTGCCACCACCTGAGCCACCACAGAATCAACTGCAAGTAAAGTTATTATTTGATTTATAATATTTATCGACTAAAGGATGATGCCACTTACTGTCGCAAGTGAAGGTGACTGGGCTGCCGTAGCCTTTAACCAGCTCCCCAGTCTGTGAATTGGCGTGTGACTGCAGCGTATTTATAGCTGGATGCACAATGATCTTGATACTGGTGTTCATCAAATAGTGATAGTTAAACTCGGCAGCTATCACATGACCCACATTCGTCTCTGTATCGCCACTTGGATAGCTGGCGCGGACCTGACGCACCATGTGATAGAACTCCAACAGCTCGGCATCATCCGTGGGCTGATCGCTAATTAGCTCGTAGAGGCGTGTGCATGTTTTCCGGCGATCGAGCACCACATTCGCCGGTATGCTATTCGTGTAGCTGTCCGTGAATGACGCCAACTGTTGCGGTTTGGATGTGCTCACACTAGCTGCGCCCGTCTCATAAAATTGCTGATTGCGTGGCGGCAATGGGGGTGGCGGCGACACAGAACCAGATGTGGAGGCACCGCCAGATGTTGCAACCACTGCTGCTGTCGCTGGTGCTGCTGCTGCTGATGTGGGCGATGCAGAGTGCGAACGGTGAGGTGGCTGAGCAAAGTAATCTTGTCGCCAGCCAATGGAGCCGACGCTAACGCTGCCACTATTAGCCATATTATTGTCCCATCTGTTGACCGCCTCGTACATGGGATCCGAGTACTGTGTGCCATTGTCGCCACCGTACAGAAAATCAAACGGATCATATTCCGCGTAGTAGGAGGTGCTATCGGAGGCGCCATCGTTACCTGTAAGTAACGAGTGCATTGTCAATCAGCGAGTTAAACCAAAACACAATCGATCGCACGATGACTATTATGCAAATGCCGCACGATCGAATTGATCGAGTCGACCCGAGCATGTAGCCAAAAATAAATTCGTCGCCGTTCTCCTCTCCCCCACCACAACAAAAACTTGCATTGTGAAACAGCCACGCGATTTGGACTGAGAGTGAGCATATATTTATCACACAGAGAACATTTCACAAATCTATGCTAACCAACCTTTCTTTCTATTGTCGCCTCCCTTTCCTCCCCTAACACCAATTGGCTCAGCTGTCAGTGGACTCTAAGCGACATATATACGATATACACACGTATATAAATATATATATATGTATATATATACAACTGACAGATCGCGTTCGTTGTCGTTGTGACCTTTCCTTTTTATTTGTTCGGACTACGTGAACATTATATACATTATTTAATCTGCCAAGAGGACGCTCTATTTACAAATTATATCTGACAGTCACTTATACTTGCAATTTCAGAATGAAAACACAGATTAAGATAGAGAGAAAATGTTTCTTGAAATAAATTGTCTTTTTGTGAGAGCAGAAAAGTCCTGCAGTTGATCTGTCTGATTTAAATAGATATCTGTTACTTCAAAATGAGCATAAAGCATATAGAAAGCTACTATGATCCTATAAATATATACATACATATGTTAACGATTCTATGTAAATCTACATAAAAGCAAATTGAAACGATTTGATAAAATAAGCATTGTATAAAGTGACTAGTTTTCCACATCGACGATAATTATGCAAACATTGAGCACGAATTGTTTAATAAAACAACAACAAATTAGGATTTTTATTTTAAGACATAATTTATTAATGGTCTCTTCATCGGGTATACAAGATTGTATTTAACATATGTATGTATATATGTATATTAAAATATTAAATATGTATGCGTATATGTGTATGTAAATGTATATATATAGATAAATATATATTCATATATATATGTATAAATATATATATGTGGCTGCAAATCACAATTGGTTATATCATAATACTCGAAAATAAGTCAAATTTAATTTGATTTTAAACATCTAAATGAAACCAGACATTGCTGTCAAACTCGTTTTTGAAATTTTGAAGAACTAATTTTGTCTTTCATGTTGCAATTCTGCTAGGTTTGCTTTGTGATCTGTGGCCATCAGTTGATCTCTGTCATTGGCATAAAACACTCACATTTACTCTATTTTGCTCTCTATAATCTAATGTTTGGCTCTGGTGCAGGTGCAGTCGTGAAAGGCACGATTTTTAGACTTTACAACGTTAATATACATATATATTTTTTTAAATATTAATTTATGAACGTGTGTGTGTGGGTTTGTTTGTGTGTAATGTGTGCAAGTGGCTTCTATTGACATATGCATGGCATGTATATTTTTGCATTTGGATATATCCACACACCAAAAACCCTGAGCCCATTTTGCCATTAGATGTGACGGGTGACGTGTTGTGTAAGTGTCGCCTGGCTTTTCTTTTATATTTATTTATATTTTTTTTTGGTACTTGTTGTTGTTGTTGTTCTGGGTGGGTGTTGTGGTAGTACATTGTTAAGTTGTTGCAGTTTTGGTAGTAGTAGTACTTAGTATGGATAGTAGTAGAAGTTTACACTAAAATGTATTACTTTTGCGACACTGCAAGATAGAGAAACAGAAAGCATTCAGTTTTAAGTTTTTTTTTTTACTTTTGTAACTTGGTGTCGAATGACAACAACAACAAACAAACAGCAACAACAGCAGCGTTAAACACAAAAATGTTACCTACAACTTATACAAATGAACAATATTATATATATAATCTCTCCAAAGTCTATCCTACGTAAAAAAAATGGATGAGATGACCGATAACAAGAACCAGATAAGATGAATATATGCGAACGGACAAAGGCAGATAGATGTCTATAATATAAAGCAAACACAAGCTAAATAATAATCAAATTACACAAATATATTTTGGAGTTCTATTAATCAAATAAAATGTATTATTAAAACCGATCATTGATACAATTTTGCGAAATCCCGAAATTCTTCTCGTTTTATCTACATTTCAAGATGATTAGTGTAAGAAGTCTTAATAGCAAGCTTGACTGCTGATGTTGGGAATTATACTAAACAATTTTCTTTTAAATCAATTTTGTTACCTGAACATGACTTGCAATTTGAATTAAAAATTCAACGATTCTATCCATGGAATTTTGATGCTAAACATTTTCTAACAGCAGGCAGACGCTTTATAAATACAGCTCACAATTAATGGATATAGAAAGAGAAACAATTAATTCTTGCTTACCAGAGTTCTCATTGAGTGGATCAAATGCCTCCAAGACACTTACACGGGAACTGCAAACGGAAAACAGTTACAATTAGTTTGATTCAACCAAAATGGAATATCAGACAGAATGTGATGCATACTAATCATCCTGATTTAAATCGATCAAATCGTTGCCGGTTCGCTGAGCGGGCAGCAGGGGTCCAACGGAAGGACAGCTGCCGACGGGCGGATTTGGACGGCGCACATTAAATCCAATAGAACTGGTTGCTGGTGTCACCTGTCCCGAATGTGCACCCGGATGGCTGCTGCTGTTGGCATTGGTGTTTGTGGTGGTGCTGCTGCTTTGGCTGTACGTTGATGCTGCAGAGGTACTTTGTGAACGAGACAAGTCCACATGAGTGCCGTTGCCATTGTTTGGCGTATATCCAGGCACGCCAAAGCCATAGCCATGCGATGGGTATTGGGGCGGCATATAGGCAGCAGAGCCAGGCACAACGGGCACAGTGAACGTTGGATAGTACACAAAACTCGCTGGGGCAAGGGGCTGTACGGCCAACTGATTGGGCATGCTATAAAGCCGCTGCAGCTCCTCATTGTTCAGCGGACGCTGCTGCAGTTGCTGCTGCGCAGTCGCCTGATATGGCACCAGTTGCATGCCAACACCACCTGGAGGCACAGCACTGCCATAAGTTGGTGGAGGTGGTGATGGCGCTGCTGTTGTTGCTGCTGCTGCCGAATAGTGCACAGGCACTGGAGATGCTGCTGCTACAGGACCCACCGGCACCAGAGCCGATTGTGGATTGTTTGCCTGCAGACGCTGCAAATCCTCAATCAGCAGATCGAAGGGACTGCCGCCGCTCTCTGCCGTCGGCTGCTTGCTGGTGGGACTGGCAAAACAAATTAAATCGCTGTCGCCTTTGCCCGTCGTCTGCCTTGCCGGCGGAGTACGTGAGCGATCCACGCGGTCCAATGATGCGGCCGCCTGATTCGCCTCAGAGTGACGACGTCTTAGTTGTTGTTGTTGGTGGAGGTGTTGTTGTTGTTGTTGGACGTAGTAATCGGCATTGCCCGTGCCATATTTTTTATTTCGGCGATAATCATCGAGGGCTTGCTGCTCCAAACTGAGCGCAGTCGCCTTGGCCAAGTCCTCCTGGAATTGCCTGTCGTAGTCCATTTGCGCCTGATTCGACATTGTCCACCACGCGGAATCTTCGACGACGACCAACTGCAATGTGACACACACAAAATTTGTTAATTTAAAGTATTTTTCTGTTTTCGAGTCAAGCCGAACAACGTCGTGTGATATATTGCTTTTTTCCGCTTATCAGCGAACCATTCGGTGTAGCGATAACGAAAGGAACGATAAAAGCGATTACGCCCTGTAAACTGGATTCGTACTCTAGGTGCGTAATGGTAAAAAGTAATCGCATAAATCTTTGACAGACAAAGCAAAAACATATAGTTTATTTGGAAATATAACTCAAGACCAGACATGGTTGACCTGCAGTCTAACTAAATGACCTATATGGGAGAAATTACATTAATATACAAACATAATCAATCGAAGGTGCTATTTATGGATTATGAAGAGTTAAATTTCCGAAAAATCGAAAAGAGTGACGAGTGCTTTTGGTTTTTGGATTTTTATAAACCCCATAATACAATAGTCCTGAAATATTGCTTAGAAATTAGAATTGCTATACATTTTTGTACATATGCCATTAATTTATGCGTATTTAGGTTTTCATTTCAATTAATTTAGTTTGCCGATAAGGAGGCATTTTTTGCATTTGATGTTGTTGTTATATTGCGTGTGCTACGAATATAAACAAATGATTGCGACGCATTCTCACACGATTATTGCCTTGAGAGAAGAGAACAGCTGTTCAGCTTGAAAGCTTTCAAACACGCACACACACACACGAATTAAATACAGATGTGAAACCGGTACATAGAAAACGAAATGAAAATAATATCAAATAAAGAAAGAAGAGGTTACAATAAATAAAAGAACACACGCCGGCAGGCAAAGCGAAAGCGGCAGGCTAGGTGGCAAAGGTTAGACAATCAATAAAACACAAAATTCACTTGAGATTAGTAAATGATGAACAAATGCCGTGATGAACAGCAGCAGTTTGACAAGTTCAAATTTGCATACGTACACATGCAATATACATACATACATACATACACTTAAATAAAGGTGGGTTTACAAATTTGCAAATGTACACTTATGCATATACACACATATACATTCGTAGGCATACGCAACATACACACATATGTAAGTCTATATCACAGTGTAGAATGGAACAGCAAAAATGCGAATGATAAAAGTGCTTTGAGAACTTTTATATAATGATAATGATAATAGGGGTCATGAAAATTTTTCAGCATATATATATTAATGTACATACAAACGTTGGAAATAGCAAAATACATATTTAACAAATACACACACACATGCATATCTTCATACATATCTGTATATTAAGTTTCGCTTTTCGCCAACTTACATTTTTCTTGCACTTGCTCAATACTGCCGTCGAATTTATTTGTCAAAGTTGCGAATGCTATATATATTTATATGGTTTTTCATTTGATTTCTGGATAATTCCGCGGCTTTGGAGCTTCCTCCACTTACAAACACACACATGCGTACATACATAAAACAGATATAACACAAACACACGAAATAGAGACTTGCACCCAAAAAAAATAACGAAACTGAAACACAAACACAAACACGTAGGCGTAACACGCGAAATACTGTTTAATACGCCATTATATTTACAAAGATAGTGTAAGCAATATGAAAAATATGCTTAATTGAATGTTTCTAAATTGCTACGTTCGCTTTGACACACATACAATAACACAATAACAAACGCCACGAATAGATGCACTAAACGGAATGCAACAAGCAAAGTAATAACTTATATTTAAAGTTTAAGTACACACTGTTAAGGCATATATCGATTTATTTTTCTTTAATCGATTATAAAAGGTGTATGCAAAGAATATCGATTGACAGCTTTAAATTTAAAATTGAACAATTTGTTACTCAGTTAATATTAAGATTAGCAAAGACTAAATCTTCAATTTCCAAAGTATTGCCATTGTCCAAGGCCAGTTTTTTCGAATCATCATCAAGTCCAACAGTTGTCCAATAGTCCAATGCGCCATTGCCCGGCAAACTATACATTCTACGATATGAGGCCTCGATATTCTCGTCTAGCATACGATCCACAATATCGCCAGCTAGCATTGCTGTCGGTTGACTGGCGATCATGTCCTCCAACTGAGACTTGGGATGCGACTGGCTACCTTTGTTGTGGCCAGCAGCGATATGTTGCGAAAATTCCACATTCTCGACGCCCATTTTGCAGAGGGCGCACTTGCTCTGGCCAATCTGCTGCTTCATCTTCTGCAGGGCGAGCCGATCTTGGGTGAGCAGCATGCGCTCCTGCGACAGCTGTGCCTCCTTCTCGCTTAACTCGTGCGCGCGAGTGCTCATCAACTGTAGCTTGGCATTAAGCAATTGCTCGGACTCCTGTGCCTTGTGCTCGGAAAGATGCGCACGCTTAATGGCCAGACGATAGGCAGTGGAAGCCTGCACCACCTCATCCTCCTTGACATTGAGCGTATTCTCTTTGTCCAGCAGCAGGCGCTTGCGGTGCTCCAGCTCCCGCTGCTGCTTGTGACATCGGTCCCGCTGTTCATCAGCCCGCTTGATGGCATCTCGAGCCACCTGCAGTTGTGCCTCCAGCTCCAATCGCTCCTTGTCCAAATCGCCCTGCTCGTGCAGCTTGTGTTGCATCTCTAGTTTCTGTTGCTCAACTACGAGCCGTGTGCGTTCCTGCTGCACATCCAGCTTCATACGCTCAATCTCTGCCAGCTGAAATGTTTTCAGTTCCTCGATTCGCTTCCCGTCGCGCTCCATTTGCTCGCGATGGAATTGCTTCTCCAGCTCGAATGCCTTCTTCTCGGACTCAATGCTGGCCATACGTTGACGCAGCTGCCAGTTCTCCTCGGCCGTGTCCTTGGAGAGACGATTCATCTGCAGCTCCAGTGTGCTCACTAGCTCCATAAGGCGACGTTTCTCCTCATCGGCACCCTCCTCGTTGATCTTCAAGCGACGCTCCGCATCGGCCAGCCGACGCTCCCGTGCCTCCAATTGCTGTTCGCGCTCCTTGGTTGTTGTGATGCCCTCGCGCAACTCTTGTAGATCGCTGGACGCCGTTCGCAGCGTTTCCAAGTAGCTGCCATGATCCCGCAGCGCCGACTGCTCCAGCATCTTGGCTTGCCTTATGCGCTCCATGTCCGCTTCATGGGAACCGCGCAACTGGCGCATATCATCCTCGTGATCCTGTTTCAAGCTGGAAATTTGCAGCTCATAGTCACTCTTCAGTTTCTCCAGTTTTCCCATATAGTAATCTTTCAGTTCGGTGTTCTCCAGCTTTAGGCGATCCTCCACAGCAGCCAAGTGCTGCTCCAATACCTTTAGTTGTTTTCTGTAGCAAAGAAAATAATAATCATTAGTATATACCCTGTAACCTGATCTCGACATGAGATCGCAGATAGCTCCTGCCGTAATCCCAACTCACTTGTAGGAGCTCTCGATCATTTCAATCTCCTGTTCGTAGTTTACTTTCATGTTAGCCACCAGCTCCTCCAGTCGCTGCTTCTCGAGCGCATTGCGCTTGGCATCCGTTTCCAGCAGCAGCAACTGATCCTTGCTCTCGTCCCTCCGTGTAACATTTGCGACAGATGGCAACTTCTCCACCTGCGCATCAGTTGTATTCGCTGTTTTCGTGCGTGCCGAGGCATTCACCATGATGGGTTGTGTCATCATCAGCTGAAGTTGCACATTGATGCGTTCCTGTTGCGCCTTGATGTGCTCCTCCATTTGCTGCTGGCGTTGAAGCTGCTGCTGCAGCAGCGCTTGAAACTTGCGATCCTGCGTCTCCTGCTTGTGCTGCATTTCCACCAATGCGCGCTCCTGGCTCTTCATCTGGGCAGCAATTGCCAGTTGGGTCTCTTGCTGCTGCAGAGCACTGTAGTTGTGACTGCTCTCCAAGTTTAAGCTGTTCAGCATTAGAATCTTTTGCGTTGTGGCATCAGCAGCAGCTGGCGAAGCTACCACAGGCAGTTGTGGCTCCATATCAATTTCGACGGAGTCCGACTTATGCAGTACATCCTGTGCTGGTGCTGGCTCCTTGGCCACTGCTTGTACAACATGTTCCAGCTCCTCATCGGCTGCTGCATGCGTTGCGGCCATCTCGACGCTTACCAGGCCCAAGCCCAACCAGTCAGCGGTGCCACGCTTCTTGGACACCGGCGTGGACATTCCCGAAACTGTGGCATTTGTCTCCTTGTCCCTGCCAAACAGACCCAAGGGATCTGTATTCAAATTGGCCGATTGGGCAGATGCAGAACTTCGTCGGCCCGCTCCTGCTGCAGTTTTGGGCCGTGCCTGGGAATTGTCCGTCGTTGTGTCCGTCGATTGGCGGGACATCGATGGCTTCGCAGTTGCTGGACGTTTGCTTGTAGAGGAATCGCCACTATTTAGTATATCATCGAAAATGTTACGCTTGGGCTCTGCGGCGCCGAGTAGATCGTCGAAGAGATTCTTTCTTGCCCCACCGCCGCTCTTGGGGCGCTTTGGATCGAATCCCAGGTCATCGTCCTCGGCATCATCCATGGAGAGTGATGGCTTCTGTTTGACGATGCGCGGTGTGCTCGTTGCCGTGGATTTGGCATTAGCTTGCTTAGTAGCAATAGTATTTTGTGCTTCGGGTTCTGTTTCCTCCTTGATGCCAAAGAGATCCTCGAGTTTTCCCTTGGCCTTGCTTGCCTTGGGCAATTTCTTTGCACTGCCACTGGCTGGGGCGTCAAAGAAACTGTCATTGTCCAAACTATTGTCACTCAAGAGATCAGCAAGTGGATCGTCGCTGAAATTCATTGCAAACTAAAGAAGTTTTCGATTTTTAAAGTGAAGAAAGAAAACAAACAATTGAGCCAAAAGCCATCGTTGCTTAGTAACGAACTTTGCCTTTATTTGGTACATTTTTTTCTCGCTTATGTGTACACACTGTAGCAAATTGCTTGCAACAGGTAGAATTGATTAATTTCATGCTATGCATATAAATTGCCTATCGATATATCAATTTGGCAGCCCTGACTCCTTATACAAATAAATGCTTAATTGTTTATATGCCTAAAAATGAGCAACATTTACATTCAGGAGCCGCCAACATCGGGCAAAGTGCTGTTGAAAACGACTGTGGGCGACATTGACATCGAATTATGGGCGAGAGAGTGCCCAAAGGCGTGTCGCAACTTTGTCCAGCTCTGCCTGGAGGGCTACTACAATGGAACCACATTCCACCGGCTGGTGAAAGGATTCATTGTACAGGGCGGAGATCCAAATGGTGATGGCACTGGCGGTGAATCGATTTACGGCCATCCGTTCAAGGATGAATTTCATTCACGATTGCGCTATTCTCGACGCGGTCTGGTTGGCATGGCAAACTCTGGCAAGGATGACAACGCATCACAATTCTTCTTCACGTTTGCGGCAGCGCCCGAATTGGAAAACAAAAATACGCTCTTTGGTAAGGTCACCGGCGATACAGTTTTCAATATGCTCAAATTGGAGGAGGGCATCGTGGATCACCAGGAGCGGCCCATGTATACGCATCGCATCATCTCTGCGGAGGTGCTCACAAATCCGTACAATGATATTGTGCCGCGATCCCTGCCCAAAGTAGCCTCCAAAACAAAGAAGAACAAAAAGGAGAAGCAAGGCGTCAAGTAAATGTCGAATTTGTATTGTGGCTTTAATTTTTAAATTAAAATTAAAATCTTTTCTCTAGAAACTTTGGATTGCTTTCCTTCGGAGAGGAGGCCGAGGGAGATGAACAGGAAACGAGCATATTTGTCAAACAGAATGTGGGTAAAGCGAAATCCTTGCATGATGCAACCGATGACCCAAAGCTAAGCAAGGAACCCATCAAGGTGCCCAAAACAGAACGAGCCCCAAGCGAGGAGCATTTGTCGGATGACTGCAAAGAGACTGTCGCCAGATCGACAAACAAATCTTCTGATCTCGTTAAAAGTAAACTCGCCAAAGCAACAACTAAACCGTCCAAACGTGCAGAGATCAAAGTTGAATCAGAGGACAATGATGATGATGATCATGACGTTTTGATGACTCGGGAACAAGAGCAAAGTTTGCAAAGATCCAAAGAAAAGTATGTGTTTTACAGTTGTATTGAAAAGCTGTTTTACTAATTTGAATTTCTTCTCTAGGTCAAAGATACGTGATGAAATAGAATCACTGAAGCGTCAATATCAAATGGATAAAGTCACCAAGGATAAACAAGTAACAAAAGAATCCGAAAAGAGTTCTAAGTCGGATGACATAAAGGGAGCCAGTGAAAATCATTACATTAATGATTTCATTCAAGAAAAACAAAAGTATACTGCAAAGACAAAGTCTAATCTTAAAGGACAAGGAAGGTGAGTACTTAAGTTAACAACTTACGATCGTTTATATATATATTAACTGCATTATTTTTTTTTTTTGTATCAGAGAGGAATTCACGTTAAATTTATTGTCCAAGTTCAAATCTAAATTGGGCAATCTCAAATATAAATCAAGCTCTGACGATGTCGAGGCGGAACCCAAACAGTTGGACGAAAGTATGGTGGAAAAAGAAATCAATGGCGATGACTGGTTGGCGCACACTCTCAACTTTAATAGCAATGTTCCGGTTTTAGCCAAGGATGCGTCCACCAAGAGCGATGACTGGTATGATGTCTACGATCCGCGTAATCCGCTTAATAAACGCAAGCGGGGCACCGCTGAAAGCAGTAAATCCAAATCATCAAAATCTGCTAGGCGAAATTATTGATTTAATAAAGTTCATTTTGTTTGCTAGAAAAATTTCCAATACGATTCATTTACCTAAAACGTTTTTGGTATTTTCTATCGATTTTTCAAAAACCTCGGCATTTTCGATTAATAAAAATGAGCCCGCATCGATCTATCGGATTACCATCGATAGCTTTGCTAGCGGTAGCAGCTGAACAGAAAAAAACAAAAACGTACTCAAGGTGAAGTAATTTGGCTTCAAAATACAGGTAATTATTGCAAACACTCCACTTCAAACTGAGCAAAAAATTTGGCTCACAAAGTGACGTAATTTGTATAAAGAAGTCAAGACAAAATAACGCCACAAATCCAGCCAACATTTTCCGTCATTATCAAATTATTGATTTTATTTGACATTTGTTTTCGATGCCGTTGTCGTCACAGCTACAGCCAAACATACACACAAAGCACATACACACACACACCCAGCGAGCGTGGGGCTGAAAAGGGGGACAAAGGCAAGGCTGCTTTAGTCACCGGCCTCAAACAGCCACAACCAGCAGAATGAGTGCGAAAAGCAAACGCCCAGGCACAGCGAACAGTCAGACACCGAATGAGTGCGTTCAGGTCGTGGTGCGATGCCGTCCTATGAGCAATCGGGAGCGCACCGAAGGCTCGCCGGAGGTTGTCAATGTCTATCCGAATCGCGGTGTGGTGGAGCTACAGAATGTGGTGGATGCGAACAAGGAGCAGCGCAAGGTGTTCACCTATGATGCCGCATACGATGCGAATGCGTCACAGACAACGCTTTACCATGAGGTCGTCTTTCCACTGGTCAGCTCCGTGCTGGAGGGTTTTAATGGCTGTATCTTTGCGTATGGCCAAACGGGCACGGGTAAAACGTTTACGATGGAGGGTGTGCGGGGCAATGATGATTTGATTGGCATTATACCGCGTACATTTGAGCAAATCTGGCTGCACATCAATCGAACTGAGAATTTTCAGTTTTTGGTCGACGTCTCGTATCTGGAGATCTACATGGAAGAGCTGCGGGATCTACTCAAACCCAATTCGAAGCATCTGGAGGTGCGTGAACGTGGCTCCGGCGTCTATGTGCCCAATCTGCATGCCATCAACTGCAAGAGTGTCGACGACATGTTTCAGGTGATGAAGCTGGGCAACAAGAATCGCACCGTCGGCTTCACCAACATGAATGAGCACAGTTCCCGGTAAGTTCTTCTGCCAGCTTCACCTGAAGATTGCTGCTTACAGTTTAGTATATATATTACTTTACAGCTCGCATGCCATATTTATGATCAAGATTGAGATGTGCGATACGGAGACGAACACGATCAAGGTGGGCAAGCTGAATCTTATTGATTTGGCTGGCAGTGAGCGACAGTCGAAGACAGGAGCTTCGGCGGAACGCCTCAAGGAGGCCAGCAAAATCAATTTGGCGCTCTCATCGCTGGGCAATGTTATTTCAGCGTTGGCAGAGAACTCGCCCCATGTACCGTATCGTGATTCAAAGCTAACGCGCCTGCTGCAGGACTCACTGGGTGGCAACTCAAAGACGATCATGATTGCCAACATAGGACCATCGAATTACAATTACAACGAGACGCTAACAACACTACGCTATGCGCAACGGGCGAAGAACATACAGAATCAGCCCATTAAAAACGAGGATCCGCAGGATGCCAAACTCAAGGAATACCAGGCAGAAATTGAACGACTTAAGCGACTCATTGCGCCACAACAACAGCAACGCACCGAGAAACTCGCAGCGGCGGCGAAGAAGCGCGTCAAGAAGCCAAAGCGGGAACAGCCGCTTCGCGCTTTAACAGATAGTGCAGTTCAGGAGCAGCAATTGCCCGTGGAAGAGGAGGCGGAGAGTGAAGCTGATGTTTCGGAGCCCGAGTCGGACAAGGAGAACGAGGCGGAGGTGGCCAAGTCCAATGAGCAATTGGAACGCGAGCGTGTTGAGAACGCCAAACTGGCAGCCAAGCTGGCCGAACTCGAGGGTCAGCTGGTGCGCGGCGGTAAGAATCTGCTGGACACGTACAGCGAACGCCAGATCGAGCTGGAAAAGAAGCTGGTGGAGATTGCTGAGCGCAAGAAGCGTGAAATCGAAATACAACAGCAGCTGGAACTGCAAGAGGAGACGACATTGGAGATAAGGGAACGCAACGTATCTCTGGAGCAGGAGGTGGAGCTGAAGAAGCGCAAGCTATCCAAATGCTATGCCAAGTATCTGGCGCTACAGCAGGAGCTGAACGACTGCAAGCACGATCACAACCAGGATCTGCGCGAACTGGAGATGGCACAGAATGAGCTGGTCAAGGAGCTGAAGCGCCAGCTGCTAATCATTGACAATTTTGTGCCCGTCGAGGTGAAGCAGCGCCTCTACACCCAGGCCAAATACGACGAGGAGCAGGAGGAATGGAAATTCGCCCCATTGCCGATGCCACTAACCGTGGATGGTAAATTCAGTAGCAAGCGACCCGTCTCGCATCCGCTTCGACGACGACCCACCTCAGAGTATGCACTGCAGGAGGCTAAATCGAGTGCGCCCAGTGCGCTGCGCTTCAAGAGTGAGAGCATTGTCAGCTACGAGCTGGAGATGCCCTGCCGCACCACCCAAGAGTATCGCACACCCAAGGTGTCAGCTTCGTTGCAGGCGGTCCTGGCCCAGGCCATGCAGACCGGTGACGACATTGATATTGTGGACTCGCACACCAATTCGCTGCGCCATCGTCTCGAAAATATCATCAATGGCAATGCCAATGGAGGTACATTGCCATCTGCTGCTGCGACTGCTGCAGCTGCTGCTGCAAGTGCAACTGTAAATGTAACCGGTCCAGGCGGCACGACCAATGTGCGTCACGTCAAGTCCACACGCAGCGGCCTGCCCAGTCCGGGATCAGCGCTCGACTCCAATCGACGACCGCCCACGGGCCGTTTGCAGCCCAAAAAGCCGGCCTCGGCTTATCCCAAGGCGCGTGGCCTGGTCAACAAGTAGTTGTAGTAGGAGTAGTACTCAAAATCAACTCATCTCAGTCAGTTAGCCAGTCACAAACACACACACATACACACATTCACTAACCAAAGTTCTCATATAGTCAGTCACAAATGTCAAATGTCTGTTTTTGGCAAATCGAATCCTTGTTCCAGTTGCGCACTCTCTGCTAACTCCTTAGCCCAATCTTCGCACAATTCTCGCTTTGTAAAAGTATTTTGCATTTTTGTATTCTTGTTTATTCTATTTATATCTTTTTTTAGTTATTGTTTTTGGTTATTCTCGTATTTAGTTTGTTATTGCTTATGTAAACCCGGCTGGGGCGCAGGGTCTGCATTTTGCCCCACTGTGGCCAAGTCATTCATTTATGTGCAATTTAATCTTAAGTTTAATGTATACTTTTAAATTGTTTATAATTATACTTAGTACAAGCAGCTTAGTTAATCAGATAAACCAAATAAAAAGCAACTCAAAACAAATATTAAAGAAATTTATATCAGGAAAAAAGTAATAATCCAATACGGATTTTATTTTTGTTATTGGTTTTTTTTAAATGTGAACCAATTTTTTAAGTCCAATTATAAATGCAACAGTCAAATGTACAGATCCCTTCCATTACTGGATGACCTTGAGGGAGCGACCGACCTCAATGAAGGCTTCAATAGCTTGATCAATTTCCGCCTCAGTGTGCGCGGCGGAGATTTGAACGCGGATGCGTGCCTTGCCCTGCGGCACCACCGGATAGCTGAATCCAATGACATAAATTCCACGTGCTGTAATCAAGTAAGAGGCAACTGTAAGTAGTCCTGATGCATATTTAGCACTGCGGATCGCACTTACTTAGCATTTGATCGGCAAAGGTGGAGGCCAGACGGGCATCGCCCAACATGACCGGACAGATGGGATGATTCTCGCCGGCAATGTTGAATCCCGCCTTTGTCATGGCCTCACGGAAGCGTTGCGTGTTGCTCTGGACACGTTGACAGAGTTCACTAGAGCTGAGCAGCATGTCCATGACCTTAAGGCCGACGGCCACCACAGCCGGCGGCAGAGTGTTGGAGAAGAGATATGGACGCGATTTCTGGCGCAGAAATGAGATAAGCTCGGCGGGGCCAGTTGTATATCCACCAGAGGCGCCACCCAGTGCTTTGCCCAGCGTCGAGTTGATAATATCCACCTCGCCCATGACATTGGCATATTCCTCGGTGCCGCGTCCAGTAGCACCAAAGAAGCCTGTCGCATGACACTCATCAACAAACACGAGTGCATCATATTTCTTGGCCAGCTCGACAATGCGAGCCAACGGCGCTATATTGCCATCCATGGAGAAGACGCCATCTGTGGCAATAAGCTTGAGACGGGCATCGCTCGAGCGCAGCTGCTGCTCCAGATCAACCAGATCGCGATGCTTGTAGCGCTGCTTCTTCGCCTTGCACAAGCGGATGCCATCAATGATGGACGCATGGTTCAGCTCATCGGAGAAGACGGCATCCTCGGGCGTGAGTATTGCCTCAAAAATGCCAGCATTGGCATCAAAGCACGACGCATACAAGATCGTATCCTCGCGTCCATGAAACTGCGCTATCTTCTGCTCCAGCTGCTTGTGGATGTCCTGAGTGCCACAAATGAATCGCACCGAGCTCAATCCAGCACCATATTTATTCAGCAGCTGCTGACTGTACTGCACAATCTCCGGATTGTTCTGATGTGAAATTAAATAAATTATTAAATGGGTTGCCAATCAAATCCGACACACAAACTTACCGCCAGCCCCAGATAGTTATTGGCACAAAAGTTTAGGATCTGGCGATCGCTACCCTGCACCGTTATCTGTGTGCTTTGCGACGAGGTTATGATGCGCTCCGCCTTAAAAGTGCCCGCCTCCTTTATCCCAGTCAGTTGTTTGCCTAGCAGCTCACGCAGCTGACACTGCGCAGCGGCGCTATAATGACGCACTTGCTCCCCAGCTATGCGTATTAAAAAAGATTACATAATGTCAACGCAAATATCAGCAATCATCGACAACTCTGAGCAATTGGCAAAAAGAAACTTACCGCAGCCGCGTAGTGACATTACTAATTTCGATAAAGTGGGCATGATGCGGAATATACTTAATGTGTGTGTAACTAATATCTATATGAACCTGTCCACTCAACGTCTCGAATGGAACTGAGCGCAAAACAACGTAAATCTCAGCGTCAACGACAACAGCACCAGGCCCCCTAATAATGGCAGCAGCAACAACAAAAATTTTGCATCGGTTGTCTCTTGTTGTTGCCGATTTATAAATACATAGACCCCACATAACTACATTCATATATGTATCTAGTACTCATAACTACATACAAACATACATCTGTACATAAATGTTTGTTACTAACTTAATTTAATTTGCTTTCATTTTCGTTGTCATGGATGAGATAGTATGCTGTTGGATTTATATTTTGTGTATGTTGTTTCGTATGCTACACTCAGAGAATAACCACTCAATATCCATTGATTTATTCTATTTACAAATTTGCTCCAAGTGTTTTTAAATACAGCTAAAAAAAAAAATGTAGCAAGTAATTGATATGATGTTTATTACATTTTAAGAAATATACTTATAAATTCTTTTATAAAGAGATAATTGATTTTCATAACCTAAAAGAATTAAAATTAATATCGTCAACCAAATATATCTGTAAATTTGTTTTGGTGTCCATGTGAATATTCTTTCTTACAGCTACTTTTTTTTATGAAATTACTGACAAGGTTATTTGTCAATTATATTTTGCTTTCATATGATCAAATTCATGTTCATACATACATACACATACATACATCCACCATGTATTTATTATACACATATGCAAAAATGTATTTACATACATTTGATTTAAATGTGCATTTGATTTGAACTTGTGTGTGTTAAAGAACTCTGAGTTCAACAGTAAACTAAGTTGATAAGCCAATTTCAAATGCTGTGTGTGTAATCTAATTACAAATCTTGTGAAATTTATGTGGGTTTCAGACTAAAATCAATAACTTGTAAGCATACCTAATAATTATTAATAAACATGTAAATGTCGAGCTATATCGATTTTGAATAAATATATACCTTTGTAGTGTCTATTATAATATTGTCATGACATGCGTAACGCATTCTAACTTCTCCACCATCATATGGTATATATATATATATACTATATAAATATAAATATATATATTGAACATACATATTTCAGCATCACAATTAATGAAGACATGTCTGTCCGGATGTTCTTATGTTGTACAACCATTTTTAAACTGAGTTGGACTCCACTATAAGGTAGACAAACATGTCTGATATAAAATATAACCTCACTAATTTGGATATTTACTTCAGAGCCAGTAGAGAAATGCAAGCATCTGAATAAAATATTAATCGAGATTTAAAAAAATCGAATAAAATAAAATATAAATATTTCGAACTACGAACTAAAATTTAAATGTTGCTGATTAATTTAGATTTTGATGTATTTTACACACTTTTAATATATTTCTTAAGAATATGCTGATTTAGTTTAAATTTAATTGCTATCAAAAATATACAAAAACAAATTGCTTATACAGGAAATACTAAATAAACAACAGGTTCTACCGAGATTTGAACTCGGATCGCTGGATTCAAAGTCCAGAGTGCTAACCATTACACCATAGAACCTTACATTTTCCGCCTAAATTCAGCAACAAATATCTACGAACACATCTATGCTTGGCACCTTTTACAGTTTCACAGCATTTCACGAGGTCGATAACATTTTAATAATCAAACCAATTTTTTTCTAAAACATGTAAACAAATATTAAATATTTCTTGAAAAATCATGAAAGTAAATTTTGAATAATTATGATCGTAGCTATATTCAATTTATAAAAAAGTGCTTCCCATGAGTAATGCTAGTATTGGAACACATATTGATAATGAAATAGGCGCAACAGTTTCTTCGTTGGATACGCCCCTCCCCAATCGCATATAAAATGAAAGCAAGCAGCGCTGCTGGCTTCAGTTTTCCTGCTATTGTCTACGCTTCAACATATTTGAAAAGTGTCTATTCTGAAATTACCGATTTAAGTTTGAAAATGATAAAAGTGTAAAGATGTGTATTGATAAATCTCAGTTAGTGACTTTATTTTCTATGTGTCTGATTCTGGCCTCCGTGCAGCTGCCACGGATAACGGCAAGTGGAGATCGCAACCAGGCACAGCTGCACGGCAGCGAAAATGGCACCTTGCTCTTTGAGGCAGCCACAGATCAGAACATAACATTTCGCTTAATGGGCGAGGCAGCTACGCTGCTCCTGAATGACGTGGACATTGTGTCCTTGCTCCAGAGACGTCGTCAAGCGGCAGCAGCGCAGTCTATAGCGACACAGCGCGAACCCTTGTCGCTTGACGCTCTGAAGGAGCAGTTTCGTGGCGTTCAAAGTTATCTGACACGAATCGGCGTTCGGTTGAGTTACATGAACCGTGGCGGAAGGATGTCACAGCGAGTGTCGTTCCGGATTGTGAAACGTATCCGCGATTTGGAATTAATCATTAACAGCCTCGAATCTGACCTGAAAATAGATGAGTGCCTGTCAAGTCCCTGTAAGAATGGCGGCACCTGTTACGACGAATACAAGGCCTTCTACTGTAGCTGTGCCACCGGCTGGCAAGTGAGTCCGTGGGCAAGTGGGCGTCTCAGTATCCACGAGTCCATTAATATGGGGCGTAATTGAGTATTACAGCTATGCATCAGTTCTTATCTCAGTTGCAAATTTAAAAACACTACGCTGGTTGAGCAGCAGATTTAATAACCTCAATATACGATATAAATAGTATATATATTGTTGTTCAATCCAAAACTGTTAAATAGTTTCTTAAACAACTATCTATCTGTTATTTTATATTGAGAGCTTGAGAGCAGCAAAGCAAGAGAGCTCCAGGCGATTGAGAATGATTTGAAATAAGCAATCGGTTTTTTGAAAAGCGATGAATGATTTATTTCTAGCGAAAAATTTGCCTGAATAAATCTGTTAATAAATATCCGTTAAAAGCATTCGCCTATTTGGTTTCTTGATCCAAGACACTATTTATTTCTTTGACAACTCCAGGGCCTGACATGCGAGGACGATGTGGACGAATGCTTGGAGTTTGCTGGCACCGCCTTGGCCGTTTGCTATAACGATGCACAGTGCATCAACACACACGGCAGCTATAGGTAAGCAGATAGTAGCAGATAGGAACAGGAACAGGAACCCAGCCTTTAATCTGTAATGCTTTGTTGCGTAGGTGCAACTGTCGCATTGGCTTCTACGGCAACCACTGTCGTCTGCGTCAAAACACCTGTCTGAGCAATCAGTCTGCCGAGCTGTGCGGTAGCCACGGCACCTGCCTGCCTGCCGCCTCTGCGGGTGGCTTCGTCTGCATCTGCGATCAGGGCTGGACATGGGCGGATACTAATGTCACCGTGGCGAGTGCGAGTCCCTGCACACGGGATGTGAATGAATGCTCTCCGGACATCAATCCGTGTCACAGCGAGTGTATTAATTTGCCGGGCAGCTTTCGCTGTGGTGCCTGCCCGCCGGGCTATACAGGTGGGTCAATTATTTGTGGATAGCTGTGGATAGTAAAGTTTCACTTATTTCAGGAGACGGCAAGTATTGTCGCGATATTAACGAATGTGCCGATGGCAACAACGGTGGCTGCAGCCAGCGTCCGAAAGTCAATTGCATTAATACGGAGGGCTCATCACGCTGCGGCCGCTGTCCGCCCGGGTGGACGGGTGATGGTCGCACCTGTGCCGAGGCCAAGTCCAACACGTGCCATGGAGAACAAATTTGTCATCCACGTGCACAGTGTGAGTACATCTCCGGAACGGTCGTCTGCAGCTGCCCCGATGGCTTTTTTGGGCATGGTTATGGGGCCGATGGCTGCACGGAGGACTCCAGCCGCAAGCCCTGCGACAATCACAGCTGTCTGAACAATGGTACCTGTGTGATAAGCGGTCGTGGCACCACCTGCATCTGTCAACCAGGCTATACCGGTGCACTATGCGCCGAGGCTGATGACTGTCACCCGAATCCTTGCCAGAATGGCGGCACTTGCCGTTTACTACCCGGGCGAAAGCATCAGTGCTTGTGCTCCGCTGGCTTCACCGGCAGCACCTGCTCTTATTTGCGCAACTACTGCGCCCGCGTTCTAATCAACGTAGCAGGCAGCCTGCAGTTTCCGCCCAGCGAAGACAACAGCAGCAGTGGCTATCAGCCCAACGAGCGGTGCGCCTTTATCATACGCACTTTGCGCGGCAGAGTGCTGAATGTCACCTTTGGCATGTTTGACGTGCAGCCCAGTGACGATTGCACTAAGGATTATGTCCAGATTCACGATGGTAATACACTGACTGCCCCGCTCATCGGACGCTTCTGTGGCCACGAATTGCCATTTGGCAATGGTACCTTCGTTTCCACACAGGAGCAACTGTTCTTCTGGTTCCGTTCGGACAATGCAACGCAAGCACGTGGCTTTAATTTGACGTGGAACTCACAGGAGTTGGTGTGCGGTGAAGAACTGACACTAACTTTTGGCGAAAGTGGAGTTTTGCGTTCGCCCAGCTACCCAGGTAAGGCTCGTCCTGGTCTCGATTGCCGTTGGGATTTGACTGCACCGTTTGGCACTCGGCTGCTACTGCGCTTTTATGAGATTACGCTGGGCAACAGGATGGTCATCAGTCAGTCTGCAGCCAACTGCAGCAATGCGGATAATTTGAGTGTCCGTGATGCGGATCGACAGCTTTATTTTGCCTGCCAATCGGCGCAACCGGCACCGTTGTACAGCTCATCCAATCTGTTGAACATACACTTTCACACGGACATGTATCGCACGGACAGCTCCTTCCAACTGCACTACGAGGTGGTTGCGGGTCATCCCGGCTGTGGTGGCGTCTTCACGGAGCCAAGAGGCGTTATCAGCGGCCACATGAATGCCGACCTCTGCTTGTATCGCATTGAACAGCCCGTAGGCACACAGATTCAGCTCAGCTTCCAGCAAATTAATCTATTGCATTCCGGCAACTGTAGTCTGCAAAAACTGGAGATATTCGATGGGGCCAGCGATGAGGATCCGCTGTTGCGTCGTTACTGCGGACAGCCGATTGACGGTGAACTGCAACCGCTCATCTCCAGCATTAATGTTGTTCTGGTGCGTTATGAGTTTGAATTGACCGGCCTGGAGCTGCAAACGAGCTTTCAGCTCCGTTACAGTCGAGGTAGGCTCTATCACATTGTCTTTGAAAGATTTAAATCAGAATTTGTTTTTTTTTTTTTTGCAGCTTGCACCGCTATCTACACAAATGATGAGGGTGGCATTATAACCACTCCCAACTATCCAAATCCTTACCTGGAGAATATGGATTGTACTTTTTTTATACGAGGAGATTTGGGAAAGAGAATACGCATTAATATAACCGATCTATCGTTAAGCGAAATGCAGCGACTGCCTTCAGAGACTGATGAACTCTCCATTAATTCTGTAGATCAGTTAAACTACTTAGATGTGAGTATCTTGATGTTCAATAATTGAACATACAATAATCATGTTAACATTATAGGTTTTTCTTTCTCGGAATGAAAGCGACAAGCAACGTTTATTCAAGAACTTGACCAATGAATTGTTGATATCTCATAACAACCAGGCGCGCTTGGTCTTTCACAGTGCAGGCAATCCACAACGTGGTCGTGGTTTGCGTGTGGAATATAGCTTCATTAATGGCGCTTGTGGAGGGGTTCTAAATATGCCAAATGGATATATACTTGACAGAAGTTTTTTTAATCACTACTGTTTGTGGACCATTGAGACGGTAGGCAGAAAGCATCTCCACATCGGATTAGAAATGTTGGTTGGTACTTCCCGCCTTTCCATTTATGATAACAGCACTGGAACAGAAGCCATATTGTTGAACACTTATAATTTAGACAATGGTAGAGAATTAGAAATTAATGAATACACTGATTCAAATCTGCTGACAATAATTGTGTCTGCCGATTTGCGTTTGATTTACTATATGCACTTATCCTATGAGCCGGCTAAGCAAGGTAACCATATCTATTACCTTATCTCAAACTGTACACAAGCAGACTATATAACCGAGAATATATTTTTTAATAGTTTGTGGCGGAAGCTCTGCAGCTCGATACGGAACAATTCAATCACCAAATTGGCCAGAAAGATATGGTTCATTAGAAAATTGCACATGGATTATTAAAGCACCACTTGGCAGTCGAATTGAGCTGATTGTTCAGAATTTTACATTGGAAACCACAGAAGCCTGCTTAGATGACTATCTGGAAATAAGGTGAGGCTTAAAATGGAGTAGCTTAATTTTATAAAATTGACTTGAAGATAACTTTCACACCGTCATGAAAAATCCACGCTGTTAATATGTCTCTCTCTTTCTCTCTACCGCTGCCTCTGTGTCAACTTGGTCTGTCGCTCATCCCACACAGAAATGGTAACCAGGCGTCATCACCGCTCATTGGGCGATACTGTGGCAGTCATATACCACCACGTATTCCATCGTATGGCAATGCCCTGTACGTTTACTTCCGGACGGACAAAATTCTTAACGAGGCTGGCTTCCATCTAAACTGGCAAATGGCAACCACTGGCTGTGGTGGTAAGCTCAACTCAGCTGTAGGCGCCATCCATTCACCCCACAGCATGGATTTCAATAGTGGTGCAGTGTCCTGCGACTGGCAAATTATCGTTGCTCAGGGTTCCACTGTGCGGATGCAGTTGCAGAGTCAGGATGATGTCTGCAACGGACAGTTGACCATATACGATGGACCCACCACACGCAGTTCGCCAATGTCGCTGAACTGCAGCAGCGTGGGTCAACAGATGAACTTGGCATCCAGCAGCAACCGAGTGCTGGTGCGCTACAACGTTTCGAAGGAGTCACCTGATGGCATTGGATTCGTGCTGGATTACACCACAAACTGTCGAGTGCGACTTGAGCAGTTGAGCGGCGCCATCGAAACGCCCAATTTCCCGGACAATTATCCAGCGTGGACCAACTGCGAGTGGGATATACGAGGCGGAGCTCTCAGCAATCGCTTGCAGTTGATCATCTCGCACATGGCCGTAGAGCGAACGGACAGCAGCAGCTGTGATTACGACTATGTTCTGCTGGGTGACTATCGCGATGATCAGTTAATCACTGAGCGTCATCTGTGCAGTGCAAATTATCTGGACTTCACCAGCGAGGGCAATCGTCTGCTAATAAGATTTCGCAGCGACGCCTCACAGAATGCGATGGGTTTCCGTGCCGAGTACAAGCGTCTGGGCTGTGGAGGGGAACTGTTAGGACGAGGTGGCACCTTTGAGACACCCAATATACCCCATAGCATTGATGTTGACTGCAACTGGTTGATTACGGCGCCCGATGGCTTTCAAATCCGACTGTTGTTGCGTGAAGTGCACATCGAGACGCCGTTGAGTGACTGCAGCCAGGATTTCCTTACTGTTCTGCCAGGTGGCAATTCATCACACGATTTGTTTCGCAGCTGCCAGGTGGAGACCAATACGCAAACGCTGCTATCGCCGGCAAATGAGCTGCGTGTCCGCTTTCACAGTAGTCCGCAACGTGCCCGCAAATACATCAAAGCTACCTATGTCACGGTGCCAGCCTCCTGCGGCGGCTATGTGAGCGTCAGCAGTGGTGTCATTACCTCTCCCGGCTTCTATGAGACAGGCCTTCAAATCTATGACAAAGATGTGGAATGTGTTTGGACGATTGAGGTTAGTCCAAAGAATAGCCGATTAAGATCCTCCTCTTACACTATACACATTAATAATGGATATAAGTGATACCATTAGATTAATATATGGAAAGCAGGCAGAATTCTTTATTAGCAACAAAAGCCGACACAATTTAACCAGGTCCGTCAGTCTGTCTTTTTGTGGTAGGATCTTCGAACCTTAATTATATTTTTATTGTATGTGTTTTATTAATTTCAAAGATGAATTTTACCGTTTCCCTTCCATCGCTAAACATCAGAGTGCCGACACCTATGGCTTCATATTGAACTTCGAGCAGTTCAACCTGACCGACTCATCCAACTGCAGCCTTGCCGTGCTGGAGCTCTCGAGCCAAAAGGCCGACAACAGTGGACAGTTCTTTGAGCGAGCCTGCGGAGAAAAGAGTCCAGTCGCGGTTCTGGTGCAGAACAAACTGCGCTTGCACTTACAGGTTTCGAATGGTAATTGGGCAAGATTCGCACTGCACTATCGGCGTTTCTGCGGCGGTACGCTGTCAGCCAATGAGGGCTATATACGTTCGCGACTGGATGAACTCTGCTACTGGACAATTAATGGGCCGGAGGGCAGTAAGGTCAGTCTCAACATATATCAGCTGGAGTGTCCGCGTTGCACAGCGCCTGAAGGCAACTGTACGGCTGGTCTGCAAGTGCTAAATGCTGAGGATGGGGTGGAGTATTTTAATCTGTGCCAGGATCATCAATCTAATTTGATTATACCAGCAAACAAGGTACGCATCCAGACCCGGGGCATTGAACTGGTGGCCCAATATACCACCATGGAGAACTCCTGCGGTGGCAATATAACCTCTGTGCGTGGCATACTCACCTCGCCCAACTATCCGGAGAGCTATCCGGCGAACGTGGAATGCGTGTGGCTAATCGAACCTCGTGCTGGGAATGCCATCGAGCTGAACTTTGAGGCAATGGACCTTGTTGAATCAGATCACTGCAATGCAGACTTTCTGGAGGTGCGTGCTGGCTTACTGGGTTCCATATTGCGTCTGTACTGTGGAACGGAGTTGCCCACTACACCATTAATAGCCAGGAGCCAAGTGTGGCTCAAGTTCCGCAGTCAGCCCGGCAACAGTGCCAACGGATTCAAGCTGCGCTGGAATTATGGTAAGTGGGTGGGACACTGAGTTGAAGTTACATTAACATGAATTCCGACACTGGTATGCAGTGCACGACCAGGAGTTGACGGAGGGCACCGATGGCATCATTGAATCGCCACCAACGCTGGCGGTTCGCAATGATGATCAGTCTTACAGCTGGCGCATCGTAATGGAGCGTACCCGCGTTCTGACCCTTGATTTCAAGGATTACAGCAGAGGACTCCAGGTAAGCGGTATCTGATACACCTGTAATTAAGGCTGGTAACAACATTCTGGTACGTCTTACAGCTTTTTGATGGCTTCGATGACAGTGCACTGGCTATTAGCATAGAACTCTCACCATGGCTGTTCACCTCGAGCAGTAATGTGATTTACTTGAGGACTGTCAATACAGATTTCGATGTCTTCCGACTGCAGTGGCATGCAGTCCTGCGCAGCGAATATCTGGTATCGAATGTGACGCAAAAGAGCAAAGACTGCAACGAGGTCTACATCGTTAACAATAGTCGGATAGCAGTCACGTCACCTGGCTATCCGGAGGGCTACAAGCCGAACTTGAACTGTGAGTGGACCTTCAAGCCACTGGATCCCACACGACATGTCTTTATACAACTCTATGAGGTACGGCTTGAGGTTATGGATCAGTGTCCAGCGGATTATCTAGTCGTGCAGAGCTCTAGCAATCTGGTCGATTGGCAGGAGCAGCTGCACATGTGCAATAGTAGCGTCGATACGGGTCGTCCCATACAGCGAATAGATGGCACTCCAAATTTGCGGCTACAGTTCATAACAGACGCAACATTAAATGGAACCGGCTTCAAATCTGTGGTGTCTACAGATTGCGGCTCCAACATGACCGGCTCCGTAGGCACCATTGTCAACTCATACTTCTTACCTCCCCCAAATAGGCCTTGCGAATGGCACATTGCGGTGCGACCCGGCAGAGTCATTGACTTTACCATTGAATACAATGTAGCACCGCGTAATGCCAGTTGCCCGCTCTATGGCCTCATCAATGACGGATTCGATGCTGGGGCGCCACTGCTGGCGCCGGGCAAGTTCTGCAATCAGTTGGGCTACGCAACGACTAGCTTTCGCTCGAGCGGACCGCATGCGTACATTAGGTACTTTATGGCTCAGAGCTTGGGCATCGTGAATTCGCCACAAAATCAGTGGAATCTCACGTACCGTGAGTTCAATGAATGCAATGGTGAGGTGCGTCTAACCCACCTGTCGAGCATCTATAACATCAGCACACCCGGCTATCCCTACTACCCGCATGCGTACTCCGATTGCACCTGGGTGGTTATTGCTCCACCCGGAGAAACAATTGCCGCCAACTTTGTGGATGACTTTGCCTTGAGTATGCGGTATTGCGATCAGGAATACGTTGAACTCTTCGATGGCTCCACAATGTTGGCACGCCGTTTGCTGCACACTTGCGTCCGCCCGGGAACGACGCACAGCTCGGGTAATCTACTCCTGGTGCACTATCAAACGCAACTGAATGAGCCGCAAGGCGGCTTCCGTTTGAGCGTGTCGCTCAGCAGTTGCGGTGGTCAGTACAACTCTGCCAGTGGCATCATTAAATCCGAACATTACCCGGCTTTGGGTGCCTATTCCATGCCGGCTGTGTGCGAGTATATCATCAAGACCCCAATGGACACACAAATCCAAATAAACTTTAGTGATCTGCATTTGCCGTTCGATGGCGCAGAAGCCGTCGCAAAGAATCCCGAATCCATTGATCGCATTGAACTCTTGGATCTGACGAATCAGCGCCAAATTCTTGGTACACTATTTAGCAATGTGAGCATACCCTATTCTATCAAATTGGCCACAAATGAAGTCGTACTGCGCCTTGTCACGGTAAAGACGGTGCACAGCTATCGAGGATTCCAGCTGCAGTATACGGCAACGAAGATCTCCTGCTTCCGGGACGTGACAGCTGCGTCCGGCGACTTGGAAATATATAGAGAAAAGGGCCAGATAAGTAGGCTGAGAGATTGTCAATGGCGTATAACGGTGCCCAAGGGGCAACGAGTGCGTCTGGAGCTACTTAATCTGTCCGAGTTAATTTACTCCAGGACTCTACGGTAAGTTAATATCGGGGATAACAAAAAATGTATAATAATTATGTCGTAAAAAAAGTTTATCCCCTTTTAGGAGATTGTGGTATGACAGTCATGGTATGACAGCGAGAAAGTCGTTCGCTTTTTACAATGATCTCAACCAGCGTTCGAAGATAATCGACTTCGAGTTGAGTGCATACAATGGAAATGGGACCATAGAGTCGACGGATAACTTTATGTTGGCCCGCTTCATGCTGACTGCAGAAAATTTAATAATTCCGCTTCGTGCACGATTTAGCTCCAGAAAATCCTCGCCATGTCCACCGAATATTGGCAGCCAGGCGTCTGGCATCCTGTCCAACCAGGAGCTCATTGATCTGCCCACCTATTACTGTAATGTTCGATTTGTGGCTGAGCCCGGAGTAACGCTCAGCTTCCAAGTGGAGGGTCTGTTGACACGACAGACAACTATCACATTTTATGATGATGGGGTTCCGACTTATAAATCAGTGAGAATGAGCAATGAAAGCATCTCAATGACCACCACCGCCGGTCACATAATGCTGTTCAGCAGGCCTGGCGTGAGTCAACGTGAGCGTATCCGCATAACATATAATCGATACTCTTGTGGTGGACAGCTGAGCCTGACGGAGGGCAGCACCATTGAGCTGCCTCCATTGAGCGGACACTTTGGCCCCTTGGAGTGCGTGTGGATGCTTCAGAACAGCATTGGCTACGAACTGAGTGGGAATGTGAGCTTCAGCGATAGCTGCGAGCGGGAGTATTTGACTCTAAGCAGTGGGAGAAACCGAGGTGAAACTGAGCTGGCCAGGATCTGTGGTGAGGCGACGCAGATGAACACCACACTCATTCAAGCGTCGAATGCCAAGCTGACCTATCATGCGACACAGTATCGGGGTGGCAGAAGTCAGTTCCAGGTGCAGGCAAGCCGACCCAAATCCCTTGGCGGCTGGAGCAACATAATCGAGGTGGGAGTGCAGCCAACACCGCCGATGGTCGTTGATGCGAGCAGCTATCGCAATGACATGGAGCTCGGCTGGGAATTTCGGGCTGGGAGTAGCATATCACTGCGCGTGGTATTTCAGGGTAGATTCTTCATAGAGTTGTCGCCCAATTGCACCAACGATTATCTGCAGATCTTCAGCTACCAGCTGATGGTATGGAAACCGATTGCCAAATACTGCGGTCGAGAGCTACCGCAGCCGTTGCATGTGCCAAGCAGCCAAATACGCATTGTGTTCCGCACAAACGGGAATATCACAGCCGATGGCTTCACCTTTGTCGTTCACTCTAGCTGCGATGCCAAGCTGCAGGCCAGCACAGAGGTGCAAAAATATAGCCACGCACATAATGTTCGGGGCCGATGGCGGAGCGAGAACTGCACCTTTGAGATTACTACCGATACCAAGCACCAGTTGCTGGTGAGTGTAAAGGGCTCGACACCCTGGTCCAAGATGACATGTGATTTGAACAACTTTGAGGCATATCGCCAAGTGGGCGACAAGGAGCAGCGCATTGGTAATTTCTGCCCGAACTTTGAGGTGAGTGGGTATGGACGCGTGCGCGTAAACTATGTCCACAAGAACTCAATAAACCGACCCTTTGAGCTGCAATATCAACTGATTGGCTGCGGTGGAGATTATGTGGCACCATTTACGTTGCGTCCACCGCTTGGCGAGACCGAAGGCAGCTATGTGCTTAGAGAGAGCTGTGAATGGCATGTGATGGCGCCGCCGCAGCATGCGATATTTTTGCGATTCAAGTACTTTGATATTGAACGCACCGAGGAGTGTCTCCACGACCAGGTGAGCATCTATCGCGGCAATACGTTGAGTGATGAGCAGCGCGTCGCCCGCCTGTGCGGTAATCTCAGCGATCTCACCGTCATGGTGGACAGCAATCAGGCTGTGATTTTGGCAAAACTGCCGGGCTTCATTAGTCCAGTGGGACGTGGCTTCCTTGCCAGCGTGCACTTCACTCCAAACTGCAATGAGCGGTTGCGGTTTAGTGAGGGCAACACACGGATGAGTTTGGTGCGTCAATATCAAGTCAATGGCACCAGCGACAACGATCTTCAGTGTTATTTCCGAGCCATGGCATCAGTGGGTTATCGCCTTTCCGTGTGGCTAAAGCATATGCAGTTGAATGCCAATCCATGCGAAAGGCAACCATGCAACTCACTGGAAGTGATCGATGGCTTTGATGATAACAGTGTCAGCTTGGGCAAATACTATTCCGACATTGGCAACGGCTCAAAACTCTACAGCTCGTCAAAGGATCTTCTCATTAAGCTGAGCGGATCTGTGGCCCAACCGAGTGGCATCAGTTTTGAATTGATACTGGAAATGGAGTCAACTGTCTGTGGACAATTGGATTATGAATTGATATCCAATGAGGTGAATAGAATCTTTGACTTACATTACAATCCTGCATTCAATTTGTATTCTTATTTTTAGACTGTCAATCTTCGCCTGACCTCGGATAACATATCCAAGAGCTATGAGGGCAGCATCCATTGTCATTGGCACTTAATGGCAGATGACGAAATGCAAATACACATTAACTCGGTGCACCTACAGGATATCTCCCAATTGACTGGCAAATGCATTGATTATCTTCTCGTTAAACCAGAGTTTGTTAGTTTTTAGTTGACTGGGTTTGGCTTGTTCAAGTTAATAATAATACAATAATATTTTAGCAACCTTCCAAGTATTATTGCGGCCAGTTTAATAATACCGTTTTGGATATACCAAAGGGCACCTTCGATATAACATTCCACAGCAATGGACAAGCGTCAATGTATTGGCTTGATTTATCAGTTAAGAAGAAAGCACGTAAGTTAATATTTCACATTTAAGAACACTTTTATATAATATTTACTTAAATTACAATTGCAACTAGTCAAAGAACTTTGCTAAATTTATTGGTCATTTATGATCAGTTTTTTTTTTTAATATAAAACCTGATATCTAATTAAACATTGATGATTATATTTTAGATTGTAATCGTACTTACAACGCACTGAATGGCCTGATCCAGTTTTATATCAACGATGCAAACGAGCTTGATAGTTGCGTAAATGATGTAATCGTTCCAGAAGGATACTCCTTGACATTGGAAATAATGATTTTGAACTTCAGGTTCCAATCAAAGACATCCTTTAATGTATGTATTGCTATCTCTACTCGAAAGCATTTATGCAATATGCAAAATATATTTATACATAGATGACGGACCTACGGACAAATCGTTCCGTCTATAATGTGACAGGCGACAAATATATTTCGTTTGTAACCACACAGACGAACACAAATGCGATACGTCTGTTGTGTGTGGGAGTGAGATTTCTGCATCTTTTTTATTACGCGACAAGTAACAAACTACCATCGGGCTGTGGCGGCGACTTGACCACTCTGGAGGGTCAATTCACTAATCCTCCCTATGATAATCGTAACTACTCGGACTGCAGCTGGCGAATATCCGTTCCAGCGGGCAATACACTGCATTTGAGTTTCAGGAGTAAGCTATCCACATTATTTGATTTATATAAATATAAATGTAAACGATTATTTAAAACCGTATCCCCTTATTTCTTTAGCCTTTAATATGGGCTCAGAAAGCAATTGTCAACTCGATAATCTCAAACTATACCAAATATTGCCCGACAACAGCGAAATTTTGCGGCAGACTTTCTGTGGATTGAATGCGCCGGAAGCACTTCAGCTAAACTACAATCGGTTAAGGATAGACGCTAAGAAATCTCCCAACTTTGATGGAATTGGTTTTCAATTATCCTACAGTTCCATATATGAGTGATTTAATTTGCTAAAAAAAAAATGATTATGTACAACATATACCCATATAGTATCAATTCAATGTCTTTTGTTTAATCTTAATATTATTTCGGCACTAATCGCTCCCATTTTACAATTTCCATTCAGATCTTAATTCAATAAGTACGAAAATTAAAATTATGAAGTGTAAATAAACCAATTAATGTTAATGTTTGCTTTTCTTCTTCTTGTGCTTATCGCTCTTCTTAGACTTTTTCTTGGACTTCTGTTTGGATTTCTTGGACTTTTTGGAGCTGGCCCTCTTGTGTGACCTTTTGGACTTTGATTTCTTTGCCTTGGCGTTGCTGCCGTCGCTGCTGCTAGAGTCGGTGCTATCCTTATCGCTATCATCGCTACTGCTCATCATGCGTTCCACCCAATTCTCAGATTTACGTTTACTAGGAGCATGCTGTTGCCACAACTGTTGCAACTTTGCATCGATGCTGGCCTCGCCACAGTCCGCTGTTTTTTGCTTCGGCTGGCTGGTTGGCAACCGGGGTCCATAGAGTTGTTCGGCAGGTACTTCAGCCATGGCCAGTTCCTTGTCATTTCTCAGCCGCTCTTCGCGTGATTTGTATGCGATTTTTAATTTGTTGCCTTCGATTGGTGCAAACTTTGTTGGCTCTGCTGGCTTATCTTCTTGCTCCTCCGCTGGTTTAAAGAGCGCCGCAAATATGCCACGTGGTGGCGAAGTATTGCGCAACACATTGGCAGCAGCCGCGGATGTGGCAGTGATGGGCAAACCGAGGGCAGCCTGCATGGCAGCCAGTTTTTCATCAGCGGTCTGCTCAACTTCAGCTGGTGCTGTATCCAGCAGCTCGTCAATTTCATCATCGAATATGCTCTTGAAGAGATCAACCTTTTCTGAAATTGGTTTGTTGCGCGCTGCATCCACTGCATGCTCCAGTGGCGTTCTCGGTACAAAAGTGGGCTTGACCGCTGCTGAAGCCTGCTTCGGTTCTTCAGGAAAAGCTTGTGGTTCCTTCTCCTGTAGCTGCTCATCCTGCTTTTCAGGAGGAGGCGGCGGTAGCGATGGCGTTAGAAGCTTATGCTGCTTGGACACCTCTATGTGCTTGGGAATTATGCTGGGAGTTTGGAAATTCGCTTTGGTATTGACCGAAGTTTCCAAGTAATCGAATATGGACATTTTAGACTTGGCTTTTAGTTCCTTTTCGGCTTCCGGTAAAGCACCACCAAAGGGTTCCGCAATATTGTAGCGCTTACATAGCAATGCGCTAGGCTTCCACATCGTCTTTGTGCGTTCCATAACAATTTTACGTTGTTCCACCGGCTGAACTGACACCTGCGCTTTCTGCGCCTGCACCGTCGCCTCAGAGACGAATCTGTCAAGCATAAGACCAGCCAGTGGTCTATATATTTTCGCCGCTTGTACAAATTCCTTTTTTTCCATTTCGCGATCCCACAATGAAAGCGTCACCGGCTGCAAGTCGGCCAGAAATGTTGTGATCTCGGTGTCATCTTGCAGATTGGAGGCCAGAAATTTGTCATAGCGAAGCTGCTTAGCCTCATCAGCCAGGAAGGGCTTGAATCCGGTGGTGGGCGTGCTGGGGGCTGCAATAAGTAGAACTAGCATTTAAAGATTTGCGCCATCAAATGCTTTTATTGTATACATACCCAAGTTCTTGGTTTTGGAGGCAGCCTGCTCCAAGATCACCGAATTCGATTGCTGCAGCTCTTTGCTGAGCTCTGACGGCGGCGTCGTCGTTGTCTGCTCCTCCCCAGTTGTGGTAATGAGGCCACCCTTGGTAAAGTTATTGCTCTTCGAACTAATAAGCTCAAGTAAAGATTTGCCGCTAGCCTGCTGGCTACTGACACCCGTTCCCGTCTTGAACGGATTCTTTTTCGACTGTGACTCACCCAGCATCTGAGCGCGCTGATCCGGATTGAGATCGTGCCTGCCCAGGCCCGCTTTTTTATGCTCCGTTGTCGCGGCCAGTTTGCGTGCACGCTCCGCATCGAGGGGTGTGAAACGACTACGGCGCAGTAGCCAATTGCGTGGCTGAAAGTCACGGGGCAAATCGATGGCAAATGGCTCGGTGTGGGTAGTGCTGCTCTTGTTCTCACAGAAGCCATCAATGACATGGCGTTGCTGGACGTGTCGAGTCTTCTTCTGCTTCGGCTGCTTGTCGGCCAGCGAAAAGTCGTAACGCGTCATGTCGTCCCTGGCATAGATGTCGTCGTCCTCCTCCTCGAAGGCACCCACGCCAAATGCTTGGCCGCGTATAGACAACTGTTTCTGCTTGGCCGCCGTCTCCAGCTGGCCAAAGAGATTGATATGTTGCAATGGCGTCCCACTCGTGCCACTGGCCTTGGACAGCACTGGGGCACGACTCAGCCCCGAGTAGCTCATGCCAAAACGATTGTCTTTGGGTGTATAAAATACGGGTTCATAATCATCGGGTGCAAATGTTATTTCTTCATCCTCTTCTTCGGTTTCCTCGTTCTCATCGTCATCACACTCAGAGCTTTTTGATTTATCATTGCTGGGCAATCCTTCGGCTCCGTAGTGCTCCAGCAGATACTTTTCCCTCTGATTGCGAGAGGTTGCCTGGCGCTTCTCCTTACGCGTTTGCCGCGGGCCCACACCCTGGCCGGGCTTCCAACCCATGCTTTTCAGTATGCGCACGGCTACCTTATCGCGCACAGGACACAACAGTTGTTCAAGCACGGGCACCCCGGGTATTGGCCCAGCAGCCTCTGGCTGCATTAGTTTGCGCTTACGCTGGCCGGTGCGCTGTTCCTGCTCGCTCTCCTTGGTGAATTCATCGCGCGTCCTTATGCCCTGTGGAGCAATGCCAAATTCGCCCAGATCTTCCTTGTCCATGAAGTCTTCTGGGCGCTGTTGCACTTTGCTGGCCTTCTCGCCACGCGAGCTCTTGAAATTCTGTGGTGTCCAGCCCTCCAGTGAGCCAACTGTGTTCCAAAAACCAGCGCTAAAGCCGCCGGTGAATGCACCATGAAATCGCCGCTTACCATTTTCATCCTTCACAATTTGATCCTCAATCATCAACGGCTTCTTGGCCGGCACCTCATCTGTAAACGTACATCATTTGTTTGTGCTTCTTTTAGTTTCGATATACTTACCCTTTTCGAGCGGTTCTAAGGGTGTGCCGAAGCGGTGCAGATACTCCTCCTCATCCATTATTAGAATATATAAATTATATTTTCAGCAATTACCAATTTGTGCACAATTTTTGCTTGTTCCACTTCGCGCTCAGCTGGCTGAATAAACGTAAACAAAGTGGGAACATTGCCAGACAGTTAACATTTATGCGATGTTTCTATCGATAATAGAAATTTCGGTTGGCTGAATTAATTGATTTTTTTTGCGTTATTTTATGTATCAGCATATCGTTATTGTTGCAAGTCACATCTCTACCTCACAGCTGTTTATGTCAGAAATTTGGCAAGCTTCGAATTTATTTACGAGAATTTACTTTCAAATAGCACAAAGCTTTAGCATTTGCTGCCAGATTGTAAGTATTACTGCATTGTGTCTAATGAAAGTGAGTAGCGCTTGCATTAGATGGCTCAGTTAATCGTCCGGCGATTGTATGTGCTTGTATTGGTGACTAATGATGTCAACATTTTTCGTTTTCTCTTTTCTCTTTGGACATCAGCCAGCTGGTGTTGGTCATTTTTAAAAGCTGGACGTGACTGCAGCAGGTGCAAAGAGAAGAAGCAGACGTAAGTTTTCCAATTTGTTCTCAACTGTAAATATGAATTTAATTGTAATGCGTATTCTTTTTGCACACACAAACACACTCAAAAACATGCAACGCCATCTGTCGGCAGTTTCATAACGCACACAAGCACAAAACTGGCCGAAACATCATCGTCATCGTCATGTCGGAGAAGAACATAAAAGTGGGCGCCCGGATCGAACTGACCGGCAAGGAGCTGTTCGGCACGATCGCCTACGTTGGCATGACCAGCTTTGCCGTTGGCAAGTGGGTGGGCGTGGTGCTGGACCAGCCGAAGGGCAAAAATAGTGGCTCCATTAAGGGCCACCAATACTTTCAGTGTGACGAAAATTGCGGTATGTTCGTGCGGCCGACGCAGCTGCGTGTAATAACTCCAGCTCCTGGCGATTCGGGCGGAGCATCGGGCAGCGCCACGCCTATAGTCCAACCCACAAAGGCACGGCTTAGCAGTTCACGCAACTCACTTTCATCCAGTCGCCAGTCATTGCTTGGCTCACGCACACAGCTTACAACATCGTTGAGCGAGCGTACTGGGTCCAGCAGCAGCTTGGCCGCACGCAAATCGCTGGCACCGCAGAGTAGCAAGGACAAGGTTGTCTCCAGTACTGGCTCACTGGCTGTTGAAGGTGCTCCGGGCGTAGCTTCGGCTATCGCATCCAAGCGTGCATCGTTCGTGGAAACCGGCTTCCTTGAGATACTAAAGCCGCAGTTTACGCCGTCACAACCGATGCGTTCGCCTTCGTTTACAACGCCGCCAACCGGAACATCGACAACAGAGGATAAAGTCGCGCTGCTGGAGGCGCAGCGGACGAGCGCCGAGCTGCAGACGCAGCTGGCTGATGTTACCGAGAAACTGGAGACTCTCAAGCAGCGTCGCAGCGAAGACAAGGAGCGTCTGCGTGAATTCGATAAAATGAAAATCCAATTCGAGCAGCAGCAAGAGTTTCGCACCAAAATCATGGCTTCCCAGGCCATGATGCAAAAGGAGCTGCTACGTGCCAAGCAGGAGGCAAAGGACGCCATCGAGGCCAAGGAGCAGCACGCCCAGGAAATGGCCGAACTCTCCGACAACGTTGAAATGATTACGCTCGATAAGGAAATGGCTGAGGAAAAGGCCGACACACTGCAACTGGAATTGGAGTCGAGCAAAGAGCGCATCGAAGAGCTGCAAGTGGATCTTGATCTGCTCCGTTCCGAAATGCAAAACAAGGCCGAATCCAACATCCCTGCCGGCGATGGCGGCATGTCCACCTACGAGTTCAAGCAGCTTGAGCAGCAAAACATACGCCTCAAGGAGACGCTGGTGCGTCTACGAGATCTGACCGCACACGACAAACACGACATACAAAAGCTGACCAAGGAGCTGGAAATGAAACGTTCCGAGGTAGCCGAACTGGAACGCACCAAGGAGAAACTCAGCTCCAAAATTGATGAACTGGAGGCCACAGTCGCCGACTTGCAGGTGAGCATGAAATGCAATAATTTTTTTTCAGTGTCATCAGGCCTGTTCCCAATCCCTCGCAATTCCGCTTCAAGTCCATTCAAAACATATATTCAGTTAAAGCTTAGAACGATTAGAACTTGGAATGCATAATTTTCTAAAACACCTTTAAACGTTTATTTTTATTTTAGTTAATTTTAGCAGCTGAATATCAAAAGATCTCTATCAAACTCATAACAAAAGGATATTAAAATCAACTTATTTCTTTAGAGTTGTTTGAGTTATTTTCGAAATAACAGCACTTCTGCAATGGAACGTTAATATTTTTGAAAGATCAAAGTACACTCCGAAGTTAAGGTTGTGGCAATGGAAACGGGCCTGAATACATGTAGATTTATCTGTTAACTATATGCTTGTAATTATGCAAATACCTGCTCACAACCAGGCTTTTAGCTGACAATTAAAATGTGCTTTTTTAAACACTTTTCCGCATTTCAATATTATTTATTGTTTGCTCTCTTTTTGTAATACACACTGCTTGTTTGGCTTTCTATAGTACAAATTTGCTGTTATTTCGCTTCAAACTCTAAATAAATATTAAATTTTCATTTCATTTCTTTTTGCCGGCCTACAAAAATAAAATAATATATAAAATGGTTTGTCAGGAGGTAAATTCAAATTGTACATGCTCATCTTCATTTCCATGTTTCCATACTCTCAAGTTTAGCAAACATTTCCAAGAACGCTAACCCATTAAAAACACTTCAAGTCAAAGAAAATATATCAAACGAATATGTTGTTGTTACTCACCTTCTCAAGGAACAAGTGGATGCTGCACTGGGCGCCGAGGAGATGGTCGAACAGCTTGCTGAAAAGAAAATGGAGCTGGAGGACAAAGTCAAGCTGCTGGAGGAGGAAATATCACAGCTCGAAGCGCTCGAGGAAGTGCATGAACAGCTTGTGGAGAGCAATCATGAACTGGAGCTGGATTTGCGCGAGGAACTCGATCTGGCCAACGGAGCGAAAAAGGAGATGCTTCGCGAACGCGACGCTGCCATTGAGACAATCTACGATCGCGACCAGACCATCACCAAATTCCGAGAACTCGTCCAAAAGCTCAACGAACAGCTAATCGAGTTGCGCGAGCGCAGCTCCAACAATGACTTGAAATCTCTACAGGATCCCAGCCTCAAGCTGGCCACCGAGACGATCGACTACAAGCAAATGTTCGCTGAATCGAAGGCATACACGCGCGCCATCGATGTCCAGCTGCGCCAGATCGAGCTGAGTCAGGCCAACGAGCATGTCCACATGCTGACTGCCTTCATGCCCGAATCGTTTATGAACCGTGGCGGTGATCATGACTCCATCCTGGTCGTACTGCTCATCTCGCGCATTGTCTTTAAGTGCGGCATTATTGTCTCCCAGACACGCGAACGCTTCCCCGCCGTCGAGTTGGTCACCCGCGAGGCGGTCACCCAGGGTCACGCGGTGCAGCAGTATACATTCAAGTGCCGTCTGATGCACTACGTGCACAATCTACAATGTGCGCTGCATCAGATTCTCTACGGCCTGAACAGCTGTCAGCCGGATACGTTGCTGCGCGCTGGCAGCTCACTGCCAGAGATGGTGGCCCAGGAGAAGATAGTCGATGGCATTATTGAGCTGTTGAAATCCAATCAGCTGGACGAGAACAGCACCACGGACAACATTGAGAAATGTGTGGCGTTCTTCAATGCAATGAACTCGGTGCTGCTGGCCGGCGAGCAACTGCTGAACGAGACGCAAATGATACGCGATTGTGTTGCCTCGTTGGGTGCTGCGTGTGAGTCCGTATTGAATGACACTGCCATTGCCAAGGTGATTATACAGGAGGCGGGCGCCACCAGTGATTCAATGCTGCTCATCCAGTTCCTCAACGAGCACATGGAGAGCATAAAGCAGCAGGTGAAGCTGATCAAGCGTCGTCTGCCCAACGATCAGCATGTGATCAAGTGTGGCCTTTCGCCCCACAAAATGGATGCGATGCGTGCGCTTGCCCAGCACATCAGTCGCATAATGTCCGCCATGCATTTGGCTACCAAACAGGCGCTGGCTGCCATTGTGGCCAACATTGAGAGCGATAATGCGGCGGAGCATACGCTCCCCCAGGACAAATTCTGGTCGCTACTGTCGGCGGCCTGCGAGCGTATCTACGAGCAGGATGATCGCGGTCCGACGCAAAACTTCAAGGCCCTGTTGGGTCAAGCCAATACGGATTTGCAGCACATTGCCCAGCATCTGTTGGACAAAGAGTATGAGATTATGTCGGCGGCGGGTGCAGCTCCACGAGCCCCAATATTGAATACGCCCATTAATCAGCGGGCGCAGCTGATAAAGAAACAGCTGGAGCAGAAGAATGTGCTCGCTGCAACGCTGGAGAATCGGGAGGCGGACATTAAACAGCTCAAGCTGGCGGCCAAGATGAAACTGAATGAGCTGAGCGAAATGCAAATACGTAAAGATCTCGCCGAGAAGAAACTGAGCGTGCTCCAGGATGAGTACGAGCATGCGGTTGGCAAATGGAAGCTACAGTACGAGGAGACGCACAAGAAGCTGCAGCTAAAGGAGAAGGAATTCGAGGAGACCATGGATCATCTGCAGAGCGACATCGATGCGCTCGAGAGCGAGAAGAGCGATCTGCGCGACAAACTCAAGCTGAACACCAGCGGCGTCAAAAGTCAAACATCCGATTCGCACTCCTCACTGCACAATCTCTCGGCAACTGGTACGGGCAGTGCCAATGTTAGCTACACAGCGCCCGCAGGCACTGCTCCTTTGGTTGCCGAGGAGCTGCAGCTGCTCAAGTGCGCCTTCAACAATGAGCGCAACGAGCGGTTGCGCCTGCAGGCACAGGATATGCGCGCCAAGCTGCAACAATTTGAGCCCATCTACGTGCCACAGCCACAGGATCAGCGCATCAGTGCCCTCGAGTCGCAGCTGACCAAAATGAAGCATGCCTGGGTGCTATCACTGCTGCAGGTGCAGGCCAAATCGAATGAGGCCAATGTCAACACGGTGGCAATGCAGCGACGCAATCAGCCGCTGCCCCAAAAGGCAGAGATCTGCACTCGTGCATCACGCCTCGCCTCAGACATACTGACGGAGTATCTGCAGCGAAAGCCGCATCGTGCGGCAACTGGCGAGTTTGCTGTCTTTCCCACCGTTGATGTGAAGCGAGTGCTGCAGATTTAACGTGGATCATTGGGCGGGGCAATAGCTAGGCTAGATTATTATTTATATGACTAGCACAAATGTTCTTTTTTTTTAGAAAGGCAAGAATATTTTCCAAGTGGTTTGGTTTCATTGCAATCATTTGAAATAGAACATACTTATGTTTTCGCTAGAGTAGCAGCTTAACCCAATCCTCATCCTAACACTAACACCTACTAATCGCCTATCATTTACTGGTCCTCCTTCCTCAGTATATACCCTTTATGCTGACTGCTACATTGCTGCCGGTAATTGTGTACGGCCTTTGGCTGTGTTTTCCAAACGGCGCTCGATTTCTATGGAACATGGAATGCACCCTTGGGTGGCTTCGTTCAATGCTTTAGATGCGTGTAGTTTTTTTTTTATATATGCATATATTTTTAAATATTTAATTTTTGTCTGTATAATAATAATGTATGTGAAAACTATGTAACTGTGTATCTCTAACAAGGCCTGTAATGAAATCAACTCAAGCGAACATTTTTTGATACAATACGATGTATTATCTATCTATGAAGCGAGAATTATGTGAATAAAAGACACTTGAAGATACCACTTTATATTTAACTAAACAAGAGCAAATAAAATTTGCAAATGAGAATATACATAAACATATATATTGATTAATAAACGAGTATATTTTCCAAATGTTGCTTAACAAATAAAGACTCTTAATATCCCAAAACTATTGCATTTCAGACAAAATTAACATAAGTAGGTAAAGAATTCAATTTTTTAATAAGTATATATATTTCATATTCGATTGAATATAGAATATGTCTTATAATCATTCATGCTAATTCCTAGCACCACAAGTAAGTTTACTTGTAATGACTTAAAGAAGCTTAAATTGACTGCAAAGGCAGCATCAAAAATTGTCTGCGAGTTGCTTTCATTCCACACTTGCCATCCACATTATTCGATTGGTGCTCTTAAGTTCCGTCAACAGGTCGCGAGAGAGAAAGAGAGCACTTTGTGCTCTCATTTTTTGTGTGGCTGCCTCTCTCTTGCCCAACAATCAGCAACAACAAAAACAATAGCGCTCAATGCCGCTTGATTACAAAAAGAAGAAGAAGAAGAACAACAATAACAACAGAAGCAGCAGCAGGCAACATTATAATGACAACAACAGCTGCAGCAATGGTAGAAACTATTACACTAGCCCGACCATTAAACCATGATGGTCACAAAAAATAGAGGAACCGCCCCTCTTCCCCTCGGTCCATATCACGGAGCAATGGAAATTGTAAACAATTTTCTGCTTCTTCATCTTGATTGCACTTTTATTGCTCCCAGCTTGACCTAAGACCGAGCCTTTGAGCTAACCTTATTTTAGCCCCTGAATGCAATTGCATTTAGCATTTTAACTATTTTCCCTCTTGCCCATGCGGAAGTCATTGGCCCGATCTGAGCCGGAACGGTAGTATATTGAAAATGCGTTGGGTTCTATACAGTTAGTTTAGTTGTTTTGTGCTCAGTTTTATAGAGTGGCTTTGTCGGTTTGGGCTGGGCCTGTTTTTATTACAACTGGCCACCGTCAATTCTCAATTCTCACGCCCAACTCTCTGACCTTTTTACGGTATTTTTCTAGTTTAGATTTGGGTTTTGTTATTGCTTACACTGCCAGTGTGTATGTTTTGTAATATGCTGGCAAAGTTACCCGGTTTTCTGGGTTAAGAGCCCAGAATTGTTGGTAAGAATGCTGCACATTATGAAATTGAAATTGAAATTAAAATGTATCTGTACACGTATCTTCACCCGATTCGCTCTGCTTGCCGCGTCCGCGAAAAGTGACTGAGTGAGACTCAGATCCTTAACTGTCACTGACACACATATCCAATAACCAACGGACGACTGACCTAAGCCAGTTCTCTTGTCATTGGCTTACAAATCGCGGTGCATTGCGAAAACCAAAATGAAAACAAAACAAAACAGCAAAAAACATTGCTCATAAAGCACTGCTTGATAATGCAACCCCCCTTTCCCCCGACTCCACTCCAGCCCTGCCCAAAGCTGTTGACTCATGCCAAGCGCTAAAAACAACATAATTATGGTATTATAAGCCATGTTAAAACAATTGCACGGGGTATCCCAGCCGGTTCTGTACCCTATAAATATTATTTTGATTGATAAGAGTATTATGTTCATACCTTAACATTTAGTAAGTTTAAATGCCAAAAAAAGTCAGTTTTATGAATTTTTATATACATATCTATATGGAAACTGTTTTGCTATACTGATTTCTATGCATCATTGAATGCTGGTCAATATAACATCATGCCCTTTAGCACCTTAGTTTACAGAGTGTCACAAAAATTAATTAAACAACGAGCAAAATCAAAGCCGAAACCAGTTTGGCAGCCATCCAAAGAGAATGAGAGGGGCTAAGGGAGGATTGAGAGCGGAGGTTATGGCAAGATGAAGATGAAGCAGCTCAAGAACATGCATCGTTACAGATGACTGAAGAACGCACCAACTCCATGCCAAGATGCCCTACAAATGTTGGCCATCAGCCAAAAGGAAAAAGACAGACACACTGAAAAATCGCCAACGGAAGCGCGGAAGTTTTACGCTTAAAAAAAAAAGCAGAAAAAATAATATATGTACATTCTGTGCATTCTGTGGACTGAGTTAGTTCCGCCTGGTTACTTACGAAGCTTCATGTGGATGGGCAGAAGGCTCAATTCGGTAAATGACCAAACAGTAGCCATCAACAATCAACAGACGCCCAAAACATAAACAAAAGACCACGCAATGTGCATGGATGCCACACACACAGATACACACACACAAAAAGATACATAGCTAATGGGTTGCGGAGATGTCTATCCGGAGTCTCAAGTCCGGCACTTTTAGAACAATGTGGCAAGCTCAAGAGCCGAGCTTGAATCGTCTTCACTTGAGGCGCTCATTGTGCATGTTGTGTGGTATGGTAATGGGGGAGCAAAAGGGGGGCTTGAGATTTGTTTAATACCACGCACTAGACCCTCTGCCTATGTCGGTGCCCCTTTGTTATTGCCCGGTTTGAGCTGTTGTCTATCTATGTGGCTCATTGTTGTTGTTTTAGTCTGGCCTGGCCTGGCGTCGTATGTAAATTTGAATTTCATTGAAATATTCGCTGGGTCGCTGTTCGCTTAGGCATACAGATCCCCCAACCCCCACCCAACCCTTCTCAACCCTTCATATTTCACTCTCTGTCATGCGTTGCATTGTAGTTCATTTAATCGCTTTCGTAAGTCAGTCACAAAAGGGTTAAGAGAGAGAGAGAGAGAGACAGAGAGAGAGAGAGAGTGCATTATAACAGATGTCAGTTCAGAGAAAGAGAGAGCGCATTCAGGTGTCGCTCATAACTGGTTAGCTTTGCTGTGGAATTCTACTCAATACGATTGCCACACAATTGGAATATTTTATATAGAATTTAAAAATGTTTTAAATTTGCAGAAAAATATGCAATTTATTCTGCATTACATGAAAAACTATAAGACATATGAAAGTGAATTAATATTCACATACATACAACACTGCAGTACTATACACTAGACTATAAGTCATGTTTTTACCTCATATTTTTACAATACTTGCTCTACTCTGAATTTAGTTCTTTATAACATGGATTCCAATAATTATCATTGTAAAAAATAAATATATATACATATATATCAGTAATAAGTGATTAGCATCAATTCTAATGCAAATGATAATAAACCATGAAGGTGTTATCGCTCTTTGAAAAAACGGGTCATAATGCGATAATCACAATTACAATAAATTGCATTTCTTGTCTAATCTATTATGTAGCACAACTGCCCTCATATCTAGGCAACCTTCGTAGAATTTGCCCTTATCTAAATGTTTACCCATATTCACGCTGCAATTTGAGAGCACTCGACAACCCTCAAACTCTCTCTCTCTGACTCTGTTGCTTCTCTTAAGCACACACTCTCTTATTTGGCTCTTGGCAAGTAGTCGCCGCTTTGGCCATTTGTTTAGTTGTTGTTGTTGCCAAGTTACCAAGTTGGCTTGGTTACTCATTTGTTTTGCCAATTTTTGTAGCGTTCGCGGCCAGTTTCAGTTAGTACCGAGCACTCGCGCCTTTCAGACGTTGTGCGAACCCACAACGGAGTATCGAAAACAATAACAACAACACAGATATCAAGAGAAAAACCCAAAAGCGAACTCCAAAAACCGTCGCGTTTCTCGGCATCGACATCGCCATCGGATTTGGAATCGGAAGTTCTTTTGGCTTGCCGTCGTCGTCGTCGACGTTGTCATCTTCGTGACCGAGGTTTCTGTCTGCTATGATATAGCTATATATTTACATAAATACTATAGTTAGTTTGCTTATTGCGAAAGTGGAAAGTATCTCACAGATACCATCCGATTTGAGAGCTAAATGCATGCAAAGCGCACGTTTATTTTGTTGTTTTGTCAATAAAATCTAAAGAGAACCAGACAAATATACATATATATAGTGTACCCAGTAATATACCTATATATGTGACTGTGACATAAATAACGGAAGTGCTCAACAAAATAGTCAATCACTGCAATATCAACTACTGTCTACAGTGTGTGTCTCTCTTCCTCTCACTCAATGTGTATGTGTGTGTGTGTGTGTGTGTGTGTTGCTAACCAACAACGAAACAAATTTAATGTTGGCCAAAAACGAACGCATTAAGCGCATTATATATTGGCTTAAACAACAATAACAGCTGCTGCCACTAAATGCAGCAAAGCGTGAAGTGCTTGCCAAATGAATTTTCTATACAATAAATAAATTAGAAATTTGCACTTAAAAAAAAACTAAAAACTAAAAAAACCTCAATCCAAACTTGGCGCGCTGAAACGTTGGCTACATTAGGTTTCTAGCCAATAGCTCGGGGAGTTAAGGCCACCAACAAGTTCTTAACACTTCAAAGGTTTTGCGTGTTTGCTCAATTGACGTGAAAACTTTAGAAGTGATCAATGTTATGTTTTCTTTAACAAGGCTCTCGTACATTAAACACTGCAGCTGCTCCAAAGTTCTGTTCGTAAACTGACTTAAAATAAAATTTAATTACTTAACTTAAAAAGTATGCGCTTCCTCCCCCATTAATAACTTTAAGTCCACGTATCTCATAAACTAAAAGTATGTAGCACATTTCGTCACGTAAATCAATTAAAAAATTATCAAGCTCAGATAAAGAGTTACAGTAAGAAAAATATAGTCAGAATTCGTATTTAATCACAGCTTTTGAATGGGGCTATAAGTAAATTGCAAACTTTAAATTAAATTTGATGACAAACTTTAAATTTGCATTTCAACTTGTTATATATTCTTACATATAATTTCGTAAAGTAACCAAAATGGAGTCTTAACCCTCACATGGCCAAACAATAACCTTATCGCATGCAGCTTAACTAAACGTTCATTTTACATCAACTTAACAACAACATAAAAATAAGCAGGAAAATAGTAGTTATATGTCATCACCATCGTATACATAAGCATATACTGACTAAATCAACCCCGACAACCCTTCCCTGTAATCGAAAACGTGCCAGTAAATGTGCAACGTGACCGGCGCTCCTTTTTTTGGTTAGGTTAGCTCAGTTTACGTGCTTGCTTTTGGGGCAGCACTCTTGTATATACTATTAGATTACCACATGCCATGCTACCGATTCCAGTCTAATTCTCATTATTGCTACTTACTTAACATCTTACACTTACTACCTTACTACCTACTTACTTATCAAAAACAACAGTTAAATCGTCGTGCGGGTGTTTGGCCTCTCACTCGAAACGCATGTTGAGCTGCTCTTTGGGCAGCAGATACCTATGGAAGAAACATCATGTGGCTTGTTGCTGTCATCCCCGAGGCACAACTTCAGCAAGAACAACATAATCAGCGACTACAAAAACAGGAACAGCAGCAACAACAAGAGCGAATACAACGCGTTGTCTTCTGTCTGAAAACCTAACATAAAATAAAATAAAAAACAAATAATAATTATCTGCCGCTAACAAAATAAACCGCTAATTCGCTCGCTCGATCGCCTTTATCTATTATAAGCAAATATAAAAATATCGCTTTGTGTTATGTTTGTGTGTTTTTTGTTTGTTGTTTGTAATACCACCCAACCACCACCTGTCCGCCGCTAACGATCATGCATAGACCAAAGCTAGCAAATCCTATAACTGCTGCCGGTATTGCCTCATCCATATCATACACCAACAACAACAACAACAGCAACAACAGCAATAAATCAAAACGCGCACGTCAATTCAGCAAGCCAACTGCAGCAGCAACTAACGAATCTACGTTGAATTCGTCATCGCAGCTCTACGAAAATCATTCGCACTCCTCACTAATTGACGCTTCAATTGATTTAGAAGATTACATCAGCGCCATGGAGGCACGACGCAACGAAAATGAGCCGGATGTGTGGGCTCAATTGCAGCAGAAGGAATCGGATATATTACTAGCCGCTGAGCTCGGCAAAGCGCTGCTGGAAAAGAACGAGGAGCTTGTCAAGCAACAGGAGAAACTCATCGAGGATTATTCGGGCAAAATTGAGGTGAGTCTGCATTTGATAAGCACCATATAAAAAATGAGATCTAATTAGCAAAGCTAATGCTATTCGCAATTCAAGTTGGCGCGTTGATTGATCCTTCGATTGGTCATTGCGATCATTTATTTGATTGAACACTCAGAGTTGATGGTATTAATAAATAAGCATATATACCATAAGTTTCAGCTTGGATAAGCTGACAGGTTCACAATGCTGATCTCACCCATACCTATACCTTAAGCTGACTCATTTATTGATTTTCATTGATTTTCTTATTAGCTGATGTGAGTTTACACACAGGTTGCTTCAATTCGCAAATGCATAATTTAGTGTGTATCGATTTTACCTTATACACCTGTCCCACTGTCCAATTGCAGCCATATACACTCTCTCAAATGCACTGTCATATGAGACAATCTATTAAATATTAAAACACACGTACATGTCACCCATAGAATATGTACATACATATATACATATCTCCCAAATGGATGGTCAACAAAATGTTTGACATGTCACATTGAATTCACGACAAATGTGCGCAGTAAACTACAGAACTACATATGTAAGTAAATGGAAGCGTGTACTCGTGTATAAGAGCACTATCTATGTACATGCATTGACTTCACGAAATGTTATCGATTTTTCATGCTCGTCGACTTTGCATTTGTTGCATGCAACTGTATATAAGCACAATGCATCTTTACCGTTCTTCGGTATTGCTTTATCAGCACAACACGCGCTTAGCCGAACGCCTGATAACGTCAAGTCAAAGATAATGGCAAGCGAACAGCCGTAAGTTTGTTTATCTTTATCGAATGTATGTCTGTGCGCAGTGGGCGACCTTGAACCACAGTGGGTGTTTTTGATGTCTATGTCAGCACCTGTTTACATACACAAGCACACAAACGCACAACTGTCTATATGTAATATCCTATAGTTAATTTCGAAAACTAATGCTCCGATTGCGCCTCAACTGAAGTCGAACGACAACGTTCTGGTTCAAGGCATTTTAATACGCCCGGCTCAAGTTCGTGGCCATTCATTAGCATATTACTTGCTGCGTACTTTACCCAAAACTATAACGCTTTTTACCCATACCACTTCTCGCACTGATAGTTCGACTAATGGCAATGTTCTTTCCATCGCGCTGAACTCTGTTTTCTTATCAATAATATTGACTTTTTGTCGCATTCGTCATGTTACTGCCAATCAAACTACTCATACTCTCATGGAACAGTTGGTAAATTACTCTATTCTATGAAGTGTAGTGCCCTTTCAGTGTCAGTAACCCAGACAGAGGACAGAATAACGCGTTGAACTTGAATTTTCGATGCGTAGAAAGGCTTTTGGGATATTTTCCGTGTTGGTTTGGTCATGCAAGGAGATATTATTGTTGTTGTTGTGTTTATGATGGTGTTTTTAAAAGTGTTGCATGACTTCATCATCTTCATTTCGAAAGTACAAATTATGAAGGCCACCCAAGGGAACTGACCCGTTATGTCAGCTTTTGTTAAGGACAATTCGGTCTCTGTGGTAATTCAGTTCCCATGTCTACAGATGACCTATTCATAATTATCGATCATAATCGATTGTCTATTGCACGATTAAGAAAATTAAGAAGAAGAAAAACACCTAGGGAGCATTCATTGCTCATTAAATGATTGCGCCCATCCAAATGAAACCGAAACATTTATTCCCATGTTCCATTTTTCATTAACCGAAAAGCAATTCGCTTTAAGCTTTTGCTTCGACCCCAACGAAATTGGTCAAGCCGCAAAGGTCAACTGCTGCGCTTTTGAATTGTTCAATTTGTCACTGGGCCGCGCTACGACTACGAATACCCAGAATATTTCAATTAATTTGCTAATCCTACTATCTGCAGGAGTTGTGGCATGTGGATACCGAATAAATCCCTCGCTTTATTCGCTACCTTGGCATCACTCAAGCTTAGGTTAAAAGTCTCTCACTTTGAGGTTTATCGTTTAGCAAGTGACGTTTGGACTTCGTTTCTAGTTTTGCGTGTTTTTCGCACATGCAAATACTCTGAAAATGGTGTCTAATTAATTTAAAGCCTCTCATTGGTTTTTTTTTTTGTTTTTGGACTGGTCGCTGATGCGTCATATTAACAATGCCATTTGCTTGGTGTTGTTGTTAGTTGCTGGTCATTTTAGTTGATTTCCAGACCCCGCATATACTATAGTATTATTATGATAGTTTGTTCAGCTATGGCTTTGACTGACGTAATTAGACTGGGGACTGGTCCGTTGTAGGTGTTGTTTTGTGGTTCGTGGTTCGGTATTCGAGTCATCAAGCGCGCCTTTTTTTGCGTTTGCGGTCTGTTGAAGCGTGTGTGCCAATTTACGAGCATAGGCATTTATTTTTAGCTGGCTTTCTTCTTATTTTGCTAGCATTTGTAATACAAATAATATTTATGGCTTTGCCCAATTCTAATATGTAAATGTGATTTGCTTATGGTCAACAGCAGCTATACATATAAATCCATTGCAGCTGCTTAATACTACCATAATTTGTAAATAAATACAGAAAATTGGTTCTAATCTAGTAGATATTTTCGATAGCTATCAGAAGTTCAAAGGCATTCTCACACATTCTTCTGTATTTGTTTTGCACATTCTCTCACGTATAATTTTAATATTTAATACCATTTATAAGTATCGCAACACTGTTAATTTTATCTGGCCCACAGACAATATATTGCCCGAAATAAACTGCTACATATTGCCATTGTCTGTAAAACGTGTTTCTACGCCCAACTGGCTGACCAAGTTATTATGTTTGTTTGTTGTATGTATTTTAAAATAAACCTGCTTAGGAGAACAATTGTCGATTGGTCTATCAATTGAAGTTGCAGCTTAGTTCAGGTCTGTCGTTTATCACGATTTACAGACAATTTTCTATTTCTCAACAAATACAAAAATGAAATGAATTTGAGTCTCTGATATATTTGCACCTACTCGAAACTATTTACCGCTCGTTGTGTTTGTCAATTTTTGGAACTGTATAAAAAGTATTGTGTAGGTGTGCGATACGCTTCAAATTTATATACTGTATAAGTGGTACAACTTGTTGTGGCCACCCCTGGCCTTTTCGAAAGTTATATACACACGTTCGTCTCCGAGCGAGCTCGCATTTGATTTGTTTTCAGCAACCAGTTTTTTCTAATTTATTAACGTGTCCGTGGAAATAGAATGGCAATTTCCATTTGCTGCCATTTGTTCTTACGATTAAGAAAACTACAAACTATATAATGAAAGCAAATGCTCTTTGATTAACCTTGATTACATCCGGATGCATTTAGATGCAGAAACTAGCAGTGGAAGTGAAGATAATAATGTATAACTTAATTAGCGGATATCTTTCAGATTCTTAACATTATTTCAGTTGACAGCCCCATCTATTGACAAATCTGCAATCATTTTACCGTTGACCATCCAAAACAAAAACACAAATCGTCAATTCACGCGTTTTAATGATGCTTTTCCGCCTTTCGCCTACGAATAACTGACTCACTTGCTGACCGTATTAAGTACTCCTCAGATCTCACAAGAACAAAAAACTCGCTTCTTGCGGACAAAGGCAGCCCACACAGATACACACATATATCGATATATGTCTTAACTACTTTTATAGATAACAAGAAAAGATATTCTGCGTGCAAGTTGCTCAACATGTATTTTTTTACACAATTCAATGTTTTAACCAAAATTTGAAAAACACCACGCACGTACTTTAAGGTGAAGTCATCAACAAAGCGTCGCTGTCCGCTGTCCACTGTCCTACAATTTATCGACAAAAATTTAGCAAAGAAACAAAAACAAAAGCAGAGTAGCAAAATTTCAAAATTAACTCATTTGCATGTGACTGAGCGTGTTGGTGAAAACCAGTTTTCAAATTGTTTTTATTTTTTTGTTTCTTTATTTATTTATACATACGAGTTCGGTTTGTTGTTGTTATTTTTTGTTTGTTTTATTCTTTGATTGCTGACTCACATAAAGAGAGTGAATCTCGATGCTTAAGCTCAGTAACCTCTCATTTCTCTAACCCCCCACTAGGCAGAAATTCCTTGGCCCATTCTTACATTAAGTTTTTACGAAATTGCGTGGCCCGCAGCTTTTTGATGTGGAGACCCCACTAATACCATAATCTGGTTAATAGTTTAGGTACGCAGTACAGTGCAAAATTAAGGTCAGTCGACATAGTTGCTATGATTATTATATGCATATGTATGTACATAGGTTTGGGTCTGGTGCTGACCCGCTATGGTCAGCCCATTTACCATTTACCACCGACCGCTTACCACTTACCACTTGCCCAGTAATAGCATTTCTTTCTTTTTTTATGGACTCGTGTGGTCTGCAAATGTCATGGTGACTGTTTTCTTCTTCTACTTCTTCGTCTTCTTCTTCTTCTTCTTCTTCTTCTTTTTTCTGCCTATAGCAAATTACTTTCCTTGTTGGGCTTTAAGTTTACTTTTGTGTGTCAAAAGGGAAACTTGAGTTTTTAATGCGGATTTTCCGTATTGTTGTGGATAGGGCCCCATTTCCTTTTCAAATCGTAGCGCTTGCGAGCTACTAATGAGCTTTGTGGCAAAAATTAATGGAAATGTATGGATGTGATTGCTGGACGCAAAAACTATTTTAAGCGAGTCTTGAACTCAAGGTCGTAACAGACTCTTTCTGAAAGTGGTTAGATATTACAAAATTTTAGTTATATCCATTGTTGACAAATACTAATATGCTGTGGTTGCTTTTAAAATTTCGATGAACGTTGGACATATCATCATATCTCTGGTTCGAATCTCATTGATGACAGCACTCAACCAAAAGTTGTATTTCAAACTTTTTTGTTCATATCTGTATTTTTTTTTTTATATATTTGCGATATTGTTATTTATTTATTTTTAGGTATTATGTATATTAGGCATACATAAAATTCAAGATTCAAGACATGTTCATGACGCACAAGGCAGCAGTTGCCATATTCATTGTCGTTCATTTTAGTTTTTCATTAAGCAGAGCTTATTAGTTTTCGTTTTCGAAATATAATAATAAATAAATATGTTTTAACAGTTGCATTTCTAATACGCTTTCAGCAGTACCGGCCTTCGGTGCTCTGTGGTGCTCAGCGTTCAGTTTCCAGAGCACCACAACGAGTAGAATGCAGTTGGACTGGCATATGTGTGTACATATAAGACAATACATCACACTATATCTATCTTTCTGAATTTGAAATCGTCGATTTCCTTCCTATAAGAGTAACAATTAATTAAACTTATGAAAACCTTAGGGATATGGATGATTAAATTCAGACTAACATATTTCTTCATTTATTTTTATTTATTTTCTTAACTTTTAAGCCATGTCTTTCTCATTTGACGTACTGTACGTACATATACATATATATATATATATAGGTATTTGTTGTCATCCCCGCATTGTTGGATCATCAAATTACAGATCTACGGACTTGGGGTCTTCAGCTTTAATTCATGATCAACTAACTGTAGCTTAAATTACAGACCAACAACCAGCACCAACAATATTTCCATGTTATTTAATCATCTTGGAGTTTAACAGGAAGTAAAGTAAAACATCCAACGTTACTGCATGTCCGCTACAAATTAAACTATAATCATAATTGATATTGATTTAATTTACAAAAATTGTATAAGTAAATTGCATAATATTGGCCTTGCCTCCAAGAGGCTGTCCATGGTGCAAACTGTAACGAAATTGATGTCTATTAACCTGTCTGCCAATCATCCGAGACTCCGACTTCAACTGCGACTCCCTGTCAAAGTTTATTGATGTGCAAATTAAAAGCTGCTCCACGGTTGTAATTATCTTACACACAATGTCAGATTTGATAAACCAGTCCATGATCAGCTTGTTGACTTCCAAAGACGACTCACAGCCACAGACCCAAGCACTATCACAACAATGAGACACCTTCAGCCATATTCTGCTCATTAAAGCTGCAGTTGTTGTTACATTCAAAATACTGTGTGTGTGTGTGTGCGTGTGTGCATGTGTGAGTGTGCATGTATGTATATAATTTTATTTAATTTGAAATACAAATTTTGCCATCTTTTTTATAACGAATTGTTGAAGGTGAAAGCATTTTCACTTTCCAAAACAATTTGGTGTCAAAGCGAAACTTGGGAACAATAGAAGTAGAGTTTATAATATGCTCTAAATGAGAGACAGATATTTTAACTATGCTCATATATGTATTTATACACATGTGTGTGTGTGTGTGTATATGTAACATATGAGAAGCTGAGAAGTCTTAGCGAATTATCCATATGCTCACTAGGTTTGAAATGTATTGGAATCGTAACTGAGACAGTCAATTTGTTTTGTTCGGATATCTTCATGGAGCTTGAGATATTTCCATTTACTTCTACAGAAAGGCTCATTAAGACTGTGTTTAGTGAACACAAACTTGTATAAAGCCGTTTTTAAGGCAAATATATAAAATATAATTTTAACATGCATTTCGACCAAGACAAGTTTTTCTAACTTTAAATGCAGTTGTAATCTAGATGCCAAACAATGATAAAAGAGCCCTTACCTCCCAACCGTCCCAATATGACTAAAGACTTGATATTAAATATAATTTATCATGTTATATCATATCATATCATATCGTATGGCTCTGTACTTATCATTCAAAGCAGCCCAATCAGAAACCTTTATTTTTCGAGCCACTGACTCATTTGTCATAAATAAACAATATGTTTATATATACATATACTTACCTACACACTCGACAATCTTGTACAAATAAAAGTTGTGTATGTATATTTGCTTATATACATATGTATATATGTATATATATGTGTGTGTGTATGGATCTGAGGCCTGTTAATTGGCCAGCTTTCATTGCAATAATAAAAATATTTGAATTGTGACTAAGAAACAATGAGCCCAGCAGCGACTCAAACTGCCAGCCAATTGGCACAAAACTCAAAAGCCAACACAAATGCAAATATACTCATATATATCTAAATAAATACATATGTGTATAGTTATTTATTTGTATATGTATTGAATATGTATATGTGAGTTAGTATTTGTAATATTCATATGCCAATCGAACGTTAGCATGATGACAATAATAGTCGATTTCACAAAATACGATACACCACCAAAAAAAATTATCAGAATTTTGAATGCACCCGACTAGGGGATACTCCTCACATGGATCTTTGGGAACGAAATGTTGTTATTCTTTCTATTTTTCAAAATCAAGTTGAGAGTGAGTGAGATATATTATTTGTCTAAGTCATAAAAGAACCAGCTAAATATTGCCAGATCCTTATACATATTAAAGTGAGTACATAATAATACAATTATTTTGTAATAATATATTTATTTTGTATCTATCGGCTGATTGTACAACTATTACCATCTGTAATAAGTACAGGGTATGAAGCCAAAAACAACGAGGCAAACATAAACAGAAATTGCCAAAACTTTTGCCTTGCCTCACGCAAAATCTGATAGCAAATATGAGTGTCAGACCTAGTGGCCCAAACAATGTGTCGAGAGTTGGGGGAGGTAAGAGAAGTAGGGGGTGTGAGGAAGGAGAGTGGCAATTGCGGACAGACAGACAGACAGACTGGTGGTTCACTTGGCTTTGGTCTTTTGTCAGTACTTGTGGCGTGTTTAATTTAATTTGGCTTGTGCCAATGACAAACTATAATATATGCACCCTTCCAAGCCAAAGCCACAAACGAAAAAAAAATGTTTTGCCTTTCGAGTACGAACTCGAATTGTTAAGCTTATATAAGATATATGGATATTGGTTAATTACAAAGCTGTCTGTGTTCTGTTATCGGACATAGATGAACATATTTATGTGGCATAAGAATTGAAGACTCAGCTAGCAGTGAGAGGTTTTGTAATATGAAGCCAAAGTGTCGAAAGATGTAGCATAAATTAATGGAAAGCATATTGCTAAGTTTGCATTGTTCATTTGAGTTATGAATACAATTTTTCGATTGTAAGACGTTGCAGAAATGCCTTGTTAAATACAAATATTTTAATTAAAAAGTTAACGAAGCAAATTAGGTTAACAATAACAATTATCACTGTCTATAGTATATTAAAATCAAAGATTGCTGAACCATTAGACAGCTCATCAAAACCTAACCATAACCAAAGCCGCAAGGTCAGACAACCCCAGCAATAACAATTAAAATCCCATTTTATGGCCAATTAGCAAATTGATTAACTTAAAAGATTTGTTAAAAACACAAATGGGAAACCAGAAAATTTAAATTTGTACTCCGGGCAGATGCTAAAACCATAGTCAAAAAAAAAAACATGCACATTGCACAATCAAATTAAATTAGTTCAACTACAAATTTGACCCATTTCGAATGAGTCACTAATAACAGCATCGACTGCGACGCGTCGATTGCTCGGCTGCCCATGCGCGACTGCGCACCGAAGAACTGAGCTGAGCTGCATTCGAAATAGTTTAAACTTTAAAGACACACACACACACACACACACAAATAGACACACACTTACGTGTATAATGCAAGTTGGGCACTTGGCTTGCGAAATTATGTAACTGCTTTTGGCTAAACGGCATTATTTTGGCCAAGTGTTTTAGGTGTTTATGTTATTTTTGGTGTTGTTTTTCTGTTTCTCCTACATTGTTTGGAGCTGCATTGCAGTAAGACTGCCTCTGCTCTACTTACTCTCTCTCTCTCTCTCTTTCTCTCTCTCTTTCTCTCTCTCTCTCTCTCTCTCTCTCGATGTCTTCTTATAATTAACGCTCTTTGGCTATTGTTTTAACGTTTGCGTAAATGATTTTGTTTTGTTTCTTCTTTTGGTTTTTTTTCGCAAATCTCCCCCACATGAATTAAGTACAAAGAAACTTGTGTAGTTATTTAAGTTGGATTCCAGTATTTTTTAAGCTTTACATTTTTTTTTTTTGAGCTACAGGAAACTATTTAGCAGAGCCTGAGAACCAAGTCGCTTGTCACTTTGTTTTGCGCCTCCTCCTCAGCATTTACTTGCAGCCAGGTAAAAGGTGGCAAGCATTTGTTATTGTTGTTATTATTGTTGCTGTTATTGTTGGATAATGTGCGCTGAGCTGCTTGAGTTATGGACAGATTGCCACACATACTCATTTAAGTAATGGGCTGTTGAGACAGGAGCTGATATCATTATAACAGTTTCGAGCCAAGTTAACTAACTGCATATGGTAAATGTTGGCAATAAAGTTGACTTGTCTTTGCAAGCTGCTGGTTAAGTTTTCTTTTATTAGGAACATTTAGCTGGTGTTAACTGTACATTCATTACAGCCAGAGCAAACTATGGGAATCATGTATTATTGGCCTTCCCAGATTGAGAATGCGATGCTTTTGTAAAAGTGAAGACAAACGTTTTCCCAAAAATACACAAACACAAAGCAGCAGCTTAAAGATGAATTTTCTATTATAGTATAACAATATGTGCTTTAGTTTTGTTTTGTATTTAAATGCACAACATAAAGCTATCGCATGCCATACTTAAATATACTTAAACTTCCAAATTGTTTGGCCTTATATAAATCAATAAACATATTTAGCAGTTGGTCTGAGCATATAAGTCACAAAAATTGATGATAAAAACAAACTACAAATTCATCACAGCCAAGACACATAAAACATGTTTTCCCATACATAATTATCTCATAAATTTGTGTCTTCACTTGAAACAAAGCAACTTGCGGTCTTTAGGCATTAATATATTAAATAATCTTCCAGCAGTTCGGTGAATTGTTGTTGAGTTGAGCTCATCCAACAGTAGCCTGGCCCCCTTTGGGCTTTAAGAGGGGTAAATGTGTATTTCTGAAGAGTTAGTCACTTCCTGGCCCTGAAATGTTGGCTCTGTTGTGCCGACTTAATGGTCTGCATATGATGGAGTATTTTTATGTATTTTTATAATGTCAAAATTTATAAGGAATAACAACTGAAGAGGTAATCTTGAGCATGCAATATATTTATAAATTATTTTGAGCTCTCCACCGTTTTTGGAGGTGCGAAAGTGAAACTGGTTCAGAGAATTTTTGCAAACTGTAGCATATAATAAAGTAAGACTTGCTAATTTTGAGTGCGACTCTTTGACCAAATACATATACAAATAATATAGTTTCGTATTAACATATGAATGCCTGAGTTTGGAAACTTGAAGGTCTGTCAACGAATTTTGAGTATACCACTGAATATTTTATGTATATTTAAAATTCCTTGTTAAAGCTTTCCCTCTTTATTGACTTAAAGCGATTTTTGATTATCACATTTTTAAAAATAAATCAATCAATATATAAAGTTATAAATATCATGCCTGGCTTCGGAATTGTATAATCAATTATTGTCATTTTAACAGCTGCTTTACTTACCTGGGTTCATTTACTCTTTTTTTTACCAACTACATACAGTGATCATTTATTATCGTATTAATTTTGCATTTTCATCGTGTCTTGCAATGCCTTTAGAGGAGCAACGTAATTAAAAAGCTGTTTAAATTAGAGGTGCCAGAGTTTGTTTTTGTTATGATGAACACAAAAGAATTGCGGTTGAAAAGCCTCCAGTTGGAAACGACAGCCAAGACAATTAAATACAAAACAACATTTTATTGTTGGCTTGTGCAATTTTTAATCGCTCTCTGAAAACATATGAGAATTGTTGATATAAAAAAAATGTGTACACTGTATAGGCATGCTTAGACAATTTAGACCTGTCTTTATAAGGTAAAAGACCTTGTAAGTTAAGGTATTCATATGTTTGTTTATATTGTTTTGTTAGGGTTTTATTGTTGTTATCATTTGTTAAAGAATAACAAAAAACGTTTTATCCATTTAATTACAGTTCTTTAATTACAGTTGTTGCAAAGAACTCTATGTATAATATTATATTTAATTCTCTTGGCGTTTGAAGTATGTCAAAACAATGCTTATGTTCACTACTAGTTTATGATTTTAAAATTATTATTTGAAGTATAAGAAAAAATAAGTAAATAAGGCAATATTAAATCAAACTTCACACAGTTGTAAAACTATTTCGTCTTTGCTTAACCAAAACAAATAATAAGTAAATTTTGTGGATTATAAGAGTTACAATCGCAGTATTATTAATTTATGGTGTATGTGCTGTAATAAAAATAATATTGTATTTTTTAGACATAGTTAAAGTTATTTTAAAAAGTTTTCATCACGCCAAGACACAAAGGAATTTCAGATTAAATGACTCACCACATACGATCAGACAAATAACATTTAAACAAGTATTTTGTTATGCACGCTGCTCAACTGTAACAGTTGGCTTCGGTACAGGCATTTCATAGCCTAGAGTACACTCAAGATTTACTTTTTTTGGTCTTTAATTATGGTAAGATGCCTTTACCTTCCCGCAGAGTTGTTTTCATCCTCAACGGTGACTAATTGTTGAAGTTGCCCGAAGACGCTTACGAAGCTACCTCAGCAACTGAACCGACACTTGGTAAAAGTATCTTTGTATCTTTATATATATTGCGCTTTGTTGACTTGACAAGAGTCGAACCCACGCACACACATCTGTGTGCCATGTGTGTAAAGCTTGTTTGGAAACAGGCTGAAAATGCGTATTCTGTGGCAAATTTTCGTACCCCATTTGATTTCTTGACTGGGCTGCTCCGTTTCAGAGCTGTGCGCATGTGCAGTGGGCGTCACAATTTGCCGTAACTTCAGCTCTATCGTATTTATGGCCTAATAATTTTGGTATTTTTAATTAAAGTCACCTTGCCTTAGAATTCTGATCAGTTATATGTTTTCAAATTAATTTTAGCTGCATTCGGCGATCAAACACTGCAAATTAGCCAGAAATGTGGCTTGTTCTCGCTTCTTATCACACATTTTGATACTTTGATAAGAAGTCTGATTTATTTGCGCATGTTTCGTTTTCGTTTTTCTTTTTTTTTTTTGCACTTTCCGCTATTTCGATAAGATAAGTTTTTGTACATTGCTGCGATTGTATTTTTGTTTATTTGTTTGTTTTTTTTTTTTACAGAGTGAATCATATGGGTAAAATGAAGTAGTGTGAGCCTCCCTACATAAGTTTATTAACAAAATTTCGTAATTAATCATAATTACCGGCTCGAATTTATTTTCTCTTTTGTTGTCCCGTTGAACCGCACTATTGAAAGAAAAAAAAAAAAAAAACAGAAATACAAAGGCTTGGAGCTAGCTTTAATTAACTATCTTTCACTCTCTTATTGCACTTTACATTAAATTCAAACACCACAAAAATGCCAAAATAAAATTAACTTGCCCAATTTCGTTTCATATTTTTCACAATTTCTTTAACAATGGAATGGCAACGGCAACGGCAACGGCAAGAAAGAAAAAAATTGTCAATGCCAAAATAAATATGAAATTTAAAATTAAGTGCAGTGATTGTTAAATTTAAGTTTGTTTAAGTTTCAAGTTTTTCCTTTGTATAAAAAGTTGTGCAAAATAGTTATATGAAAACGAAGTAAATATTTGGGTTAATGTGTTGCAAGACATCTGGAATACTCTTGAACTAAAATGACAAATTTACAGTAAAGGAATTGAAAACTTCATATAATTAATTGGCAAATTGACGCTGATAGTAAAACGCTTAGGAATAGAACATACAAATTCAATTCACAATTGGAATGCTTCTAGGCGATAGAATTAGCATTTAAAATTTTATTAAAATCCCTTATAAGCCATAGAGTAGCATATGATATTCGGATTTGGGAATTTAAGAAAACATCAGTTCATGTTCAATCAATGCCAATCGAGCCTCTGACAAAACATATGGATGACTCTGCTATTGCTGATGGTTTGTAACGCATTTTGCACATTGCGACCAAGTTGTAACGCTGCTGACACTGTTTGCTCTTACAAGGCCATCTCATAGTCATCCTCTGGCTCCATTTGACCGCCTTAAACAATAAAAACAACAACAATAAGAATAACAATGGTAAACTTTAAAGCGCTATGCAGCGCATTATGTGCTATTATTATTATGACGGTTATTATTATTGCGGCTGCTTTTGGCATTGCTATATCAGAGGGCCAAAGTGACTGTGGCTGCAAATGGAACTCAAACTAAGCAGTCAACTGTAGCAGTCACGCCTACCACGCTGCCCATCAGTCACTCAGTCAGTTAGTCAGTCAGACACACGGACAGATGTACAAATGGACGGACGACGTGACCTTAGCGCATAAGCAAACTTTGGCAATTGTTGAAAAATTAGCATGTCGCATTGTTGTTTTATTAGTTTCATGACGACTGGCAAAATTGAAAAAAGTTGTTGTCTTTTTTTTTTTTGGGGCATGCGGTGAAGGGTCATTGCCGATGGCGGCGCATTGTCAATGGATTACATAAAATTACAATTATTTATGCATTTAGCATTTGGGTCAATTGATCTCACACTGTTCTGCATTCTAACTGCATTATTTCTACTAGAAGTCAATCATAAATTTATCGAAAGTCAGCTAAATCGGTGAGAATCTGTCATTAGACATATTTCTTATTAGCTTGTGAGTTGTGTGGAAACTTAACTTAATTATAGTTGTCACAGCGCTTTCATTAGTTTTGCATAAGTTAAATAGTATCTTTCACAAGACTTCCCGTCGGACAACTAAACCGCTTTTAATCTGTTCCACTGACTAGTTGATTAGTTGCCATTTAATTGATCTCAAATAGCCAAAAACTTATTAACCGCTTGCTTATGCGGCAATTTGCATAATTTTCCATGCATATAAAATGCAAAAAGCAATTTGCTATTATGTGTGAAATTTCTACTGCAGGTTGCCATTTCATTCTCCTCTCCCTCTCTCTCTTTCGCTCTCTGTCTGCTAATTAAGATCAAATGCATTTTAATAGCAATGCGAGTGAAAAGTGGGCGGCGTTGGTGGAATAGCAGGAGCGAAACTGGAAAAAATTGAAGACCACAATTAAGACTGTGGCAGAAACAGAAAGTTTTGCCCCTGGCTGATGAGCCGCATTGCGCATACGCAACGTTAAGCTCTGTGCAACAGACTGCACCACATTTCTTACTTGGGATTGCCCCAACAACAGAAAACGAAAACAAACCAAATTAACGCATAAAAAATGCAGCCAACATTCGGCAAATGTTGTGCAAATTAACCGCAGCAAACCGACGGATTGATTTACCTGGACATTGACTCATGCTCTTACAAGCTGAGCTCATGCTCTTGACTCATTGCTGGCTGGCGTTTTTATTTATTGCAATTTCAACTTTTCAATGTTTATTAATAGGCCGCTTAGGTAATTGCCAGTATTTGACATTCGAAACTTGTTTGCCAACAACAGCCAGAAGAGCTGCCTTCAAGAGCTGTTAAACCCTCCTCCCCGCCTTCTGTATTGCATTGTGTTGTTTTTTGCTTTTGGCACGATTCTTTTGCAGCTTCTACAAAGTGAGTGGCGTGCAATTTAGCTAATTATTTTGCAGCAATTATCGAACAGAGTCGCTGTTGTCGCTTTCAACACCCAAGCCAAGTCATCACGTAAATGATAATTTTATGACTCTTCGTTTTGTGTTCAAACATTTAATTAGCAATCGATTTTTGCAATAAATGCCGTTACTTTTAGCGGATACCCGCAATAAGTATCTGTTATCGCTACTCCAAATTATCGATTGCTGCAACTTCTCGCACTCCCACTAATAGTTCGCGGTTTAGTCAAGCATTTCGTTTGAATGGTTGCTTGCCTTTTACCACAATTTACTTAGCATTAGACAATCAAATTTGCTTAGATACTTATAGCATCACTTGTTGAATGGATGACTCAGCGCAAAGCAGGGCTGCAATTGTGTCAATTGCACATTTGAATATTTCCTGCCCACAGGCGCTGCAATTTGTGCTGCACAAATATTTTTAGTTTTTCGAAGAGCCAAATGGGCAACACTTCGCACCATATGAAAGTGGGTCATATTACGTCGCCTTTGAAAAAAAAAAAACTAATGTGTGTGCTTGTATGACGTCAAAACAAATTACAACTGCCGTTTCGGCGATCATGCAATGCAATTAGCAACGTCTATCTATAGAGCATAAGAAATTAAAAACAAACAAAAAATACGTAATAAAATTAAGTGAAAAACAAAAATGGCCAATTGCATGAGCATTTTTGCAGCTCATCTCCAACGCGTATTTTATATGATTTTGTCTTAAGCCAACTGAACTCTTGCTTTTTGCCTGAACCCATTTCTGTTGGCTGAGCTAATGCCAACTTCCGCTGTTGTTGGCTGATTTTAAAGCCGACATCGCACACAGGCATCATCAACACATTTCATTGAGCGTGAAATAGAAACAGAGAAAGTAAAATAATGTTTATTTTTTTCTCCTCTCTGTCTTTATCTCCATCTCTCTCCCACACTCTCTCTCTGTCTCTGTCACTCTATCTTGATATGTTTTGTTTTATTTTGCTGCAGAGCAGCGGTTTGAACGCTTGCTTTGCAGTATTTTTTGTTTATTAACGTTTTCCATTGTCTGGCTGCAGTTTTCTTTCTGCTGCAATTGCAATTGTTTAGGCGCGAGCCGAGCGTCGCCCTCTTTGCAAACCCAAAACAACAACAGCAACTGCAGCAATTTTTTGTGGTATTTTCTGTTTGGTTTTTTTTTTCGGCACCGTCGTCGCATTTTATGCAAATTACCGGTACTTTTATTTAAGCTTTTCATTTACTGTTTTGTCGCTCCATTTTATTAGCGACGAAGATAACTTTTTGTGTTTCTGCTGATAAGCAAACAGCGTTGATTTCTCATATTTTTTATTAGTTTGTTTTCTTATTTTCTTTACTCTACGTGATTGCTAAGCCTTTTCCGCATTAAGTTAGAGGCGATAAGGCTTAAAGCACTCTTCAATAAAATGAGATCGCAACTATTTCTGTCCAGTTACATCAATTGATTTTGTATGTGTTCTTTACGTTTACTTTATGCCGATTGAAGGTTCATATATCGATTAAACTTTGCATGCAATTTTCAATGTCGCTACAAACCTTGATCCAAATACAAAAAAATAGAGAAAAAAAATGCTCAACTCTCCCTGTCTAGCAGCAATTATTCAGCACACGGCGCATTCATGTCAATTATGCAAATTATTAGTTGATAATTGAATTTGGTATTGGCAATCGAAAGCTTTTGTAGCTCAACGAGAAATGGATAGGCACTTATCGATATTATTATTAGAAAATTGGCCAGTCATTAGAACACACCGATTGCATTTGTTATCGCCTAAGCTGGACTATCGACGCGCCGCTTCAAACAAATCGCCGACGTTAGCGGCTAATGACCGAATTGCGCTGTTTGGAGTTGATGCGCGCCGCAAAAGAAGTGAAAATGCAATTGCATTTTAATTTACATGATGTGAATTGTGTGGTTGGTTGGCTTGATGGCTAACAATGGTGTCAAGAGCCAAGGCGCCATTGTTCAACTTTAGCTGAAGATTTTCCTTTGCACAGTGGTGTAAGCTTTGCCGTATTTAAATGAATGCGAACTTAAAATTAATGCCACTTTAATATCTTCTTTATATTTGCTAAATATATCTGAATGACAAATGAAGTATAGTTTTACTTGACTGTCTCGTTGATGAATTCTCTTGTACTTTGATAAGGCATTTAGCTCTTTGGTATCAGAGATGAAAACACTTTAAAACAAAAAATAAAAAGATGAAAAATTCAAATGTTACCTGTACGAAGCGAATTACCTGTCGAGGTGTGTTAACCTTGCGGTTGCCTTTGTTGACTGGGTTTTTCTTCTTATTTTTATCTGTACGTGTAGATTGTTTACTTTACTTACTTTCATTGTGTTGTTGCTGACGAGTCATAGAACAAACAATAAGTTTGCTTTATATTTTTTTGTATATGTTTTAATTAACTTTCCACTTTGCTTGCAGAAACTCGAACAGGAGAAGCATGTGCTGCGCCAGAAACTGGCCATAGCGGAAGACGAGAGCGATCAGCGTGTCCTCGAACTACAGTCTGATCTCAATGAGCTGAAGGACAAGCTGCAGACACAGGATGTGGCCATCAGGCAAGCGGAGAAGGAGAAGACCATACTGATTGATGAGTTGCAGCATCAGAATACACGCCTCACCGAACAGATACAGGAGGCGCATGCCACCGAAATGAAACTAAGCGCACAAATCCAGGAGCTGAAGGACCAATATCACTACAGAAACAGCAGCCTACAGGTAAAATTATATATAAAAAAAAGAGGTAACTTTTGCTTAACTGTATTTGTTTGGCAGGAGCACGTCAACAGCCTGGAGTCCATCAAAACCGAACTAAACCTCACCACAGGCAAGCGCCAGGAGCTGGAGCGTCGTTTACAACACGCCCAGGAGGAGAAGGAGAACCTCACCTCATCGCTGGAGGAGGCATCAGACAGAATTCATATGCTGGAGCGCCATGCTCGCGAGCAGGAGACAAAATTAGAGGTGAGCTCAAAAACTACAATCAAACCTTATCACGTCTCTTTCACTAAATCAAAATGAAATCGTTATTTCTAATTTATAAGATTATTTCAATGGAAATATAACTGCGCAGTTTCTCAAGTGTTGTTTGATTTATCTATGAGCGACTTTCTTTTGCTCTGCTTTTGAATTAGCGTAGATAAGATTTTGAGTTGTCATCCATAAATAACAACCACACTTACTTACTTATCTCATTGATTGGTATCTCTATTATTTACTTCGATTCCATCCTTTCAGACCACCTTACAAGCATTGGAGCGCTCTCAACGTGAGAATAATGTACTCAGCGAGAGATTGGGAGCGGTGAGTTTTCCTTCTCCCAACTTAAACATAAGATTAGCTTAAGATAATGCGACCTTTAATTGGCATTTCATTTATTATTTTTTGATACCCTTGCAGAGGGTATTATAATTAAACCTAATTTTTAGTGAAACAAATTTTTGATCATGGTTTGGTAACTAGATAAATACTATTATATTGATCGGTTTTCAAAATTAATAACGAAATTTAGATGTGAACTGATGGACTTCGGTCTCCAAGAGTATCCAATCTTCAGATAACTTTTCTCTCTTTTAAATCTAGTAATCCGTTTTGATGGATACGATTCTATTTTCTAAAATAGAATATAAGTTGATAAGGCGATTCCGTTCTTGCACTTAAACCCAAACCATTTCTGATTTTTTTGTCTAACTAACTACACAGGACTCCAATTCCAATACACCCGGCAAGAAGAGTCTGCAATTTGAGATGGAGTGCGATGAGGACGAGGCCAGTTTCACGGAATCCGGCAAGCCCAGTCAAATGTGGGTAGAGGCACGCTCCGTTTACATACAACTAAAATCCCTGGTGGATTCGCTTAAAGTGGGTCACGATGATGACTCAGGTGAGTGTCAACTCAAACAGACAGTACACAGTCAGAGGCATCTTCACCGCATATGTATAATTGTAGGTCTCAATTCGGACATATCACTGGATCTGGAGTCCATGGATAATACGATATCGAGCAACAATGATAGCGGCCATGTGGCCATTGAATTCCGGCAGGGCATGCTATCGGCAATGTCAGATGAGCTGACGCGATTGCTGCTCAATTTGGATGCGGGCAATTTCAAGAAAATGCTGGACCAAACGCGCAATCTTGTGCTCGAGCAGGAGGATGAGATCAAGCGCAGCCATCAGCTGATACAGCAGTTGGAGGCCAAGGTCACCGTGACCGATGTGGAACTCCAGAACGTCAAGGAGGAGCGTGATCAGGCCCGTGGCGATCTGGTCGACAACACTGATCGCGATGAGCTACTGACAAAGGCGCAAAGGGAACGCGATGCAGCCAATGAGCGTCGCACCAAGGCCGAAGTGGAATTGGCCAAAACGCGGGTTGAACTAATGCAGGCTAACAGCCAGCTCCTCGAGTCCATTCAACAGAAGGTGGAGCTCTCGCAGCAGCTCGAACAGTGGCAAATGGACATGCAGGAGCTGATCGATGAACAGATGCGATCCAAGCTGATCAACAATCGTCGCAGCGTTGCCGCCGATGCAACAACAACATCTTCGGGATCCAGCAGTGCCGCCAGCAATCTGGCCAAGCGTGTCTCAAGCTACAAATTCTGGAGTTTATTTCAGCGATAATTGGAGACATTTGAGCACACGCTGGAAGATCTACGCAACTCTTATATTCTTAATGTAGTTAACCTATGTGTGGAGCAGCTGCAGTTAATAATAATAAAAATGAGCTATATATTTTTAATATTTATACACAAAACAAACACACACACACAAACAAAAAGAGAGCCTATATGTATATGTATTTGTACTTAAAATGTTGTAATTTGTATGTACTATATTACTATATTATTGAGACGATGCGACCTTCTTTGGTTTTGTAGTGAAATCTTTTGAATTACGCTTTATTAATCTTAAATGTATTATTGTAAATGTACTCTCGTACCTATGTTTAAACAACAAAAATATTTTTCTGTACACAAACAAATTTTAAGCGCTTGCTCTCTCACTCTTCCTCTCTCTCTCTCTCACTATCTATCTTATATCTCTATCCTGTTTAGTTAATCTTGTAATGTTGTTTAAGATGTAACCGGAAATCAAAAATGCAAACAAAAATGATACAAAAAAAAAAAAAACATATCGCCCAATTGGTTGAGCGTCTGGCAGTTGGCTTTAAAAGCCGTAGCTGGTTCTAAACAAAAATCCATTGTTTGCAATAACTGAAATCAAAATGTTATAATCGTATCTCTAACCTATTATTGTACTTAAGCATATATTTAGCCGTAAGCAAAGCATTTATGTTAAAAGAGTATATATATGTATGTATAAATGTATGCATATGTATATACGAAATGTACGAGGCAGACAGAACGGACTTGTACGCTGCGACTGCGCGTAAGACAACTTGCCTTAAATACGGACAATGAAACGGAAAGTTTAACATTTTAGATTGTTTAACTACATAACTTACCAATAAATCTATACAAAATAAAACACAAGTTAAAAGTTTTTGAATGCCCGCCAATAGTCAATAGTCTGACTACAAGCATGTCGCCACCTAGCGGATTTTAGAACAGTACTTAATAAGTTTATCGATATATCAAAAACAACAACAGCTTTTAGAGATCGTCATCGACAACGAAAAAACAAATCAATTTATCAACGACCTAAATGCTTGTTTGGAGCCTTTCGATAGCTTTGTGCAGATCTCGCTGACGAACTCCGAACACTTGGCCTTGCCGCCCAGATCACCCGTTAGATAAAGTCCTTCCTTGATCGTTTCCAAGGTGGCACGCTCAATTCTATCGGCAAACAGGCCCAGTCTCATGTGGCGCAACATCATCACTGAAGAGAGCAGCAGGGCCGTTGGATTGGCCAGATCCTTGCCAGCAATGTCTGGTGCAGTGCCGTGCACAGACTCAAAGAGTGCACCGTTCAATCCCATGTTGCCCGACGGGGTTAGACCGATGCCACCGACCAGGCCGGCACACAAATCCGACAAAATATCCCCATATAAATTGGGCATGACGAGCACATCGAATTGATCAGGATGCTGGGCCATGCTGAGGCACACCGTATCCAAATACACCTCCTCGAACTGAATCTCCGGATAATGCTGGGCGACGGAACGCACACAGCGCAGAAAGAGTCCATCGGACAGGCGCATAATGTTCGCCTTGTGGACGACGGTGACCTTCTTGCGCTTGTTGTCCCTGGCATACTGGAAGGCATACTTAGCGACACGTGTCGATGCCTTCTCCGTGATCAGCTTAATACTCTGCACAACGCCATCGACAATCAGGTGCTCAATGCCCGAATATTCACCTTCCGTGTTCTCACGGATGGTGACCACATCCACATTGTCGTAGAGGGTGGGATAGCCTTCGAGGCTGCGACAAGGACGAACATTCGCATACAAATTGAGCTCTTTGCGCAGCTCCAGATTGAGGGAGCAATGCCCCTTGCAGATGGGCGTCATTAAGGGGCCCTTCAGCCCGACCCTGTTGGTGTTAAGCGAATTGATAACTGACTGGGATATTCCCACTTTGCCATCGTGCCTACGAACCGGAGAAACATCAACCATGTCCCATTCGATGGGCACTTCGGCGGCAGTGAAAATCTTTTGAACGGCTTCGGAAATCTCTGGACCGATTCCATCGCCTGGTATAAGAGTTACTCTTTCGACCGAGCACGAATAGGCACGGCTGAATGTGTTCTGCAAAAATCGAAAAGTCATCCTGTTGTAAGGTATTTGTAATTTAAATTTTTCAGAAATGGAACAATTTTGAAAATTTTCTTTGAGTTTGACGCCACCTATCGGATAAGAAAGAAATCTTATGTGGCGCAATTGGTATTTGGACTATGTGAAAAATTATAGGTATATCGATATATTGTAATAGGTAATTTTTTCCGGTGTCACTTTAATATTTTTATACCTCTGATCAGCTTACTAGTAAGCCATTCAATATTATAGATGTTTTAGATGAGACTACTTACACAATTTAAGCCGATTGATTGTCAAACGTGATAATCAAGTCGATATATCGTATGCTTGGCATTAGCAATACTTGGATAATCAAAATAATCGATACACATGGCAACATTTGTAGCCATCTCTAAGTTTTTCGAAGAACAAAAAGAACGGCAGGACAAGGCAGCAGTTTCAATTTCATTCCTGATTTCTAGTAAAAGTAGTAAGCAACCAGAAGAACACACACGGCAAACAATGCCTTCGGCTGCTACCACAATCACCAACAACAACAACAATAGCAAGGAGAAACGCGCCTCGGTCGGCTCCATTGGTGCGAGCAGCAGCAGCGTCGGTGGCAGCGGCGTAGGTGGTGGCGGCGGCTCCAACAATGGCAATGGCAACGGTAATGGCAATGCTAGCAATGGAGGAGGCGAGCATAGCAGCAACACCAATCTCGCTGAATGTGCCAAGGCTGTTGTCATTACGGGAGCAGAACCTGCCAGCGGTAGCCAAACTGACTTAACCAACAACAGCAACAACAACAGCAGCAGCAACAATAGTGTCAATGCCAAAGCACTGAAATTGTCTGCTGTTGCTGCCGCCGAGCCGTACAATCCCATGAAGCAAATTCTGGTCACCATTGAGCACAAGATTCGCAATTTGGAGAAACGTAAGGTAGGTGCATGTAATTAAATTTTGGAGGCATTGAGGATTGATTCGCCCACCACTGCCCACCATTTTTATTTTTTTTTATTTTCGTTCATCGCCCGCTTTGTTTCGTTTTTTTTTTTTTTTATTGCTCGTACTGCATTTCCCCCTTGTGCTCGCAGATTTTTTGCGACGCCATGTTTGCTGTTTCGCAGAGTTGCCAGACCAATGGCCGTGACTGGATTATGAAAAATAAATATGTTTGCTCTTATCCAGCAGCTGAAAGTAAACTAAGCATGCATTCAGCAAACCCTACAAAGAATAATATTGATTGTCAGATTCTAATTGCCTGGTATTTGTGTATTTATGCGGAGCCTATGTGGATATTTATTTAATTTAAGAGCGCCGGCCCTCGATCTGGCAACGTTGCTATCGCATGTGCCCGACGCTTTGAAGCAATAATCGCTCGCTTTCTTGCTATTGGTTTCGTATTGCTTTTAGTTTTGGCTTGTATTTTTGTGTTATCTTTCCACGCATATCAATGCAAAAACGCAAAGCGACGCAAATGTTATTCTCTACCCCAGTCATGATTCATTCGTCACACTTATTTGTCACATATACACTCACACACAGACAAAACTGGAATCGTACCGCGCCATTCAAGCTAGTGGCAAGGAGCTGAGCGCGGATCAGGCGGCAGCCGTTGCTAAATACGACTCTGTCCTGGCCACGCTGGAGTTTGCCCGAGATGTCGCCAAGCAGACGCAGTCCATGTTCAAGGAGGCCGAAAAGGAGCAAAAGAAACAGGCACGCAAGGTAAAATCTAAAATCAAATAATATATTTAAATGTTATTTATTCACAATGAATGTGTGCATTTTTGTGCGCAGGACAACCAGGCCAAGGCGCAGGCGGAGACTGTCAAGATTCGTGATCTCTTGGTCATCCAAAACGTTCTCACCTGCTTCAACGATGAGCAGGTTCGCAGCGATTTTATGGCCGGCGAGAACGGCGCCTGCAAACTGGAGACTAACGATTTGGAAACGCTTGAGAAGTTGTAAGTGATTCTATAATAACTTAAAATATCTACTAAAAATATTTAAAAAAAAAAAGAAAAAAAGGAAACATTTTTTTTTAATTATTTAAAAAAAAAATTCCAAAATTAAAATAAATCTAATTGATGAACATTCATTACAAGTCAATCTAAATAAGAAATGTAATTGTAATCTACAATATGTTTAATATATTTTTTAACGCAGCTGCATGGATGTGCAAATGCGCCGCCCGGAGACTGCCGAGGACATTAGCTTCCTGACCACGGCTCAGAAGGCAGCCGAGCTCTTTGCCATGACGATCAATGCGCGTGCCAAGTCTTACGGTGAACTGACGTTCGAGAAACTGCGCGCGCTCTTCCAACAGATTCAGGACAGTGGCTATTTGGACAAGTACTATTGGATACCCGTCGCGGATCAGGCAGCGGCCCAGGGCAACAGTGCGGAGAGCGGCACGCAGACAATTGGCGCCAGCGATGTACTGCTGAATGATGCACTGACTGCTGATCGGGATGCGGTAATGTCGGAGCCATCGGCTCATAATTCGCTGGAGGAGGGCCTGGACAAGCTGACGACAACTGCCGATGCGGGCACCTCAATGCCCGAGCTGCTGCAGCCGGAACGCGCTGCTCAACTGATTGAATCGCAGCATACGCGCACGCTGCCCATCGACCAACAGCAGCAGCAACAGTTGCTCGTCCAACAGCAGCAGGCAGCAGGTGTCTATAATGCTGTTCCAGTGGCAGCTGCAGCAGGTGCTGGTGGGAACACGACGCCTGTGCATGTGCTGTATGCAACGGCGCCTCCACCGCAGGGAACGCATGTGCCTCCGTCTACTCAGCATCCGCACCAATTGCTGAGTAGCCCCGTGAATCTCCAGGCCTTGCACGCTGTGCCTCCATCGCAGACGCCACAGGCGGGCGTTACTACGGTGCCATCATCGGTGTCTCAGCAGCAACAACAGCAGCAAGGACAACAGTCGCAGCAGCACTTTAGAGCAACGACAGTGCGTGCCGTGGAGCACAATTACTTCAAGCAGCCACCGCTGCAGGCAACGCAGCCAGCAGGAGCAGCAGCTGGAGCTGGTGCTGCTCTACAGGCACCAACGCCTCAGCAGCAGCAATTTATGCAGCAGCTGCGTCCGCTGGCCGAGGTCCTGGGCAACGGCAGCTTCCACTTTCTGCAGGACAGCGAATTGGATGCGCCCGATGTGTTGCCGCCGCCACAGCAACAGCAGCAACAACAACCGATGGCACCGCCGCCGCAACAGTTGCCAGTGCAGGGATTGGTCTTTGAACAGCAGCAACAACAACAGCAGCAGCAACAGAATCATGTAGATGAGTCGATGACCATAACAACACTGACATTTACCAATCAGTCCTTCCCGTCCCTGCAGCAGCAGCAGCAACAGCAGCAGCAGCAGCAGCAGCAGCAGCAACAGCAGCAACAACAACAACAACAACAGCAGCAGCAGCCGCAGCAGCAACCTTCTCAGCAGCAGCAGCAACTCTTCTCTCCAGTGCTGACATACGAGCAACCACGTCAGCAGCAACAGCAACCCATGCTGATTATGACACGTATGCCGCCACAGCAGCTGCAGCAACAACAGCAGGCACCGCCACCACCTCAGGGCATTGGCATGCAGCCGGGCGATGTGACGGCCGTGTTTCCCTATGACACCTCCGTTGTCAGTTATGAGCAGCAATTGCAGCAGCAGCTGGGAATCAAGCCGCAGCAGCTGCCGAAGCCACCACATCTTGACGAGCAGCAGCAGCCACCTGTTAACAATGATGTGGTGGTGGATGCCAATGAGTGGCATGGACGTGGTGCTGGTCCTGTTATTGTCAATGATACGAATGCAGCTGCCACAGCTGCTCTGACAAATGTGCTCAAAACACAATCTTCCGCACTTGTCGCCGTGGATCAGGTGGCAACGCCAACGTCAGCCAACAACAACAGCAATAATAAGTGGAGCAGCGAAATGAATGCAATGAGCAGCGCTGCCTCAAATGGCAGCAATAGCAGTAACAGCAAACAGGAATGGGCAACGCCACGCGACAACAGCAGCGGTCGCGGTGGTTATCTGAATGAGAACGATGGCGCCAATAATCATTGGAACTCCTCGCAACCGGACAATGGCAGCCAGGTGCGTCGCAACTCTGGAAATTATCAGCATCAGCAGCAACGTCGCAATGGCGGCGGTGACGAACGTGGACGCAATGGGGGCGGCGGAAATTATCGCTCGCGACAATATGGCAACTCTGCGTCTCAGCAAAATGGACGCAACAGCGGCGTATATTTCCGCAACAATGAGTCAAGTGGCGGCGGCAGCGGTGGCGGCAACAATTACTATCAAAATGGCGGCGGTGGTGGAGGAGGAGGCGGAGGTGGTGTCTACAATAAGGAATCACGCTATGACTCCTCTGGTGGCGGCTCGTATCGCGGCCAGCGTGGCGGCAATCAGCGCAATGGCAACGGACCCTTTGGTCGGCCGATGGGCGATCGTGGTCGCAACACGTCTGGCGGCGGGCCTGGTGGCAACGGGGGTAGTGGCGGTGGCGGTGGTGGTAGTGGTTACATAAATCAGCGCCAATCTCAGCAACAACAGCAGCAGCGAATGCCGCTCAGCTTGGAGAATAAAAACTGAAACGGCGAATTGCGTCGATAGGCAGGCGACGGCGCAGCTGTTTGGCCGTTGGCACATGTATTAAATGAAAAGCTCCTCTCACACAAACACACACACACACACACCCATACACATACACGTACACATACACACACGCAAACACATCCACATAAATAAGCATTACAAATCACTTGCAAAGAAACACACATCCAAGCAGCGTTGCCAAGTTGACGTTCAATTTACCGTTAGTCAGCAACGTGAAAAGCTCCAAAAAAAAAAAGAAACAACAGAACGAAAAAACTGTTTGCGCATTTTTTTAAAATACAATTAAATGTTTCTATAAAATTATGATTTATTTAATTATTAATTAATAAAAATATAAACAACAATCTAGTTTAGAACACTTATAACAAAAATAAAATAAAAACAAGCATACAGGAAAGTTCAAAAACACACCCACACATACACACAAAAGTAACAGCAACAAAAAAAATAAGATGCAATGGGTTTCTAAAACCCAATAGCAAAAGAAATAACAAAATACAAATGCACTGGACAAACAGCTGCATATGAAAAAAAAAATAGGAAAAGAGAAACGCAAGCAAAGAGGAAAAAGGAGATTTGAAAAGTACGTGAAACTTTTCAAGATAAATAGATGGAAACAGAAAAATAAAAGTATTTATACGTCTTAGCAATTAAATAACAATTTTGAAACATACAAATTATATTTAATGAATTAATATAATACATTGCGAATGGATGAATGAAAATATGAAAACGAAATCCAACTTATGTAATTTACTATAAACAAATATATTTATAGTTTGTGCTCTTTCTACCAATTTTGTTTACACATGTACCATTTTTTTCTCTCCTGCAAGCACATAAAAAATCAGCGTATTAAATAAACGTATAAATATATTGTATTTAGAGCAGTATACTTAAAAAAAAGAAATACAGAAACATTATGCCCACGTATGTGCATTATAAATAGAAAAAAAATAATTAATTATGTATGTATGTATATGCAAATTAGAGACATTAAACAACCATATTTAAGTAACGAACAGTATTTTTTGGATAGGTCATTTTAAAGACAAATTCGCTTGTTACGTTTCGCTTCAACTTTAATTAATGGAGCTTATTTTTATGATTTCTTTTTATCAGCAGTTTTTGTAGAAAAAACTGGCTCCTTGTCCGATCCTGTTTTCGTATCGCACAAGAACCAAAGACCAGCTAATATTAGGGTAATCCCCACACCGGACAAAGTTGTCAACGGTTCCCGATAAACAAGGGCACCTAGAATAAACTTAATAGAAATTCAACAATTACTATCAATTAATATATGTATATATAGTTATTGCTAGACATACTGATAGCACGTAGTTGGAGGCAGCAGTTAAAACAGTTGCCGTCAGTGTTTGTTGGCTCAATTGCAGGGCTTTCAGAAAATAGCGTAGATTGCACACATTGCAGAAGAGCATCAAACCAAGCGGCAGCAGTTGAACTAAAGCAAATTCTAAAAAAAAAGAGTGGTTTAACATCTGATTATTTGGTAAGATGTTGAAAATAGTGACCCAAATACGCATGACCGGCGATTGTTCGAAATGCCGATGGTTGCAGCAGGTTCATCGCACCGAGAAAACTGGGCAACTTGCCAAAGAAACTGCCGCCGGCAGCGCACGCGCCAGCTACGAAACTATAGCGGTACTTTGCGAGGGCCTCCATCCTAGCTAATGTTATGGTTCATCAGTGGGGTGGCCAACTTTGGCATGTTGCTGTTAGCTGATTGTTGATAACAATTGAACAATTATATGCATATAGATGCACAGTTGCCACATGTGGTACGAGTTTACCAAAAATTAATCATTTGTTTATTTGGAGCTACACTTATTAATCACCAACTAATCAGTGCTTTTGTGTTAACATTTCTGTTAATTACTCAAAATGGTGCTGTATAACCGATTTATCGATGACAACGCAAATCATATGTTATGTTAAGATAAAAAATGAGACATGCCTCGCAACATAAACAATGGCTTTGTGGAGTGAACGATAAAAGCCCAGTGCAAAGTCTTCATTATTATATATATGGTATATATCTATCACTAGTTATATTCCTTGTAAGATTGATTTGTTGACATTAACCATTGATTAATTGGTCATGCGCCAACATTCGAATGTCGAATACGATTTGATAAATTAAATGTGGAAATTGATTTACAAAAACAATAGGAAATGTGCACAGATATCTTTATTAATTCCATTTGATTGTGCTTTACTTCAATTAGAAGATCCAACCACCCTTGAATACCACCAAATAATCATAAATGCACAGAAAGTTTCTTAAATTGCTCAATACGAGCAAAATACATTTTTATTACAGTTTCAGTTGATCGGAGGTGTTTTTGTTTATGTTTTGCGCCCCTTATTAAGTACACATTAATATTGTTGCTGGCATTTTTAAAGTAGGTAACATTGCTTTTCTTTCCGAACTTGTGCCCGGGATACTTGAGCAAACTTATTATTGTACATCGACCTCCTCTAACCTTAACAAATACATTGTGGATAACAAAAGGTAGATGCTACGATCCAACGATCCTATGATCCTCACGTTTCAGGAGTTGAGTCCTGACTCCTGGGAGAAACTCACGCGGAGCGCATGGCATTCGTATACTCAACGGCATCGTGGAGCGTGGGATAGATGTCGAATGGACCCTCGCGGAGTGCCATGCTGTGCACCAGAGTGTCGTAGACACGATCCACTGGACTAGCGAGTAGCAGGCGAGCGCTATGCGCCTTTAGATCCTTGCTGATATCACTTAGTGTGCTGCAGCCAGCGACATCGATATGGCCCAGCATGGAAAAGTCCAGTATAAGGAATTTGAACGTCCCACCCTTGCTCTCATCCATACCTTTATGTTCCACAATCATATAGTTGTTGGGCTTTTTCCTGCTATTGTTGATTTTGTCCAGTCCCACCGACTTGTAGAGGGAACGGCGGAAGAACAGTCTCGTGGCAAAGTTGAGAGAGCCGGAATAGCGAAAGATGCGCGTTTCAGGCACCTGCAACACATTGCGATGCTGATTCATGTCCATATATATGCCAGGCGCTTCGGGTATATAGCCTAACAGGCAAGAATACGGCTTCATTCCCTTAATGTACAATGCCAGCAGGGAGACACAAACGCCAATCAGCAGTCCAATATCTATGTCGATAAGCACCACACACAAAAATGTGGATATCCAGGTGAACATCTCAAGTTTGCCCTGCTTGGAGAACTTCTTCAGCTCCCTGACTTGCATAAACATTGGCTTCAGGGCCACAATAATGACACCGGCCAACACACATCTGGGCAGATCACTGAAGAAGGGTCCAATGCACATAAGGGTGGCGACCACCAGCGAGGCCGACACCAAGGAGGCAATTTGTGAGACACCGCCCGTTTGTTCTTGTATAACAGAACGCGACAAGGAGCAGGCCAGTGGATAACAGGAGAAAGAGCCACTCACAATGTTGCCAACGCCCATAGCGAAGAGTTCCTGATTGGCGCGCACCTCATAGCCATGCTTCTTGGCAAACGTCAATCCCATCGACATAATGATCGAATACGTAACGATTGCAATCGCAATCGAATCGACAGCGACCAATGGAATCAGATCCAGGCGCGGCAATTTTGGCATTGGCAGACCCTTCGGTATGGTGCCCACCAGCTGCACATTGAACTCCTCATACAGGTGAAAGAACTTCGAGATCAGTGTGCCACCGATGACAGCGACCAGTTCGCCGGGCAGTGGAAAACGACATCGTTTGCTCACACATGGCTTGAGGCACTCGTTGCAAATGATCATAAATATGATGACTGCCATGCAGAAACCAAAGTTGACGAGATTTGTCTGCGGCAATCCTCTGATCACATCCATCACAGTGTAAATGATTTTGAAGGCACCCTTGTGGCGATCCACCTTAATGCCCACCACATCCTTCAGCTGGGCGCTGACAACATGACAAGCGGCGGCTGTGGTAAAACCATTCACAAGTGGTTCACTCAGCAGCGAGGCAAGTGTGCCCAGCCTGAAGAAGGACATCAGCAGCTGAAATTACAGATAATAAAAACCATTAGAACATCATCAGACTAGAAGCACCTTCAAATAATTATTGGGGTGTCAAGTGTTTTTGCTTTTGCAATTAAATAGTCGTCAAGTGCTGATATGAATTGGGTGGCGAGTTTGATTTTAGACGGAGACAAAACTCTGACTATGTCAAAAAATTTATAAAGTTATTAGCTGCGTAATGAGATTTTAATCAAGATCTGCTTGCTTATCAAATTATCATGACATCTTGAATGGAAGAAAAAATGTATTGTTTTGAAAACGTTACCAAGATGTTGATTATAAAATAATATGCCGATAATCTGTAGAATGGAAAAGGGAATAGGATTCCCATTTCCAATACAGCCGATTATCGATGCTATAGCGCAGCTTTAGATAAGATTCAATTGATAGAGATATGGATTCCGAATTGTCGTCAGACTACAAAAGTTGCTCGAATTGCAGATAACAGCCAGCTGCAGTCGCGTGATCTGGTTTACAGTTAAAGTCAATAAATGCTATATATATATTATATTCGAGAGATTTAGAATGATGATCTCATCCGAGAACTTATCGTTATTTACATGATTGCACTTACGTTTATAATTCCTACGGCAAAGGCTAGCGATGTAGCCACCTCCAAATGTGTTATAATATTTTCCACAGGCGGCATCATTGTTGTTGTTGTACTGTTTGTTAGTTGCAACATTGCTGTTGTTGTTGGTGATTGATTCGAATCCACATTGGCATAGGTGAGCACCACTTTTTGGGTCATCATGCTAGCCACGGCAAAGGTGCCGATCGAGATGTGCTTGGAGGTGCCCAGGAGCATATAGACGAGCACCGGAAATACGGCCATATAGAGGCCATTTCCGGCGGAAACGCCAGCTAAAATGCCATACGCCATGCCATGAGGTATATTCATAATGGCAACCGTAAAACCAGCTATTATATCACCAATGAAATCACGTCGTATCGAATACTGTGGCAGCCACTGCAGTATGGGAATGATGCCCGTGAAGAGCGACAAGAAATTCCAGCTACGCCAGCAATTGTACAGGGAGGAGGGAATACTCTTATCCCTGGCCGCATAGCCAGTCTCACGGATGACCACCTCCTGGGTGAGCACATCCCGATGGATGCTGTACTTTGGCTCGATTTTTGGTTTACTCTGTGCACCTTTGCCATTGTTGTTGTTTATGCTGCCATTGAGTGGTATCGTTTCAGGACTGCCCTGATTGTCCTTGCGCATTGTGGGGGTGGGGGGTGTTCCTTGTTAGTTTATGCTCCTGCTGTTTGACTCAGCCTACATCGGTATTGGGGGTTACCGATGTATGGCTATATAGATTAGACAACCCAGTATGATTTATTCCTTCTTTTTTTAGTCAGCTTCGTTAAAATTGCTGTACGAGTCCTTCAAATGGTATTCAGGTACATTTATCCATTACATACATTTAAATATGCTTATTAATAGTATACACGAGCACCATATAAAAACGTTTGCTTATATATAATATATATTAACGTTTTACGATCAAAAATAAAACACGCTCTCTGACTAAAAGAGTGACTTGTGGCTAGTGACTCAGGACATGTGTCAAAAAAACGTTTCGTAGATAGTTGTGGTCACCTTCGATTTGTGAGATAGTATTTGATGCATAAGTGCGTAAGTATTTGTTGATTTATTTGGTTCTCGTCACACTTGTTGCCTGCCAATCGTCAAATTGCTATTAGCACGTATTGTGCGCGTGCATAAAACATATTGTATACAATTTGGATGGTTGAATTGACAAATTAGCACCAACAATTTGAGTTTATTTTGGTTAATGCTTAACATACAATTAAAATGGTTTGTTTTGTTGTGTTATTCAACCGTGCTTTCGTTGCTGTTTCTACAAAAAAAAGCACTTGGAGCAATTAGCAAAACGACATCGTCAACGCTCGAGTGACCCAATCAAACTGAAAGCACTCCGTTTCGCAGAAGCGTAGGGTAAGCTTTTTTTGTTTTAAAAGCTATTCTTTTGTCACAGCTGCTTCTCTTTGTGCTTTGTTTTGTTATGTTTTCATTAGAAAAGTTTGTTAGTTGTTTGTCGCTTGTTGCGAGTGATAAGATTAAATTGGCCAGATATGTGCATGGGAAGTGTGTACACAATTGAAACAAATCAATAATACACTTCTCTTATCCTTAGTCAATCAAATTTGCCTGCTGTAGATTAATTTCAGCTTTTTTTAAGTGGAAACATTGTTGCACAACTTGATACAAAATTGGCACCACATATGTTTATATGTGTATGTAAATAATACATACACGTATACAAACTTTTGAAATGTGAGCATAGACGCCGGCATCACAGCTGTCCCAGTGTTGTTTTCCATGCTAGAGATGAGCGTTGTAGTGAGCAAAACGCCACAGTGACTAGTTCTTTTTTTTATCAGTTCCACATGATGCGCAATATATAAAAAGGCGTACAACAATTGTATGATTATTGTGTATTTTCAAATTATTTGCCAGCAATCACATTTAAATTATATTTTTTGTGATATATTTATTTTTATTTTCATTGGCTGATATTCATGGCTGATGTATCCGAACTGACATCGGCTATGTGAAACTTGGCATCCTCGCCCGGCATATCATCCTCATCGGTATACAAGCGACGCAGGCGCTCCTTATAGCTATATAATTAAATTACAAAAATAATACTTACTAGCCAATAACTTTCAACTTTAGAAATTCTTATACTCACAGCTCGCTGTCTGGATTATTATTTTGATTGCGGCACTTGTCCAATTTCTTTTCAATAAACTTGACCTTTTCGCGGTCAGGCGGTTGATAATTCTTAACAAGCATGCGAATTTCTGCAAAGGATAAGATATGCTTGATGCGAAAAAATATATATCTACAGATAAATCACTCACTCCGCACAGCATCAATGAGACCCGGCAGCTTCTCACGCGCTGTTACAAACAGCAGGTCCGTCACATAGCTATCGAGATTCTCCTGCTCCTTGCTGGCCGCATGCAGCACGGCAGCCAGACCAATCTGAGATGGTGTATGAAGCAGGCAGGCATCCGTGAAGAATGTTAATTCGATAAAGCTGTCGATTTGCGGACGCAAACGATTTGGATTTTGCATATTACTGCGAGTCTAAAATTAAATCATTAAACATGTTAGTCAAAAATAAACTCGACACTTAAATCGACTGCATTGCATGCCTTTATGTCTATAAGGAATCCTTCAACAGGCCTGTAGGGATTGTGTATGGTGAGGTAGTAGTTTAGTTGGCTAATCAACAGCAGCTCATTCGAGAGCACAATGTCCGTGGCCTTGTTGCGATCGCCTTTAATGTTGTTCACAAACTGATTGATGGAGACATTAAACTCCTCCACCTTGCAGGAGACAAACACGCATGTGGCTCTAGAAATAGTAAGAGGAAATATTAGTTAATAATCTACGTATAAGCAGCAGCATGTGCTTACAATATCTCCTTGGGATGATAGTCCATGGGTGTGTTGTTGAGATAAAATCGCTTGAAGTAATGGAATGCAGTGCCAATTACACATTTCGGCATTGGCGGATCGAAGCGTCGACAAAAGTCAACCAGATAAATTTCATACTGTTTCAGCAACAATCGCTCCTCAGCAGGCGTCAGAAAAAACTTATCCAGGCTATCGTACGAGGCTGCCTCACTCTCATGCTCATCGATGTACTTGGTGTTTTGCTCCACGCGGAATGCCTGCAGTTGGGCCTCGTTTGCAAATGTCCAGGATCTTTTTTGAGAGCTAAACGGATACATTGCCAAGCATTATTGTTTAACAATTTAAGAAATGGCCATTCACATGAAAAGCATACAATATATTGCCGCCATCGATGTACATATAGAATGCTTCAATCGATAGGTATCGCTAAGAAAGTTGAGCACGAGGGAAGTTGGTGTAAAGCGTTGCATACTTTTATATGCGGGCATAAATTAAATATTGTGTCTCACTTTAAGCCATGGCCAAAACACCATTCAGCTGTTGTTTTTGGCAAGCCGCAGAATGTACGTGCTGTGCACTTTGAGTGTGCGCACAGCATCGAAAATTGATTTCATTATAGCTGCTATCTTTGTGTTAATGTTTTGCTTTAAATTTGGGTCACATGTGAGTTTGTTCTCTCAGGAGTAGAACGCATGCATAAAGCTTTTCTTGTTCACGCTGACAATTGTTCACCCTTTCCGCATTCATATAAAACGGAATTCAAATAACAGTTTATTTTGCTGTCAAGTTCGAGTTAGGAGTTAACAATAATGTTTACATTTATGTTGATGGTTTAATGTTACCAATCACATTGCGAAGCGACAATACTTTAAAGTCTGCAGTGCATTGATTTTTCTGATTACTTTGTATGCAGGAGATGCTTTCAGTGGCAATAAAATGGCAATTAATTTTTATTGACAACTCTGAACTCTTGCTACAACGTATTGTTGTTTTTGTTGTTGATCTTCAAGTGATTTCACCGGGGGCAATTTTGCTGTTGTTGCGACTCACCAAATTCGGATATAAATTTAAAGCATTTGGGATCGCATTCAATTGAAAATGTGACCATATCTCTTATATAATTCATCAAGTTTACTCTATGTGGATCAAAAATGTATGTATATTATCTTTCACAAAAATAGTTGTTATCCTTAAAAAAAAAATGTTATCCAAACCATTTCGAACCTACGTCAAATAGACCACCCAAAACGATGATCTACTTATGTAACATAATATGTACAATACAAATATTTTGTGACGATTTATGACTGCTTGAACTTCGAGCGAGTACAATAAAAACGAAATAAATAAATAAATCGATGACTGAAAAAGAAATCAGTTTACAATAAAAGCTGGAGAGCATTTACAAACAATGAAATTCAATGCAATAATTCAACATTCAATTGAATTTTAAGCACGCCAGATCACCCAGAGCCTCCTCCTTTGGATATCTGTGTATGTATGTGAAACTAGAAACTGTCGCTCAGACTCTCTGACGGCAATCCATCTCTCTGCTTGTCTCTGGCGCACGCGCACAGACTGAGATGTATCTGACTCATGCATACATACATACACACAAATCCAAATATGTATGATTTTATGGGCTTAAGAGGGAATTGGCCTCAAAAATTACTGGGGCGCAGAAAACTGGGGTGGATTATGAGACGCCTTGCAAAGCACATAAGAGACATCATTTAGAGGAATTTGTCAGCTTATGTTTGAGAAATTATATATTAAATAATAATAGAAACTTGCGCATGTCCTTGCTAAGTAAATACATCCTTAAAGGGAAATAGGATTTTCATAGTGCTTCTGATGTTGAGCAATAAAAACCATAGAAGAACCAAACCAAGCTACACGTTCCTTATAAAAAAAATTCAGCTTATGTACTCAATCGTCGGCATTACAGTAGCTGCTCGCTTTAACCGACATTAATAAAAATCATTGCGAAAGTATCTGCAACAGGCATCTAAACCTAATGCGACGCACTTGCTAAGCACAATCTCATTCGCTTTGCTTTAATGCATAAATGCATCTTAAAGACATATATGCCAGATCAGGTTGCGGGTCTGTTGTTTGTCCGTCTGCCTGTCTGTCTGTTTGTGTGTGTGTGTGTGTTTTTTTTTTAAATGTATTTGCTTGTTTGCTTGGCTGGCGTTGCTTCTGTTTGGCCGCTGCTAATTGTGAGTGCGTGTGTCGTGGATTATGTTCGTCTTTTGGTATCTCACTTTGTCGCTACTCTCAGGGGGCGTGTTTCTCCATAGACAAAACCAGCGAATAGATATTGTTGTGGTTTTTGTATTAGTCTGTGCGCTGTGGCTGACTTTTCATTTGGGTTTGAGCCAATGAGAAACATGTATAAATACATTATAAGCCATGATGATTTCACTTTCAGTTCGTTGCCTAAGTCATTTGTTTTAAGCGCGTTAGTTGGGAAAAACGTGAATATTCAATCGTTGTGCTATGAGGATTTCAAGTTTTTACGTACATCTTTATAATGTTAAGTGAATATATTATAAATAACTACATGTTGTTTAATATACAACAAATATAAATGGAATCAACTATATATAATAGTTAGTTAGTTAGAGTGGTTTCCTTTTCGATGATTTTCTTTTAAGTTTGTTGCTTAAGTCATTTGTTTTATGCTTTAGTTGCTGTCAAATCGCTTGTCATCTGTCCAGCGTTGTCATAATTACATTTATGTAGTCAATATCCACATACATACATAGTTGACATTTCGAAATATGTCATCGGGCTTACGTAATGAATAAGGCATAGCTACAAGGCAGCTATGCGAGCGCCTTCAAAGGATTGTGGTCAAGATGTGATGGATATACACATAAGCATGGATCATGTGACAGTTGAATCGCAAATATATTGAACAATTTGCTGTAGATGGTCATGTAAAGTCCGTTCATGTGTCAATTCGTAGCAAGCTTTTAATGTCAAGCATTTACGGAAAATACTTTTAAGAAAGCTGATATCATTTTCGTTTATACCCTTAAAGGTTATAGTAAATATATTATATCATGGTTATACACCACTGGTATGTAAATGGCTAAATAATTCCGCGCCCGAATCACATAAGCACCATTATCTTATATACACTACAAATAGATGTCAGGATTTTTTAAAATTGATTAATGGCTGTCTAGCTATTATGTCTATTGTATTGTGGTTGATTAACAATCGCTATGCATAACGGCTAAAGTAAATATAAATAAGTATGATACAGTCGACGTGAAAGCAAAGCTCCATGTAATTTTAACTCATTATTTTTTTTTATTATTATATTTGCTGCCTCTTACATTGTTTTTTTTTTCGTCATAACTTAAATGTCTATAAAATAAATTATTTAAAAGTAAAAAACAAACACAATGTCAATTATCGAAAACAACATACAAATTAAAATTAAATTAAAAATATACTCACATACTTAAATAAATTAAAATAATATATATAAAAAAAACACACACAAATAAACGACAGTCACTTGTAAATTTGGCTAAACAGTATTTATACATGTATATGTATGTGTGTATATACATATGTATATATATATATATGTGTATGTATATGTATACGAGTATTTTGAATCGGTTTAATGTTGGTAATTGTGCTAAAAACAATTAATTTGTACATACTTTCACTGGCACCAATATTTCAAATGTTTTGCTAATAATCAAGAGAATTCTACATATCAACTAAATATGGATACTTAGTTTAGTTTCGTTGGCACTCGACTGAATTCACTCACAGGCTCACTCACTTACTCAAATACACTCAGCCCAACCCATTCATCCTGTGAGGGTCTGCGAGCGCACCAGCGTCAGATCGAGGGGCGTGGTTTTGCGTACGAACGTGGTGGAGGATGTGGCGGATGATGGCAGGCGACTGGCTGACTCACTGAGCGGTGGACTGATGCTGGAATTGTTTGCCGCGGGACTCGTAGCCTGCGTTCGCGATCGAAGCGACAAATCGATGGGCTCCTCCTCCTCTTCATCTTCCGCCGGACTGGCTGTTGGGAACGGAAAAAGCAGATCCGATTTGAATTGCTCCTTGAAGAGGGGCAATGGCGGAATGTTGCAGTTGCCCATTAGTCCGACTGGCGGTAGCGTGAACGGCGTGAACGAGCTGTACAACGGCTCCGAGTGACTGCGAAAGATATCGAGGAGCTCTCTGTGACGTCGATGCTGCTGCTCCGCCATTTCCGCTTCGGAGCTGCCCGCATATGCGGAGCTGCCCGGTCGCAGCGCCTTGCGTATTGTGCTGGTTGTGGCGCTGAGCACACTGGTGCCATCGTCCGTGGGATCACCGGCAGATGAGGCACCTGAGTCGCTGGGCGTATTGCTGAGGCGGGACTCGAGCTTCAGCTGACGATGCTGCTGCTCGTTCAGATACTTCGCAGCCTGCAGAAAGCCGGGTAAGCTAGGCGACGGACGCGATGGCGATGCCGTTGCCGGCGCCTTTGCGCCAGCCGACTGCACCGAGCTGATCGTCGGCGTGGAGGTGGCCGCTGTGGCCGACTTGATGCAGGGATTCGTTTTGTCCTGGTATGTTTGGCGCGCCTGATTGCTCGCTTGCTGTAGGCGCGCCAGCTGATCCAGATTGGCATTGCTGACGCTGGCGCCAGTCGCACCTGTGCCCACACTGCCTGCGCCGCCCTGCTGCTCCTGTAGCAAACAGTGTATCTTGAACCAATTGGAGCGTCGGCCATAACGAGATCCGCTCTTCGACATGCCCACCAGAAGGCACTTGCGTAGCCGGCATGCCTTGCAGGCAGTTCGATTCTTCTTGTTGATTACACAATCGCCATTGTGCTTGCAACCGGCGATCGCTGCAATGTTGTTGTATGTGCGGCCGAAAAAGGACTGAAATTATGCAAGATTCGAACAGGATTAGAAAAGGGAAACGGCGCTTATTTTACAATTGTTAGCTCAATGTTTTGCAAGAAAGCGAATTAATTTTGATTATGATGAAAGTATTCAGGCGTGCTCCAATTTAAGGAAAGATTTAACGTTTCCTTTCGGAAGCTGTAGCTAAAAAGTGTCTCTTTTTAAAATGGAAAACATTGCCGTTTTCAAAACGGAAAGATTTGCCACTTCGCATTTTGGAGCTTGCTTGACTTACTCATTAGGTTCAAACTTGCCAAATCATTTAAATTTATATTATGTATGAATGTATATATGTGTATGTACATATATGTTTCTACCTAACAAATCATTTAAATTGAAAATCTGTGTGTATGCACTTATCTCTCAATAGTGCTTATTGAATGTTTAAAGTTAAATTCAACAATTTTTCTTTCTAGAATGGAATCAGAATTTTAAAGTCAGGTTCAGATCTACAATTTCAAACCAAGAATGTGTCCCTAAAAGTGGGAACGACTTTTCATTATAGATTAAACGAACTCCATCAATAAATACTGTTACTATAAGGTCTGACAATCAATATTTTTACTATCAATATTCACAATCACAACCTTTACCGTTACCCTTTACCCATTATTATTTGGTTCCGATTTCTGTAAGCATTTGTTATAACAACAATTTTATAATACATTTTTTTAACTTTTTTATTTTAACTCATTAATAGTTTGCCCTAGAAAAAGTTTAATGACAAGGCAGTTATTGTTGGCCAACAAAATCAATTATTGCTGATACCTTTTTGCACCTGTGCACATCTGTAATTAGCACTCAGTGGCATTCAAGTGGCATAATTTCACTCTCCCAAAAACTCAACGCTTCAATTACAAAATGTGCGTTAATAATTTTTGCCAACTACTTGGTAATTATGTGAAAGAGTTTCATGCACCATTTATTAGTTGACTTTGTGAGCGCTTTTGCTTTGTTTTGTTTTGTTTGTTGTTTAAGCCAACTCATGCTAGAGGCAATGTTGTTGTTGTTATTATTGTTAACGCTGCCCGACTTCTTCTTCGCATTGATGTTGAAGTTCATTGAGCGCCACGTTCATCAGTAAGTGAACTTTGATGCCAGGCCGTCGGTTAACGCTGAGTCATCTAATATGCATGTAATTTTTATTTGATTGACTGCAGTTTACAATTGTGCTCGCCTTGAGCTCAGAGCTCTATATATGTGTATATGCCTGTACCACATCGGAGATCGTGTGCTGCTGCTCTAAATTCGCAGATATTTTCCCATGGCATTTGAAGGTACCCCATTGTACTCGCATCTACTTAAAGTCAATTAAAAATCGATAAATCCACCGAATGGAATTTTAATTACAGCAATAATATCTGATGCTGGGCAATGTAAAAGCCAAATTAGATAATATTTTCGCACATTTTGTTGAGTATGCCAAAAAATTATTTTTTGTTTAGGTTAGATTTCACATGTTTCACACAATTTTCATTATAAATATACATAATAGCTCACAGCGTTGCATGACCATTAAGTGGTCATCTTATTTTACGGTATTAGCACTAAGCATACAAAAATAAGTACTGCCTAGAGATATTAGTATATTATTATTATCATTTATCATTATTATTCACCTTGCAGCCCTCGCATGTAAATGCTCCAAAATGAAAACCAGCTGCCGGTTCGCCGCAAACTTTGCATAGCTGGTTCATCTGAAATAAAATTGAAATATTAACAATTTTTTAATCAGTAAGATATTATATTCTTTGAAATTAAATATTTAAGTAAAACTCTTTTAAAATGGCTGTTGAATTCAACTAAAAGCAAAACTTATGTTTTATTTCTAACAAAATCGTATTTGCTATGTCTTGCGATGTTTTTGTCCCCATTAATATATTTAATAAATTAATATATGTTATATAAAGAATTTGTCTATTTATTTTAATTTTATTAATCATTTTTAGTAACTGCTAGTCTATTATATATTTGATATTTAGATCAATATAATACGGATCCATCGATTATTTCACAAAATTGAATGACATATTTAGTAAAATATGTGTAGACTACTTTATAGTTTGGTCATTGTTTCTTATTTACTTCTTTATATATTTTGTATGTACATACTTATGTATGATTTTAAATGTTAAAGTTTAAGTTAATTTAAATTTCTTCAAATAGTCCTGGATATGGATAAACGGATTGGCACAGCCTTGCCCCACTCAGCTCAGATCAAGAAGCGACAGTGAAAACACTAAAATAAAAAAAAAATAATAATAATAAAAAGAAGAAGAAGATGCAGCAGCAGCACCGACAGCATAACCGATGACCCACTGCGTTTCTCTTTTTTTTTGCCACAGGTCGTGGTTAGAAATTGAGGTATGCAACGACCGGTTTGGGCTGGCACCATCCAAGACACATCCACGACACGGTAAGCATCCAAGACCCGATTCCTGGCCTGGTCGCACTTCCCTTGCCGGCAACTCGCTGCACTCTCTGCCATTGAGGATGGGTCGTGTTCACACATCTAATGTACGTACTTACTTGTTTTGTGTGTGATCATAAAGCTAAGGTCAAACAACAACAACAACAACAACAGAAATAACTGGAAAACAAAATGTACGTACATTTTGCGTCAAGTATTTGATCAGCGTGAAAATGTTTGGTAAGTTCGAAAAATCTTGTATGAGAATGGCTAGCAAATATTAAGCAAGAAAAGACCGTGATACTTTTGTATCCAATACATAAGTAGTAGTTATATAAAGGTCGAAAACTTTTAAGAATTTCCGCCCCATAATCCAAGTGCTAGTCCATTAACTTGCAGATTCTTTAGCTTACATTCTTATAATTTATTTGGATATTTTTGACCGATTTGATTTAAATAACTTAACGTGCAATAAAACTATTAAATATTTTTTGTTGGTGTTTACTCAATATAGTCAAATCGAGTTAACAGTTAAAATGATTTCTAAAATTCATGAAGTACTCTTCCTCGATAAGTTAATCTGATCAGAAAGAAATTCACTTTGAGAAGTAGTCTATAAGGCGCTGTTTGTAGCTCCGTTATAGAATTTTATGTATCATATAAATTTATCAATTGATTCTTAACTTAAGTCAAAATTAATTCATTCAATCAAGTCAAAAAAATTACTTTTAGTTGGCTTCTCTCGTAATACATAACGATAATTTAGCTTCAGCAATGAAGATTTTCTTCTGCACTTACCACTTGAATTTTTGGTTTTGTTCTTAAAGATTTCCTCTGGCACTTTGTCGACTTTTTGCCATCGACATCGCAATTCAGTTTTTCTTTACTTATTTTATTTTTCTTTTCTGGAAAAGCACACCGCTGTGCCTAAAATTGTCACGGTTTTTGATTTTTTTTATTATTTTTTTTTTTGTGCCGCTGTGAAGGTGCAAATTTAATGTTTGCCAATTTAGCAGCGCTCGCTGTCACCTTTGGTGTCCATTAGCGCGCGTTTATATGCAAAGCGGCGGTCTGGCGTGTTCGCCATTATCACAGGAGCAGCATCACGCCGGGCCACCACCTGCTGAGCGGTGGCAACCACAACTGCCAAGCGGTTCGCCCTCCTGCCCAGCTAACAGCCAAACAGTGTCAAGATATGGACACAATAACGAACGAACTAGCCGAGAACGGTACGGCTGCTGGTGCTGCTCCCAGGCAAATTCTGCTTGCAACAACCTGAAGTGCTTATGTTTAATGCTTGTCATTTACCACTGGTACTTTATTGGGTCACAGTACCAAGATTCGTAATATTCTAGCTGCAGGTCAAGCTCGACTCCTTAAGCATCTTTGAAGAATCTAAGCGAGATTTTTTGTATCTTAATATTTCAACAATCGATTTAAGCTATGCATGAACTATACATAAAACTTAATTTGTTTAGATATGGTTAGTACCTAGTTACAAACTAGTGAACTAGCTAATTATGTTGTGAGCCAACTTCTATAAGCCTCGCTTACTTTTGCCAGCAAGTGCATCATCAATTTTGAGAATGGCAGATCATAAAATTTTGATGTTGAAAAACGCGCTAGGGTAGTCAATATTTGCAATTTTTATTTTCGTTTAATTAACTTTAAATATGAACTACGATAGTCTTCCATCAACAAATATATTTTCATTAAATTTCACAGTAAAGACTCTCATAAATAACAAACGTTGTTATGATCATAATTCCTGTCATAATTATTGCTGCTTCTTCACAAAAAATTTACTCAATAAACTTAGTTATTAAAATAAATCGAAAAATGTTTAAACGAATTTGATTAAGTTATTAAAATAAATCGCAGCATGTTCATTAATAATAATTAAATACTCATAACATTTTATGCTATCTTTAGACTATAATCACTAAGCAGACAATACATTGTATGGGCACCATTACAAAATGATTTCTTGTCGTAATTTCTTAACTTTTGTAATTGCCCCTCTTAAGAAACAAATGTTGCAATAGATGTGTTTAGCAAATAAACGGAATGTATTTAAACAATCGTTGTCCATTGAAATCAACAAAGTTGAGCTACCGATTGCAGTCAAAGTTTCGAGTGCCTTCAGCAACATTCAAATTCAAGTTTTCTGCTTTTTCATTTACTAATTTTTTTTTGTGTTTTTATTTTATTTCTTTGTTTCGGTGCGCTGAGAACAGAAGCAAACCGAATCTCACTCATTTGGTAACAATGAGAACAAGATCAGTTGTGTGTATGTATTTATGGATCTACACTTTCAACAAGCTCATCAAGTAGCCGTTGACAGAGGGCGCTGTCAGCAAAAAAAGAAAAGGATTTTCAGCAATAAGCATGGCAAAGAATAATAAATAGAAATGTGTCCTTTAAAGCAAACAAAATGTTGTACATTATCTCTCAGATAAAAGGAAGAGACCATCGAGTAAAAGGTGTTCAAACAAGCAAACCACGATTGTTGAAAATATTTTGAGGCAGATACAAAATAGAACAACCAGACGAGTCAAGCAGGCAAAACAGGAGAACAGGAGCACTGCATCTAAAATGAATCTTAAACTCAAAGATCTGTGACACAAACACACAACCCCAATGGACTACAATCAACAATTGCCCATAATATGCTTTATTATTAGCCTCTGCCAAAGCCAAAGCCAAAGCCGAAGCTGAAGCCGGAGACTTTTGCAAAATGTAAATCCATTCAACAGAGTCACACGCTCTAGTTTGAATTGTTCGCTTCCTGACTGCCATCCGTTCTCCTCATCTCCTCGTGTCTCGTCCCTGTTGCACAGCTTCCTTAGCCCTTTTCTGCTTGATTGCCAGTGAGACAATTAAATGCTTGAATATCTTCAACTCTTTTCTTGTACCAACAACTCTCGTCGCCCTATTGTAATAATTTCTTGACACTTATCGCACAAAAGGCAATAACATAATTAATGAGCATGTCAATGAGTGTCTTTTGTTTTCAGTTTTGCTTCCTGAATATGTAGACGGTTAGGTAATCCCTTAAGCATGACAGATATATGCGAGCAAGTGGAAAGTTCAGAATAGTCACAGATATGTATGATGGAACTTGAAACTGGTATCCTTTAGATAGTAGACTACAGTTATTTCCAATAAGTTTTAAGGAACTTTGATAATACTCTACTTTTTAAGCAATCTAGTGCCATACACTCCAGAATATGTAGAACTTGAAACTGGTATCCTCTACATAGTAACAGTTATTTTGAATAAGTTGTGATGATATCTGGTAATGTTTTAATTTAATAGTAGTTTTGTTTATCACGAGTTGTCCAATAGGTTTTCTTGGGCTTACAGTTTCTTATTGTATCATTATTTTATGTCTCTGTTTGATATGTTTAGACAATATTTAAGCTTTGCATATGTATTCACAAAATAAGTATAATCACATCAATTTCTATATAATGAATTTAATTACATTGCAATGACAACAACGGCAAACAAAGAACGAATCTGTTGAAAGGTCAACGCTAACACATTTAAGATAATGATTAATAAATGTTAACATTGCTGAAGAGTGAACACCAATCAAATACAATACTTAATTATTTGTAATTTTATGTTTTTATCCATATATTTAATATGCTTTCCCATTTTCTTTATATCTTATTTCTTACTTTATTTTATGTTTCACTATTACTAAAAGTTAATTTATGTAGCACTCACCTTTTCACAATATTATTTTGCGGTAAACTGCATAAATTTTAAGCTAAATCTGTAGTTTTTGTTAGTTTTACACACAAATCATACACTTTTCTATATTTGCTTTTCACTAATCTTTTGAAGATATTAAATACAATGATATACACACTATATCTTCACACTAATTTCATTTGCGCATGATTTTAGCTCACTGGCGTTTGGTGCATTATTTGAATCGCTTTAGCGACGGCTTTTCACAAATTTCACGCGTGAGCTATCACGTGGCGAACATAACCGATAAGCGCGATATATCGCGCGTAAGTCCTCACGTGAGAGATAGTTTCAGGTAGCGGTATTCTGCAGCCTTGCGATGCTTTGCAGCGTAGCGCCCATCCGAGACTAAGTCGTCATCATCGTTCTGAGCTCCAACCAACCGACTGACTGGCCCTGGCCTCAAAGATCAACAGCCAGCAGCATTTGAAGTCGCGCGCGCACGCGTCTTCACTGTATTCGTTGAGTGTGTACGTGTACGTTTATGTGTGTGTGTGACGGTGTGTGTGTCTGTAATAACCCAACAGGAAATCCAATTGTGATAATCGTTAGATGCCTGCCTGGTTTACCTTACTTTTTCATGACACTTAGTTGCAATACATTAATTTCTTTAAATCAAAATTTATTAAACATTGTTTAAATATGATAAAATGGCTTATTAACAATAATAGCAAATATTTGAATATTAAAAGAAATTTTGTAAGTATATTTGTAGTTTTTATAGATTGTTTCGTACATACGCCATTTGTAAGCATATGCTTACCAAATCGAAGATATTTACCCAGACATTGTGTAGAAAGACTCACTTACTTGCTTTATCATGCATTTTACAGAGGGCAATCACAATTTCCTGTTTACAAACAGCTGCTGCTGACGTTTGCTGTTAATGTTAAGTGCTGTGAACTGTTAAAAGCCGGGTTCGATTGTTGTTGTTGCTGCTGCTGTTTCTGCTGCTGCTCTTTGATGTTGCTCTTTAGCTCTTCTTGCTGAATTGTGGTTGGCTGTTGGCAGCGGCACGATCCGCCAGCGTTCGTTTGTTTTCATTGAATTTCTCGATGTGGTTGGCTGTTGATTTTGTTGTACGAGTTGTTGTTGTTGCTTTGACTTTACACACAGTACAGTTATTATCGCTCGATTGCATGTGCCACTAGAGCTGTGTGAGTGCGTGTGTGTGTATGTAGTGTGTGTGTGTGTGTTGTCTGTCTCTGCCTAAGTGTTTATATTGTAAATGATCATTCATTTGTATTCGCATTGGACTAATGCACCAAAGAGGTGGTCACTTAATGCCCGCCGAGCTGTGTAAATAAAACCGCTGAGAGCAAACAACATTTTCAAATTAAATAAGTAGCTTGTTTACAAAATGGTGAAAACGAGTTTGTCGCTTAAGTTTTTCGTTTAATGATACTAAGTTAGCTGCGATTTGAAGTAAATGTTTTACATTTTCATCAATAAGTTCCTTAAAGTTACATTTGACATTTGTACTAACTACCTACCCATCTGTCTATCTGTGCACATTAATGTATATCTATCTCCTTATGAGTGATTAGCAACAAGGCATAACTTATTTTTAAATGTATTCATCTTAAGTCAGTCAAAGTGTGAATTCCCATGCAATAGTCAAATTGTATAGAAATGTAATTAGGTTTTGTATTTTAAGTGATATACCTGAGGTTTGAATTAATAAATAAGAATGTAAAACAGTTTGCGGAACCCCATAAATGCGTATTCCTATATCTAGTTGAACTCCCTTGTAATAAACAACCAGATCAGTGCAAGCTCAGCGAATTGAGCTGATCCTCGGATAGGCAATGTGAGAGCCGGCCAGAGTTTGAGCTGGAGCGATGCACTTGTGTCACTCCACGATGATGATGATTTCATTTTAATAATACCACTTGCAGTTGCACATTACAATGACGGTGATACCATAGCAAAGATACACTTAGTGCACCCGCCACGACCCTCGGCGGCCGCTGTGTGTCAACACCAGTGACGGAGTAACAAGGAAGCGCAACACTCTAAAACGACATGTAATTTATCACAGCACGAGCAGCATTTAGTCATCAACTGGACCTGGATGGAAACGGGCAGTTGGGGCTCTTGCGGCTAGTTTTCCACTTTAACATGGACATTGCTGTACTTGTCATAATCTCTGCAGACGCATTCAGAGTCGTCATCGTGGTCGTCATTTCATCTCAGTAGGCAAATCTGTTGCATCTGTTGCAGTGGTTTAATTTTAATTAAGTTTACGCGTTAGTCAGCCCCGGCCTTCGCTAACTCTCAGTCCACAAATGCCCAAATGGCAGTGTGGATTTTTTTTGTCGTCGTAGTCATAAGCCGGTTGAACTTCTGACGTGATCACTCGCGTGCTCATGGTGATGAGTTGGGGCATTAGCTTTGATGTCTGCTCATATTTATTAGAGCGCAATCTACTTCAAATTATTTTAGACCAGTTGAGAGATCTAAAAATATAGAGGTTTTATTATCCATTATGAACTACGTAGTTAATAGAAAAAACACTAAGCAATGGTGAGGTTTTGGCATTATCTTAGTTAAATACTTATTATTTCATTTATTATGATAAGTAATATCGACAAAAAACACGCTTTAAGTTTCTTCAGGTATAGGCAAAAGAAAATAAGTTGAAATTCGAGTATGTAAATTGGAAGCAAATCGATGCATCAAAAATTTTCAAAGACTCCAAGGCCAAATGAAACGCCAAAGCGTATATCGATGATGAGGATGTTGAAAGACTTAAACATGCAACATTTCCAAATACAAATTGTCGATTGCCAAAAAGAGCCAAAAGCCAACAAAATAGGCGACAAATCTGCTACTGGATGCAGGCTGCATGCCAAGTGCAGGACAGATGGATAACAGATCGTTGTGCAGAGGGAGAGGGAGAGTAAGTTGAAGGGGTAGAGAAGTGGATGGGTATTGGGAGGAATGGGAGACCAATGCGACATGGCCACATGGCGACATTGCGACATTCAATCGCTGCCAAACGATCCAGATACAGATACTTTAAATCACAATTTCAGTTGGACGCAAGCCAAGCCAAGAAATAAAAACAAAACTAAAAATACTGAAAGATAGCTGTGCGCACATGTCAAAGGCGGTAGCAAAAAAAAAAAAAATCCCCTACAATAACAACAGCAACAGGAACATCAACAGCAGCTAATAGCAACAGCGACTTGGCAGCAGCATTTTATTTCAATTTCAATTGATTGTCGTACAATCGCCATGAATAATTCAATTTTACAATTGCATTGCCCGTTGCTCGCAATGGGCGGCTAGAGCGAGATAGAGTTACCGAGTGTAGTTGTGAGTGCAATAGAGATAGAGTAGCAAACACGGAACATATTTTAGCCACTGTCAGTGCTGCTGTTTCTGCTACTGCAACTGCTGTCAGTGTTACCGGCAACAACAACAGCATCAACAAAGTTGACGATGAAGACGACCACCTATTACACATGATAGATACTAGGTATTGAAGTACTCACTCATACTATCAGAAACGTTAAGTAGATAGATGGGTAGATAGATAGATAGACTGAGGCACACGAGAAAATGTGTTCTTACTTAAATAGAGTCACTAGTTATGAAAGAGAAGACTGCAAAATTCTATAAGCAAGCACAATCTTTACACTTCTGGGTATGCAACTATTTTTTTGTACTTTGTTTTAAACTTTTTTCAAGCTCAATTTAAAAATGATAAAAAGCAAAGTATTAACAAAATTCATATTCAATCGAAATCTACCGAAATATATTCTAATCTCTCACATTCTAAATTATGCAAATGACATTGAAGTTCAAGACTTCCGTGCATATCTAAATCGTTTGAATATTAAAAAAAAAAATATATACATGTATATATGTATGTATATATATATATATATATATATTCCCTTTCGTGTCCTAATTTCCTTGACACAAACTACAAATGTAAACAAATATTGCCAGATGCTTTTAAAAACATGTTAAAACAGAAATGCATCAAAACATAATCTTGAACCATTAGCAAAACTTCAGTTTGATGCCGAACCCCTTCGGACTAGTTCATTCATAAGTTGATTAATGGGTTTATTATGCAACAATTATGTATATAAACAGGGAGAGAGAGAAAGAGAGAGAGAGAGAGAGAGAGAGAGTGAGGAAGCGGTAGAGAGTGTCCTCGTTTCCAGTCTCAAGAGCACGGCTCATGTCAAATTAATGAACATGGCTCTTGACTTTGACACTTCATAAAGGTGTCGACGCCCGTCCAGGAATTCGAATATAAATGTGGCAGTGGCAGGACACCGAACTATAGAGCTTACTAGACTGTTGTTAATTTCATTTGCCTCAGTTTTATGCACAAGCAGGCGCTGACAATGCGTTCCCTCCTGACACACATAAATCAAACACTGAAGAGCCTGGCGCATATTTGCATAAGTTAGCAGGCATTGCTGACATTGAACTGCCTTGGAATCTCGCGACGCATTCGTTCTGCCAAAAAAGTGGCACAGAACTAGTTTGTATCCTTGCATGGGATACTCACAGCTCACAGCTCACCGCTCCGCTTACCTCCTGATGATGAACGACTGTCAACAGTGCCCCGCCGCCGTCTTTAGTGCCGTTTCGCATTTTGCCATAGGTCGTCACATCTGCGTCATCGCATCGCATCTGCGTCGGCCGCGCCTTTTGGGGCACATATTTTGCCAGTGATGTCATCGGTGCACATCTCTAAAAGCCATCCAGCCAGTCGCATAAATTCGTAGCCCAATTTGTTAAGAGCGCGTGCTTCAGTTTCGCTCCTCGTCGTTGGCCCCATGGCGGCATTTACTCAAAAGAGCCTAATAACAATTGTGCGATCTGGTTTTTTTTTTGCTCTTGTGCTTGCTTCACATCGTTTCCGACGCTCCTCTACTGAGATAACGAGTGCAGATTATCGGAACACGAATGCCATAATACCCTAGTTTAAAATTACAAAATAATAGCAAAAAATAAATCTTATAAAATACATTGTTGCCTATATGGTCGAATGATCTTAAAGATAATTCATTATAAGTAAATAAAATTTAATTAATTTAAAAACAACAAAAACAAAATAATTTATATAATATTATTATTATTGTTCAACAAGAAGCAAATAAATCATACAAAATCAAAAAATCAAGCAACTTCTCTTGTAGATAGGAAATATAACACCTTTTTGCATTTGGCTGTGCAGGCCTACGAAAATTAAAAATGAAGAAAATGAAGAGAGAGTGACAAATTGGAGCGCTTTTAAACTTGGCACTGGGTGTAATACGCACATACATGTGTACACGTATGTATGTGGAACGACTTTAGGGCTTGGCCAGCACAACAAAATATTTAAGTGGATTTCAGTTTGGGCTCTGAAAAATTGGTTAACCCTATAAATCTTAGACTTGCGTACTTCTCTTCTGTATATATTTTTTTTTTTTTGGTGTTTTAGCGACCGACATTAATTGAATTGGAGCTTTACTTGGCTCCCCATTTGATTTATATTCAAGCGCAACTTACTTACTGTAGAACAAACAAAATTGAACCAACTTGTGTATAAAGTAGTATAGTATATATTATTTTGAGTTTGAGTATTGCATATCTGCAATGCTCTGTGGGAATTGGTTGCCTCGCCCAGTGCTCTTCCTGGGGCGGCTTTAGAACAAAGTGCAACCGAAATGCCAAAAACAATTGCTTCACATTTCCGTGGCTGAATTTGCTACTTTCTTTTGGTATGCTTAATAGTCCAGGCCAACTGGGCTAGTGCCATTGCCGGTGGCAAGTTCTTAGAGTCAGAGACTACTGCTAAAGTCGGCCTCGGGCAAGAGATCAAAGCTCGGCGATATAATTGGTCGTTGTTTTGTTTGACCGCAGATCTGCGCATCTTCAATCCTCATACCCCAATTCCCATCCTCGTCCCATGTAGTCGGCATGGCCTGCCCGCTTAATAATAATTCGTTTTGGCAAACAATGTAAATTCTTCATTAGCCTAGCTTCCTAATTTGCTCAGTGCTGTGCTTGCAACTTGTGGCTGCAGCGCACGAGGGGCCAACAACGTTCTGGAACTTGGATAATTGAAGGCATGCTTGATCAAGAGCTCCACAATGCCTGCTAAAAGATCTGGATAATGGTATTTATGAGGGTTGCACTGAAATTCGTTACATTTTCAAATTGTTAACTCTACTATATTGGGAAATGTGTCAACAACTTAAAGTACCCAAGTAGAATAAGTTTGTTTCTTGAAGTTTGAAATTAATTCTATTTACGGTTTGGAAATTAGAAGCTAACAATTTTTTACATTTAAAATGTTTCAAATCAAAGGTAATCAAGCACTTAATAAACACTACTTAATACTATGTACAAAAATATATACTATCTTATTTTGCTATGAGTTTCACATTACAATCATTTGACATTCTGGCGAGCATATTCCAAATACTCTCTCTGTCGCAATTTTTCACTCCACATGCTACTGCGGCAGATCCCAACAGATCCCAGGAATGCTTCGCTGATTGATGGATTGATTGAGTGATTGACAACGGCGCCAATGAAATGCAACACTGCCATTTAGCTTGACTTCCTATAGATAGTTCACGTTCACTAATTAATTAAACGCCAAATGCCAAAGATGTCAAATTCATGGCAAATATGGCAATCTTGACTTTGAAGGTTTTATATATTATTTTCATTTACTTAGCCAATCCAAAAATTCTGGGTGTACTTCACAAGTCTGTTGGAGTATATTACAATAGGAATTTCTTGTTTTAGCTGTTCTTTAGTTGTTCTTGGCGACGGTGTCGCAACCGACTGCAACTGCGACCATTATTTAAGACCAGCAATAAATTTAACAATTTGTTTAGTGCAGACAAACACACACACACACAGAATACTATAGACACGCAAAGTGTCTACGATGTACCCATATATGGTATACCGGTACCTGAGGCGCAGATGCCAAAAGCACAGCAATTTGTCGAGCGGTAAACAAAAAACGATTTGAGGCCCACTGGGAGCTGCATGCTGGTCTGGTCTGGATATAAGACTTAAAGTGAATTGTTCTCAATGAGGTCGCAGAGACGCAGAGAACAGTATATTAAAATTGCATATGTGTAATATTGTAATATTCCCAAAAAACAATCAATTTACAAATATCCACTAACTATAACAAATTTGTTTCAAAAATCTGTGCAAGCTCGAATTTGTTTTAAAGTTTTGGTTGTTGGTGCATAGAGAAAAACTATATTGCGAATCTTGACTGAAGAGGCTCTAATTTATATATAGTCAAATTATTTCAAACTAATAATAAAAAGCTCATATTAAGAACTACAATTGTTAAACATAATATTGAAAATGAGAATTAAAAAGTTTATGAACTTTAACTTGACCTTCATCATTATAAGCTAAATGTGCTCATGATCAAATTATATTTTTATATGTGTGTTTTTTTTGTTTTTGATAAAAGGCTGGTTTTGTATGTGTTTAATTCTGAAGCAGGATTTGAAGTAACTTTCTCTGCTTTTGCTAGGCGATTAGAGTATGATGATGATTAGCTCAAATTCGGCACACTGAGCTAGTGAATAACGATAGGGAATTAGAGAGAGAGAGAGAGAGAGACAGCGAGAGAGGGGAGAGCAAGAAGAAGACTAGACAAACCAGGCGGGAATCCGTTGCGATTCATTCGCGTGCCCCACTGTGGTCAAGGGGTCGTCTTCATCGTCGTCGCCGTCTGGCGTGCGAACATCATCTATGTAACCAGGCTATATACAATATTTCTTAAATTAAATTATCAAAAAGAATTTCGCTAGTTGGCATGCCTAGCCCAAACTAGCCAAAATACCCGCTGCCCCGCCCCAGCACCAGCAGCGGCCTCAGCAGCAGTTTCAGCTCAAACTCCAGCTGCAGGTACCCCCAAAACGCAAACCAGTCTTTTCACGAGGAGGCAAAAGGAAATTCCGAAAATTTTCCCACACTTCTTGCGGCTGTAACAGCAGCAGCAGTAGAAGGCAACACACAGCACAGGCTACACAGCTACTCATATTTGTTTATGGCCACCACATTCTCTCTCACTTACTCTCTCTACCTCTCCCTCACTCTCTTTCTCTCGCTCTCTCTCTCTCTCTCTCGTTGTCTATGTGCAGATGGAGCACATGTGGTATTTGCCTCCGTCTGTTGTTGATGAGCTGCATTATATGGCTGGCAGTCTATCGGCATCCATGCACGAGGCCGTGGCCAATGTGGAGGCCAATGCCAAATGGGCAACCACTTGTTGCAGTTGCATATTTACCTTTCGGTTCTGCTTGTTGCATTTGCCTCTCTAAGGGCTTTTCACTTGGGCGTCTGAATGTGTGTTATTGTTGCGCATATTTGTTGCTGTTGTTGTTGACACCAATTCTATTTGCATACGCCCATTCTAGTGGCATGAACCTGCAATTGAAATATTGCATAGGAATAAAAGTCGGTGTATAATCTCGAAATGTGATTGCAAAATTTATTGAGAAGTTGGCGTATTTTGTCTTTAATTTAAATTGACTGTTTCTCATTTGTTTAAGTATTTGACACTTTCGCTAAAATCTTTGTTTAGCTAATATATTATTTCTGTCTCTAATAACCGGATGCATTTAAAGTGTTTCAATTGATTGATACATCAGCATTTATCATCAACAACATTATCGCCGTCGTTATTAGCGACAAATTACGCAGACATCGTTTAGCTACGCATAGTTTAGTTTATTACCTTGATTAGTTGCACTATAAGCAACACCTTTAACTGCCAACAAATTACAACTTTATTATGCCGCAAACGATGATGATGACGATGATGACGATGGCAATGATGATGACGATGATTGGAACATTGCATAGCCGGGCCCATCCATTCTGCTCCTTAACCGCCAGACGTAAGCCGGTCGCATAATTAATGAAGTGCAGCAGTTGCGAGGCCGGCTATAGCAACAATAACAAAAACAACACCAACGGCAAACGCAAACGGCAACAGCGACACAAATGAAGCTATTGCCAACTTGCAACTGACTGCTTGGCTTGGATACTTGGCTGGAGTCTAGGCTCCAACTCCGGCTCCTCCATATTTATACAGAGCGAACACGTTAAATAAAAGATAAGCGGCAAGAGAGGCGAGTGTCACGCGCTCCATAATTGCCAGCTGACGTCTGGTGGGGGATTGGAGAGTGGTAACGGGGAGGAAGCTGGGGTGGTAAGTTTATTCTAGCAGTTGGTTGCCATCGTTTGCCTGTCGCACTTCTACTCCAATAAACTTAAACTTCCGCCCCATCCAAACAAAATATTAGGAGCACATACAAAAGAACCGCCGAATCTTTTATCTTAAATAACAATTTCAAGGCATATCTGAAATAGAAAACTTAAAAAAATATCAATGTTATTAAATTATAATCATCCCGAATATTAGCCTTCTATTAAGCTCTTCTTTAGTTTGTGAAATATCTACAACTCAGTTATAGATAATACTTGTTTTCCAAACTCATAATTTTTTAGCTGCAATTATTTTTTATTACTCTTTTTCCCCATACTCCATTTCACAAAGAAACAATCAGTTTCGGGCAATTTTCTTGACTTAATAGCCTCGTTTAGTGCCAGCTTTAAAAAAAATAATAAAAATATGTTTGAAGCTCCTCATAAATTTTTGCTCTTTAAAGCAAAGTTGCTGTGTAATAAAATCTAAACTCCTACTCTGTATCAAGGCTACCATAAGCGATGCTTTTAGCAAGTGCGTTCCTACAATTCATTTTCTGTGCCATTACATAAGAGTACAATAATATGATCTCTTTTTTTTGTTCATATTTTTTTCCAACGGATATTGAAAGGCACACAATTGTGTGATTATTTTAACGAGATGCCTGGGGAAATGTACCAAAAGGCCAAAACACAATTCCAGCGGACTGATTCCAGGACAAGGGCACCCAATGCACTTCAAGCTTATGCATATATTCATATACATATTTTTTAAAATACAAATATAATTTTGAAAATTTGTATGCGAGTGCACGTCGTCGTTGTCGTCGTCGTCGTCGTCGTCGCCTCACTGTTCCCAAATGCATTTGTCAATGTCGCCAACGTGTCGCTGGCACAGAATGAAAGTCGAGGACTTCGACTAGCTAGACTAAACAAAAAAAAGAAGAAACTTTCGCCTGCGCCTGCAAATTACTTTGTGTTGTTGTGCTACGGGCGACCGACATGGTCAGATTAGTTATGGGTTAAGAGTTAACGAAGGGGGGGAGGGTAAGTGGGCAGTGGGAAATGCAAAATGGGGGTGTATATGGAGCTAGCCCCGAGGTAGTCTGCGAAATGCGTGACATGAAAGACGCGTCTGACTTGACTTCAGCTGCCCTATACCCAACGTCAATTTTCGTTTATGGCCTAAACAATAAATTCGTTTGTGGAGAAGGGCGGATGGGGGAGAGTGACGGGGGCAGCCAGTTGGTGGCAAATGAGTTATGAGTGTTGCACATGGTCCCGACACATTAACAAACTGTGACGAATGGACCAAAAAAAAAAACGAAGCAGCAGCAGAAGAGGTGACGATCGCAAAATGATCACGACGCAATATTTCTCAACAGATCTCAGTTTGGGGTTGGCTATTTGGGTTGGCATCAGCTTGAGCTCAACCTACTCAGCAATTATATGCGTACTCGTACTCAGACTCATACTCGTTTATTTGCAATTGCAATTGCAACAGGCATACTGCATTATACATTACGCACTTGTCGCTCTAAGCTGATCCAGCTTTGCCATGCCTGATTGCCATGTGAGGCTGTGAGGCACCATCGTAATTAAAATGAAATCAGCATACGGCTTAATTTTTCTTCTTCAGTTGGAAACTCGGGCTCTCGGATTTTAGATTTCGACTCGTCTGACTGCTTGTTGTTTGTCTAATGCGTAACATCGTTTGCTGTCGCTCTTCACCACTCAGTCTTACTACTCAGCCCCCTCCACACGGTGGACTCCACCCCTTTATGTTTTGGGTTAGACAGCCTCTTGCTCCAAATCTGTCCGTTCTCATAAATCTGTCTGACATTTTGCATGCCAGTCATCATGCTAAGGCATCAGCTGCTAACTCGCTATGGATTAATTTAAATCCTTTTTTTTTTTTTTTTGTTAAGAGAGTTTTTCCGAGGAATTTTTTTAGTCAAGTCTTATCCCACTCATACCGAAGAGATTTTAACGTACTTTGTATGCAACTAGCTGTAAATGCTTTAAACCAATTTTAAATGGTTTATTATTATTATTATTATTATTATGTAGGTATGTCACATAAAAACTTTTGTATGCATTATTATAAGTATAAGTTAAGTTTAATAATAATAATAAAAATTGTTTCTATATTATATTTAATAAATTGATTGCTGATTTATTTTTAACTAATCTTTTACATTTCAATAATATTATCAATCAGTATCAGCAAGCAAGAAACTTATCATTTTTTGGATAGATATAAGTATAATATGGAAGATGGATGATGATTTACACCTCGTTAACTAATATTTCTTGTTAAAATCATAATTAGAACTAAACAAACTGAACAACTATCCCATAGCTAAAACAGCAAATGGGAGTCTCTTGTGTCGTTGTCGAGTCCATAATCTTGGTGTTGGTGCCTTATTATGTTGACAGTTGATGTAATTGATAACATGGACTAAACTGTCATAAACTGTCGTAAACGATGTGCTCGATTGATCTTGATCTAGATTGTTCAATACAGACGTCACATGGAGCAAGTAATTTACCAAAAATGCGTACGAATGAACTTGTTGCATTTGCCAGCTACTCTGGCTATAAACAACGTTCTATCCATCTCTGCCTGAGGAGTGAGAGAGAGAGAGAGATGGAGAGAGAGAGAGAGAGAGAGAGTTATTATAGATACTAGGCTAGCCTTGTCGTTGCCTCCTTCAAAGTGGATGCTGTCGGCAGTCGGGTATCGGCTACCGGTGAACAACGTGTAAGGCCAGCCCAAAACTAAACAAGATGCCCCCTGGGCGCTGCCGTTGTAGAGTCCATTTCAAAAGACAGCGGCAGCTCTGTTGAGCTTTAGAGGCGACCTGGGTATCATCGATCATCGATCATCTGGCGCGCTCTAAAAATGGCTTCCAGCTGCGTAAGAAAACACCATCGCATGACCAAATCGCAATTCGCGCATTCGCAGTACTTTCTTCTGCTCGAGTTGTGATTGCGATTGCGATGAGCGGACAAGTATTTTTATTTTTATTATTTTTTTTTGCTGACAGCTGTTTGTCATATGGCAAATTTATTAGAATCAATATTATTATTACTATTATTTTCATTATTAAATATCAACGATTCGTCGTTTGTCTTAAGCAATTTCTTATTTCGTTATTTATGAGCTCAAGTTATGCCTTTTGGGTGTTTTGTAGAATTTAGTCATGACACAGTAAACGGGAGAGAGATAGATAGAGGTAGAGTAAATACATACACACATTGACACACACATACACGCACACGCACATACATATAAGTAATGCCAATTAATGACCAAATTAGTGAGGCACTCATGGACAACACTTGACCGCTTATGGCACGGGATTTTCTACTGATTTGGTTCGAATTGTGATTTATTTGAGCGCAATGTGAAGGCTCGCTTTGATTTCTTTGTTAGTAGTCATCGGCGAAAGTCGAACTAAACTAAAAACATTGCGATAGAGAACCAAACAACCAGCCAAACAGCCAACCAATGTGAAATGCATATGGAAGATGATGATGCACTCAAAACATACACACAATGTGCCGAATGCCTTCAATGTCATCTATTGCCTGCCATATTCATAGTTCTGCGCTCAAACATCAAAGCACTGCCTTTCATTTCATATCCCCGTAAAGGACACCAAATCAAGCTATCCCGCATCTTAGTCTCCCGGTCTCTCAGGCACGTAGTAGTAAAAGTTGCACACATACCATACAAGGGCCCAACTATTGCTGTGAAATATGATGTGGACTAGCTGCTACCAATAAAGAGTAATTAGCGCCTATAGCATTTGATATACCAAATTTGTGCACTCGCCATAACTGTTAACCTTTACAACCACAACATCAACAGCCACTTGATCATTTTGTACCACACATCTTAAAGGCAAACAGCGCATTTTTGTTTAAGCTAATTAAATATAAATTTATTACAAATTTAATGCTAATTTATTTTCTTTAGCGGTCATTAACAGTCTTCACACCAATCGGTTGTTTGGCGTTTACCTAATGATGTAATCAAAATAATTAACCATTCAAAATATATATAACATAATCATAATACTTTCAACAGATTCACTTGTGGATTATAAAGATCGAACTAACAAAACGTTTGCAAATGTTGTTTAAGCAATATGTCATCTATTATTCCCCGATATCCTGCCCCATTACGCGGGGCCTTGGCTATCATAGAATATCTAATACAGTCTTGGCTTGTGACACGTTTCGTTTACTTGCTTTCTGAAGATCTGTTAGCTTGATGCAGCTTGTTTCTCTAACTGGCTTACAAATTGAAAAACAAATTACTGTCATAAATGTCAGCATTACAACAACATAACAACAAACAATGCATCAACCTGATGTCAGCACAGGAAAAGTAAAAAAATGAAATGACAACATAACACAACACAATAAATTATGACAGTTTTGAGTGCATAAAGCAAACAAAAAACAAAAAAAAAAACACACAGTTCACTTGTTGCTTACTTTCAACGCACTCTCTTTGCCCGTCCTCTGCCATTATAAGCCACCATCAACTGGCGTCAAACTGATGCTGGATCGGATGGCCAACACATTCGAGCAATGCAAGAATGACAAGCAAAAAAAAATAAAAAAAAAAAAATTGAAAATTCTGCAAATGGCTGAAAAGCAGCGAATGCATTTAATGAAATCAAGAACAGCACCAGCAATCAAAAGGTGGAACAAAAAACAGCGCTACAACTAAATGATAACAAAAATCTAAATTGAATTTTGCCATAAATTGAATCAATGGCTTTAGACTCCAGACTCTTGGCACTGGACTTGCGGATCACTCGCAACTAATCCAAACGTAAGAAATGTCGGAATAACCGCTGCACTCGGTGACTGTATAAATTCTAAGATGAACGCATATAATATTAAGGCAAAAAACATGAAATAAATAAATCGAAGCGTACTCTATACACTACTTTACTGTAAACTTCACTTTTAAGTATACCGTACTCTACTCTACTCTAAAATATGAAAATTACTTTATAAATTTTATAAATTATTATTCTTTATGAACAGCTTATTTAAATAGACAATTAGGATATGGTTGTCAATGAGCTTTAATAAGAAAGTGAAATATTTTTTAAGATTAGTAACTATAAGTAAATCATCTATTTAATCTTTATTTGTATAAATTATAATATAATATTAATTATATATTTAATTATAATATTTATATTAAATATATCTTAAAAATCTTAATAATATCATTCTTTTTAATTTGCTCATAAAATCGTAAACAAAACTAAGTTCCAATGTTTATATAGTGAAAAAACTGCTATTAATTGGCAATCTTTTTTTTATTTATGGCGAAATTATATACAGAAGATATCTTATTACATAGTTAATATGCTCAATGCCACCCATTTTTTTCGATAAAGGGCATATAAAGCGTTGGGTGCCATTGTAACGGTGCAGCGCTGAGATTATCTAAGAGACAAAGCCTGAGATTCTCTAAACCTAAACAGCGGACTGAAAAGTGGATGGACACGACGGAGAAGGGCAAGGAGATGGAAATGGATACTATGGCAGTTGGCAGCTCTTGTGCAGCTCGCATTCGCAGCGTGGCAATCAATAACTTAAATTACAAAGTAATTGCACTGGCATTCACAGCACGCTGTAGCAGCTTCAGTTTCAGATCAAAGCACCAGGAGGAGCAGCACCTGAAGCAGTGCCTCTTGACTGCCGCTCGCTCACAGGCGGCGGCTGGTATCTGTGTCTGTCTTTCAGTCTTTCAGTCTGCCTGTCTATTTGTCTGGCTGTCTGTCGGTCTGGCTGTCCGTTTGTCGTCTGCTTGCCTGCCTGTCGTCACAAATGTTACACTTGATGGTAATGATGATGGACAGATTGGTACCAAAGTCAGTCAAAAGCGTTGCCGTTGCCAGATCTCTCAGATCTCAGATCTTCGGAGATCTCTCAGCTTAGCTGCGGCCAAGCCAATCCGGTAGCCGCTCTGTCAGTAAGTTGAAAATTGTTTTAAAATTGCTGTTGCATGTCTGAATGCAAGCAGATTGAATTACAAGCTTACCGCTCGGCTACACCTTCTCCTTCTACATCTACTCCTCCCTCTGTTCTGGCTCCTATCCAGTTGTTATTTTGGTTTTATTTTCCAGGCTAACCTGGCAACGGGCAACAACGGTAGCGATTCCAGTCCAAAATTAAATATTGCACATGTGCACAGCAGCCAAATATGATTGCGATTACAACCTGAAAATCAGTCAACACAAATATGGTATAATCTAATTTTAAGTGTTGACACATTTGATTTGAACAGCTGATCGCCTGATCGACCAAAATGAAACAACTACTTTATGGGCAAGTTGTTAACTCGACTCACCCATTTATACAATTTAGGAAGTCAGGTATTTATGTAATATATTTTAAATATATATTCCTTAGGGATTCACTCTTCCATCTTCCATATGTAATATTTACAAGTACATTAAGTTTATTAGGATGCCATTCTGACTATTATTGACAACTCAACGTATTTGAGTTTTGAGAAGATATTAACTAAAGCATAATTAACGACACTTGAGAAAACAACTCAAGAGGTGTATACAAGAAGTGAGAAATCAGGCACGTTTAAGATGTAAGTTCGTTGCACATTGATGAGCAAAAGCAAAGCCTATAATCCTGCAATGGTTTATGCTCAGCCACAGAAGTGAATCGCAATGTGTGAGCAATAATAAATTTCACTTGTAAGTGTAACAATTTGTATGTTAAACGCGCCCAGAAAGCGAACAGCAACTGAGCCGGCTGAGGACCCCAGGCGGCAAACAGGAGCCTATGAATGCAACATGCTGCTGCCCTGGGGAAGTCTATTGCAAAAGGCTGACTTTGTTACTGTGCCTGCGGCTTTTGCTATTTCTGTGATTGTGGCGCATCAGCAACAGTTGCTGCTACCAGGCGGTGGCGGCGGTTGCATTTGAAAAAGAATAGACAATTGTTTGGTTGCCGCACAACAAGTTGATGCTCGCTTTCTATATGCAACAAGCACAGTCTAAGTACAGACAGAGACTGAAACTGAGACCAGGCATGGAGCAAACAATATAATAATGCCGGACCGAACCGAACCAAACCGAACCGAACAAAAATAGATTTGTATCGATAGGCGGCTTCTCTGAAGCGCGCCTTGCGATTTGCAAATATTTTGTCATTGTGTGGCGAGATTTATGGAGTGGAGGCAGCAGCAGCAGCAGCAGCAGCGACAGCAGGCAAAATGCTGTACACTCGTCGATTGTTTCCAGGAAAACTTTGGCCAACAAATATACCGCTAACCACGTTACTTCTGCAACTGCAGACGTAGACACACATACATGGGCACATACACATATACACATACAGATACTCAAACTTCGCCGAGTGTTAGCCCATGACTATGTGACACAATTCTCACTCACCTGACAACCACAGCAGGCTGCTGCTGCTACCGCTGCTGCTGGCTGGGGGAGGGGTGGTTGTGGAGATGTTGCGGGGGCAGCGTATATTACAAGCGCAGCATGTTCAATACGAATGTGTCACGGGGCCAGCACGCTCAGCATCCACATTGACATCCACCATAAGGCATCCAGGCAACGCCAGCCTCAACTTATTGAGGCACAGTCACATTTCAAAGACGATATCTGCATGCCAAGGCTAAACAGCAAAAACTACTTATCTAAATGAATATTACCTTTTATGATATTCAAATGCCATATCCTAGAAATTTACTAAAATTCTCTATAATAAGCTCTAGCAAACTCTGTAATAAGTCCAAGCCAAGAAGCTTTAAAAGTTATTGGCTTTTATTAAAAGGCAAATTTAAAATATTCCAAGAAACTCAGTTGTCTTATAATATTTATTTGTTATTTGTTTTAGTATACATTAGTAAATTAATAATTATATAATTTTTACCAAGACCTACTCGTGCCCATCACTTGTATATATTCTTGGCCAATATCTATAGCAATCGATTTAGGTCTATATAATACCCAAGCTAGAAAGATTGTGTATGTCTTCATAATTCATATGTCCGTTTTATTTACATTTTTTTATCTATCTGTTTATAAATTGGAAACTTTATTGATAATACTAAATACTAGTTAGGTATCTCTATAGTCTTTGATAGTGTTAAGTTTGAGCACCGCTTAAGATATTAACTTTTAAAATTACAATCCTTAAATCTTAAACAGTCGCAACCTTCTTGATAACTTCATTTACTTTGACAGTAGCGAAACCGTGTAATGATTAACCACTCACAATCACAACAAGGAAAATAGCCCCGAGGCATTCACAATAATTACATTGCCAGTCCGTGGAACCCTGTTCGATCCAATGAAGACAAATGACCAAAATGCAAGCCATTACTTATCCACACTTAACACAACTCCGACTCTGGGTAAGTAATCAGTGTGTTTGTGTGTGTCGTCTTGTTGTTATTTTTGTATGTCGCGCTGTTGACTTTAGTTTTTCGCCTAAGTCATTCGTTTTGGTCTCCAGGCAAGTAAGGTGTTGCTCTGAGTAATTGGTCAGCGCTGCAATGTGATTTGATTAGCATGTAGATCATCATATGATCATCAAAATATGTATGCGACAGAGAGGCAGACGCAGATTGATAAATTACATTTTGGCGAATAGATTGTTACTGCTGCCGTTCAATAGTCGATCGCAGTGCAACGTATGCCATACACTGGTATAGATTGTATGGGCTATACATAAACATAAACACAGATATTGCCAATTGCTCCCAGGCAACAATTTAGCGCTGCACGGCAGTTTGTCGCCATTAGCGTCGAAGTGAAATCAAATGCCCCATCGCAGAGGTAGCAGCCAGCCAGCCAGAGCAGTTGAGCAGTTGGGCAGTTGAGCAGCCAGCCTGCTGTTTAACAGTCCCCAGTCTGATGTGGCCACAAATCTGATCGCCTGTGACGGCATTAGAAAAACATACAATACAAAAAGCAGACGCGGCCCCATACATTTGTGTCATTTGTATGCAAGAGTAACAAGCAAACAATCTGGAGGCGATCGAGCGGAGTCCCAGCAGATTAGCAGAGCTCGCGACCAGTCCAAAAGACCGCCCCAGTGTTTGAGACAGACACACCACACCAGATCAGACCAGACAACAGAGGCAGATGGTCTTCGGACAGCACACACACACACACACATCTAGATTCATGGGCATACACTCATACACACAAATACACACACACACACAATGAATGAATGGCTGGCGATCAGATCGATGCCAGAGCTCCATCGATTTAATTACAACAAACGCGTCAGCAAATTGCCTGACGCGAACATTTGCACACTTTGAAAGCAAAGCAAACAGCAAAATCACAAAATCACCAAAGCACAAAACAAAAAAATAACAGCAAAAACTAAAAAACAGAAAAACCAATGCTGACATCGGTCTGTGTTGCCTCTGGGAAGCCACTAGACACTAGTTACACTGCACTCCATTGCCGGTCCAGGACCAGATCCAAGTCCACTCCATGTACCTTGAGCGCCATCGAGTTAACAGCAAGTGGCGGTGAAATCGCTTTGATCTAAACTCAAATCTTTGTTTTGTTGACTGTTTTCCAGCTGCGCTTTTGGCATTGCCCTCTTCTTGTTATTGTTGCCCGCTGTTTCGAGTGGATCTGCCTCTGAATTTTGCAGGCTCCCCTCTTGTGTTCTCCCTCTCCGTTGCCAAACTCTCAACGTTAAATGCCACCAGGTTCACTTGCTTTTGCAATTGAATTACATACGCTGTGAATGACATTGACGGCATGTATGAGATTGTATGCGTGTGTGTGTGTATTTATTGGATTTACCATCGATACGTATTGAAGGTGTGAAAGGTGTTTGGTTTTGACTAATTGTTGGATTAAACTGACGAATACAAAGTGGAAATGTCTTAAAACGAAACGATTGAAGTATGAAGTAAACAGACCCTAATTATTTAATTATCGGGCTTATAAAAATAGGATCATACTTGAATATTTTGCAAAATCTAAGCATTTACTTAACTTAATTACTCTTTGACCATATAATCAGATACAAGTACAGATGCAGATGCAGATACAGATATACATACAGACACACATGCAGATACAGATCTAGATACAGATACAGATATAAATATCGATACAGATGTAGACATATGGTATAGCTATAGATGCAGAAATAGATAAATTTATATATGAAAAATAGATACATATACAGATACAGACACAGATACAAATCCAGATGCAGATATAGCCTAGAACCACATACAGACACAGGTACAGATGCAGATAAAAATACGACCAACGATACATATGTAGAGGCAGATACAAATGCACACACAGATAGAGATTCAGATACAGATACGGATGCGGATATAAAATGGCTAAAGAGCAACAAATTCACTGTTCGCACACTCAATATACAATGAAGCGTTGCGAATTTCGAGTTGGCCTTTAACGCCTGGCAAACATGTCATAACAAATTGATTGCTATATAATGAACTTTATATTGTTCTGAATGAGTTATGCGTAGCAAATGCAGTTAACAAAATGAAAACTGTGCTGACAGCTCGAAGAACCAAGTCAGAGTTAGGCAGACGCCAAAATATCGATTGTGATTGGAATAGGGATGGCGACTTTAGACATTATTTATGGATTTTCTTCTTCTTTTATTTTCACTGACTAGACAGAAGGTCATTGTCATTTGCAGTTGTGGAACTGTGCCATTATGTGTGTCGCTGCCTTTGTTGATCGGTGTTTTGTTGTTGTTACCCAAAGCCAACGAAAATCGGCATTAATCAATAAATTTGTTTGGCTGCCAGCGTCGACACACCGCATAGTCAACCCTCTGGACTAGTAAACAGGCATCAGGACACATTATAAACTATCTGCTAAACAAAGAGCAATGTTTTCTATTAACAAAGGCTATGAAACAACAGATAATGGCATGTGCTTTAGATGGTTCCACAATTCCACAATTCTGCCCTTTATGTTGTGACATAACTGAAACTGATGACAAACTGAATGCAGCGGGCGGACGGACCGAAAAGGGCAGCTGGGCGTCTATACAATCAACTCTCAAGTGGTTAGGGGATGGCTGACTGCTAACCCGCTTTATTCGGAAGGTGTTACTATCGATGCTGTGCATAATATACTAGTTACTCCTTAATTTACACCTCATTAAACCCAAAGTTGAAATGAGAATGTGCGAATGGTCAAATGATTCGTATAACTAACCACCGTGTTTATAGATCCAATTGTTGAAAACAGCGCAGAGAGTGTGAGAAATTGGAAATTAAAGAAGTATCTTCCATCATTGTTTTTGAAGATCGGATCAGTTTTCACGAAATTTTAGTCGATTTGAGAGATAATTTTAAACTCAATTTCGACCAAGAATAGCGTTTTTAACTGTAATTGCAATATTAATCTAGATCTCAATCCATGCATTTTGAAATCTGTTGAGTTTCGACGAAGTAATGCAATTGGAAAGTTTTGAACCGAAGTCAAGTCAGGTTGTGATTTTGAAACAAAAATCGCCTTTCTAACTTTGAATGCAGTATTAAAGTGGGGACCAAGGCATGATTAAAAAGATCTTGCCTTAAAAAATTTTTTAAATTATATCGAAGTTATGGCAATGAAAAGTTTGGAGAAGTCGATTTTTAGGAAAGAATTTTAACATGAATTTCAATTAAGAATCGCGTTTCTAACTTGAATGCAGCATAAACCTAGATACCAAGCTATGATTAATAAGTCATTGCTCTTCAAAATAGGTTGAATTGTGAGTAAGTTATGGCAGTGGAAACCTTGGAACCGGCCACAAGTCAAATTTTTGGAAGAGCATTTTGTTGGAACCTAAGAACCTGAGAATACGTTTAGTTATGGCTTGTTTTGCTACTCTCTTCATGGAGTATGTGGGTGGAGGAGGGCTTAGAAGCAATACTAAAATTCCTGATTATACCAAGACGTACGCATGCCAAACATAGTCCGAATATCTGCGCGTATATAGAGGGGGGCAAAAAAAGTGTGAAACGCATGCGCAAATGTGCGATAAAAGTGCAAACGGCTACATTGAGTGGTGCGATGTGAGTGGACGGAGGTGTTGCGGTGGTGCATTGAAAATGCCAACGTAGTCTTCGTCGTTGTCGCTTGGCTCTGCATCGGTTTTGAGAGTTGAGCGGCGACAATGTAGCCAGCGACTGGTGCCAGTTGAGTTTAGTTCGCTGTTGAGTTCAAAAATGGTAACAAACGATTACATCAATTTATGCGCGCAAACACTATAAAGTAATTTTCAGCTCAAAATAGTAATGTGCAGCACTTGGAGCTACTACAATATGGAGCTGACAATGGCCAATGTCTATTGTCAGTTGCCGTTTCCAATTTCGTATCTGTATCTGTATCTGTATCTGTATCGGTTCGGTATCTGTATCTGTGTGAATGTGAATGTTTGGCTTTGTATCTGTATCTGGTTGCGCATTGATGAGTGTTTGTGGTAATTGTTGTTGAGCATATGGATATGGGATAAGCGCGGGGCATGTATTAATTAAGTTGCCTCTTGCTTGTGCCAATAATAATTCAAAATGTTTAGCTACCAGCTACTAGCAACAATTGCAAACATGCAACAACAGACGCTAGTCGGAGCGGCAACATGTTGCCAGCTACCTGAACATGCAACATGCATAAAAGGAACACAAACCGTTGATGATGATGATGCTGGTTTATAAAAAGAAGAAGCACCACAGCACTGGAATCAGATAAACTAGGCGCGTAGTTTGCACTAATAACAACTCAATAAATAATAAATGCTACATTCACTGCAGCCAACAATAATAAACATGCGCATCTTTATTTTTATTTCGATCTTTTATTTTTTATTTACTTTTTACGTCTTATTTGCCTTTAGCAAATTTTCTTCTTTTATTTGTTGTTGTTGATTTTTTGTTTGCTTCCCACAGCCGCCGACAAAAAATCGAACCTGCAAATGGGGATTTCCCTGCACCCCTCACCCCTGACCACGTTGTGTTTGCCTGTTCGATCTTGTTCCCAATTGCGATTTGTTGCCGGCAACATTTTGTGGCAATAGCAATCAACTGCTGCAGCAACATTTTGTTGTAACCGGCGCAAAATTTATGCTAATATCCATTATGTCCAACATGTTATACTTTCTATACCCTAGAATCAAAATGCACAAGGATATGATATTCCAAAGCAAAAAAAAAAACACCATATGCTCATTATTATTAATATTCATATATTATGTATTTGTGTGGGTTCGATCAATATTATCCTTGATGATCTGAGTCAGTTCTATAAAACTCTTTATCGAATGAATTTGTCATAATATTCTTTGAACCATAATTTTAATTTTACCATCTTGTTTTTAATTTTCCCTGCTCAGCATTCCAAATATTATTATTAAAAAAAATATATATATATTAAAATGTTTCGTTACTTTTGAGGTTTGAAGTTTATTTTTAAGGACTTTTTCCTTTTTTTTTTGTCGATACGATATACAACTGATATATAAGAATTAATGAGTTATAGTAATATCGCTAATTAATTGATTTTAATATTCCTATTTTTATTTTGTTAAGAACTCCAAAATGTTTAAAGTAAAAATTTTTTTTTCTTATGTGATCCTTACAGGTTGGCGTCACGTGCAGCATGCCCACTATTATTATTAGTTTTTTTTTCTGCTCCAATGCTGGGCGTTAACTTGAAAATTGCTGGTTGCCTGTTGCAAGTTGCTTGGCTGTTGCAAGTTGCGCAGTAGCGCAAGTGTTGAGCTCTTAATAGAAAAATCGGAACGCCGCCGCGGTTGCCGTTGCCATTGCCATTGCCACAGCACACCACATATACAACATATAGTTCGCGTTCTGTGGGCGTCTGTGCGGCAACGGCAACGGCGGCATCAGCTCCTTGGGAGCAGCAGCATCTGCATGCGATGCTGACGTAAATCAGAAGGTGTTATCGTCTGCATAAATATTGATATTGTTGGCGCGAGTGATAGCCGGCGTTGCGCTTGCAGCAGTAATTGCGGGCTCCATTTCCACATCCATATCCACATCCAGCTTCAGCTTGGGAAAATTGCCATTGCCTATAGTCACACTAATGTTGCCGCTTAGGTGCGCCTAATGGTTGTGTGTGCTTTTGTGTGTAGATGTGTGTGTGTGTGTGTGTGTGTGTGTGTGTGTGTGTATGTGTTGCCTGTTTCCCTGGGTAACGCCTACTTCATTGGCAATTGCTTTGGCTTTGGCTTCGTTTCGCCTTTGGCTCCATCGACAATTTAGTGATTGAGATTAGGAGGTGTAAATGCGCTTTGAAATTAATTTGTTAGCAACAAATTAAATTTTTATTATTAAAATGCCTTGCGTGTGGTTTATAAGTTATGGTTTGTGGTATGAGTTAATGTTCCGTTATTCGAACTGACTAGTGAAAAAAAAGGTTTTATGCTGTTTGACATATACTTGAATTTCAAGCTAATGCAAGGAGAGAGTACAGAGTTAGATCTCTGATCCATTAGCATAACCATGACATAAATGAAGACATTTTCTTGTGTATTTTTTCGTTTTTTTATTTTTTTATTTGTTTTTTTTGTTGGTTTTTTTTTGGCAACAAGCAAATATCAACATCATGATGCCAATAATGGGAATCAGAGCACAAAGGCTGCTAAAAATTTTCCCAGCTTTTATTATCGCAAAGCGATCTTCACTTAACATTGTAATAGTCTCAAATGTTGCGGTTTTCTCTGCTGTTGTTGTTATTGTATTGAATTAAATTAAAATTCAATGACAGTATTTGCAGAGGGTGGTTTGAAGACCGGGTGGCGGGGAGGGGGTGTGGGGTAGCACCTACGATTCCGCTTGCTGTCGTGTGCAACGTTTTGTGGCGCAAATCAAAATGAAATCACGGACAAAAGAACACGCCAACCAAATCCAAGTCCAAGTGGCTGTCCAAGATCCCAAGAAGCATTCGCGAGCAATTCGTGACTCAAATGAACCGCAGAAAATCATCATCATCGAACAAGCAAACAAATAAAAAAAAAACAGTAGCCAACACAGAGGAGGATGGGAGGTGGGCGCCATGACAAAACAAGATCAGTTATGGTAATGATCATAGCAGATATTGAATACCCTCCATTGGACATAGAAAAAGACATAGACACTGCAGAGAACGGCATGGTTTGGGGACAACAACAACAGCAACCACTGCTACTGCTAAGCACCACTTGAGGTATCCATATGCAGCACATTATGTCTGGCGACAAGCGCAACGAATGACAAATCCGCTCGAGAGTTGGACGACAGACAAATGTGAACGGGGACTGGCGGCAAAAATTAAAAGCTTTTCTGCGCACAAGGGAAAAACTCGGCGAAAAATTATAAATTTAGGTGGAATGTCAACGTTATCGCCGCGCTCATATCTATTGGATGCATCTGCAGCAATAGTTGCCGTAGTCGCAGCCACAGTCTGTCCCCAGCTCAGCACAGCTCAGCTCAGTTCAGTTCAGTTCAGTTCAGCTCAGATGGGGCATGAGGCATTTAGGCATTTGCATGCCGCTAGAGCTCTCTGGCTCTCGGCCTTAACTGCCGATCAATAATGGCCAAAAGCATTTGGTAGGTGTTTCATGGTAGCCACCAAGTCACCAAGTTACCGCCAACAATTGGCATCGCCCGTTGGGGCTGGCAAATTAAACTGTCGAAACTATTTCATGTCCAATGCGCGATTTGGCAAACAATTTGTGACATTTGAATGGACGCTCCATGACAATTGTGGCTGCCTTTTAGCCAGTTTGCCAATTTTTTTTTTATTTGTAATTTTTTTCTTTCAGTGTTTGATACGCTTTCGGCACCGCTCACAAAGATTCTATTTGAATTTTTGGGTGGGGTTTGGATTTTGGTGTGGGAAATTGTATTAGAGTTGTATTCTGCAGAACGTTTAAGCAACAGATCATCCTAGCATACACAGACTTTTGGCAAATATTTATTTGTTTCAAAACCATAAGAAATTTTCCAAATTATCCATTCTTATTTAGATTGAACATATTAGTTTAACTATTAAAAGACTACAAGAAAGCCATTTGATGGAAGTTATTTGTAATTTACGATTTTGTAAAACTATTTTTATAAAGATATTTTGAGTTTGTCTTACACAAATCTCTATTGTTAATTGTCAATGTTACTTTTTAATTCGACTAAAAACTAACATTTATTTATATACTTATATAAATGAATCAAGTCTACAGATCGTTGGCAAAAGAGATAATCAATAATCAGAACTAGCAGCAATGTAAAGTTTGTACGAACATGGAACAGTGATTAAGATTAAGTGCTGATCTGATTCTGTTCAACAATAGATAATAGATAAATGTATACAATTGGTTTGGTTGCATCTGGATCTGGATCTGGATTTGGATCTTAAGGCCTTTTCATGCTGCTGTCCAAGCGAAAGTCAAAGAGCATTTTGTAAAATGTCTCACGTTCTGATTTTTAATCTTGACCAGAAGCAATTGCTACCTTTCTAATGCGCGTTTTTATTGGCTGACACAGCTGCTGTTACTGTTGCTGTTGTTGTTGTTGTTGTTGTTGTTGTTGTTGTTGTTGTTTAGCTGATGCCACTTGCGGCAACTGCCACACGGCGGCACCACGGTGGCACCTCAGTATCGGCACCTCGCAGCTGGAATTGTTGTATGGCTGAGGATGGAGCTGCTGCTAAAGCTGGAGCGTCTGGCGTGTCAATGCCAGCATAATTTGCTTGCAACATTCAAGTACAACACACGAAGCAAACTTTTCTTTGCTCTTCCCCTGCTGTCACTCTCTGCAACTGCAATTGAGCATGCAATTTTCTGAGAGTGTGTGTGTGTGTGTGTGTATCTATGTGTATGAGTGTGTGTGTGTGTGTGTGCTAATTTTGTGTGTGCAACATTTTGCCGACCCGCATTTAATTTGCGCTCATTTTAATGGCAACAGCCAAATGCAAAACTCATGTTCCACATTGTGAAAATGCACGCACTTTGGACCCCAAAACACTAGATACACACACGGTGTCTGTCTGTGTGTATGTGTGTGTGAATTGGTTGGAGCATTAGTGTCTTGTTTACAGTGCCTGCTAACAGTTTAAACCATAATTGCCCATTTACAAAACCACTGCAATAAGTGTAGCAGCAACTGGAAGCTCAGTGAACACAAGACTCTAGTACTCAGTTTATAAATGACTTTTCTGATTACTTTAGTTTAATGAGTTCTACCTATGCACTTAATCATTGATTACACTAACTTGCATGCAGGCTGTTTTCCCGGCGGAAGCAATTGGCCTTTTTGGGAATATCTTTAGGTATTAGTTTTAGCTTAAGCTGTGACTTGAAATCTATTATGGAATGTTTAAATTTGAGCTTTGAAAGAAGGAAAATTTGTAATAGCCTAAGGCGGTATTGGATCTATATCTATATAGTAACCGCATTCACTGCAGAAAGGGTATATGTGTGTGCATTTGCTGCCAACATAATGCGGCTCATAAAGTTAGCATTTTGAAGCCAAATATGCTTCGGGCTGAATTCTAAGATGCAGCTGATCTTCAATATGAATCACATTTGAACAGAAATCGTTGCTCATATTTGTATTTCCCATGCATTCATGACCAGTAAAGAGAAATAACAAAAACAACAATAAAAAGTATGCTTTTTGGCATTAAATGTCAATATGGCAAGCCTTTTATGAGAATTGTAGCGAACGCATTTGTGTGCTCCATATTAAGGATTATTACTCATTTGCTAACCAAAACGGGGCACAATTGCAAACGATTACCAGCCGCTGATAGACTAAACTGTCAATCGATGGCGAGTCTGTGCAACAGCAGCAGCAACAACAACAACAACACTAACACCAGTTACAACAACAACAAGAGCAACAACCAAATTAGTGTAACAATGAGTGCAATATTCGATTGAGAGTCTTACCAGCACTTTTAATAGCACATGTACATAATGTCAAAGTGTCCCGCACAAGTTGGCAACAAAGTTTTGTAGTTGTTTGTTTTGTTTTTTTTTTTTATTTGTGTATTTTTAATTAACGCTTTTGCAACAAACTTGCTATTAGCCAGATTTTACAGCCCGTGCTTCTTTGCAACGCCCGCATTACAAATAACAGGCGAGTCGCGACGAGATCTCAATAGCCACTTTTTTGTTGGAATTTTTAGTAGTAGTAAAAATTGTTAAATAGTCTGCGGCGGCCCAAGAGGTTGGGCAGCAAGCAGCGGCATTAACGCACTATATGCATAGATGCTTCAACTAAAAAAAAAAAAAAGTGAAGAAAAAAATAGAAAAGTGAAACCACTTTGCCATCATTACCAAGCACATCTCTAAACACAACCAGCTACGGTTCGGTTCGGTTTTGCTTTAGTTCGGTTCGGCTTGGTATTTCGCATGGCGTCTCACAAACTTTTCATCATTTGAGCACCTGATGAAGTGCTATTTTGGGAAACATTGTTGCACCTGCACCAGAAATCCATCAATCTGCATTGTAGTCGTAGTAGGTGAGCTACAAATGTTGTTTGCATCTCAAATGGCAATTGACTGCTGCCTTTGCGTCTAGCCATTATAATTGGCATATTGCTGCTTGGCTGGCTGCTTATTAACTCGTTGATTTATGCCTGCTTTCAACTAATTGCGAAACGTTCAGCTGCATTTGATGGATATGGTTGCCATTTGCCAAAGACGAAGCGCTGATCTTAAATCCCTCAGATGCCGCAGCTAAGTGATTTAAGGCATCAGCATGCGTGTTTAGTTTATAATTACGTTTTTGGCATCCCTTATACGGCAAATTGAATGTGTTTATTAAATTCATTAACTATATGGCTTCTGGGTTTTCTAACTGGAATGTACAATGTAAAAGGCGTTGTTCTTATATGCCCGCAATATGAATAATATTTGTGATTTCAACTTAAAAGTGATTTCAATAAATTTGCTTAAAATTAAATGAAACTGATTGTGGTTTGATCGTTTTATTGATATAAAAATTTCTCTAGACTTTCTTCCATTTAATTATATATAATCTTCAAATAATTGCATAATTATTTATGGTAATTTTTTTTTCGGCACAAATTGAAACATTTAAAATTCAAAAGAAGTCCCTCTCTATTTATTTCAAAATACCAAGTGCTTAGAACAAGATTAATTATCTTAAATCTACATTGCTTCACATAGCACCCCCTCCGTATATAGAACTTATCGTATATCAGCCTTAAATAATTCACAGTTGGGCGTCGCTTAATCGGCGGTTCTGCTCTCTGTTGCTTGTGCCACAAATTTTTGGCATTGCCGCTAAGGCAATTGCAGCGGCGGCAACTCACCTTAGAGGTTGACAAAATCGTGTTTGCCCGATTGTTTGTCCATGGCGGAGTTCCGCATTGAATTGCTGTAAAAATTGGTCGGCGGGTCGGCAGTCGAACTATGCAGCCTCCAGCTATTCAATTCTCATTGGCAATCTTCGCATCTTCTAAAACCCGAATGTGCAAAAACATTTTAATGAATTAAAACGATCAAATGGCAAAATACTACAGCAATAATTTTGTTCATTTCTTCCGCAGCCACTTACTAAAAGTGATTAAATCATTGAGACAATCTTAATTTCAGGCGACATAATGACATGACATTAATATGACCAATTTATATAAAATAATGTATATAATATAATATAGTTTTTCTTTTATATATTTAATAAGGACAGAGTACCTTATGTATTTTTTTTCTGAAATAATCAGTCTAAATAGATAAAATTTAGTAGTACTTTTCAGCTTAGAGTATGCTATGCGAGTAAAATATTTCATCTTCCACATAATTTGTTATAATTGGAAAAGTCTCTCGAGCTTAAAGACCTAATGATCTGAGCTCTTAATTCCTATAGCATTTGAGGCTTGAATTTAAAATGTGGCTTAGGCTTATCAAACTCAGAACTAACTAGCAATAAATTTGCAATTCGATTAGTGCCCCATTCGCTTAATGTGTCGATTAGTTGCAATATATATATATATTGATATATATATGTATATATATTGGATTGCTAATAAGGCAATCTGCAGAGCAATCAAATGTCAATACACATACATAAACTGTCAGATTGGTTGGAACCAAATGCAGCCATTTATTACATCTAATATGCAACTCAAGTCCGCCTAATCCTCTACAGCAGATAAAATATTTGGTGCCATTTCGATGGCTGCAACATGAACAAAGCCACATCGTAAACTCCACATTGCCTCAGGTCTCAGCTCTCATACACAAAATATGCATATGTATCTGCAAATGGGGAATGGGGAATGGGGAATCGAGATGCGTATATATATTTAGTCCGTTCCGGTTTTGGGGAGTAGAGCTGTTTTTTCTTCTGCTATATGTTGTTGTTATTGTTGTTGCTGTATGTTGGCATAGTGCGAAGAGCAATGCAAGGGATTCGAAAAATTCCCAGGCGTATGGTGCCGCCGAGCAAAGATGACCATCTAATAAATTCAACTAATTAATGGCGAGTATGAGAGCAGCAGTCGCTGTTGCAGTCGCCGCAAAGATTGACTCTTGGCCACGTTGGCTGGTGCATCGATGCGGCTGTGCCTACATTAGCAAAAATCTACATGATATTGAGATGCCGATGGCGATGGCGATGGTCAATGTGCTTGGAGGTTGTTGAAGGTTTGGAGCATTGTCGACCTGGTCTGTTTGCCGACCGTTTGGCTCAAGCGCACACCTGAATTCCTCTGAAGCCAGGCGTAGATCTGCTCATTACCGTGTCAGCGGAGCGTGGCGGCAACGTCCTTAGATACAGATTTCTTATCATTAATTAAACTTAAGCATGTTAGCTACCGTGTTCACTGATATCAGGCGCACTTGGCTCCCCCATCTCTGCTTGAGGCCCAACCGATTGATCGAGCATCTTCTTCACTGCCAGCAACAGCAGCAGCGGCACACGCCTTATCGCAGACATGCAATCGCCACCAGCAGCTATTCCTCTTCCTCTTCTTCTTCCTCGCATCCACCTCTGGACGGATAGACGGACACAGTGGGGGAGGCATTGGATTGGTTGGCTTCTGACATGGAAACCCTTAAGTGCGTGACTTTATTTATTAAGGAGTGTATAATAAATATAAATAGAATGAATTAGTTTCTCAATGTTTAAACTTAAATGGCATATAATTAAAAAAATAACTATAATTAAATAAATAAATAACGATTTATGCCAAGTTTCCTATAAAAACGCCTCAGTTCAGGACAATTTTAAACAATAATTATCAAATTCTTTCCCAGTCTAAATATAGGTTGGCTAAATCCAAAAGACAAAGCAAAGAAAGTCTACGACTTATATATACATAATATATAAATAAATATAAATATTTCCGACATAAAAGGTGAGATTTGATGTCCAAAAATTGCTGCCTTTAGCTGCGTTGCATCTCTGCTGCCGTTGTCAACAATGTAATTTATCAGGCAAGCGACATAATTACCTGCCACTTATGGCAATAAAAAAAGCAAAGAAATACATCCAGCCCATGGACAGCAAGAAAACACAAACCGGGACTACTGCCACTGGCAACTGGAACTGGGAGTCAGCTCGGGCAAAGAGGTAACGGAGATACATTCAAATGCTGTCCGCAAGCAGCCGTGTTGCTAACAGCTGAAGGATTTATGTTCTTGCAAAACGCTCCAAGGCGCCTAACAAGTGAGCCAATGACGACGACGACGACGAAGCTGCTCCTCGAAGCGATAGAGATTGATCGTCCGTCGTCGGCGGGCGGTGTCCGGTTGTCTGTTGCATTGGGGCTGGCAATGGGGCGTATGTGCAATGGAAATTTCCGCCATTTGGCTGCCACCGTTTAGCGCCTTCCTCCAAGTTGCAACTGCAACTGCAACCGCAACCGTTTCCCACACCAGCTGCGGCACGTTTCGCTTTGATCTGTGTGTGCTAGGAAGCTGTGAAGTGCTTGCAAATCTTCAGCAGCAGCATGCTGTCGTTGTTGTTGTCGCTGTTGCTGCTGTTTCTGGAAGCGTTGACAAGTCACATGAGCATTGTGCTGGGCTGTTGCATGCAACATTGCGGCTATTGTTTGTGATGAATTCAAGCAGGGCGGCTGCTTGGGATTCATTGCATTGGTCAGCCACGAGGCAAGGGGCAGTGAGAGTGAAATCATGTTTGGCTTAATTCAAAGTTTTAATTCGTTAAGAGCTAAGCGTAAAGATAGATTCGGAACCTATAATTAAGTGAATAATTCAAGTTATGCTAAAATAACAGATTATATATTTAGAATTACCCATTTTGAATTCACCAGCAATTTACAAATGTAAGGCATATCCAACTAACGTTGTAGGTCAAATGTACACACGTATTAAATTAATGATATTAAATGAAAGGCAACTTTGGTTTATCCTTGGTGTATCCTTCGAGCGCTGCTACTTGATTAGTAAAGCGGCGGAATATTTAAACTAGGAGAATTAACTCATTACTTAGATTTAATAAATAATGTACCTTATTTCTATTGAAGATTTGTAAATATTTGGCATTAATTCAATGTAAATGAATTAAATATTAATAATTTTCCAACCAAGTATCTGTGGAAATTGCTCTAAATATATGAATTATATTGTATTACAGCATTCAAATAATATTAATAGACTACTTTTATTTTGACCCGTTGAACCCACCTGTTTGTGGCTATCAAATGCCGTTAGATTATGCTTTAGCTGACTTCCTAGTGCTGCATGCAACAGAGAAAGAAATGAAGAAAAATAAAAACATATCCAAAGAGAACAGCAGCCAGACAAATTCATATTTTATTGGCTCTGTCCATGCCCGGCGAGGCATTAACAAACAATGCAACAGCAGCAGCAACAACAAATGCAACAGTAATAACAACAACAACAGAAATAACAACAACTACAACGAATGCAATGCAAAGCAAATATTTTCACTCTATGGATGTTTTTGTGGCTGCTTATTGCCTAATCTGAATTCAGCTTCTGGTTGCTCCTGGTCATTGTTGTTGTTTTTGTTGTGTTTGCCAAATTGCATTTTGAACATAATTTTCATATGTCGGGTTAGCAGTTATAATCACGTTCACAGCTCGTTAGGCGGAAAGAGAGAAGCTCAGCCACAACCCACCTGTAGCCGACTGTTGCAAGTTGCCTGTTGATAGTTGCCTGTTGCCAGTTGCCTGTTGACTGTTGACTGTTGCCTGCTTTGGCCATAATTGTTCGGGCCACATATCGTACATAAGAGGCCATCAGCATCACCATATTGACCATTACCCGAGTGCGTTTGCATTTTGTGCATCTTCATCGATTTCACCACTTGGCGCGCGGTGCATAATTGGCCAGGCCGGGTCAACAGAGCCGGCGGCAACACAAGCAACACAGCCAACATACAACTGGCCAACAACACGTTTTTTTTTTCATTGTTTTTTTTTTATTTTTTGCTGATGATTACCGATATTGCCAGGCAGCGAGAAATGCGTTGGATGCGTGGAAAACTTTTCGCGCACCATCGCAACATTTTCCAGCCAAAATCTGGTGGCGGCTAAAACAAAAATAGAAGAAAGACACAAAAAAAATAAAGAGAAGCGCTTGTCAGGAATTCCCCATTCGAATAACGATGCACTCGCGATGCACCCGCGTCTTGGCCAGGTTGGAAATGGAAGCGGGTTCCACCCGCATTTCTTTTTGTTGCAAACAACAAAACGAGATATCCGTTGCCGTGCTAATGATATATAATTTGATTTTTTACAGCTACTATTTTTATAAAGCCAAGCTGGAAATTGTTAAGAATTGTGTTTTCATTTCAAGTTTGTCATATTTTATTTTACAAAGTTGAACATTTTTATATTTTCTGTCACTGTCTAAGCATTGTATTTAAAATAGCTACTTGAAGTTATAAAATTCGATATTAAGTTAATTGCTTACTTTTGTTTGGTTTTATTTACAATATGAAACTTTTTATGACCATTTGTAAATAAGTTGACTAAATTATGCATTAATTGAATATTTGAATGTGCAACGGCAATAACAATTTTTAAAGTGTCAATTCCGCTAATTGCTAGCAATTTATTAGTTTTACAACCAGTAGATAAGCAAGTTCAAATTAGGCGCCAACTAGTGGAAGCTGCTCGCTCACAGCGTTGCCAGCTATGCACACGTTGTGGCAGCACTGCATCCGTTCTTGTGCAACACTTTAAATTAATGATGTGGCAGCACTGCATGCTCGACTGTTACTGAATAACTGTTGGTTGTTAACAGCAATTGCTGCTGCTGTTGCTGCCGGCCAAGCAATACCAATACCAACACTTATACGCACCACCACCAAACGGCAAAGACGTCAACGCCAACGCTGACGCTGACAGTGAAAGCTTTAGTCAAGCGTAGCTTCGTGCTGGCGCTTGCTCGGCATTGCATTGCTTCAGTTTCAGTCGCTGTTCCATTTCTAACGGTAACAGGTTCGCTGCGCGCTGTCGCTGACAAAGCTTGCGTCTCCGTCGCCGCCGTAGTTGTCTGCTACACAAACAATAATAATAAAAAAAAGCGCTAGACGAAATAATAATACTTGTTAACTGACTCGCTGCAGCTACCGCAATTGCAATTTATGTTAGCAGTGTGTGCCTATTATTAAAAAAAATAAATTTAACTGCAAACTTTTAGCATTTAATAATAGCCCAAAGCCAGAGTGTAATGAAATAAAAATAAATTTACAGCGAAAATCCTTAGGAAATACACACATACACACGCGTCGCGTAGTTAATGTGCTTGTGTGCGTGAGTGTATAGAAATGCTGCTTCAGTGCAGCAAGTTTTAGCGCATGCGCAAAACGCCATCTATCCAAAGTTGCTGTCAACTTTAGCATTAATTGTTTTTCGTTAAGCCAAAAAAAGCAGTTAAATTTACAAACACTCAATCGACAAGGTATGTATAAAGGAGAAGTTGTGGGTGGGGGGAGGCGGGGGGTTTGTGGAGTAGATGGCTTATTTTGTTTATTAATTTCCAACATTTGAAAACTAAGCTCTGCTTGGCGATGTGATCAGCGTCGTTTGTTTAATTTGCCACAATCCACAGCCCACAACACCCAACAACCAGTCAAACCAGCCGCAATCGCACTCGTATGAGCCACCCGCTGCCCGCTGCCCGCTGCCCGCATCAACTACTCTCATCTCTGCACCTCCACCCGCACTTTTACTACGCGCGCTTGCCGAAAAGCTTTTTCCAGTTGTGGGCTCTCTGCAGCAGCGCTGTCTGTCATTAGCGTAAGCTTTTTCTTTCATTCAAGAGCGTCGTCGTCGTCGTTTCTGTCGCCGTCGCTGTCGCTGTCGACGTCGTTATGTTGCGTGAAAGTTAATTCCGTTTACTATCGGCATTCATCAACATCATCAGCGTTGGCGTTGGCGTTGCCACTTTGCCATCGTACCCTTGGCCCTTCACTACGCCTTACTTTTACCTTTTATATTCGCCACCTGTCAAAGCAGCGTCCTTCGAGCAGCAGTAGCGTTTTGCCGGCTTTTTTTGTTAAGCATTTAAGTCATAATTGACATGCATTTAACGATATGTGTTGACAGATAGTCGTAATTTCTTTTCCCTCTTTGCTGTGGCTTAGAAGCAGCTTTAGAAAGCTAAGAGCTTAATTTCCATTATAATTCTCATAATGATGTCTATAAAAAAAGCGCAGAAATAGCTGTAAGAAATTCTGCTAAAGGACATTCATTTGGCAGTTCAGGGGTCACTTTCGCATTCATCGTGTAAATTCCAGCTACAAAGACATAATCCGCTTTTTGGCTTAGCATTTTCAGTAAGACAAAACATGCAAAGACAGAGAAAGAGCGAGATGAAACAAAAAAACTGAAATTGCGCCCAGCTTAATCAGAGCGACGTGCAATTACTTGCATTTGGGAATAAGAATGAGAATGGGAACTTTTGTGCTCATTCGCCGCATCATTCAGTTGGCTCAGTTGCATCTTGCTGGTTCTCAATGCCCGACACCGTGGCGCCCCTCCCCCTGTCGCTTGTATCACCTTTTGTCATCATGCCTTTCAGCAGCTCAACGAAACGAAGCAAAGCTGAGCAGACCAAGAAAGATATTGCACTTAATGAAGCTGCATCATCACATTTTGCATTTCAAACCAGCCCGAGTCGCAATCTCCTCACCTCTCCTTGTCTCTCCTACGTGAACAGATTCTTGACTTTTGTGGAACAATGGCCAGCACTTGAGTATTCAACAGACAAATAAGTGCAAATTATGCCAAGACACTGGCAATTAATAAGTGGAAAAAGCAACGCCATCATTGCTTGTCACCTGCCTCCAACAGATTAACAACAACAGCACAACCCCATTTGCTGTATTTGCCGCACTTGCCTCATTTGCCATACACATTTTGCCTGATTTGCATTTTCGCATTTTGGGGGCAGGCGGCATTTGCTTGCCAGCACTACAAAACATAATAATCCCAAAACATGGCCACAATCGGCACTTGGTAATTGTTATGGGTTGGATCCCTGCCTCTCTATCTCCCCGCCCCTCTCTTTCCCATTTCTGTAGTTGCTGCAGTTAATATACATAAACAGACACGCAAGGTGGACGCTCGAATTGGAATTAGGCGCACACACGACAATCAATATAAACGCATTTTCATAATTAATCAATGCTGAATAATTTGTCAGGCCAGGTCAAGTCAGCTAGTTAGTTTCGCCAGGTACACAATGGGTAGGGTATTATATATATATATATTATCTATTAATATATCTATATGTGTGGGTAGCTAGGTGTGTGTGGCTGTGTGTGTGGTTTGTTTTTGGCATTTATCGGTCGCCGTGGCGGCTTTGTGGTTACCCACATAACATTTCAATATGAAAATACACAAACGGATTTATTTCGGTGCCTACGTGGTAAACAGTAACAACAAAGGTTAACAATGATTAAAGTCAAATATGTTGTTTGGCTTGTCAGCTTGCATTATTATTTATGCATTATGCCAGATTTTTTTTACATCCCAAGTTAAAAGAGCCAAGCTACTTATTATCGATTTGGTAATGCATGAAGCATGATAAAAGTTTATGTCTAGTTTAAAAGCATTTTTCGAGTCAAGGAAAAAAAGTTAGTTATATTTTTAAAGCAAGCATTTAAAATTAAGTAGTCAGTCAAGGCAAAAATAATTGAGATAAAAATTATAATTATAATTAACATGTTTCACATTTTGCTCTGAATAGAATAAATAAACTGAAATTGAAACTGGTCTTTCAGGTCTTGACTTTCAGGCAGCTCGCATTGCAACAACATGAACTAAATGAGTAAATCATCATTCCAACTAAATTCAAGCAACCACACGCACACACACACACACATACACACACCTTTGGTACCCCTGGCAAATCCCTCACGTATGGTAGTAAATTGTGCGTATTATATGTATTTAAAGATCATTAGTGTACAATATGCTACTATATGTAGATGCTTAATATTTTATATGTGCAAACACATATCGATTTCCACCAGTTGAGCAACAAGCTCAACGACAACACCCGACCAGGCGCCATTGTTAAGAATGATTAAGAGGCACACAACACGGATTGGCTGCGTTGCATGGACACCGAATGCGAACTCGAACTTAACTTTAGCTGGTGGCAGGTGGCTAGTGAAATCTGGGTTTTTGTTTTTTCAATTATCGACATTTAATGACAGGCGTTTGAACTATAAGGCGACTTGTAGAATGTACTGAACGAAAGTCAAACTAATAGCAGCGAAATGAGAGATAAGATTATTGAGTTTTATTTATTTAATGCCTATAAAAAGAGAAGAATTAAGCAAGACTGATGATGCATCAATGTAGCTGTTCCTAATATCCCTTTGCCAAAGTAAATGCTCTGCTGCAAACTCAACCAGAGCTTATCTGATGAGTGGATTGCAATTCCGCTTGGGTGTTACATGCGAGTGCACAAAGTCAATTGAACCTAGTTTATCTAGTGAAGAGACTGCGAACGAAAAAGGCAAAATTCGTTTGCCAAGGTTCGCATCAAATTAATGGTATCAAATGGCCCGAACGCGGAGAGGACAACATGGTTGGCTGTGCCACCAGCAGACATTGCTGTAATGAAGCGGGGGCTTATACACACACACACACACACTTGCTGTTTGATAAATTCCGCAAATGCTCCCGGCTGAAAGGCGCAACAGCAAAGGAGCAGACCATAAATATTTTTCGAAATAAATTCTCGTTTACAAATTATGATTTTATGACTTTTTGATGGCGCAGCCACAATACACACTTCCATACACACACCAACACCCAGACACACACACACACACCCGTGTACTTGTATATGTAGATACATAGCATGCAGCGCCCGATGAGGAGCGAAGGGCTAGACATGCCACACTTTGTCGTCGGATACGTTTGCGTATTTATTGCCACCTCGTTCGCTCTTCTTCTTACACACACACACGCATACACATATCAATATGAAAAACTCATACATACTTTACACACTTTGCATTTGAGAAAAAGAGGCAGAAAAAAACTGAAAAATGGGCACAAAAAACAAAATGCTGCAAAGAAATCCTTTAAAAAAGCGTTATTACTGAAAGCGCGAGTTGAATGCAACTTGCAAACAAAAGCGTGTGTGTGTGAAAGTGTGTGTATTTTTCTGTTTGCTGCAGCAGCTGCTGCCATTTTATAGGCTGTAACATTTTTTTGCGCTATTTTTGTTGCCTACTTTTCGGGGCGCATAATTTATGACCGCCTAGCATTAAATTAGCCAAAGCGCAGCATGAAAAATGGCTCCGGCAAGTGGCATGCGGCAGCAAGCAGCAGTCTGTGGCAGTGGCAGTTGGAGCGACGACAAGCAACGTCCGGCGCTTATTAGGCGTATACAAACATTATACGAAAAAAAAATAACACCTAGCCCTAACCGAGAGTGAACGAACGCCGCAAGCTATTAATATTTCGAGTTTTGATTTGGGACTGTTGTCGTTGCACAGACTTGCTCTAATTAGTCACAGCGCGTTCCTTAACCGAAAGGGCTAATCTGGCTGGTTGGCTGGCTGCCAGGCATAAAGTGACCAACAATATGCAAAATATTGCCATTGGTTTTCATTGTGTTAATATATGCCCTGAACAGGGGGCTTGATTCGAGCTGCAGACAGCCCCAATTTTAGATAGGTCAAAAAGATCTTTGTTTTATACGTTGAAGTTGTGCAATGTATAAAAATTCTTGAGCGGGCTTAAAATTCTTGTCGATTTTGCTGTAGCTGTCTACATGAACAAGTCGAACTGAGAGACTATAAGACCTAAAGATTTCTAATTTGTGATAGAATTTCTCGAATACCAGGCAGTTCAAGTTTATTTTATTTGATCGATAACTGTTCTCATTTCCATGTCGATGCAAATCAATTTCCAATGGCACTAAAAGTCAAAATTGTGAAGATCAAGCATTTCAATTGGCACTGTTGAACGGAAATTAACTGTGTTCCGAAGAGAAACACAGATTTTTTTTAACAAAACAGTATTTTAAAGACTTATAAGTTGTATGTTGAACTAAGTTTCTGGTTTGCAAACTTATGTTATAGGAATTAGAAAGTTTAACAGCTATTTACTAGTCGAGCTGACTCGATTTAGAGAATTTTAACATGCTTCAACATCCATTGCTTTTTCTTTTTACTAAATTTTACAATGCCAATTAAAAAGCAAAGATTAAATTGATAGCTTCTAGTGAAAGTTCTAAAAGTTTGTATTGTTTTGTGTGCGATTACCTCTTTTTATAATTAAAATATGTATTTAGCTGGCTCCGGTAAAATTCAAATTCCCTCTGGACTTAACTTTAAAGGTGTTTAAAGTTTAACAAGTTAGCAACCAAACATACAGAGAGTGATTATCTATCCCCTAGCCAAATCAAGTTAGGTTTGGCTTATTTTATTGGTTGGAGCTGATGATTTTTGACTGACGTATTAAACTGCCCATCCAGAACGTATCAAGTGTGTATTTTCAACACACACGCCGCTGCTTTGTTATTTGTTTGTGTTTACTTACAATTATAAGTGAGTTGTCATCTTCGTCGTCGTCGTTGTCGTCGTCATCGTCTTCCACTCTTCTTTCATTGCTGTCTCAAGTTTTCGCACACTTGGCGCGTTTCAAAAACTTTTTGCCATCCTTGCTGCCTGCAGGCTTGTGGCAGTTGCAGGCGCAGTGACTGCAGCTGAGGCTGAGGCTGGCGGCAGTTGTAGTCTTCGCAGGCTTGCAATAATAATTACAAATGTTGCACAATAAATTGCAAAGTAAACAGACTCCGCCGACGTCGATGCTGGCTGCGGCAGCGATAGCGACAGAGGCAGCGACGTGGACTTACAGCAGTGGCAAAATTACTTCCTGCTCAAGCGTCAGCGGAAATGTACATACGAATGCCACACACACATACCGGCAACTGAGAAGGATGCCTTGCTGCTGGCTGTGTATATTGGGGTTGGCCGTAGAGTCGTTGGTGGTAGGGACGTGGGTACGGGGAGCACACACAGGGGAACACAGTCACTTGTCAAAAACAAAATCAGACAAATACTCCATCCCCCTACAGCGGCGGCGGCGACAAGATGCGTAATTGCAACTGCTACCGACTTTTGCTGCAAAGGATGTGAGTGCGCTGCTTGCACAGGATGCGCACAATTCGCTGCATTTGCATTTCATTTTCATTTCCATTTCCATCTCTCTCCCCCCACTCTCCATCATTCTCTGTCTTTCATTTTGTGTTTAGATTGTTGCTCTACCAGTACTTCTTGGTACTTGGTGCTGGATGCGCAATAAATCTTGGCCAGCAAAACAATGACAAATGTTGTGGCGTGCTGTCCAAATTTGCGGTTGCTTTCTGGACACTTCATTGGACACCCGTTCACCCCAATTGTTTCCACCTTTGACAGCCGCCTGTCCAACATAATATTGAGCTGACTAATGCTCTCTGTGCTACATGACCAGAAAATTATCTTGTCAATTTAACATTTCCACATTGATTCTAAATGGTTTATGTAAAGCGGCAAGCAACTAAATCCGTTAAGAATCAGAGACAGGCGGAGTCAATAGTAAATATTATTGCTGAATATCTTAAGAACTTTTGCGAAATATATGCTGAGCCATATGAATTTATATGGTCCATACTAGATTTGCGTTAGGGAAGAATAGAGTTGTGTGGCTTAATCCAAAGACGAACAGTTACAACTATTAGCAGACTTTAGTAAAGGACGGACTCATTCAATATACAGTGTTTTTTTTCTTCTTTTTTTTTACATTATGAAACAAGTATTTTTGAATCTGCATCTGCCCTATTTAAATATGTGCCCAATACCTATGAATACAATAAATTAAAAATACTACTTTCTTATTTTCTTGCCCATTGCAGCTTGCAATGTAGATTGTTGTGCGTGTGCGTGGCAACGATTCTCAGCTAACGACATGGTGGAATCATCGAGTTTGGGGCGTGCGCCGCCAGCGGCACAGCAGCCCATACCACAGCAGAATTCGCCGTCGCCGTCGGGATTGCGTTGCGGCAATTTGGAGACGCGAGTGCGTGGCTCCTGGTATCGAGTGATGGTAACGCTCGAAACGGACTTTCTAGCCATCAGTCTGGACGAGTCCTGCGAGTCGTCGCAACACTCCAGCGATGGACAGTCCACAACCCTAAATGGCACGCTTGGGTAAGTTAAATGAAGAGATTATTAGATTCACTTCATCCACTAATCTCTGTGTATTATTGCAGAAGCAATCATAGCGGTGGTGGAGGTGCCGCTCAGAATGGCACACTGCCCAGCTCTGCCTCGCTGCAAGGCATGGTTGTTCAGGACACCGAATTGGATGGCACTGGGACGGGCACAGGCAATGGGACTGGAACTGGCAATGGAACGGGCAATGGCACCACCAACGACAACAACGGTGATCTTTGCCTTAACAACAACAACAATGCGGACGCTGTTGGTCTGGACATGTGCGATGTGCCTGATCATGTGGCCAATCAGAAGCGCCATGTGCGCATCATCAAGTCCGACAACAACGGCCTGGGCATCTCAATCAAAGGTGGGCGCGAGAATCGCATGCCCATTCTCATCTCGAAAATATTTCGTGGCATGGCCGCTGATCAGGCCAAGGGACTCTACGTGGGCGATGCAATTCTCACGGTGAACGGCGAGGAGCTGCGCGATGCCACTCACGACGAGGCGGTGCGTGCTCTCAAACGTGCCGGTCGCGTCGTGGATCTGGAAGGTAGGTTCACCTCGATACCCACTTTCGTCACCTTTTGTTATTTGAGCAAAGCGGAGAGATATAGAATGCCACTCAGCACATCAAAGTTTTGTGAGCTTGGAGCTTCTATTTTAGAAATAGAAATCAAAAATATAGAGAGACTTAGTTTGTATCATTTTCAGTACAGTCGCAAACAGAACTGATTATTTTTTATATGTAAAAATATAACTTAACAAGCATGTTTTTTATATTTTATTTCATATATGTTCATCAATATTTGCAAGGATTAATGGGTTTTTATTGAATTTCGATAAAATGTAAGTTTTGGCTAGTGGTCTTCTATTTTTCTCAGTGTAGCTGAAATGGTGCATACGTTGGATTAGTGTGCACCACTTGCAAGTTATTACCAGCTGATGCTGTTGGTCTTGCTGCAAGCTATTGCACGCTGCAGCTGTATACTGTTATAAATCCGATATCAACAACAACCAATCTCCCATACGGCTCCACTCCCCACCCCTCGCCCCACTGCATACAATTTGCTTCCTTTGCCTGTTGACTCTTAACTGTTGACTGCCGTTAGTTGGGTTGTTGGCTTGGCTTGCTGGTTAGCTCGTCGGTTCGTTGGATCGTTTGTTTGCCTTGGCTTGGCAATGAGTAATGAGAAAAGTTTTCTTTCCATTTGATCAAATGGCTCCAAAATATATAGTTGCCATTGCCACAAGAAGGGGCGAGGCGGGGGCGGTTGGGGTGTGGCAACTGCCGTGCGAATTAATATGAATGCTACGCACTACATTTCCATTCGCCCGCATAGAATAGAAATTCAGGATTCAGTATGGTGGCAATCACACAATGAAACTTCTACGATAATTATTCCACGAAGTTACTCAGGCCTGAAATTCTTCTTCTTCTTTGCTTGACTTTTAGTAGATTAAAATGTACATAACAAATGGTTAATAGATCCAACAATGCCTGTACAGTTGATGGTTAGTTTCACCTGAAAATCTGTTTTTAAGGGTAATTTTATAAATGGCAAGCTTTTAACAATAATTCTAAAGATAAGTTGAAATTTTGTGAGTGATACTTTCTATTCAGAACTAAATACGTCTGAATCAATTTCAAAGTGGTTCGCAATTTGATGCACTGTGCAAGAAGACAGATGATACAGGATGGTGGGTGGTGCTCGGTTGTTATATAGGTGAATAGGCGGATTGGCTGCTAAGGCAAACACTTACGCACATGCAATGCATTGAAGCATAAGGAACAATTTGGATAGATTCTGATGCAGCCAATTCAATTTCCGCAGCAGCAGCTGATACCAAATGAGGACAACTGCTATAAGCGAATAAGCAAATACAGATTCAGACAAAGACAGAGACATAGACAGAGAGAGAGAGAAGAGAGAACAAACACAAGTGCTTAGAGAAAGATAATCCAAATATTTATTACCAATGCCAGTTTGTCAATCAGACAGTTTACTGTTGGATTTGGCTTAGTTGCGGCGTCGCAAACGTTCGCTACGAATGCGTTGGCGTCCGAGTTGTTGCTTGTACTGCTTGGGCTGCTCCACGGCCAGAATGAGACGTCCGAATCGGCTGCCGGCGGCATTAATGGGCAGCAGAATCAAGCGACCATTGCTCAGGCTAAGAGCCGCTGCAGCAGCAGCAGCCTCCTCCTCGTTGATAAGCTCCTGTTCGGCCTCCTCGACCAACTCCACCTGTGACTCCTCCACTTCCAGTTCATTGTCGATGGGCTCCTCGAGCTCGGGTGGGCCATAGTTGTCGGCGGGCGTGTTGGGCGCACCATAGGTGCTGGCAGGTGTTGCTTGTGCCGCCTTGGCAGCAACCTCAGTGTCACTTTCAGTCTGCTGCTCATCCTCATTGCTCAGCGGTGTCTCGACCTTGTCCAGGGCAGGCAAATCAGCAACAGGCTGCTGCTCATCAGCAACGCCATCAATGGCAACAGCGGCAAAATCCTCCACAGCCTCGCGTACGGGTGGTTGAAAGTCTTGAGCTGGCGCTGGTGCACCCACCACCTCAACAGTGTCATCGGTCTGCTCGGGTGCACCATAAGTACTTGCCGGTGTTCGCGGATTGACCTCCACCTCTGTTGGCTCCTGCTCCGGTTTCTGTTCAATCAACTCGGTTGTGCTTGATGCTTCCTCTGCGGCAATCTTTAAAGTTGCCGCTGTTGTTGGCACCTCCACCTCAGGCTGTTGCTCGCTGGGTAGCTCGAAGGGTATTTTTGGCCTGAAGCCAGCTGCCGGATACGGTGTGCTTGCCAACTCAACTTGTCGTTGACTCTTCTGCTGGCGTTGTCGACGTTGTGGCATGGCTGAGATGCATGCAGCCAGTAGCAGCGTCAGCATAACTATTCCCGTAAATGTCTTCATGTTGCGCGTTCAACGAATGTTAACGGTATGTGTCTGGCTGCTGTACCGGCAGTCGCTTATATAGTGCACTATATATTAAGGTAGGGGATTCTACATCAGAATTCAGTAACGGTCGCAAGGTCAGCAGCATTAATTTCTGTTTTTTTGTATTATTTATTTTTTTCGATATGTTTTTAGGCTATGATAACTATAACTCTTGCTCGGTCAATGCAAATGGGACACAAGTCGCAATATTTGCGCATTTAAAAACGTATCGAATCCCATCAAAAGTAGCCATCAAGCTCAATGTTATCGCCGCTTTAATATGATACCCAACCTCAGTTCCCCCAAAAGGCACGTTTCATTCGTTTCCATGCCCATGACGACGACTTCAACGGCTTCATAGTCGTCGTCGTCATCGTCATCATTTAGCCAACGTGAGTTGCATGCTACTCAGCAGCAACTCGCACACATGTCGTTGATCCATTTCGCCAAAGTTTTGTCGCCCCAAAAAAATGAAGAGCGAATAAATTCCGAAAAACTAACCGAATTGCACTTGTCGCCTAGCGGATGCTCTAACTGAAGTTGGTTATTGTGGGTACCAATAAATCAAATATATTTAATAGATATATATATAATTATAACAATGAAAATTTAATTGCATACACCTACAATATCAGCTCAATGAAGTTGACCCTTTAAAAAAAAGCCTACTTACTTTGTTTTGTCATATTTAACACCCACTTTTAACTTATAATATTATATTATCATCTTAATTGCATAATCACAATATCCTTAACCACATAGCGTATGCAAATACATATGTCACTTTTTAGTTTTTTGTGTTTGTGCTTGTTTAGTCAGATTTCATAATTTTGATTGCGAATTGGGCAGTTCATTAAGTTAAAGTGGCCCAGATCTATAAGCACGTAAAGTGGCACAAGCATATCCCTATTAACTTTACCATGACAATCACAATCCAAATCACATCCACAATAAGCCGTGAATAGGCATGATGACATGCTTAACAACGATCCGCTCTAGCAACGGCTTCAGCTGCAATGTTCGGGTTTAGGTCCAGGTACAGGGACCTCGTCTCGAACCCGGACTCCCCCCGATATCGTCTACGGCTTGAACTTCAATTTACAACTTGGCCAAGTTGTTTGCCAGATTTGGGCGTTCGCCTCTATCAACTTGGCCAAAAGCAGCGGTATCTCGGCCGTCTTATTGTAATTTAAATAAGCTGGTAGCTTGGGTAACTTGGGATTCGGGGCGCCAACTTTTGCACAAAATCCAAACTCCAACTGCCAAATGTCAACGGCAGATTTCGTCGCCCAGGCAAAAGGCGTCGACGACAGTTGGCTGCAGCTATGGTTTAGCTTTCATTTCCATCCCTTCCCTTCATCTTCATATCCCAACCAAAAATCCATTAGCAATGGTTTTTACAGCTTGGAATACTTTTGTGGGCATGCCAACCATTTTCTTCCCTGCCCGCATTCATCCGCCTCCGTCTTCCGCTTTCCCTTGTCACTTTTTGCACAACGCAGCGCGTGAGATTTTACTCTAAAAAACTTTGAGTAAAGTTTTAACGCACGATTTGCGACCAACGCCGCCTGCACTTGATATCATATTTGTGCACCCATGACCACGCCCATTTTGGTCTCACTTTGTTTGCAAAAGGTGTTAAAAATTTGACCACCTAACTTCTGCTGCTCGAAATACAACTTACTTATCTAAACTCAATTTTTGGCTCTACTGTAAATGAGTTTGTGGTTTTATTTGTGCAATTGTTTGGTGTTCATTAGATTAATTTAAGTATGCTTAGTAAAGAAAAGTTAGTCTCGGATACTTTAAAATTATTAATATGAAGCAATACACCTGTTTTAATTTGTCCGACATTAAATTGTATAATTTTTCATATTTTTCCCTCTAGCAGAATCTGATACAGTAAAAATAACATACGAGGACAATACTCTGAACTATTTTTTGTACTTCTATCTCTCATCTCATATTTGCTCCGTTTCAAAGCCCTGTATTAAACCAATAAAGTTTACTGAAAAAAACAAAAATTATATATTCACAAATGCTCATTTAAACTGAATACTTTTAATTATGTTGATTAAATATAAATTTGTGCATTATTTCACCTACTTAAATAAGGTGGAATATTTGTCAACTTATGAGTGTATAATGAATAATTATCAACGCTTATCGTGGATAATTATTCATTATGATATGTGGTCAGATCATATAAATTTACATGCATACATATATATTTGCATATGCATTAGGGATAGTCCGCAGTATTACAGTTTATACTTTATAGTTAACAGTTTACAGTTTACAGTTTGGCTTACAGCATTTGTTGTAGCTTGATTGTTTTATTTTTGTTATTGCTGCAACTGCAACTTTATTTACACTCAAATACAAAAATGTACACAACTTATTAGAGCTGTTATTATTGTTATTGTTGTTGTTGTTTTTAAACTTTTGCGTTGCGTTGCATTTGGTTTCGCATGGTTTGTTTGCATTTTAGTGCACTTCAAGCTTACCAATTCTCATGCTTTGCAGTTCCAAGCACCAGATGCCAGTTCACAGTAGCGCCTGACGCTATGCAACCATTTTTTTGCCCGCTTGTTTGTTTTTTATATATATATATTTTTTGTTGTTGCTTGTTTGTTAGTTGTCGGTTGCATATTTCTGTATGTAAATGTTTACTGAGCTGCGAGCTTAGGCAACGGCAAACGACAACGTCCACTCGTAACCCTTTGGTGCACGTAAATGCCAAGCAATTAGTGAGAGCCAATGGGACGGCCAAAGGGGGAAGTGTTTGGCTGGCAGCGTGGAGTCTGTGAGTCTGTGGGTTTTGTGAGACGATTATGTCAGACCGGGCGCAGTCTGCTCTAATTAGTTGGGCTAAGCACACGAATTGAGTCGCATAAAACGAACCGACCCAAATATGCGACAGGCGCTGCTGCCAACAGTTGGCATTAAGTGTGAAAATTGAATTTCCAAATCACTCGAAAGACAACCACATCGCCAACGGAAATGTGCAAATGTTGTGGGCGGCATACGTACACAAACACTCACACCCAAAGCGTACTCCACAGTCAGATACAAGCCACCTGGCTTCAGAATTTGCATAGTCTGCACAGTAGCGCAAATCACTTTAAAATCCATGTGAATAAATCTGAAAATAACCACAAGCCTTTGGAAAACATAAAGTGATAGGAAGTTAAAAAAAATAGGGTCTTATAACTAAGCTGATCAAGTTATATAACCGTTTAAGTTAGCTGCAAAATGCCTTTCTTTTTTGTGCCAACTTAAGTAAACTAAAATATGCATTTATTTTGTCAAATCTAAAATAAAACGATTTTGATTAACTTTTGCAGTTTAATTATATTTTAGTGTTAGAAAGCTGGCTTATAGTTAAATACAGTATTGTTTGTAAGCCAACCAATCCTTGAAAATATTTTGTAGTTCCCCGAATTACAAATGGAGATTGTCAGCATTTGTGCCACTGTGCGACAGTAGCTTGTGTCCTGTGAGTGTGTGTGAGTATATTTGTGTGTGCAAATCGAATAAAAATGGAGCGGAAACTCTAATGAATTTATGCCGCAACGTTTGTGTTTGACGATGCTGACGATGGCAAGGATGAACTGATTGAACGCTGTGCGGTTGATGTCACCACATCCTGTGTGTCAATGTGCCTGAGTGTGCGTGTGTGTGTGTGTGTGTGTGTGTGTTTGGAGCACACCCTTTGGGCATGCATATTCATGTGCTCCAATATATGTATATTGAAATTGATGTCTGTATTTGTAGTTAAATTCCTGCGCGAAGTGACGCCCTACTTTCGGAAAGCGAGCATCATTTCCGAGGTGGGCTGGGAGCTGCAGCGCGCATTCCTCTGCCCACTGGGTCCGGGTGCGCCAACATCCCCGCCAGCACCGACGCCAAAGACAACGCCTCGTGCAGATACGCGTTACATTCCGCTGCAGTTAACGCATCTGGCACGCAATCTCAAATACATCGATCCGGGTAAGTGGCAAGGAGGCAATACACGGAGCATCCAAAAGATTAGCTTTAATTTTACACTTTTGCAGAGAATCGCTGCCTGGAGTTGCACTCGCCTGATGGGGTGCATTCGTGCATTCTGCGTGCGGCTGACTCCGCGGAAGCCCTGGTCTGGTTCAATGCGCTCCACTCGGCTATGGGCAGCAGCACGCAGCGCGCTTTGGTCGAGGCCAATCGTGCGTTGATGGCGCTCATCGGTGAGCTGAAGCACATTGGTTGGCTCAGCAAGCGTCTAAATGGGGCAGGCAGCTCTGGCAGCGCCGGCGGTGGCGGAGGCGGCAGTGGTGCAGCCAGTGGTGGTAGTGGCACATCGAATAGTGGAGGCGTCGCCGGTGAAGTGGTAAGTGTAAGTTGCATATTCCCAACCAAAATTTAAACTTCGCTTTGTCATCAACTGAATCAAAGCTGCTGCAAATGGTTCACAAAATCCCTCATGAACATAATCAAGAATTATAATGACTTGCTTTGTTTTATAGCCCAGTGGTCGCTCCAGCTCGGAGAGCTCAGATGAGAGCGATAAGTGGCTGCCCATTTTTGTGGCAGTGACAGAGCGTGAGTTTCGGATATACGAGAGTGCACCCTGGTCCGTGGAGGCATGGAGTCGTCCGCTGGAGAGCTATGCACTCGCCACCACACGCCTGGCGGGCGCTGGCAACAATTCATCACTAAATGTGAGTTCACATTTAAAAGTAAAACGAGAACGACTTCAATTTCATATTTACAGGGCCAACAGACGACTGTGTTCTGTGTGAGATGTGGCACGGCTCGCGGTGTTCTGGTTTATTGGCTGCGCTCGGAGACGCATCGGGATATGGCCGCGTGGGCGCGTGCTCTTGTTCAAGGCTCCCATCAGGCGGTAAACTTGCAGCGCGAGTTCTCGTTCCGCTGCCTCTATCAAGGCAGGCAGTGTCAATTGGTTGTGCACATAAATCGCGGCTTCTTCTTGTACGATTGCGGTGGCTTTGCTTCGTCCACGCCAACATCGGTGGCGGTGGCCAACAAAACGCAGCTCTGGCAATTCCCCTTTGACAAATTGAAAGGCTCAGCAGACGATGGATCCCGTCTCTTATATTTGGATTTTGGCGATGATGGCGAAATCGTATGTGTTTATAAATGTTTAGTTAACAGACTGAATTAACAACTCATTGTATATTTCTCTGTCTGTAGGAACTGGACATGGAGTGCTGTCCAAAGCCGGTTGTGTTCGTGGTACACAATTGCCTATCGGCCAAGGTGCATAATATTGCCTAGGCTCACATATTTTTTCATTGGCCTCAATCGTATTGGAAGATGGGCGAGATTCTCTCAAGCGTATTATAAATTCAAATATTTATATTACAAAATAATAAGAAATTTATTTCTGCGCATTTTTTTATCGATAGTCTAAATTTAAAAAAGAAAATATCAATTAGAAGCTTTTTATACGATTATGTTTTCTAGAAAACATTACAAGTTAAATTATGTTTTAATGTACTTGCACTTTGTTAGTGACAATGCGATTTAGAGGTATCCCTTGAGGATACCACATAAACGACCTGTTAAGTGCACTGCAGAAACACGCAGAGAGACAGAGAGATATGGAGAAAGAAAGTGAGAGAGAGATAGCGAGAGCATTACGTGCTTCCCGTTGGCAATTGGGCTATTTGTATGTTTAGCAAAAACGAAGTTAAGTCTTTCGATAGACAACTAAAACAAATACCGACAAGCACAAACCAAAACATTTTTTATATTGTAAGTAGACGTAAATTCATTTTATACGTGAGTGTGTCATATACACACAGGATACCATCTAAATACAATAAATCTAATATTAAATATCAATTACGAAAACGAATATCTAAAACCAAATCTGATATCTACATTGAATATACGTTGAACAATAATTATCGTAATTGTACTTAACTAATTGTATCTTGTATCTAAACGAAGCACACATATCTCGATGTACTAGGCTCTAACATATCGCGTCGATATCGATAAATAAATACATGTGTATGCTATATATATGTAGTGTACGTACATATGCACATACATACATACATACATAGATACATACTTAATACGAGTATTTCCAAGCCATTTCGTGACTCCTCCCACTCTACTACTTGTAAAACAGCGATCGATCATATGCAATTATTATACATTATACCAACATATAAACATGACATATTCGTTTTATGAAATTAGAAATTTCGTTAAAAAAAAAGACATCCCAGAATCCATGAAAATCAACATAAAATCGTAAACTTAAGAAGTACAATATTTTTAACGTAAGTAGTGTTGAATCTTCGATAATAAACTTATATATAATACAAATAATATAAAACATAACGATTTTTATTTAACTCTAATGCAAACATAGATTTCAGCAGACGGAATATAAATTTAGACATCATTCAAACGATTAAAGACAGTTAGTTGTCACAAAATTGTTAGTCTATCATTAAACACAATTTATATGCTTCCGCAAATTTTATACTCAATAACAAATTAATTTATTCAAAAAATATCAGCTTATACTATATGCAAATTAAGTACAGCTCCAAAATTCTGAGAAATATTTATTATATGAAAATTAAGTCAAAGTAGAAAGCAAAAAAATAATAACTAATTACGAAAACTAGTTACAATTCGCTAGTCGGTATAGATCGGCTAGGAAAGACTCTGTAGACAGCTGTTAAATATAATCATTTTTTTAATTACTGGTTCACAAAATCAAAAAGTTCAATATTGAAATAGGCTCTGATCAAATAATCTTTGGTTCTTATATTATTGAAATTTTTAAAGTTGATCAAGATCATATCATAAATCAATTAGAAAGCAAAATGTTTAAATTATTTATGTTATTAATATATTAACGAATCGAGGACGGTTATTGATAAAATGAAATAGAACTGATCTGCGCAGGGCATAAACAAAATTATTTTAAAATTTGAAGTGACTAAATCGACTTGACTATTTGTTGATCAAAAATAAATATTCAAATTTGTAATTGGTTATTGGTATAAATATAATCATTAGCTTAGGCTGCTGGGAGTCTCGCTTGAAGTTAATTAAAAAATGTGTCATTATTGTCTCTTTGACGTGAATAGCTTTTACAGCATATATACACACTTATACATTTATATATAAATAATTATAATATATATATAAATATATAAATACATATAAGTACATGAACATGTGGCTATTTATTTCAATTTTCTCAATTCGCATTTAAGACGAAAACAAAGTCACCAAATGTACGTGACCAGCATGGCCAACAACAACTGGCACTGGTCAGCCACAAACTTTGCTCATCACCAACACAAAGCTAAATCGGCTGCCAGGCAAACATGCAACAACTACAACAAGTAAAGAGTATTACTCGTAGAGCAAGCAGATGTCGGAAACGGACGGGGGACATGTAAAGCGATTTTGGGTCTGACTCTGTGACCATCATTGCGGTCAACGGGGCAGGTTTAAGGTGTAACGAACGATGTTCGCCTTTTGGCCTCCCTGTTGACACGATGACCACGACGGAGACACTGGGCGAAGCAACCACCCACACATCCACACACACATACATACACATTGGGAATTACATTTCCGGACTGGACGGCATGCGGAAGCAGCGTGTTGATTTGGTCGCTTCAAGGCTAAAATTATGACAGCTGCCGGGGATCGCGTACCCCACTGGCCACTGGCTGCTAGGAATTGCTAAACAGCTATAAATACGCGCGGCTGGAAAATGTCAGCGCTTAGTAGCACCGTCAAACAGTTGGACAAATAAACAAAGCATTCAGCGGCAGCAAATATGTGCAAGGGATTTGGTACTTATGTGGCGTTGGCTTTGATGCTGTGCCTGGCGAGCGTCCAGGCGGCTGTCTTACGTCCCGAAGAACAACAGGAGACAACAACCACAACAATGAACGAAATGTCTGAGCATGAAGTTACTACAGTGGAGCCAGAAGCGAGTGTTCCACTGAGCCGTGATACGAATGCAACCGTGCAAGTTGGCCTGGCCAGTGTTGATCCTGCGCCCGGCGAGCTGAGTGGTCCCGATGTGGTCAAGCCGCAAACAATGTTGGCTAAGCTGTTGTTGCTCAGCACGCCGGGCAAACGACCCGCCGAAGTGGAGCGTGAGCTTGAGGAGCTGGACGAGAGGGACGCTGCCGCCGCCGAAGGCAGTAGTGAGTCAATTGTGCCAACCACAACGCTAAGCAATGAGCAGGAACAACCGGATACCACTACAATAGAGACAACAACAACAGATAGTAGTGAATCAACAACTACAACTGAGAGCAGCGACCGCAAGGCTGAGACAACAAAACTGTTTGCCATCAATGCGACAATGTCCACGTCAGAGGACTCAGCAGAGCCAAACTTGGCCATTGCCGTGGCCACAGACAACACCACAATTACGATTGCCGAACAGCCGCAGGCAGCTGGCAACAACAATGTGGCCATTGAGCTGGCTCTTGTCGAGCCCGAGGCGGAGTATGTGCTGGTCGATGCTGGAACTGGCCTCGAACTAGAACTGACATCCCTAACGACACACGATGAACTGCAGCTGGGCAGCTTCACGCACATTGACAGCGATGTCCACTTGCAGCCGGCTGTGCATTCCGTGGAAATCGTGCCCACTAGTCTCGACGATCCGCTGATTGTTAATTATGTGCACAATTTGCGCTAACTTTCGATTCTGAAAGCATATTGAAATTGTTTCGAGTTAAATTTTGTTTTTCTATTTTTAAATACGTAAATAATAAATCAATACTTACGCATTTTAACTAAGCATTAAAATGTACTGTAAGGAATTAAATAATATTTTAAAAGAAAAAATATAGTAATTATTAGGATATTACAGGGAATCAATAGAATTGAAAAGCTAAGATTTGATTAATTATACATACATACATGCGACAGCGAGAGGTATGAATAACTTATCCTCAAAGCAAAAAAGGAATCTCAGGAGGATATATTTCCGGGACAAGAAATATAACAGAGGATTTGGCGAATACCATTTAAATCCAAGAAAACAATAAGTTGCGTCAATAGATAATACAAACAAAACTAGACAGAGTTATTCAGTTAAGTTCAGATTTTAAGGATCAGCCAGGTATTAACTATGACAGAGCAATAATCAATGATAATCCGGATGGAAATCAAATAAAAGGAATGCAGTTCATAAATATGTAGTTTAGTGCCATAAATTTAAATGACGATACATGTTCTTATTTATTTAAAGGAATTTGTAATTTTATTCTTTCAATATAATACGATACATTAAAAAGTAATTGATTTTTTTTTTTGATTAAAAAAGTTTTTATTTGGATAATTTTGAATTTGAAAAATAATTTTTTCTTTAGAGATCGCTTTCTGATATAAATACACAACCAAAAATGTAGCCAATTAACAAATACATATAAAACTTTATTAGAAATCAAATGAAATTATTTATTCTAAGCAGATAACAATATGATGAAGCATCCACTGCCTCACCAGCGCTGTTCCACATGCGTGGTGTAGACAAATCCTCGGGCCGGCGCCTGAATTAAGGGTTGCGAGCGTATTGGAATGGCCACCGGAATGGTAGATCTGGGTGCACTGGCAACAAGGACAGCAGGTCCCAGATTGGCGGTAATTAGCACATTTTCAGCATCGGGTTCATCCGAGGAGCCCGGTTCTGGTGTTGGCTTCAATGGGTTTGTGCTGACACCACAAACGGGATTATTGGCATTGCTGTCTGGTACCGCAGATGTCATAGTTGAATTGCTAGCTTCTGCCTGTTGCTGCTGCTGCTCCAGATTCATTTCGGTGGGCAATAGAAAAGCTCGACTTGGGCGATATCCCGCAGCCGGATAGGGTGCTTTAACATAGGCACGACCAGATCGAAACTCAATGGGTGACAATGTGGTTGTGGCATCTACGGAATCCACTGCTGTTGTCGTGCTCAAATCGAGTGCTTCTGTTGTGCTGGTTATCGTCGTAGTATCTAGCGGCAGATCCGTTGTTGTGGTGCCCTGATCAAAACTAGATCGTGCACCTATGTCTGAGCCAGAAGCCTCGCCTGGCAGCCAGAAGGCGCGTCCTTCCGGTCTATAGCCAGCCGCCGGATACGGAGTAGGCTTCAGCTCGCTCACTTGAGCCTGCTGAACGTCATCCTCCTGGACGCTGACTGCATATCGATTGATGCGTATCTGGCGCGACTCCGCAATGATGCCAAATGCCCCGAGGCATGCGACCAAGCCAAGCATCCACTGCATTTTGTATATCGTAGCTATCCCAAATATATATTTCAACTGATTTACGCAGCGGATACGTGTGCTCTTTTTATACAATGTTCTCGAGCTATCTAAGGTCTGGGTATCGACTGCCAATGAAAGCGAGAGTCGTCCCATCTCATTCCGCAAAATCGAGACATATTTATATATATATGTATATATATGTGTATACATTAACTGATATATCTATAGACATGAAACATTATTAGGCGCACGGTTATCACATTTAATGATTTATTTTATTTATTTTTTATATATATGTATTTGACTACAAGTATATATTTATGCGTGTTGTGCATTTGTTTTGCTTTTCTGGGATTTGCTTGCCAGCTTATCCACGTCCACCACGTTCGAATCGTCGCCATGTTCTATGAAAATAAAATGCGTTTCCTACGTGATCCGCAATTTAAAAGAGTATCGAACTCACTAAGCCATTGACAAGTTGCCCACATCAATTGAAAGCGAAAACTTGCTGCCAATTGCATTATGTCTGGTTTTAAGTGTTAGAATTTTATATTAAACACTTATAATCGATATTTATGCGAGCAGCGACTATATAAGGTGACCGTCAAGGGCAGCTTTGAGTAGCTAACTATCCGATCACGTCTGACTATATCAAGCTTTATCCATCAACGCAACTGCTTTTATGCGTAATAAGGCCCTCATCGATTACAGATTACTGACTCTTGTTAATTTAGTATAGAGTATTTGAGATTGTCAACATAATTATCCCAAATTTCTGAGGAATATTTTGACGATTTTAGCGATTGGTCTATTTTAAAATCGTTTCATTCTTTTGATAAATCAATAAATGCAAGCCCAGTATTATGGATTTGCACTAAAGGCATTCGCTCCGGTTTTGGATTGATTAATGACGGAACTATAAATTTGGAGCTTCCAGCTCTTCTGCTACCTCTTTCTTGTCACGTCGTTTGGCCATAAACCCACCGATCACCCACTCACAATAGTGCCGCCGACGTCAGAGCAAACGCCAAAAAAGGATGTCCAAGCTTGGATTATGCGACAACGCCCCGCACATTAAACAGCTGGAACTGTGGCACTTCCAGTATGTTTCCACAGCTGTCCTAGCTATAAAAGCACCCTGCTCGCCCAACAAATGCAGCAGTAGTCGGCTTCAGGTTCCTAGATACACTTACAACATCATCGCAATGGCCAAGTTCCAAGTTCTGTTAGTGATCGCCTGCGCCTGCCTAGTGGCAATCAGTGAGGCACAGGTGCAACGTCAGCGCGTCTCCCCACAGCGTCTCAGCCGTGGACGTTCGCGTTCCTTTGCGCGCCAGGAGTTGGCGCCATCTGCGGATGCGGATGCCGCCGTTACGCCATATCCATCGGCCGACGAACTGAAACCGGAGGTGCCATTCGACGAGGCAGCTGCACCAGTTGCCGCAGACCCAATGCCCGATGCCGTCTATGGGCCACCAGATGCGGCACCAGCGATCAACAATGTGCCCGACGAGGTCTACGGTCCGCCCGATGTTGTCAGCAATGATTTGCCTGCCGCTGCCGATGTACCCGCCGAGCAGGCACGTCTCGTAGCTGCCAGGCGAGCAGCGAACCTGCGCCGCGCCCAACCCATCCGTCGTGTGGCATCTGCAGTGTCAGGCCCCGCCAAGCTGAGCGCTGTTCGTCGGGTTGTGAGACGCCTCTAGATACCTTAGCAGATGCAAACAGGTACATTCCCTAAACACAAGACGATCGAATGACGAAACAATGTTCCATGATGACGGCATGTCTACTACTATATAAATACAGAGACACACCCTATACAAACACACATACACAAACACACACTCTATTTATAGCATAAAATGAACTTTGGATTGTAAGCAATTGCAAAATAAAATGTTTGGGAAACATAACAAAGTTCTCACTGCCCGATTGTTTCAGACATTCTGTCTGTCTGTCTGCATGAATCAGAGTGGGCCGGTGGCGGGTCGCTCCCAGATCGTTTGGATCATTATTTCAGAACTACAAAACGAATCGAAACCGGTTGCGGAGCAAAAAGCGTGCGCGTCATAAAACAAGAAATTGATGACGAACCACTAGAGTGAAATTGCAGTGGCTTTGGGTATCTCCCCAACCGCAACTAAACAAGAAAGTCAAGTATACCCTAGCAATTGTCGGAACTCTGCCCTCACTCTATTTCGGGTAGACAAGAAATGTATACTGTATATTCACTTAAAACCAGTCAGTAAATTGCAATACATTTTTAATTAAAATACAAACACACTTGAAATAATTACGTACCACCAAAGACTATACGAATAATTTTATACTTACTTTATATTTTTTGGTATCACATTGTTAATATATACATTATATACTATTTTGCTTAATGACAGGCAGTTAAACTTTGGATGTCTCTCATACAGCTGTACAGATCTATTTATTTATGTACTCTACTAAAAGATTGCATGCAATTACCGATTTAGCAGAGAAGCGAGATAAGTTTTCAAATGGAAATACACACAAGTCAACACACTAGAGGGGATTATGAGGCTCGAGTTAAGTTCGATGCGGTCAGACTGGGTATCAAAATATCTGATAAGCCAACACATACGGCCTTAGCTTGTCTCTGCCTCTGCCTCAGTTGCTGCCTCTGCCGGTTCTCTCTCTCTCTCTCTCTCTGTCACTTTTTGGACTGAGTCAGTTGAATATTCGTCGCACAGCATCTTGGGAGCTTATTTAAATAATCGCCAAATGCTTTCAACTCTCAGTCGCCACGAGCAAATCAACAACGGAGCAGCTTGACGTTTCACTTAATCTTCGATTGCTTAAAGTGAAATTCGTGTTTTCAAATCGAATAACAATAATTAAAATAAAATGTTGAAGAGTTTGTGCTACGTGATGATGTTTATCGGGCTACTTGAAGTGTCGCTGGCGCAACGGCCATCATTTGCTGGAGCGCGTCCGCCTGGCGGACTCAGCCAGTTGGATAAATATCATGCAACACAAAATACGGCCGTAGAGAATATAACTGGTCTGGACATTGTCACACGATTTGGCGCGGATTCTGTGCCCCAACAGCCGCAACCAATTAATTTGCCCTTTGGCGCTTCCCAAAAGCCGCCAGTGGGTGTGCCTCTGGTGCTTCCCATCGGGAGCTATGTGCCCGATGTGCCATTCACCACATCAAATGCACCCGTTAGCTTTGCGAATCGCGTTGGTGGCACAAATAACAATGTCATCCCAAGTGAAAGTGGCAGCTTTCGTCCCACGATTAGCAGCAGCAACAGCGGCAGTGGCAGTGGCAGCAGCGGCAGCGCCAGCAGTACGGGCAGCAGCAGCAGCAGCAGCGGTAGCAGCAACCGCAATCCGCCCACTTCGAATGCATTGCCAATCGATGCGCATGGAGATCAGGACTATGTCGATCATTTAAGTAAACTGCCTTTGGACAATCAGCCATTCTGGTTTATCAACTATCACGCCATCGAAGCGCATAGAAATAATCCAAGGCCAAATGTTGGCGCTCTTGAGAGTAGGGGATCTTTCTTTGCTGGGTAAAACTTGACATCCAGCTTGAAAAGCAATACTCATAGTATTGTCCATAATGAAATATATACATACATACATACATACATACATACATACACACATATAACCAGAAGACCATTAACAATTATTACGAAAACATTATAATCTCGAAAAACCAGAGGAAATATCAAAAACGTGAGGCATGAAATATGACTGTTCATGCTATGAGATTTCAACAACAATTTGGTGCTTAATTAAATTATAGTATATACGGTAGTCAAAGTACTTATTGTATTTAAATCAATATATATTTGTATGTGAACTTCACAATGATTAACATATGAAAAGTGTTATAAAAACGGAATTCTATTTGTTTATAATAAATATGTTCTAACAACTTTTATCTAATTATTTTTGACCTTATTAACATTTTCGACTAGATAAAATTGTGTTTATTTCTATATTCTTTGATTGCCCAATACATGTCTTGGTTACTATTAGACACTGTTGTCAAGAATTTGCCGTTTAGGTCACTGCAAATTGAAAAATCAAATCAAATAAAATAAAAATAGAATGCTTGACACATTTTCATGAATAGATACTCACCAACTCGGAACAGCACCTAAATGCCATCACCAACCAAACTTAATGTTGGTATCTCCAATACTAAATTTATTGTTCTTGCATATGCGCTATGATGCGCATCGTTATAGATACCGAGCGATCTGAGTACAAAAATTTCTGCTTGGCATCCAACAACAAAGTCGGAATATCAGGCATAATGGGTCTTATCAGGTTTGGATCAGAAGCCAACCAGACTGTAGCATGACTAACCCTAATTCAGATCAGATAGTACAATTTTGCATTTATTTTGATTTTGTTTTTTTTTTTCCATTGTTGACTTTTAAATTTAAATCCTTATTTCGTTTCTTAAGATATTGATAGTCTTGTTTTTCATTTCCATTCCATTTAATGCTTTTTGCTTTATAGATGGATAAGTCGCTCTAAGACTTTCAAATTCGTCCTTGTGCTTCATAAGTTAATCTTTTTTTTTTTAGTATTGCTGTCAGCTTGAGCGCAGCTGTTAAATCCTCCATGTATTTGATCTTATTTTATAAAGATTTTTCTTATCATCAAAGACGGATGCTTTTATTTCCAACTCGAATATAAGAGCTGCTTTGTCTGACTATTATCAAGCTGATTATCAAAGTGGTCCCAAGCACTGATCTGATTTAACAAACATTTTTGTGTAGCTATTACTATTTTAGCCGCGTCACTACTTGGATGAATGCAGGCTTTTAAATGCAAGTAACCACAAGCATAATAAAGGAAAAAATAAGAGAAAGGACCTCCGTAACGTGGCAAGTACGAACCGTCAAACAAGAGGGGAACAGAAGCACATTCAAGCCACTGAATAAAAATGGATTCAAACGATGCAAAGTGATGGCCAAGAGCAATGACTCGTTGAGTTTCCTTGTGCGTTTGTTAATGGCGAATGATTTGCAAAAATGGCGAAAAGTGTCACCGATACTCCAGAAGAGAAGAAAGAAAGACATAATTCAATTTGCAGATATTTTTTTTACGTAGTTTAATAGACAAAAACAAATAGCGCAACACAATCAATAACAATCAATCAGTCCCCAGACTGATTTAAAATTTACCAAGCCAGCTGCTGGTTAGCCGGATTGTAGGCAACCAAATAGGCCTGCTGCTGCTGGCCACCAACATAATAAAATTGGGGAACTGCCGGCAATGGTGCTTCAGCGGGTACTTGGACTGCCTCCAGGCGAGCAATGCGCTGACGCTTCGGCTGCACCTTGGCCAGCTGAAGTTTGGCCAATCTCTGGCGGCGGTTGATGCGTAGCCGAGCGAAAGCTGCAGGTGTTGTCAGCTCTGGCGCTGTCTCCTCATTGTCCAGCGCCTCAGCATTATCGGTATCAATGTTCGTCTCGGTCTCATCAGGCTGAAAGCTATTCGTTGGTAGCTCCTGCTCAGCGGGCAGCTCATCCACATCTGTTGACGGTGGTGGGCCATAGATGAGCACCGGCTCCTCTGGCTTCAGCTCCTCCGCTGTGGGATATGGCGTCGGTTGAATCTCCTGCCTGGCAAACGCCGCCTGACGCTGCCGATTGTAGCGCAATCGTCGAGGCGCCTCGGCTGTCGTCTGGGCCACCAAAATAACCAGACCAAGCAGCAGGGAGCTAATGAGTTGATAACGTGCCATGATCGTCTAAGTTGCTGGGACGCTTTGATACCATTCGTATATGGACCTATTACTTTTATACTCGTAGAGTTGGGCCAGTGGCCCCGACTTCTGCGATTCTAGACGCAACCGCAACGTTTCGCATATAAAGCAGTCAATAATTTCATAGCCAACTCCCAAAAAGTATAAACAAACAAAACCAAAAACCCATTGACCTGCATGACAAACAGGCGCCGCACAGTGCTTTGAAAATAAACTGATATTGTCTTTCAGAGGTTTCAATATTTAAAGATTACGAGATTTTAAAAATATATTATTCAATTGTTTTGAAAAGTGACAGTCTTATTAAAATGCCCTAGCTCAAATATTGGCTAAATTAACTTGTTTACCTAGAACTATATATCAACATTAAACGAAAGTTTTATTAACAATAAAAGATGTGTAAGCAAAAAAGATTCAATCAATATTAAGTTACAATTATTAATCAAATTATAAAACTAAGGTCAATCATTTGACGTGCTCAAAAGTACTTTATGAATTCACTTCATATTGCACCACTATGCATTTGGTGAGTTAAGTTCAGAGTTAAGTTGCCAAAACAACTTAATGGCCAATGGTTATGTGTTAGACATGGGCCCTTGACTAAATATTGTCACGTATGCGTGTATAAATTAACACATTGATATAATCGTAAGGGTGTCCCTCGCATTGCCATTTAAGACTGGTGAAACTGATGTGTATATAAACTCGACGATCGCCATGCAAAATCAACATTCTAACAACAATCAGCAATTGTACAACATGGCATTCAAGTTTACCAGCGCTGTGCTTCTCCTAGCTGCCGTTGCAGTTGTGGCTCTGGCGGAGCCAGCGGCTCGTCTGCGCAGCCGCTCATCCCGTTTTAGGTTGGCTCGCCAGGAAGAAGCTCCACCGGCACCGGCAGTGGATCCAGCACTGGACATTGCACCAACGCCCGCTTCAGCGCCATATCCACCTGCTGGTGTTACGCCTGCCATTGCCTTTGACCTGCCTACCGAGACGGAGACAGAGGCACAGCCAGACCTGACCTATGGGCCACCAGACAACACCTATGGTCCACCTGCAGAGCCAGACAATACCTACGGTCCACCTGCCGAGCCCGACAACATCTACGGTCCACCGGCTGACGCTGCTGCTGATGAGGCTGATCTGGCGCCAATCGATGCGGACCCAGCATCTGAGCCTATTCCCGCTCGTCTGATTCAACAGCGCAACGGACGTCTGCGTCGTCGTCCTGTGTCAGAGAAACTGCGCTCCGCTCAGATCATTCGCTCCCAACCTGTTTTAGTCTACACCATTTAAGGATTGTACTGTCAGGAATCTTTTTTAACGAACTACGACTTAAATATTTGTTATTCATGAAATATATGAAATATTTGTTGTTATAATTTAAACATGTTTCAATTCAAAAGGCGACTGAAAGTATAGGATTCAGATTTAAGACTCAACTATCAACCGAAAAAATTTTAAAATGAATTTCGACAAAGAGTGGAGTTTCTAAATATATTTCAAATATTAATCTAGATGCTTAAAAAATATCAAAAAGCACTGCCTCTTGAAATCGGTTAAATTATAACGAATTGAGGGGCAGTAGGAAATTTGAAACTATCCCAGCTCGAATTTTTTTGATACAATTTTAATATGAATATTAATAAAAAATCACCTTGAATGCAGTATTAATCTAGAGACAAAACTATGATTAATATGCGCTTGCTTTTGCAAAGAGGTTCAGATTTGAGGAAGTTATGGCAATCAAAAGTTTGGAACCGGTCCCAGGTCGATTTTTGTGATAGAATCTTAAAATGAATTTCAGCATGGAATCGTATGCTTACATTTAAATGCAGTTTTAATGTAGAGACCAATAGATGAACAATAATATATTTGTTTGAAAATTGGATGAGTTTGCTTAAAATAATGGCATTGTGATTTTTTTTTGTTGGATTTTTGCACGAATTTCGACTAAGAGACGTCTTTCTAACGTTAATTGCAGTATTAAATTAGATACCAAACCACTATTAAAATGGCCTTTTGCAAATTGATTTAGATTTGTCAGAGTTATGATAGTGGAAAGTTTGGAACCGTCCTTGACGTTATTTTTCTATATAATTTAAAGATGAATTTTAACCAAGAATCATGCTTCTAATTTTGAATGCAGTTTTAATCTAGATGTCAGACGAAAAAAAAATGTATATTGCTTATGAAAATTGGTTGAGTCTGGACTAAATTACGGATGTGGGAAATTGGGAACTATTTCCCAGTGGACTTAACTTATGTATAAAAGAAAATCCTTCACTCACAGTGACAGTGGCTAGAAAAAGTGTAAAAAACTTTTAATCTGAAATTTTTTTTATTTAGACAATTTTATCCAAAACTAAATCCAAGCTTTTTGTAGTTAACAATATTTTATTTATTTTGTTTTACACAAGAACACAATTGAAACCAATAATGTAATATTTAACATTCGACTATTGGGCTTGACCTAGTTGAGAATTATGTCTAATGGCGCGTCCGAACACGTTTCTATCAAGGCCTCTTGATATGAATATTAAACGAATCAAATAAAATTATGAATAGCCAAGAACCCACACAAAAAAAAAGTAAAAATATCCAGAGTTACTTCAATTACGGCGTGAAGCTTATTGGAATCGTCGTCGCCAGCGCGTTATGAAGAGGCGCAGAGAAACGAGCAATTGGCACTTGGTTAGCATTGGGCCGCTTGAATTGGAAAAAAGGGTCACGTAGCCAGCATTAAAACAGAAATCACCGGCCGACTTGATCGGGGCAACATAATCAAAAAGTCGAGCCGGGAAAAGCGGAAAGAAACCGAAAGTGACGAGCATAATTAAACAAAAAATAAAAAAAAAACATACACAGATCTGCGGGAGGCGACTATAAATAAGCACAGCAACTGGGTAACTTAGAACACAAGTCGCACAAGCTTCAAAATGGTAAAAGCTGTAACTGCGATCATGCTGCTGGGACTGATCGTGCTGGCCAATGCGGAGCCTCTGCGTCAAAGATTCGTTCCGCAACGAGGTTTGGCGCGTCAGGAACGGGAAGCGATACCAAATGCAGCGCCCACAGGTTATCCGGCGGCGGGCATAACACCTGAGGTGCCATTCGAGTTGCCAAGCTCAACTGTGCAGCCGGAAGTAAGCTATCTGCCGCCGGATAATACATATGGGCCACCGGCGGATGAGGCACCGCAACCGGACGAGGAGCCATTGCCAGAAACGGATGACCTACCATTTCCAGAGGATGATCAAACCAGGCAGCTGCCAGCAGATGTGGACGATGATGAAGTACTAGTGCAGGTGGCCAAAGATGGCACAGTGATCGCCGTGTCCACGTCATTCGATCAGCCGGCACAGGACGGCAGCAAGTCGGCGAGGTTCTATCAACGCTTCCCCCAATCAAGTCGTGGCCAGCAGCCAGTGCCTCAGCGCTTGGTGCTGCTCAAATTGTAACCAGAGTCATGTAAATGCAATTTAATAAAGTTTCCGAACATATTCTTTTTGGCTCGACACGTAATTGTGGCTTACTCACGTAAACGCTCGGGTTTGCCGTATAAGTCATCGTTGCGGCCTTGTCTTTATTTTTTGGGCCACAAGGTCGCTTATTGGCCAGTTGTATTTATAGCCGCCAATTGGCAGTTGGCAGCAGCAGTTTAAGTTGTGACAGCAAAATGTTTGGTGCTAGCGGTTTATTGATGGCGCTCAGTGCGTTGCTTTGCTTCCATGCGGGGGCTGGATTGCAGTTTCCGGGACCACGTCTGCAGCGACAAGAGGCAACAGCTGCAGCAGCAGCCCCGTATCCACCAGCGGGTTTAATGCCTGATCCGCCTTTCGAGTTGCCCACAGAGCAGGCAGCTGACTTTCCTCAACCGGACTTGACCTATGGCCCCCCCGAGGAGCAGCCCGAGCTGACTTACGGATCACCCAATCAGGTCTACGGTCCGCCCGATGAGATCTACGTCTCTCCAGCCGTCGAAGAAGTGCCCGATCAGATATACGGACCACCGGAGCTGCCCACAAGCAGTACGGCACAGAGTGCAGCGACTATAAGCCTGGCGAGCTTGCGGCCCCAGTTGCAGTTCGTCCTGCCGCTAGTTCAACGCTTCACCGCCTTCCGCCAGTTAGTGCGTCCCTTGGTGCAGTCGCAAAGGAGACCCGCAAAATTGACATCTCGTCCGCAGCGTAGGCGACCCGCCAAGATAATCAATAGGGTTAATGCCGCCTTTCCGGCGACACAATTGACGCTGCCATTTGTGGACCGTCGCATTCCATTTAGAGCATTTAATTCTGAACGTTTAATTCTTAATGCACCTTTGCAAAGGAAGCCCGCCAAACTACAAACTGGGCCTACCATTGCCCAGTTGACGCCAGCCATCCGCAGGCCAATATATTCGGGCGGTCGCATTATTGCCTATTCTGATCAAGTGCAGAACTGGTAAATAATTTCAACACTTGTGAATATGATGTGAATAAAAGAAAAACTAATTTGAATTTGAAATTTTGTTTGAAATGATGAATTTAACGCATCTGGCAGCACTCTCACATTGATGTATCGAAATGTGCTGACATATCGCCTTACCACCACAAATTAATATTGTCAATGTTATGCATCCCTGGATGAAGCACGCTGAGGCAAAGTGCCGACAATGCTTTATTGCTTATTAAACATATAACGAAAGAAATATAATCTAGCGTATAATTAAAAATAATTTAGATCGCAATATTAACGAGTTAGACATTGTGTCTAACTTAAAATCACATTTGTAATCCATCAGCAGCGAAGACTTCAATCAAGGTAAACTTTTGGCGGCCCGCAATAACTGAATCGAGTTAAAAAACATACATTTTAGATAAAATGGCTGGTGTGTTATTTGAGGACATATTCAACGTGAAGGACATGGATCCCGAGGGTAAAAAGTTCGATCGCGTTTCCCGCCTGCATTGCGAATCCGAATCCTTCAAAATGGACCTCATCCTGGACATTAACTCGTGGTTATATCCCATGGAATTGGGCGACAAATTCCGCCTGGTGCTGGCCACGACGCTACGCGAGGACGGGTGCCCCGACAGCGGCGAATACAATCCCATGGAGCACGAGGGCTCACGGGCCGACAGCTTCGAGTATGTGATGTATGGAAAGATCTATCGCATTGAGGGCGATGAGGCGCATAACGAATCGTCGCGTCTCTCGGCGTACGTCTCGTTTGGAGGCCTGCTGATGCGTCTGCAAGGCGATGCCAACAATTTGCATGGCTTCGAAGTGGACCAGCACATGTACTTGCTAATGAAACGTCTGGCGTTTTGATTTCCTTACAATAAATGTGTTTACAAAAAAGGTTTCTCATTTTGTATCGAAATAATTACGAATGCAGTGTTACCGCATACTTCAATAATAAGAATAATACTAAATCGATTAAAAGTAGTAACTTCGGTATATTGATATCGAACTAGTTCCATCACCAGCTTGTTTGAGTAATAAACACCACACAGCAGCAGGCTGCATTGGAAAATTAATTAAGTTTCGCCAAGCAAAAACATTTAATGCATTTAGTCTGCGAAATGTAATGCTTAACAAAGTGAAATGCGTTAACACATTTGTTGGTATTTACCAAATGTTGTTTGCTGGCCTGCTGCCGAAGGTAAAGAAATGGTGAAATGTGCAGTGAAAATGGGCGTTTGTTTTGAATTAAAGCCACAATGCAGCGTGATTGTGTGTATGTATGCGTGCGTGCGTGCGTGTACGTCTGTATGTGTGCGTGTGTTTAGATTCAAGGTTTGCAATGCTGCTCTTTCTAAATATTCGCTGTCCACTGCGGGTAAGTCGCGATTTTCTATTCTGTTCTGGTTGCTCTTGATTTCCCTAACAATGCGAATTAACAGTGGTGATGGCACTTGCATACATACATGCATATGTATGTTTGCTTATCTTATTTATTATTGTATTATTGAATGTTAACAATTGGTGCTGGTTTTGGTCGTACTAACAATCTGATATTGCTTTAGAATTTTTTATTTTTAAACGGCGGTGTAAACAAAAGACTTCAATTGTTGACACCCCCACTGCAATTTATACTTCTTTTCTGAGTGCGGCTGCTTCTGTTGCTGCTGCTGATTTGCCTATTTAGCATTACAAAACTGCTGTTTTTGTATTCTTTTCACATACACATAGACACATTCCTTATTGTGAGTTTTCGCTGTCGTTCGTGCTTTTTTCAACGTTCTCTTTCAATTTAATGAATCGTTCGGTGGCTACCGTACGACCAGCGTCGCTGTAAACAGCAGCGTCGCGACGCTGCAATAGTTACAGTTAAAGCTCTTTGAAAGTGATTTTAGGGTTTGGTTTTTTTTTCGCGCTTTCAATTCGCTTTTTTCCGACAGTTTTCAGTTTCGTTTTACGCTTCATTTGCGTAACGTGCAGCTGTCAACGTGAACTGTGTGGCCCTGCCCCTGCACTTGGTTATTTGTACTCCAACATCATGCTTCAATGCTGTTTTCGTCGAGTTAGCTCACAAAAATTCAATACTGTGAGTGACTTTGGCCGCCCTTTATTTCTACATGTTGTGTACATTACTACGATGCTTTTGGGCAGCGCCAATCAAGCGACGCCAAAGGTCTAAAAATCTTCTGGCTATGTATATATATATATATATATATATATATATGTATGTATGTATGTATGTATGTGTGTATGTGTGTATATGAATGTATCGTCATATGAGCAATCTGGCCACCAGATGTGTGTTTATTTCGTTTGCATTTCGCGCTAACTGTTCCCAGGGTCGTTATACTTTCAGTAAATTTACAGTTTTTCTTTGTTTCGCATTCAGTTTTCCTTGCTGCATTTCATTAGAAGTTTCAAGCAACAGCAGCAGCAGCAACAACAGCACTTTAATAGTGGAAAAAAGTTGCCACATTCTATAAGAAGTAAACTGTTATCTGTGTCTTCGTCAAGGTGCTCGCTAAGCTGTGCAGCCTTATCAGTTTATTGCCTTTGTCGCGCGCTTATCAGCTATTCTTTGCTCTTGCTCTCTATCTCCCTCTCTCTGTATCTCTCTCGCGCATTGAAAACAAAAGATTGAGAAAACAAACTAAACAACTATTCAGCTATGCGCTTACGAGTATCAGTACCCCCACTTGTGTGTGTGTGTGCGTGTGTACCTGGAAACCGTAGCTGATAAAGTGATAAAAACAATAAGAATATTTATACACTACGAAAAATTAATGCTCAATTCCAATAAACTGCATATCAATAGTGACAAAATATTAAAAAAAAAAGTTTTTTTGTTGAGGTATTCTAATAATTAGCACACATTAAGCTAATCGTTTTCGTTCCGTGTATGTAGGTATTTTTGTTCATTGCTCCCCGCCCCATTCAAAATTGTTCTTATCGTTTTTAACGTCAGTTTTTGAAAGTTCGGTGGACACAGCTGAAATTGTTCTTATTGTTGTTCGCTTTTGTGTTCTGTGTTATGTGAGTTGTTTTTGGACGTGGCATTGCAAGCTAAATAAATAAAAGAGCTCTCCAACTTTTTCTTGCAGCGAAACTATAACTAAATCGCTATAACAATCCAAGGTGTTTGGGAACATCCATTAGCTAAAGTAGTCCAAAGTAAAAAAAAAATATACTAGAAATCGAAAAAAAGAAATTAAATACTTATCGTAGACACATTAACCCCCTAAAAACCCAAGTAAATAAGCAGCTGGTGCTGGGTGCAGGAAGCACTATAAAATAGCCATAAGATTAACTCAGCATGGTACGCAGCCGTCGCAGCCTCTCCAAAGAGGATGTGTCCTCTGTGCTCACAGACAGTGGCATTTCGCTCTCATCGCCGCCGGCGGCACGCGAACCCTCGCCACAAGCGAAAGGCGGCATCAAGCGACGCAAGCGAAGTGTCAACAGTGTACAGGATTTGTTTGCGGCTGATGGGGAGCCAGATGCCCAACCGGATTTCTCCGATGGCGACACGGATGCCGATGCGGATTACATTCAGCCGGTGGTAAAAAGAGCACGCAAAGCGGACACAGGCAAACGCAAGCAGCACGTGTGCAGTCATTGCTCGAAGGAATTCGGTGGCAGGACAGATCTGCTGCGGCACATGCTCATCCACTCAGACCTGCGGCCGCACAAGTGCAGCGAGTGTGGCAAAAGCTATCGCCAGGCTGTCAATCTGAAGAATCACATCACCACCGCTCACGAGCGCAAGAAACATTTCGCCTGCACCGAGTGCCCTAAATCGTTTGCTCTAAAGGAGCGTCTCAAGCTGCACATGCGTCTGCATTCGGGCGAGAAGCCATATCCATGCTCACTCTGCGAGAAACGTTTCGCCCGCGGTGGCCAGGTGAGTGGTGGATATCATTTAACTAACATTTAAATTCACACTTATGCTTTCATTCCTTACACACAGTTGCAACAGCATGTGGTATCGCATCACAAGACGAGCATACAGCAATTCAATTGCACACACTGCTCGGCCAGCTTCTCGACGAATGCCAATCTGCGCGTGCACATGGAACGGCACGAGCAGGGCATGGAATATAGATGCTTTATATGCGAGAATGAGTTTCCAAACGAATTGGGGCTGCGTGCACACATCAATCAGGAACACCACAAACTAAGGCAATTTGATTGTCAAATATGCCAGAAAACCATCGAAACGGATGAGGATCTAGCCAGCCACCTGAAGAAGCATTCATCGGTTAAGGCGCACGTTTGCGAGGTGTGCAATTCGTATTTCACCCAAAAGTCCCAATACAACGTTCATATGCGAATGCACACGGGAGAGCGACCATATCAGTGCCGGGTGAGTCATGAATTGAGCCTGCTTAAGCCGAGAATATTGATTAATTTGGTTTCCGCCGTAGATCTGTCAACAGACATTTGCTCATTCCAGTGTGCTGAAGCTGCACATACGCAAACACACCGGTGAGAAGCCGTTTCGTTGCCAGCTGTGTACGGATGAGGTGGCCTTCTCGCAGCTGGCGCATCTCAAGAATCACATGAAGAAGATACACAAACAGCAGAAGCCCTACATGTGTCCAAGCTGTCATGAGTTCTTCAAGATCAAAGTGGAGCTGCAGGCGCACGCCGTACGGAGCACCAAATGTCAGTCAACGGGGGAGCTCAGCGATGGAGATCAGACAACAGATATGCTGACACTATCCAGCATACGCTTCAACATGGCCGTGGTGTTAAAGAAGATTAGCTCGGCACAGAAGCTGCGTCAGCTGGGCTATGAGAAGCGTTTAATTGACAATGTTATCATTGCCTCACTGAAACTCGCACAGCGCCCGTGCCATGACGATGCGACGCTGACACCTTTGGCCAGGCTCCGTCTGAATGTAGAGGAGTTTCTCAAGTGGATTGTGCCGGCGCAAACCATGCAAAAGTTTCGTGAGGAACTGCTCTCGATCGATACGATACTCGACAAGATTGCGACTACCTACATGAATCAAAAATAGATAGCAATCATTCTTTCTGATTTTCATGAGAGCAACTGTGCCATAGAGAGAGAGAAAGATAAAGTAAACTATGCTTAGAATTAGTTCTTGCCATTTAATTTAGCTTACACCCAATAAGTTAAATAGAAAATTCTACCAAATGATTTTGCCCAAAGATGTGAAGAAGCACTGATACTTTGAATTTACATACATTAACTTAGTTTTACTATTACCAAAAACAAAAAAGCGAAAATATGTTCCGTTTTATGAAAACTTGCCAGAACAGAGCTTAAGGCTTTGATGTTATTTTAAGTTGAATTTTAAATACACTTATAGTGGCCATGCTCATTAACCTACAAACATGTGTACTTGAGACGCATTTGAATTTCGCTGCATTAGCGTTAGTATTTATTAATTACAGACCCATTAACGAAACCAAATATAAACCATTGTGTAACCGCTACGTAGACTAAAAATTTTAAATCTAAATGTTCATAAATGAAAACCATTAGAAAGTGTAAAATAAAAGCAAAATCCAAATACAAAATTAAATAAATCGAATTAAATGTTGAAAATCCGTTAAGTTTTAACTTTGTTTGCATTAATTAAGCACATTAAATAGAAGCATTGCATAATTTAAGATCTTTACTAGCGTAATTTGACCAAAGTTAAAGTTCGCTATTTATTCAAAAAATGCAGCTGATGGTTTTCTCTTGACAAAATCAAGGCAATAACTGTTTTGTTGTCCCAAAAATCGTTGAGAGGTCTATTGGATATAGCCAACACAACAAGAAAACAACTGTCCAACTGGCCAACAGCGAGCCAACGAGACACAATAACAGTTATGTACAATTGTTAGTTGGCAGTTGCTGGTTGGTGGTCTGCCCCTGCCCCCATGGACCCATGATTCAATGCTATATATGGTCGCGTTTGTGCAAATTTATAAGCCACTCACATTAAGGCGGCAAATATTTTTATGGCCAAGGCACAACTGCAGGGGCATCCTCAGTATTAGCAGCTGGCAACTAGCAGCTAGCAGCTTACCTGCTGCCCAGCATCGGTTGGCTGTTGCATGTGTGAGGCTCGCTCCCCCAATGGCGATTAATGAAATTTCCACAGTGAATTTATTGAAACGCTCGTAAATGTCTTCTGGCCAGAAAAGTTGCGCGCGAAATATATGGTAAATTTTATATATCTAATATATAGTGTATGTAATATGTATGATATGGACATGGCTGGACATTGGCTCTGGTGTTTGTCCGTTGCGTGTCACTCGTTGTTAAGGTGCGCCTCGTCTGAGTCTCCGGTTTAGCCAGCCACAGCCAGAGTAGTTTAATGTCTACATTTGTTCTGGCCATTGCGTGTTCGGTGGCTGCCCTTTCCTCTTACCAAGCATCTTCATTCCCCTCCTCGCCCCTCATCTAGCTCCTCGCTGAAAGGGCTCCGGCTTCAGATGCTACTGCTGCCATGGCGCATTAGAACAAATTGTTCTTGTTACGATAGTAGGATGGACATGCCTTTTCCTTGTTCGGACCGATGGACAGAATGCCACTGCTTGTTGGCCTCATACACCCTACAAATTGAGCACTTTAGGACTGATAGCCAACTGCAGTTAAGTAACTATCAGTCGATAACTAATTGTTTGTCCATTTAAATATAAATTTCAAATAAAACGCTTTTCATGAAGTATATGGCTTAAGTTAAAAAGTTTACAAGTAGGGATTATTATATTTGTAACTACTCACTTGAGAGTATTTTGTTAATTTTTTTCTGGACTTTCATTGTTGTTCATTTCATTACATGTGAAAATGTAAAATGTAAAATAATAGGATATTGAAAAGCTGCGCATGCCGCACCATTAGTTTATACATTGAAGAGATGTTTGTTATTTCTTTTTTCATCGGCTTAAATGCGCTGCGAATTCGTGAAACAAATAATTCCAGACGCAAGAGCTTTGTAACTAAGTACGCATGTTTCTTCGTCGGCTTAACTTCATCTTCATGCAGATTTTGTCTGTGCAATGTTAATGATGGGAAAAATCTGTGTGTGCTTGAATTGAAGAGAAGTAGGTGGTGGGGATGTCTGCCTGCGCGGCTGTTGAGCTGTCTGGCAGCCTAACTGCCTACGGTATGCAGATTCATTCCCAGTATCAAAGACAGTGCCTGTGACGATTCTTGTTCTCGTTTTCATTTTGTGGACCGCAGCAAATTGATTCGGTTTGGATTTGGATTTCTGTGCTACTCAAGCATTTGACGTTGTTAGTTTGATACTCGCATTATATAATGTGCATATATAATTCTTTTGTTGTCTGCTGCTAATTTGCAAATTTCGCGCTGACATTGAAGTAATGTCATAGCAGAAATCGCTGGACGGTGCTGATTCTGTGCCTGGACAAAGAAACGCAGGCAGTAATCATGCGCAGTTGACCAGCTTAAACGTTGACTGACATCTAATTGTGTGTGATTTGTGTGTGGAGTTGGCGTAGCAAAAAGAAGCCCAGCTAATAGGCTGCTTATTTAGCTGTAAGTGGTCTGTGGTGGACGGACTCACAAGATTGCAGTCGTCCACTTAAGTAATCCCATGATTGGCTCTTATTATTTTCTTATAGACCTTAGAAATGATGCAAAGTTGAGCTTTTTTGTGAATTTCATATGTTAAATAAAATCTGTTTTAGAGATTCATGATTATTCTAATAAATAATTATACTCAGGTTGCTACACTAGTTTTTGTGTATATAACATTTAGAGGTTATTGTTTAATTATCAGTTGGTTGCTGATGCTGTTCCTATACGATCTTTGACTGCAAAGTCATTTGTTACCTTGAAGTCATCTGATAGACGTGGATCTTGACCATGGATTTTGGATACAATTCCTCTGTGGGTCATTCAACTCAACCTGACCAAAGTCAAAGGCAAGTCAAAAGTCATAAAAGATATGCAAGCACACCGCATGCCTCTCTATATGAGCATAAATATGTATGCTTATACACGCCACACACTTATATGTACATAAGTATGTATGTATATGTATATACATATATGTATGTACAAAGACACATATGTTGGAGTAGTAATCCTTGGCAGTGGATGCCCTTTGTGGCAGCAACAGCACCAGCAGCAGCAACAACAATTACAAATGAACGACTTCTTTGTTCTGTCAGCAGCAATGGTTGGGCCCAAGTTCGAGTTCGAGTTGCGGTAGCAGCCAAAAGAGGGGGCGTCTTCAGCGTCTCTACACTGCTCTACAGCGGCCAGCAGCTGCTACGCATAAAGCATAAGCCATTTGGCCATTTGCTGCTGCTGCTGCGGATGCATCCGTTTGGAGCGTGGGGCGTGTTGCATTTTTGTTGCGTTCCTGTTGTTACTGGACAAAACAAATAGACGAGGATGCTGATGGAGAGGAGAGGACAGTTGAGGAGAGAGCCTGGTCAACAAAATGTGCAACGTTATCATAACTAAGTGCATGCGATGCGTGTGCGCCCTGAAAGCGCCTGCATATGCATAATTCATACTATTGAACCCTCTGCTCCGCACACAGACAAACAGACAACGGGCCAAACTACACGTAAGAGGAAGGGAGAGATAGGGGGGAGAGAGAGAAAGAGAGAGAGAGAGAGAGAGGCTACATGCAGACTGGACCTCATGGACATCATGGACATGGACACGAACCTGGAGTGGCTGTGCGGCCTGGCTAGAAAAATTATAATTTCACAAGTCATAATAGGATTTGCAATTCAAATGCGAACGCAGGCACAAATACACAGATATAGAAGCAGACACAGACACAGACACAGATGCAGATGCAGACGCAAATACAGAACTCTCAACTCCTTGAGTCGAGTTGCACAAATTTCTGTGGAAGGCGCAGTCAACAAATGACGACAACAATGTGCCTCTCACAGAGCCGACGCAGACAACTGGGAACAGGGAACATAAGACAGTAGACAGTGGACAGAAAGCAGCCTTAGGTCCAGCCATGAGGCACTAGCACCAGACAATGGTTGGACCAGCAATGCAGCAAACCAGCACATGGCACATAGCCAATATGTCAAAAATATTAAGAGACATGGCCATCGACCGAGGCATAAATATGCAAAACGATAAGACGCTCGCTCGCCTCTATAAAGTTGTAAAATTGACAAGCGTTGCGATGCCAAAGTCTCAAATAAAGCAATAAAATGCGCTAAAACATCGCCATCGACATCGACATCTTTGCCCCATCGATGGACGGTAGCCGATCCCACAGTGGTCCAAATGCAAAAATTAGAAATGAAAGCCAGCGGGTTGCCTGCCTAGAATTTATGCCAGTTGGACCGGATCGCTTCGCTTGGGATTGGGCTTTGGCTTTGCCACTGGAACTGCTACACAAATTATGCTGCCAGCGATGGGACAGTCACAGCTGACTCAATCAGTGGAGGAGGATGAGCATTCAAAGCTCCTGACCATCAATGCATTCGAGTTTGTGTGTGCCTGGGCAAGTATCGACGGCTGGTTTTTCTAAGGAAGTGCGGCTCAAGTATCATATACAGATAACTAATGCGCTGGCAATGCTAAATATCGTAATAATGTCAAATGGATGCAGTCGATGGTGCACAATGGGGACACTGGCCAATGGGGTCCTAATCTATGCGCTCGTGGACGGTTAATCTTAAGTAGGAAGTGAGAGTTTAGCATTTGAGTTTCGCCCTCAGAATAACAGAAGGCAAAGCAATTTAGTTGACAAGTAGTCAGTTATTATTGCTTTCAGCGTATTTACTTTTCTTATTACTCTTATAATTATTTCATGTCGTAAACTAGCTTAAATAATAGTTATTCATTTATTAGATACACTGTTGCTTTTGACACCCTGCATGCATTTATTTATAGAATATATTTACTTTAAGAGTAATGTACGGTAGTAAAACTTATAAATAAAATATTCTCACACAAACATACTTCTACTAACGAATTTATTTTTAAAAATATTGGGTATCAGTAATTTGATTGAGAGTCACTAGCACTAATTTCAATGCCCATATTTTATGACACAAAAATTTGAGCAAAAAAAAATGAAAGAAACGACTTAGGCAACGAACTTGAAAATTTTCTTACGAAATGGCAACGAACCGATTTGATTAAGGCTTAAGCCCAGACTGTGCTCAGCCGCTGCGTCATAAATATTTGATGATAATGATGATATTGCCAGGCGCAAGCCACGTTCCATAGCTCCATGGCCATAGAATAGCCTTGATCTTAGCCTTTGGCTTTGGCTTTAACTTCAATTTAAATCAAATGTGCGCTCCGATGCCTTCGCCGCTATGGGGCTTTACCCTTTATTTTTAGCATAAGCATATGACCGACACTCACACATACACACACACACACTCAAATACACACTCAACTACATACTCACATAATAGGTGTGTTTGTGTGTGCTATTTTTAGAGTTGCATTTAAGTGGCGACCGCATTTGCGGTCTGAACTCTAGCTAAAATATGTCCCGCTGTGAATTATGTGTCTACATAAATTATCAGGCCAGGAATTAATCATTTTTTTATGCAGGACTGTAACAAACCAATGCGGCTCTGGTACTGACACTGGCCCTGGCACTGGTTTTGACTCCACTTCAGTCCTGGCTGCCGATGCTGTCCATTAGGTACCAAAGCGCAGCTAAATCTACAGACACAGTTTGGCACTGACTTTAACTGGTCCAGGCTTGTGGGCACTTAAAGTCGCTTTGAATTTTTGTCTTTGTCTTAGGATTGGTTATGGCACCGGACTAGATTGCTGACCATTGCTGTTGGCGCCCGCAATACACTGCAGCTCAGTTGATTGGTAAAATCACAAAAATATGCAGATACATTAAATAGCCCATGGCTAAGTTGCAGGCGGTTATGAAATTATGATGGAAATATCTATTAGCGAGTATGAATAAATTTGTATTATATTATATAAATATCATATCACATAAGATTGTGTGTATTTAGGTGTAATATTATTCTATGTCCCTAATCAATTGAGCAGCATTGTTATTTTGTTTCAGAGCAATTCACATGTGTGCCCTTAACCAATAATTTGATGTCGTTGGCCATATTGAGATTGTACTTATGTTGTTATTCTTTTTGTTGTTATTATTGTTACTGTTGCCTATAATTGATACGTGTTGCACTGTGCGCAAAGACAAAATCTGGCTTCGGGCTATTTACTTTGGCTCCCCGGTTGGTGATGCATCTGCTACACGAGTGGGGCGTGGCACTGCAGGCTGCGGCTGTTGTTGTTGCTGTTGCCGTTGCTGAGGTTAAGACGAGGACTGAGTTGCTGTTTATGCTTCTTTGTGGCCGACAAGTTAAACCGCCCCATTGCGTCTGCAGTTGCATTGCATAAATGTCAAGGAAATCGCATGTCCACCCTCGTTGCCGGGCAATTTTATTGCAGTAAGGCAGGGCTGAGGCCTGAGAGCTGAGAAGTGGGGGGCGTGGTAGTCTGAAACCCAATGGCCCGACCCACTTGTAAGGCATTTTATAATTTAATTTTCATACATATGCACGAATAAAAACGTTGCCCGTCGTCTGTCTGACTATCAAATGGGTGTTGCTATCGATTATTATCGATTACTTTCGAGCTTGGTAAACATAAATCAGTGCGTCCTATAGGGTACCACCCGACCTACCTGCTTTCAGCAGTTCACTTATCACTTGCAAATGATAAATTGGCGTAAAATAAAACAAAAGACTTGAACAACAAACTAATTACAACCTGTCTTCTAATATTCCCATCTTTCGCCTGTCTGTCTTCTTCTACTACTACTTTTGCTGTTGCTGCTGCTGCTGCTGCTGCTGCTGCGGTACCATCCGGCAACAAAAGTGATAATGAATGTGTAAGCTGAGTACCCGACCAAATGCATACCTGCATCCTGGCCAAGGCAAACAAAATTGTCAACAGTGGTTGCTGCTAGCGGAAAGGGGGGGGGGGGACTCAGCTCCGATCCACTCTGCATGCTAACCGAGGTGCTGACACTAATCACTTGTCACCCAGCCACAGTCGAAGCTCCTGCTACAGCATGCGTGTGTCAGACTCAACCTCTGATTCCATTGGTCTGCCACTGTCTGGGGTTGTCTCATGCAGCTGGACAAATTGCAGTTGTCGTCGTTGCTGTTGTTGTTGCTGGAGTTGCTGGAGTTGCCGGAGTTACTGCTGTTGCCTCCGTTGGGGCACTCTTATTATATATGTATTTCTGCCTGCTTCTGCTCGTTGCTATGTGCGTAGTTATGCAAACAGTGGCCAGCCAGAAACAAGTTGTTGCTCTTGTGTTTGTCGCTGCTTTGGTTGTCGTAATTAAAGGTCAACATTTGTGCATGTTGTCAATGGCACGATCATGCGAATGGAAATGCAACTCCAACCTGCAAAACTGCGGACTAAGAACGGGGAGATTTCTCAGGAAACTTTATTGAGAAATACTTTTAAGTGGATTGCTCTTAAAATTATAATTTGTATTAACGACTGAACTCTAAATCAATAGTATGATGATATAAATTATATATATACTTTTAAACATTTTTATTAACCACCTGCTTAAAAATAATACAAATTTTGAAAAATTGTACAACTAAATTAGTGGTTATTTGCAAGTTTCAGTAACTGAGCATCTTATGTTTTTGGGACATGGCATGTATTAATGGGTGTAATGCATTAGCTTGGCTAACTTTGACTGTCAATGTGATTGACAATGACTCTTAGCTATAGCCTTGGATTTGGCACGCTCATTTCCAATTTATATAAAAGCTAATTTTCATCATGATTACTGCTTAGGCATTGGCATCGGCTGCGGTTGAAGTTGATCTTGCTGATTTTGTTGCTGTAACTGTCGATTTTCAATTGCTTATGGGCTGCGAACAAGCAGCACTGAGGAAAGCAACAACAAAATCAACATCATCAGGTGAAATTTTCACTTTTGTGGCTCGGTTTTGTTTTGAACGCAGTGCACTTAACATTATTACTATTGTTATTCAACCAAAATACAAATTTTAATGAAACTGGCCAAGTTGCTGCTCCATTGCTTGCACAAATTGCAATCTGTTCTGCGGCCTTCTCTTTTCTGCATACAAATTTAACTGCTGCTTTGACTTCGTCATGCTTTCTTTGTTTTTATGCACAATGTGCATTGTGCGATATTTCACTGTAGTCGTGGATGTGGCTGTTGTTTTTCTTATTTTTATTGTTGTTTTTGATTTTTCCCTGCGCCAATTATAGCTAGCTGGCTTTGGCTTTTGTGATTGATTGCAAGTGCAATGTTTCGATGTATCTACTAGCTGTGGAGCTGGGTTTGTTCCCATGAAGCGTGGCACGTGTTGTGTTTAATGTGCAATTTCTATTACTCTCGCGCAATCGAAAGTGAAACCTTACTTTATGAGCTGCGCTGGTTATAGTACTATTCGTTAAGGCCCAGACTGAGGATTGGCAACAACTTGCACTTTTGGCAGCGGCCCATTGATAATTGACCTCATTTAAGATGCTGCTGCCGCGATAAGGCGATAGGAATTAAAAGCGGCATCCACTAATTTAGCCAGGACTATAGCCGTTCCATGTATGATGCTGATGCTGAGCTCAGCTAGCTGCCAGCAAGGCTATGATGCTTATCGAGCGGCCCTTAAGCCTAGACCAAAGACATTGACTAGCTGCTGCTGTTGCTGCTTCTGCCGTTGCCAATTGCCAATCGCGACCGGCAATCGCGCCTCGCTAACGAGATGACGTCGACAACATGCTGCAGGCACTACTAGCGAGGGATATTATACAACTTGACTTGTAAATGTTGTTAATTAGTTGGCTGACATAATTTGTGCACTTAAGAAAAAAAATTTATATATGTATGTGTATATATATATGTATGTATATATATAAGTAATATATATATATATATATGTATACATACATATATGTTCAGATTAATTTGCCATAGTCTTATAGAAGCGATCGATTGAAAACACTAAATTTATCCCAATTTGACTTGGCAAAAATTGCTCAACCAACCCTCGTCCATTTGGTAGAATCTAAAGAGCTGAAACTGAGATGCGCCTTGCGGTGGCTGCCGCTGCATAAGCATCTGTAACTTTTCGCGCTTATCTAAGCAATAAATCTTCGATGGCGGTGGCAAGTCCCAACTCGCAAACTCCACAGTTCAAGTTTAAGTCGTGCGGGCGTTGCCTTTGCCTTTGCCACTGCCACTGCCACTGGCAGTGGCTCAGCCAGCCACTTGATGGCTAAGTGACTGAGCCGCAGACTTCTGACTGACAATCAAGTCGATGCTTGATTCGCGATTCTCGATGCCAGATGCCACATGCCCCGACCGGCTAACTTCTCTAATGGGCTAATGTCACACTTCCCTATACCATCTAACAATAAGCCAGACCAAGTGGCAATCGTTGCTGACTGACTAACAAATGCGACCCACATACGCGACCAGTTGGCTGACCAAATTTTGCATCGCCCTCTCTTCCCCTCTCCATTCCGCCGTCGCCGACCCCTTTTAAAGCTTCGTATGTTGCGTTTGTTACGGAACTCGCTTGCATTTCCAGTGGCTCAGTAGCAATAAATTTCAATTTGCTGGCTGGCCTCAGCCAGAGCCAGAGCCAGAGCCTTTGCCTAGGACTGTGTCTGTGTCTGCAGTGTCTCACCAGGCTGCCTAGCAACAATGCAATGCGGAGGTAAAATGATAAAAATTCGATTACATTCAGGTGTGAAACTTACATATATCGCAGCGATTTACTTGTTTGTACACTACACACAGGAATTGAGGCTTGCCGGCTAGCCCATCACGGAACTCCCAATTGATATTACTAATAGGTCTATATTTTATTAAATGAGACAGAAATGTGTTCAGCTGTAAATAAAAAATGCATATTACTTTAACTTGAATGTTCAAGAGGAAGTATTATGTGGACAGTTTACGCACGTTGTTAAATTATATTAATTATCAAATAGCTGTCAATGATAACTAAAATGATGTGAATTTTATAAGAAAATATTTTGTTAAGTTTAATTTTGTTCGGTTTTTGTTTTTAGAGAGCTTGTTGTGGGAACATTCGAAACAGTAAGCAATAAAAAACATGTTGTCATGGCGCATAGAATCAGTGGCAGCAATCTTTCCATCTGAGCCCGAGTTAGCCACTGCAGTAGCTCATTGCAGAATCGGCTCAAATATCATTTGCCCGTTTGCCAGTCGACGGAACTCGAGCTGTGGTAACTCTGTGCTGTGCTATGCTAGAGTGCAAGCCAATTGCCAACCAGTCAGTGCTGAGGCTTGCTGGCATCCTTTTTTACACGACTTCCATTTGGGATTGGCCCCGGCCCTTGTTGGTCATTAATCATGCGCCTGTGAACGACAAGCGTATAAGTTACTAGCGCATTGGCCCAAAAAAGGCCAATGGAATGAGCTCAAGCCCTGTTTCAGGTCGTAGTCGTCGTCATTATTGTTGTTGTTGTTGGGTATGCAACGTCCCCCGCGTTCAGGACGAGAAAGAAAGCACCCAAAGCGGCAGTGCTCACCTAATACCTAATTGGATGCAGATGTATAACGGGTCCAATAAAATAGAAAAAGAAAACTATTGCAAGAGATGAGGCAAACGTATTCGCTCCGTTGGTTTTTGGCTTTTTGTGGCGTGCAATGGATTTGTGTCATAATTGAAATGTTGTTGTTGGCAAATTCGCCCAGCACCTCACGCGATCTGTAGTGCATCACTGCATCGAATGCAACGTAAGAGCGGCTGGAAGCTATGCAGCAATTAAAACTAGTTTTCACTTTTACACCACAACAACAAGTAGTGAGCCCAGATGCAACATCATTTTCTCCATTATCTTCATGTGACCTTTTTTTGTTATTTCAATGAGAACATTAGCTCTGGAATTCATATGTACAACACCCACAATGGATATTAAGTATTTAGGATTCACTATTCAGTTCTCAATACTCAGTACTCAGTATTCAATATTGTATGTTTGTAAAGCCGTCAACAGCCATTAGCACTTTGGCACATAATTGATACGTGGTCGGGCTATAAAGCAAAATGTATAGACATCGAAATCCACTTGGACATCGACATCGACTGTGGACCTGAACATAGACACTTGGATCACAGAAAATGACGTTGTAAAAATGGCAGAACGTTGAACGGCATTTTCATGCTGTGTTCCTGTACATATTTTCCTGTACAACACCTCGGGGGCGTTTTGTGCCGTTTGCCATACGACACCAAGATGCTGCACAGCAACAGCAACAGCAACAGCAACAAGAACTGAAAAGGGCTGGGACCAGGTATGTATTGCCTGTGTGGAGTATGAGATCTGTTGCCGCAACGTAACTAACAATTTATTTAATACGCTGTACGTGCGCTTTAATAAAAGGCTCAATCAATCTGTGTGCGAAGAACTAACCAACAACATCAACAAAAGCCCTAAAAAGAAGCCAAATATGTGGGCACATTAAATCAATTGCTGCTCGACTCGGAGATGCTCTTGACAACTCATTTAAGGTACGTCCATCAAATATAATAGCTTATGCATATAGCTTAAAATATCTGAAGAATTTTTTTAGTAAATTAGAGAATATTATAACAAAATAGATAAGTTATATTACACAGCATTATGGAATACTTTATTATTGTGACTATATTAACAAATTTAACCAATTTTAAATGATTTTTTGATTATGTAAAAAAAAAAACATGACAAATTTTAATCCCTTATTCCGATTTTTAACAAGCTCTTGCAGCTTTGTCATTGTTGTTTTTGGATTTTGACATAATATTCATTAAACAAAACTCAAATAAACAATTAATTTATAATTGTTTAGTTAATTTTTACTTACGTAAATATTTTTGTTTATCCTTTAGATATTTTTAATGATGTACACGTTTCTGTTATATAAGCATTCTACAGAGCCAACACTCCACTTTGCATATAGCACAAGGGGCATTACAAAGAATCTCTTTGAAGTGTGCATACAATGTCTCAAGTGCTTGGGGCCTGCTGAATGATGTGATGTTGTAGTGACAGAGAGAGAGCGAGAGAGAGAGAGAGAGAGAGAGAGACAGAGAAGATAGAGAGGGGGAGAGAGAGAGAAAGATAGAGAGGGTAAAGCGGCGACGATGCCTTTTGACGACTGCATCGATGTCGATCCTTTTGGCGCTGCTTACAGACAGCGTGTCGAATGGGTTATGCGGTGATGGTGCTGGTGCTGGTGGTGGTTATGTTTCATACAAAGCTTGGAGTGGGGCGTTTTGGTTGCTGAACGGCATTTCGCTAATGAAGCCATAAAGATATGTATTATTCCTATGCCATAAATTTAGCTAAGCCGCCTTGCGCTTTTGCTATGACACCCACATGAAAATTGAACAGGGAGGGGAACTGGAGAGGGAACTTGAAAATTACCTTAGTGTTTAAGTTGGTTGTGTTTCCCTTTGCATGTGGCACGTCGCCGCATTGATTATCTAGCAATGTTTATGTTCATTTGACGATGGTGCTGCATTTAATTTTAACAACAATTAGCCACGCAAATGCTAAAGCCACAACAGCGTAAAGGAGGAGCAGCGACAACAGCAGCAGCGGCAAGGGTTTTTTTTTTTGCCTTCGGCCAAGAGCAACGTTTCTGCTGTTGGCATGTCTAACCCTATATTTGTTGTTGTTGTTGTAAGTATGCGGTTTCTCGACTCTCTCAAACGCCTAACAAGGTGTCAATATCTTAAAAATGTTATCTTTCTGCACATAAAACTCAAGCGGATCATAGTAAATCAGCCTTTGGTAGGCAGACGATGGCCTAGCCTCAGTCGTCGTCGCAGTACTCGTCCAACCGAACCGAACCCAACCCAACCGAACCTAGACTCCAAGTCAGAAGACCCACAACAATGGCCGTCTGCCTGACCAATGGAGCGCGCAATGTGCCTCTTATACGGCGGATTTACGAGCCAAGCCGACGACGTCGTGGCGAAGAAATATTCGATGGCCAAGCAACGATTAAAACGGACTCTTCACGCATGCGCGCACACATACAACAGCACTCGGGCAAAGCTGCTGCATAATGGCCATCACACCGTACAATGCGGGAAACCTATTTAAGGATGGAAGAAATACCTAAAATATTTATCAAAACAATATTTAAAAAAATTTTAAATATTCTAAACACTTGAACAAGTTGGAGGAGATCAGCTGATAACTGAAAACCTCCCTTAAGACAACAACCAAAAGTAAATCACAGCATTAATTTGGACTCTCTCTATTTATATCTCTCTCTCTCTTTCTGTCTGTCTCTTCTTTACAGAAGTCCAACCACAATTAAACCATTCAAGTAATGGTATTAATATGGTACCTATTCAACTGACCCGCATAGTAAAAGGGGCTCGCTAGCTTGGCTGGCTGACTGGCTGGGTGTTTGCCCTGGCAGCATTTTCAACACCAGACCGGCATCATCGACATGAGCATCGGCATCGGCATCGGACTGAGCTCGAGCTCGAGGCATGGGCATGCATGGAGTTTTGGGATTGGGGAGCAGTCGCATCATGTGCGCATTGCACGCACGTGATTAAAGCGCAGCCCCGTTGTGCAAGGGGAGCGGCGGAACGGGCGCAATGCATGCTTATAAATCAGAATTCAGTTTTGCTCCCAATGACGTCGACAATGAACTGAATAGCCGTCGAGGGTGAAGGGTGAGGGCGGCGGTGTCTGTGGGTACGCACCACATATTGATAAATAAATAAGTTCGCCAAAGGCTTTTGTCTTTATGTGTAGTTGGGCAATAAGTTCAACTTTTTTGTTCAAGTTCATTGCACTTTTACAACTGGTTTAAATTAAAAAATTTGAAAATGCATTTTGAATGATTTATGGACAGCATCTTTGCGCTGCACGTTGCCATTGAATTGCCGAAATTAATATCAGAATACTTTGCGATCCAAATTGAATAAGAACCTGGCTAACGTTTACAACTCAAATGGCGTCCATTTCTGACTCTTAACCCTGGCGCCGGCGCGTCTTGTTGCCAATAAATTTAGGCGTTCAAAGATATGCCGCAAGCAGCCAAAGCGAACAAACAAAATCCGCATTGCTATTGACTATCAATTTTGGTTAAGTTGCAATATGCCCTAGATCAAAATAGTTGCAAAGCAAAAATATTGAAATTATCTGTTATTACGACAGCACCATCTCTTACCATCAGCATCAATTTAAATAAGAATCAACAGGAGTTGTTCTCGTCTCGCATATCTATCTTATAAATTACAGAGCGGTCAGAAAACAATCAAAATTTTTTAATAAAACGTGTTGTAGTCCTGTCAAAGTCAGTTGTGACCTAATCCCAGCTTAAACTATGTTAATATCAGCCTTCTCAGCCAACTCTTTAATTAAAGTGTCGCCTGGCTGTTAGTCTGGAAAATTTGAATACTTTCAAGCCTTTAGCATTTGCATCAGCATAATCCTCAACTTAAACTCCGTCTTAGTCCGATTTTACAAAATTCTTGCAGGCATTCAGTCATCTCTGTAAGTATGACTTAAGACTGCGGTTTAGCAGCTTGGTTAACTGGATCCAATTTCAATATGGCCCATTGACAAACTTGAGACACATTGCATTAATAACTGATGAGTGCACATAGACAGGATTTGGACTTCGTCGGCATCGACATTTATGGCTCGTGCGCAGGCAAAGAGTGGATTATATTTGGCTCACATTTCATTTTGTCCATTGGCCAAACTTCATAGATTATCTTTCAGATTAGTTAGCAACCGCCTTAAGTATTTGATAGCCATTACCGCCTGGCGCCTGCTTAACGTTCTCTCTTCGGCTGAGGCACATTGATTGATTTGAAGTGATTTTGATGTCTGATCGCAATTTTGCAGCTATAAATGTATAAACATTTAACTCCTATGGTTTTTGCTCATCAATGTTTAGTTTTATATGATTACTTTATAGTCTTTAAAGACTACTGACACTGACATAATCAATGGATTAGGATTTAATTACTGCTTTATTCTTACCAAGTGTTTTTTTTTAAACCATGCTTTGGTTTTATCTACATTTTTCAGAACAAGAACTTATGAAGGGTTCAAAAAGTTCTACAAGAATCATGACTTCAATTAGAATTTCAATAAGAATAGCTGACACCTCAAACTGCCCATCAGTCATACACAGTACACACTAAAAAGTGTGAAGTCGAGTGTTTGTGGCAGCAACGACGAACAATTTGGACTACACCTACATTTATGTGACGGGAATGGAGTGTGTTGGGGCATGCCGAAAGGTTATTTACCCGCCTTTGCGTCAATAATGGAGAATAAGGGGAACTGTCTGACAGTCGGACGCAGTTCAGTTTTAGACAGATCTCCACTAACGATACCGTATGCGGGGCAGTCTCTCACTCTCCTTGCTCACCCCACCCCAACCACAAACCACCTACCAGTAACCGCTAACAGAGCGAGCCGACTCGACACGATCTACATAACATTTGCCATGGCTAATGGCTCGATGTTTGCTGTGCCAAATATAGTTTGCAAAATGGGAATGGAGCTAAACATCGATTTGAAGAGCGATTTGTATTAAGATAATAATATCCACGCTTTGAATATATCTTTTTTTTATTAATGATATAAATAAGTAGACAAATAAAAAATTTAAATATATACAAATACATTAGTTTAAAAAGTTGTATAGTTATAGTTTATAAACCCATTTTAGTATTTGTTAAAAAAGTATACTAATGAATATTGAAAATGAAAATAATATTTGTAAAAATTGTAGAGGAAATTTCTATTGGGATTTTTCTCTTTTTGTAATTTGTAGCTATCAATCTCGCATACTGAGGCAGTTGATAATGGATTTGCAAGTGTAAGCTTCGCCTAGCTCTAACGGTGCTCCGAAACAATAAAAGCGAATAAAGAAATAAACTTGAAGATCAGAATGTTTACCATTTACCGCTGTTCGGAGCCGCCGCTGAGCGCACTATATCGATATATCATTAGCCGGCATTTGATTTACAATCGCTTTTGTTTGTTATTTTGTCTTTTGTTGCGCCCATTTTGGCGACCGGTAAGCATAGTAAATGTATCTCTGTCTCCGGCTAATAGCACTTTCCAGCCAAACAAAAATCAAAAAAAAAAAAAAAAAACTATTCACATGTGCAGAACGAATGAAAGTGTTCTCTATAACAAGCTCCAATTCGCTCCCAGACACTCGAAGCAGATCTGAGCAAAGGCGAACCGAACCTAGGCGAGCAGCATTGGAGTTGAAGTTGAAGCAAGCCGAACCAAAGGCATTTGTATGAGTATGAGTTGCAAGTGGCTTCAAACTTGGCTCAAACGTCTCGCAGACGAATCGAAACCAAACCAAAGCCTAACTTGCAGAGCGTGCCAAGGCGGCGGCAGCCAGCAGTCGATGTTGAATGGGCCTGACGAGCGGACGTCTGAGCGCGTTACAAACGAACCTCGAACTAACCAAAAGACGAACGTGAAGCGTAAAAGCGAAACGAGCCAAATCGCGACTGTGCAAGTGTGTGTGCGTGTGTGTGCAACTGTGGAAGTGTGCGTGTGTGCGAGCATGTGCAGCATTTGAGTTAACGGCAAAAACGCGTCTTCGATCCAAATGGCCAATTGGTCACCACCGGCTTGTTGCAGGATCGAGGCCAGCAGGCTGCTGCTGCTGCTGCTCTTCATTCTGCAGATTATCGCTCTAACGCCAGCGGCACGCAATACCAACGCAAACAACAATAATAATAACAATAATAATAATAATAATATTTGGCGTCGCGTTCGTTTGGTGACCAGCGTTAGCGCCAGTTCTGCACCGGAGCGCGAACGCAATGCCTATCAGCTGCTCAAAGCAAATAACAGCACCAGCACCACCACCAGCACTACTAGCACCACCACCACTACAACGACGCCTGCACCACGTCGCAGTGGGAAGCAGATGTTGCTGCGTCGCGAGGATCTCAATGTGCTGGAGAGTAATATTTCGAGTGCAGCTAGATTGGAAATGTCCACAGAGTTCTTTGTGGTGCCCACGCTAACGGTGAGCACTACCACCACCAGCATCAGCAGCCGTAGCAGAGGCAGCAATAACAGTACCACCTCCAGCACTTCACCCACTCGTAGTCAGGGCGCTCGAGCACGAGCCGCGAATACGTCGCGTGCCACACAAGGTGGCAATGCGACACCACCGAGCATTGTGTCCACCACACAGCTGCCGTTCGCCGGCCTGCGAAAGGAGGTTTGGGTGGTGCCAGTCCTGGTGCTGGCCAGCCTCACTATGCTGATGATGGGCGCCTTCGAGATCTTTGTGCTGTTCAAGGCCTGGCGCACATCGCCATCGCGCCGTCATCTCTTTCTGGGTCAGATGCTTCTGCTCGGACTGTTCTCCTGCGCCGGATTAGGTGCAGTGATCACGGCACAGCCCACTCTGCTCAGTTGCGGCGCCATACGTTTTGGTGTGGGCGTGGCATATGCTCTAGTATTTGCCGCACTGCTCGTCAAGTGCGTCTTCCTCATTAGTTTGAATGGTGGTGTCTATTTGCCAGCACCTTATCAGGGATTGCTGCTGCTCTTCGCGCTGCTCATTCAGGTGGCGATTGGGGCACAGTGGCTGCTGACACAACCACCAGAGATATATACGACAAGTGTGCCGGTGATGGGCAGTGGTTTCCTATCAACCACAGTCGCATCGCAGACAAACTATTCGGCGCTGTTCTATCCGACATCGTATACAACGCTGGATGGTACGCCGGAGATTTACACGAGAATTGCGGCAGTGAGCACCGTGCTGATACCGTTGTGCAAGACACAGTTCTCGGAGTTGCTATTTTCGCTGATCTATATTGTGTTCCTCATTGTGTTCATTGCGGTGCTGGCGATCAAATCGCGTGGCATACGCGACAATTATCGGGAGGCGACCTACATTGGCCTGGCCATTGGTGGTGCAATACCCATCTGGCTGGGCTGGATGCTGTGCGGCCTGGCCGTCGCTGAGCGGCACAAGGATGCGTGCATTGCGTTTGGTTTGGTGGCAACGTCGGCCACCGTTTTCCTGGTCATGTTCATGCCCAAGGGCAGGCAGCTGGCGGCCATGGGCAAGGAGGGACTCTACGTGGAGGATCGCGAGGAGCAGTTTAGTTCGCTGAGTCGCGCTGGATCGGGCTATTCGCCTTCGTTCTTCCACTTCAAGCCCATCAAGTATGGCGTGATGAGCGGTTGTGGCTTGCCCAATTCCGCAACGAATACGGGCCAGGGACTCAGCTCCAAGCACTGCTCCAGTGCTAATAATGGCGGAGGTGAGTTTTGTTATTTGCTTTGTAACTAAAACAATAATAACTGCCTAAATTCGTTCATTTCATTATTTTGTCACAATTGTCTGCAACGAATCACATTTGTCGGTTCAGCCCGGCCTTAACTGCAGGGTGTCCCTTGTCAGCTGTCAGTTTCTGTTCGTTTTGTAATAACTTTCTTTTCTTGCCTCACATGTCGAATAAGAGGAGGGCTAACGGGATGGGATGGGGTGGAGCGCGGCACAGCTCGGGGCGAACTCTTGAACTGTTGTTTATCTGTACGTTCGCTTTTTCTAAAAACAACAGCCGAAGAAAAGCAAAAGTCTTAACTTTCATAGCTAAAATCCACACGGTAGCTAACAGCACAGTGGCACAAAGACACAAAACAAAAGGTCTGTGTAAAAAATTAGGCTTTAACCAAAAAATAAAATTAATAAATAAAGCTGAGTCCTTCACAGAGTTAGCCGAGAAGTGTATTTTGGAATATGTTCCTATGAAACTACTAAAAACTATTTGACAAAATATCAAATGACTCAGCCTACGAACTCATTTAATAGCTCAACTAAAACATCACATATTTAATTTCCTTTAAAATATCGCACAAAACTTTCCTTTAAAAGTATTCTCCATTAATCATAATTTCATATAAAATACAAGTCATTTACTTATATTTTGGATTCACTGTACAGCGACATTAAATGGGCTTAAAATTGTTTTTACCACGTCTTATAATTGTTTGGTATATTAATTTTCTTGAAGCCGACGTGTAAGCCAAGTGTAAAAAAGTGCATGCATGGAGCAGCTATCCATCTGTCTATCTGCCAGTCTATCTGTCTTTCTGTATGCCTATCTGACTAACTATCTCTATGTTCATTTGTCTGTTTAGCTCGGCTTGCGCGTCTGCCTGCTTTCATTTTCATTGGTGAGAACGTCGCGCAGGTTCGTTGCTTGAGTTTTTGATGTAGTAGCTGTGGCGGCTTTCTTAGTTATTTTTGATAACTTCTCCGTTGCTGATGGCCTTGTTGTTCTTGTAACTGTTATTGTGCAAATGAAGCCATCAATGACACCATACTTTTATTAGCCAGATTTCACATCTGGTCGTAAAGAGGTGTTAAATGTCATTGTCATCATCAATTTATAGAGATTGGTCACAACCCCGGCAATGGCTGGCAAATGATTAGCGCATTGTCAAAGATCAAGTGAAACGTTGCAAGAGCAACCAAATAATATCAAAGGAGACCAACATAACAGAGATGTTGCGATTTATGGTCCCGCCTAACAAAAATATTTGACAACATTTTTTTGTTTAACTTTTCTAAACAACAATAGACAGCACCAAAGCCTTTTATGCTGGCTTTCTAATGAAAGCAAAAACAGTTGGGTGAGTTGTGCGAAAGGGGTAGATAAACAGGGGTAAGTAATTCAGATGTGCGTGTATGTAACATGTAACTATTTACACTTTACGTAATTTAATTAATGAAAATACATAAAATGTATGATTACATCAAGCATTCAAAAATTATTTAAAGACAATTGAAACCAAGGTATTGAAATCAAAATCGAAGCTTAAATGCTCTTTCTACGAATATAGCTTACATATTTATTGCTTTCTCCATTTAGCTTTCGGTTTATTTTGTTTGACCAATTTTAGATTATCAAATGCATATATTAGGAAAACCAATTTTAATCTTCATAAAATATGTACAGATCCGACACTTAGTGAAATTGATTATTTGGCATGCTTACTCGCATCATCTAAAATCTTGCAAGCAACTTATGCATTAATTCCTTTTGGTAAGGGTATAAATGTTGCAATAATTTACAAAATTATAACAATGAGCCGCCGGGCGTAAGTAGGAAGCATATTACATGGCAGCTACTTGACGACGACGACTGTGTGAGTATATGTAAGTGTATATGCAACTCTTGCCACGCATGAAAGCAAATACAAGCGAAACCAAGGTATAGCCAGAGTTGGAGGCAAAGTTGGCGCTGGTGCTTGTGCTGCTGGAGCCGCACAGCCCACAGCTTAAACTTACGCCAAGTGCCTGTGGGCAGCCTCACTCTGCGTCTTGGTCGTGGTGCTATCGGTGCATAAAGAAAGCAAGACAGCCACAGCAGACAGACAGATAGACAGACCGACAGACAGACAACAAAATATAGGTAGGTACGTATATATAGATAGATTAATGAAAGATATAGTACTTTTGCTAGCTACATATATACGTCAAACTGTCTGCAATTGAAAGTGCATTTGAGGGTAACAACAACAACAACAACGAGTATGACAAAAAAAAAATAGACCCGGAGACAAATGTCTGGAGACACAAAGCTTAAAATCAAAGTTGGCACAGGGCTTAACAAGCGAACGGAGCAACGAGAGCTGATCCGAGCTGAGCTGACATTATCGGTCCCGTCCCCCAGCTCCGGACTATGGCATGTGTGTGGGTTGTAGTTGTGATTTTAGCCAAGCCAAGCCAAGTTGAGTGAAGTGCGAGTGAGGTACAGGCAAAAGGGTTTTTTGCTTGATTAAGGGCAAAAAATTGAACATGAAAAGTAAAGAAAAAAAAGTGGATATGTACGTGGGCTGCTAAAGCAAATAAAAAACAAAAAAATTTACATAAAGCAAAAGTTTGCTATTTGCCTCTTGGATAATAAAAGACTTAGGCAACAAACCGAAAGAGTCACTTTTCTGTAGCTTATATTGAAAAATCAAAGTATAATCACCATAAACCATATTGACTCTCGGCTCCATTAAGAATAATATGACATACCAAGTCAAATTATATTTCTTATGCTAATTAAACCTGGTATATTAAGTCGATAAGTTATGAGTGTAGTTTGAAGCCATTTACGTGTTCATTCTTTAGATGACGTTTATTAATTAAATTGAAATGTAAAAATTGCTTTAAGCAGACAGAATTAACCGTTCGAATAGGTAAGGCAGAACCCACAGTCAAATGGGTTCTAATAAAACCCACAATATCAAATTTCCGGTCAAACCTTTTCCCATAACACATACACAAATATATGTTTAAATATCTATATTTATATATATAAATATATATATATATATATATACATATAAATATATGTGTGTGTGTGGTCGTTCCCAGTAAGCAGTTCGGCACATAATTCACTGAGCAATTTGCAACAATAAACTAAACGACAGCTAACGGCGTTGACGCCAAGGAATGAGCCAAAGCCGGACCCGTATTCGGAGCAGAGGCCGCGCTCAATGATTGCCGAGGCAAAAGCAAAGGCAAAGGCAAAGGCAAAAGCAACGTCAACGGCAAAGGCAAAAGGCGAGGAACGCAGATTGACAGCTTCAGCTTCGGTTTCAGCTTGGCAGAGCTCACTATTCTGGTTGTTGGTGGTGTTATTGTTGTTGGCGACGCGTCGCCAACATGGCCAAGGATCGGCAAGCTGCTGACTCGCGATATGGCCGATATGAGCAGTCGTGGTTGCCGTTGATTGAACGCGCATAAGCCGCTTGAAAAGAGTTCAAGGTTGTTTGCTTTAATTGAAGGCGCATTGTTGTAACAGCTACAACACTAACAGCCACTAACCAACATGACAACGATGATGACGAAGACGACGACAGCAGCAGCAGCAGGGAGCAACTGAACAAACGGCGCGTTGACAGGCGTAGTCGCAAAAATAGATACCCAGAGGGAGGTTCGGCAAGTAACTGGTTTCCTTATAAAAAGAAATGATAAGCTAGAAGAAGCAACTAAAATATTTGATGAAAACATTAAAAGAATTGTACATTTCACTACAAGCTCGAGGGTGTATAAGTCAAATATTTTTTTCGTGACAAACAAACGCTAAAGATAAGCGAATTATCAAAAAAGACTAAATCAATATTCAAAACTGCAAGCCAATCACATCTTTTTTTGCGCAAAGTCACACTCAAGTTTTTACTCTTCTTATTAACCTTATTAACAACAGTTAGACGCGAACAAAAATCAGCAAATCATCAATGTTGAAAATACTTACATTTTTTTTTATAGGTTTAAGGTGAAGTACTTAATGAAACACCCTATTATTTAGGTAGGTACTTCCGCCGCTGTTGCAAGAAGAAATACGTTGTTTTTTTTTTTTGTTTTGTATTTGTCTTATTGTTGTTTTTTCAATGATGTGTCGTCGTCGTCGTCAGGCACTTGAACTGACGATGGGCACTTGGTCAGTAAGGTAGAGATGAGGTAGATGCATCTGCCTTTGGGCTTTGTTCTATGCGACAGCGAATTTTTTCGTAATTTTATTGAGTGACTTTATGCCAGGCCGCTACATACATAAAATCAATCATTCATGCCAATGATGGAACGACAACAATAACAATAACAGCAATCACAATAATAACAGCAAGAGCAGCGACAACAGCAATAACAACAACACTGCTAATTCAGTGACTTGTGTTGTTGTCAACTTGGGTACCTTGGAAGGTTAAACAGAGCTTGCCGAGCTGTGCGGAAGTTTTTTGCCTTGCTCGAATGTTTATCTATGGGATATGTCAATACTTATGGATACCTACAATAAGCCGCGCCAGAGGATGCCATAATGGCATATCGATTTAACTGTGCCGACTTTAAGAGCTAACACATCAGAAGCAGATCGGGTTTTCAATTATTTTGTAGCGCAGCATTTAGAAACTTGAAAAGAAAGTTCTGTTATTCTCGTAATTAGCATATTTAGCATAATTATTCATAATCGAATCGGTTTAACCTACATGATGCAAATAAAATAATACGTTTATTTTCTAAATTCTTTTGTTAATCAAATTGCAAGCATTCAGAAAATAATGGCAAAGTTTTCAACTGTTACTTACATTGATGATTGTATTTTGGATTGATAAACCAGATTATCAATTTCTCCCAAAACAGAAACGGTTCTCAATAAAAAAAAATTATGCTTTATATACTTATCCATTTAACGTCTTCTTCATATGGTAATGTTTTACAATAGAATTGTTCTTTCTAAAGAAAATCAAAAAAAAAAAACAAGTTTTGTACGAAACTCATTTCAGATGCTTGTGAAAGATTTTTTACTATCGTGCAAGACAATCGTCCAACTTTATTGACCTTCGGCTTGCTTGTTGCCACATAATTAATAAGCTTTTGATACATAGTTTGTTATAGGCCGTCAGTGGTAGAAATATTGTAGGCAGAACTAAAAAAATCGTATGTTAATGGAACTTGTATCCCGAAGTTAGCTAGCAATCATTTATAATCGACAGAAAAATGATACTTCTCAAAATCAAATAGTATTGGAAGCTTTAATGTTAGTATATTTTTTTTCTATATTTTATGTTTGCCAATACTTAAAAATATTTATATATTATTTTCAGAGACAAGATTCTCAAATTTCAATTAAATATATGAGGATAGTTTTCCAAAAATATATTTATTTGTCCAATTCTTCAATATTAAAGCAAGATAAAAAGCACAAAAATCGCTTCGAGTGGTTCATTAAATTGCTTTGACCCAGCAGCAGCTGTCAAAAAGCAGCAAATATGGTAAAAACATAAAAATCGATTAGCCTCAATTGTTCTAAGCCCTCTTCAAAGCACACACAAAAACCAAAGACTTAGGCAACGAACTTGAAATTGAAAAACACAAATACAAATTGAATTGATCAGAATATGGACCGCAAAGAATCGACGATGACGATGGCGTAACGTACAAATCTGTGAAGTACGTGCTGCTGAGTATCTGCTGGGTGTATTGCTATGTTTGTGTGTGTGTCTTCGCAACTTAATATATGAGTCGAGTAAATGCGGCAGCACGTGCTTAAAACGAGCGTCTCTGTAAATTACCACAAAATTATAGCGGTTTTGCAATAACAGCAATCGCAGCGCCCCACTCAAAGTCGCAGCCTGTATATCTAGCTCTGGATGATATTTAAGTTTTGCCTAGAAGTAGCTGCAACAACCGCAGCCGCAGCCAACGACTTCGACTTGGTCTTGGACAACGTCGACGACGACTACGATGTAAACGTAATCGATAACCAGTTCCGAATTGTTGCAATGAAACCGAAAGCGGAAAAGCCAAGCGATTGAAGTCGCAGTCAGCCAGGCAGTTAGTCAAGCGAGTGGAGCAGCAGCCACAGCCACAGCCAATGAGCCATGCCAACTGCATACGTTAAATTATTACGCTAAATTGGCCAAGACGCTGGCGACGACGACTGCGTACGGTATCCATGCACGGCTTCGATTGTTAGCGGCTGTTTTGTGGTTGATGCACAACACGCATATAATGCAAATTGAATTGTAGCAATTTGAAGGTCATACGCCCTTAGCCGAAATATGCAAATTATAGGACTGAGTGGTTGTGGGCATGTGAGAAAATGCTTTTCTTCCGCCAAGACCAAGGCTGAGTTAGTGGTTTGAAGAGCTCGCTGGCAAGCAGGCGCACCACCGTCATGACAATGAACTCTCTACTACACACATACAGGGAGAGCTAGCTCCCAATGAACGTGGCCAATTAGTTATAATGCTGCTTCGTGATATCACAACATCTGGCAACTCACTCTCAATGTACACTCACACACATACACAGACACACACACACACACACACACACACACATCGACATAGACATAGACATAGTAGAGAACACAGAGAAAACAGACCAAAGAACTTGGACAACAGAGACCCCAGAGCTGTACTTGGAGTTAGAGCCAAAGCCGGAGCTAATAAGGAAAACTCGACGCTCACCAAGGAAATTACTCAAGTCTGCAAAGCTATGTAGCAACAAACAACAACAATACGAATACGAATACCTTGCAATACGAATAGAACAGCGACAACAACAGCAACAAGAACAACAACAAAAGCGAACAATGACAATCTGCACGTAGCAATCAGTCAACGTGCGGCAGTTGGTTTAACTTTAACTTGTTGCCAGCGATAGTATTACTACGTGTGAGTGAGAGGCTTAAAGAGTGTGAGGGACAGCCGGTTAGATCCGAGAACTTCCCGTAAACGACAACTACAAAATGCAAAACGTGGAAAAAGTTTAGCGGTTAGTTGACTGTCAACAGAGATGAGCAATCCTGTGATTTTCCAACACATTGTGGATAGAAGAAAATGTCGAAGAGCTTATTAACATTTAATAAAATCTATATGTCTTATTTATTTAACTATCATTAGTTATTATAATTCATGGTGCAATTGAGTAATAACAATATATTAATTCCAAATGAATGTAATTTTAAATTATTTAATTTTTTCAAGACACTTTTAAGAACTTGCAGATTTCTAAACAAATACGAAATATCTCTTAAAACCTCTATAAGCCATATGAATGTAGGATTTTTATTAACACTAGCTAAGCACAGTCGGTCATTAGATAGCCATTGATTGTACTAATATTATACTAAAACTCAATTGTTGCCTGCAAAATGCTATTAAATTATATCGGCCAGTGTCTGGCGGTCACTGAGTAATAGACCACATCACTGCCAGTCACTGTCATCTCTAGCGAACTGTGACTTGACGCCCACACATGCAAACACGGATGCACCAACACAGATGCGCTGCGGAACACGCACGAGCAGCCACATTGTTGTGCCTGGCCATACATATTTGCACTTAATTAGCCGTTTATTCTTGTTTTTTTTTTGACTGCTTCTCTTTTAGTACATTTTAGTATATATATATATATTTACATTTTGCTCTCTGCGGCAGTAGCCGCTAACTTGCATATTTTATGCAAGCGAGCATAATTCATAATTGTAAAGTGAGCTGACAGACACTTTAGTTGAAAAGCTGAAACTGCTGGAAGTACGTAGGAAAGCTCATTTCCCAAGTGGCAAATGGAATCAGGCACCAGCCATCGTCTCAGAATTAAGCCAAATTTGCCGCTTCAGCTGGCGGCAAACAGCAGCCGTTGTTAGAAACTAGTTTGCAAATGTGCATGCAACGCAAACACACACATACATAAAGAGACTCACAGGCGCATATACACATGTATTTTCATTTTCTGACACATAATTCCAGATTCACAGCTCGTGCGCCGCCAGGGCAGCAAGTAGAAACAAGCGAGCTTAATTGCAGTATTTGTTCTAAGTTAATTAGAAAACTAAGACCGCGAACTCAACCAGAATTCGGACGGAGGAGGGTGAGGGGAGCTAAAGCTAAAGCTAAAGAAAAGCCAACAGATAGATAAATGGCGCATGTGTGTAACTGCTGCATTTAACACTGTCAAGAGTTCAGCTGGCTACCTCAGTTCCAGCCCCAGCCCCAAACTCAGTCGCAGTAAGACTGCCCAGTTTAGCAATTCTCAAGTCAACGTTTTTTATTTATCTCAGTCTCTGTTATTTTTGTTCGGTTTTTATGTCATTAACATAGTTTGCAGTGTGTGTACCACATGTGTGTGAGTTTGTGTGTGCCGTTTTCTTACTTTGTGGGGCCTGCAAGCTGCTGAAAAGACAATAATCATAATTTATAAGCATGTCTGAAAAATCGGGCAGCTTCTGGTTCATATCTGGCCAGACTTGCGTTGCTGATTGGCTCACATTTGTTTGGCTTTGCATGTTATTTATTTATAAACGTGCATACATAATATATATGTGTACAAGTCCGATTGCTCTAATGATAAGCTCGAGTTCAGCCAAAAATAGAACTTTAAGTCCAGCCATACAAAAGACTCAGGCGACAAACTTGATTGAGTAGCTTGTTAATTATGACAAGTTAGTCGGTTTTATTTTAAGTTTCATAGTAAAATTGAGGCTTATACTTGAAATATGGGTCATAATAAACTGACTTGTCTTACAAATAATATAATAATAAATATAATAACTTTACTAATGGATAAAGTTAAATGAAAAATGGTTTAAAGATTGTACTTTATGATATTTTTGAGGTTGAACTAAATGTACCCACCAATCTATCTGTAAATATATAGAGACGAGACCTAGTTCAGTGGACCGTGATGAGTGCAATATATTTTGTATGCTTGTGTGAACAATAAATGGTCATGAGAGTGTCTTCTAAAACGATGTGCTGTTAATGACCTTGCCGCAGAAACCGTAATAAGCAAAACCATGTTTAAATTCCAATGAAAACGCTTAGGGATTTGCACAATCTGAAAAACAAGCTATAATCAACGACGCCGAACGAGCCAAAGACTTTCTCTATGGCTTCGGGGTGTTATAATGTTGGCCCATTGACACGAAAGGTTTTAGCTCTATTCGCGCACAGATTTGGCATCATTAGCTCATAAATTGTTACTTAGCTGGCGCTTTTGGCCAATGCAAAAGTGTGAAATATGGCAGGGTAATTTAAAATATTTAGGTTGTGTTACCCAGTTGGGTCAGTGGTCAGTGGTTAGGGCCGCAATGTGTCCCCAATGCAGAAATTGTGACATCTTTTTGAGATACACAATGTGTTTATACTATAAGCTTCAGATTTAAGCTGCCTTACACTCAATTCACATTTATAATTTGTCTACATACTTATATAAATTTTTATACTATATTTTTGTCAACCAATCACACATCATCGTCGTCATCACATTATCATCAACACAAAAAAAAAACCATCATTGCAACGGCTACATCATAAAAATCCAATGGTCTACCTCATCGAATACTTATGTCAACATCATTCCATACAAAATTCTTGTCACGCTCACGACTCGCACACATGCACATACACACACTCGCACACATTACATTACATAATCTTTTCATATTGTTTTTGTAATTTGTATTATTTTATTCATCAATCATTTTGAATACTTTTTCTCATTTTTGGTTATGTTTCCGGTATTTTACTTTATTGAAATTTAATTAAATTTACATTTATCGTCAAAATAATACATATATGTATTTATGTATGAATATTTTATGTATGTGTGGCACAACCAAAATAATAATTACTGTACATATATTTACCCCCTATATATATATATAAATATATAAATATATATAAATATATTTATTGTCTGTGTGTGTGTGTCACGGCTGGGTTTGATTTTGGGTTTTGTTTGGAATGGCTATCGATAAAACGCACACATGCACACGCGCATACACCATACACCCACACACGAATACTCCAATATCAACAAACCCTTGCACACCAATTGTGGGTTCCGGGCCAGCAGATCGAGTCGCTTTGGTCACCGCAGCACCGCCGAGCTATACACGTATGTATCACTATTTTCCAGCACATTTGAGCCCGCACCCGTTCTGCTATTACCCACCCGCACCACCACCGCCACCGCCTGCACCGCCCACACAGCTGGCTACACCGTTGACCCTAAAACAGCTGGGTAACTCGCTTACCTCCATGACACAGGCTGCGCAGTTGGCCAAAACGCTACGTTATGCGCCAGGTAATAACAATCTTGCTTAGTTGTACATAGTTGTAAATCAATATTATCTTATCTAAACATCTATACATAAATAAATACTACTCCACTTAAATTGAGACGGTTCCAAAACAAACCAAACAAAAATAACTATTACATATTGAAGCGTTTGCTTCCTATCCTTTAGAGTTTGCACTAAGTAGCCAAAAACTATTAAAAATTCTTAAGAATCATTTAAAGCTTCTAAACTGAATAAATTTCTTATATTTTTTCGTGAAGATTTGCTTTGTTTAATAACAAACAACATCATATTTTTATTGTTATTAATAGAGCGAATTTCTTCGTTGATTCATAACTTAATCAATAACCTTATTTTAGTAATTAATACATGCACCTAATTTGACATATCTTCATATCTTCCATAGGCATGTTTATTCGTCCCGATGAAACGAATCTCTACACGACGCTGGAGCCCACAATGAGCAGCAATCCGAATGTTTATTTTCAGCGCAGCGGAGCTGTGCATCCGGGCATATTGTATTGACTAGAGGAGCAGAAGAGAGCATAGAGCCACTGGAGCTATCGAGAACACTGGAACTGAGTATTTTTTCTTAATATTAAGCTACAGCACATAGCGCTCCCCTCACAACCCTAATACGGCTCCCAAGGAGCAGCAATAAGTGAATGAATCGGATTAAATAGTGTAAAACTTTTGTCATAATGAGTAAGCTCCTAGATTATAAGACAATATATAATATGAATGTATGCTTAAGTGCGATATATGATATATGGTAGTGCACACTCAAACAAAAAAACCCATTCTTTTTATTATTAACTAAGCTAACTCAACGATCGAACATGTCAAATACTCTTTAACTATCAAATTCTTATCTAAATTAAGTAAGTATTATGAATATTAACGATTCGAATTAGAAATAGACTTGTAAGTTGTTCTCTAATAAGTAAATAAAACACAATTTTCACCATTTACACAGGCCATATTTGTATGTACTTACGTTGATCTAATCATATTGACTAAAGCTATTCACATTTTAGTCTGCAATAATGGTGAAAAGAAGGAATATTGTAGATATTGGTAGTATCAGTAAACATTTTAAAGGTTTTTTTTTACACTTAAAGCTGTATTTTAAATCAAACTAGCTAATAGTTTTATTAATTTTGATGATTTTACCATTAACATATTTTCATCCTGTCCAAAATTGGCAGTCGATATGTTATAAGATATTATATAAATCTATGAATAATTTAAAATATGCTTCATAGAGGTGCAAATCTGGATAGATAGATGGAAAGATAAGAATAATTCTTGTAAAATTTCTAATGTTTATTTCAAATTCTTAATTAGTTCCGACACAGATTAAAAAGAACACCTCTTTTTCTTTGCTGTAGTTCTTATATGATTTATGCCTCTATGAGTAATTGGGACCGAATAACAAGCAAACCAATTAGAGAGCATACAGGAAAATAAAACATTTGTTTAGCCAAGTAAACGATCGTTTAAGCCCCCACGAAAATGTTATGTATATAATGCCCGCAGGCACACACGATGAGCAAATACTCTCAATAAAAACCGATACAAGAAAACATAATACGAAAATTATCGAAAGAGATGAAATGATAAAGTAATGAAGAAAACAACTTGCACTCACACTCAATTACCAGTTGTTGTACTATATAACGATTACAATTACTATTGCAATTACAATTAAGTATAATTGCAAATTATTGGCATAGCAACGCCTATTAACGCCTTCAAACAGCAACAGCAGCTCAAACTGGGATTTTAACTGGTATTGGATATATGTATGCATGTATTTTGTGTGTGTGTATATCGGGGGTATATTATTGGATGCCTATGCGGCAGCGCCGCTGCATGTTTCAAATAATTTGTTAACGCTTTTGCCAACCGTTTGCGATTGGGTGCCAGCTGAGTAAACGTTAATGTTAAACTATTATCGCCAGGCTCTAAATGTAAGTGCCTTATAGCAATTCCACTACACGACCAACGCCTATCACTTGACCTTATATGGGCAATACACACACTCATACACACACACACACACACACGGAAATGCATGCCTAGGGCGTGTACAGAGCGACATGAAGTGAGCCTCGCATTAATTAAGTGCAACAATGCAGTTGAGAACCCAATGCTGCCTGAAGATGGACACATACGAAGTACTTGAATAGTTTACTAGAACCACATCCACATCCACACACTTACATACACACTCACACATAACACAACACGTCGTTCGTATTAATGACATTTCTCACGAACATTTTGCCAGAGCTACCGACAGTACATACTGACAGACAGAGAGACTGAGAGACAGTGTCATGTCCAGTATGTCCAGTCTCCAAGGCATGTCAGTGTCTGCATCTCAGTCTCAGTTGCATTCGCAGTCACAGTCTCAGTCTCTGGCTGGCTGGCCTCGCTTCAATTAGGCGCGCCTTCAAATCACAAGTCAATCAAAGTTGTTAGATTTGCCGTCCTTTTTGCCGTTGGTACTAACTCTGACTCTGACTCCGACTCCGACTCTCTGACTCTGTCTGGGACCAATTCCAGTCGTATACTGCGCTGCGCTGGTTGACATCTGTGACATGGTACAGCGGCGGCATCAATTACAACATCTATGACAGCACAGCGTGAAATGTTTGTACATGTCTTGGCGGCGCTTCCGATGGGACCAATTAGCCCTAAGTAGGCATTTCAATGGACTCTGCAATTAGCCAAAATCGAAAGCAAACAATTTCATTTCATCATGTCGATCAACATTATCGGCGATCTATATGAAATCCCAATTTGATGTAATTCCATTACTGCATTTCTTTTAACCCAGGGGTGTCCCCAGTATTTACGTGCAAATGGCGTTTGGCAACGCTTTATGCTATAATGGGGCAGCACGATTTCATTGCCCCCAATGCTGTTACTGAACACAGCAAATGGGTGCGGTCTCCAGGACGGAAGCGGTATTCTCTCTGTTCGCTAGAGATGAGTAATGCATGTGCAAATGCTGTGACTCTTCACTGTATTGTATTGTATTGTAAAGAAAAAATTCAATGATAGATTTTCTATATTTTAAAAATATTTAAGATCTAAAAAATCTTGTATCTTAAAATAACATAATTTAGTTGTTCGTCAATTTAATTGGAAATTTGTGAAACTATAAACTTTTATGTGATGCTTAGGAGTTTCAAATTTCAAAACACTCTGAATAATTTTTTTAATCAAGTAGCTCGTAAAGTCCATTTCGATTTTAAAGTCTTCCTGGATTGGAAACTTAATGTAACACACTTGGAAGACAACTACATCTCAATAGAGATGCCAACACCTTGGCAGCAATAACAATCGTCATAAAATATGCTTTTGAACAGTCCTGCACATTTTTGAGTTGTTGAACGATCTTTAAGCATAGTTTATACTCATGTGTAACCTAGACTCTCACTCAGATTGTGAACGATCTATAAGCTGAAATACGGCTTGCTTTGCTCCTTGTTATTGCATGTGTTCTTATTGTTTGTTATTGGTCTTAAACCTGTCAGTTTATGAGGTAAGATAAATTTACACTAAACTCACCAGCGATCACCGTTTTAGTTTACCTCCCAACTCAGATGCCAAAGACGACAGTGGCCCAAAGGCAACTCAGGAATTCTGAGTCTGTGGCTATCTATCTATCGGTATGTCTGTCTGGGATTTTTGTTTTATTTTTTATGTTAGAAGTTTTGGGTAGCTTTAATGATAAGTCGTGTTGCGGGCACGTTGGCAAATTAAATAACGAATACCTAACCGTAATATTATCCTTGAATGAAAGAAGCTGTGCCACAATTTAATTCGACTGCAGGCACTCAGTTACTATTACTACTATTATTGCGGTGCAAATGTTATGACAGCGTATTAATATATATATATATATATATATATATATATATATATATATATGTATACATATATACATAAGTTTATACATATATACATAAGTTTGGCGAGAATGATCATAACACTTTTATGGGGCCCAAGGGCAGCGTCACGTTGCTGATTTGATGGGCTTGGTGGGTCGATGCAGATTAAAAAATGGTGAGATGGCGATGGGAAGATTGAGATGGAGTTGCAGTTGAAGTTGGTCTGGCGATCGGCTGTTGATAAGCTCAAGCTAAAGTTGTAGCTGAAGCAGAACTGGTAATGCGTGCATTGACCGCAGCCCTGAAGCTGAAGCTGGAGCACAGCTGACGTAAGATGAAATTAAATTTGAGGTAAGGCTGCAAAGCATATTGGCCCGTTTGCCTGGGCAGTGAGTACAGTTAACCTCGTTTAAGTGCGCCACGCACAGCCTGATAGGCAGCCAAACAGTGGACTTGGGACAATTGGACAGTTGGTGAGTCGGTGAGTTGGTGAATCGGAGCTGGCGAGCTGGACTGGCACGCCAGTGTAAGTCCAATTAACAGTGCCCAGAGACGTCGCTCTAACTATGTGTCGTGCCTGTCGCGTCCCGTCCTGAAGGAAGTCACAGTGACTTGGACGGCATTTGTCGCATGCTCCTGCTTATAGCATATATAACTGGTTCTGGCGACCGACAGACCGAGCAACCAAACAACAAGGCAACTAACCAACCAACCAAGCAACCAACCAGCCACTCAAGTAACCAAGCCAAGTAAAACCAACCAACACCTAAGCTTAGAACCGGCAAAAGCCGGCATACAAGTTTATAGCGGATGCGTAAACGCATTTGGCTCAAATGCCGTTAGGGCCTTTGACTAAATTGCATGGCCATGGACAGGGCCTCTTCGCCTTCGGCTTCAGCTCATACTGTGAATGCGACTCTGACTGCGACTGCGACTGAGGCAGCAACTGTGGCAGTGGCAGCGGGCAGCGGTATTTGCATGCGCAACGAGAGACGATCGCCAGGGAGCACATTTCAAGTAACGAGATTTGCCATTGACTTGGCATCTTGAGCAATGTTAATGCATTGCGAGCAAAACAGCCGCCGCCCAGATCGTTCGATCCCCGTTTGACGTAATCAACACAATGGCCCAAAATGTTTGGGTCATTGAATTCTTTGCAGCCTATCGTTGAATCTTAACGGTTTACTTTCTTAGTGGCCCGAGATCAATGTACCTGCCTCTGCTTCTGGTTCTGAAGTATCATTCAGCAGCTCTCATGCCCTTTTATGTACATGCTCCATTGATTAAATAATCCAACCAAAGTGATGTTGATGCTCAACACTGAACATAAAATACGCTATCTGCGTGAGTATTAGCTTCAAAAATAAGACAAAGTACTCTTATAGATTTATCAGAGAATTACAAATACTAAAACCAAAAAATCCAATTTGTATGTATAATACTTAGTAAACCTCATATAAGAAATTCAGATAAACAAACTTTACTTAAAATTTTAAACGTTTACAATTGAAAAATTTCACAAAAATCTCCTAGATTTTTGGCAGTTTTAAAAATTCTGAGCGTAGAAGACTGAATGTGAAATGCACTTAGATAAAGACAGGTCTCAGTTGCCCATTTGAAAGAAAGAGCATTACGCAATAGTAAACGAAGTACCCAGTATGTAATTATTTTTTATGATCTTCAGTGAAATGGCTACCGACTCATCTCTCATCTCTCTATTCTGGCCTCGTAACTTATCTGTATGCCATTACTTTTGGTTTGCTTTCGTGAAGTTGAACTTTAAATGCTTGGAATGGTTGTATTGAATTGGGCTAAAGTGTTTCAGCAGCGTTAAGAAGATTGAAATGAGTGTGTTGGTTTCTTTTTTTCGATTATTATTTTTTTTTTACTGCCTCAAGCGACGAAATGCAAGTTCACCGAGTACTATTTTGTTGTTGTTTTTGTTGCTGTTATTGTTGGATTTGGTGATTGAGATGTTGAAAGGAATGTGTGGTGGGAGAGGAGTGGGAGAGGTTGTTAAAGATGCCGTTTAATTGTGATTTATGTGTAAAGAAAGTTGTTATTTCGCCCCGTCTTACAGTAAACAATTACCGCTATGGAATTTTCCTAGAAAAAAGAACTGATTTGCAATTGAAAATTGTAAAATTGTATAGATTTATTATTGTCAATTAAAGGATTCATTTGGTAATCGTGATGATGCGGTAATAAAGTTGTTGGCAAGTCCGCAGCAGCGATTAAACTTCATTGATCGTTGGTCTATTTTAGGACTCAATCACGATTTCCGCAGGCATCTGTTAATCCAAATCATCTTTTAAAATGAGCGTCTGTTCTCTGAGCTACCAGTTCTCCTGTGGTGCCAGCCATTGTATGCAAAAGGTCTCAAAACGTGCGCTAAATATTAAATTTAATATTGCCGCCTGACATACATAAATATATGTGTTTTCCACTCCTATTTTGAGCCAAATGATGTTGGTGCTTCTGTTCTTAGCTAAAAGCTTAAGAGTTCAAGTGCCTACAGGTTTGGGTCTATTTGCTGATTTTTTACGACTATTTTTGTATCTTAAAGATACAAGTTTATTTATGGGCAGCGCCAGGTTCACGATGTTCTGGCCGTAAAGTGCAAAAAGTGCATAAAATTCAACGAATGACATTGCAACACCCGGCGCACGAGGACGCATCAGCGTCAGAATCCCAATCACAGAATCAGCCACTAAAGATGCAGCTTAAATACGTACATCTCTTATGCACATGAATTTGTGTGTGTATGTGCGTGTGTGTGTGGGTAAGTTGAATTTAATGTAGTTTGCCTGCTAAATGCAAACGCACAGCAGCCAACAAAAGCCACCGTGGCCACCGTCGCAGCTGAATGTTAAAAGGGTTTTGGCTTGGATTCGTTTACTTTATTTAGTTTATTTTTTTTTCTTTGCTTTTTTTACTGCGCTGCCCCTCGTTGATGCGCCTCATTAGGAGTGGCTGGAAACCAGTTTCAGGGGCACAAATCGCAGACAATTGACAATTTAAACGAATTTCTTCCAAACACAGCACTGACATGGCTCAGGCACATATGACGAATAGTCAGTCGCAGCTACGCTGCCTGGGGCCGAAGTTTACGCATGAAAAATGCAACGCAAGCCATTTGACCACCACCTCCACCACCACCAGCATCAGCATCAGCACCACCAACAGACGACAGGAAGCAAGAGGCCGAGTAGGAGCTAGAACCGACAACCGCCTGTATGAAGTGTCATTCATCTGCCCATAAACGCATTATTCAATATACTTGTACTGTGTAGTTGGTACACTGCGAAAATAAATATATGCGATGGTCATTTTTAACATAGCACTAAATTAAACTCACATGAGAACACAGAAATACTTTGTTTAGAAGAAAAGTAAACTGACTTGCCTAGATTGGCAATCCCAAAAATATATTGTTTATTTTTAATTGCCGATATTTTAAATATTTCCCAATATTAAACATTTTAAAACTTTCTTTCAGTTAGAAATTATATTGACTACATTTTAGAAGTATCTTAATGATACAGAGCTGATGGCTCTGCTCTTTAGAAAGACAAATCACTTTCAATATAATAAGATTTAGTTTGGAGTCATTAGCAATTTGCGAACTTGTCGGGCATGTATATTTCCGAGTGTCGGAGCAGGCAACATCAGCCAGCAGGCAGCAGGGGGGAGAGTGTAGGCAGAGAGTTGGAGTACTGCCACAGCTAGACAAACGAGTGATCGGCAGACGAACAACAACGGCGACGTCTGACTAAATGCCTCATACTGCGCTTGGGGTCTTGTGGGGCTGCTGCTGTTGCTGCTGATGCTGTTGTTGCTGTTGCTGTTGCTGGTGCTGCCAGGCACTTGGCCAACTCCCTGTCTGTTTGTCAGTGTGTCCGTTTCGTCTGCTTAGTTTCAAGGTTAACAAGTTGCATTTGCAATTTGGGACTAGCACTGTGGCAAGACGACCGACGACCCTTCGACTGCGAACCGGCATCAATCGCTTTGGTGAGAATTAAATGTTTATGGCTTTGGTGTTTGCCCAGAACCAATTTAATGAGCGACCTCAACCAATGCCTAATAACCCCTCACCCTGACCCTCCCCCTTGATCAGCCATGTACAGCAAAAAGCACTCTCCGTCACAGCAATTGATATCCTTGGCCAATTCCAATCATTTTCAGCCAATCTTAATGTTAAAATGTTGCTGAAATTAAAGTTGCAACAGTAAAAAAACAAAAACAATGTAGCTCTTTACGACTAAAGTCTAAGGACATACGATTTAGGTAATCAAACTGCGTGAGATCTCTATGTACCCACTAAGTATTATTCATTAAATTAGTAAAAAAAAAAGTCTATTAGAATACTGCTATAAAAAATGCATTTTCGGTTTTCCACATTTAGGTGATAATAGTTGTGCCCATGACCACAGGGTGTAAAAATAACATCAGCTCTTAGTAAGTTCTCCACTATTACCGAGGTTAGAATTTAGATAATCAAAATATGTAAGTATATATATAAGTGCAGATATAAAATGTACCCAAATTCCCATTAAATTTATAGTATAACAACCAGAATAGTAGTGTCAAAAATGCGATTGACCGCTGATGGCAAAGGGCAGTAACGAGCAGTCGGCAATAATGCGACGCTGATCTATTATTCACCAGATTGTAAAAAGTAAAAATCACGCTTTCGTGTTGTGTATAAATTGAATGCAATTTATAAATGTCCAGGCGTTGAATTAAATCCCAGGCCGCCACATCGCCACGATGTTCGACAGGGCGTCTCGCTCTGCGGTTGGTGATTTTTCAAAATAAACAACCTTGAGCCGGAGCAACGGAGAACAATTGCCCAATGCAACAACGACAGCAAGATCAACAGGCACAATAGACAACAACAGCAGCAGCAGCAGGCGCTGCAGCCGCATCAGCAACAACAGCAGCAGCAGCAGCGGCAAAGGATCCGCGGTTCCCCTTAAAGGCACTGGGAACGATGAAAAATTGCGCCAATTGAATTTGGCCAACAATTGTGCCCTGCCACAAAGGCGGAAGGTAGGGCGACGTTTGGGTGCAAATCTACTGGGCGGTCGCTTAGTTTTCAACGCATTTATCAATACCCAAGTGGCCGTTGCAACTATGGAACCTAGAGCACAACCTTACCCACAACCAGCATCACTACCAGTATACCCACTGCCAATGCCAGTGACCAGGTCCAGGCGTTGACAATGCCAAGTTATACATGTACGTAAAAAAAAAGATACACCGCCGACGATGCTTAAATTGTGAGCAGTGGTAATGTGAATAATCGATTTAACTTGACTTCAAACATCTGTTATGGACCTCTACTTACCCAGATAAATATTCTACCAGCATTTTAAATACTATCGAACTTCATCAAGAGCTTTAAGCAAACATCTGGTATTCTAGAAAATATTTTTCATGTTAAATGTTTGGTGTACATTTTTGGTAAAGTCAGAAAAAGTACATAATTTTAACATTTTTCTGGATAATACTTTTTATGTAGATTTAATATTTATGTCACTCTCTAAGTTTGCTAAAAGGAATAAATTAATAAACTCGAAAATTTCAACATAATACCAAAATATTATATTACATTGTTTGATATTTGTATGCATCTGCAAACGGTTTTATTATTTGTGTGTAACGCATTGAAGAAATACATGCAACCCCATAAAGCTTATATATTCTTGATCAGCATCACTATCCGAGTTGAGGATAAGGGCAAACATTTTCTCAAAGTGAATCAAAACACTGCATACTTTCAGGATTAATCATATTATCGGAATGCTCGAAAATGAGCTATTTTTCTAAATGTATATGTTTCTTATGTGTATTCAAAAATGTGAATTTATTTGATTCAATTGTGAAAAGTATATTTAAACAATAAAAAATGAATATGATATTGGCATATTATAAAGCCTATTCGAAGGAATTTAATTTTTATAGCTTCGGAGATACAGAGTTACTGTACTTAGATACAGTCTTAAGTTTAATTCAGTTCGGGAAGATTGAAGGGAAACTTTTCATAAATTAAATGTAAACTGCGGGACTAGTAAACCTGTAAGTAGTTAGGTGGGTTATTCATAAATTGCATTGGATGACAAATTCATAGAATTGAACACTCCAATTGAGAAAATTAACAAACATAAATAGTTTCTTTTGGAAAGATGATAACACAAAACAAAAACACAAAGTAAACAAATTTAGTATGTTAATACGTGGTACGAAAAAAAAGTGATACTAAGCTAAAATCTACTAATTATGCTAGTTGACTACATTTAATGGATATGGCTGACGTTAGCCGCTTAAGTTTTCTCTGCCACGGCACGCAGCTCATCCATCAACGATGGCACGGCCTCTGAACGTGTTGAACTGGACTCCAGATCGGCCAGCAACTTGCTGAGATCGAGCATATTCTCACGGCAAGCGGCCAAGTCCTCGCTTAATTGGCACAAATTTGGCTGGCTGCGTTGACTGCGCTCGATCAGCTCCAGGATATGGCTATTACGCGGCCGGCCCGTCTCCTGCGCAGTTTGTTGAATGAGCTATAGGAAAAGAATTTGAAAAAGAGAAATAGTATTAATACTTTATTGAGGGCTTACCTTTTTGTAGTCATCAATAAGATTGGCCACCTCATGCGCCGGCTCCAACGGGGTTGACCTTGCAGTCGATTTGCCGGAATCCGAAGCCTCAAAGTGCGCTCGTTCCGCGGCCAGAATTTGCTCCAACGACTATAGGGACAGGCACAAAACGGTCAAGGTTAAATGGCAGCGACTCATTAATCACTTCTAGCATACCTTAATTCTGGCCAGCGCTTGCTCGTATTTTCCACCGACTTTGGCCAGCTTAATTTTCAGAACAGGGAGTTCTTCTGCTGCTTTGCCTGCATGCAACTCCTGTCGCAGCATTTTAGTCAACTGCGACCAATTCTTGATATGCTGCAGCTTGCGACCCGTTTCCAGTTCCATCACTTGCACCAGGCTATTGTGCTGCTTTCTAGGTGCGATTTCCCGCTCCTTGACCAGCTCCTGCACCTGAGCATGCAGCTGGCTGAGATTCACTGCGTCTTCCGCTCGTGCCTTTTTGAGTTGCAGCAGCTCCTGGCTGTTTTTGGATTCATGGGCCCGACTAAGCCGTTGCAACTGCTGTAGCTGGTCATTTTGTTGTGCGAATAGCTCGTTGAGCTGCTGCAGCTCATCGGCTTTCTGCTGCAGCTGCTGTTCCATTTGTAACTCCATTTGCTGGGTGGCTTGAAGGGCTTCGAGCAGCTGTCGCCAATCGGCTTCCATTTCATTGGTGTTCCTTATTTTGTCGTTCTGCTGCTGGAGCAGTTGCTGCAACAGCGCAACAGTTTGTTGCTTTTGCTTATTGACAGCCAGCAGCTGCTGCTCTAGCGACTCAATGCGCTGTTCCAGTACAGAACTATCCTCTATCGTTTGGGCGCCATCGGTAACTAACTGCTTCTGCTGCTGTTGCTCCATTTTGGAGTTAAGCTGACTGCATTGCTGAACATAAACTTCGAGCTGTTGACGCAATTCATTTAGTTGCTGATCTTGCTCAGCATTTTGGCTTTGCTGCACTTCTAATTGCCATTTGATCTGCTCATATTTGGCGCAAGTCTCCGCGTTTTGTTTGTGCAGCTCAAAAAGCTGCTGCTCCAAGTTTTGCAGCGTTTGCTTCGTCTCCTGAAGCTGACGTTCAAGTTCTATTTTCTCCGTCATCAAACTGTTAAGTTTAGCATCCCTTAGGGCCTGCTCCAATTGTTGCGCCTCCAATTGGAAGTTCAACTGTTCGAGTTGCCGTTGCTGCTCCTCGTTCTGTGCCTGCAGCTTGGACATGAGCAACAGCTCTGTTTGTAGCTCAAACAGTGCGTGCTTCAGTTTTCCTATTTCATTAGTCTTGGCAATAATCTCGCCATGGAATGCCATGCTATACTTGTGCATTGCATCAATGTTGAACTCGCTGGTGAGTTTCGCTTGATAGTGTTGCTTCAACTCCAGGAATTCACTCTCTTTCAGCGCCAGCAGCTGCTCTTGGGTCTGCAGCGTTTCATTCAGCTCCGCGATGACATGACGCAATTGCTCCCGCTCCGCTGTCACGCTGCGAAGCGAGGTCGCCTTCAACTCCAGCTTGTGCGACAGTTCGCGCTGTGCATCAATCAGCTGCTTGCACTGACGCGTCATATGCTTGTTCTCCAACTCAACGCCTGCAAGCTGCCGTTGCACTTGCAGCTGCTTGCTGTCATGCTCTAGACTCATCCGCTGGATGTCCGCTAGCAGCACTTTCTTTTGCTTGCGCAACACTTCGGTGAGCTGGCACTGATCGGCCAGCTTCGCCTGCTGCTGTTGCGCCTCAAAGGAATCCCAGTTGCCGCTGCTTTGCTGTGTCGTGGCTGACAGCATCGCAGTTGCAACTGTTGTTGTAGTAGCTTCTGCTGCTGTTGCTCCTCCTGGCGTCGGTCCGCAACTTTCCAGTGCGGCACATTTGGCTTGAAGACGCTGCGATTCCTGTTGCAATCGCTGATTCTCTAACATGTACTTTCTCTCCTGAGCGTATAGACGCTCCAGCGTCTCGAGGCGATTGTGCTTCTGGGCCTGCAGTTCCTGTTTGTACCACTGCTCCGATTTGCTAAGGCGCTCCACTTCACTGCGCGACTTGCGCAGCTCCTGCGAGACCAGAAACAGCGACTCTGTGACTGGTTCCTGGTCTCGCCCAAGTTGCTGTTTCCATGTCGTGGAATCATTTGTTACTGAGTCATCTGCATCACTGCTGCAGCTGAAGAGGCCAGAGTCATCGGCCAAGGCAACGCCCCCAGAACTATCACAGTCCATTGCGTGGCAGGCGATCTGCGGCGAACGAACCGTCAAGGCCAAGGTCTGCTCATATAATACTTGTGCTCACCAGCTGGCTGTTCTCGCAAAGTTGCCAAAACTTTTTATGCAACTCTTGCTGTTTCAGTTTGTTGCAGAGTGTACACAAATCTATATTTTTGGCATTGTATACAAAAAATACAATTTAATAATTTCTGCCAGCTGCACAGCTGTTAACGCGTCACCGGTGTGACCGCCTTAAGAATCTATACCTAAAGAAAATACCAGCTCGATGCAGTTGAGTTGCAGTTGCAAGAGTGACTAAATTTCTGAAGGCGTTCATTTTATAAAAACTGTTTAATAATTTACAGCAAAAAATACTACAAATATATTATCTGAATAAATTTGATAAGACATGACAACAGCAAATGCGTTTGCACCACATTATGCTGATTAGTGTTACTTTGTGGTATTTGCTGTTGCTACTACGGCCACACTTGCTAGCGAAACCATCACAAATAACACACTTAATAGAAGTTTGCATATTTTAAATGCTCTTGCATTTTTCCAAACTACTTGCTATTTGCGCAGCAGTATCAATTAAACAAAAATCGATAAAAATGTGCTCATAGAATGCATTAAGCATTTGAGCATAATGCAGTGCATAATATGTGTAAATAGAGTTTAATTAATTTAGCTAGCAATTGCGTGTTACAAAACAACAAAAACAATAACAAAGACGTCTAGCGGAAGCAAAATAATAAGCAGCATGTCCAGCTCCAGCTCCAGTGAAGCAGCAAGTGGATCTGGCGAAGCCTTCGTCATCTATTACGAGGGCAAACCGCTGCAGCTGCATTGGAAGGGCGTGCCACCGTTGACCCGTTCGCCCGCATTGCGTCTCTGCTGCATGGGCAGTTATTCAGAGGGAAACTATGAGAGCGATTCCACTGCTCTTGTCCTTGAGTCCAGTTGTCTGCTGCTGCTGACGGCTGATCAATCACTATATTCGGCGGAACTGTTGAAGCTGCATGGCATCAGAACACTGGAACTGAATCTGCTGCGCACAGACATCGTTGATGTGGATTTCTGTCGCGGCAGCCGTCAACTGTATGTGGTGCTCAAGAATGGCAGCGTGCAACGTCAGCTGATCACCGCCGGCGGCGGCGGTTATCGGGCGAGTGCATGGCAAACGCTCAGCTTTGATCCGCTCGGGCTGCATGACGAGGGTGTCTGCATGCGACGTGTCTGCTGCTCCGAGCAGGGTGTCCTATTTGTCAGTCTCAACGGGGACACCTACGTCCTGGGGAACTGCGGCGAGGTCTTCAATGCCGAGCAGCCGCGCCACATGCGCCTCTGCGAGGAAGGTAAACAGCTGTTGGACCTGGTCGCTGGTAATGAGCATTTTGTGCTGCTTGTGGCGCCCCATCAACTGGCCGACGATGTGCTGCAGCTGCAGCAGGAGCACAACAGCGCAGAGGAGCGGGGCTCACTCAAATCTCTGCAGAGTGGCAGCTCGGAGCGCAGCTTTACTGCCAACACGCGTCATATACTGCATCAGGGATTTGCGTTGCTGCACACTCAGCTGTTCACATTTGGTGCCTCCAATGGTGGCCTGCTGGGCACAGGGGATCACATACGACGCGCCCATGTCGCACGTTTGGAAAAACTGGATGGCATGGGCGTTTGCAGCATTGCTGCCGGCAGGCATCACAGTGTGGCACGCACCTTGGATGGACGTCTCTACCACTGGGGCATCAACAGTCGCGAGCAGCTTGGCGAGGATTTCAGTTCGCCCACCGAGATCTGTTTGTCGGAGCAACTGACGCCGGAACAGCACACCGCCCTAGAGGCGACCTGCGGAGATTATCGCACACTGCTCGTCAATGCGGCGGGGCAAATCCAAATGGTGTCCCAGCCGCCCTCCCAATCCAGTACTTATGAGCAGACAGTGCTACATTTGCAGTTGGGCGTCGCCTGGCCACGTCAGATGCGTCTGCTGCACTGTGCAGGTGGCTACACGCTGCAGAATTGCCGTCAATTCCAGCGACAATATCATTACTTCCTCAGCCATCTGCAGTCGCAGTTGCAGCTGTTGTTGAAGCAACGTCAGGCGGTGGAGACTCTGCTCAGTTGGAAGCTACCCGCCTTGGCGCCGCTGCTTCTCAACTGGGAGCGAATTGTTTGCCTGGTGGCAGCCACACTGCACTCGCTGGAAGGCTTCTATCGTGCGGATTATGTGCAGCCGGCAGATTTACTGTTCATCTGCTATTATCGCGAGTATATCGAACTATTCGAGGGCTATACTCATTCCTATTGCGATGTGCTGTCGGTGAATGGATTTGGTGAAGCGGTGGATGCCATTGGACAGCCGCCATTGAGCAAAGTCAATCCGCTGGCGGAGCTGGGCGAGGAGAGCTATCTGACCCGACTGTTTCAGCAGCCATTTGGCATCTATCAGCTGTTCATGCAGTTCATGGAGCTCCTGATAAAAACACAGCCAGAATACGACGAGCATCGTGTCGCCTGGTCAGAGTTTGCCCGCATGAGCTGCATTAGCCAGGAGCTGGCCGTCAATACCAAAGAGTTCTGGAGTGGCAAGGAGTGCACGCCCCGCATTGCCCATCTGCGACATCGTCAGCGACGTGTGATCCTCACATCGGCTCTGGTGCCGCTCAAGCTGGCGAGCAGCGGTCTGAGTATGTCAAGCCACAGCTTTATACTTTTCTCCGACTTCCTGTGTCAGCTGGGCAGCCATGCACTCCATGCGTATCCGCTGAGCACCTTGTGGGTTTGGTCAGAGGGTGAACTGGGACTGCGCATCGTGACGCCCGAAAAGATATTTCTGCTGATGACCCGCAAGGCGGAGTTGCGTAAAGTATGGCTTGATCAGCTGCAGTCGAGCATTGTCGCCGCCTTGGGGCGTCCACTAGGCAGTCCGGTTCCCAGTGTTCGGTCCACTGCCTATGAGTATAGTCGGGATCATCCAAAGTTTTCCCGGGTCAAGGCCTGTGGCACCTGGCGAAAGGGCATCCTGCATGGTAATTGCTATCTGGAGTATCCCGATGGAACTGTCTACTGCGGCGAGGTGCATCATGGAGTCATCGAAGGTGACCAGCTTAAGAATTACATCTTAAGATATATTTGTTAACTGATACCTTATTATTAATAGGCTACGGAAAAATGATAATACCTTCGGCCGGTGTCTACGTGGGAAACTTTAAAGGCGGCCGATTTCACGGATTTGGTGTTTATGAGCTCAATGGCAGCGGTGGCCGTGACAACGAGATCTATGAAGGTAACTTCTGTGAGGGTCTCTTTCACGGTCACGGCATGATGCGCAACAATCGTTGCATCTACGTGGGCGAGTACGTGGCGAATGCCCGTAATGGGTACGGCGTCATGGAGGATCTGATCAGTGGCGACAAGTACATGGGCATGTTTGTGGACAACAAGCGCTGTGGCATCGGCAGCTGCGTCACGAATCGTGGTGACTACTTCGAGGGCAACTTTGCCGCCGATGATCTCTGCGGCAGCGGGTTAGCTGTCTTCGAGAACGATTACTACTACGAGGGTGAACTGACGCTGCAGGGACCCAATGGACGCGGCGACTACTATATGCCCAACGGTAATGCTGGCTGCAGTGTTTTGGGTGCCGCCGATCAGGACGATGACAACTGTGAGCTAATTGGCAACAAGATGTTTGGCCATCTTAGCGGCAGCTGGGAAATGATCCGCATACAAAACGGCGAACTGGCGCTTAATCGATGTTTCTCCAAGTATCCCAGGTGAAGATGTCTGAAAGGTATTCAAACTGCATCAGTAGTAATTAAAAGTTCTCTTCTAATTATTTTTTCAGTTCACTTGGTCGCATGGTGGTGGATCACAATCGCAAATGGCGCGCATTGTTTCACAACTTTGAGTCGGATGTGGCGAATTGCAGTTCCGCAGCCAGCAGTCATAGCGCCATGGCTGCCATTACGGGAGGTACGCTCAAGAAAGCAGCGAAATCAACACTGAGTACGGCACAGCTTTGGAGCTGCATTGCCATTTACATGAACAAGCAGCGATCGCGAGATGACACCAAGCCCGGCAACTATTTCAATAACATTCTTCTCAGTCTGCCGCTCCCACAGAAGTCGCCTGTGCAGCCGGCTAGGAGCAGCACGCCGACGTCGCAGGCATCGCTGGTGTCCGGCAAGCAAACGTCCACACTGGATCTGCTCAGCTCGACGCCACGTCGGATTCACTCACAGGAGACACTGTGCAGGAAATTGGACAACTTGCAGCGCGCGGATAGTTTGCTCTCGATTGGCCACAACTCGACGATAGATACGAGAAGTTTGGTCAGCTTTAGCCTGAACGAGAGTCTGCTGGATCGCAGCTTCAATGGCGATCCAGTGCCTGTGGGCAATTTGAGCAGCAGCTTTGGCAACATGTCCCATAATCATAACAACAACAGCAATAATACCACCAACAATAACAACATATCCAAGCATAGGAACAACAGCAACTGTTCGATAACGTCGACAACATCCACGGGGAGCACAATGCTGGAGCAGGTGCCCAGCTTTGGCATGGCAAGCACTCTTGGCGAGCACGATGTGAACTGCATTCGATCGTATTTAGAGCAGGCCTTCAAGGATCGCTATCATCCGCTGTATGCGTTAAACGAGCGGATTGTCAACTGTTTCCATTACTCCTATGGCTATTGGAAGGTGAAGCCAACACCGATTTTGGCCAAGCAGGCGATGCGCGAATGGGAATCAATATCCCGACGAATTTATCGATTCGTTCGTAAAATGTTTCCGGCACTGCCCGAAGAATACTGTCATCTCGATGGCACCAGAGAGGTCATCTCCCACATTACTCTCCTCTATCCACTCGTCCTGTCCGAGGGCATTTACTCAACGCTCTTTGTGCTCTATGCCAACAAGTACAATCGCAAGGATGAACTCTATAGGCAGAATCTAAATCATGCCGAAAAGTTGAATAATGAGGAACTGGTCGAACTACTCGGTCACGACAGGTAAGCAAATTAAATACAAAGCTTATCTCCACTCATTTCATATTTCATTTGTTTGAGTCACAAACATGATTCACATTTTTTTGGGGTGCATGCAATGAACCATTTTAAAATACGCGGGTCGCTTTATTAGTTAATGAAATGAAATACTTGTTTTTCAATTTTCGATGAATCAGCTGAATGCAAGAAATCAGATATATCGTTTGATAATATAACTTATACATGACAGTTGCAGTAATTTATTTACTACAAAGATATAATAGTTCTTCAATGGAAAATGCGTTCTTCAAAAACACAGATTATCAAAGTTCAGTATTAATTAAAATTCAAAGCTATAACTAACAATAATTTGTGTCACTAATCAGATTCTTATCATAATAAACAAGTTTTTCTTGTTATGTTTTATTAATGATGATTTGTGTGTTTACAGCTGTCTCATCGCTGTGATGCTGGACACGCAATTCGAGGCGTCCATACAGATGCTGAAGCAGCTGCAGGAGAAATTCAGTCCCCAGGATATGCTGACTGTGATACAGCGTAACATGGAGCTGCTGACGGAGGCATATGAGCACGCCATGGCCAGTGAGTGTTTGATTAGCCAGCTCCGACTGACTTTTCCTACTTTTTTTTTATATTCCTTTGCTCTATTGCAGCGAATGGCGCCAAACTCAATGCGGACAACATGATTCCACTGACAATGCTGAGCATGCTGCGTGCCGCTGTGCCACATTTGGGTGCAGAGCTAGCGTTGCTGGACGATCTGACGGGCGGCCCTAATTTTCAGGCGGAAATGAATGGAATGGCAGGCTATTGCTATACGACCCTGAAGGCTGCCTACGAGCATGTCACAATGAGAGCGCTGCAACAAAGGACGTCTTAATCTCGAAAAAAAAAAACTGAACGACTCAATTAATTTTGTTTGTTGAAATTGTTATGGCTTTTATTGCAACGATCAATTTAATGTTAATTTTTGCTTATTGCATGTGCATTACATAAGTAACTTGTTGAAATAGTTATATAGACTGTATATAGGAAAAATGTGCAACTATCCTCAAAGGCATAGGCCCTAGCTTAGGCTTGTTATTTAAATGTACAGTCGTTGAGGGGGTTTGCGGTGATCTGTTTATAATGTATGTATGTATGTATATGTAACTATATCTCTACCATAATACTTCACATTGGATTAGACTTTAAGATTAACACATTCCCATTAAATAAATGATATATCGACACAATGTATATTACTTGTATACCCAGTATACTCACAGCAGATAATGTTAGTATATACATTTTCATTTAAATTCATTTCGTACAATCGACTGAAACTTGCATTAATGCCAATTTTACAGCCAACAACAAATGCTAAACATGCATGAAGCCAGCAGTTTGGGTACTATTTGTTCCCGGCATAGCCGATGAAAACAAGGTCTCGGATATGTGCTGCACAAAGTGCTTTTCGTGAAATGTATAGATGAGATACTTCTCGGGAAACGTGGTGCCTGACGCACAATTATAAACCAAAATAACTTTATCACCGTGCTCGACAATACGGAGCGACGACAAATAGGCGAGAGCAAAAACGATCTTTCGAAAGATATTGCGCTTATGGCTGATAATAAATGTCGATCGGAAGGAGAGCATCGTGACATTATGGTACAGGGACACATAGTCCTCAGCGGAACGCATATGACTGACAAATAAGATGGGTGCCTTCGGTCTATAGTGCGAAATCTTTTGCACCATCCGTGTGGTCACGCCGCAGACGACAATGGCTTTAGCATCCAGCTCCAGGGAGGTGGCTACAACGGCACGTGCCAATCCATCGGCGCCTGTGTGCGAACTATCGCAGTGGGGCATCTTGGCCAGCGCCACTGGCAAGATCTGTTCAAAAATGGCACTTTGCAGGAAGCTAAAATAAAAGGCACTCCGCGACTTTTGCGACTTGACCACAAATTTGTCCGGATAGAAGAAGGTATAGTAATAATGGGCGGGATCAACACGGAGACGCTGCCCATTAATCGGGTCGACATCCAATAAGATTGGCTTCTTGGCGGCATAGGCCAATTGCATGATGCATTCGGCATTCGGACACAATCGCATTATGTCTGGCACGATTTCTGGCTCCGTCAGCTCCACCAGAATGCCATCGTAGCGTAGGGCAATCCAGTTCAGTGCGCCATCACAGCCGTGAATATCATTTAGGAGCACACGGGCATAGAGCCTGATATGTTCGCTCTGCAGCGATGCTACAACTCTTTCTAGATCATCCAGATACCTTTCAGTGCCGGCTATATTAGAGACCAGCACATTGATTCCCACCTCGCGGGCAAACGTAATGTCCTCCACCTCCTCGTACGATATACGGAGTCTGCTGCAGCGCGCCGGCAAAAGCACCGGCATATAGGATCTAAGATTGCCTTTGCGGCAGACGCAGCAATTGAGATGATCCTGGCGTACGTAGCGCACCATCAGCTGTAGTTCGTCACCAATGAGTATGATATCGTAGGGATGAATGTCGCAAAGCAGAAATCGCGCATTCACATAAATCATACGCGATGTACAGCTACGCGAATAGTTGCGATCAACAGTCAGGAAGACTTTGTATCCCTTAAGCATTGGAATGGGGTCCTTCTCGTCGTTAGCCAAATAACCGGTGTATTGATGACGCGGCGACATCTTGGCAATGATGGTGGAAACAACGGGAAAACTAAACTGTTTGGACACACATATCTCTGCCTCGCGTAGCCGCACAATCAAATCTTGATTCTCGCGCAGCGGACCACAAAACAAATCGGTCATAAAACAACGAACTCCAGACACTGTATACATATACAATATGTATTATATATTCTATAGATTTTAGACAAACTCACACAAATACGTATGCAGGTCATAATCGAAATTTCCGGTGCCCAGCTCAATGCACTTGCTATTTTCATTGGCATCGAGGCCTTCTGGTGTGCGCAACATTTGAAAGCCAGAAAAGAAATTACCCCAACGTTCCTCATCAAAGGGCATCTGGCATATATCCTCGCCCATTTCCTCGTTCATTTCATCATCTTCGGTATCTGGTGCAAATGACATTTTTCTCAGGCTGTGCAGTGAAGTCAGCCGCTGCAAGTCCTCTGGATTTTTATAGATGGATGAATCGTCATCCAGCCCAATCAGATCAATAAATGCTGTGCGCCGCTGTAGCGATGAAAGCAGCTCCTTGGCCCGGAGCACCTTGTCCACATCGACCGTGACTATTTTGAGACGTTTGCAAATATCAACGATGACACTTCCTCTCTTCGAGGTGGTGCTAATCCTTATTAACTCGGCCAAATCGGATACATTGTCGTTGTCTACCTCAATTTCGGTCATATTGATTCAAACAAATTTCCAAAAGCAAATATATAGAAATAAATTCTACATAAATTTATTCGCTAATTGCAAATACACAAATTTAACTGAGTGAAATATACATACTGTAATAAATATTTGTAAGAATGTAGAACCGACAAAAATATAAAATGTAGAGATGTTAAATGTATGTATGAATACAGAAATCGTTTTACATTGAAAATAGTTTACTGGAGAACATTGTAAGCAAAGGCCACATATGTATGTATATTAAGAAAATTTGAAAAATATAAAATGAGTTCAGACTTTTCAAAATACAAATATTAAATTCTGTAAGACTTAGCTTTTGATATTATAAACACTATTATTTATATTATTATTATTATTATTATTATTAATGTAAATGTAAAGAGTTTTCAACTGTTAAATTCTTCGGAAAAATTACAACAAAATTTGGAAATGCGTCATGCTTAAAACAAATCGAGAATTTCGCTCTTGAAGTTTTTTATGTTGAAAATTCGCCAAAAAATTTAAAAAAAAAAATCCGAATTACTTTCAACATTATGAATCACCAAGTTTTGATTTTTGTTTGGAAAATTTAAATTATATTTTAGTTATGCAAAAATACCTAGAAGAGGGCGGTTTCTTATGAAGCCTTTTATTTCGATTTCAAACCTTAGGCGATGAAAAAAAATGTAATTCAAAGCACAGGTACAATTTTGAATGTTTGATGTCTTTGTTTTAGGTTTGTTTATTTCCGTAATTTATTTGGCTGTTTTGTGAAGCCAGAATGTTAAATTTAGCAACGCCAAGTGAAATGTTTACAATCTGAGAGAGAAAGTCAAATGGAAGCTAGCAACTAAGGATAGCTATGAATTTTCCGAGTTTCCAACGGCAGCAGCACTTGAGCAGTAACATCAGTAGCCCAGCATCTCAGCATCATCATCTGCGGCCCCGAACACATAAACAGTCGGAATGTTTAGAGAATAAAAATTCATATTCCAGGCGAACATATCTGAGTTTAGTTCTGGTTTTTTTTTTTGTGTGTTTTTTTTTTTGTTTTCATCTGCGCTGTTCTTTGGTTTAAATTTTGCTGTTGTTGTTTATTTTTGCTGAGAACTGACAGATAGATGGGGCTGTGCTCTTGGGTGTGGCCAGTGCATGTTTAGTCTAAACAACAACGAGGCAGAGCATTTCATTTCCTTTTGCTACCTAATCAGTCGAGTGCAGGCAGCATGAACTTTGACGCGAACTGCAGCCGTCAGATCTGGCACTCTTGCTGGGAGTGGGACTCCTCCTCCCTAATAAGCTATTTTGTCCGTTTTTAGAAACAATTTCTATGCCACAAGGCGGCAAACGGCAACAACAGCAGCAACAGCAGCAACGGAAACGTGTGTGTGGGTGGAAATGATGTATAGAGGTGGGGATATAGACGATGGAATAGGGGTATTAGACGACTACGACTACTACAACAACTGCTACTACTACTATGAGACCATGGGAGGCCAGCTGCTGAGCATCGAACATGAATTGCCGTGCTTGCTCGTGGATCGTTCGTGCACTTGAGTTCCGGGCAGCTTGCTCGCTTGTCCGTTTCTTTTTTTTTTTGTTGCCCTCTCTCTCGCACTGCTCCCGAAAAACATGTTCTTTCTCTTACAGTTCGTCTCGTTTTGTGTCGGCATTTCATTATTTTTCTTTTTCTGCTTCTATATTTTTTTTTTTTTTTGAATAGAATTTTTCAACAATTTGGCTGTCTTAGAGTTTTCGAAATTTTGGAGCGTAGGTGCAGTGTGTCGCGGCGCGTCAGCGTGTTCAGATCGTTCGTCTATATTTTTCCACCCAATAAAATTCAAATATAAGAAATTTAAAAATATTGAAAATCAAATTTATATATTCGAAAGAAAGGAGAACTTTTAACGATTTATGGTGCTGCATAACTGTTAAAGTTGAATTTTCATTGAAAGTGTTTCTAAATATCAGGATAATTGGTATGGAGTGTTTCTTTTTACTGCGGAAGTGGGCGGATTCGCTTGTTGCCAAGTTCCATATATATGTACATATATAGACACACATATATATATATACATTTGTATACACATACATATGTGTACACAATTTTCGACTTTCCAATATTTTACTCTGCTCTGCCTTTGGCTAAAAATATGTTCCGTTAAAAACGTAGAAAATCCAAAAAAAAAAAAATTGAAAAAAAAAATATCCACTTGTCTCAGTGCTGCCGCCTGCTTTTCATAATTTTTCATTTTTATTTATTTATCGTATACATGAATTTTCGCTCTCGAAAATTTCCCACTGCATTGCGTTTCTCATTTTTAATTTCGCATGTCGTCATTTTTGTTTACTCCCGCACATTTTCACAGTTTTCACAGTTTTTCGCGGCCTTTGTTGTTGGTTGGAGCAGAAGGAATAGAACTGCCAGCCTAATGAAACAAATAACAATTTAATAGACACAGCGCTTAGTTTACAACTTCCTTGATTCTATAGCCAGCCACACATGCATTCAGCACATAAAGCAGAGCAAAAAAAAAAATTATAAATGTAAATGCGAGTATGTGTGGCATGGGAAGACAGCTGTGCGCTCTTTGGCAGATGCCATGCTGCGTATGTGGGGGAAGTCCATAAAAAAAAAAATAAATAAAAAAAAAACACAAACGAAACCAGCGCACAGTTATAAAAATAAAACTATTTTGGTATGGCATGCGTGTAGAGCAATCGATGATCAGAAGAGTATTTGGCTTTTTGCCTCTTGGCACAGTTTTCCAGACTCCCCCATCACCCCCCCCCCCCCTCCCCGTACATAAATCAATCATGGCAGATTCAATTAATTGAATTCATAGACTAAATTAAATATTTTTTATATCTGTATACCCGAGAGCAATGTGTTTCTAGTAGAGACTAAAAATGTTATGCATAAGTGTTGTATGATTAAGCAATCTTCAGGGTTCTAGTCGATTTGTCTTTTTCCGCTTACTGGCGTTTTATTGAGCAACGACAGGAAAGGGAAAAAGGCGTATTTACTATGAATGTAATCAACAAACCTATTCAGCTATCTATAAAGCTAGAACTACTGGTGAGTAATCCTCTATATGTAATTTTACATTGCCTTTTTATAAAGATGTTTGCAACTCGCTCATCAGAACCGACATCTCAAACGACGCATGTAAGCAATTTTACGCCTAATATAATGATTCATCATAATTATTAGAAAAATAAAATCTCTTTACTAGCAGAAAATTGATGAGAAGAGAACATTTTTAAAGTCATTAATATATTTTTATTATAAGGACTCTTGAGCAACACATCAATCAGAGCTAGAGAATTTGTATATATATTTTTTTTTTGATTTTGATCAATTTATACATCATTATTTATTTAAACGCATTATGTATATTCTTTGTATAACATTCGTAATATTTGCTCTTGATGATCAAGTATTAAAATTGTTTGATTTTAAACACAAAAGCACACCAATTTGTCTTTATTAATATCTATACATACTTCAAATGCAGCTATTTAGGAAGCAATAAATTATAGCTTGGACTTGAATGTTAAGTAAACATTAAGAAAGTTCTTGTAGCATCCTTAGAAATTATGCCATCTGTTTTGAAATATGTCTAAAAATAGAGAAAATTAATACAGTTCATATACTAAATTTAACCAACCAGATCAATGATCAAAAATATGTATAATTGAGACAAATTGTTACCGGTATTCTTTGCAATTAAAACCAGAATGAAATAATCGAGCATACGAAATTAAAATCGTATTTAAAACAAACAAAAAAAGAAAACAAAAATCAAATTCATTTTCAAATTTGAACATGTATCGAAATAATATTTCCAGTTTTGCATATATACTTTTATATAGTGGAGGCCAAAAAATACATAGTATGTGAATATATAGAAACATACCACCCCAATCATAGTCCCTGTTATTTTTGCATTTCAAATGAATCGAAATTAAATGTATAATTTATTGTTGCATAAACAAAAGCCACGAAACCGAATCGAATATCGAACGAAACGCAACCGAAGCATGTGGCACCTTTAAGTATTTCAATTTGTGTCTCTCACCCCCTAACCATTTTGATAGTCTACACTCGAATACTAACTCTATACCCCACATTGCCCCGGTCTGGCCAAAGGTCTCTGTGGGGCGTATTATATTTTGCAGGGGCTGGAAAATTTAATGTGCTCCCCGCACGAACTGAGCCAAAAATAACAATCGGTTGCGAGGGCGCAATTGGATCAAGATGGAGGAGATGTGAGCGGTGTGAAAGAGCAGTGATTTGTTTATAGTTTTTCCATATAAACATTTTGCAATTGAGAAATCATTGTTCGAGAAAAATCGGCAATAGTCGTTGCGGAAAAATGGCCAATATCGATGCGAAATTCATAATTCCAATTCCAAATCGATTCAAATTCCAGTGTTGTTTCTAAAAAAAAAATACACACACTCACCAATAAAAAGAAATTGAATTAAAAACTTAAGAAGAGGAGAAACAAAGCATGCAGAAATGTTGGCATACCGCAGCATCATCCCATATAATATTATAATCATACCAAGTAATGAATGCAAACTGAAGCGCAACTGGGATGGCGTTAAGAGCAAAGCAAACAAGTGCAAAGAATGCGATCGGTTGACTGGTGAATCTGAATACTCAATACTCATGAATACTTATGAGCATTTATGTACGAGTACTTACGGCTCTGAGTTAATGTGTGTCTCTGGCTGGATGCTCAGAAATTGAATGCATGCATTTTTAGGGCGTATACATATAATTAAATCTGAAATTTATTCTTAGAACGAGTTTCGGCTTAAACCATTTTAGCAACTTAATGTATGTCATACTGCGAATGAAACCGGTAAGGATGATGATCACAAAAATGTTGTTATTTTGCGTTATATAAGGCGCCCTATAACTGGATAACAGTCAAACCGAGCAGAGCTGACGAACAAACCACAACAACATGTTGAAGCTTGTAAGTAGCCTCCATTAATGGATTACGTATGATAATCTTTAAATACTCCCCACATCTTGTGAAGCAGCTAATTAGCATTTTTGGATGCTGCTTGATTTGTGCATTGGCTGCACCCGTTGATATTCATCCAAGCTCAACGATGCCGCCGGTGGCTATTGTTGACTCCGGACAGGAGAAGCATGAAGATGGATCCTATCACTTCTTCTATCAGAGCGAGGATGGTACACATCGCGAGGAGACGGCAGTGGTGCACAATGCCGGCACTGAGGACGAATTTCTGGAGGTGAAAGGCTCATATTCGTATATCGATGTGAATGGCAAGGAAATTGTGGTGCACTATAAGGCCGATGATCACGGCTTTGTGCCCGAGGGCGGCAACATATTACCACAGATATCGGCGGCCGCCAAGGTGACCAGTGAGCTGAAGTCGCCGATGCCTGATTTGGATAATGAAATGCCACATAAGCAATAATTCAATAAACACTGAGCAAAACGGATTGAAAGAAAAAACACAATGGAGTCTTTATTGTTGATTCTTTTTTTTTTTGGGTTTTCTATTATTAATGCAGAAACAATTTCAACTAACTACAGGCTGCTACACAAGATACAAGTTATCTAGCTTTTAAAATTTAAATTAACAGTGCGCTGAACAAGTTGAGAGTACAAATACAACTACAAGTAATATTTTAGGGATAGATCTAGGGATAGGGCGTTATAATACATACGAACGAGTACAAGCTCAATGAATTCGAATAAAAACAATGCAATAAATATGACATAAGCCAAGCATATGTATGGTTGCCTATATATGGTAGACTGGTTACTGCTACTTCTTCACAGGCGTCGCCGACGGCGAGCGATAGGAATTAACCAATCCTCCAGCATTCGGCTTGCGGGTCTTTAGACGCTGCTGCAGCGTCTGCAGTAGGCCGGCGAGGACATCATGATTTGGTATCTTCTTGGCAAATAGCAAACGCTTTACTGAATCATCGTAAGTCAGCAGCGCGACCATATTCTGCAGCAAAAAGCACTTGCAATACTCCAGCAGATTGTTAGCATTATAAACCTAAGGGAAATCAGCATTAGTATTCCGCATTTTACAGCAGTTCTATGTGGTAACCCACCTTGGCATGTATATACATGGCCACCACATTGTCCACGTCGACCATTTCGGAGCAGCGAGCTTCTGTGTAGCGCAGCAGTGCCTCGAGCTGGAAGAAACTAGCAGCTGCCATCAGTTCCAGCACATCGCCATGCGACACATCCAGAGCACCACATCCGCCACTGTAGAGAAACTGCATTACCATCTGGAAGATGTGGTAGCGTATATCGTTGATCTGTACTGTGGGCGTGGCACTGGCTTCACTCAGCTTTGAGCTGAGCATGCTCTGGAAGCGTGGCGAGGCCGTGACCAATACTATTTTGTGGCCATAGAAGATTTTGCCCTCGACGCTGCAAAAAAAAGTTTTGGAATACATTGTATTGCTTTTGAAAATCGCTTCAGTTTTAAAAGATATGGTCGACTTCATTGGAAATTGCGTTCCAACTAGAAAACGGGATTCTATTTTAGAATGCAATATTAATCTGTATACTAAGCCATGATTAAAAAGCTTTTGCTTTTAAATGGGATCAGTTTTAATGAAGTTTAGAACTAGGTGGATTTTTTAAGAGCTTCATTGTTGACTTACCGAAAGGTGACATCGCTTAGTTCCGGATTGTTGACAAACTTTGGATCGATCCGAGTGCCCTGAACTGGCTGTAGTGCCGGCTGCTCTTTTAGTGGATGCAGTGCCTCCCAGCCAAAGCATGTGGCGAATATATCGGCAAGGAGCAGTGTGGTGCCCTCGTTCTTATTCCGAAAGATGTTGAAGAGCAAGGGCAAGCACTCGCTGACAAACTGGGCGCTGTAATCATCAGGACAGACCTGCAAAAAGTCCTGCAGCAGCTGATCAATCACTGCATCCAGACGCAGCTCATGGGCCGCAGACAGGGCATGCATCCAGCAGTGCAAAGTCCAGGGGACACCTAGCTTGCGCAGCTCTATGGTAATGTCTGCAGATGGATACAGAGAGTCGGCATCAGTAAGTTGCTTATATATATGATTGGTGGATTGATTGATCGACTCACCCAGATGATTATTCTCGGCACTGTGGTACATGGCCTCCTGGAGTCGCTTGATCTGCGTCTTGTTGAGCAGCGGCAGCAGATCTTCGCCAGCAACACTAGCTGCAGCAGCGTTAGAAGAGCCACGACCCACACCGACCACATCGCCCTCGGCGAGCATCTCCTCCAGCGAGAGCACATCCCTCGTTCCCGGCGAAACCGGATGTGTTAGCAGCTTTCGCAGACAAGAGCGATGCCCATGCGCCGCTGCCACGGATATGGCGCAGAAGCAGCCCTTCTGCGCGGCACCCGCAAAGCAGAGCGTGTCCTTCTGCTGTGTGGACATAAATGCATTGGCGCCATGTGCCAGCAGAAGAGCCACCATTTCCAAATTGCCTGTGCCAGCAGCCAACTGTAGCGGCGTCAGTGTGCACTTCTCCTCGCTGCTCCGTGCTCCCCCCTCCACTTTGCCGCCACGCTCCAGCAAGATACGCAGCGCCACATAGTTTGACCTGCTGGCTGCAAAGCTCAGAGCCGTCCAGTGTTGCGTGTCCGGCTGTATGGCCGGATAGCCTGTGCTGCCCGTTGCGGGCACCTCCACATTAGGATCACAACCGGCATCGAGGAGGGCATGCAAAGCCACCTCATCATTCCGTATGCTGGCAATCATCAATGCGGTCAATCCAGCACTGTTCTGTGTATCGTAGCGCGTAGTCGGTGGCAATAGTTGAGCAGCTTGCGCTAGCAATTCGGCACGACCCGTCAGCAGCAACTTGAAGGCAACGCCAACTGTGGCCCGCCTGCCAAGCTCCGAGGTGTCCTCGCCAATGCTGCTCACAGCGGGTGTACTGCAGCTGCTGGCCGTGCTCGTTGCGCCTGTTGCGCCCGGACTGCTGCTGCTGTTGCTGTTGCCAAAGTGCGTCTTCTTCGTGGGTAGCTCCTCATCATGGGCCACGGGACGTATGGGACAATCAACGCCCGGCAGCAAAAGACGTGCAGCCTGTAATGGGGGAGAGATCAAGCGAACGATAATTTTGGAAACATATACTAAGCAATCTAAGAAATCTAAGTGACTCGACAGTTAATCGCCCAAATGCCACCCACCTGTAAAATATCATCCTTATCAATCATGATGCCGTTGCGATGATCAGCATGTGCGGATGCCACACGCAGCCACTCGGCTAGCGGGGGTAGGACGACGTAGGCGCGTTCATAGCACAGTTCCTGAACATTTTGGGTGCCACTGTTGGGTGGCGCTCGTCCGGCCGTTGAACTCTGGGCGGCAAGCTCTGTGTGCTCCAGCTGAGAGCAGCGCATGAAATAGAACAGTGCACTGAGCGCAGCATTCGAGAGGGCGGCGGAATGTTGGAACTCCTGCTGGGTGCGCAGTGCCTTCTCCTTCAGCTCACGTATGCTGCCCACACAGGTGGCCAGCGAGAAGGGGCTCGCCCAGCGTGGCATGGCCAGGGCGCCGGATGCGATGCGTCCGGCATTCAAGTGGGCAAACGGCTGCAACAGGCCCCAGAAATCACCCGAGCTGGCAATATTCTGATCGAGAGCCGGCGCCGTTGAGCTGTTGCCGCCACACTGCAGCATGATCTCTTCGAGGAGATTCTCAATGCCAGCACACAGATAGACGGCAGCATACTCGTGAATGAACTTGCCTAGTCGTGCATCGGTCATCCATCTAAAGAAACTGCCCACGGACAACTGGAGTCCGGCTCGTGAGGATTTGCTCTGCTTGAGGGCACTCTCGCCGGGCACAGCGAACATGGCGGCGGCACGCAGACACGCCTTGGTGCAGGAATCGGCCAGTGTGGAGCAGAGCACCACCTTGAAGGCACCGGCCACCTCCTGCTTGGAGCATAGACCCAAGCCCGCCGAGAAGCGCTGAATCTCCCGTGCGATGCGCACCAATGCCCGCTGCAGCAGATAACCAAGCCTTGAGATGACCTCGACGGAAACGTGCTCCGCCTGCTGTTTGCAACGACCATTGCGCAACACTCGCATAATGCACTGTTGGCTCCACGGCGGATGCTGCAGCTCCACCAGTCGATTGTGCGAGTCCACCCACACAAACTCATCCGCACTGGTGCTAGTGATGACCGTCTCCAGGGATGAATATCGACCCAGACGCCTGGCTGGCTCTGAGCTCTCTGAACCAGCACTCAGGCTGCTGTAGGTGCTGCTGCTTGTCTGCGATCGCATCGTCAGCTGCTGTATGGCTAACTTGATGTCCTCCAACCCACTGCCACTCCACGGCGCCTTGCCAGCGGGCATGATGCCTCGATGCCGCCTCGAGCGCGTACTCCTATTGGTCACGCCAGCGGCCAAGCGATCCTCGGGCAGCGGTCCCAGGGTCATACCACCAGCCGGCGACGAACTATGACCGCCCGTATCCGACATGCTGGCATGCCCCGAGCTCCGATTCTCATCCGACGAACTGTGGCACTCCTGCACCCGCTGCAGAGCCCTAAACTGTTCATGTGGATGCGTTCGCGCCGTCGCTGTTGGAATGCCCAAGGTGGCGCGACTCTGAGAGTTCTGCAAACTGCCGCTCAGCTGCGGCGGCTGCGACTTGACCGGCGTGCTCTGCACGGTAAGACGAGCGGGTCCGGCCACGGCACGTTGCGGCATAGCTGCCTTAGAGACGGGCGATGTCAGTTGATGATGTGGCAGTGGACTGGTCATCAGCGACACTGGCAGCACATTCGCTGGTATCTTACTATTGCCCACTGGCGCCTTGTTCGGCTGCTGTGCCAGCTCTTTGAAGATGCGTGGCGCTGGCGTTGCCATTGCCACCGCCAAACCGCCGCCCTGTGGTGCAATATGTGGCGCATTGCCGAGCGCCGATTGCGACTGCTGCGGTTGCAGTGGCACTGGCGGCAATCCTGACGTCTGAACGGGCGCCTGCTGCCCAGCGAAGCTTGGCGGCAAGTTTCCCGTGGGTCTGCGAGTAAATAAAACAAAATAGTGGTGTTAAATTTTAATTAAAATGGTGACAATCTAACTGTAAATATAAATATATATAGCTTTGTATATATCTTAGCTAATAAATTGTGCAGAACTTTCATGAGATTTTAAAGAAGTTACGATAATAGAAGAAGCTGAATTTAAGTTTACTATCATCATCATTCACTTGACCCAAATGTGAGCAGCAGCCTATTAGTTATGCAACTAATTAGAATTCATCAGAATTGAAGAATGTCACCAAAACTAAACAAAGCCACTCCTAACGGTCGAGCTAAGGTTGCTGTCATAAGTAATTTATCTGTCATATTACCGCTTATCTTTCACACTGACTTGCCAATCTACTCGGTCATCTTTGCATTTACAATGTATGTAAAATATCTTTTTGTTTGTGTAAGTCTCTAAGCGAAGCGTGGTCTTGAGCTTGAGCTTGGGAGGTGCCACCTAATTAAAAGCAGAGATACACAGATAGAGATCCGGAGGTCGTTGCTGAACTTGCAAATCTTTGTCAAACACTTTTCACACATTGAACAACAAAGGGGGGATTACGATTTGCTGATGCTGTTTGTGTCGCTAAGAACGCGATGAGAACCCGTTAGAATTATGTCATAGTAAACTCGTGTCTGCTAAGGTCTATAAAATAATAATCTTCAATTGGATGCAAATCTGAATAATCCACGCAATATTTTATTTACCTTAGCAGCAGTCTTAAGCAAATAAATCTGTTTTTTGTCTGTTTCCAAAACGAACGTTTTTGGAATTGGGTAAGAGTATGCCATCTTCTGTGTTTCAGCTGAGATTAGCGTTTCCTTTTGTTTATGAAAGTGGGTTGCCATTCGTTCTCACAATTCTGCACTGTCGTTGGTTAAAACAACAGCAACAGCCTCCATCTAACTGGGTTCGGTCAAAAACCAAAATTAAGAGCCACTTACGACCACTCATTTGCATGCCGCAGAGAATCAAGTTGAATCGTTTGCTTTTATTATGATTTTTGATTTAATGCTGTAACATAAAACGTCGTTATTATATTTGATTGACCCAGAATTTAGCAGAGGTTTTGTATATTTCACAAATTGTCCATTGTTCTGTTCGTAGCAATGGACAATATGTGTGTGTTGCGCTAAATACAATTTATTGCTTGAATTGTCTTACAATGCTGTGACATGATCTCATTAGCGAGTTCTCGTTTAGACTTTGCGGTAACGATCAGTGACCTCTTGACTTTGTTGGTGAATTGACAAAACATACTCTTAAAGAAGACCTAATAATACATATTTTATGCTGAATATCTATGTCTTTATGTCTGCTGATCAGATCAATTAAAACATAAACATTGTTTACATCAAAAATTTAGGTACATTGAGTAATAAATTTGTAATTGTTTGGTTAAGAAAGTGAATTATACAAACTCTTTCAATTTCCTTAGAAACTACAAACAAGCAAGTAAGCCCATCTAGACTTTTCCCTTTTGCAATCATATATTCGATATAATTCGCTTTTCATGCAAATAATGAGGGAAAAAAGAAAAAAAAAAAAAAAAACGGTAAAGCCGAAAAGTTTTCACTTGCTAGTCCAATGGGCAAACCCTCATCTGTCATGGCTTTCACAACACTAGAATGGGAGCCCCGACAGCAACAATTGTTGCAAAAACCAATAGAAAAATACAACAACAGAATTGGGCAAAAACGAAAAACAAAAAAGTAAAATAATGGCAAATCATTTGAAGTATTTTCACTACCGTCTTGCAGCTCGTCGCCACTCCTGAACGTAGCTCCAATCGCATGAATCTGACTGACTGGCGGTCTCTGCATCGTGGCCAGGGTCGCTGTCATCGCCGTCATCGTCGTCATCATCATCATCATCATCGAGAGCATCAGCTCTGCTGTGAGCAGCATCGGATTTCATTTGGCCAACAACAGCAAGAGTTGGCTTTGCCACCGTTTCCACCAGAGCACTGGCGCGCCGGTAATTGCCTTCAATTTTGATATTAATTACGCCATTCTGCACGCTCTCAATGTAGGGCGGCAGTTCATCATCAATGTTTGCCTCCCCAGACTCCACAGCCACCTTAGGCTCGGCAGCCACCACTGCCACCTCCATTAGCTCCGGTTTGGTTTTTTCATTGGCCTGCAGTTTGTGGGACATCTCCTGCAACAGCTGCGAGTGCAGATTGGCTGCATCTGCGGGCATAAGCTTCGATGCGGGTTGTTGCTGCTGTGGCTGCTGCGCCAGCTGAGCTCGATTCATGGAGTCACCAAAATAGATGACCACCTTGTGATTCGGTTTGACCTCGCGATTGCCTAGATTCCCATTCCCATTTCCATTCTCATTGCTCTTGGCTTTGCCATCACGATCTCGTTCCCGCCTGCGCTGAGTGGCCGCCCAATCGGGCAGCTCCTCGATGGGCGTGGGCGATGGTGTCTGCGCTGGGCGTGGCACATCGCGCGGCTGCGACTGGCACATTTCGCTATTGCGCAGCGATTGCGGCTGAAAGTTCTTCAGCGAGATGCCGCGACGCCTCAGTATAAAATTCTCATTTAGCATGCGACCCAGCAGGGAACTGGGCGGCGTTCCCTTGCCCCCCAACTTGCCCGACTTGCACTTCGAAGGCAACTGGAGCTGTGGCTGCGACTGCTGTGTCAGCAGTGGTTTCTTGGAGCTTAGCTTATAGTCGCGCAGCTCTCGACACAAGCGGCAGGCGCAATCTTTGGTGCAATACATAATGACGATGATGAAGTTTGAATTTAAATTTGAAATTCGAAATTCGAAATTTACAATTTAGCTACAACTTTTGCTTTGGTTTCATTTCACTTTGCACAGCAATTGCGATTACTGACATACACAATTTAATACACAAAATAATAATAACAACAATTATGCAAATTATAAATTTTCATTGCTCTAGCGCCGTGCGCAGCGTTGCGTGTCCGACGCTACAACGTATCCCAATCCGAATCCGAATCCGAATCCGACTCCGAGTCCGAATCCACACTCCGATTTTTACAGTTTGCTCTCGTTTTATTTTTTTCTCGTTTTCTAGACGCTACCGCTCACGCTCACACATCAAGCTCGACTGAAGCTTGCCAACTGCGAGACGGCGTTTCAAAGCCAAACTCTATTGCTGCCGTTGATGTTGATGTTGCTGCTTTTGCTGCTGCTGTCGACGCCGGCATCGCTGTCGAGTCATTGTCTGTGAGCGGCGGCAGTGTCTGTTTTTCCTGATTTTCACAGAGTGTACGTAGGTATTAGAGTATATAGGCATAGGCCTTTGGGCCCATGCCACCTTGCAGGTCTTTGGCTTGGGTAATTTCAGATGCCGTGAGTTGTTGTTTCTCAGCTGTGTGACCAAAACAATGGCACAACTGTAACATTCAACATTTAGCCAACAGACAACAGCAGGCAGCAGCATCAGCAGGCAGCAGGCAGTAGCATCAAAGAGCAACATCAGGCGGAGATTTACTCCAGGGCAGATCCCATCAGGTCTGAGTAATGAAAGCGATATCGCTGGTCACTTCAAGTCACAGTGACGGGAAAATTACTTTTAAATATAATTGTACTTTTAAATATTTGAATTATTTGAGAATAGAAAGGAACTCACATCACTTCTGTGATTTTAAATTCTCTCTTTGAGAATCTGCATACACTTAAAGAGATTATAAAATGACAGTAGAAGGAGTCGAAGCAATATATATTTTCTATTATCGATCAATATGATCTTGGAAACAAAGTATATAAATGAGTCTCACTGTGATCTTACAATTATAGTAGCTAAATACATTAATTCCCTCCAATTTTATGTATATACAACTTCTAGATTATAAATTCGTATAACGCATAATAAATAAGACTTAAAACTAACAACTTTTGAAGTTGTTAAAAAGATTTATTTATACTACTAAAGTAAGCTCTGAACAAATGCTCAACGACGTATAATAACATTCAACAAGTTAAGACAAATTGAGCATCTCTATTCGTAGGCTTTGTGAATTTAATTATATACAATAGTTGAGAGGCCGAGTGCTGTGGCCTGGGACGTACTCGAAGGTTATACAATCTTGACACTTATCAGATCGTTTTGCTAGCTTCCTTCCGCGCCTGGGCTTAAGCTCACGTTTTGTGTTCTGAGCGTGTGCAGACACGCGTAGGTTTAGAAAATATTTATGTATGTACATCATCTAGATAGATTTCATGTGTAGCACAGATAAATCGCTGAGCGTAACCTGCTTCTAATGATTTATAACAGCTCATCTTGTTGATGTAACGGTTTTCAGTTTGTTTGGCGTTTGTTGTCGTTTTTTTTTTTATTGGGCAGCTCCACAAAATTCTTTTGTTGTTCAAGAATTAACTGCGATGGTATCCTAGGGCCGTGCCGCTGAAACCACAATCGAATGCCATCGTAATTAGAAAGTTATGACCAATAGCTGGTCATTTGGTCAAATGCCAGTCAGCATGTTTTTCAAAAACACCGAAAGAAAAAACGCCCACGTAATGCGGAAAAGCCGAAACATAGCCGTAGTGCGAAGACGCTCAACTAGAGGCACTATTCGGTACTCTCAAACTTTTGGATTATACAATAATAACTTTCTTCATGTCTATGGTGAGTTTGGGTTTCTATCCAAACTTGCTTGCTTGCGTTGTTTATTATTAAAAACATTATACTCCGAACAATTTGCGCATTAAAAAGTTAAATATACGGAATCGTAATGACAGACTATAAATAAGTCTGCTTACACCCATTAAGCGTAAAGAGCCGAAAAAGCAAAAGTATAGCAAAGAGTTTAATGTAATATTTGCGTGTTTATAAAATAACTCAACCAAAATGTAGAAAAACTGGCCAAAGGCGGCAACTGCATTTCAAAAGAGCCATAAGTAGCTACAAAAGCAAAACCTAAAACCTATTAGTTGTGCCCAGCCCGGCCCGGCCTTTTGGGCTGCACCGGTCTACCAAAATATATTTTTATATACATATATATATATCCAAACTATCCAAAAATTGTGTGTCATTTTAGTTGGCCAACTAATGAGACTTGCTTGCAATGGCTTGAAAACCCAAAAACCAACCAAGCCCATCGTGCTTAAGGAACTTTCGTTTTTCATGCCGACTCTTGGACAGGAAATTGTTTTCGGTCTTTGGTCTTAGATTGTAGTAGATCATTAGAACTCACTATTCAAGTAAGTCGTTTGCGGCTGTGCCATTATTAATTTGGATTACTAGCATCGTTAAGATATGCATAAATACAAATGATAATGAATGCTAAGGTTCTGACAAGGTTATTTAAAGAGCTTAGCCGATTTACAGATATATTTTGATTAGACCACTTCAAATCACAGCTTTCCGCTGTTGGTTTGGTTCTCAACTCATCTTTGACATATATTTTTCGACAAGTCATGTGTGGGAACGGAAAGTCCGAAAAAATATTTATGCACATACACTTTCTTGTAGGTAGTAAGAAACTTTTCAGAGAAGATCACTTCACTTGTAATATGGAATCGGTTGTTGTGCAAGCCACTACATCTAAAGTGAGTAAAAATCAATATTCCACATCATATGAAGAGTGGAAAATATTTTAAAGAAAATTGAAGCAAAAGTGGTAAATCTTTTCAATATTTGAAGCTACAACAATTGATTGTTAAATAAAGAACCAATTTATTCAATTATTCATAATGATGAGCACTGATCATTGGTAATTCGACACACTGATTAGTAAAATATACACAAAACATATTTATTTGTGTTCGACTTAAAACAGGAAATGTAAAGAGGTCAAAGACCACAGACTTTGATGTTTGCTGCTTGCTGCTTGCTCGGAGTTTTGTATTTTATTTTTTTGTGGATGTTTGTTTATGCAGCTAATTGCAGTAGTTGTTGCTGCTCAATGCTTACATAAATACCATAACCAAAGCAATCAACTTATGTTGTATATAGCACTTGGACTTTTTTTTTTATTTTGCTGCTCTTATGAAACAACATTTGTATGCATTAGTTGGCTTAACAAAAAAACCAAGCCCTATCATTATTACATCTTATGACGCGCCACCTGATTTGTAGTTACATATAGATTAGTAAGCGCTGATTGTGCGTGGCGCTAACAAGATTTCCGCATTTGTTGCTGCTTCACATTGTCCATTAACCACAGAGCCCAAGAGAGCAAGCCATCAGCAGATGCGGTCAATGGATGCGACTTCGACTTACTTTGCTTCCGTTTTTGGAGTCCAACTTGAAATCACATTTGGCTTCAACAGCTTAATTAGTCGAGCGAGTGACGTTGCGACGTCTGTCTATCTGCTCCATCAACTACAGCTGGATTCGGATATCCACAGCATGTGGCAGGCAACAACAAGCAACAGCTGACGGCAGCATGCGACTCCCACACTTTCGCGTCTAGTACTTTTTTTTTATATTATTGCTCTACCCTGTACATTTTAAATTTGTGGTAAAGGGGGTTAAGTAACATATTTAGGAATGGTATCTCGAAATATTATTTTATGTACATACATTTATATTATTATATACATATGTATATTTTGAGCGTGTCTTTGTCTAAGATCTAGAGATATGAAGTATCAAGTTAATAAGATTATGAAGCATTTCTAATGATTCGTTTATAACAGGGTAGCTGCTAGTCAAATCGATTTCGCCAAGAGAATTCCAACTCTTTTTTTCTGACTATTCGGCGATTAAAAACTTTAAAAGTATCTCATAGATACGATAGCTAATGTGTCTGGTTTCGTTGTGCTTGACATCTATGTGTATGTGTGTGTGTGTGTGTGAAAGAAAGTGTTTGCACTTTTCAGAGGCACGGGAACAGGTAAAAAGGTAACAACATTTTCACTTGCCTCGTGTCGTCGCATTTTTAATGCTGCTTTGAAGATGCTTAAAAAAAAATGTAACAACTGTGGAGGTTTATTGCCCTCTACTCCAGACCGAGGCCCAGACCCCAGACTCGAGACCTCAGATACCGTGAGCCATGCCCAGGCCCGTTCCATTGTCATTGGCGTGGATGTTGATTTTAACATGGCAGCCATAGATACAGATATAATATTGTTGGTGCTGTTACTGTTGTTATTGTTATTATTGCTACGTAGCTGGCAAATTGTGTGGCGAATTTTTGTTTTGTAAAATTTTTCCTATTTCAGTTCGTTTGCTATGTGCATTATTATTGTTTGCAGCTAATTATTCACATTTTGCCATTTTCACTTTCATTTGTGTGAATTTCGACGACTGTCATTTGTTTGTTGTTACACGTATTTCAAAACTTTTAATTGTTTGTCCATGCAAAAAGTTTCCAAAATGCCAGTCATATTTCGGCTTCCTGTGTCCATACATTACCCCCATATATACACATTGAAATCACATTCAATCGGCAATTGTTGCGGCATTGTTTGATTGAGAAATCGAGTATGAAAATTGAAATACCTTCAGCTCCAGTTTCAATTTAATTGAATTAGTCTGGTCTGAATGGGTCCAGCACTCAATTCCACTTTTAATATTCATTTAAACTTTCATAACCTTAAGTCAAGAGAGTTTTGTTTGAAATATATTTTTAGATATTTTGGCACACATCCACTGACCAAGTGATCTGCTGCTTTATTCGTCTGACACTGACAATAACTGCGGCATTAATTTTCCCTAAATTAACCTTGACCGGCTTCACAATGTGACTAACAAAGATTAAGATATCTATACGTGTTGTGCCCGTTTCTTCTTTTTCTTCTAGTTCAACAACAATAACAATTCAAATATTTCCGAATACCGTCTACTACCAGCATTTGCCATTCTTTCAGTAGTAATACTACTACTTCTACTACTACTACTTCCGAAAAGAAGAAGTTGACCGCCCCAGAACAAAAAAAGAACACAAAAGTTTATTGTCCATTCAACTTTGGACGCTTCACGCTTTTGTGCACAATTGTGCATGCAAGTGTCCAAGACCAAAAATAGTATCCATTGTTTGGCGTAGACACTCGCTCGAATCGGAAACAACAGACAGAAGAAGAAGCAAAACTCAAAACAAGAATCTGATTGAAAAGCTATCTCCCAAGAAGTTGAGTCGAAATTTACATACTCATGTCCAAAAGTCTTTGTATGCAGTTAAGTCATTTGGAAGCTTATTGGTAAAGAAATAAAAAATGTTAAATAAAGAAGAACTTAACTTACATTACTATATCCAATTTTGGTTAAGTACTTTAGTTGTATACTTATTTAGTAATAATTCAATGTATATAAAAATTAAATAAAATTTATTTTAGCAGCGGAAGAGAGATCTAGTGAAGTTTATATTGCATTTTAAAATTGCATAAGGAAATTTGTTGTTCTTCATTCCAATCAGTTGGCACAAATATGCATTTTATATCAAATAAGCAGAAAGCTCCATTAGCTATTGAGCTAATCAGCAATGCATATGAATATATATTAAATGCAAAGAAAATTATATTAATTTTAACATGTTTTTTTTTTAATCATCGTTTATGTCAGACATAAAAATGTTGCATGTTTTTAGGTGTTACTGATAAATTCAACCGCGCCATCTAGGTTTCGTTCTTTGCTCTTCAAAATAACTTTTGATTTTAAATGTGAAGCAATATTTTATGAATGATATTTGTTGTCATATACTAATTTATATTTAATTTATAACAAATTGAATACAGAAAAATAATTGTTATGCCTTACCTGCGCGGTTTTGGCCTTAATATCTCATGATTGGCATCGGTTATACACAGAGGACTTAGAGCGCCTGCCAAATGTGCCACGCCCACGCGCTCCTTATCCCAATTGTGGCGAGTGGGCATTTTTGGAATAGATTTGTGTAGTTACAACTTTATAGTAGCAGCTTCTGCATTTTTGTTACCCTGAAAGAAGTAAGAAAAACAAGCAGACAAACAAACATCACATTAAAAATTTACTTGAAATGGATTGACAACGCGCAGACATAGATTGACAACGCGCAGACATAAAGTGGGAAGTAAGGCAGTCGAGTTATAGGTGTCTAGTCGGCCGGTTCTACAAATTAAGCAGGCACCCCGGTCGCAATTAGCTGCTGCCGACATTGCGAGGTCTCCACTTCCTCTGCTCGTAATAATTAAGGCAACGTTGCCAGAGAAAGCAATGAAACCAAGTCGCAGACACTCTGCCAAAGTATTGAGACAAGGAGCTACTAGTTTGGCCATTCATATGGAGAGCGGGGAGAGATGGTGGGGATAGATGGTGATATTGCGTGCTTTGCGTCATTGCCTTGAAAGTCATGATCGTTTGTTGATCGTCTTGCTACTCTATAAATGATCACTTGTATAGCTCTGGCTGCAGGTGTCAGTCAAGAACTTTGGAGCCACATTGGCATGCAATCAATGCCGTTCGTTTTCATTTCGCTAAAAATTGTGGTCGCCAGTCGAATGCTGCAATAAATGCTTATATTTTATTTTCCCAGAATATCCCATAAAACAAGTTTCAAATTGTGGTATGTGTGCTTAATTTTCATAGTCAGCTGCAGCCCAGACATTAGTCAAACATTGATTGACCAGTTATTGCTAATATAGAAAAGCACAATTGCACATCCTAACATTGAGAAAATGTTAATCAACTTATAAAGTTAGATGAGCAGTACTAAATACAGGGTATCAGATAGTTTGCTATTCTTATGTGTTCCATCACACAAACCACTTGTTATGTAGCCAGTTGTTTAATCGTTCCCTGTAAAAATGCTTCAGGTTCAGGCAAATGGCAGAGGGCTGAACCGACTGCCTTCTGTTCAATTCTCAATTCTATTGAACGCTGGACGATCTTATCGGAAGTGCCCAAGGGGACGGCTGAGATGTGTGTGAGCTGAAGTGAGATGAGAATGCATTGCCAACGCTTTATGACTAACCAAACACAGACATTGATGCCAAAGATGCCAATGCTTCACATTTCTCGTTCCTCAGCTTCCAACAAGAGTCTTTCACATATCACGGATCGGCTAACGATCCGTTAGCAATATGTATCTACACTTTGAACGCTGCTATATGATTAATGACAACAAATACGACCTTGTTGCCATACACGAGTTGAGTTTCATAATTTTAGCCCAGCTTCATTATGGATTGTGCGGGCTTCCGCTGAACATATATGTATATACATTGATTTGAAGAGCACTACTGGAGTTTATTTTAACCTCGGCGAACTTACAAATTTTCAATATTTGCTCTGGCCCCTTATCGCTTTTGGGGTCATCTCCTGAGTCTCTGAGAGGTTTCTTCTCAAGTTTTAAAAAAATACAATTTAATATTTTAATTTTTATTGTTTTTATAGTTCTTCTTATGTCTTCTTTTTTTGGTAATCACTCGATAATCGGGAAAACGACGAATGAGACCCATATAAAGAGCATTCAAAGTACCTTATTTTATGCGGAATTAGTCGTAGTATTTCTAGCTGTTCAAATGCTAATTAAAAGACTTATCGCACAAAACGAGAAAGCTCTGTGAAATCAAGAAACGTGCCTGTTTAGTCAGTAATATCAATTTACAGTTTTTATGGGTTGATAGCAGTTGTTATTTTAACTGCGTTTGCAGTTGGAGATATTCTGGAAACATCGTCATACTATCAACATTTTAATCGCATTAATGTGTGAAAATATCCAATTACAGTAATTTGCATAACAGCTTTATTTAGATATGTGTAATATTCTTAAAGGAGAGTTAACACTAATCAGAGAGCGACTTGCAGAAATTAACTGTGTGGTGTTTATATAGATTTTGCAGGGAAGCCGCTGAATAGAGAAAAGTTCAATAAACTGAATCTGTGTATGACAATTTTACTAAAGCCATTCAATTTAGACATTCTTATCGCTTTGAGCTATATTTCATTGAGGAAATATTTTAAATCGAGAGAGAAATCATTCAAAATAACCTACATTCCATGGTTGAGGTCTGCAGTTTAATATCCCTTAACAATTAATACCCGCCCCCCTATACCATATACCTTATTTATTTACACCAGCAATTTATATAATATATTATGCCGTTTATTATGTTTCTTTTACCAAATTGCGAAACTGCCACAGCAAATATTTGACCGAATCTGATTGCACTGCTTACTGCTAAATGGAATCCGAACTGACTGGCTTGTTTTTATGTGCTTTATGGGCTGCTTTTCGCGGCTACCGCATTCCAAAGTGAAAGGCCAGAAAGTCAGAGAAATACCGTGAAAGATACTTACACAAATGCACACATACACGCACGCATATGCATACGTACATACAAAGATTCACAGACACGCAGGAGTTTTGTTGCCCAGCAAGAAATTTCATAATTAATATGCCGCACATGGAACTAACTGTTTGCAGCTGGCATGTTACATTAATATATGCAACAATGTAGCGACCTGGCCAGGCAGAGTCGCCGCTGTTATCGGTTCTCTGTTCTAGCCGCATAGACGTGACATTAATAGATGTGGCCTTCTACGCCCTTAATAATCATTTAAATATACACGTATGTATAGAAACTCTGTCCCTTCGATAAGCCGAGCTTAGCTCGCCGGGCAACAACGAATCTGTGTTTTTTTCTGTTTTTTTTTTCTTTTGCTTTCATTCATTAATCATGCTAGAGATAAACGCTGAAAATATCATATAATTTTCGAGCCTCTGGCGTGATTTGTGTTTGTGTTTTGGTTTTGGTTTCGGTTCGGTTTCTAGTTATTACAAAGATTAATTGCGTTGTTTATGCAAATCGATTGTCATTAGCCAATTATAGGCAGATGCGGTGGCAGTTGCGCACATACATCGATTTAGATACAGATACAGATTGGCAATTTTGTTTTTATTCGGAATCGGGCAGTGAGTAAATTCTGCAAAGCCTTTAAAGGTAATTCAATCGATATATTTATAACCAATTTGGTTGGCATTCTTTACAATGTGCCAAAAAGTATCTGATTTCTTGACCATTGTCTTTGCGACTCATTCACCGTCTCCTTTATTCAAGGCCCTGCCTGTCTATCTGTCTGACTGTCTGTCTAATTGTCTGTCTGCCTGTCTGTTTGGCTCATTTATGACCGAAGGGGCGCAAGCGCGTGTTAAACTGGCTCAAAACAAACAAATGGGCAACGATAAATGATCCGAAATTACTTTTCCAATGGACAACGGCGCAGTGAGGCAGCAAAAATTGAAACGTTTTGTAACTGATACTCTCAAGGAATTTCATCGGCTGCGCTTTGCCGTCAAGTATAGTGCAAACACTTGAAAATGGAACGAGTTTCGGTCGGCTCCCAACCATAGCGCGCCGTTCAAGACATATTACATACATATGCGCTACTCTGGCAGGCAAGAATCGGAATCTATATGACTGCATATGCGTAGAGTCATAGATTTGATTATGAGCAAAGAATTTTACAATTCATGTATGGAATTTCAAATGCAGCCATTTAATTCCAAACATATCAATTTCATTGGCTGTACTAAATGGAATTTACAATAAGATTTCCAGTTGGTCTTATATGGATTTCTGTGAGTTGTTAAGTATTGTTAAACACTGTCATGAATGAATTAAGATTTCAGATAAATAAGTAAGGCTTCTTAATGATAACAGATGATCGTAATACGCATAATTTGAACACCAATCAAGTCACTATCACTAGTAAAACATAAATATGTCAAAGTTGTATATAAAATTATAAGACTGACTGATTTTTTACCTTCTAGCTAAGATCAAATAACGTTACAACAATGCAATCATTTTGCGCACTCTTTCTCTTTCTAGTTATATTTCGTGTTCACATCTCTCTTATCCCCCTGTCTTGCAATACAAAATTCAGATGATTTATTTTGTGCTGAAAAGAAAAAAGAAAAGTTATCATTGCCTTATTTATCATGCGTTTAAGAATCTCAATCTATAACGTGCCTAATTATTATACGATCTGCTTTCATCCTGAACTTGATTATACATACCAACGTATAAATTATTTTTGTATATGAGAGCAGGCAATGTTTTGATTAATGTCAAAACGAACGAACAAAATGATTTTGCCTGCTGCCATCGCATGCTCGGGTTTTTTGTTGGCGTTAATAAATTCAAAATTAAATTTTCTCTTAATTGCAGACAGTCGTCTGTCCACCAGAGATCGGCCAGAACCCGATCAAGAGAAAGTGTTTCTGTTTCAAACCTCAACTCCAAGAGCTGCGAGCTGCGGGTTGCGGGTTCCGAGTTGCTGCAGTGGCAACTCAAAATCGGGTCACTCTGGTCTCCCAGCTCCCAGCTGTTTAGTTTGGTTTAGTTTGGTTTGCTGTCTACTCTTTCGCTCACTGACATTTAAATTATGTTGAAGCATTTCGTGTACATTTATTATTGGGGCCACTAAAAAATGCCACCGATACAGCTATATTTTTATTTTTTTGCTGCTCGGGTGTCGCGTGGGGGCAAATAGCTTATAAAAGGAATACAGATACCACAACAACTCTGACAGTGAAAAATATGTTTTACTCGCAGCTTATGCAATCGGAGAGCAGGCCAAAGTTGGAGAGACGGCTGCACTTAATGGACAATTGACTGATAGACAAAAGGCCGCTCCCCGCTTAAAATACACACAAATACATATGGGCTGACAGCTCCAAGTAGGGCAGTATCAAGTTGTCTCCTCAGCGCAACATAACGGTGTCGATTATGCGCCCATCAAACACCCAAAATAACAAATGACAACAACAACAATAAATGGCTTCATTGGTAATTAAAACCTAACAGAATCTGTGATCTTTGATTGGAGCTGACAAAGGTGTATGGTATTTTTTCCCCCTTTCGCTTTGATTGCGGCCCTATAAAATGATCTCATATTGATCTGCTCGCTGTTGAGTCACCTGGTTGACTATCAGGTGTGTCAGCACGAGCGTTTTTTAATTTTGGACTCCCCACTCCAGCCCACAAGCACAAGACATGAAATCTCAAATGGGCAGCTGGACCAGTTGGGTTTTTGACCAAAATTTACTAGATTATTCAACTGAATATATATTCAACTGGCCTCACTCATTGGTCAAAGTTATTAAAATATGATATTACACTTAAGATAAGCCATACAATTCACTTAGCACACTTTTAAGCGCATGTTAAGAAGAAAGAAATTGATCTTATTTTATTTCTATTGAAACATGTACGTAATTTATTGAAATTTCTCTTTCTTTTCTATATTGTCTTATGTTTAGATAGGTAAATTCGATTTGCATATAAAAATTCTTTTAATAGCTTATTTAAACATCGTTTTCTTAAGACTTGATGTTGATTTTCCTGTTTTTAACATACTTTACATGACTATACTTAAAAAAAAACAGTTCTCTCCGCGACCCAAGCGACCGTAAACAAAAGCGCAAAGGTGTCAAGCTAAAGTCAATAAAAATAGTTTACCATTTGTTGCGGGCATACATTAATATGAATATATGTCTTTGTGTTTCTGGCTATTTGAGAGCTTGTTTGTGTTCCACTTAAAAAACAGAACAGCAAAGAGAGCAAAAGTTTCTTTCAGCTATGCGACATATTTTCTGCTTACTGCTAAAAAGGCGGTTTGGCTATATTGTCAAATATTCGATTTTCTTTTTTATTTGCTTATGCTTCACATAAATTGAACTGGGTTTCGACTAATGCAAAACTTTTCAGCCGTTATAAGCTTCCACATTTGCATAAATATATTCAAATTTGACCTACACATTGCTCCTAAGCAGTAAGCACATTCAGATTTCATAAAATTAGACTAAGAATTAACTCATTAGACATGGATATTAAGGTGTGGAAGCCAATTTGCTACTTGACTTAATATATGCTAAAAACTGCACAGATGTTTTGTCTATTTGGTGTTTATTACCGCTTAAGTCAAGGTATGTTGCATATGTGTATGCTTAAACATATATGATCCGATAAGGTATTCTTGCACAACTAATCGAGTTGCACACTCAACTAAATACGTTTTTTTTTTTGAGAGGTTAAACTTTCTTTCCTTGAAGATTATTATATTCCTAATGATCTACGAAAAGCGTTATTATTTCAGGAATGTTGGATCGCTTATCACAATCTGTAATCTAAACATTGTACCATTAGAAATATACAATATACAGAAAAACATTTGTTTCTCTTTAGATATTTATCTACTTTATTCACTGACCGCCAACAGTTTAATCCATTCAGTTCTTTCAGGTAGCAGCAATCCAATAAATGAACTCTCTTAACGGTTGCTTTCTGAACTGATTATCCAAAAGAAATATCGCATTTATGAAAAGAAACCGCTTTCAGTTAAATTCACACTGTCACTGGAACTCCTTAAAAAATTCGTAAGTTAATTCGAGACGTTAGCTTAAACTTGACACACAAATCTGCTGACTTCAGACACTTGCGTGCAATTATTTAAACAAATTGCTTTACTTTCACTTAAATGCGCGTACTCGAAAAACAATTATACGCGTAACACTTTGCATTTGCATATTTCCGAGTACATACTTTGATCTGCTAAACATTTAGCATTTAGCACATCACAAACTCGCACTCGACACCAAAATTTATTTATGTTGCATGCATATTTGTTGTTGTTGTTGTTGCTGCTGTTGCTGCAGTTTTTGCAGGTTCCGTTAACAGGAAAATTGACTTTATATACAATGATATTTGTATGCACACACATAGGTATAGATATACATACTAAGCATACAGCAGTATGAGAAGTAGCGAAAACAACTTTTCGCGAATATTACACACTCTCACACACACACATGCACTCGCACACACGTCACACATACATTGAAAAAACGCCCGCGGCTCCAGCGTTTTTGGCGTCGGGTGTTACGCACGTAGAGAGAAGAATCGTTCTGCACGACGAAAAGTCAAAAACACAACTGAAACTTCTTTGGGAAAAAGTATTTTTACAGCACCACGGCACGCGCAATAGACCAACAATGGGTTTTGTGCTTGGGTCTCTCAACAGGTCTTGAGCACTCAGCATTTTGAGTGAGTTTTTTTTGCTTTTCTTTCTTGTAGTTGGTTGCTGCTTGAAACCAGTTGATCTTGTTTCTGAGCCAAATTTACTGCTGCTACTCCGGCGGCTGCTGTTACATGACTCGACTCTCGTTGGTCGTTGTGGCTCCTTTGGCAAGTTCGTGTCCTAAGTCTTTTGTTTTGCCTGAATTGGAATTGCCTCTGACTCGCCAAATGCATGGGCATTATTATCTATGAGTTATTTACGCTTTGCATTTTTGCTCTTGTTATGACCAGACGTGGGTATATTGCTCAGTTGTCGCTGTTGCCGTCGTTGTTGTCGCTGTTGTCGTGGGCTTGGCACACGCTCGACCTCAACCCGCGGCCCAGGAATGTCCATAGCGACGCCGACAGGTTTCGCAGCGCTCGCTCGCTCTCTGCAGCGAGCCCCAGCAGTTGGCACATTTGGCGTAAAAATATTGGCTACTGTTTCCAGTTGCCAAATGTGCATTATTTTTTGTTATTGTTTGCTCAGGATTTAGATTTTGTGGTGTAGGAGTTGCTGGTTCAATGAACCGAGCCTGCAAAATCGATGAATGAGGGAGAGAGAGATATAGGAGAAAAGAGAGGGAGAGTGGGGAGAGAGAGATTGAGGCAATGAAACGACCTTGTCGTGTGTGTTCAGAGTTTCAAAGATTTGTGTTGGCACCGTCTCAAGTCTCAACTTATTTTGAATTTATTGGCCTGGCCATTGCTCAGCTCAGCTTTGTTTAGTTTAGTGTGCCATTGTTCTGACTGTCGGTTCTTTTCAAATCTTGCGACAATAAAGAGCAGCGCGGCGACTCCGATCGCGGCATTTTTCCCCTGCCTTTTATATATACATATGTATACTTATACTTACATACATATGTATATATAGTTTGCTTGAAGCTGCCGCAGAGAGGAAACCAGTCACGGACCGTTCTTGGTGCTCAGTGCTCAGTGCTCTGCTCCTGCCAATGCCCCAATCGCGTACCGAACCCAAAACCGAACGCCAGGGCAGTCACTTGATCAACTGGCAGCCAACTGGTTAAGACTTGCTGAAAAGCATGCGCCAAAGAATTTAGCCAGCAATTTTTGGAATGTTTTCAATGTACCAAGTGTGCAAACACCAAAAACAAAACAAAAACGAAAAAAAAAACAACAACAAACAAAACTTCCATTCCCAAGATTGCGCAACACCAACGCCGATGCGACATGCTCTACTTCAGATAAAACTTTGAATCTATCAAATTAAATTTTATATGAGATCTAACTTACTTGTTATGTGCAGATAAACATCAGATGCGCAGATAAACATAAAAATTACGTGTATATGAAATAATCGGAATAATCAGTCAGAATTGCAAACTAAATGACAAACGAGGTATGCACATCACCTGTAAGTGTGTACAAAGGAATGACGGCTGCAAAAAGTGCATTTGCAGACAGCTGAGGAACACTGAGAGACTTACGATGATAATTATTAACTTATAACTTAACAGACATTGAATGAGTGAATGCTAATTACTAAAATTAAATAAACCAATACCAATAAAAATGTAATTTAACTTGAGTTGTGAATTTAGCTTCCGATTCCGCAAATCAAAGTCGAGCCAGTAACTAGTTGATAATTACACATTATCAACCAGGAATTTTACCCATTTGTGGTGTGGTAAATTCAAGGCAACAGAGGAGGCACCAGCTGTTATTTACCTGATGTAATTTGAACTGCATTAGCGCTAATAATTTGCTTTTACCTACACTGCTTGGACTGCCGCAGACCTGCAGATGTAATCTTCAATAAAAATCTCTTGCATCACTTGAAAATCATCATTGGGCAAGGACGTGACTGTGTCGCTGACGTTTATTGTGACAGCGGCGCAGTGATTGCTGTTTTGGGTACTCACCTACCCTACAGACCCTTTGCGTTTGGGTTTCTAAGTTAGGTCTCTGTTCCGTTCCTCCTGTGTCGCTGCATGGGGCATAAATCAACACGAGCCGCAAAATGCAACCGCAACAAAGCAAAAGGCATAACGCAGGTAGCGACACCAACCACGACGACGACGACAACAACACCAAATTCCAAAGACTCTAACAAACGCAACGTTCCGTTTCCCGACCCAGCTCTAAACTCAATTAGAGTTTTGTGTGAGTTGCATTCTTTGCATGCCAATGTGCCATTTGATTGATAATTTTGTTACGCCTTGAACATGTTTAAAAATACATTTTGATAACTTTTGGTTGTCGTTCATGAGATTTATGACATGCGTGTTGTTTCGAGTCTCTATTGTTATTGTTATTGTTGGTGTTGCTGTTAGTGTTATTGGAAAGCGTTGGCCTGATATTTGTCGCTGATTCGTTTGGACAGCGCTCTGAGCATGACTAAGTACCCGCATTTGAGTGGATTCTCTTCTTCACAGGGCACAAACCTTGTCTTTTCTTTGTTTTTCATATGTTGTACAATTGGGCTAGCTTGCAACAGAAGCTTAAGAACCGTTATCATATGTTCTAGCTTGATACACGCCTATTATCTGATCATAAAATATCCATGCATAATCCATTTCCCCCGTTGATTAGATTAGCTGATTGCTTTGTAACACTAAGACTAGGCAATGCGACTGACTTCAAACGAATTTATTAGTTTCAGTAATGTTAAGGTTTGCGAAACGAATTGTTTATTTCATAATTTATAATCTTATAGATGGCAAAATGTTAAAATTTGTATTTATTTATGTATATTGTAACTATGATATATCATAAGAGGTTATTGGCATATATATGTATTGATTAGCTGAACTACATTGGAAATATTTAAAATATTTCTAAATATTTTATTAAGGCAAATATTTGATAAATTTCATTCACTACTTAGCTATTAGAAATTGAATTTTAAATTCTGAATCTAATGTTGTATAACTTTTTAAATCTATATATTTTCATCTTGAGCTACGACAATTCAATAATCAACTACTTAAAATTTGGAGCAAGAGTAAATTCAGATGCAAACTTTGTAGATAAGTTCCTCATATCATTCTCATCATTTGGATAAATGTATAAATATTATTGTTGATTATATCATTCATTTCATTGAACGTATGGGTGCATCATCACACTGTATTTTAAATGATTTGCTGCAGATGTTCCACTTTTAATGACAATGGCATCAAAAGCCACGGCAATGATTATATCCATTTAGGGATTATTAGCTCATTTAAACTTCAAGTTTCAGTTTGCCGTATTTCTGAAACTTGCTGAAAAACTCGTCTCATTTCTTCACTCCGATGTACGAAACTGATTTGCCAGTCTTCCGCAGTTGTTCCATGAGTTCATCGGACGATAAGTTTGAGGTGACGCTCACTGTTCTTTCATCCAAATTGACGCTAACTTTTTCCACCTTATCTATGAAATGCAAAAAAAAAAAAAAAAATATAAAGCCTTTAGTTGGAAACCGCAACTAAACAAATAAAACCGACAGATAAGGGGCCGTGGAACCTTCCCCAGTATTAATATGTAGTTAAGCATGTACATATGTTTAATACCAGAACAAAGCCCAACAATCCCTATTATTGATATGAACTCGAATATTTTCGGTCTTACCACCCAGTTTTCCCAAGACTCGTTCCACGGCGCTGGCACAGCCGCCACAAGTCATCTCCACTTTGAATTCATGCACCTACATGGAGTATATGTAGAAGAGATATGCCAATTAGTAGCTGTTACTAGCAGAAACAGAGACATATGTATTTAAGCATCTGTGTGTGTGTGTGTGTGTAAAAACATACGGTCATCCTGCTAACGCTGCTGCTTGGACGGCTCAAGTCTGCCGTGGTATGCTTATAAATTTGAGGTAAATTGAACAGCTTGACGGCGGTTACTTGGTTTTCGTTTTTCGTTTGTTTTATGGACGTGGCACACGCAGTTCTCACAAGTATTGTTTAATTCAACAGCTACCTTTCGTTTTTTGTTTGCGCTGGGTTTCGGGCAATCGATGCAACTCGATTGTTAGCCATTTGAATCGATATATCGTTCTGTCGACTAATATCTGGCTACACTGTTGAGTTTTTACTTATCGAAAACAATGCCCGTTAATAATGCGAAATATTTAAAGTTACAAGTTTATTGTATATGAAAATAATAATATATGCAAAGGCAATTTTATATACGTTTTGGGCATGCCCCAAATCTGAAGACCACTTGATGATCGTACAATTGACCGGGATTTATGATGGCTGTTGGAAAGGAAGCGTTATTCATCGAATCTGGATACTTTTGAGTCTGCATAGAGAAAGCGCCATGCTTTACGTAATGGGCACCATCCTTCCCAATATTGGGAATGTCGCCCCGCTCCTCATCGGGCAAGCTATTCGCAGTATAGAACTGCAATCCAGGCTGATTTGTATGAACTTCCATAAATCGTCCGGTACAAGGATGCACTGCCCGGGCTACTAGCTTGACTTGATTTGGATCCACATTGACGCAGTAATTGTTATCAAAACCACAGATAGGGCATCGATAGACTTGGTTCAGACGCTTGCCCAAGTTAGTTAAACTGCTGAAATCATAGGGTGTATTACGGACAGCCATTAGCTTGCCAGTGGGTAGCTGCTCCTGATCTGTGTCCACAATCGTATTAGCCTTGATCATTGCCATGTGCTGGAAAAGCGTTTCCCTGCCCGTGTCATGACCAGCAAGATTAAAGTAAACATGGTTGCTTATATTTATGCAGGTAGTTGCCTTGGCGCGCGCCTCGATTCGCATGCCAAAGCATCCCTTTTCATTCAGCGAGAAATTAATGTTGACTGTCACTTCGCCCGGATAACCCTCGTGTCCATCGGGTGAAACGTGCTGCAGAGTTATGCCATCCTTATGTATGCCCACCACGTCCCAGATGACGCTATCGAAGCCCACATAGCCTCCATGTAGGTGATGTCTGTCCTTCAGGTTACGGGTAATACTAACATCCTTGCCACACAATTTGAAATGGCCATGGGCAACACGATTTGCCACGCGGCCAATGGTGGCACCAAAATAGGATTGCTGATTGCGATAGTAACCAGCGACATCGTCATAGCCAAGACAAACATCTGCGAGCTTGCCATTAAAGTCGGGCACCTTAACGCTTTGTATTATGGCACCCAGAGTTAATATTGCCACAGACATGTCCTTCTCTGTGCTTAATGTGAAGCGACGCACATGCTCCGTTTTCTGTGTCATGGGATTGACGGCAATACCAAAAACATCTTCTATTACACGTACCATCTTTAGCCTAAAATGTTTGCTTAACTTAAATTTAGAATATCATAAATCAAATTCAAATTTTTCGATGTAATAAATGTTTACAAATTAAACATAGCCTACTCAATATTTATAAGCCTACTGTATAATCACACAAAAAACTACTGGTCTGCCTATCAAATAAAAGTAGTTAAAATTAACTAATAGCAGTCTGAAAAAAAAAATTCAAAAGCTTTGCTTCAAAATACGAATGATCAAAAGGTACAAGTATTTGCACAATATATTAATTTCATTGTCTAAGATGTGCTTCGACCAAAAGGAAGGCTTCAATCTGATGTACAAACTGGCACGTCTAACGGTGGCAGACACCTGAGTCGAATGCGATGACATGGGTGCAGTGAGTATTCCGATGGATCGATTCATATTGATAACGATTTATTCATTTAAATTTATTAATTATAAGCACAAAACTCTCTAGTTGGGACCAAGCATATTTTCGGGACGCACCCATTCGTCAAAATCCTTCTCCAAGATGCCAGCCTTGATGGCCTCCTCCTTCAGGGTGGTGCCATTCTTTAGCGCACTCTTGGCGATCTCAGCCGCCTTATCGTAGCCAATATGTGGATTAAGTGCTGTCACAAGCATCAGAGACTCGTTCAGTATCTTGGCTATGTGATCCTGGTTTGCCTTAATGCCATCAACGCAATTCTTGGCAAAAGAGTTGCATCCATCAGCTGCATCAGATACATAAGGATTAAGTCTGTCATGCATATCTGAATTCGAAACTCAACTTACACAGCAGCTTTATCGAACGTAGAACATTGGACAAGATCAGAGGCTTAAATGTATTAAGTTCAAAGTGTCCATTGGAACCACCAACAGACACAGCCACATGATTGCCCATTACTTGAGCACAAATCATTGTCAAAGCCTCGCATTGTGTGGGATTCACTTTGCCCGGCATTATTGAGCTGCCCGGCTCATTTGTCGGCAAGATGAGCTCGCCCAGGCCACAACGTGGCCCTGAGCCTAAGAAGCGAATATCATTTGCAATCTTCATAAGACTGACAGCGATGGTATTCAATGCACCATGCACCTCGACCATAGCGTCTCTAGCGCCTAAGGCCTCAAAAAAGTTGGGTGCACTAACAAATGGTAACGCTGTCAGTTGGGCAACGCGATTGGCGGCCTTCTCGGCAAAACCCTTGCGGGTATTTAGACCGGTACCGACGGCAGAGCCGCCCAGTGCCACCTGATAGACATGCGGGAGGACAGCCTTAATCCTCTCCAGACCATTAGTTAGCTGTTGTGTGTAGCCGCTAAACTCTTGACCCAATGTCATTGGCACTGCATCTTGTGTATGGGTACGTCCAATTTTGATAATGTTCTTCCACTCGATTGTCTTTTTATGAAGTGCATCACGCAGCTGGGTCAAAGCTGGCAACAGACTCTTAACCAGCTCAATGCCCACAGCGATGTGTATGGCCGTTGGAAAAGTGTCATTGGAGCTCTGTGATTTGTTCACATGATCGTTAGGGTGCACTGGAATATTGGAGCCCAGTTCGCCACCGAGCATTTCAATGCAACGATTGCCAATCACCTCGTTGACATTCATATTGGTCTGTGTGCCCGATCCCGTTTGCCATATGGGCAACGGAAAATGACCCTCATCATAGAGTTTGCCACTAATCACCTCATCGCAGGCACTCGAAATCGCTGTACTAATCTTACTATCCAGCCCGAATTCGACGTTAACCTCGGCTGCTGCCTTCTTCACAATGCCCATGGCCTGTATAACGGACTTCTGTGCATATTTAAAAGGGTTAAAGGGCGAGTCAAAATCATAAATGGAAACATTCTGTTACCGGCATGCGTTCATCCATGCCGCCAATGGGAAAGTTAAGGACGCAACGCATTGTCTGGGCACCATAGTACCGATCCCCGGGCACCTCCACTTGTCCAAGTGTGTCCCTCTCAATGCGCGTAGACATCTTAGCTGGGGGTTGGCTGCTTATCTTTTTCATTATGCGATTTGAATACCAATAAAAATGTATAACTATGTATGTATATATATAGTAATTGTGAAATAGACCCGAAATTCGCTTATGAATTTTTATGTAACTGCCTGCTTGGCTTAGAATGATTGCTTTGTTAGCAACATATATATTGAAAAAATAATTTTATACATAAGTCAAAATTTATTTACTTTTTGTTTCATTGGGTCCCAGCATTTCTGACGGTCGCACCCACGATTCAAACTCAAACTCTGAAATGCCAATTTTTAAGGCCTCCTGCTTCAGAGTGGTTCCATTTTGAAGAGCCGCCGTGGCAAGTTTCACCGCTTTATTATAGCCAATATAAGGATCGAGTGCAGTTGCCAGCATAAGGGACTTTTTCATAAACTTATCAATTTTGTTCGAATTTGCCTGAGCACCTTCCAGGCAATTAGCCACAAATGCCTGTAGGCCATCGCTTAACAGTTCAATGGAGCGCAGCACGTTTGAGGCGATAAGCGGCATAAAAGAATTGAGCTCAAAATGGCCATTGAAGCCACCGACGGTGACGGCCACCTGGTTACCCATAACTTGGGCACAAATCATTGTCAAAGCCTCGCATTGTGTGGCATTCACATTTCCCGGCATTATTGAGCTGCCCGGCTCATTTGACGGCAGGATGAGCTCGCCCAGGCCACAACGTGGCCCTGAGCCCAAGAAGCGTATATCATTGGCTATCTTCATGGTACTCACGGCAATGCAGTTGAGCTCACCATGCACCTCGATCAAGGAGTCACGTGCACCCAGAGCCTCATGTACGTTGGGTGCAGAAACAAACGGCATCCCTGTGATTTCCTCAATTTCTTTGACGCACTGATACCCAAAGTCCGGCTGACAATTTGGTGTTGCACAGTGTGTGGCGGCACCCATTGACAGCTGATACAAGCGCTCCATCGAGGAGTAGAGTCTGGTCTGGCAGTTGGTCAGCATTTGTTTATAGCCACTGAACTCCTGACCCAGTGTCAACGGCACTTCATCCATCAGATGTGCGCGACCGACCTTTATGACATTCTTCCAAAGAATTTCCTTCTTCTCCAGGGCCTCAATTATCAGTGTGAGTGATGGAAATAGCTTCCCCTTTAGCTGTATTGCAACAGCTATATTTGTAGCCGAGGCGAAGCAATCATTGGAGTTCTGCGACATATTGACATGGAGGTTGGCATCCACCGGATAATTGCTGCCCAGCTGACCGCCCATAATTTCAATAGCATGATTGCCAATCACCTCATTGACATTCACATTGGTCTGGTTGCCGGCTCCTGTCTGCCAGATGGTCAAAGGAAAGTGATTCTCATCGTACAACTTTCCGGAGATGACATCATCAGCAGCACTTGAAATCGCGTCAGAGATACAAGTGTCCAAACCGAATTCCTTGTTGACCACGGCGCCGGCTTTCTTCAATATACCCATCGCAATAATTATGGGTCGCTATTGGAACAGAGGTGGTGATACTGAACTGTTTGGCTCAATCCGCCACAACTACTTACCGGAATGCGCTCCTCCTTGCCACCAATGGGTATATTCATAACAGAACGCATTGTGGTTGGTCCAAACATGCGATCCAATGGAATACTCACTGCACCCATTTCATCGCATTCGACTCGTGTGTCTGCCTCCGTTAGACGTGCCAGTTTGTACATCAGATTGAAGACTTCCTTTTGGTCGAAGGACATCTTAGACAATGAAATTAATATTGAATTCCTAGCACTGGGAGTAAGTGTTTTGAAAATGCGAGAGAATCAATTGTGTGTTATGGCTACTCTGATTAAGTTGTATTATCAATTACATATTTGGTTGTTTTTGTTTTTTTTACAATTTTTATTTTTCGTAATAGAAAATAGTCAGCTCTATTTGTTTATTTGTTGTTACAGCAGCATTTCCATGATTCTTCTACATTAAACTTATAAATGACCTCATGCAAATATTTTTCGCCTGGATGAAGAAAGATTGATGGAAAGTCTGGATGGTTCATTGAATCTGGAAACTTTTCAGTTTCCACACAGAAAGAGCCATGCTTGTGATAATGGGTGCAGTCCTTTCCAATCATTGGCGTATCACCTTTCTCCTCGTCCGGCAAATTGTTGGCCGTGTAAAATTGTAGACCCGGCTGATTGGAATAGATTTCCATGGCACGTCCGCTGGGCGGATGCAACAGTTTGGCCACCAAATTAATGCCCGTCTCTTTGTTCTCGTTGACCACATAGCAATTATCGTAGCCCTTAATCAGACGATTATCAAATTGCTTGAGGCGATCACCCAGTAGAACTGGTATCCGCATATCGAAGACTGTGTTGTTTACATCTACAAATTTACCAGTTGGAATTTGATGATCATCCGTATCAACAACCTTGGAGGACATTATCTCCACTCTATGCTCGGCGAGTCCCTTGGGACCAGAAGCATGACCAGCCAAATTGAAGTACGCGTGATTCGATAAGTTAACCGGCGTCGTTTTTGTCGTTATCGCTTCGAAGCGCACACCGAGACGATTGCTATTGTCCAGCCAGTAGGTTATCGTTGCCGTTAGCTGGCCAGGATAACCCTCGTGGCCGTCGGGTGACACGTGCTTGAAGGTAATACCCAAATCTGAGATGCGCACCACCTCCCAAATGACGCTATCGAAACCAACGAAGCCACCATGCAGCTGATATGCGTTCTGGAAATTCTTGGTCAGCGGGTATTTTGTTTCACCTACGACGTACTCGCCATTCGCAACACGGTTCGCCACACGGCCCAAGGTGCTTCCGATGTAGGCTGCTTTCGTATTGACATAGCTGGCAATGTCCTCAAAACCGAGACATACATCCTCAATCTTCTGATAAGCATCCGGCATACATACGCTCTGTATAATGGCGCCCAACTGAATTACGGATACGGACATCTGATTCTTGTTAATCATTGTGAAGCGACGCACCATTTCTGGCACATTGGTAAACGGATTCTTGGCCAGACCAAAGATTTCTTCCTCGATTTTAATAGACATCCCGCTGCAGGTTTAACTGAAATTTTATTTTTTCGGTTTTTTACTCAAATAACAATAATGTAACAATTACTGCATGGCTGTCTGACCCACTTCTTTTGATTGTACTTGAAAATTGCTAAGGTCGCGAGCTGTTTGCTGCAAAGTCAAGAAACGGCGATAGATAGATGAACGACGCTAATTCAACTGAAGCATTGTGCAATTTCAATGCTTTTTTTTATTATTGTAGAGCTGATTGTTGCTGATATCGCATACATGTGCACATCAATTGATGTACGTGTATGCAAGATGTGCCAGGCAACACAAGTAACTCAATTGCGCACTCTAGAAAAGCTACATCAATTAAGCTGAGAGGGAAAAGTCATGAGAACTTAAGAGATAACACATACTCACACAATTCTCATCTCATTAGTTACACCCCTTTCTCAATGCCTGGATATGGGCGTGTTACAGAAATTGACTCAGTTTAATATATTATATATGAGTAGAGAAGTATATAAGAAAATTTTCACAATTCCAAGAACAATTAAAATACCAGCGATCTCTCAGTCTATTATCTACATATAAATAGTATGTACAATAGGCTCATTCAATGATAAGCCGCTCTGTCTAATTCGAAGGCATATTAACTGGTTAGTACTTATTTATGTTAAACAATCGAACGCCGTGGAATTGTGGCAGCTTTGGCAATGTGACCACAACCAGCGATATAAAGTTGGCAATGAAATGTTCCGTGCTATTGCGCGTGTATAGGCAAGTTAAGAGGAAGCTGAAAGAATCAAATGCTTAAACATGGTATCCTTTGATAAATGTACATAAATGCAGACTCACAGTACGATTGGAACAGCGGTTAAAAACTTGCGAGTTGGCGTCATTTGAACGCCGTCATCTATTTGCTCCCAGTGCGTCCATTGCCGGCTTGCGTCATTTTCGATGGTCAACCAGGGGGCACCTTTAATAATGTGCAGAAAGTACAGATGCACCTGGCAGAAACATGGAGCAATTCAATGACAAATGTGTATTGGGTATTGATTATCAGTACTCACTGCGTTATGCAGCAAATTTGTTAACGTCCAGGCAACAGGTATCGTCACAAAAGGGACTGATAACAGCAGCAAATGCACAAATAGCAGTCCAAGAAAATAAGCAAGCCAGAAACCGCGAGCACTCAGCCAAGAGCTATTGGGATTTGTTTCCCCATGTCCGCCGGCAATTGAAGTCATTTTTAAGTGGAATCGCAGTGTTTACGCTGTGTATTTCTTCAAACTGCTGTAGACAATAGAGATGGGCGAATCAGAACAACGACAGAATAATTGAATGAGAAAATCACTGTGCTTATCGATAACATACCTGAATATACGAACTTCTGGTTCCGCTCGCACGAATCAGTTGTGGTGAACGTAAAATTTTTGCCAAATAGCGTTGCTTGCTGAAAAAAATTTAATTAACATAAAAGATAATTTAAACACAATTTATTAGGTTTATACAACTCTAAGAGCAATTGTAACAACATGTCATTTGAATAGTATAAGAGAAGAGAGCACCAAAATGAGCGGAAGTCATGCAAGAAACAATTCAGGTAAATTTGTCAACTGCTGACCACAAATGCGAAAAGTATATGTTCAATTTGTTGGTACGTGTTTCACACAGGCGGGTATGGAAGCCACACTGCTGTGGCGATACCCATACCCAGCATTGAGGAGAAGAACAAGCAAATGCAGCAAGAGACGATGATGGAGAAGCTGCGCGCCAAGTACCGTAACAAGCCAAAGAGCTACGAGGATATCAAGAAATCGGTGCGCATGTACTTCATAGAGAAGCACTATCCGCTGGATCCGCTCTGCAAGGCAGCGCTGCAGTCGGCACTTGACAAACTGCAGCACTACATCAAGGTTAGCTCGAGGCACGGGCTCGTGGAGCGCTTGGAGAGCCTGTCTCGGCAACTGGGCCTCAAGTTCATGGAGGATCAGCAGCTGTTGTTTATTTCCACGGACATGTTCTACGTGGAGATACTGCTGGATGCCAGCGGCAACCTCAACGATGTCAAGGTGCACCACGAATGTAAGATTGAACAGCAATCCAATTCCAGCGCCAGTTCCCGCGAACTGCTCAACTGCCTCAAGGCGGGCGACTTTGCCGACTTCACAGTTCAACTGGAGGGACTCTCATCCATTTACCAGCTAAACGCCGAGCCCAAAGTGAAGAAAAAGGCCTTTGTGGCACTGCAGGCCATGGAAACGGACATTTCCAATTTGTATCAGCAGCAACTGCAGAAACAGCAACAGCTATGTGGAAACAGCGATAGCTACTACATCATGAATAACTCCTCGCTGGGTCTGGTCATGGAGCGACGTGGTGGTCATCCAATGAAGCTAACCTACTTCTGCCCACCACTCCAGCTCATCGAGAAGAAGGTGAAGGCGGAGAAGCTGGCCACTGCAACTGCAAGCGGAAGTGCGAGTAGAGACTTCAGCATTGAACAGGTGATGAAGAGCCCCAACGGACTGAGTGCCACGCTCATTCTGGAGGGCTCCTCTGCGAACAAGTTGCAAATACTTCCCATTGTCAGCTTCACCAGCGAGACCGGTCTGCCACTGGAGCAGCCCAGCTATGCGCCGCTCACGCAGAACAACTCGATGTTGATGCCGGCAACCTATGTCCTGCGCCTCAACAAACCCATGCCCGTCTGCATTGAGTCTCTGCGAGCCTTGGCTCTGCCAGGCCTTGGGTCCTTGGGACTATCAGGCGATGGAACAACTACTGTGATGAATCTGATTGTGCAGACTGCGTCGAGGCAGCTGATAAAGAGCACACAGAAGGGCTTGTATGTCAATCTGCCGAAGGAGACTCACTGCTACTTTTTCACGGACAATCGCCGGCTGCAGGGCACGCTGATATCGACGCTGCCGTTCACGGAGCCTGTCCAGGTGCCCAGGATAATAGCGTTCCTCAAGAAGCAGGCGCTCTTCTGCACACTTCTGTCCAGTTGCGTCAGGGAGCAGCAGAAGCAATACAATGGTGAGTACATCACATCCCAGAAATAGTATAGCAGACATTAATTTAATTCGACTCCAGACATGGACAGCACTGTTATTCTGGAGGTAACTGCCGTTTCACTCAGCCAGATCACTGTGGAGCTGCAACATCCGTACGAGGAGTCGCTGGCCACTGTCGATTTTCTGCTGGAGGGCGGGCAGGCGACATGCACCATTTACTGCCTGAGCAACGATTACGAAGCACTCTCCCAGAAGTTAACCAGGACAGTGCGCCAGGTTCTGTCTATACCCATGGTTATATACAAGTTGCTGAAGTGCTGGGACGAGGAGCATCAACAGAAGCTGCATGGCGCCATTGCTCCAGGAGCAGGCTCAGGCGCAGGCAGTGGCACAGCAGGTGGTTTCAGCAGCACTGGAGGAGGTGGAGGGATGCACGGGACAAGCAACTTTGGACAATTTGCCATGGAAACGGGTAGTGGCGAGGGCAACAGTGGGGTTGGTGGCAGTTTCAAAAGTGTCGGTAATCTGAAAATGGACTCCAAGGTGCGCTCCCTGGCAGATGCATTCGCTGCCTCCACCTCGGCGGCTGCGGCCATTGCAGGACTGATGAATCTGAAGCGTGAAACGGATCCACAGCTAGGTGAAGGCAACATCCCAATCCTTAGCTCCTCCACCTCTTCTGCATCCGCAACCAAGGCCAGCGAGAATGAGATCGCCGACAAGTACAAGAACATCTGGAAGGACAAGACGCCCAACTTAAAGCACTGCGTCAGCATCACGCCCATTTCTGGCGATGGCAAAGCGCCTCCCCAGCAACAGGTGGATGTGCAGCGCACGGGCGGCATTGAAATCATTCCACTGAATGCGCCGGGCTCTGTTGTAGCCGCACCCAGCGCTGGCTCCCCAGCTACAACGATCACCATAACGCCTATCACTGGAGTTGGCAAGGAGCTCTCTAAGGATGCGAAGAAGTCGGTGTCGAGTGGAAGTACCACCAAGCGACCCCATGACAGCAGCTCCTCCTCGTCCTCATCCTCATCGAACTCAAACTCGAACTCGAGCAGCGGCAGTAGCAGCAGCAACTCCTCGAGCGACACGCAGAAGGAGAAGAAACGCAAGAAAAAGCGAGATGACTCGCCCATGGGTCCTCCCGAAAAGATATACTCTCGCCAGAATTCACCAGCTGGTGGCGGAATATCTGATCCTGTTGCGGGGAGCGGCGTGGTGCGCAAGTTCTCATCGCCCTCAGCTTCATCTTCGTCGTCGCCCAAGGCGGGTGTAGTGGGAAGTGGAGCTGGAGCTGGAGCTGCTCTGGGGCTTATGAGCGGACAGCCAGCACGTCCCAGTCCGAAGCACTCGCCTGTTTACAGCAGTCCCAAGCACAACAGCACCGGCAACACTGCCTCGAACAGCCCCAAGTCGCCTTTCGGGACCCTTTCGCCCAAGCATGGATCTTCCGGGAAGCCGAGCATGTCCACTCTGAAGAGTGCGACGGCGGCCACCAGTCTCAGCCTCAGTCCAAAGGCTGAGAAGAGTCTCGCTGCCAGTGGAGGTGGAGGTGGAGGTGGTTCCAATGCAGCCCATCCTCTTCCTCTTCAATCCACAGCATCTTCTGGTTCGGGCGCTAATCCCTCTATGATGCGACCCGTGCCGCCACTGGCTAGCACCATCAGTGGCATCAGTGGTATCAGCAGCCAGTTGTCGACTGGCTTGAAGAAGGACAAGTCCAACGCCAGCAGCTCCGCTCCTGTCGCTCCGCCGGGAGTCGTTGCTGCTGCCTTGAAGAATTCCCAGCAGCAACAGCAACTGAAGTCATCTGTGGCCAGTTTATCGCATTTGGCAGCAGGTGGCAATCTGAGCAGCTATGTGACTCCCACCGTGGCCGCCCTGGAGCTCAATGCCCTGCGCAAGGGATTGTCGGGAGCGGGTGTGGGACCGGGAATGGGCGCAGCTGCGGGAGCGGTAGGTGCGGTAAGTCCGTTTTCATTTTATGAGTAGCTCTCGTTGTGTGCCCACCTCCAACTCCACCTCCGCCTCCATCCCCAACTACAACTCCAACTGCACCTTTAACCCTCATTCTCTGATTGATTCTCTGTTATTAATTGTAATAATTTATATTATCGCTGCTGTAGTTTTTGATTTATTTACCTTATGTTTTGTTTGTAAATATATTTGCAATTACCTATTTTTTAATTGCATCCGATTAATTTATTTTGTATCCTATTATTTATCTCTGTGATGGGTTCTATTGCTAATGTTGCTCCAGAGGATCCTCACTATTAATTTACACACACCTGCATGTCCAATATCAAACATATTCCCTCCGTACGCTGAAACTTGGAATGGCCAATGCTATCAGATCAACTGAATAGTCGGCAAAAGAACGTCACTAATATTCCTATTAAATTGTAATGCTGGACGATCTGTTGATTGCACTTATATAGAAGCCATAGTATTCAGCTGATTTTTTATGTTTGTTGTTTCTTTCCTTGCACTCCTTATTAAGTATAGTAGTATGTATTTTTGACCCACTGATAAACATTATACTAACGGGTTACCTTTCTCTCTCTCTCTCTCGATGTCGAACTCCTCGCTCTCGCTCTCTCTTGAACACTCACTTATTTCTTTGCATGATTCGAAAATTAATGATTAACACTCAATCGACACTTGTGCTGTTTTCTCACACGTTTGATTGCTTTAATTGCTTTCTCGGTTCGATTCTCATTTGTTTGTCTCCACGCACACACACCCACCCACACACACACACACACACACACACACCATGCGCTTCCTTTGTCAGGTTAGTTTGATGACGTCGACGGCAGCTTCAACGGCAGCCATCCAAACAACCACAACCTCACTCTCAAGCACAACGACGGCAGCGGATTCATCGGACATAGCAGCAGCAACAGCAGTGGAAGCGGGAGTGGGATTGGGAGTGGGAGCAGCCATAGTACCAGTAGCAACAATATCAACAGCACAAACAGCAACAACACAGCAACAGCAGGCAGCGGGGCCATATAGTAGCGACAACTGCAGCTCCAGCTCTGCTAGCAACAGCAACAGTATAATTTCTGGAGCAGTCTCAGGGCTTTCCACTGGGTACATGGTGAAACCAAGCAGCCAGGAAGGCCTCAAGCTGACTATCAATAAGACAGGCAGTGGCAAGAGGGAAAGCAAGGGCGGAACTACTGCCTCATCCTCATCCTTATCCACATCCTCGTCAGCGTCTTCCTCCACTGGTGTTAAGAAGCAGCACACGGGATTGAAGCCGGGCGTCAACAGCGGACCAGCCTCTAAGAAGGCACCTTCAGCAGCTTCTGGATCCAGCAAACACCTCTTCCAAAAGGCCAACTCTTCTGGCAATCTGAGCAGCAAGTTAAGCGGTTCCAGTACTTCCACTTCTGGCGGGGGTTTGCCCCTGACCAAGAGTAACAGCACCAATTCGTTCCAGGAGCACAGTGTGCCCAGGCGACGGCCCAGCATGGGTAACAGCAGTGGAGGCGGAGTGCAGCGTAAGGCACAATTAATGCCTTCCGCATCAGCATCTGGATCTGGAGGCGGAGTTGGAATTGGAATGGGCGCAGGTAGAATGTCACCAGCAGCGATGAGCGGGTCGATGTCACAGCCCCCGCCGCGTTTCGATCACCAAACGGACATGATGACCATTCTGCAGTACGCCTCGCCCACCATGGCAGCCAACATGGAGGGCTTTATCAAGGGACTGCACAACAAGTTTCAGATACCCAAATTGTCTCAGCGTCAAAGTGGCAACAGCAGCAGCAGCACAGTTGTACACAGTCTGCCCAATACAGATCAGGTGCAATCGCAATCAGCTGGTGCCTCCGCCTCCACCTCGATGGAGCAGCAGCAGATGAGTGCTTTGACATCTAGTCTAACAGGTACTACTCCAAGTGGCAGCAGTGGAGTGCTGAAAGTATCGCCAGTTGCTTCTTCTTCTGGATCTGCAGCAAACGCAAACGATGTGCTGCTCAACATGAGCAGCAGTGGATCAATAGGTGATGGCATCGACGAGGATCTGCTCGCTAGGTTGGCAGGCGAATGACAACTCGAACTGCATCTCCAACTATTCTTAACTGCAATCCTTAGTTAGTTGATGCCTTTGGCTGCTGTCTGACAATGAGTTGTTATTGTTACTCATGCATTACAAATTCGTTAAGATATACGTAACATAAGAACGTCTATATATATATATCCATTAGTGTTTCTATCGAACTGCTGCCTTAAATTAAATAAACAATTCATAATTTGTGTATTTATGGTTAGTCGCACATTTTAAATTGTGATGCATATCGCAGTCGATAAGTCGACGCATTGGTTCGATCAATGAATAAATCGATATATGCACACTTATGTATTTTGTGCGTGCTAAGCTCTGGTTACACTGGAACGCGATAAGAGAGCAACATGTGTCAACTTTCTCTCAGTTGAGAAGTTGAAATTGTCATAGGTGGATTTGGATTTTAACTGCTGAGTGGGTGAAAAAAGTATATGAAAATGTCCAGCGATTACGAGAGCTACAAATCGCCGTTGAGCACACGCTATGCCAGCAAGGAGATGCAGTTTTTGTTTAGTGACCAGAACAAGTTCTCCACTTGGCGTCAGCTATGGGTCTGGCTAGCCAAGGCGGAACATACCCTCGGCCTGGACATAACCGAAGAACAGATAGCCCAAATGGAGCTGCACATAAAGGACATTGACTTTATGGCGGCGGCAGCCGAGGAGCGACTGACGAGGCACGATGTCATGGCGCACGTTCATGTCTTTGCCAAGCAGTGCCCGGTGGCGGCACCAGTTATTCACCTGGGTGCCACCTCGTGCTATGTGGGCGACAATACGGATCTCATTGTGCTGCGTGATGCACTACAGCTGCTGTTGCCGCGCGTGGCAAGTGTAGTACGTCAGCTGCAGGAGTTTGCCGAGATGTACAAGGCACTGCCGACGCTGGGATTCACGCATCTGCAACCGGCGCAGCTGACCACAGTGGGCAAGCGGACCTGCCTGTGGATGCAGGATCTGCTGATGGACGAGCGTGCGCTGCGTCGCTGTCTGGAGGACTTGCGCTTTCGCGGCGTGAAGGGCACCACGGGTACACAGGCCTCGTTCCTAGAGCTCTTCAACGGCGACGGGCAGAAGGTGAAGCAGCTGGACAAGCTGGTCACCCAACTGGCTGGATTCAGCAAGCCCTACGCTGTGACCGGCCAGACCTATACGCGCAAGGTAGATGTTGAGGTGATGGCTGCGCTGGCAAGCCTTGGCTGCAGTATTCACAAGATGTGCTCCGACCTGCGTATTCTCGCCTCGCGCAAGGAGCTGGAGGAGCCCTTCGAGAGCACCCAGATTGGCTCGTCGGCGATGCCGTACAAGCGCAATCCAATGCGCTCCGAACGCTGCTGCGCCCTGGCCCGGCATCTGATCACACTGTTCAGCAATGCGGCGAATACGCACGCCACACAGTGGATGGAACGCACTCTGGATGACTCGGCGAACAGGCGACTAACGCTATCGGAAGGATTCTTGGCTGCGGATGCAGCTCTGCTCACGCTGCTGAACATCTCGCAGGGACTGGTCGTCTATCCGCGAGTCATTGAGCGACACATTGCCCAGGAGCTTCCCTTTATGTCCACTGAGAATATTATCATGGCAATGGTTAAAGCTGGCGGGGATCGTCAGGTGTGTCACGAGAAGATTCGCGTTCTCTCCCAGGAGGCTGGTGCCCAGGTCAAGCAGTATGGCAAGGACAACGATTTGGTGGAGCGTGTCCGCAACGACTCCTACTTTGCACCCATCCTCGATAAGCTGGAGCACATCCTGGATGCGAGCACCTTCACTGGCCGTGCAAGCGACCAGGTGGACGAGTTCCTCGCCGAAGAGGTGCAGCCAGTGTTGGTCCGCTACAGTGACGCCCTCAAGAGCGTCCAGAACGTGCAACTAAATATCTAATCAGCACTCGTTTGTTGTTTTCACACTTTATCATCCGCTTAGCTTGAAGCAATCAAATACATTCACATGACTTTTAATGACGTAGCTCCTTATTTACACCCAGTGCTTATCACTGCAGCATACAATAAGGTCGAGTTCCTTGAACTGAACCCCAATGCAATTCCAACTTGTTTTTCATGCTTTTGACGTATTCGTGTGTTGTGGCTGTGGCTGTGAGCAGAAAACCATACTCCTCCACCAGTAAACCAGAGAGATTACTAAGATTACCATCCCATTTGGATGTATTTAATTTATTTTTTATTTAATTTAAGGCAGCAACTTCTTAAGCGTATGAATACATGTCATCATGTACGAGAGACTTACATCTATCATGATCAATTTACTACTGACATATAACAAACAACAAGCGGGTGCATTCAAAGGCTAACTTAGGATTGCAGTGAGATGCAGTTCGAGTTGTCATTCGCCTGCCAACCTAGCGAGCAGATCCTCGTCGATGCCATCACCTATTGATCCACTGCTGCTCATGTTGAGCAGCACATCGTTTGCGTTTGCTGCAGATCCAGCAGATGAAGAAACTGGTGATGGCTTCAGCACTCCACTGCTGCCACTGCACGTAGTAGCTGTTAAACTGGATGCCAAAGCACTCATTTGCTTCTGCGGCTGCTGCTGCTCCCCTGAGGAAGAGGATTGCGATTGCACCTGATCTGTATTGGGCAGACTGTGTACAACTGTGCTGCTGCTGCTGTTGCCACTTTGACGCTGAGACAATTTGGGTATCTGAAATTTGTTGTGCAGTCCCTTGATAAAGCCCTCCATGCTGGCTGCCATGGTGGGCGAGGCGTACTGCAGAATGGTCATCATGTCCGTTGGGTGATCGAAACGCGGCGGGGGCTGTGACATCGACCCGCTCATCGCTGCTGGTGACATTCTACCTGCGCCCATTCCAATTCCAACTCCGCCTCCAGATCCAGATGCTGATGCGGAAGGCATTAATTGTGCCTTACGCTGCACTCCGCCTCCACTGCTATTACCCATGCTGGGCCGTCGCCTGGGCACACTGTGCTCCTGGAACGAATTGGTGCTGTTGCTCTTGGTCAGGGGCAAACCCCCGCCAGAAGTGGAAGTACTGGAACCGCTTAACTTGCTGCTCAGATTGCCAGAAGAGTTGGCCTTTTGGAAGAGGTGTTTGCTGGATCCAGAAGCTGCTGAAGGTGCCTTCTTAGAGGCTGGTCCGCTGTTGACGCCCGGCTTCAATCCCGTGTGCTGCTTCTTAATACCAGTGGAGGAAGACGCTGACGAGGATGTGGATGAGGATGAGGCAGTAGTTCCGCCCTTGCTTTCCCTCTTGCCACTGCCTGTCTTATTGATAGTCAGCTTGAGGCCTTCCTGGCTGCTTGGTTTCACCATGTACCCAGTGGAAAGCCCTGAGACTGCTCCAGAAATTATACTGTTGCTGTTGCTAGCAGAGCTGGAGCTGCAGTTGTCGCTACTATATGGCCCCGCTGCCTGCTGTTGCTGTGTTGTTGCTGTTTGTGCTGTTGATATTGTTGCTACTGGTACTATGGCTGCTCCCACTCCCAATCCCACTCCCGCTTCCACTGCTGTTGCTGCTGCTATGTCCGATGAATCCGCTGCCGTCGTTGTGCTTGAGAGTGAGGTTGTGGTTGTTTGGATGGCTGCCGTTGAAGCTGCCGTCGACGTCATCAAACTAACCTGACAAAGGAAGCGCGTGGTGTGTGCGTGTGTGCGTGCGTGTGTGTGTGTGCGTGGAGACAAACAATTGAGAATCGAACCGAGAAAGCAATTAAAGCAATCAAACGTGTGAGAAAACAGCACAAGTGTCGATTGAGTGTTAATCATTAATTTTCGAATCATGCAAAGAAATAAGTGAGTGTTCAAGAAAGAGCGAGAGCGAGGAGTTCGACATCGAGAGAGAGAGAGAGAGAGAAAGGTAACCCGTTAGTATAATGTTTATCAGTGGGTCAAAAATACATACTACTATACTTAATAAGGAGTGCAAGGAAAGAAACAACAAACATAAAAAATCAGCTGAATACTATGGCTTCTATATAAGTGCAATCAACAGATCGTCCAGCTTTACAATTTAATAGGAATATTAGTGACGTTCTTTTGCCGACTATTCAGTTGATCTGATAGCATTGGCCATTCCAAGTTTCAGCGTACGGAGGGAATATGTTTGATATTGGCCATGCAGGTGTGTGTAAATTAATAGTGAGGATCCTCTGGGGCAACATTAGCAATAGAACCCATCACAGAGATAAATAATAGGATACAAAATAAATTAATCGGATGCAATTAAAAAATAGGTAATTGCAAATATATTTACAAACAAAACATAAGGTAAATAAATCAAAAACTACAGCAGCGATAATATAAATTATTACAATTAATAACAGAGAATCAATCAGAGAATGAGGGTTAAAGGTGCAGTTGGAGTTGTAGTTGGGGATGGAGGCGGAGGTGGAGTTGGAGGTGGGCACACAACGAGAGCTACTCATAAAATGAAAACGGACTTACCGCACCTACCGCTCCCGCAGCTGCGCCCATTCCCGGTCCCACACCCGCTCCCGACAATCCCTTGCGCAGGGCATTGAGCTCCAGGGCGGCCACGGTGGGAGTCACATAGCTGCTCAGATTGCCACCTGCTGCCAAATGCGATAAACTGGCCACAGATGACTTCAGTTGCTGTTGCTGCTGGGAATTCTTCAAGGCAGCAGCAACGACTCCCGGCGGCGCGACAGGAGCGGAGCTGCTGGCGTTGGACTTGTCCTTCTTCAAGCCAGTCGACAACTGGCTGCTGATACCACTGATGCCACTGATGGTGCTAGCCAGTGGCGGCACGGGTCGCATCATCGAGGGATTAGCGCCCGAACCAGAAGATGCTGTGGATTGAAGAGGAAGAGGATGGGCTGCATTGGAACCACCTCCACCTCCACCTCCACTGGCAGCGAGACTCTTCTCAGCCTTTGGACTGAGGCTGAGACTGGTGGCCGCCGTCGCACTCTTCAGAGTGGACATGCTCGGCTTCCCGGAAGATCCATGCTTGGGCGAAAGGGTCCCGAAAGGCGACTTGGGGCTGTTCGAGGCAGTGTTGCCGGTGCTGTTGTGCTTGGGACTGCTGTAAACAGGCGAGTGCTTCGGACTGGGACGTGCTGGCTGTCCGCTCATAAGCCCCAGAGCAGCTCCAGCTCCAGCTCCACTTCCCACTACACCCGCCTTGGGCGACGACGAAGATGAAGCTGAGGGCGATGAGAACTTGCGCACCACGCCGCTCCCCGCAACAGGATCAGATATTCCGCCACCAGCTGGTGAATTCTGGCGAGAGTATATCTTTTCGGGAGGACCCATGGGCGAGTCATCTCGCTTTTTCTTGCGTTTCTTCTCCTTCTGCGTATCGCTCGAGGAGTTGCTGCTGCTACTGCTGCTGCTCGAGTTCGAGTTTGAGTTCGATGAGGATGAGGATGAGGAGGAGCTGCTGTCATGGGGTCGCTTGGTGGTACTTCCACTCGACACTGACTTCTTCGCATCCTTAGAGAGCTCCTTGCCAACTCCAGTGATAGGCGTTATGGTGATCGTTGTAGCCGGGGAACCAGCGCTGGGTGCGGCTACAACAGAGCCCGGCGCATTCAGTGGAATGATTTCAATGCCGCCCGTGCGCTGCACATCCACCTGTTGCTGGGGAGGCGCTTTGCCATCGCCAGAAATGGGCGTGATGCTGACGCAGTGCTTCAAGTTGGGCGTCTTGTCCTTCCAAATGTTCTTGTACTTGTCGGCGATCTCATTCTCGCTGGCCTTGGTTGCGGATGCAGAAGAGGTGGAGGAGCTAAGGATTGGGATGTTGCCTTCACCTAGCTGTGGATCCGTTTCACGCTTCAGATTCATCAGTCCTGCAATGGCCGCAGCCGCCGAGGTGGAGGCAGCGAATGCATCTGCCAGGGAGCGCACCTTGGAGTCCATTTTCAGATTACCGACACTTTTGAAACTGCCACCAACCCCACTGTTGCCCTCGCCACTACCAGTTTCCATGGCAAATTGTCCAAAGTTGCTTGTCCCGTGCATCCCTCCACCTCCTCCAGTGCTGCTGAAACCACCTGCTGTGCCACTGCCTGCGCCTGAGCCTGCTCCTGGAGCAATGGCGCCATGCAGCTTCTGTTGATGCTCCTCGTCCCAGCACTTCAGCAACTTGTATATAACCATGGGTATAGACAGAACCTGGCGCACTGTCCTGGTTAACTTCTGGGAGAGTGCTTCGTAGTCGTTGCTCAGGCAGTAAATGGTGCATGTCGCCTGCCCGCCCTCCAGCAGAAAATCGACAGTGGCCAGCGACTCCTCGTACGGATGTTGCAGCTCCACAGTGATCTGGCTGAGTGAAACGGCAGTTACCTCCAGAATAACAGTGCTGTCCATGTCTGGAGTCGAATTAAATTAATGTCTGCTATACTATTTCTGGGATGTGATGTACTCACCATTGTATTGCTTCTGCTGCTCCCTGACGCAACTGGACAGAAGTGTGCAGAAGAGCGCCTGCTTCTTGAGAAACGCTATTATCCTGGGCACCTGGACAGGCTCCGTGAACGGCAGCGTCGATATCAGCGTGCCCTGCAGCCGGCGATTGTCCGTGAAAAAGTAGCAGTGAGTCTCCTTCGGTAGATTGACATACAAGCCCTTCTGTGTGCTCTTTATCAGCTGCCTCGACGCAGTCTGCACAATCAGATTCATCACAGTAGTTGTTCCATCGCCTGATAGTCCCAAGGACCCAAGGCCTGGCAGAGCCAAGGCTCGCAGAGACTCAATGCAGACGGGCATGGGTTTGTTGAGGCGCAGGACATAGGTTGCCGGCATTAACATCGAGTTGTTCTGCGTGAGCGGCGCATAGCTGGGCTGCTCCAGTGGCAGACCGGTCTCGCTGGTGAAGCTGACAATGGGAAGTATTTGCAACTTGTTCGCAGAGGAGCCCTCCAGAATGAGCGTGGCACTCAGTCCGTTGGGGCTCTTCATCACCTGTTCAATGCTGAAGTCTCTACTCGCAGTTCCGCTTGCAGTTGCAGTGGCCAGCTTCTCCCCCTTCACCTTCTTCTCGATGAGCTGGAGTGGTGGGCAGAAGTAGGTTAGCTTCATTGGATGACCACCACGTCGCTCCATGACCAGACCCAGCGAGGAGTTATTCATGATGTAGTAGCTATCGCTGTTTCCACATAGCTGTTGCTGTTTCTGCAGTTGCTGCTGATACAAATTGGAAATGTCCGTTTCCATGGCCTGCAGTGCCACAAAGGCCTTCTTCTTCACTTTGGGCTCGGCGTTTAGCTGGTAAATGGATGAGAGTCCCTCCAGTTGAACTGTGAAGTCGGCAAAGTCGCCCGCCTTGAGGCAGTTGAGCAGTTCGCGGGAACTGGCGCTGGAATTGGATTGCTGCTCAATCTTGCATTCGTGGTGCACCTTGACATCGTTGAGGTTGCCGCTGGCATCCAGCAGTATCTCCACGTAGAACATGTCCGTGGAAATAAACAACAGCTGCTGATCCTCCATGAACTTGAGGCCCAGTTGCCGAGACAGGCTCTCCAAGCGCTCCACGAGCCCGTGCCTCGAGCTAACCTTGATGTAGTGCTGCAGTTTGTCAAGTGCCGACTGCAGCGCTGCCTTGCAGAGCGGATCCAGCGGATAGTGCTTCTCTATGAAGTACATGCGCACCGATTTCTTGATATCCTCGTAGCTCTTTGGCTTGTTACGGTACTTGGCGCGCAGCTTCTCCATCATCGTCTCTTGCTGCATTTGCTTGTTCTTCTCCTCAATGCTGGGTATGGGTATCGCCACAGCAGTGTGGCTTCCATACCCGCCTGTGTGAAACACGTACCAACAAATTGAACATATACTTTTCGCATTTGTGGTCAGCAGTTGACAAATTTACCTGAATTGTTTCTTGCATGGCTTCCGCTCATTTTGCTGCTCTCTTCTCTTATACTATTCAAATGACATATTGTTACAATCCAAACCTAATTAATTGCGTTTAAAATACATTTTTTACATAGGTTTCCTTTTTTCTGCAAAAAAGCAACGCTAAGAACCAAATCTCAATTTACTTCGATTAATCGTATGAACTGAACCAGTTCATGCTCGTGATTAATTGGTTATCGCTTTAATCTATCGATTGTTGATCGTTTTTGAATAAGGATAGTATATGTAACGTTAACAACAGGAAAATGAGTTAAAATGCGCAAATTTAAATGTGTTGGACAAAAATTAGGTTTAATCTATTAGAAATGATCGAGAAACAATAACTTTGTAAAGCAAGTGATGGTAATCATTATTTTAAGCAACTGCTACAAAAATATAAACGATGTACATTATTCTTTATTTTCATTAATTAAACGGAAACAACTAAATCAAAGAGCGCATACAGACTAACGACTCAGCTGAAATAACAAACTGTCGTTTTCTTCTACCTGTATCGCATAGGACGACTTCATACACGAGGCAACAAATTTAACTTCATTAGACTTTGACAATCCTTACCTGTTAGCTGGGTGCATGTCACTCTTGTTAGGTTTCCGCTCAGTAAGCGGAAGCTGCGTCAAATATCATAACTGCCATAAAACAGGCGACTTCGCGTATAATTGAATTGCCTACTGGCTTCCACAATCGCTGGAGTACTCACATGCTTACACACATGAGTTCTGCGGAATTCGTCTGATTTCGCAGATTTTCTTTATTACATTTTAAATTTCGATTTCAGTTTTCAGGCCTATTTGAGTGACAGGCTGTCTGTCAGGATTTTAAGAAGCGCACAAGGGCGTGAAAGCCCGCAAAAGCCCAAAAGCCAACCGCATTAACAATTTAATGAGCTCTCATGGTTCTGGTGCTGATATTGGTAGCCACTTGTCTAGTCAATAAATAGCTATACATATTTTATGTGCTCTTTATTCCAGTGATTTGGTATTATCAGCTAATCTGATACTTTACTTACTTTCCACTCCCAGACTAATATAAACAGTAATTAAATGGAACATAAATAATAAATATTTAACTTACGACAGTCTATAAATTTTGATGTTTAAATTTTAAATTTTTCTTATAAAGGTTAGAAACAGAATCACGCTGTTTCAATTTGTTTACACTTCAATTAGGCTACAGAAAAGAAATGCGGCCATGGTTAGAGCCCCGGCCTAAATCATAAATGAAACGCTTCAACTGCTCCCCCACTGGCTGAGTCTAATTTAACTTGATTAACGCAATCATGTGCATAATTTGGACGGAGTTGGAGCCCAGCTGTGATTGAATGTTGACGTGACCAAATGTTTTCTTAAAGTTGTAACCTTATCGGTTTCACATTAGTTTAACGTCAGACGCCACTCCCAATTCGCTTTTGTTGGGCCACACAAAGCCAACAAACAAAAAACCAATTTACATAGAATAGTTAGCGATTATCGCATTAAGTCGCCTTATGGCTGCCACAAAGTGCGCCTGCAGCGTTTTTATTATGCACCAGTGTTATGGGTTCTTGTGGGATGGCAACAACAGCTTAAGCCTATGCACTTCCGCCTAGAGATGAACGCGTGCCCGGTTAAACTGGCGTCTAATTTGGGAGATTATATGTTACACCAAAAAATATTACGATACTCAGTGCGTTTTAAAATACTTGCTTTTAAATCGTAAGCTAACATTTTGAAACGATCATAATATTTATTATTCCACTCAAAACACCCACCCTCAAAATAAAATAGGGCACATCATTGATGCCGGCAAACTCACTTCAAGTATAAAAAGCAGCTTTGGTCAACTTACACAAGATCAAAAAACGAAAATGTATTCTTAATGCTTAAAGTTTTATGCTCTGCATGGTGGGTTACAATGTGCACTTCAACCTTTTAGCTCTGGCTCTCTGATTCCTATTGGATTAGTGGCGTTAAGTTGACTTGGTTAAGTTGACTTGGTCCTCGGGGCTAGTCGGTTTACATCAGCTCATGAGCGTCTTTCAATGGAATAAAGTTTAAGTTGATTATATTTGTCGGCTAAATAATAAACAATGCAAATGAGTTGAGTTCTTGATTTTTGTTAAAATATGATATTTACATATATATGAATAGGAAAATTTACATTTTAATGTGTACTTTTAACAGCTGGGAAATATCTAAGAATTTACGTAAAATAATCACTTCAGATTTTTTGTTCACTAAAATGTTTTTGTATGTTGATTTTCGTAATAATTACATATATTTTCTTTTGGCATTATGTGCTTAAATGTTTATAGTCCTGTCCTTCTGTTAATCCTCCTGTTACGCTCCTATATTCCCAAAATACGTCTTGTCACTCTTAAGCACCATGTAAGCGAACAAAATAGTGAAAATGCAATTTAATTTCCTTTTGTTGGCATCGTTGCCAACCATTTTCACAACGCTTGGCTACATTGGTTATAGATTGCGATTCTGAAATTACCACATACTTCCTGAAAATCCATAGCAAAGCCATTTGGGCGGCGTTGCCACATAATACATTTTCAATAGTGCCAAGCTGGAGATGCTTTAAACAGTTTAGTTTGCACTTCAGCTTTGCGTCTGGATTTGCTTGCAATTTAAATTGATTCTACTTGCAAACTCATGATAATTGTAAAATAATTTACATAAATTCAAGTAGAGTTTGCATTGAATATTATTCAGTATTAGAGGGAACTAAAATTAAGATCATATTTTCAATACTTGATTTAATAGAAACAAAATGAATTACTTCCCACCATAAATATTTCAGACTGATCAACAAATAAACACACGAGTTAATTTAACATTTATTAACTTGTTGATTTTGTGATGCTCGTGCTCTCAGTGGTCACTTCATTTTTGAGCAACTTGTGGGGTTATCATTTTTACTATTATAAATTCCAACTGACGCAAATAAATTCCACTTCTCTCAGGTGAATGCTGTTGTTGTTGTCGGTGTTGTTTTCGTCGCTAACAGGTGAAAAGTAATTGAAGTTTCTTTTCAACTTTTGCCATCAAGCAAACCGACAGCTGCTGCTCGCTTTATCTGTCACTGGCAGCACCGCCTGCGGCTCGTTGGCGCTTTGATGTATGCCATGAGTTTCCTTTATGACCACACCCGGACCGTCTTCGTCCGAGTAGTCTGATAGAGGGAGTGTGTCAGATTTGAGTAAAAGTTTAGGGGAACTTTATTTCTATCTATAACTCCAACTCATACTCAAACTTGTGCTTGTTAGGTTTGTTTACTCGCTCAGCTCAGGCCGCAAATTATTTGCATGCGGATGCCGTAACTGGCACTCTAAAATACCTTGTCGATTAATCTTGTGCATTTGAGGGTGTTGCCTTTGCTGTTGTGGTGGTTACCCACTGCTTGGAAATAGATATTTTGCACATACAAGATTTTCAAGTTTAGTTTCATAATATGTCGTGTTTTTTGTTTATTCTTTTGTTTTTGTTTGGCCTTCATTTTGTGTTATTTGTCGGCTTGGCCGAAGGCCAACCAAAGGAGTCTGACAATCAACTTGGGAAAATTGAATTAGAGTTGAGTAAAATCGAAAATACTTACAGAAATCACAGTTAAGGAAACATAGCATAAGTAGCAACATTAGGTAATATAATCTTTTAATTTTCTTACTCAACATTAAAAGGATAAATCTAAAACAAATTTTAGTTTTGAATTTGTGTTAATGAAAACATTTGAATATATATTAAAGTGGATTATTGGGTGGCTTTACTTGATATTACGTGATTTTATCTTGCTTTGCCTAACAGTTGTTTGCTTAAAATGTTTAAAAATATGCATATGTATAGTTTAAACATATTGTACAAAACAACTTCATTCTGTGATTTAAGGTGCATCTCTAAGAAAAATTCTGAAGACGGTCACCTACCACAAGGATTTACAATCAGCTTTTACCACGTTGATGTTTACATTGCCCTCACAGTTATGAACTGGAGTCGTTTGCTTAGCAGGTGATTACTGCTATCAACACTGGCGGCAATGATGATGAGTTTAATACCGAGAGTGTTGTGTGGGATGTGTGTGTATATGTGTTTATACGTGTGAGTTGTTTACGCCTTTGGCATTGTAAACCGAAATAGGAAAAAAAGCAATAAAAAGAGTAAACACCCTGGTCAGGAACAGTCGAGCATAGCGTTGCCAGTAGCAGGCAAGCGTGTAAATGCAATTTCCGTTTGTTGCAGTCGGAATTTGGTGCACGCCATGGGTTCTCCCAGTGACTGCTTGACTGACAGCAACCAGCAACCAACAATAACAATTACAACAAAAGCAACAACAACAATTACAGCAGCAACATGCATCAGTAGGTACAAGGCCAACATTGGACGATGCCATGAGGATGAACCTTCTCGAACGGCGAATAAAAATTAGTCATATATTATTATTACAAAATAGCAATCGCTTTTATTTGCCTTTTATTTACCTTCAAATTTGAGAAAATAAATGATTTATGTATGCATATACCTTTTTCGTATATTAAAAAAAAAAACAAAAAAAAACTGGTAAATTATCATATCAATAGAGCGTACAATATATTGTTAAAGTTATGTAAAACAAAAAGTAGATAGAGGATATTGTCGAGTACTCTTAACTGAAGCATTCTTATACATTCTTAATATAGTTTTCCACTGAGTTTCGACGTACATACTTATTTTGGCTTATATTGACCTCATTGCAAGTCATACACAATCACAAACTAGCAATATTGGGAACAACATTTACAGCTGCTATGCTTGTTCTCCTCTGGGCAATAACGGTTATTGCTTTTAGCATGCATAAATGTATATGTATATACATATATGTATATTGTTGCTGCTTTCAAGATAACAGCTAAGGTACTTATTATGCATATAATATTTTATTATATAGATTTAAAGTGCAGGTACATTTATTTTTTCAAATTAGTTGAAAGTTATTTAAGGTTAAGTATGATGAGTATAGTATGAGAATAATAATAATGAATATAACTTTCGTAAAAACCTTCAAATGATTGCAGTACAGTTTTTGAGATTGGCATTTCGATTCGCCCATTGCAATACTTACGCATTAATATATAACTTGTGGGAAAACCCCATAATGAAGAAAAAACTCATAAAAAAGTTCGTAAGATTCGTAAGAGGCAACTGAAATGCAGCCATCAGCTGAGCTTCTACGAAAGTTTATGTAGTTTTAAGTTTGTTTTTTTTTTGTGCCAAATGATGCAATTTGTAACTGTGACTGCCGAAAGCCAAGGACTGTGCAGTTTGTGGCTGCTCTCTAAAAGCGAAACAAGTTTCGAAGTGACCTGTACCTTATGACTATAATAAGTAATTAGTAAGAGATATTAACCCACCGACTGACTTATAAATTGCCTGAAGTTGGAGCCTAGATTCTAATTGCTCAGTGGCCCAAATATTTAATTAAGAAATGCTATAAGATGCAATTATTTTTAATCTTCGTTCAATTATATATTTTTGTCATTAAAATCTATTTCTTCTCGTTGTTCGCTGAATGTTTTGTAGACTAGCTTCAATCTCCCACAACAATCATACTAACAATGTAAGCAATTTCAAGAGTACAACGAGCAAAAGCCACTCGGTTAAAAGTAATTTGTGCGGCAATTAGTGTACAAGCAGGAAGGAAATACTTGAAGCAGACCTATGGGGCACATACTGAAGCCCAATGTGCGGCCGCAATGCTAAAGATTTTCACAATTCTGACTGTGCCACAGAGCAGCAGGGCACACACATTCCAGAGCCAGTTACGTGACATTAATTACAGTCACGATTCATTTTGGTTTGTTTCATTCATGAAATTGCCTCAAACGTATTGGTTATGATATACCAGATTTATTACAAATTCTAACAGTTGGTAATAAAAAGTGAAATAAGTTTGAATAAATATTCACAATTTAAGTCAAATTTATCCACTGGATATGCGTTTTTGGTGGTTTGTTCTTCTGACAACAGCTCACGAGCACATATCTAGGGAGAATTGGAAAAAAAAACCATCCACATACACTCATTCACTTTTTATATTATCCCTGGCGACACTTGAGACGACGACGACGCCATTGCCATCCCCTTCACCAAAGCCGCTTGACACTCGTGCGATAAGCAACGATGGCGAATGCGACAAAGCGAGAAGTTAAAAGCAAACAGCAGTGCTACAAAACAATGCACACAACAACAACAGCAGGAGTAACAATAACATCAACAAGAACCAGATGAGAGAGCAAGTACATTCAATGAAATGTTAAAGCAAAGCATTTACAATAAAAAGTGTCGACCAACTCGTAGAAGTCGTCACATGGACGCACTTCAATGGTCGTCCACCACTTGCTCCCCGCCTTTTGACTGCAGTGGCTGCCACAGCTCTCTTCCCCAAGGAGTGATACTTCCTATTCCCTCTAGCTGCTTCTTACCGTTGGAATGCCTTTATTGTTGGCTTCCTGCAGCTTGCTGTCCACTTGGTAGCTGCATCCGGTGACGTTGGCTCAATTGCAATCACATTACAAGCAACATTTAATTTAATTTGTTGCGGAAATCAAAAAGATACTCTTTTCCTGTCCTGACCCTTCACATACACACACACACACACACTCGCAATCACATATGTGGCCCAATTGTTATGCGGATGATTTGGGGTATCCTTTTGCAGCTCAACAGCTGCTGCAACAAACGCACATTGCGGCCAACTTATGGTTTCAGCTTGTACTTTAATGGTCCGGAAATGCCATATACAGTTTACGTAACTTTTAACTCTACGGTCGTTGCTCTGAGCATTTGAGCAATTTTCCAAGTCGTCTGCACTGAAGCATCAAAAAAGAATCAAATAAAACTCATTAATTTTGTGTTCAACTCATCTATTGAGTATTTTCTGAAAGCGCATGCGCTGCTTTTGACTCCAACAGTTGCTAAGCAGATGTTCTAAAAATGTTGCGCAACATTCTCTGATTTTAATATAATAATAATATACCAAACCTGTTGCTTGACTACCACATATTTTGGTTAAGCGATAAAGTAGGTAAAAGTTTGCTATGATTTTTTTTTCATTTAGTATAAAAATGACTGAAGTAGGAGGTAGCTGCTTATTATTATAATTTTGATTTAATGATCTCTTAGAGTAAGTACGATTGTCTAAAAATACTTGTTTCGCCAGTTGGCAGTTGGGATTGTTTCTTGCCTATACGTTTGCACGTGCTAAGAGCTTGAAATGAGCCATTTTGATCCGCTGCCAATTATGTAGGCAACAGACAGCTAACAAAATGCTCACCAAAGGCTATTTTCCAGACAGCATTTTGTGTGGTTTTGTGGCACACGCAGCATTTTCTCAAAGGAAAAAAATTGAAATGTTTAAAATCCTTTGGTAAGTAGTGACCCGTTGCCCGAGGGATTCGACAACCGACTGACTTATTTTCCTTGGCCTTGCCATTTTCCTTGCGCTTTCGAAGGCTTCAATTTATGGGCAGAACATGGAAATCTGCACTTGGCATTAGGCAATCTAAAGTAACGAATAAGATAATTGACTGCGTCTCTGTGTCTTCTCAAATACATCGTTAGTTCAATTGCATTAATGAATTATTCATTTACCACTTTGATTTAATATTGAATGTGATTCTCTGGAGTCACAGCTGTAAAGTAGCTGCAAATAGATTTACATAAGCCTGGCAAACGAGAAGCAGCTATATCATAGATACGTTCGTATTTAATAAATAAAAAATATCAGTTGCATTTACAATTGTGTTTGAGTGGCTTCTGTAGTTACTGGCATAGTTTAACCTTGTGCGCCACTCGTCGAATTATATACAAAATGCATTTGCAACAAAATCAATATATGCCAATCACCATTAACAACTGCAAAACTGCTTACTGAATATTCCAAGCGAGTCAGTCAATGAATGTGATTATTGAAAACTAAAAAAAGTCACAATAATTGAGTTGATTGCAAAAATGTTTTGAATACAATAGTATTAGATATGGGTTAATAAATTCGTTTTCTGGGGCGTGTAAAATTCTCAAAATATATTTGGTAACACTATAAACGGTAAAGCTAAAATATTTCTTTTAATTTATTTTTAATAAAAGTTAATATTTTTTTACAAATTGGATTGCCAACATATATGCAATTAAGTGTAAACAATTCTGTATTCAATTTTAAGTAAGATGTAAAATAAGCAGACTAATTTTTTCCTGACTGCTGCCAACTTTGTGTTCTGTTGCTTTTCTTGTTGCTTTAATAGCCACTGGCATTTTTTGTCAACCCCGATTCAATTTTTGCTCATTTTTTCATCTTTTTAACTACAAAAAATATATGTATATTAAAAAAAATGTTTTACTCGTATGGCCTGCATGGCAAATGCCGCCACACAGTTTCGCTCCACGTAACACTTTTATCTTCTCAAAGCCATATATAATTCATAAAAATAATATATACCATTTTATGGATATAATGAAGTGAAAAATACAAAATACAAGGGCAAAAAAAGGGCATTACGAAGATGCAGTGCAACTGCAACTGCAGTGAGAAAAACTGGTTGAGATGAATAAAACATTAATTATACTTTTTGTACATGCGTAATTGAGACTCTGTATTCAGCACGTACGCTTCAGCAATTATTCACAGTTGTAAATGAAAAAACAGACGCATTCTGACCTGTATTCTGGTATTCCAGTTAAGTGACCACTATTAAAGCATTTACCTGAGTTAATTTCCCAATGTTCCAAACTCAATTAATCCTGGAATATTTAAGTCATTAACTACGTCCTCATGAAAATGCATTAAATGACAAGCGGAAATTCTCTAATGACAAAGTGGAGTCTTTGAAGTCTGCTTTGATTCCCTTCATTGCAGAGGGTATTCTGATTTTGTATTAAAAAAGTAACTTAACTCTGATTTTGTATTAAGAAAGTAACTTAACTCTGATGTTGTATCGTCAAGTGGATTTTTGGTACAGAAGTTTTACTTGCCTTCCAAATTTCCCTGAGTTTTGCAAATTAATGAGATTGGCATTGGGACAGAGTTTCTTGATGAGGAACCAGACTCTAGGCCACCTACAACGCGCCATATTTCAAATTGGTTCTCCAATTTAAATATTCCTGACTACCAATAAGAAATACGAGTAGCATTGTGTTAAATAATTTCTTAGTTAGTTTGTTCCTATAGTTGCATCTACCGTTTTTTATTGAACATTTGTTTGCTGTTTTGTTTGAAAGACTTGTCTAGTGTTGGAGCTTGAACGTGGGCTGCCAACACAATACCGAATTACAGAAGACTGTCTGCTTCTTTACTTTTCAACTGGTTTTTACTTGCAGTGGCTAATTGGCTTAGGCTATGCTGGCATTTCTGAAGTTGCTGCTTGGATGTTGCACTTTAAAATACAGTTAAACACATTCATTCACACACACACACACATGCATTAAAGAAATGGCGCTGTCAGTTGCGTATTGAATAACATCAATCATTGTGCGCCTCAAGACAGACAATAATTTGGAACAGGCTTTGGTCTGTTGGCCCGTGTTGCAGCTGCAACATGAGTTGACAGCTGGCACCTTACATAATCTATAGCAGTGAGTTGTTTGTGGTGTTCATTCGTTGGCTGCCCCAATCATCGCTTTTATATTCCACTGCAATGTGCACTGTGAATAATAAAGCGAAAATTGACAATGATTTCAGTTTCTGTCACACCTATGTCTTCACTAGCATTCATAGCATTTGAAGAAGAAAAATACAATTATTAAGACTATGCCACACACGCAAACGTACCAATGATGCGTTTAAAAATGTGTTTCATTATATACATACATAATATTTCTGTGATTCCTTAAAACTCATGTTAAAGAGTACACAAAATTTGTCGTGAGTATATTTTTCTTTATTTGCTGAAACATAGTTACATTTGGTTTGGGTCGAATGCACCGCAATCAAATTCGCCCACTTAATAATGCGTCATAAGTCGTGTTTGTGACGAGGGTAGTTTGGCTTAGGCAGTACAATGATAGCAAGCAGCTTACCAAGTCAGTTTATTAAGTATATCTAGCTTGGTTTGAGTACGTACATTTCTAATAATAACTAAGTGCAATTCCTAATTGCTAACGGCAAACAGACAGCAGTGTCAACAAAATAAACAGCCACATTGTCACAATTGCCAAACGGTCAGACGAGGAGAGGTCTGTCCTGGGCAGGCCTTCATTCTGACGGACTACTTGAACAACGTCCACGTGGGCCGTTTGTTTGTGAAAGACAAACAAATTATGTTCAAAATTATCAACAAGAAAGAAATTCGGTTTCAGCGACGGTGAAAATTGTGTACACTACCCAGAAGACGATTAAGTATAGATTAACTTCGAATCTACAACGACTATTTTGATTCAATGTGATGCTTTTAAGTTTAAACTATTTTGTATGTATTTAATTAGTCACATCTCCTCTAATTCCCTTACTATACTACGCTCTGATTATATTATGTTTGTTTTTAACGCACGATATATGTAAGATATATGTGAAACATTTTGCAAACTACCTAATGAAGATGGCCATACTCTATTATATTTCTATATATTTTCAGAGAAATTAAATTGCGTTGCTCACTCCGACCTTTTGCCTTCTACTACATACTCTTTTTGAAGCATACTTTTTGGGGCGTTCTTGAAAACTTCAACTTTAATGCGTCTTGTTTACATTGGCCTTTGTGATTGTGAGTGCTGGCAGCAGACAAGACAAGTGCAGAGCATTGTTGTTGCCTTTGGTTGCTTCTGGGATCAGACTCTTTAGTTGTAATTAGAAAATCTCAACGGCTCCATTAATAATGTGTCAGTTTTGAGGAGCAATCAGCCTCGCGCATCGTTTGATTTATGTGTGTGCCGCTAGAGGACTGGCTAGAACCGCAAGGCGTACTTAATGTTCTGACATTTGATAACTCAATATGGGAAGTGGCCGTATCCTTGCCACTTCCTATCGGTCTGTTCTGTTTGGTGCGACCTTTTTGCTTCGCATCTTGACTACTAATTGAGAAATTTATGCGTGTTTGTTGTTGCGTTTCGTTATCCAAGATCAGGTCCAGGTCTCTAGCTACTCAACAGCCCACTTTTGCGCCAGCTCGCTTTTCTTTCCTTTTTAGGGGCCCTGAAAGCTGTTTGAGCCTCCTGGCGCGTTATCTAAGAGGGTGCCATTGACAATTTCACCAGTCAGCTCGTTTTTCGGCGGTCTTAGGCCTGTGAGCCTGCCGTCCTCCAGTTTCGCGCAAACGCAGCAAATTCATAAAGCGTGACAAGCTATGTCAAGCATTCAGTTCAACTTAGTCCAAAGTTGCTCTGATTCAGTCTCAAGCTGTTTTCACCTTGATTGAAAAACCAAAAGACACACGCGGCTTTTTCCGGTTGCTGCCAGCGCGCTAAATTAATTTGACATTTGTGGCATTGTTGTGGCGAACATTGGGAACTGCTGTTATCCTAGCCGTGATTTATACCAAAGGGTTGACACATTGCGGCCGTTGTGGCTCGTCTTGGCTGATGAGCTTTACAAAGAAATTTGACGCAATTTGTGGCATAGTTAATTTCGTGTTCGTCTTCTTGGCAGTTATTTGCTTTAAAGCTGCTCCGTTTTTCTGAGAGGTTTAAAATCTATTAGTTCTTTTAAAACAAATGAATTGATCTCTGCTGATTTTAACCATCCAGAACAAAGTAGATAATTTAACTTTCAGACGCAAGCGATTTATGTTCCTGCAACCTTTTATTTCGATTCTTTCGAGTGTCGTGCTATGCAAATTTTTATGCGTTGTCATTTTTATCATTAGCTCGTCCTTTTTTCAGTCCTTTTTTAAGCTAAACGGAGTACTCACAATGTTGGGATGAGCAGAGGATTCAGACTTTACCCGAATTTTTTGATGCGTGGCGCGGATTTATGCTTTGTTATGCTTTCAAGTGATTTTTAGTTGTTGTTTGGGGACTGGCAACAAGAAAACAAAATGAAGAAGAGACACCAAAAATACACATTAAACTTCGTTTTTTATGTACAAGCAGCAATAAAAAAATTGTCTGGTAGAGCGTGGGACTTAAATCGTTCATAAGGCTGGTCATTTTTATTGCTCTGATGCCTTTTAAGACTACCGAAAAACTGTTTCAGAACACACAAAGTTTGCCTTGTAACTTTGGTGCTTAAATTACAAATTTTGCAAAAAATGCTGTTAGCTTTCTGCAACTCTTTGAATTTCTAACCAATTCCATTATATATGTATTTACTATGCTATGTCTGAAATTTACTGTCATCGCCAATGCTCTTGTTACTACAATGCTACATCAGCATTTTAGAAAGTTTTTTTTTCAGTTACCACAACAATGACCGCCATTGCATGCAAATGTATTACATGCGAGTCTGTTTTACGAATATTTAAGCTGCAATAGCTGTAAGGCACTTTCCATTATGCTTCTCTTGGCTATCTATCTTTTTTCATTTAAAGTTTTGCAGTAGTCCAGCGCACAGTTTATGATTTTGTCATTCGGCTAATGAGTTGTGGTTGTGTAATTGTGTGTGTGTGTTTGTGTATATGTGTGTGTATATTTGCCAATTAGAATTACAGAATATGTGGACGGCTTTTGGCTGTGGTTTAGAACACACAATTTATTGCGGTCAATCGGGTGAAACACGTTTTTGGTTTGTGGGCTCGCCATTTGTATGTACCAAATTTATTATATTTAAGAAAATTGCATTTACATTTGCCTTAAAATAAGCTTCAGCTTTTAAATTATGTGCTTTGATTTAGTGTTTTCCTTTTGAATCTGTATGTTAATCTTATCTGCGAGGCCCCAGCAGATTGTTACCACGGGCACCACTGGCCACTGAAAAGCAATTTTCAATGTGCATCAAAATTCAATCAATCAATCAACGTGCACACGCCACAACCACAAACACACAGTTATACGGCACATAGAAAAATGATAATGCTGGAGCGAAAAAAAGAAATTTAAAAGCAGATTGCTACATAAGTGCCTTACGGCGAAGGTTCGACAGTTGGCAGACAGTTGACAGGTAAACCGTAGAGCAAAGAACAGACTCCGCCCTCAACTATAAATACGATTTGTATCTGGGCAAATTTGTTGAGCTTTTAAAGTGCTTATGACACTTAGAAGAATTTAATCAACTACTAGAGTTACATATTTTAAGCAACAGTGTTGTCTGTCTATTTTTAAAAATTTGATTTAAGGTCAAACAAAATCGAAATTATCTAGCGACAAAAAACCAGAAATTTTTGTTAAACCTATTAAATTGCTGATATCAAATATTTGCTGGCAATTTAAATTCCTTATCAGCCGCTTAAATTACTTGCTCCTTGCTTCGCCCTTCCCTTACATTAACATATCCTATGAACGCGTCTAACACACATACCATTTTCATTTTAAGCCATAAATCTACAACACATGCCAAGCTGAGGACGCAAAAAGTGAAAGCAAACAACAAAATGCAAACAAATCCGAAAACTACTTTTAGAACTTCACGCGCCCTAAGTGAAGACCCTCCTCAAATTTACATAATAACTCTCCCTCGCCCAACTGGAAAGTGGAACGAGCCTATGTGGTGTTTGACTGTAAGTCTGGCTAATTTTCTATGGCCAAGAAATTCCTAATGAAGTCCTCGAATTGTCACAGGCAGCTGTTTCGGAGAGTGGCAGAAAAAACTTGAAGAACTTGCAAATTCTGCGATGGTCTCTCGAGTTACTCACATTCTTTGATGGACACATATTTTCCTTCTTAAATTAATAATAGAAAATTGAATTGAATGAAATTCCAAAATATTTTTTTTGGCCGATAACTGCGTAGTAATAAAATAAATGATGAGGGGCGTTTCTCTTATTGCTTTCTTCGATTTCATATATTCAAACTCAGGGGCATTGCAAACCACAACAAATTGATATCCCTAAATATATTTAGTTAAATCAAATTAGTACCAGCTGCCCAAATAAGCTTATATACAAAGCTCATACGTCTCCAAACATCCAGGGAAAAACAAGTGAAGGCAAGTGCTGAAATGATGCCTCTTGCTTCATGTAAATTTCATGCGCTTGCTATCGATATTAAATTAAAGCGATAACAAATTGTAATTACAGGGCCCGTGGATATTTTCCGACAAGAGCTGCAGTGGCGCACATACATAAATAAATAAATTGACATAAATTAGTGGAAATTGAAAAAATGGCGGCGAACAGCAGCGCCAATGAACAGCATTTGGTCCAGTTTTGCCGGCTATCAGGCGCTTTTGTCATTGTCTTTGTGTTTATCCCTGTCTTTGTTGGATTTGTTATAAATGTGGCTTTTATCGCTGGTCAGCAAAGGGTGAGTCGTGTAAAACTGTCAGTGGGCATTAAAGAAATATGGACCAATCATTCAGCTTGGTTCGTGTGTGTGTGTCATAAATTAAAAGCTAAATAAGGACACGAAATAAATTACAGTTTGATTGCACGAAAGACATGAAACTGCCGCCAGTCTATCAACAAGTTTGCCTGCAGTCAATACTCTTGGCATAGCGTACTTAATCTCGAGTATTGTACACAGCTAGTATTATTTGTTGTATATTATATAATTTTGTTTAATCTTTGCTAAGGCACTTAGTGGCTTGAGGCCTGCTCTTGGGACCTCTAAGAAAAAATCACACACACACACATCTCAACATATTAGGAGCCACATTCATACACATTTTGCAAGTACTTAAGCCGCTAAGTCCTTATAAGAATATTACATACTTATATCAAAGAGTGGTTTAGCACTGGCTGCAGTCGTCAGTGGCATTCGAAATACTGAAATAAGTCCACATTATATGCACATGCACATAGGTTGTGCTTTATGAGTATTTTATTGGAATTTGTGCAATATTATTTCGATGTCTCATCCGATATTGAAAATTGTGCTCGTGCTTTCGTGTTCGCCTGGCAATTAAGTTCAAGCTGGCAGTCTGCATTGGCATTTGACATTCGACAACCACACTTCCATACACTATACACACACATGACCCATGGAATTGAGCACACACAATTGCAAAGCCACATACACCGGCTTGACTATATTAGCGGTGATATGACAAACAGCGGAGTCTGTTTGTTTTGTGCAACCCAAGAGCAACTAGCATGAACTAGCACTATCCAGTGTCAGGCGCGCCTCAAATATACCCTTTAGACAGATTGTTAGTATTGAGAGATCATTTTAAAAACTAAACTTGAATTTAGTTTAATAATTGAATACAGAAGATTAATCCAATTGTGTGAGTCCGGCAGGCTCACTTAACATGTGTGTGTGCAATTTAACTAATAAAAGGAAAGCTTAAGTGTACTTTAAATTTTCTGAGAAATACAGCCACATTACACTCATTGCGCTGCTGGTTACACAGTATTAGATAATACCAGCTACATCCTACAAACCATAATCCTTGCTGAAGTGAAGCCAACATGTCTGTGAGTGGTATGTCGCCACTAATGAGCATTATGCGCTTTTGTGGGTTTTTAAGTTTAATTAGTGAATGTCGCTTGAGTGTTTTGGAGTCACTTCACTTGCGTTTATGATGTTGAAATTGCGTTGTCGATTCGGTTTTGAGGTTGGCTAACAAGTGAATATTAAGGCATACATTTTAAGGGACTGGTATTAGATATAGGTTTAGTTTGAAAATTGCTGCCAATTCATGAGATGCCATCTCAGTTTACAAGTATAAATAATAATGGCGATGGTTACAGGAAGTATAAGATTGTACAACAAAAACAGCTCTGCGACCTAGTCAGATCTATGGCGTCCTAAGCTAACGTAACATAAAGATAATTAAAAATTTGTATCTAACTAATTTAAAAAACCTTTCATTATAAATGCCAATGATTGATCTCCCACCGAGATATCCCAACAATTCGGGGCGCCACTTAAAACGTACCTAGCAGCTATGCTACAACTGGTAGCTTAGTTTTATGGTAGTTTAATGGCCAAATTTGGGAAACTGCACAACGTGTTCCCAAGCGTCAGCCAAAATTCTGCCATAACCTGTTCAGGATGCACATCCTGTATTTATTGCATTCGAAATGCAGACATCTCTATATCTTAATGACAAATCACTCTCACGAACATACGCACATCTCTATATCATATTTCTACATGTGGCTTTATTCACATTTTATGTGCATATACAGTTTTTAACGCTTTTCGAATGATTCATGCAAAATATTCAAATATTATATCTATGTCAGCTCAACAAAGAATAGTTCGTAGGTTTTTTTTGTATGACAGACAAACGATGGTCGGACAAACAATTTAATAAGTGTACCTACAATTCATGTGTGCATGAAATGAATGCATGTGCATTCTACTCGTCGGTATTGGGGCACTTAAAAATGGCATTTTATTCTGGAGTGTTTATTTTTTAATGCAGCAACTGTAAACCCTCAAAAGTTTTTAATTATCTTAATTGGTTGTTTAACATTTTCACATTTTAAAGTGTCTTCACATCAACTTTGAATATCTAATATGTTTTTTTATTACAATATAATCAATATTAAAAAAAAAATAAAAGTTTTTCCAATAAAACACCAACATTTAAATGTAACTCATTTAAAGCACTTCAATGTCTTCAATATACAATTTGCATAACTTTTAATTGTGATTAATGCTATTTTACAAAAGCCGCTGAATTCTGTGTCGGAAGAAAAAAAAACATTTTAATTAAAATTTGTAATAAAACTTTTTAATGGAATAGTTGTGAAATACATTTTTTTTTTGTGCTGTTTAGTTTTTATATTTGTAATAAACTTTTGCTTTAATATTGTAGCTTTGACTTTAAGGACACACTTTGTAGTCATTTATACTGCGCTACATGATCGTTAATATGATTTTGTGAGTAATTAATAAGATGGCCAAAGTGTTGGGTAAGGGGACAGAATAAGGGTATGCCTTGTAGCTAGCGCTAAGCGGTTGATTTATTTGCATTTAAGCTAGCAGAAAATTGAACGAAGCAAATAGCAGACAACTTCAAACGAGACGCAACAGGAAGCATATTTAGGTGATGGGGAATTGTAGGGATCCTGAGTTGGGTCGATGAAAACTTTGACATTGACAATACTTTTCCAAAGCCAAGCGGCTTTTTTTTTTTGGGGAAGCGCTTTTTTAATACATTTTTCCTTTTGGTTAATTAGCACAAAAAGACCGGCAGCATCGGCAAAAAGGAAAATCAAACAAATTGGTATTTAATTTCAATAGAAAGTAGGTCTAGTATCCCCCTTTCTTTCAAGCCATTACTCGACTTTCCGTAAGTTTGAGCAGTAAAAGTAATTATGCGCACAAGAGTAGGCAATGCTTTTTTAAAACCCAAAAAATGCGTCGTTTGCAAGTTCGTATATCCTGTTATAGAAAAATTGAGTAGGTTTTATAGGTATATATTATATATTAACATAATAATTATGTGTACATGAGCAATGAGCATAGGGTATCCATCAGCGGGACACAGCTACTTAAACTAACTTACTTTTCTATTTTGTCAGCTTCAAATTGAATTGCAAATTTGTAGAATTGAATACACATTATTGAAGCGTTAAATGGTGTAGGAGTGAGAAAAAAATGACAGACCACAAGCAAAGGAAAGCAACAATGGCTATTATATAGCTAGCTAGGCTACAAATTATATATACAGATTTGACGTCAAATTTTGCCTCTGGTCGGTAAAGTAAGTGAAATAATCCAATGCGTTTCTATTTAAACTTGGTTGTGATTACATCCACATTTGAATGAAAACTTCGTTAATAGAAAGAAAACATGCAAGTGAAATGAATATAAAATCAATATACATTTCAGTTTGTCCTGACTTACTGACAGATTGGTGAGTTGTGGTCAACGTGCAGCTTAAAATTTAATGGAGTCTTTTTCTCAAGAGTAAACGCTAAGACGGGGTTTCAGAAAAACTTGACCCGCAAGTGGAGGCACAAGATATTTGTTGGTAATCATAAATGTAATGACTTGGAATTTAGGGCTTATGTTTAAATATAAAAAATCGGTTTGAAGTACTTTGCCAGCCCTACATGATGAGGTTGGTTACAATCTAGAAGTATTAATAATATTCATGCTGTGTGCGCAGTATTAAGAAACCGTTCCAAATTAAGGTTGTCAAATATTTGCACAAATTTCTTGCCTCCCTGTGATTGCTCGTTTACTTATACATTATATATGCCCAGGCATACATACAGACATACTCTAATATAAACAGAACCTTGGCACACTTCAGTTAATCAATACCTGGTAATCTTTCAATCTTGTTTGTCATCTCACCTGTCACTTTATTTATGCAACACCAAAAGTTATTATAAGATTGGACAAGACGTTGCCGTAATTATTTAAGAGTTAAATCTGGCGTTCAATAAATTTTTTATTTACAATCCATAAAGATACTAATTACAATGTTACAATTAAATTTTTGTTACTTTAATATTTTTATCTACATACTTCCTGAACCTCTCAATGGCTTGTTAAATAATTTACACCATTTTTTCCAAGATACTGTATTTTTTCGATGCAGTAAATAATGCTCCATAAATGCCTTTTGTAAAATTGAATTTTCAATTCATGTGTTTCATTACACGATGGTTATTGTTTCGTGGCAACGATATACAAACCACAAAAGCAGAAGCAAAACGACACAATTCGAAAGACTGGGAAAATGGGAAATGCGGGGCATTCGCAACAGCACCACCGCCAACGCCAATGCCAATATATTTCACACAAATATAAATATTTGCCTCTGCCACATGGGGCGACACCGAAACACACACAAAGTGGGCATGAAACGGCAAATACATTTATGAATTTAGCAAGAGCAAAGCCCATACTGTGAAATAGGGTGACAATGCAAGAGAACTGAAATGAGATAGTAGTTGAGAAATGTTCTGTTCGCATTGCTAACGATTTTTAAACAGACAGCAATCGTAAATAAATATTTTGATTTATTGAATGCTTCAATATTTCCTCACTGTTGGTATGTGTGCACATATTGTTGTATTTATGCATGCATGTTAATAATCATTTTAGATTTTGTCGGTATAGAACCTATTGAAATTGATTCTATGTAAGAGGTTCATGAAACGATCGGTGATATTATTCCCGGACAGTTTTTTGATTTGTTTGAGGAATGTAATAAGCGTATCTGTAAATTCCACATCGAAGCATTTCACCTGTTCCCCAAAAACAACCATGTCATCCGGCTTACTTTTGCACTGAATGAAATTGCAGAATTTGAGACAGATCTCACATAACTTAAAAACGGCACGATTGAAATGTGACGATTCGGCGAGCATGTTGTTCTTCAGGCACAGATAGAGAAAATCCGACTGCAGCGTGAGCAGCATTTCCAGATTCTGTATCTTCTTAATATTCTCAATGAATTTCTTCCAATTAGGCTCAATAATCTCAAGCATCATATAGTACTCCAGATCCTGTATGGTGTTCATCATGCGCTGGCGCAGCATTAGCGCACTACTTCCATGTGGTGTAATTTTCATCGAGTACTCCTTCCAGCTTTTGCATAGCTGGCGTTCGACATGTTTGCAATAGAAGAGCTGGCGGAAGAGCATTTGGTATTGGACCATAACAGAGCGATTAATAACCAGCGAAATGGGCCAGTTCACCTCGTAGGTAAAGACAAAGCTCTGGAAGCCACTGGGCTCTTCATGATACTGGCTAGTGAGCTGTGATATTTGAGTGAGCAAATCGAAGGGAAGCAGGCCACAATGCAGATTATTCTTGTGGGGATCACTGCGCGCCGTGGACAGGCTAAGCGCGAGGCCCAACAGATTCTCCAGCTTTAAGGGTTGCACACTCCCGACACTCTTTGACAGCTCCTCCTCGCAAACATCCATGAACTGCATGATAAAGTCACCCTGATTAAGTAGCAGATAACGCTTCATCGACTGCATATGCCCCATCAGATCATGATCTTTGATCAGCACATCGAGGAGCGTGCGTGCCGCAAAAAAGTAGGCATCATTGATAACAGGCACATGCTGATCATTGGTTGGATCGAACTCCAAATTGAATACCATAGTATTCATTACCTGTTTGCCGCACTGCCGGATCACCTGGATGTACTTGCCAGTGCGCAGTATTCTGTCCGATTGCATCTCAAGGAATGTGGGTATACATTTGGAGCGTAGTGTGTAACGCTTCTCCCAGTATTCGTCGGGAGACAGGTCTGCCTGGTGTATGTTCTCGTTGGCCTCGACCAGAAACTCATGCTTACTGTCCACGATTACGCCCTTCTGTATCCAAAGCTTGAGCATCTTCATGTACGGCACAGCCGCTTTGCTGGCCAACTCAATGAACGCATCCCGGGTGCTATTACCATTATCCAGCTGCTTAATGCGAGCACAGAGATGTGAGAGAACGGCAGCACCTTGGAGATTGCGCAACTTCATCTCCGACACGGTGATGAAGATGTCGTCCATGAGCCACATGGTCGGTTGCAGATAGTATTGAAGCTTCGCGAGTGTTAGCTCCTTATCGGACAGCTGCTCCTCAGCCTGCGCTAGCACCACATAGAAATCTTTGCTCATTCGAATCATCTCCGCATTGAGAGCATTGATGACTTGACCACTTTGCTCCGTCGCCTCGATTGCTCTCTGTATGCCCATAAAGTGTGAAGCTAACGGCAAGATCTCATGCACTATTTCCTTCAGCGATTTGTCCAGCTCCTTATCCACGCTGAAGTGTGTCTTGTACTTGTCAATGCCCTTGGCTTGCATATCTCGCGGCTGCGGCTTAATATACTCGCCACGTATGCCACTCAGACAGTAGATCAAATCGATGAGAATTAAATTCTCCTGGGAATCCAGCGGCAGGCTAGCCAACTTTTGATTGGGCCCCAAACCCACACCCTCCACATTGCAGTAGTCCCATATTAAATTTGAGCCATGCCCAACCGGAAAGCCAATGAAATCAGCATCTGGACTGTTCCCATTATATTGCTTGCCTAACGTTTTGCTTTGTGAGCATTCGCTTGACAGGCTGTTGCCGACGTTGTGTGGAGTAATTGGCTTACTGGGCAGCAGCCGGTTTCCAGTTGGACTCTCCTCTGTCTTGTGCCTGGTCGGGTGCTTGGGAAGCCTAGGAAGCTCCCAAGATTTGAATACAGCTTCCTCAGCATTGGTTTGCTCATCAGCCAAGCTTGGGGAAATTGCATCATCCGTAGCATTTAGGTTATGCATCTTTGCCGGCCACATATTATAGCAATATGATAGAGCTGTTGTGGAATCCTTGTGAATATTATGTATGCTGTACAATTTAAATAAATAAGTTTTCTTTTCGACTTAAATAAAATACTACAAATTAAGTCAAATAATTAACATGCACATATAATACCTTTGATTTGATGTGTATCTATTTTATATTATTTTTGAGCAGCCAATCTATATGATGTCGTTTGTCAGGAATAGTTGAAAATATCAGTTGCAATTGTCGTAGACAAATGTCAATATATTTAAAGAAAAAGTCGTCAGACTTCTGGGTTGTTGTATTTCAGGCATAAGCAAACATATTACTTCAATATTTTATGAGTGACAGAAAGCTAAAACGAATGAATCGATTCTGACACTGACAGCTGCTATGATTGAGCTAAGCAGCTTTAATAATTTATAAGATGACATTGCATAAAATTTGGATGTTGAGTAGAAATAGGAATTGAATTCCCATCAAATTTCTTAAAAGACAAGCGACAAAATGAAAAGTAGTTAATGTGCTGTTACGTATATTTCTCATTTTTCGGCTTAAAGATTCATTCAGATTTTTGTTTAGACACACTTAGTCACAAAAATACAATAACAAGAATGCCAGAGAAAAAAAAAACTAACAGCAAAGCCCACAAATATGCCGGAACGATTGCGCTTTCGACACGGCAGTCGGCCACAGTGGGAGGACAACTGACAGGCTGGAATTGGAAAGGGATTTGTTTAAGTCCCATTCCACCCCTGCTCCTTGTGGCAGGCGCTTCATTGTCGCTATCATTGTTGTCAAGCAGCTCCGGCAAAACAAGTTGGGGTACGGTAAAAGGCAAAAAGTTCTACGCACGTTTCTTGCTCATATGTCAAATCTGGTATTTGTTTTTTGTTTTTTTTTTTTGGTGTTCGATTTTGGCATTCGGTTTGGTCCCCGAAAAATGTTCTTAAATGATGAAGGGTTTCATTTGATTTGGTTGGTTTGCCATTTTTCTGGTTTCACCGCCTGTTACACTTATTGTACTTGTTCTGTTGTTGTTGATGTTGTTCTAGTTGTTGTGTTGTGTGTGTCTAGCACTTGGGAGCATGGGGCCCGACTTTATTTAGTCATATGCAGAATGCCAAACAGAGCAAATGAAAAATCAACATTAAACATATGTTCGTGTTGAACAAATCGCTTAAATTTCCATATGGCAAAGGGGGAAAGGGATGTGATAACTGATTGCACAAGAAAAATGTGGGACAACAAACGACGAGATAGCCAACTAAATGTAAATAGTTGGCGGATCAATGACCAGAGATACATTACACATTTATACTATGTATTAGCTGTTGTCAATTGTCTATATTAAAGCATTTTATAATCAACAATCTAAGGCATTAAATTTGACAGTAAAAAGTAATTGCTTATTTCGATATTATTTTTGTTTCTTTACACAACAGCAAGGGATTTGAATCGTCGACACTCCCTTTATGTTATGTATATTTGAATAAATTTGCAGTTTTTGGCTGCGGTAGTTGCTCCTATAAAATTTTCATCAAAATCCACTATATGGTTGAAGTATCATCTCCGCACAGATGTCTGTCGACAAACATAGTGGCGCACAATGTGCAACCTGCTGATCCTTTACTTTGCATATTGTTATTTCTGTTTCTGTTTCAGTTGAAAACCTGCAGAAATGCCTGTGGCATTTGGCTGGGTTTGGTTTATAGCTGCATATGCAAATGTCATGACACTTTAAAATCAATTTCGCATGAGAGCAAGAACTCAAATGGCGCCATCTGAGGCTTCAATGTTGTCATAGCAATAATGGCGACGGTTAAATGAAGCGAGAGTCTTTTATGCAGCAATAGGTGCAATTACTTACATATGTACAAAAATAAATACACAAATGTGTTTCTGTGTGATGGTGGGTGTATGTGTGTATTTGTGTGCCTGGACAAATGCCAACAAACGAGTAAAGCTTTTGGCATTTGCATACAAACGCGCAAATATCAGCAGCCAAGTCCAAGTCAGCGTTTAGTGGACAGCTGTCATTTTAATACCCACTACACAAATACTGTAATGGGTATATTAATTTTGAGAGTGTACATATCGATTACTGACAAATGTATAAATCTTATAAGTAATAATTATTTAGCTTACACTGCCATATGCAATTAATGAAATTAATCTTAATACCTGGAGCCAGCAAGAGACATATTTTAATTATAAAAGAGAAAAATTTATCTTTAAATATACATTTTGTATTTTAAAATATTTTGAGCGCCACTGCATATTTGATTTCAATCTTAAGGCTTATATATGATGAAATTAAACTACCCTTCTAGTCAAGCCAGCATACTAAGTTGTAAATTCTAGAGTTTTGTTTTCGGTGCGCGACAAGCTCTTAGTTCTCCTCGCCCGCATTACTCCAGAGGATAGAGATGGTACACAATGCACTTAAGTGCTTAAGCGCTTTATATGACATTGTGTTTGGTTGACAGAGCGACTGAACTGAAGTGACTGCCGGACAGTCGTGTCAGCCTCCAGCAAAAAATCATTAGTTGCAGCTCACGATATAATAACTCTAGAGAGAGAGGGAGAGAGTAATAGAGAGGGAAAGTGTGAGAGAAGGAAAGAGAGAGGAGTGAACTGTTGTTCACGAAAATCTGTCAGAAATGCTGCTGAAGATAATATCCGCTGTGACATGACTTAACTATTAAATGTATGCGAACTGCGTCCTCGCTATTTAATTTGCTAATGGGCAACGTCTTTATACACATACACACACACACACGGAAACTTAAGTCGTTGCAATGCAAGGAACAACATAAATAAAGTGATTTTATATGGAAATCTAACTGCATTGGGAAGCTATCAATTGATATAGATGTACATTCAAGTCTCTAATCAAAGTTCTTAAATTTGAATTACTTTTTAAGATACTTTATTGTTTATTGTTTGATTGTCGCACAGTATACAAAATTTCGAATCGATTTTTTGCACTTGCACTTTGCATTTTAAAATATAATAAAAAAGTTTGTTAATTAAAGTGTATAGAGTTATTATTAAATTAAAACTTATTTTTTTGTCGTTTCTTTTTGATCTTCTAGTTATGGTTGAAGTAACTTTTAGTTTGAGATTGAGTTTTAATTTTTCTGAAAAGTGTTGTACCTAACAAAGGATGATAAAAAAAAGTTTAACTTTGTTGTTTGTTTGGCTGTCTGTTTTTATGCAAGTCGAAAATTAAATTTTACTGATGCTTTTTAGCAGCTATCTAAGTGTTTTTAGTGTTGGTACATAATTTTTTGTGTTTAAATAAAATTGGCAGTAATTGAATCAAGTAGAAAGTAAAACTTGTATTTACAACATGCCAATTCGTTTATCACAGTCGAACGACACTTTAACTACATTAATGTCACAGAGAATTGTCACTTGAAAGTTTTTAGCACTAACCAATGAACTATGTCACTTCAGTTGTCACAACTTTTACTATTTCCCCTCTGCCCGGTTTCCAAGTGACACATTTCGCACATTAGAATTGTGTTTTTCGCAACTTTAACAACGTTGTTGTTATTGTTAATGTTATTGTCGACTTTGTTGTACGATTTGGTTAGGCGGTTTTACAGGACTTTCACACTTGTGAAATACTTCAGCAAATTTCAGTGGTTGACAAGCTGTTTGCATGTGGCAATATGTATTAATTTCCCTTTTGTGTTTTGAATTTTGCCTATCCTCACTCGACTATTGTATGCAGTAACAATATTTAATGTTAATTACATTTTATTGAAATAAAAAACTTCAATATTTATCATACCTGACCCAAAAACAAATCGGCTTATTTAATGAATTGTATAAATTTACATTTAATTCGAATTTGAATTTTTTATTACAGGATACAAATTGAGTGTAAACACAGATTCTTAACAAAATAATATATATTAAATTAGCATATATATTATCAATTACATTTAGGTCTTAATTGCTCTGTTATTTATTATATCAATTGAAATTATTAATCCTCTCTTTAAAAATAACTGAAGATAAATTTTTGTTTTTTATGGCTTTGTGCAACATATTTTTTACATTTCATTTTGTGTTGCCTGCTGAAAACGACATTTGTGGCAGAACCTGTGGCGCTACCAACACAAGTGCAAAAAACCAGTCAAAAGCAAATAGAAACACATTTTTTAAAGGCCAGCAGTCTGTCACATTGTAGAACACACACACTGAAAGTGTGTTTGTAAATGTGGTTTGTATGGTTGCGATTACTTTGGCTGTAGTAGTACCTACTGAGTTGGCAATATTGGGCTACCAAATAAAGTAACTCCAAACCAACCATCCTGAAGAAGTTCACATGTAACAATGGAACAGTAATATTTCTCATGTCTTTCTCCCACTCTTCTGCCCATGCCCCGTGGTCTAAATAATGATGCAACAGACAACTCGAATTCGCAGCAGTGCCTTAGCACAGTGGAAGTCCCACATGAGTTACGGCACCACATCCGTAATGATTAAGTTGCAGGTGGCCTGCCTGGCTATCTGGCTACACGCATACAGCAATCCATGGTGGAAGCAAAGTGAGGCACCACTCAATACGTCAGACACATCGGACTATCAAGAAACAATTGAATGTGACCATGAAATTTCAACAGCTTCAATATCTGCACCGGTTGCCAATGAAATTTTACAGTAAGCTGATTGCATAGAACAACTTATAATTGAACTGAGTCTGGACTAGCATTACCTAGATACCATAAAGAGACACAAATGACGACAATCTCATTGTGGCCAAAGTTGCACAAGGCCAACACAATACCCCTGTTGCCGATTGCTAACTGTTGACAATTGATTCCTCCTGTGTAAACTCATCTTCGTTTGTGAGAATGTAATTTGATTTGCGTGTCATTTTCGAAGCTCAAGACTTATGCATCTAAAATGACCCTGTCACAGGTTTGATGTTTAATTCAAGATTGTCATTCTTTGTTTTGTCAGAACAAATTGCAATAGCGTGAGTTGCCTTTTCAGCAAAAAAAGGTAAAGGACTTTAATAGAGCGAGAGAGGGAGAGAAAGAGAGAGAGAGACACATAAAGAGAAAGAGAGCGAACTACAATTATTTTTAAAGCCGTCAGAAACTGACTCACGATTGAAACGATTTTAAATTTTGAAAAATTTATTCGGCTTCCACTGACCCGAATTCATTTCTCATCATGTCTCTACCAACACTCTCATACACTCCGCTGTGTTTGCTCTGCAATTACATAATTGCAATATAAACATTGTGGCCGCCGTAAGCATTTTGGCAAACGAACATTATATTCATGATAATCAAATAGTATTCAGCATAGCTGCAAGACATAGCAGTAAATAATGCACTAACCAACGCAATCACTAGGCCCATCAACCCTTCAATAATTGTATACTTAATATACTCAACTAATTTAGAATATTAGATTTATTCGTGGCAAGATGTTACCCTTTACATCTTCATACAATATATATAATATGTTCAAATTGCATACTAACAGAATTAACTTAACTGTAAACTTAAACTAGACCGTAAATGCAACAGTTCTGTCGATATATTGTCATTAAATATATTTCCAACTGTTTATCAAATGCCTCAATACGGGCAGACTAAATCTTGGTATACTCTTTTTTATTTCCGTCTCAGAAAAAGTCAAATCCTTTACGCTATGGGCAATGCACCGCCAATTTGCCAAATTGCATCAATAATTGATTGACCTTGTGCAGCTGCTTTCACGGTTGACATGTCAGCGAAGTCTCCCAGGTGAGCGTCGGTATTAGTCAAGCCTTTGTCGCTCAATTCAATCGCATATCAAATAAAATAAGACTGGCATTTCATTGCAATCAATTCACCCGCATTGGTCCATAACGGTCAATAGTCATTTGCGTCCATCTGACTGTCGATGCCAGACACAACTTGGTTATGTCCAGAAAATTCCACTTATTTATAGCATTGCTTATTACTCTCTTCAACTGTCTTAAATAAAATTATGCTTAGGCTTCTGCAACATTCTACATTGTACTAAAATTTATGAAAAAAAAAAACAAACAAGCGGTAAATATACATACATGCAAGTCATTGACCAAAAAATTTAATTACCATCTTAGAATGACAATAAAAAAGAAATCATTAAAGTCTAGACGCATAATCTCGACCAGAAAATACCCTTTATCAAGGTCTCAATAATGCAAACAGCTGCAAATAATTCAATTTCACATTTTCCAGCAATTCTTACAGATGCACTAAATTTAGAATAAGTAACCATCTAAGCAGATTCACCTTTAACCACATAAATCGCAAGCAAGCAGCGGTTGTGGTTGCTTTGGCTGGCTGCTCATAAAAATGCCTCATTAGCATGCAATGAATAACAAAAGAGAAAAAACCAACAAGTAAAAGGACCTTTGCAGGAACAGCATGTAAGACGATGCTGTTGTGATGGGTGTACTCTTACATTCAATTTGTCAGTGATTTATTTAATCTTACAAAAGTTTTAAAAAGACTGTATCAAGTTTTACTTTTGACAAATCTGATATATTATTCATTTGTCTTCGGAGATAAACTATGCTAACCTTAAAATATTCAAACGAGGACTGTATATATTATTGTGAAAAAGTTTTGTTCATTTTTCTCTTGTCCAAGATCCTCTATTCAATAATATTCGTAACCAGAATACCAGTTGCTATTATTTAATATCTTACAACCTCTTATATGAATCTTACTTAAAAAGTACAGTTCCCGAATTGAGAAATAATTCCTAATTATTTAATATGCGTTGACAAAGTTTATTCACTTACTTGTGTGGCATGTAATAACAAAGTTTCTTTCTTGTTGACTTGGCAAAAACTTTGCCCTTTTCGGGCGTTGCTCATACGCTTCGTGTTCAGCCTTGTCAAAACTTCGTGGATGACAACATTTTAATTGAACGAAAAAATAACTGGCACACCTAGAGCAAAAGCAAAGTAACTTGTTGCCTGGTGTTGTTGCTTGTTTCTGTTGTGGTTCTTCATGTTGTTGCTGTTGCTCTTGTAGCTCTTCAAATTGTTGTTCCCATGGATGCAGCCAACCCAGTTTATTTGCCCGTAAATTATCAAGTGACAAATCGCTTGTCTGCACATTTGTTCTATGCTATGCCACTTATTTCTTTGCTCTTCAAAGTGGCAACATGACAAGGTTGCCATGCAGTAACAACATCAACTCATACACACTCACACCAGACAAAGAGCTCGCTCCGACACGCAACAATTGACAAGTGTGGCAAACTGAAGCCATCCATAAGAGCGTCGGACGGAGTGCAGACGCGTAAAGAATGGCTTTGCGAATTGTATGTGAAATGCTGTATATGAAAGACCATTTACTTAATTAATACATCTTAATAAACGGATACCTAATGCTTTGCGGCAGTTACATATTCATTTATAGCTGTGACTTAATACATAAATTTAGAAAGATATATATAAATAGACAATTAGTTTATATAATAATTAAACAAACAACCAAACAATAAAACACCATTAAAATAAGACGCAAAAAATACACAGATTTATTTGTTCTTTTGCTTTAACACTCATTGTTTATTTCATATGAATTTAATTTTAAAACGCATTCTGCATATTGCAAAAAATTAAAATATATGTGTATAAATTGGATTTTATTAATAGTCGATTCAATTTTAATACTCTGCTCCAACGGCATTTATCCAATGATCTCCATTCCACATTCATCATTGATACAAATAATCTCAATACACTTATATAAATTGTTTTCAATTGATTTATGATTTCACTTTCATTTGACTTTTAGGTTAACCTGTTGCACGCGACTTTAATTTAAAAACATTTAAGTATGTGAAATATTTTGCACATTTAGTTATTTTTAGTTTGTTCTCATTTCTATACATTTATTTAATATTTTGTAAATATTTGTTTACCTGTTGTTTTAAAATTTTATATTGTATTGCGTAAAATTGTTTTAACTTTTGCAATTACATAAATATTTCTTAAAAACATATTGTGAGATTTGACTTATATCCTTTTTTTAATTTATATGCAGTTTTAAACACCCATTTGAATATTTGTTAAATTTGTCTGTGACTTTTTATTTACGAGTCTTTCACGAAGAGTTTACTTTAGATGCACACATAAGTAGTTTACATATGTATGTTATATTTCTTAAATTATTTGCATTTTTAAGTATTCGTTATATATATTTCCAAATTTGTCTTAATTTGAGTTCGACTGGATCCAAAACTTATTTCTAATCAAAATACTTAAAAAATTACTTTTCAACTACATTTCATTTTCTACTTAACTTTCAGTGCCCTTTAGATTTCAATATAATTATAGTGTATCAATACGTATTATAATTCTCCTTCATTTGGCTCTTTGTGTTTAAAACTCTTGCGAATTTTGAATACAAATTTAAAATATTTTGTGTTTAGTTCCGTTTCAATTCAGCTGAAACCCTTGCATAAGTGATAAATAAAAGTACAATTTTAAATTGCATTTTGTTCATCCACACAGCTTTTGCTTATGAGTATTGTTATGTTCATATTTCAATTCAAATTCAAGTTAACCACAAAAATAACCATTGACTATGTTATTTTGCGGTGTTTTTCCATTTCTCTTCTACCAACTAACACATATTACGTATACGCGGTTAAACTTTTTACACATGACAAACCAAAAGTACACAAAACACGCTGACATTTTTTTGAAAGCTTAATATCCAGGACTGCATAAGCTTGTGATATAGCCAAATAGTTGGACAGAATAATGGTATGTCATAGTCTCCAACATCGCCTGACATAAACTTTCAAAAGAGGGGCTCATGGTCAACACAACTTTGCATACTTTTGGTTCTCTCTTTATTCATTCTATTCAACGTCAAAAACAGCTTGTAAGCGGCATTGTATGCACTTAGCCAAAACTTTACGTAAATCTAGAATTTTCCATTTAGTTTGAAGATTAATTGTATTTTTAGGGTCAAAACACTTTTTAAGCACTTCGAACTCTTTGCTTATAAGTAGCTTAAAAATCTATTTTTTTTATACAACTGTGATAACATTCAAATCGTTATTTAAGTCCACATACTTAAATATTACTGAAACACACATCTAAAACACTACTAGCAAACTATTTAATCTTAGTATTTTCACTTGCATTGCTTTCCGCATACTTTCAGATTCATATGAAAAAATGTGTGTATGTGTGTGTGTGTGTTTAAATGTAAAGTTTTTAGAATTTATCAAATTTTCTCAAGAAATGTCTTTTATTTGAGCAAATACTGTTGGAAATGAATACGAAAAATCTACCTAACTTAAGACTCAATCAAACCAGCACATTGTGGAAATATTTCCTTATCAGCTATTAGCTAAAATATGTATGATTTACCCAGCATATAACTTGTCACTCTTTATCCTTCGAAAGTCCTGCTCAACCTATCAGATATATTTAAATTGAATGCCTGTGGGTAGATCCGTCAAACATGGAAATCAAGACTTGTTCCCCTATACTTCTACTCGCTGTCATTGGGTCGAAATATATTTTGCCCGATTTGCTGTGACCTTAACAAATCCCATCAATGTCAACTTAGGCTTATTTTCTTTGGTTTTGGCATTGTTCATATCGGTTTCGTCTTGTGTGTTTTCAAGTTGGATAAATTATTTTCTTTAGGTTTTCAGGTTCCATCTTTTTACTTTTGCTTTGCAACCATTTACCTATTGTTGTGGCTTTGTTGTTTTCTATAGAAAGCCAAATGTGTCTGCCTTGACATATTTCTGCACAATTGAACAAAAAATTGGCACACGAAATTTAATTCCAACGACAACAGCGTACAAAAAATGCTGTGACACTTATACGTAAATTTGAAATGGAAGTGACGCTCAGGACAACAGAACTTCAGCATTTTTTTAATGGATTCACTTGACTCCCTGCAAGGGGTGCGTAAATATGCGAAATGGCGCAGCAATTGCTGCGAATAGAAAAATATGTATAGAATTGGTTGACAACGCCTTTAGGGCTCGTCAGGTGGCCTTCATAGATGCGGCATAGTCACACCCACTTAGAAATACACACACACACACATATACACAGACACTCATAGACACACTAATATACACACTCATGCACACACTCAAACACACTCTTAGAAAATTTGATATCAACGATTTGAGAAGCTGGTTCAGCCAATTGCTTGGGGGCTCAGTTGCTGCTTATATCCCTGCGTGGCAATTTTCTCAACGTTGTCACTTTATTTGGCATTTATCAGCATACTTTCGTACTTTCATTCCCACACTCCCACAAACTCTATATAAGCTTGCACTCCCAGAGTAGTAGTTTATGTCGCATTCCCTGACACTTTGTTGCTTGCCTCGTCCTCATCGTCCTCCTCGACGATCAACAACTGCGCCTAGAAATGCGTTTCAAAAACCTGCAAAACAAAAATAAAAAAGACAACACATATTATTATAAAATATGTAAAACACTTTAGAATATGCAAATATGAAATCTGTACAGTATAGAGTTTATTAGACAAATAAATTAAGTTGCATTAATTTTAGTAGCCCACTTGCAAATGAGTGTAAAAAATGTATACAGTATTTATATTTTAGTGTGTGAATATTGTTCAAGCAGCTTATGCCACTTTGTCTGCCAACTTATGTCGCCAACTTGGCAGCAAATAAAGCGCCTTAAATTCAAATGGCCTGTTGCCCCCAGCAATGCTAGTGGCAAAGCAGCCTGACAAATGTACCATTGTTATAATGCCTGAATAAGTATCTGATCTGCAGCCGTGGACAGAGGGTTGCATCATTTGAAAAGACACTTGGAGCGTCTGGTGGCCTTGATATGATGGTCATGTTATGGCATATTAAAAAAAATAATTATAATTAGAATAAATAATCGCAGACACGCCCACAGTTGGCGGTGGCCTGCACCCCCTGGTTGCAATTAGCATTAGCTACTTACTGCAGTTTATTCAGGACCACAGGAGCGGACGCTCCTATTATATATTTGCTCGCATAATGGAATCGTGTTACGTATGGCATACACAGCTGCTTAGCTTATTACAATTTATTGTCATTTTGTCACTCTCAATTTAAACAGAAAAATCGATTCGCACCTATATTCAACCGTATGATATATTTATTTACCTTTGATAAGCTAATACTGATGTGTATATCGCATATAAAATGAATAAACTGATTTTATTATTCAAAGAAAAGTGGTTTTCACAATACTGAGAACAACCTGAGAAACCTCACAAGAGTTGTTCTCCGCTTTATTTTCTCTTAATTAATTACAGCACTATGAAGCGTAAAATATATTTTAAATATTCGTTATAAATATGGCAGTCCAACATTTTTGCTAAAATCTTTAATGACAGCTCGCAACTCAAATTAAGACGGCCCCAGGGCACTATCCACATTGCAGTTGATAATTGAAATGAAATTTTTGACCGAAAACAACCAGATTTGTGACCTAAAACAAGAGGTAAACTTTTGCCTTGAGCCTTCAACTGTTCTACGTCTTTTTGTCGTCGTACCCAAACTGTACAAGGCCCGACCCGGCAACTGGAAACGGGCAACTACCTTTAATGCCACTTTATTAAGTATTCATTATTGTCAACTTGGGTCGTGAGTTGCTCGGGTGAGGGTAGAGAAATTTCTGTGAGAGTTGGTTTTGAATTGCTTTAAGCTTTGCTGTGGTCTGTCTAAATGGAGCAGAGCCACATCTGTTTGGCGGAACATTAATTGCCAGCGGCACATTGATGTTTATGTAATTAATTTTAATGGCAGTACTTCCCCAAAAGTTCCTTTTTATTGCATTGTTATGTTGTTTGCTCTTTTACAATTTTTATTATGAGCAACACACATTTGTTTGCTTTGTTTTGTTTCTGTAGTTGACAAAGTTCTTTGTGGCAATACAACAAAATCAATATATATGCGACAAAAAAAATATTTAGCCAGACGGCATGTGGGGCGTCTGTGCAATAAATAAATTATTGAGCTCAGTAATAAAAATTTTGAGGTCATGACTGAGAAATTTAGCTTAAAAATTGTTAATGTTCATTTCTTCGATTTGTTACTAGTTCAACATTTTTGACTAAGATAAACTGATGGTAATCTTAAAATCTTATTAATAAATAAAATTAATTTTAAATTATAGTAAAAGTAAAACTATTTGTTAGATAATATCCGTTGGTCTCGTCTTGTGCCTTGGATTTCATTACAGGTTTCCATGATGCTGACCCAGTGTGCGCCTCTTCTGGCTTGTCAGCTCTCTCTGCTGGGCTTAGTTACTGCCTTAATAGGCAGTTCATCTAATTTTGCTATGCTGTGCCTCTTGGCCTGAGTGCGCAAGTTTAAGTTGCCTCAATTAGTGGCCAGCATAAATAAACTGTTTGGTCTTGGATGTAGGAGGTAACTGGGCGAGGCCCCTTAGGCATAAGACACAGGCAGACAGGACATGTACAATCTGAGAACGTGTCGAATAATGTTATTTTTAATGAATCGCATGCGAGTTATATATATAGCAAACAGACGCAATGCCAAAATAAATGACTTGGTAATTAGCCAGGCAGCAACAACAAAAACAAAACCAAAGGCACTGCGATTAAATATATACATAACGGACGAGTTGATAGCCGTGGATTTAAAGAGGGTTCGCTTTTTTTGGGTTTGAGTACAAGCAACACTGTGTTAACTTAGTGACATCATCATTTAATGGTATTATCAAGCGCTGAAATCGTGCTAAAGTCACACTCAGCCTTTATTTTTCTTTATTTTTAAATTATGCGTACACAACAAAATAATTATAACAAGTGCCTGCAAGGGTATTTAAATATTAAATATGCTAAGTACAGCATGGCAGGAAAACATTCAGCACACAGACACAGTAACACAAAGGCGTCGCAATGAAATTTAATGAGTTACAAAATGTCACTTAAAATGCATAAAGCCCGCCGGATGTAGACAACGCAGACAAAAAAATATGTAAACTAATGTTTTTTTAATTGTTGCATATATTACCATAGATTTAAATTACATAATGATGCACATGGGGGAAGCCAAATATATGTGTATAAACAACACAGCCTACGCAGTAACCGAAACCAACAGCCCGAAATGTTATAAAAATAACATTAAAAGAAATAATTAAAACAAGAATTTAATAAACAAATTACTAGTCATATAAATCTAAAATTTCCGTACTAAGAGTAATGGTCCCAAAACGATCTGTTGGTCATTTAAACTTGAGTTCACTGTAGGGAAATGCCTCTGTATTTACTGGGCAACACATAGACAAATATTTATTGTGCTTGTCAACAAACAAGGCAAACAAAAAGGCTTCAGCAAGCGAACAAAAATTAATTACGAGATGAACTCAATTTGTTGCTCCTTTGTGTAGTCAACTAAAAATTATTTCAGCTCAAATTTCAACTGACAGTCATCACTAAATCTCAAGGTAATTATTACATCAGATGCTAAAAACAATATCATTCCGACCTTGGTCGTCATAGTTGTCCTTAAACAACTGAGCTTTAATTCGTGACAAGAGAAAATATGAAAGGCGTCTAGAATAGGACTTTCACTTCATATCTTTGGACATTCCTTTACTTATGAAAGCTGGCTCAAAATTTTGGATGGCGTGACAAGAAAAATGATGAGCAATTTTCCCGGCGTAACTCAGGATGCTTTAGAAAAAGAATACTTGAATGTTGGAAACTACTCATTGTTGTTGTCCTAGCAGTCGCTGAAATATTTGTGCACATAAATTTGAAGTAGCCCGAGTCGCTTAAGTGTTCAAATTATGTGGCATTATTCAAAATATTAACTTTACTTTGCACATGGATATGGCGCTAAATGTTCGCGTAGCGTTTCTGAACAAAATTTGGTCCAATTTTGTGTGACATTAAGTTTTCTGATGCGCCCCTTCGAGGATCTTCAACAAAATTTAATTCACTATTTAAAACACGATTCTTTTGTAATGTTGTTTTTTCTTTTTGCTTCGTGCTACTTGCTTGGGAATTGTGACATCCCTCATCCCCGTGTTCCATCTCCCTTATTGTATACCCACTTGGACCCTGCCTGCGGTTTGTTTGAGTGTTTATAAAATTAATTTGCTTGCGGCATGCGCACAGTGCGCATTAAAAGTATGTGGATGGAGCAGGCGTCCAAAAAATACAGAGAATTTTCATTTTAATTCACTCACAGCGATTAAATAATGTATAAGTTACCCAGCTAGGGATTTTGTGGAGAGATTTGATTGATATGCCACGCACGTAGTGGGAACTTGACTTCAAATCGAACAAGGATACGTAGAAGTGAGTGTAGAAGTGACAGGCCGATAGGCAGGCACAAATAATAATAATATTAATGTCATCACTTGTGGATAAGCAGGAACTCATGTCCTGAAAATTAATGAAAAGTTTGTGGAGATTGCTTCAAGACATAAAAAAAAATTGAACTTAAAGTAAGCTCAACTCTGCAAATTGATGCTGTTGAACTAAAAGTGTAAGCTGAGAAAAGCATTTGTGTAGTAAGTTTTTTGTTGAGCACCACTGCTCGAAGAAAGCTAATAACAGTATCAACGTGTCCAGCTTTTTGTTTAGAAATAAGATTAGCTTCATTCAAGCAAAACATTTAATGTTGCTTAACACTTTCAAGTGCTTTTGAAGCAGTTCATGCAAGCGAAATCTTGCTTGACAAATGCTTAAGGCGTGAGCAGAATTGGGCCTTAAGCGACTGTTCAGCTTAACTATTAAAGAAAGGCTGGTTTCCGTAACTTTGCTACAATACTAAGTTGCTTTTAATCCTCTTTCGTTTAATTGATTTTCTTATATTTCTTTTTTAACGCAATAAGACTTGTCCTTGTTCCAATTCATACATACCTAATAATGTCCCATAAAACCAGATTCATCAACCATCGTCCAATCCGTTGTCTCAACTGATTGTTTTTTGTTACTTTGCTCAAAAAAGCTCTTTCGCAATGAATGATTATTTGTCACTCAGGTGTGGAGGATACCCACACACACACACACGCACACGCACACGTACGGACTCACGTCTATAGCCATATCTAAAAACAACAATCCATAGCCGGTCTCCCTTGAGCTCTAATGACAAACAGGTCGTCTACATGTTGATGAGCTGTCGGTCGTAAAATTAAAAAAAGGAAATCATAAAAAAATCCAAAGAAATGAAATAACAATAAAGCATAGTTATCGGGGTCAGGGTGTTGGAGGTTGGCACTTGGATTCTTCGTCTGGCGCTGATATCAATCGCAATTGAGCGCCACTCTGGTTAAAATAATGATTATGTGTAATTCAGTTTTTTTCATCTTTTGTGTTGACTTTGCCTTGATTTTTATGAAATTTATTCAGTTCTCTTGGTTCTCCTTCAGTTAATGCTATTTGCAAGGGCCAATTCGTAAAACAGCTTTAATTACAACTATGAAAGAAAAAATAACCCTCTTGCTAATGACATTTTTTTTTGCTCCAGTTTGCCTTTCTTGTGCATGATAAATTACTGTAAAAGGGAGTAGCACTCAACATGAAATGGGTAAAGGATGACTTCTGGCAAAATATAACATATATATTTTTCATCAATTAGAGAGAATTAGAATGAAGTGCCCAGATTTTATATATAGGTTCTTATATGCCACAACTGTAAAGGGTAGGTAAATAGTCGACCACTCTCACCCAACGCATTATTACCTGATATTTTTCTTGCCATGTTTTTTTTCTGTTTCCTTTAAGACTACGTTGAGGCACAGTTGTATATGTGTGAACCTGGGCCATAAATTATGAGCCTTGCAGCTGCCAGTTTTTGCCGATTTTTTTTGTGTGTTTGCGGACACGCCCATATAACTGGTCGACCTCAAAGGGAACTTGCACAGCTGCTGTTTGTGGCACATTTATGGAAATATTTATAACAGCTTTTGTAATGCTCTTTACCAAGATATCTTTGCCTTCCAAATGAGTTTTCTTCTTGCCTGACTTACATGAAAGTTTTCAAAAGGAATTTAGCAACACGAAAGTTTTTACTACTCTCGCATAGATTCTTTAACATTGTGCCAACATCTCTTAAAAATGCCTTGCCCTCGAGCTCAATTTTGGTAGGGTATATCAAGCTAGCCAACCAGACTGAATCTATTACATGTACTACAAATAAGTACACAAACCAAAAGGGTATCTTAAAGCCGGCAAAATGTTTGTAAATTGCTTACATCATTTTGTGGCGCGTCACAATTATGGCCACCATGTCGAGATGTCTTTGTTTATTTTTTTCATTCATATTTTGCGCTTTCTTTGCTGTTCGCACATAAATTTAGAAATGACGTTGAAAAAAAAATACACAACGAAATGGTTGTTGCTGTTGCTGTTGTTGTTGATGCTGCTGTTGATGTTGTTGCTTATGCCTAGTCTGACAGATTCTGAAGAGCGTGTCCCGAACCCTAGCAGTTAGAGCACCACCCGCTGACAGGTGTTTCGTGCTGCAACACAATTACAACGCCTCAATGCTTTGCCCTGGGCGATTCTAAGAATGTGAGCCGTAAAACATACACTCAGCGAAACAATGTGCAATCATTTACAGAAAATAACATAAACATCCCTGCTTAATTTTAATACAGACAAAAGTCTGATAACTTAGTGAAACATATCCAAATTTTATTACTATACTTATTCTTCAATATTCATTTAAAATTGTTTTAAATACATTGTATATCTCACCTTACAGATGTGCATTTTTTTTTATGAGTGCAAGTTACTGTTAGCTACATTTGTTTACTTTTTGCCTCTATGGACTTGCCGTTTTTCTGATTTTTATGAGTATTTCATTTTATGCTCGCCGCTGCATAATTATTTCAGCATCACAGTGACAAAGCCAAATCCTTGACGAAGTCTGCGAGGCTGCCTTAAAGTGGCAGACATGGTTTTAAGTATTCAAGGAGCCCGTATGGTGTTAAAATTAAGTATACGTATTATGATTGTTTTGTTTGCCCGACAACGAGGCACATATAAAAATATAAAATTACAAGTAGTTAAATTGGGTTCGACACGGAATCTGTTACAGGTTGCTTGAGGTTCAAAATGGATTACAAGTAGGTAGCGTATATCAAAGAGTAGTCAAATTTGCTTAGCACACAAGCTGATGTAAGATGAATAAAAGATTACTTTTCGTTCAACATTAAAATGAATGCTAATACCAAAACAAAATTAATTTTATATAATATAAAGCAGTTCAAGAAAATCGTCACCTTTAAGAACGATTAAACCTTTTTCAAGAATTTCATAGTCAAACTTTTGGTTCTATAATAGCTGAGGCACAAATTGAGCAGGGCCCAAATTGTTCACCACTTTTGTCTATTGCCCAAACAATTATTAAAAGCATTTTGCGCCTCATTAAACTTTTAATTGTTAATTTAACAACTGCTTGCGAACAGATAATCCATAAAACTACCAGCGAGAATTGGCATCTTTGGCTTTTTGGCTTTAATAAAAGTCAGGCCACAAACATTCTTCTATGGTTCTTAGACTTGTTCGGAAACTTGAATTCCACTGCTCACATCATTAAGCACAAAAATTTAATTAACTGTTAATAAAGTAGCTAATAAAAGAGACGTCGTCAACCCCCATTGGCCAAGGTCCCGGGGCACGCCTGTCAAGTTGCCCCAAAGCCTGTGGCTCATATTAAGTGTTGCTAAGCTTTGCTGTCAACAGACAAAGACGAAGAAGCCAACTGGAGTACACACATGCTCCATGCATATATATGAGTTCAAATCTGGCCATCACTGCGGTCAGCGGTCAGTGGTGCAAGGCGCATGAGCCATAAATATTATATACATAAATACGTAAGTATAAGTAGCCACTATATATTTTGTAACCAGCTTAACTAAGGACCTTCATTACTGGCACGTGTTGCAGTCCACATTCGTTTTGACGCACCTGACACTGACATGCTACTTCTGCTGAGCTGTAGGTACATATGCCACACTCACTCATATTTGTCTCACATCGAAATCTCCTGCCATATTTAATTGGGCATAAATGCTGCTCTTTGATATAGACTTTTCCATCAATAACAAAGGCGTCTGAAATTGGCTATTTAACGTCGTCACGCACACTGCACACTTGGCGCTAATAACACATCCAATTTGTAAATTTCACAAAATACATTTAAAATTTCAAATTGATAAGGGTCAAAGACAACGGGAGATGATTGTAAAATTTTGGGCATATTTATTAAAACTCGCTTTTGAGCAGACCAACAAAACAATTCCGTTGCTCTTTCTATCTTTTTGACCGACGTAATTTGAATATTCAGCCCAGTGTGTCAGATTTTCAGCATGGTCACAAGAAATTTTTGGTTAGCGATATGAATTACGTGCCTGGCATGAAAGCGCTTCCAATTCATATGCTATGGCAACAGTAATCGTAAGAAACTTTTGATGAGCGAGTTAAATGCTTGAAATATACATTCGCATTGCTTAAGAGCCATACACAGTTTGTTTGCCAGCCTGCAGTATCTTAGCCAATATAATCGCTTAGCCAAAAGGGTGGAAACGCATTCCTATACTTAATGAGCTTTTGGGGCAATTTGTATGATTTATGTATAATATACACGTATTCACAGTTACAGGCTTATCTTTAAGCAACTCCACGATGACAACTCAAATAACATTTACGACCATGAAATGTGTTTTCGGGGGCCTGACTCCGTTGTTACTGCTGTTTATCATAAGTTTACGTCCATAAATTTTGTTTTGAATTATGTATCAGGTAATTTTATTTAATATTGATCTTGGCAATAAATATGGGCCTTCATAAATTGTGGCAATTGCAACCATTTTGTTGGAAAATCTATTGGGAATTATCACATAGTATTGGCCATTTTAAATACGCTTTGCTCACATTTCTAGCATTGCTTTTTTTGTGTTTCTTCTCTCCATTCCCTTTAATTGTTTGCTCAATACCGTGGCTAACTTCCGTTGGTATTGTTAGCCATACAACATAATAAAAGCTTGTTAACGTAATTGCTTAATTGGTCAGGCAGCTCAATGGCGCCAGAGGGGCACCAGGAGGCGGGATTCGTTATGCTGGCAAAAGTAAGAGCAAAAGCGAAAGCAACTCTAATGAAAATGTAGCCCTACACATTAGTCTGATTAGACGTGGACAGCAGGAATAAAAATAGAGCCATGTGGATATAAGTACCTTACACGCACGCACGCACACATACACACACACACACACGCAAACACACACGCACACAAACACACATAGAAATGGAACGTGTTGAGTTTTACATTACTAAGCTGACTTTCAGCTCATGCTCCTTGATAGGGTGTGAAAGTAAAACCGTAACTGTATTTTCATTTAATTATACCCTGAGATGTGTTCAAATGTGCAGCAAGAGGTCCTTTTAAATGTCATTTGACTTCAACATTTATCAGAATATCAAACAGATTAAACAAATAAAAATATCCGCATTTTCACACAGCGAACTCCATTGCACTACAGCTCTCGCATACAGCACTCAGCTTGTATTGACAGCAAGCCAATGTGAGAGGGCAAGAGAGATTACAAATGCATGTGTGCACAGCGTGCAAGAGAGCTTTCATGTGCAGTTTTAGGCGTGCATTGAGTGGGAGTTTGAGGGCGATCTTCAAACGATAGCTTTGAACAGACCATAATACTTGAGCGGGGCATACTTCACTGTAAGCTAACATGAATGTAAACTAACATAAGTAGTGTGCACAGCGTGCAAGAGAGCCTTCATGTGCTGTTGTATGCGTGCATTGAGTGTGAATTGGAGTGCGATATTCAAAAGATAGCTTTGTAGAGAGTTTAATACTTGAACGGAGCGCACTTCACTGAGAAGTGTACGTAAGCTAACATGAATGTAAACTAACATAAGTAGAATTCAGTAGAGTGGCTCAAAATACTGTAAAGAAATATAGTCAAAATAGCTTTAATCTCCTTTGTTGAACAAAAAAACTGCCAGCAAGTTAATCAATTTTCTATACATACTATTTTGTGTATATTTAGTCGGTACATTGATTTGCTAATCTCTCTGCCAATGGGCGTAAATCAGTAAATTTCACAGACATCTGCTGCGCTATCGATTACAACACAACTTTCCTGTTCACATCGCCCCCTGCTCATGGCGAACCGTCCATTTCAATCGTCAATTAGACACTTGCCATTTGACTCGAGGAACTTCATTAATCCAACGAATGTCAGTACAGTTGGCCTCTTACACCATCTGCCCTCAACATGAATCTGATGGACTAATACACATATTGATGTTATAAAATAAATGCGTATCATCAATGAAGCTCAACATCAACTCCCCCCCCCATGTCAACATCCACATACCCATTCCGCAAATGAAACACATGTTTCATGACACGTCAAAAGCGAGTATAAGAATTGAGAAAATCACGCAAAAAATAAGTTGAATAAAATCCAAGCAATAATTTTTTTTTTATAGCCGAAACATTTTACGTAGAGTGTAAATAAGTACATATTGAAAATATCTTATATATATATATTTAAGCGTATGTGTGAGCAAAGACCTTGTTATTGTCGTCATTAAATCCAAACACAAAGACAACAATAACGAACAAAACAGTTGCCAGCATGGAGAGGGGCGTGGCATATTATGTTTTATTTTTATATGCTACGATTTAGTAGAGGTTTAATCAGGCTCTTTAGATTTTACAACACACTCGTGCACTTTAAGTGTGATTGATTGGTAGTATTTGACTCGATGCAATGCACTCGCCCAAATAAAACCAAACAAATCGAATCGATATTGTTCACTAAGCTCGTAAAAGTACCCGTTTTATAACAATGCTTAATTGTGATTAAGTTTTCAAGTCCCAAACACCATTCTTGATGCGACACAAAAAGTATATACCCAAAATTATACTTAAGGAAATTTACTTAATTTACTTAGGATATGAATTTCTTTGACCTAAATTTGTATTTTGAAATTTAATGTTCTGTTATTGGTACAAGTTGCCATCAGTCGCTTAATCAAATCCACTTCATTCATAAGAAATAAAAAAAAATGTAATCATAGCAATTCTTGATACTTAAAAAGTAAATTTATTTTCTAAAACAATTGTTGTCGGTTCTGGCATTTTATTCTTGCACTGGCAAAATTATTGCGGTGAATATACAAAATCGTTGTGAAATTGATTAGATAAATGGACCTGCCAAAACTTTTCCAGTGAGTGATGGGCACCAGCTACCAGTGACAGGATGGAAAGTTGAGAAATGAAGCTTATCGAAGGCAACAGATGTCGTCGCATTCATTGTGCAGTCCATAAAATGATGGCATTTCAAAACTAACAAACTGGCAACTGAAAGGCAAAAAAAAAAGATGATAAACTGATCGCTTGATGTTTGCAATTGTAAAGTTGCCGTTCTATAGAGTCCATACTATTTTCCTTTCCCTCCCTACCGTTCAGAGAACTTTTGGCCCATTTGCCATTCACACAAACTAGACAGCAAACAACAAAATACAATTTAGTCGTAAAAAGTTTTGCACTAACTCGCTGGCAAACTTGTTTACAGAGATATGAGGAAGTACTATTCAACCCACCAATCACTCCCTAAACCATCCTGCACTACTACCCCTAAGCCTGTTTACCTTCAACCACTCCCACAACAAGTGCAAACTTTGCTTGGCTACAAGTCCTACAATTGGAGTTTGCAATTTCAGCTGCAGTTCTCATGCATAATGCATCAAATATGCTGGCTCCGCCGCAGGGAGATACCATAAACTAGTACGCTAGTGATATGCGTACAGTCAGCGCCGTGATTCCCGTTTCCATAGCGTCTGCTTAGGGGGCAAAAATAATACCACCACTATTCGAAGAGAGAATGTGAGCAAAAGTACAAGCATGTTTACGTTTTATGTACGAACCCATTTGAGCTATAAATTCAGTAATTCAGAACTAACAGCAGCAGCATCACCACCACCAACTCACAACTCGCACCATCCAGATGGGTGGTATACATGCCAGTGGCTAATTAGGAGAGCAGAGTGAGTGCCACTAACGACTACACTGAATAATTCATAAATTAAAAGCCTCTCGTATGTCATTTAACTGCGCTTGTATGTGTGGTTTAGATTGGTCTGCCGTCAAAGCCAACCTCAAATAAGGCCCAAATGTCAATAGCACATAACCAATTTATATATGTTTCAGTACACATGCAAGTAATGAGTGCAGGCGTAAATGAATATGTATGTGCATATAGATAACTAATTATGCTGAATACGTTTTATTTAATCATATTTTTTAACCATTAGTTGGCAAAACTCATTTTGGTTTTTGGTAGAACTATTGTCCAGGTTGATTAATTGCGTCAATGGAAATAAACAAGCAACTATAGTTCAATAGTGCTATTAACTTTTTATGCAGTCTAATAAAATTTTACTTTTGTGAATTAACAATTAAAAAGCTTTTCCTTTAGACCTACAGAAATGTTGTCCAATGTATATTTTCTACTTATTTTTGAAATGAGTCTGTACAGATTTCTGGCTGTATATCCCGCGCAGATAATCTTAATTGAAACATATCGATTTTCGAAAGCAGTAAAAGTCACAATTTGAGGAATTCCAATTATTTTAAATATGTATTGACAAAGTTATTGTCAAAATCGTATTCTCATATTGACCTCTTTACTATCTATATACATAAATATGAAATAAAAGCAGAATATATTTATCAGGGTATATCGTAGTCCAGCGCACTCGAATATAGCATTTTTACTTGTTATTACTGAACAGCTTTAGGTATTCAGCCGCTGTTATTATCTTAGTACAGTAAATAATCTTTTAATCAAATAGAATTTCAATGGCAGCGATATTTATAAACTTTTATGACAAGCTATTTCAGTATGAGCAGACAGACAGCTTCAGCACGGCCACACAGACCATATCAAAATTATAAATAAATAAGGCCAATGTAAATTATATTGCGTCAAAGCATTATTTTTATGTAGCAGAGTACGCGTTATCGTTGCCACCGCCTGTTTACCATTTTGCAAGGCATTTATCTGACTTCTGCAGCTGGCAATTTGTGTAGATATAGAATGAGAGTTAAATGTTGTTGATGTTCTTAGTCAACTTGAGGTTAATGGTAAGCAGCATGTTGTGAACAAAACCTGGTCAAAGGGTCAGCATGTTATTCATATTACCCAAATGCCATTTGCACGCTGTTCAACTGGATCCCTTACGTATTTTACTTAGATACAAGATAAGCCATTTAAAGGAGGCAAAATATATTTTACACTTTGAGGAAGTTTTCTTAGAGATTATAAAATAAAATAGGTGCCGACTAAGTAATACGTTTTCTTCAAACTAATTTGCGTCAGCTTATGAAAACATTTTGAGTATTACTTTATCTTTTACTTTTTCTGCAAGAACAACTGTAAAACAACTTAATAAAGTCTATATCTAACCCTAACAGAGTGTTGGTGGTGCACACTAAATTCAAAGACCATTTTGAAGAATATCTTGTTGCCATTTCAGAAACGTAGCTGAATGAGATTTGTGCGCTGACAGAGAGTAGTGTAGTTCAAGCAGAGGCAGTTACTTTCCTACACACTGTTGATTTACTATCTAGGATGTTGGCTGGCAGGAAGCACTTTACCTGCCTGCTGCGTTCGTCCATTGCGTTGAGTTGGAGCTCAACGAATGAAATTTGGCAGCACAAAAAGCATCAAAAGCGCAATCCAGATGCTTTGCCATATCATTCAAAATGTACATTGCCTTATGTCATTGAAGAATTTCTTACAAATCATGCAGGTTGCAGGACTGCACTTAGTCACAAAGTAAATTGCATCATCAAAAATTGTTCTATTTGGGTTTTTTTTTTCTTGATAAGCTATCTTTTACATGATGCCAAATAGTATGAGCTGGCAGAAAAGTTTTTACATTTCTCTCATCTAATAATTTATAATGCAGCTTCTCGGTTCTGTTGGAATGCTAAAGTGGCTTTGAGTAACATTGATGAAAGCATCCATTAGCAAGAATATATATTATGAATTTGTAAAAGAAATGCTAATATATACTTCTTTGCTTGTTTCTATGCTATGACATTTCACTTGCTTGATTAAACATTGGATAACCATAAAAGTAAAGCAACAAATCACATTGAGCTAATTTATGATAAGGAAAATTGGTATTTGTATACTTCAATGATTTACATTTTTCTAACTCAACGTATAATCACACAAGCCCAATAACTGTACAAAATTGTATAATTTAAGATAAAGGTATAATCATAAGTAAAACGATGAGTTTTTAAAGAATTTTTTCCAAAATGTTGAATAATAATATAACATATACAAATATTTATACTGAATATGTTTCCAAAATCTGAACTCTTCATAACTTAAATATTATAAATATTATTATATAAATGGAAATAAATTTGAATAGAATACATTATATAGAACGGAATAATGTTACTCACCCTATCTCAGTTATGTCGTCTACTTGCATCTGACTGGGAACAGGCAGCGCCATCGATAACCACAACAGAGCCCAATATAGCCAGCTCTTGATCCTGGCAGTGGTTTTCGCTCGTCTCCAGCATGCTGTTGCCCGTTGTATTATCGGAGCTGACAAATGGTGTCTCGATGAAGCGTACCTCCACCGTCTGCTCATCGCCAGAGTCGATGTAGTCGCCATCATCATCTCTGCGACGGCGCCCTCGTCTCGTCAGCTCCACTTGCTGCTGTTGTTGTTGCTGCTGATTCAGCTGCTGGGGTTGGTTGGCATGGAGGAGAGCGGCATTAATGCCACGCGCACTGAGTATTGGAGAGACGGCTCCGGTGCCATTGCCATAGGTCGGCTCACGCGGTATAATCAACAGCTTCTCCTTGGGCAGGCACGTCTCCTGTGTGATGCCATTGTCATCCTGATCATCCGCATCCAGACTGCCTGCACCGCCACCCTCCCCATTGCCATGATGAAGACGTGGACCACAGGTGTTGCGATCACTGCGATTATACCCTCTGGTTATGTTGATGATGTTGTTATTGGATGGATTGAAGCAGGGCAACACATGCTTGAATTCCTTGCGAAAGTTCTCATTCAGCCATGCATACAGAAAGGGATTGTAGCACGTGGAGCTCATGGCAATCGAATGGGCCACAAAGAAGAACAGCATGTAGAGACGCCACTCATTCGACTTGTCATCGAAATCATCAAAGATGTTCACCAAATTGATGGGTAGCCAGCTGAGTCCAAAGACAGCCACCATAGCGATAAGCATGCGATTTGTGCGCTTCTTCCGATCCCGATCAGCTTCCTCCCGTCGCGACGACTTCGAGCCCGGCTTGGCCCTGGCCCGTTGATTCAGCTTGACGGAGATCCAGACATAGCAAATGGATATGATGAAAAATGGAAGCACAAACTGCAGTGTCGTTGTGATGGCACCAAACACCTTACGATAATGCTCCGACGGCCAGTTCTCCTCGCAAACAGTGACACCATCCGAGACGACTTGCATATAGGCCTGGGCAGCCGATGTGGCATCGATGTGACTGCCATTTACACTGCTCGTCCCATTTGCCCCAATCAAATACTGTGTGCTATCATCCATCACCTCGTTGGTCATCTTCATGTACATTCCATAGGGAACTGTTGCCAGTAATGCAATCACCCAAATGCTCACAATGATCCCGATGCATGTGGAGAGTTTCATGCGCGGATGGAATGGATAAATTATAACAAAATACCGATCGATTGCAATTGAGGTCAACGTTAGCGTCGAGATATAAATGCTGCAGCCCTGGGCAAAGGATACTAGGTGACAGAGGGTACGTCCGAATGCCCAGCGACCCATAAAAGTGTAGAGTGGTGTAAAAGGCACCGCCAGGACACAAAGTAGAATGTCAGAGAGTGCGAGATTGGTGATGAAAATATTGGTCACCGTTTGCATGGCACGATTCCTTAATACCACATAGCAGACAAGAACATTGCCAAATACGCCCAGGACAAAGACTGTGGTGTAGAGCACATAGAAAAAGATCTGCACAAATTGATTATGTATAATGCCTGATTTATCACCGTCCGCAGCATCCGCATCCACAATGCTGATGGTGTTGGCGATGGTGCTGCTGCTGGGCGTGGCCATTGTTGTTATTGTGGTTGTTGATATTGTTGTTGTTGCTGTTGTTGTGCTGCTGCTGCTCCAATTACTGCCCATATCCATGCCCAAGACGCGGGGCAACTGTGTGCTGACCGAGACAAGAAGAGCCTTAACCGTCTCATTGCCTACGTTGGCCATCTTCCAAAACTTATTTTTGTTTGTTCGGCTATCTGATGGGATTCGGCTTTGAGTTGCCGATTGAGTTTGTGGGTTGTGGGTTACGGTTTGTTGTGCTGGCTGAGTGGGATTGACCCTCGACGTTGTTTACTGCTGCCCGGTTTTAGCCGGAAGTGCGCCACTTAAGCAGCCATTTCCGTAGTCTGTGCCCAGTCACGTCTTAAGTTTATCTTTAATGGTTTATTTATTCAAAAAGTTTCCTTTAATATTTGGTTCATTGCTAATTGTCTCGATTCTACGGAGAGAAAGAAAGTTATGTGAAAATCAGAAGACAACTTGCATTAGATTTGTATAAATGTAAAAGTTTTCAGACTCAAATTACTTCTTAGTTGGATTTTGAAACTAACTTTGTCCTCTCTCTCTCACTCTCTCTCTCTTTCCCTATCGTCAACATTCTCACTTTCTCCCATTGTAGCGCTTTTGTTTCACTTTTGTCCCTGTGGATTAAGTTGGCTGGCCTTTATTTCAGTCCCGCTTTCAGATGCTATCCGTCCCAGTCATATTTGTCTGCCATCGCAGGGGGTAGCACGGGGTCGGTCTTTAGATTTAGATGCGAGTCAAGCGCTGCTTTTATTAAAAACAATGTGCCAACAAAATGCACCACAGCGGAAGCGAAATTGTGTCATCCAAGCTTATATTGTCTAAGGGCAGTTTATATAACCGAAGAGTAAAGCTGGAAAGGTCACTCGGATAATATCTGTTCAAATCAGCCAGTGCTTTTGCTTTCATTCAAGTTAACGCCATTACTGACACTTTAACTGCTCATGAAATAGATAGAATGAAAATTAACTCGCTTCTGCCAGCTAGAAACTGTCTTTTCACCTCAAATTAGGAGATCGTGGTTTGTAAAAAAAATGTACAAGCATAAGGAGGTCAAAAGGTAAACGCATAATTATAAAACGAAAGAGAAGTCTTTATTTCTCACTTATTAAGCACTGCATGTTAGGGAATTGATATTATTGTACTGAAATGATTTTAATTATAAAAATCTTTAAATTTATTATGTTTTTCTAGAAGCCGTATTAATTAAATTTATCAGAAGGTCTGCGGAATTGAAGTATATTTTCTATATATTCCAATTCGATTGTTTCTTGAATTGTATACATAGGTTTGTGAACTGCATCAAAGCAAATATATGGCTGCACCCGATTGTTTTTCTATGAATGCTTTCAAACTGCCCTTGTGTTGTAGTAAGTCAAAATTTAAAACGAAATCAGATTCGAAAATTTAATTGCGCATTTAATTTAGTTTTAATCAAAGCTTCAATAAAGTTAATTTCTTCAAAATCAACCACATTCTTAGCCAGGCTTAGGGGTGGGAGCCCATTGTGTGCAAGTTTAATTGGATTCGCTTCGTTACTAGCCATGTAATACATTGTGGGTACGTAAGCTGAAAACAAAGCTCACAAACCAGTGGATTAAAAACACGATATATATTATTATCAGAAAACTTCTCTTGCTGCACTACAAAAACCAAGTATGGAAATAAATATATTCAACATATTTTAATTAATTTTCTGAATATTTTGTCAGATTTCTTGGGAATCAAAAACGTGCGCTAAAAGGGGTTTGGAATTAATGTAGACCTCTACAAAATGGATTATGCCAAAAAGATAAGCAAACAACATGAAACAATATAAAGGAATGTCAAAAATTGTTTTCACGCCGCGAGCCAGGAAAAATATAATCATTTTTAAAAATTAATAGAGCGAAGCCCTGGCCCGGAACACAAGTTGAACCCAGAAATTTCAAACCAAACCGGCCCAAGGGCAGGCGAGTGAAGAAACCGAACTGCGACAGCCGGAAATTGTGTAAAAAATGGCAGTTAACAATTTTTTGCTAACGCATTTGGTCGCAAACAACGAGTAACATGGGCACGAGAGCCACAACAAAGGCGGTAACTACTCAAGCCATAAACATCATCAGAATCCCTATCAAGCATCATCATAATCAAGCATCAAGCATCATCATCGTCCTTATCGTTATCGCCGTTATCCTTCACGTCGGGCCATGCTGCACATTATTATTACTAACAAGCCCGCACAAAGCAGCTTGAGTGTGTCATCCTGACCCATCCCGATTGTCGTCTGTCACCGCTACTTGGCACCTCCTTGGGGCTGGCGAACACTGTGCCACTTGGTAATTTTAATTTTGATGCATTTCTTGCCATTTTTTTCAGAACGATTTATCTTGAAGCTTGGGAGATGTAATGAAACAAGGCGTTGGGTGGACAACCGCTAACTTTAATGGTATTTTCTTTGCTGGTTTTTATGGGTGAATGAAACAATCAAAACCCACACCACTTCACCTTCAGAATGGATGGCAGTTTCGTCTTCTCTTCTAAGCACAACATATATTGCCTACTTATTGGCGCACGTGAAGCGTTTTATGGTTCTTTGTTCTAACTCGCCTGTCAACTTGGCCCGACTACTTGATGACCCAGGCTTACACGGGTTAATATAGAATAAGTATCGCTTCGGGCTTAGTATTATTTTCTATTCTCTATTTCACCTTCTCCGCTTTCTAACACGATGCTTTGTTTAGCACTTTGTATTATTGCTTTTGTTTACGTACTGTCTGGTTGAGTGATGTCTTATCAGCAACGAATGCTTATATTTAGTTCGAACTGGCTTAACTTTATTTAGTTATGATTTCAGTGCTTGGTACACTGCAAAATTAGTGTATATACTTTTGTTAGAGATAGAGATAGAGCTAAATGAGATTTGCTCTGTAAATGTTGAGACTTGAAATTATAGTTATAATTAATTTTGCTGTACTGAATAGTGATTATAAGTAACTTGATTAACAAGAATGATTTTCATACAAGCACTCACCATACGATCGATCGTTTCTATGGCACCAATATAATATAATCATACGATTCGGTCATTCCCTCATATGTACTGCCCACACATAATCCCTACCCTCTACAAGTGATTAAAAAGGATCAGAATTTAAAAACAAAATTTTAGCAAAATAATTTTATTTCAATTTGGATTGAATATTGGGTGTGTTTTTAGAGAAATTAGTTTTGCACCTAACCACCAATAACAAATCCAATTTAATTACGAAGAACTGAATGTGTTGCTTTAAATTTTCCATCTAATGGATTAATTTGCAAGCTCATTTGCATTTTGTTTGCACAAATAGATGTGTAAACACATTTTATGCATCATTGAGCATACAAGTAAGTGACATGCTCTGGTTTGCTCAATTAAATTATTTTGTGTTATATGTGTGGCACTCGGGAGTAGAAATTATATGTATCCCAAATGCTGCTTAACCACAAAGAACGAGCTTTAACAACTTTTTAACCTATTTCTGAGACACACACAAGGCCTGTCGAGGAAACTACGCCATTAACTTGGCCATAAATTTTCCTAATGATGCCAGTGGACAAACAACCCACTTCTAAACACATAACTTCCATTTCTGCTCATCAAGAATGATCAGCTGACTGATGATGATGATAATGGCCAGAACAAGCCTTTCAGAATTTATACTAATTAGCTTGGCTATTTTTATGATAATCAATTACAAAGTTTTTCAGAGAAACTTTTCAGATAGTTTGCCCCACTGCAGAGTTTTGCCAAGCATCAAAGAAATTACTCAACTGCTGATAGACATGCGCGACAGACCGACAGACAGACAAGCGTATAGATAGACAGTTGAGAGACTGAAATATAAACATGTGTTTCATGTACGTGTCATGGAATGCAGTCCAATCGAATCGAATCGAATCAAATCCGTCGCTAAAGCAAATTTAATTAAAATTCACCAAGGCAACCACTTAAAGTTGTGGCTTGGGAATGACCCAAAAGCAGCGTTCACTTTGCAAATTTTGAAATTTTCAACATTATTCATATGCGAATATTTTCACATATTGCTTAATATATGTATACGCATGCATATATATACACATTCATATGTACAAATACGAAAACGAGGCGCACTTATTTATTTACTGCTGATTTATGTGCTCAACAACTAATAAGTGAATTTATTTCCATTTAAACGCACAATGCACTCCATGAACGAGGCCAAGTCGTTAAAAATCTGAATGACTCAGCTTTTGCATTCAGCTTCATGATATATAGTACAACAAATAAATCATATACCAAATTCCAAATGTAAGGTGTTCTCTTCAGAACAACAAATTGCAAATACCCTATGAAATAAAAAAAAAAGCATCTACTTTTTTGATACAAACATTTGAATATCCTAGATAGGTAGACGATAGGACCTATAATAAAATATTTTGCAGTAATGCTAATAGAATTATTGAAGCTGCTCCAAATAGTATACATAAATCATCATTATCTCTCCTAATACCTACTGCATTTCAATGTGTAGAAGCGATTTGTGCGATCTGAGCCCGAGGGTCTTGTGTTATGTGATAAATGTCGTTCCCACTGTTAGGCCTTTGGGCAATTGGTCTAGGCCCATTACCGGCTATATGGATGTACGATAAGCGGCAGCACATAAAGATAACACTGAAATCAAACCAAATGGCTAAAATTGCCAACAACAGTAGACAGCAACAGGAAATCTAGTCGCTGATTTTTTATCGGGACAGCAATATAAAAAAATAAAGCAAAATATAAATAAAAATCAACACCAAAAAAAATCGCAGTTAAACATTATTAACACAATCTGTTTGTGCGGGCATTCGAGGAAGCCCTCATAGACATTAATAAGATTGTTTTTGCATGAATTTATGGCCGAGGGCATTCCATCGAGTGACCCGAATAGCCCACCCCCTCCCAACATCCAACACCCACCAGCACACGCCCCAAGCAAACAGAAAGAAAAAAAAAACAAGAAAGAGCGAAAAGTAAATAAGGCAATCATTGGTCTGTTTGTACGCATTGGCACTGCTCTATGCCGATGTTTTTTATATATTCTATTTTATTTTTTCCGTGTCCATTCCGTTCGAAAATTGAAATGTTTGCCATCACCGAATCACTTAACATCCTCGAGTCTAAAGGCGAATGTCATACAAATTACACTTGGCCACTTTTGGATAAGGTTCAGCGAGGCATGCGGACAGTGAAGTGGGAAACTTAAGGAAGACAGTCAAAGTTACCCAAAAAACTCAACTTACAATGAATTCTCGTGTTATTTTCATGTTGCTTTTGTGGTTGTTGCTGTTGTTGTGGTCGTTGGGGATTTGTGTGTGCCTGTTTTCGGCAATTGCTTTAAATCTCTAACATACAATTTGAATATGGGAAGCAATTACGATTACTTCCTGCTGGAAGTAACTAGGCAATTATAAGCTATTCAAATTGTTGACATTTGTAACAGTTGCAAGGCACATATTTTCGATATTTTTAAAAAGCAATTTCTTTTTTCCATATTCCTATTGAAAAAATTTTGAATAGCTTTGACCATGTGGGAAACCAAAATGAATAACAACTGTACGTTTATATTGTCAATATGAAACAAGATATTGAGGCAGTATTTGAAGATTCAAAGCTATTTATGCTAATGATAACAAGTAAGCCTTTAAATTGATTGCGCAATATTTTAAGCCCCAATAAAGTGATGCAACAACAATTTGTTCTAGCTAAATTTAGATTTAAACTTCTAACTTACATACTCTAAGCTAAATAAATATTCAAGCGAAATGATAGGAAGTCAGCATTTTTTTTACAGTGTTTCCTTTTTTGGCTAGAATGCTTATGCCAAGTTATAGAACATTTAACGCAAACGAAATATATCCAAGCTGAGTTGGAGTACTGTGTACTCTCAATTTTGTCGAAAGTACTGCAACTCGATTGACAGATATTTCGTTCTGCGTTAAATGTTCCATAACTTGGCAAAAGCTTTCTAACGGCTTGCCCGCAGGCGATGCGGTTTCTCGCACTGCTAAGCAAATAGTATAATTGAGAATTATTCGTAGTGTGCACTGACAGTTGAAATGACCTCGTCAGTGGCAAATAATATCCAAAACGCAAGCAACGGCTAAAATGAAATGCCAAGGACACACTGGCAATGGTGAACTTTGAGTGTCACATGCCCAGCAGGCAGGCAGTGGGGTTGAGTCTCCGGGGCATACGTGTATAAAAATGAGTAATTTTCCAAATGGCAGGCGGTCTGGCTAACGAGGAGACTTTGACAGGTCTGCATGTCTGTCTGTCTGCTTATGTATTCTTATCAACATCTGCCTGTCTAGAGTATAGGTCTGCCTGTCAATCTGTCTGTCTGTTTGTCTCGTGGCTTGCCCTCTTTCTTTGTTTAGACAACAATTGCATTTTCCAGTGGGCAAAAGCTTTCTCAATTTTTTTTAACCTTAAATTGAATTGACCGTGAAATTATTGAGGAAATTTCAGCTTTATTTTTCAGTATGCTACGCAATTAATTATAGCCCTATTTGATTTGAAGTTAAGTGAGAAAATATGAACTGCATCAAAAAACTGAAAATAATGAAATTTATAAAAATTAATAAGTTATTGGATTGCACGTCGAAACTAATTCAAAATCAAGAGTAAAAAACTGCTATTGATTTACCACAAGCCTCAAAATCATTGAAGCTCAACAACCTTAAAGTTTTCCTAATCTAACCATCTAACATGTTTAACCCATTCATCCAAGTCCCTTATCTGTTTGGAGTGTATGCTGTCATTGTTTATATTGCTCACTTGCTTGAGCGTTTAACCTTTTCAACTGTCCCAAATCTAAGCAACAAAACCAAAGGACTATCCTACCCAGAAGTTCATGCGATTTTCCCTTGTCTTTTGATGCTATTTGTTTGAACAACCTTTTGCAATGGCACGTTCCGTTCTCTCTTGCGGGTAAACGCATGGTACCATGGCATATGGCACATGGCACCGGATAAAACCAATATTAATACAACTAAAAGTTAACACAAACCCTTCAACGGCTTGTGCTCACGCAAATGAAAATCAATGAATTTTTATTGCAAAAATATCTCGAACGCTTTTACTTTTGTACTCCAGTAAGCACAATATTGACACTATTTTGTTTGCTCAACAAAACTTTAGTTTCCAGTAGCAGCACTTCAAGGGCAGCGATTGCACTTTGACTCAAAATCGGTATGGTTCAAGGGCCAGTGACACCATTATTAATTGGCCATTCGATGCAGCGTCGAAGCTGTCAAAACTGCCTTGTGAGCCATTGCAACTATTTTGCGGCTAAGCAGAACACAATGTTTCTCATCTACAAGGGTTTGTTGTACTCTGTTGAACCTTAATTTTTTTATTGCCTGGCTGTCAGCTTATCATTTTTTATTGTCTTATCAGAAGAGCAGTGTACTGTGAAAATGTCGTAGCTTATCGCACACCATAAAAAATGGCCAGAGAGAAACGCAACATAATGTTGGTCTATTGGCTGCTGTTTATCGATTGTTCTTGGCCAATATAGTATTGCATATCGAAAGATGTCTGCATGTCACAATCTGATGTTGTCTGTTTCCCTGTCTGTTGAAAGTAGCACACAGCTCTAATTAAAAGCTAACAATGTAAAGCGTATTTTTTTCATGTCAGCTATAAGGATGCAAATCTTCATTGATACATTCAGAAAGATTCATTAAAATTCAATTAAGGTTCTTCTTCGTCACCATTTGTCTTCTGCTTATTTTCAAAGCTATACTACAAGCTGTCCCAATGGATATGTGCATATAATATATAAGTGCATCGTACACATTATCTTAGCTGCTGTCTTAGTCTATGCAAATTAATGAGCAGCGAAATTCTTTTTGACTTAAAGCAGACTAAATGTTGTAAATGGCGTTTTCAGCAGCAAAATTAATTAAATGCTCACTTGATGTGCAGACCAACCCACAGACAAGTCCACAGCACCACACCACTTCACAACCACTCTCAGCAATAGTACCAGACACAAATCTAGCACACTCACACAGCAACTTTCTCAATTTCTCCACTTCCTCTCTCCCAGGCAAAAAGGTTGGTCTCTTGTCTGCTTTCCTCGCGGTGCGCTCATAAATTTTTGCATTTTAATGATATTTGAACCGTGATGCGACCGCGACCACAGACCACAACAATGTAACCACGTCAAAGCACCCGATGATTATGGCGAAATCAATGCATGTATAAAAAAATCACACGAATTGAACACACACTTACAAATGGAATACGATTTAAAATTTGGTAATAACAAACACTTATCTTTATTATTTATCTTTATTGTTATATCTTATACATATTCTTGTTCAACATGTTTGTTCATAAATTTTGAGTTCAATTTATCAAATAACTAAAAATATCTTAAACTGAAGAGGCTTTAAAACTTAGGTTTGTAAATTTTCCTCAACATCTTATTAATTCTTACATTTCCGTAACTTATATTATCACAAAGAAATAAGTAATAATAATCAAATTATAATCTTTTAACATATTTATCATCTTTAAAAAGAAGTATTCCTACAATGTAAAAGTTCACGCTATAAGAAAGAGTATAACATTACCCACAAATTTGAGCGCAACTCGACCAGATTTTGTGTACAATTTTAGTGTGAGTAGAACATTTGATCTAACCTCTCGTTTAATTGAAATATAATTAATTTTTGGTAAGCATTGAGGTCTTCGTTGGATACATGGCCCAATTCCCAGCACAGTGCGTAAATTATTAAACAAAGTGAATGGTGAACAGCGGCAAAATCATAATCCTCCAAACAGGCTGGTTATGTTTAGATTGCTAAGTAATAAATGGATAGTAAATTGAGAACGCACTGCCTATCCCAGCGCTCATTTCGTATGAGAGCGAAGCAACTATGTGCCGCTGTTCCCTAGAGAAATTTCGAAATCCTAGCCCTGTCCTGGACCAGAACCAATATGATGTGGCATCTATGTGGGCATGACTGACTGCTAAGATGCCACAAGCAAGTCGATTAGATGTGGCATCTGTTGACTGCATTGTGGGATTCAGTGTTGCGTGTCCTTGAGTAAAAAGGCAATCGTTTTATTGGCAGCGCAGATTGGCCATAAAAATGTCACCTGTGACTTGTTAATGATTGCCAGAAATCAAATGAATTTCAGCAGCCGTTACAGTTATCCTATCCCTACCCAATGACCTGACCACACCCACACACACACACACACACATACACATACATACACTTTATTTTACATAATTTATGCAAAACTTGCGGAGCAATAAAAAGGCGGAATAAAAACAAAGCAAGTCGAGATAGGGGAATGTAAGACACGCGCTCTCCCTCTGTACTATTCCCTAAGAAGTGGGCCATAAAATTCAGCGAATTCAATAACAAAGTAAACAACGTTCCGAGCTCGTTATATCAGCCCTTTTGTTGCTGTTCTTTTAGAGGGTATCGTAAACAAACGCAGCATGAAATGCTTTGCACAAAATATCACCGTCCAAAGCAAGTAAACATTGACCTTCACAGCCCTTTACGCCCCCAAAAAGGGAAAGCTTGTTTGATTTAAATGCAAATATACATCAGGTGACATCTGCAGTGGGAGTTGGTTGGATATTTTAAGAATATTCGTCCTTCTTCGTCCTGATAAGACCTGATGACAGGCGAACAACATGTACATCAGCATCAACATCAACGTCAATGCCGTCTTCCCTTTAACGAAATTCGCTGGTATCAGCGACCATTTGCCATTTTCTACTTTCGCGTTGATATGCAAATTTTAGTGCGTTTTTTGCTCTATTCCAAAATGCTCTCTTTGATGGATGCTCGCAATATGACACTCGTTTGGCTGCCTGTTTGCTGTTATCAAACATTAAACTCCAATATATGAAGGCCTTGATAATCGATGAAAGCTCGTGGTTATAGTGTTTACTGATTGAATAGTTGATTGTTAAGTAGAATTTGATTATGAATCAGAGCATACCAGCATTTAGTTTAAAATGCAATATCATATGATTAAAAATAAAGTTTTTCATTTCTCTTCAGAACAAAAAAAAAAAAAAAACGATACTTATTAAAAACGAGTTTTTGATAGATTCTATTGATTTAAGCCTACAATTTCAAATATATACAATGTACCACAATTATTGCATTTAATTGATTATTGATATTACGTATATGCAGACACGGGATTACATCATTTGCACAGACAGACATACTGATAAAAGGGTTTAAGCATAGTAAAGCAGACTGAAACATTAAGATTCAAGACAAGATAAAGCAATTAAAGTAACATGTTTGTGTGTGTGTGTGTGTGGTTTCGTGTGTGGCCACATCGAAACATTTTCAGATATAAATTGATGAGAGACTTTGCTGTCAGATGATACCAATTAAAATGAATGGTTGGCTTGACAAATAGATATACGGATGAACTGATGACAGTTCAATTGTCTTTTGACTTGCAAATTTGGCATGGTGTGAGAGGCTGCATAAACCATCGACTTGACAGTCGGTGAGTATACCCATTAATATTCCCATTTACATACTTAATTAAGTCACAGTCACGAACTTTCCTGCCACTGTCATAAAAAGTTACTAACAGAATAAAAATGCTTCTCATTTCTTTCGCATCTCTTTTGTTTGTCTGACCGAAATGCATTTGACTTGTTACGGCATGGGAATGATTTCTTGTTCTTTAAGACTTATTTCTTTGGACTTCTTTCCATTTTTTTTTTTTTGCTAAGTTGTTTGTCATGTCGCTAAACAAGCAGCCGAAATAAAAGTTGTATTCGGGTTGGGACTGTTTTGAGTAAAAAATCAAAACTTTTTTTTCTTTATGGGTTAGCAGAAAAAGTTGTCTGGAAATTGAATTTGTTTGGCAGTTAAAAAATACAGTCTGGGATCGAGCATCCCAAATATGTTTAACTTATTAGCAAGTACACTTTCCATCTGGGGATTTGGAGTTAACAGCTGTGTGTCTGTATTTATTTATTTTTTAACCTACCTGCCAACAATTGATTCAATTTCAAGCCTAAGCTTAAGTTGTTGCCTGTTTAACTTGCACTTCAAACTAAAGCGTGGCGCAGGCAGCTCAACAAAAGCGAAAGCCAAAACTTTGTGCCAAACGATGCGTCGCGACGATATCAACAGAAACGGAACGGAACTGCAGCCACAGATCCGTACACCATACACCCGTAGATCATAGACCGTAACTTTGCGGACGCGCACTCGAGCACGCTCTGGTACTTGCTGGGATTTGTTTTTTCTTTTTTTTTTGGTTTATTTTATTGTATTGTATTTTATTTCTGCTGTCACCACTCACGCGCGAGTGTCGGCGTTTACGCAGCTTATTTTCTGTTTATTTAGATAAAGAATTGAGAAGATGTTTCGTAGTTTATTTATATAAACTTATTTCACATTTGCCGCTTCGCGTCCAACGCTAACGAGGAAACACAAGCAACTGACGACAGCCTCGAACTCGGCCCTCGCTGTTTCTGTTTTGTCATACGCCGTGTGTGACGACGACGACAACGAGAACGAGAACGTCACGAGGCGTCGCTGCTGCTGAGACGCTGGCGCCAGCAATGCCGTTAGCCAACAGGTTAGCTGCTGATAAGCGCTCGAGTCCATCGTCAAATACTGTCGGCAAACCCGATTGCAATTTCCTACCACCAGACCGAAGGCATTTAGCCCCTTCTCACTCAACTGCAGGCGAGTGAATCTGTTTGAGTGAGTTTTATTGTGCTGTTTTGAGGAATTGAGCTATTTCTGCGATTCTAGTGAAACTCTTACATGAATTACATGTGGCTCAAAAGCAACTGAGCCTAATTTGTATAAGCCTTATGCAAAATAAATTATATAGATTACATTTACATTCTGAAAGATCAGCATGAAATTGTTTTTGTTTATCTTTACAGGTTTTTCAATGTTTTGGTTTTAATTTTCTCAGCGTACCTTAAAGGTTAAACTTTTAAATAGGGCCAGAGGCCATTATTTAGGCCGATAAAATATGATAAATAGATATGTATTCTTAAATACGTTTTCAAGCTAAATGTACTTCAAAGGTTTATGTAACAAAATTGAATTTAATTAAAGTCATGTTCACTTCCAGAGAGCAAACATTTCATTACATGCAAAATCTTTTTATTATAATGTTATTAGGCAAAGAATGCACAGATTCGAATTCAAGTGGCTTGACTAATCACATTTTGAGCACAGCATCTGCCCGATTGTATTGTGTGTAGTAGATACATATATTTAAGTCTTATCCAATCTATGATATTATCCTGCTCACTTATTCATCTGCTACTTATGCCGAAAGCGCCTCAACTCCCAAAGTTGCTTACTTAATACTTAATATTTGTTATCTTCCCTGTGTGTTCCACAGGAAATCACAAGATGTGAGGGGTATTGTCAAGAGGCCCCCAGTTGTGATACTGTCAACTGATGCAGCTGCGATTTATTTATTAAGGCCTGTGGACTTACCGCTTTCACCACACTCTCTCCCCCTCCCCCCCGCACACTCCAAACCATTCCACTTAACTCCATATAAACTCCACTCAAGCTCGTTTTTAACGTATTCTCACAGGCTTGTCTTATTCAGGGATCTGGTAAGTGGGCACTTTCCTTACTTCCTTGGAATGATGCTTCATAATTTTTAAACACATGACATGACACGTTTTATGTGAGGCAAAGTGAAGTGACTAGTTTCGCTGCCTTTCTGGCCTGCCCTGCCAGCAACACCATACGCAAAGGGCATTTGCCTACCTGAACTGTTAACAATTTTTCAAACTCCTACAAACTCGCGCCTTAAAGCAGCGAGTAAATTCTTTACAATTTTCAAGCATTGCGTCGTCCCTGTGAATTTGTATTTGCTTTGTTGGCCGACTTCATGTGTCTTAGTGTATTTGCGTGTGTTTGGGTGTGTGTGGCATATGAGCAGCTAACCAGAAAGTTCCTGAAGCTGTTGACATTGTAAAGTAAATCCGTGTTGTGCATACGCCACATTGGTTTGGCAAGCAGGCTGGCAGGCAGGTTTGCATCTACTTTCAAAATGAACTAAACCAAAAGTCATTCCGGGTTTCCCAACTCAGTCTAAATCTGAAACATCATTTACATATGTTGCTGTGTTCTTCTTTTCGACTCTTTGCACATTGCTTCAAGCCGTATTAGAAGCTTAAGCAATAACTTTTGCATATGTACACTGCTAAATAAAATGTACAACGCATAACAGTCGAGTAAAAAAATATGCCTATTATATTTTTAAGGCTTGCTGTTATACAAAAATTATATTTTAAAATATAAAAAAAAGCACATATACGACATGAACTTTTTCTTAAACAGACCAAGCCAATACAATTAAAAGTAATTATTATCTTATGCACATAATTAATCTGTTAAAGGTAATCATATACTTAAACATATATATATACATATATATATACTTAACATAATGTAAACACAAATTTTCTTTAAAATCTAATTTTATACTTTAAACGTTGTCCATTCTTTATATTTCCGATATACTCATGAGAATGAGAGAGACAGAATTGTACACATCTTTTACACATTATAATTATTTTTTCTGTCTTCGTCACTGACCTTTGCCGCATCTTTGTCGACTGATGATCTGGTGAATAAGTATAACATATCTACATATGTTTGTATATGTGTACACATTTGGTTGATTTATTTTTAGCACTTAATATTACAAAAAAATCGTTTAATTTCAGATGTGCTTGCGCCACATATTTCCCCGCTAGAAAAAGGAATATCTGTTGGCTGACTCAAATAATTAAGCAGAGTCTTTTGATTTTGCAGTTATTCATTGATTTTATTTTGTGTGCTTATGTTATACATGCATGCTTAATTGGAATAAATTTATATATGCTGTCTGATGTGATGGTGCGCATTTGTAAAATACAAATGAGAAATATATATGTGTGAGCTGGATTTGTTTTTATGTGGCTTACTTGGTGATTTGGAGAGTTCGCTACTTCACCGTTTGACTTCATAATTTACGAGCGAAAATGTTTTATTTCATGTTTTATGGCAAATAAATTATGCCATCGATGAAACGACAATGACAGGCCACCTAAGCAAGCGATAAGAACTTTTGCAAAGATGGCAGAAATAATGTTCATTTCTATTCTACAATGAAGGACGTCCCCAGCAGCCGGCCAAAGAATGAAAAGAAAAAAAAACCATTAGAGTCAAACGGATAGCTCTGAATTTATGTGTGTTCATTGATTGGGCGCGATCCCAACGAATTTATGGAAATTTTTTTGGTGCTCAATGCGACTTTTATGAAGATAGAATGCAGCTGAGTCTGGGATAAGAAACCATCGAGGCGAGAGTTGTTAACCACCAGAGCGCAACAAGACAAAAGCAATGCCAACCAAAAAAAATAAAATAAAAATAATAAAAATCGTATATGTCAAGCTGATTTTGGGGCAGCAATCTGAAGAGTAAGTTGCGCGAAACCAATGAGCCCAAAAGTTCATCACTTGTGGCTCTTAAAATGGCCCCAAGTGCTAGCCAAGGACCTACAAATTGAAATTCGTGAGAGTGGCAGCAAAAAACCAAAGACGCACACAACATATATGTATAATGTGTGTATATAGCATATACATATGTATCTTTAAACTTATGTGGGCCAAGGTAACAATACCCTCTTTCCACATGTGGGTCATTTAAATGCAAAGCATGGTCCACGCTTAATATGGTAAGTTCAGTCTAATAAGCCGGGCACGTGGAGTCCTTGCTGCCAGGTAGTCCCTGCAGTATTAACGTCAATTTGGTTTCACTTCCAGCATGAACTACTAAAACAATTGAACGTTCTCCTTTTCAGAAACCTCGCACACCAGATACTCTACAACAAGCTCCAGATGTGCATATTACCAGTATTAAACACTTTGTTTTGAAAAGAGATTAAAAATATGAAAAGAGTGGAGTTATTAACTGTATACAAATGTCTGAGACTAATGGAATCTGACTTAAATCTTTTTAAATACATTTTACTCAGCTTAAATATACACCCCTATCAAATACCATTTCATATTGTATCAATTTATTTAAAACTTTATAAATATATTTTACACAGCTTTAATATACCCCGTTTCGATTTCCACTTTAAATGGTAAAACGTTTTAGCAATTATGTACAGTGTTTCCTAACTATTTTTGCCACATTTGGTACTTGTACCAGCTGAGAAAAATCTGTTTTTGTGCAATTTTCGAATAAAATTGCTACACTTTAAATCGATAATTCGATCAGCTTAAGGTACAAATGATAGCAACTTGTGACAGCTCACGTATTTTTCAAAACTATAGTACAGTTGCATTAAAATCCGATTGGGGCGATTGGCTGCTCTCGTCTGTAAACATTGTCAACTTGGGAATTCCTGGTACCTGGCTATAAACCATTTTCATCAAACCGCAACCATGCAATTGGCTTTGGTCCATAAATAATAAAACTTGTCAAAGTAAAAGCACGCAGAAAGTACATTAATAATTATTTTTCACATTGGATCAAAACATATTCTTAGCACTAGAAAAGTACTTAAATGTATTTCACATGAACTAGAAAAGTACTTCAATGTATTTTATTTCAAGATAGAATTTATTTCCTTAGTCTGCCAAAATGTTTGCGTAGCAAAAAAAATAATTTAAAGAATTTCTAAAAAGTTGCAAAATTATATTTTATATTTTCGTAAGAAAACTCTTTAAGACTAGTGCTTTCACTTATAAGCCTTGAACAACAATAAATGTTGGCCTCTTTGAAGGCTTTTTTTGCACTTTGGTTTCCACATTCAGTTTTATGCTTTTCCTCACAAACCACAATTTTCTCATCTTATATTGCAATAAGGAAAACATTTGCACTTTGCGTATACTCTTAGGCAGCAAGTGCTGTCTATATTTTTACGCGCTCTCTCGTAAAATTCTCACGCCTAGTGCGTTGGCCAACATAAACAATAAGCCGTCTGCTTATCGCATTGGACCAATGAACCAGCACTCATAAATGGTTTTATAGCAATGGCTGTTTTCAGCTACTTGCGCCATTTTCTTCGTTCTCAGGTAGTTATGCCACGACTGGGCTAATGACCCCATCTGCTACATGCTGACTACCAATATTACATATTCGATGCGTATGTCTGTGTCTATGTCTATGGCGCCAGTGCGTGTTACTGTGTGTTACTGTGTGTGTTACTGTGTGTGTGTCTTAGCAGAGTGTCGTATTTGATCAGCAACCACAATGGCAAGAACTGAAATTTTAAAGCCAGTGTAACTCGAAGCCAGCCGTTTGGGCTGGCTCCATCGCCTGTGAATGTCATTCACATGGTTGACAATGACAGCCAGCTCTCCGCATTGCTGAGTCGCCATTCTCGCCATTGTCGCAGTTGATGCTCATATTTCGCACTCTCCTGCCATGGCTTCACACAGTCTCAATATGGTATTGTGTGTGCCTGTGCCGTTAAGGCATTATTTATACGCTTATTTGTTCATTTTGTGTGCACTCGGAGCGCTACTCGGTGCTCGACAAACTCTTCACTTAATTAAAAATTCCTGGCTACAAGTTGAGATTTCTTTTAGTGTCTATCATGACAGAGACAATTACACACCCTTTAATATGTTCGTATATTGTGATAGTTATTTGTGAAATAACAGATATCTTAAAATAATAACAGATATCAAAAATTGAAGAGTGACTAAGAAACCACAAAAGTGTTAATTAGTCACTGAGAAATAAAAAATTTAATCATATTTAATTTTAAAAGCAGTGCCTTTTCTAAGTGTAAGCAATCTTCTAATTAACACGATGATATGTTGAAATAATAAAGTTTAGACATTTTTGAATAAAAATCCTTAGTCACTTGCATCACATCCAAATTAAATTATAAATATAATTACAATAAATGCTACATCATATTTATTATTTAATCAACCCCGGGCATTCGCAATGAGCATGGTAAGAACTCATCATGTTATGGTAGCTAGCTTCGTAAGCACATCGATAAACATCAGGCTGAAGTGGGACACTGTGGGTAAATGAAAACTGAGCTACAAGTGAGCAACAGGACAAGCAACAGGATAATTATCCTGCCATATGCTCGTATGTCCGGCCAGATCCAAAACAGCAGCCAAGTGATGACAGTTGCTGACTTGTGTAGTGGCTTCCTGGCTGTGTAATTGTAATTTAGACAGTGCTACGAAACACACACACACACACACACACATTCACAACAACTTTCCTCTTTGTCTGTTGTGCTCACTGTGTATGATTTTTTGTGTTGCGTAATTTCTTTCGCTGTCATGCGGGTAAATGTGCAAATTACGTGACATTTTTATTCTAGTCGCCAGCCGCTGAATGTTTTATGTCATTCTCTCACCTAATTCTCACAGCATTTTATCTCACTTCTAATAACACACACAAACACACTCATGACAATAACACTTTATGCCACGTGTGGGTTTAACCTAATTACAGGAGCCTATCTTTTTATCTGCCAGTGTGAGTATATTTAGTTCCCTTTCTAAAGTAACTTAATCATATTTACGATGCTTTTCTAATTTAAAGATAATATTAGCTAAGAGATCAAAATAACATAGTATAAACAATATGTTTGATATGACTCCAGATCTATAAAATGTTGGGCTTATTTAATAGTAATATATAATTTATAACTATATAACAAATATAACTATTTATATAGTTTTTACATTAGCTTATGCTCTAAGCTTAATTAATAGTGCATTTTGACGTCGCCTTTATAGAGCCATATATATATATATATAAATATAATGTTGGCAGTTTCATGCCAGAGCATAATTTATCCTGCTCTCCTGTTGAGGCTTTTGTTGACTCATTATATTCATTTTGAAATTCAATTAGGGCCATAATTGCAGCAAGTGCTTAATGAGGGTAATGCGTTTACCTCGTTAGCCGTAGACCTATACATCCCCTGGTTGCTGCCACGCACTGAAATAAAGATGACTCTTGGCATTAAGGTGTCATACACTTACGAGTATATTGTCTAGTTACAACATGATTAACATATTAAAATAATAAACTTAAAAGCAACTTTGCCCTAAACTTTTTTCAAAAAATAAAAATGAAAGTACTTTGATAAATTGAAATGCAGGTAATTTTACTGGCCAACGTCCACCTTTTTTTACGTTTGCAGTTTTATACATTTTGTATAATATATAAGCTCGTGTTGGCTAACAAGCTAAAAGTTTGCATCGACATAACTTTTGCCATGGCAGCATAAGAAAAACGTGTTAAGAAAAAGGCAATCTACTTGGAAATACGTTATGTAAATTTCTTAAATGCCACTTGTCAGGCATGTTACACGAAAAATTATATTTTCCACACAATTTACAGGTAATTAATGTTCTTATGTGCCACATTTACACATCAAAAGATTAATTATACGCCCTGTTGATGCATACATTTTGGCCGATTACAATTAAAAAATAAAAAATGCATAAGTACAAAGCTAAATATTTAAATTGGAAATAACGTACCCTTCAGTTGTTGTATTTGGAGTCGTCTTCTTTTTACTGTCTTGTTTTTTTGGCAATTGCAAGCATTTAGTACCTCATTAAAATGGTTTACGATACTAAGGGCAATGCGCCAATGGAATGGGCCGTACTTAAAGATCCGACACGTACTTACTTATTTTATTATTGAAGGCATTGTGGCTGGAAAATGTGCCTTAATTGCCAATTTTGGAATTAGATTTACTTTTTTATTGGCTGGATCTGGTGTTATGACACTTTATTGCATTAGTCTATAGTAAACAATTAAATGTCACTTTGCTTGCCTTTAATCATGTTCTATCTGTACGTAATCAAGAAAACAGGTAAGTCCGAAAATCTTACTTGTAAAATCAGCTCTAAATAAATTATATCTATGGGCACAGAGCTATGACAATCAAGATTAATATAACGATCCATTTAGTTAAATTTCATTTCTGACTATATACAAAATATTCTTGACTTTGTCAAGCGATGTACCAAATCAATATAATCCTTTCTAAATCTTTGTCGATTCTGAAGTTATTCCATTAAAGTGGCTGTTAGTAGAAAACTAGGCTCTTATATACCATTTTTTTTTTTAATTTTTGATTGTCTTTGTTAAAATATAACTTTAACAATTAAATGAGTAATATTTTAAATTTAAATGCTTCTTCTGTTTATTTTTTACTCTACGAGAAAAGTTTTCCCAATGTTATTTGGAATCAAAGTAGCATATTCTGGCTACACAGGGCATAAACAAAAATGAATTTACTTTCTACAAGACTCAGTTACTTTATCCCAAATTTGCTAAGCTAACGAAATTATTGTGAATTGAAATTTACTCCATTTGCCCCAATCTAGGGAAATATAACTTCATTTTCTTATGTTTGCTGTTTGTACAATTTTTTATTTGCATTTATATTTTATATACAATTTTACAATATTTTGCATTTTACCGTTTGTTTTGCATGTTTCATTAGCTCGTTTGTCCATATCATTTTTTCATTATTCATATGTATATGTATATATAATAATTGTTTCATATTATCCTAAATCTTGCATTGCACAGAAAAAAATATATATTGTAGAGCCAAAACGTGTTGCTTGCAAAATCTAAAAACCAATTAGTATCAACATAGGTATATTTTGGCTTAACGCAATTATAATATATTTATATAATGGGTAAATAATTTTAACATTTTTATACAATTCGTTTCGTTTATAGCATATAATTCGAAATAGTCGCATAATAGGTATATATGCATGTATACATATCCTTATACTATATACATTTGTATTATGTATGTAATTAACGCTTTACAGATTTTCTTTTGCATTTATCAAATTTGGTTAACTACTACAGTGGATATCGCTAATGCATATAAGAAATAATTGCAATTTTGAAGAATTGAGTATCATAACTTATTGTCGAATATATACATGAATCTTCTGATTACAATCTAATCACTTAAAGAATTTTACTTGACTTGGAGCTAATGGTTATGAACATATTGTAACATAAGTAGACAGGAATCAAAAATGCTAAACGCTTAAGTACATAGTTTATGTAGATGTACATAATAATATAATATACAGTTTCCAAACCTTATAAGTATATAATTTAGTATGTTTAAAGTGTGTATATGAGAAATGAACTGATTTCTTGAATTCATAATGAACGTATATAAATGTACATAGAGGCTCAACCATTTGAACTTTGCTGTGATCATTTTTATTGCTTTTGGTTGCTCATACCCGACTCCAACTGTAGTAAGTGTACTTAGAACTAAGAAGCCTTTTGTTAAACTGCCACAACGATGACAAGGTTTATATATTTAATAAATATGTTTCACTAAAGTCGATATGTTTACTTAAATTATTATATAATATATATATATATATATATATATATATATGCATATATAGTGTGTATAAGTAGGCGTATGTATGTCTACATCTCGAATATATATTTATATATATACATATACATATACAAACATCTATATATATATATAAGTCGTACTCATACGTAGGTAGTACACATTTAATATATTTTTCAGTAGATAGTTTCAAGTTGTTGCCAACTAATTTTGGTTCCGTCTAATTTGAGTATAATACTTAACAAACTAAACTTTTTTCTAGCGGCCATTGAAGGGCATCCATCCATCAATTATCAAATTTGCTGATGGACATATACATATACAATTAACTCACGTCTTTAAAGCTTAAGTTTATTTCTTTCGATCTTTCTAGGTATACAAGTTCTATGCGTTATTGTTTTAAATAGTCGTGTTTTTTTTTTAGCAAACTCATTGCGATTATACATATACAATATAAAAAGCCAATTACTAAACAACAGCAACTACTTAGTAAAGGGTCTCACTACAAATATGTATATACAATATTTTAATTTTTGTTTCGTTCCTTAAATTCAATTATTTGTCAATTGATATTTGGTTAGATCAACCAGATGCTCATACAGCAAATCCTCCTGGGGCGTTAGACCAATCATAATCCAACCCGATATGGCAGCAATACTTCGCGTCAACGATAAACTGCTCCAAACACTCTGCACACTATTGCTCAGCTATTTAAGTGGATCAGAAATATGTTGATTAGGTTAAAAATATATCGAGAATATATATTTAATTACTTACCAGCTCCTGTTGGGTTAACGTTATGTTTGCATTATTATTGAATAGATAGAGCTTCTCATCGATTGAATCGGAGCATATTGTTAGGATTATTGTTGCAATATATAACATTGTGATGATTAGCCAACGAAACGATATTAATTCACTGGCATTTGAGAAGCTCCAACGACAAATGTCCATGCTAAAAATAAGAAGCAATTTCTTATTAATTTATTCAAATCAGTAAGCACTTGCGCAACTTTTTTTCTAAATTTGACATCGGAAACCACAAAACAAAATTGACTTTTCAAGCTCGACTAAGTAATCCAATGAACTTTGCTTGTGCCACTTGACTACGTGCTGGCATTTCTACAAGTATTCTGACATTCATATTGTAATAAAATTAAAAACTCAAGTCAGCTCGCAAATAACATTCATTCCCAGATGGAAAAGGTCAAAAGCCGCTTGTAATGTAAAGCAATATAGTACATGACATTTACCAAAGCAACAGCAGCAACAGAAGCAGCAGCAGCAGCAGCAGGAGCATCACATAAATCACAGAGCACTGGATAACGGGTCCAAATGTCAGACAGACTTTGACACTTTCTCCAATGTTGCTGTGGAATCTTGGGAGGAAGTATAGCGGCGATTGGTTCAGGAGGCAAAATGGCAAGCGAAAAAGCAGCTAAAGCCAGATAGCGAACAGACAACGCCAGACAATTTCACTGTTTCCAAAAAGACACCCACAGAAACATAAACACACAGACACACACACAGAAAACGCTGGTTTTAAAGGTCAAGAGTGCAGCAGTGTCAGCGCTGGTTGTGTGTGTGGGCAGCACGCGTAAAAAGAGCAAAGTTTAAGGGCATTATAATGTATATATATATATATATATATGTATATATGTATATTTAAGAATGATGAAATTGGCCACGCAACGAGTACTGTTTAAAATTTGTTTAACTATAAAACATAATGACAACAGCCACGAAGCCAAACAAAGTCAAGCAAAGAGCCAGCTCTTGAAATCTGCAATTCATAAATAAATATAGCATACTTTTTGAGCGTCCCAAGTGGCAATATTGACGCACATGAATTGCCCACGCGCCACACTTCAGCATTGTATATGACAGAGGGGGATGGGGGGGCCTTTACTTAAACTTAGTGGTTGCCCACTTTTCACATGGTCTTGACAGGAGGTGCAAGTGTTTGTGTGTGTGGGTGTGTGTCTGTGCTTTTTCAATGAATTGTGCGGGTCGCTTCAAGGGTTTCCACCTTGACCAGTCGTTTCGCATTTGAGGTCAATGTGTTCTTAGTACCCCCGTCCCCCTTCCCCCCCCCCCTTTCAAAAAACAACTTTGTTAGCACGCACACAGCTCACTAAGTACTTGAACTAAATGAGTTTGACTTTCCTTTTTCCTATTTTTAACGTGGGCCTATTGAAGGACACTGGCACGCATCTAAATTGACTTGTAAACAAAATAGGCACACTTTCACAGATAAGATTCGGCTAACACAAAATTGCGAAAATTTTCACTTACCGATCGAATACCGAAACCAGACAAATGATAGCCAAGCAGTAGAATGTATTCAGATACATATCCGCAAATCCAGCATAATCACTAATCAGTGATAACGTTTCGCTACTCGTCGACGTTGTTGTTGTGGTTGATGTTGATGTTGTCGTTGTACCCATTCCAGAATCCGCTGCTGCTTTATCAGGACTGCTGAGATCCATACCCAAATTTGGCATCTGTGTTTCTGTGTGCTGTGTGAATGTTGCTGCAGTTGTTGTGATTGCTATAGTCTCGCCCGCAAGACTCATGCTATTGATGACCTTTGCCCAATCCGTGGGATGGCTGCTCAGCACAAAGAGTAGATGGGCCAAGGCTAGACCAGCTAGCAGCCCATGGCATATATTCGAAATGAGCAGCCAAATTCGTTGAACAACACAGGCAAGTTGAATGTTGCTTGAAATGCCATTACTAAAAAAAATATTCCAAGCAATGAGAAAACGATTACAAATTGGTTTGATGGAAAATTGCTTAAAATAATTGAGCAAACAAGTACAAGTTCAAGGAGAGAAAACATAACCCTTAAAGCAATCCTTTTCGAGTATACAATATTTTTAGCATATGATGTAACTATAAGTTTTTATATTCAGCTACTTGAATAAAATGTGAGTGGTGAGTAAATAACCAGGAAACTAAAAATACTTGCGTTATAGCATTTTTTTGGTCCTTATTAAAATTCTCATTCCCACAATATATGTAATTAAATAAAATTACCTTAAGCTCAAGTGAGTACGTAAGTAAATAACTGAGTAAATTTATATTAATAATTAATACTTCGAACTAAATAATAATTAATTTCTTCAGCGTACCATAAACAATTTGTATAATTACACTAAATGACCTCAGCAATTTGATCAGTAATAGTTGTGCTTGTCGTCGTTTCCAAATGAAAGTAGACCACATAACCTGACCTAAGAGAATACTTGTGAAATTCACTGAAGCAAAGTTGCTTATCCCATAATCTTTTCTTGGATCCCATTTTCTAAGGTACAAAAATAGACACAAAATGACAATATAAAATCGAATACAAATCAAATTTCCATTGGCAAACAATACGGCAAACATTATAATATGTCGGCTATAAGGAACCTAAAAATAGCCAGCACCATTGGGATTATATGCACGCGACGCACAACCAACAACAACAATAACAAATAAGACCAAAGCAGTTTGGCTTAGCTCAGCTCTGGGCAGCTCTGTTCAACCCACGCCGGCCTGTCAAAAAACAAAAATAAAAGAAAAAAAACTCACCGATTTAGCTCGGCATCAAGGAGACAGCGTGTATCACCGTAGCTGCCACGATTGCAGGCTGTGCCGCCATTTGAGCGAAAGAGACGGCCGGCGTCACCCAACTCGGCAGCGGAGATGCCATCGATGCCAATACAGGTGGTGCCACCAGCAGCGGCACCAGATCCACCGCCACCACCGCCCCCACCGCCACGACCACCACGAGCCGCACCGACAAAGGAACGTTTGTAATAGCTGTGCTCCACTGGTCGATAGCCCGATGACGTCTGCAGAAACATTTTGTCGATGTGCGCGGGCGTATCGTCCGTGGGCGAGACGACCGGAGTGAATGGATTATAGATCTCCTCGCCCTCAGCAGGCGCAATGTCATCCGCCAGTTCCTTCAATATGGATGATAGACCGCCAGCTGAGTAAAGTTTGCCTGAAAAAAGGGAGAGGAAAATATGAGAAGGAGTCAGTTGGTTGGAATGAGAGATGTCAATGCGCAGAATCGTAAAAAGCTTTTTTGCTCAATGGAATACAAATTGCACTTGGGGAATGGGAATAAGGATTGGGAGCTGGTACGGTTGCTGCTGTGGCTGTTGCTGCTGCTGTTACACTTACTGATGAGCTGACCCCGCTTGTCACGCTGCGATTTCGTTTTGCGATGCACACGTCGCTCCTCTAAGCTCTGATCGATTTCCAGCTCACCCGACAGCGATGCATCATGCATATCGGAGCACTGTTTCAGGTAACGCATCAGCGTCTCATTTGCCTGACGCACCTCCATCTCGCCGGCAGCGATTAGCTTCCTTTCGCGCCGCCTGCGCGACTCCGACTTGCTGCGCTTCCGACGCGGACTCTTGTCGAAGCTGTTCCTCGAGCGCAACGAACGCTGGGCGGGACTCGCCTGCGGATCGGACAGTGATTGCTGTTTGCGTGAGGCACCACCACCACCACCACTAGTGCTGGCACTGGCCGCACCCAAGCTCTGTGCCGAGGGCTGCGGCGAGCTCTGCTTTAGCTCGCGATCGATGTAGCCCAGGATGCCGCGATGGAAGGACGAGTCCACCTCCAGCGAACGCAACGCCGGCGACTGTGGCGAATGTGTGCGCCTCGATCGATGTCCGTGCGTTGCAGGCAACTGGCGCAGTGTCTCGCGCAGACTCATAGCATCTCCCGAGGAGTTGCGGCTGCCATCGCTTTGCTTGGTTGGCTGCGTGGGGGATTCGAGGCGTGTGGTTGCCACCTCTGCCGCTGGATCATCGGCACCCAGAGAGGCACTCTTCTCCAGTGTATCCTGCGTAGGCGGTGCATGGCCGTTGACCAGCACCACCGTCTGCTGTGACGTCTGACTGGGTGAACCGACCATCTCAATGCTGTCCGCTGAACTTTGTGCACTGATGCGACCCGCTGCTCCCGATGTGGTTGTTATTGTTGTTGTTGTGGATGCTGTATCATTGTTGAGGGCGGCGGCACAGCTCTCGAGTGTTTCGAGGACAGCCGTTGGCTCCTCGTCAAGATCGGGTGGCGTTGCTGCCGCTGCGGCGGCTTCACGTTCCAAACGACGCTGACGTGCCTCGGTGCGACGTTGTCGCTGATGCTGACGATGCACCTTGGGCTGAGTGGCCTCCATATTTGCTGGCTGTCAATCCTATTAGTCTAGGCTGTTGCTGTTGCAGTTGATTTTCTTGTTGCTGTTGTTGTTGTTTTTGTCGTTCTTGCAACGTGTGCTTTTGTGGTATCAACTACTGTGTATGCCTTCATAACAGGTGGATTATTATCCCAGGCAGACTGTGTTTGAACTTTCGAGCAATCAAGTTTTGGTGAAGCTGCAGCTTAGCTTTTCGCTTTGACCCAAATAATTATGCACTTCGCAGTAGCTCAAATTGTCGCACTTGCTGCAGCTACACGCAAACACGCATACAAATACACACACGGATACAAACACACACACAGGCAATACTTGAGCTCAGCTGCTGCTATTTGTGCGCTATTTCAAGGCTTTGCTTTGTCGAATTTTATTAAAAAACACCACTTCTTTTGAAAACAATTTTATGCTTTTAAACTATGTTTTTCTCAACGACCAAGTGGCCAAAATTCACTTATAGCACATAGAAATTATATGTTGTTAACAGCCATGAAGGTCGCCCGTTTTGTGCTTGGGAACGTGTGTGTTTTGCTCGCGTTCGCGGCTGCTAAGCGACTGATTTGGCCTGGACGAGACAGCTATGTAAAATGGCCTAAAACATGCTGAACTCAACTGACGCTTGTGTCTTGCACCTCGCCTCGCCTGGTTGGCCTGCCTGGCATTTCGGTGGTTGCTTGTGTTGTTGTTTGTGTCCTGCTTCCTGAAACGTACTATCGAGCACAACGAGCAAAAGCTTTCCACAATGACGTCAGTAGCAGTGCGTGTTGAGCATTAACGCCCACAAGTCTCCATCGCGTGTGTGTATGTGTGTGTGTGTGCTGGCATTATTGACAATTTCTATTTTTAGGCAGACGCCAGCTTACGCTATGACGGGGATTTTTGTTTTTAGCAGCACCTTGCCCCAAAAAAATATTATCAGCTGCTTTCGCTCGGGCTACACTGAGAAAAACTCGCAAAAGACTGCACAATATTACTCTGTTTATGTTATTTTAGCTAATGTTTCTATGGCTTAGCAAAAGCTTTATAAGCCTTAATTTAATTTATTATATTTCATATTAAATATTTGCAAATATCGGATGAGTTGCAACAACCGCAGTCATTTGTTGCCCCATCCCCAGGTTTCAATATAAAGCAGCTGTCGTATTTTTTGCGACATTTTGCACACCCACACACCTATCCAGCCTCCCTCTCTCTCTCTCTCTCTCTCTCTCTCTTTCTCGCTCTCTCTCTCTCTCTCTTTCTCTTGCGCTTTAGTTGCGTTTATCGTCTCTCCGGAATCGATAAATGCGTGGTAATGTCTCAGCTTGGTGCAAGCTACTGCGCAGCTTTCAGCCTGTACATCATGTTTATGACGTCAATCGAAAAAAGCTCAGCACAAACCAAAACAACAACGCAACTGAAGCACAAAAGCCGGCAAAAGCTTTTTTTGCCCAGCGCTGGCTGCCATTTTGAAGGCGTCAGCCAAATTTCATTATCGTAAAGCATTGGCAGAGGCAGAGGCGTCGTCTGGCTGCAGCAGACACCAACACACCAGGCAAATGCAAAAGCAGCGGCCAAAGCAGCGTGCTTAGCTTACAAAAAAAAAGAAACAAAAAAAAAAGAATAGCCCCCGAAATGCCAAAAGGCGTTGGGCAATTGAACTGCTCAACCTCTCTCTATCTCTCTCTCTCGCTCTCTCTCTTTCTGCCTCGTATTTGGTCTCCCTCTCTATCTGTCTCGCTCTCTGTCACTCCCAGGCAAGTTACCGACATTGAGGACACGTCACGACCGTGTCGTCACGGCTTGACGTCAGTACGCCACATTTGCCACAAACAAAAATAATATACAAAAAAAATGAGCTGCCAAGCAAGAAGCTAACATTCCGTTAGCTAAGGCTTCACCCAAAATGTCAAACAAACTCAAACGCAGAAGCTGTTTATTCAATAGGATTACAGATTACGCAAATATCATGTGTCATTAAATCTGCAGAAAGAGACTGTTTTATGCAAGAGCAGCATAATTATTCATAATTTATGCTTAGGCTCGTATATTACTTAAATATATATTTTCTCGTTCTCTTTTTAAGACAAATTATTTCTGTTCACAGATTACCATTCATAATTTGAATGTAAAATTTTAAATGTCTAAATAAATAACGCCAGTAAATTAAATGAAATTAAATCGAGCGTTCATATTTTATTTAGAAGAATAAATTAAGAATATTGAATGAAAATACCTGGAAATTTCAGTTTAAGTTGGAACTAAAAGGAACTCTTCAAACAGGGTTCCTAAAATCTTCCCCAGTCAAACAAGGAAAGGCTTTGCAAACGATGACAATCCTGCCACTAACCCGTTGCCATGGCCAACTGTTCAGTTGTTTATTCAATACAACTCCAGCTCCAAGGCACAACCGGTTGTAGTTGAAATAATTAAACTGCGCATTATTCGACCACATATAGAAGAGAGTATAAAATGCCTTTGCTTGAAGCGCCTGCCGAGTACTCGGAGTCCTCGCCGGAGCACTCACTCCAGCCAGATATACCGCTGTTCCTGGCACCACTGCCAGGACCTGCTGCACTTGCACAACTACGTCCTCTGCCAGCAGAGGTGCGACAACACCAACAGCAGCAGCAGCTGCTGCAACAAAACCAGCAGAATCGTCGTATCCTGGGTCGCAGAAACTCTTACGATCGGGATGTGCCCATTGCCGAGGAGACGGAACACTTTCCGGCATTTGTGCACCTGCTACCAGTCGTGCTGCCGCCACAGGTGCCGGAGCCAACGCTCGATGAGCTGCTGGTAAGTGTGCTGCTGGTGACTATGAAATCTAACCTGATCTCCAACATATATACGATATAGCGTCGAGTGACACAGCGCACAGATCTGGAGCAGGTGGAGACGGTGCGTCTGCGTGTGATTTCATATTCGGTGAGCCTGTCGAGGCTTTCGCTATTTCTGCCGCGACTGCAGCAGCTGGATCTCAGTGGCAGTGTGCTCAGCTCTCTGCGAGATCTGGGCTATGGCCTAATGCAGTTGACCCATCTAAACATCAGCAATTGTGGATTGAATAGTTTCGATGGCACTAGTGGCCTGCCCGCCATACGGGTGCTCATTGCGGACGGGAATATGATACAGCGTGTGGGTCCACTGACGGAGCTGAGTCAGCTCCAAGTGCTGCAGGCGCGCAATAATCGCATCAGTGAGCTGGGATTGCTTTCGTTTCTGGGACTGTGCCCGGAGCTGATGCAAGTGGAACTCGATGGTAATCCCGTCTGCCGTTTGCCTCTCTATCGAGATATGCTGCGTCGCAGTGTGGCGACTCTCCAAATACTGGATGGTCAGCCAATGGATGAGGAAAGCGGCGAAGTGCAACAAGTGGACTCACACAGTTCCCAGTCCAGTGATGAGTCCGAGTCAGCTGCTTCACGACCAGCAACAGCACCACATAATAACAACAACAGCAATAATGGCATCAATATTCCTCGTCCTGCATCTGCTTTGGTCTCACTGGATTCACGTCAGAGCTCCACTCCCCCATCCATAACCTCAACCCCGGTTGCTGGTTCAGTTTTGGGTCTGGTGCGCCAGCGACGACGACGCAGTGGACATGCTTGGGTCAGCTCGTCAAGCGGCTCATCCGCCAGCTCCTCGGCGGGCTCAACGCGAGCGCCGTCGATTAGCTCTTGCTCCTCACACAGCAGCCTGGATATGCACTCTTCATCCTACGCCTTCAATGTAAGGGATTAAATCTCAACAGAAATGAGTATTGCTCACAACACAGTTACAATTTTATTGTGATTAATCTAATAATAAAGTTCAATTTATACTTTGATCACTTATTAATAAAATTCAAAGAAACTTTGATGATATAGCTTGACATATATATATATATATATATATATATATATACCAGGACGATCTTTCTTTTGTTTTCTGTAACACTTTTCATTAAGTATCATTAAATGACTTTACATCTTAACAACAAATTGAGCTCTGACATATTCTTTAAATTATTGACACCATAAAATCATCAAAGTTTGTTTTAATATTTAAATTATATGAGGCGTGCTTAAAATTATGAAAGATTTGAATTAGTTAAACTATATCGAATATAAGCCTCAAAATGAATATATTACGAATACTTTTTAAGTACACCTCGTATTTGTATTTAAACTCCGAGAGTTTGTTGTTAAACTACACCAGATCATTGCCTACGTCCATCGCATTTGTGAATAAAATGTGCATTAAATTGTGTATATAGAATAAATATAATATAATATAATATATAGAATATATAATTTATAGAATATCAATATGTTGCCTATTCCGTATAAGTGTACTGAAACAAGGCAGCCGAGGGTGATCTGACGGGCACCAATTGACTTTGGCCATTCGAATTGCGAAAGACAATATAGTCTCGACCGTTGATCAGGCGACGCACTCCAGTTCCTTGTTGCCCATTGCCACCGAGGACTAAACCATGTCGTTTGCCATAACGCAGCTGCTGCTGCTCCCCTCCGCCATGATAATTGAAGATGCTCTGATATGGTGGCGGCGGCGTCACATTCTCAACATGTGTGGATTTACCCAGCAACTGTTTGTCCCCACCACTTTGGAAGTGCCGCAAGCCGCGCTGCCAACGCGATGGCTGCACTGATTGGCCATTGGGTGTGCGTCCGATTCCATGGCGGGCCCACTTGTTGGACTCGCGGCGTCCGTTTATGTAGCGGAATAGCACCTCTGTGGTGAAGACGGCCAGGGCGGTGGCAAAGCCGGTCAGCATTATGTAATAGGTCATCATTAGGTCTCCGTTGCGTAGCTGCCTCTCGGTGCTGCCCAGATCCTGTGGACAGATCTCAGCGCTCGGCAATTCCCTCGCTGACAAATGCTTGATAATGCCCGACTCAACCAAATTGAGTAGTCTGCCAATTGAAAACGGTAAATACATATTACTTTCAATGTAAGCAACTTACTCCGGATCGAAGAGCTCGCTGAGATTGGTGCCAATGGGATAGGCGAAAGTTCTCTTCTTTCTTAGAAACGGTTCCTTGGCCATGGCAAAGGGACAGTGTATCTTCTCATCGTCGGAGCTGACTGACTTGCGGAACAAGTAATCCCTGTACAACATTATACTAATCGCCGGACGATCTCGCACGAACACATAACCATTCCGTTCCACATAGTTCTGCAGATTATAACTATCATTCGATGCATCCGTGAATACAGCATAGTTGTTTTGAATCATGCGATTGAGCATAGACAGCGATTCGTTGGCCTGCGTGAAGGGAAGTGGAAAACAGTTATCTTTTATATATCTTTTGGGAAAAAGAAATTGGAAACTTACCGTTCGCATGGCATATTCGACTCCACCGCCTCGCATGGAAACAAAATGTTTGTTTTTGGTGAGAATATCGTTGACCGTATTGTAAGGCAAAGTGAACTTTGAGAGGGTTAGAAATGCGGTTAAATTTGCGGTATAAAACGATGTTAAAATGGTGATAAAAATCCACCAGGTCGCAAAGAGCAAGCGTGTCGAGTCTGCAATTGAATTTAGTATATATTTGCACACGATTAGCATACATTTTTTAAATGAATTGACAAACACGGCGATTGCATGTCCTCCGAACCGAGAATCGGGCTGAACTCGCAGTGCAGGTTAAATTGCCGATGCTTATCGGTGCATTAGAGTTAATTGATATATAAAGTTCACCTGCGATGGGGGAGAGGGTGCTGCCCTGCTTCATGAGCGCACCGTAGACGAACCAGGCGCAGTGGCCTAGCGAATAGGGTTGTTGGACTGCATCACCCGTCAAACGATTGCGTATAATGATCAGCATATAGATGATTGGTCCGACGGCCAGCAGTGAAACGAAGATGAGTATCCACACCCAAAACTCGAATGGTGCCAGTAAACCAGAGCCACCGGCAGATTCGCGTGGCCGTCTCATGACCATAATCCATTCACCCTCATCCAGAATAGTCGACGAGTAGTAGATAAAGGTGCGCTGCTCCGAGAGCAAGGGTATAAATGCCGCAGCCAAATCCACTTGCTATTCATTATAAAATTGTGTATGATAAATAATAATATGAGAACTACTATAAACTCAGATTTTTGAAATTATAGACATTTAAAAAATATGTAAAAATCATTTCTTCAACAAAGAAACTCTGTAAGTCTTGAATATTAATTCTATATTAATTCGGAAAATACCCTGGAATAATTTTAATTTGTAGTTAATTGAACCTTATAATTTTGGAAATTTGGAAGAACTACAATCCTAGCTTTCATGCAGTATATCCAGTATGTCCACTCACACTATTGTTGACCATTTCAATGAGACTGCGATCCAAATCCAGTGTGGAACCGATAATGTTATCCTGTGGCACAACCACCTCGTAAGTGAAATTGAATTTCTCCTGCAGAAAGTCAATGACCTGAAATGAGACTCCTCGTCCGATGCGAGTGCCGTTCTCCAGTATTTCCGTGTAGCTCAATGGGTAATCCTCTAGGGTGGCAATGCGCAGATGTTGGCCATTCACCCACTGTTTCATATTGCGCAGTTTTTCCCTCTTGTTGCGCAAAGACTCCGTCACAACGGGTGCATCCTCAACCTGGCCAGCATTTGCGACCTCCACTTCAATGGGCATTTCGGTGATCGCACTGCCATCCTCATTCAACAGTATTAGGCCCTCGGGCAGAGTATCGTTCATTGGGGGACAGGCTAAGCAGAGTGCAGCAGCCACAAGGAGCTCAATTCCAGTGGCCATTTTAGCTGCTCGACTAGTAACTCACTTGTGGCTTTTTGCGCTTTCGCATACTGGTTTCCAAAGTACAGTTGGTTTTTTTTTTTCTTATTTGACTGACTCTCGATTTCACAACCGAACCGTTATCCACAGAGCTCCGAGCGTTACTAAACCCACAATTTCCAACCCGTGAACCGTACTGAAGGTAGATATTTATATGAATATGTCAATATGGCCCACATATACTTTACTCACTGCAAACACAATTAACAATAATGACAAGTGCAAACATGAAAGGACGCAAGCGCCCAAAACCCAGTTGCACCCACTCCTCATCCCCAAGCCCAATGCAGATTGTAAGCCCTGATTAGCTACCATATTTTTGTGGCCGGACTATTCTGTTGGGTATACAATATAAAAACCGGGCTAATAAACCGACGCGACTGACGACTAAGAAAACACAAATATAGTTCAAGTCCACTCATGTAAATGATTGTCTAAGGGGTAACAAAAGATTGTCCAACATGCCCAGGCTCAAGGACACCATGTACGGGTATCCTGTGGGTCAAGTTTACGCTATATGTGATTATCTACTAACCAACTTTATGACCTAATAAGCTACAATTACAGGCTATTTCAAAGCAGAATAAATCGTTATTAGGTAAATAACGTGTCAAACAAATTTTAATTAATTGTAAATCAATTTTTCCGGATTTACTGCTTAGGCACTGTTAGCTCCACGATCTCTCCTTCTCTCTCTCTCTCTCTCTCTCTCTCTCTCTCTCTCTCTTCTCTCTCTCTCTCTCTTTCTCCATCTGTGTTTATCTTATATTTCTCACTCTAACACTTAATTGTTTTAATAATATTCACATTTGATTTATTATATTTATTGTAATTAGCACTAGTTAATAAATATTCTAAGTATTTACATGAAATATACACAGTTCTCGAAAGATTCGGATTCTTCAATCGTAACGTCTGCTGCTCTCCAGCACCTCGCTGCTCGAACCACTTGCTAGGCTATTTAGATTACACTTGCAATCCTCGCCATCGACTCGTCCCTTGCCAGAGGTTAAGATGCGAACGCCTTCGGCAAATTTTGGGAATCCGGACATGGTTTCCTTCAGTGTGGTCATCATGACCGGCAGATACATGAAGAAGTCCTTAAAATGACCCACAACCGTATGATAGTCCACAGGTCGACCACTTGCCCCACCCCCTGCCGAGCCCTGATAGTTGCCATCAATGTCATTGTCATGAGATCCAAAAGGCAAGGCACAACAAAAATGCACAACTGCAAAAATTGTAAACTAATTATTACCTTGGATGGATTACATAACTGAGACTTACCCAACAATGTAACAATTGCGACTGCTTGAATCTGAATCTGAATTTGCCTGCAGTCTGCCATGATTCTGTGTCAACACTTTTTGTGGAAATGCTCAGCTCTTGCCTTTGGGCTCGAGAATTTATAACATTTGCAGTGATTGCTTGGTAAGCACAATTATTATTATTATGCATTTCGTCTGTTTTATTGTTCGCTTTTCACTTTCGTGCTGAATAGGCGAGAAAAACATGAAACTCTTGGCGAAATTTGATTTTCAATGTTACCGCCAAAGACCTTTACATCAAAAATGTTGAGAAGAGGAATAAATGTTATTATCAAAAGTGTCAGAGTTCATAACAAAGAACAACTCTCTCTTAAGTTTAGTAGTTATAATCATAAAAATAAGTTAAATCTACTCTAAATTTAGAACATAGATTTGATGACCGCTACAGAAGTAATCTGATCTATTTATCAAATTTAAAATAGTTTTAACTTAATAAAAAACAATGGCAATAAAATGTTTACTAATTGTTTCTCTGAAATATATCCATTCAAAGAAAGTTTTCATTAAATTTCATGGAGGTAATAAATTAAACAGTCTCCAAAGTTAAACAAATATTAAACAAATTATTGCCTAATTAAATGTTTTATTATAATGCAAATTTTTTTTATTTTATTTTAACATCTTATAAAATTTTAATGCTTAAAATGTCGCTTTTAACAAAAATCAAATCATCGCTTGGCTCCATCTGTCGGACGTTTGCTGAACTGTGTGCAAATAATGTATACAAAAAATATTTACGTAGGTACACACTGACAGCAATGTCTTAGTTACACTTATTACCAGTAGATGGAGTTAGCATTGCGACTTTTTATTTTTGTACATTTCATTTTTAAAACTTAAAATTGTATATTAATAATGTTGAGAATGGCAAATTTGATTCCACAAATATTACGAATAATAAAACCTTGTGATTGATTTTTTAAATTGACGACTACTTTAAGAGTGAGTTCTAAAATAAAAATTTTACTAATATACTATTTAAAGCAAATTTTTTTTTTTTCATACAATTATTGCAATCTCAAATTCCCAATTTGTCATAAAATAAGATTAATTATATCCATGGAGCTGAATCTTAATTAATATGGGCAATTAGTAGTTAGAACCCGCTATACAAGTTAATTTTACGCAAGCTAAAAATCCACAATCCGCAAAAACGTTTTTACAAGATAAATATTTGATTTCATCGATATATAAGAATAGACTTGCGACTTTGATATTGACGTAAATGTCAAGAACTTAAAAGCTCGCTGACCGTACGCAAAAATTAAATAATAATAATTAAAACCTGACATAGTGTAAATTATATTCGCAGCGTACCCAGGCCATTAATATGTGCCATAAAACAGTTTTCAATATGATTCTGATATCTCGGTCAGGCAATCTTTTAGTTTTAGTTGCAGTCAAGTTCAAAGTCAAGCGTAAGCTTAACCTTAACATTGACCGAGTAAATGGGCAGGTTTATACATGAATGTGTATATGTGTATATTTATTACTGGGGGGCCGATCCAACGTTTTATAATGTGCTGCAATCAGCGCTGAAAACAGTTCGTAATTGATGTTATTATTTCATTTACCTTTTGGCACTTGCATGCGAAACCGTTGAGGGAAGATGAACGGGGGAGGTCAAAATCCGATTAGTCATATGAACACGTTTCGAATACAAATCGCACGAAAATTATATTTATGTCACGACAACGTCTACTTATTCAAATTAGCCATGAATATGAGCTGACTTTTCGTTGATGCTGTTTACGTGAGCATTTGTAACAAGTTTTATTACCACACAAGTGGGTAAAAAGAAATTCACACGATAATTTTACTATGTACAAAGGTTGATCCAGGCGACCCGTTACAAAATCTGGCTGTGACTCTGCTTAAATATTTATTCTGTTAATTATCTGCTAAATGGAAAATATTAAATATGTTTTATAATTGAGGGAATCATTCCATTTCTCGTTTTGTGTGAAAGGTTTTTAATTTGAGGCATTTATTTTAAAATGTTATTTAGTCATAATAAGTTGCATATTTTCCAAGTAAGTTCCTATGAAATGCTTATCTTAATTTACATTACAATTCAAAGTAGAGCTAAGGGAATATGCATATATATATATGTATATGGATGTATATACATATATATTTATTTATGTCAAATAAATTGATAAAGTGTGTAAACTTATTGGCTAATTAATATGGGACAGATGTAACTAGAGGCGATTCCAATCGTATGTTAACACGCGCATTCCATTTAAGACAATCGATATGGAAATGCGCCGGCAAGTAAAATAACCAAGTAAAATCAACACGCGATTCTATGGGGTCCCATAAGTTTTGCGGGCTTTGTTTGACTGACTGATTAGATATTGAGTCGTGAAATATTTCTAATACCGAAGCGTATATTATTATCAAAGCGTAAATGAATACTATAAACATAGGGGCGAGACTTAGAAGCACACACATACATATCACAGGGTGTTTGGATGGATGAAAGGCAGTTGGTTTTTCTGTCTTCGACTAGATGACAAAATCGTCGCGTATATTCTCTCTGGTCATGAAGAACGGACGCTCCGCGGTGGGGCAGTTGAACTTCTCAAATAGGTGACTGTTGAAGCCGCTTTTCTCGCCCGGCATCTCCAGCATATTGTTCCAAATGGCATTCGCTGCCGACGCGTGTCCACGCTGACTAAGGTGGAAGCAATCCTCCGAGAAGAATCTCGTATCCGTTTTGCCGGAACGTGTGCGCGGAAAGTCATCGAACTGAGAAAACGGCTGCGCATTGATCGTAAAGGTCTGAAAGAAAAGCAAGCTTATCAATCAGATTCGATGAAAATATCTTTTTGAGTCCACACCTCTGTATTGAACTCTGTTCTGTTAACAATCTCATAGTCCTGAGCTATCCAACGTTTCATTATTGTCTCGTAGTAATCCAAATGCTGCTTATTCTTGCCTATCAAGCAGGGACACTCAAAGCTCAGGGTTCTCTGGCAAATTGACGACAAGCCAGAGAGTTTGGTTAGGAAACGAAGATTGGGTGCGGGCACCACATTAAGCAGCAGACGAGGCACATTATCCCTAAGATAACGATAGGTCTTCAGCATGTTCTGCTTATGCCACGTGACAGTCAACTCTGGCTGTGGATAGTAACAGATATCGGTGCAGAAATCATTATTACCAATGAACATTGTGATCAGCTTCCAGTCGTGCGTCATATTCACATTGGGATCACGCTGCATGCGCTTCACCAGCACCTTCGCCATATACGGCATATCCCGTGACATGGCAGCCAGTTCCGCAACGTTAAAACGCGAGGAGCGGTCTGTGGACAGGCCATCCTTGAGCGAAAAACCATATAGATTTGGATTGAACTCTTTGAGTATGTTTGGCAGTGTTAGATACTTTCGCCAATTGTCCTGTCCCCCAATGGACCAGACGACGCCGCGATTCTCAACAGTGACATGGCCAAGATTGGTGGCAAATGCACCATTGCCCGCTGTCAGTGAATCACCCATGGCACCAATGATATCAATGTCACCCGGCCTCAATCGATGCACACTCATCGGACGCTCGTCGCTGCGTCGTCCTGGTCCATGTTCCGCATCACAGAATTCCAGCAAGGCACGCGTACGTGGATTCGATTTTTGTGTTTTCTATGGAAAAGAATAGCTTGAGAGTTTAATATGGAAGGCGATTGTTAATTGTGCAGCTGGTTGAGACCTACGCCTGCATTGCGTACGCGTTGCACGTTTGCCACATCATCGCCGGAGCGACCGGTGAAGGCCAGGCCCAGCAGACGCAGCGGTCGATACATATTCCTTAATGCCTCATCCAATGACGTGCGCTGTGACGTCACAGGTCCAATCATCAGCCCCATCAGCAACAGAAGTAGCAACAGTAAAAATGACACTTGCCTTAATGACGTCTCACCCATCTTGTTTCACAACTAAAACAAAAGAAATAAATATGTTAAGATCTATGTCTGAGACGAGAGTTTTTAATGAGCTCGCATCATTCTTTGTTGTTATACCCTGAACCCATTAAAAATGGGTAAAAAGGGTTTACTGGTTTTGCCAGGCGCAGATCAAGTTTGCGTTATTTTATCGTTATAGTCAAAAATATATTATCATATATCATTTTCTGAATGCATAAATATGCGAGCGCATGTGTGAGAAAGAGATGGCATGATAATTGACGAAAGCGTCAAATTTCTTTTGTGTGTATTCTGCAGAGCCCCGCTACCAAAGATTGCGTGTTTCACGTATTTGTCGGCAGAGGGCGCTTGCAGAGCTGCTCGCATTTTAGTGCAAATTTGCCAATAATAATATAATATATTTAATAACTGGGTTCAGGGTATATCGTAGTCAAGTTCACTCGACTACAGCACTCTTACTTGTTTTTGTTTTGGTTTTTGTTCGTTGTTGGTGACGTCCTCGACACTGAACCAGTTCTCCAAAGATGTTTCGTTACGACGCTTGGTTAGTTTATTCACCTTTTGCGATCGCTTGCTTTGATTTGTTTTCTACTCAGTCAGGTTCGTCTGGGCCAATGTATTTAGCATAAGCGAATCTGACAAATTTATGTTAATTTTATTTGTTAGAGGAAAAAAATAAACATTCCGCATAAATGATAAGTAATTTTAGCAACTGGCAAAAACAGTTTGAGATGTATATTTTCATTCTCCAATTAGTTTGCCGTTGGGATATTGATAAATAAACACATAAATCATAAATAAGTGTTGACATTGAAACGACACAAATTTATGCATAGAATTAGGTTTTCTAGAACCTTTTCTGAGCTGACTAATTAATGACAACACATGCACTTCAATTACATTCTTAAAACACTATCTAAAATCACATAACTCTGTCACAAGCTTATTATGCAAACACTGTATTTAAAATCACAAAAACTGTTCCTATGTGATAATATGGCAAAAGTCTGCAGACTTTATGTTTGGCGGAAGTCTCAAAATAGTGAACTGAATAAGCGTGCTAAATCCAGTTGTGATCGAGAATCAAATTGATTTTTGTTTCCTTTTCGCATAAAGCATTTTCAAACAAAAGACTTAGGAAACGAACGCGTCAAATCAAAAGCAGATGCAATCGGAACAGATGAAATTGATTGAACTTAATTAGCTTTGATGGCGGAACTGAATTACCTTTTGATACCCGTTTTTAAAAGAACACTTTGAATGTAGTTTAATGAATAAGGATTAATCAAGCAATAGCTGCAGAGAAGTTATTAATTTGTAGCCGGTAAATCTTGCAATTTAAAGAATATAAACTGCACAATTACTTTAAAATCCGCGCACAAATATTATATTATTTATTGTATATGTATATATTTGCAATATATTGAGAGCCCCAGAAGGCAGTGCGACCGCCTTCGTCGATCGCATAGAATCAACTGCTCGCTAGAATTTCTGATTATGTTGATTTTATATGGATAGCCTCCGGACAGCGTAGTACGCATAGAATAAAATGGTCAACAACTAAGATAAAAATCGTACGAGTATATGAAACACGTAAAAAGAACAAAATACAATACGAGTCAAGTCCGAAATTGTGCAACGCAGCGTGCTCGACTTTAACATATCCTATAAAGTTCTTACAAGCATAGATATATGAAAACGTAATTGTTAAATAAATTAAAGTAGTGTTAGGCTAACAGAGCGTAAGAAGTCTTATAGTTTAGTGAATTATTTTTAAATATGTATCTGTCTTTAATGAAGTATAGTTAGCTAAGCCATAAGATTTTAAGAATTTAATAAACCTATGAAATTCAAAGAAAGCTTAATTATTAAAAATGTCATTGATGTGCCACACAAATTTTTAATTTATAGTGAAAAAACCAAGATTCTGTAAGTTACAGAAATAGTTCGTAAAGCATTCGTAAAATCAATCTCAACTTTTGCTTACTTAAATACGTATATAAATATTCATTGTATGCCGCGCCTCCAATTCAACTATACCCCATTCGGCATTTGAGCACGTGGTGTATCGCATCAAAATTGGCTATCTACGATTCACAGACTCACACACAATCGTACACATTCACACACAAAGACACCCAAACACACACAAGCATACATAAGCGTGCAAGAGCCGGCTGAAGCGTCGTCTGAGTAGCGTAAAATCAGAAATTCACTTTCGTTGAGCTGTTAAAAATAGTTTGGAGCCAAGAACAACGGCGTTCCACTTGCCAGACGTGCTTATTGCTGTGCTGTTCCAAAAACAGACAATTGCTGAGAAGCGGATTTCAAGTCATGACCAGACTGAAAATGGGCAAAGAGGCTCGCTTTAAGTTGCCGCTTTGGACAAAATGGAACGAAACCTACAAATCATCGAATGATTGGGAGGATCCACCTCAGTTCAATTTAAAAATTAAGAGTGGCAGGTTAACGCCGGTCTGGAGATAAATTTAGCTCCTAAAATCCGTACACACGCGTTGTACGTGATAAAAATAGAGACAGATAATTTGCGGGAGTCACAGACGCACATAATTTACAGTCGCTAATTGACTGCTGCTGATTTTATCACTAGGGATATTAAACTCAAAAAGTTAACATACTGCACATACTTTTGGACCAGGTACAAGTTCCACCTGGACTACCTGGACAAAGAACACATAAACACATTCAAAAAGTAAAGGCTGTGATTTTTAAAAACCTATACTAGTCATATGCCAATCTTGAATTCTCTAACCTGCACTTGAAGATTTTGCACATATGTATGTACATAATATCATTGTTAGGTACCCTCGATATGATCTACGCTTCCACTTCACTTCCTCTACAAGCAATCCAGTGCTCAAATTGGATAACCTTGTCTTAACATAAAATAATAATAATACAACAAAAAAATAAAAATAACGGCATAAAGCAATTAAAGCAAAACAGCGAAGAAGCAACAACTTGTTTTAAATTAACAACACCAGAAACAAGAAGGAATCGTTTAAAACGACAGCAAAACACTTTGAGGCAGCTTCTTGTTTTGCAACCCGGCTTGTAAGTGAAACGAATCAAAACGAAACTGATGACATACGCTAAGTACTTTTAAATAATGTAAGAAATTTAGTGAAGAGTGAAAATCAATTATTTTGATTATGTGCTTTAAGCAGCCCCAGACTTTAATGCTAGTGCAGAAGAAGGAGAAACCCAAAGACATATTATTATCTTTTCAACATTACAATTACATTAAGGACAATTTATATATTTCCTAAGCAAGCTCCAACTATCTTAAATTAAGTAAATTAACAAATTCTCGAAATTATATAAAAACTAAATTCTTATTCATAGTTCCAGAATCTTCATCAGCTTAAATACTGGTTGTAAGCAATATTCTACTTGCAGCTTGGGAGCTGTTGCTGTCATGTTTAAATTTCTTAGCCAGAAAGATTGTTTATTGTTCAATTGTGCTGATTATTATATAACTAAAACTTCTATTATATACAAGATAAGTAGACAGCTTTAAAGCATTCACAATTTGCCTAATTTTTTGCACAAACAATTTAGCAAGCTTTAATAGCTAATATCAACTATCGATAAGTCAATATCCGAACAAACGAAAAGCGTGTTAAAAATCTATTCTTTAACTCAGAATTATAGACGGGTTAATAAATATACATAATTCAGTTACATTGCTAAAGCCGTCAATATACATATTGTTATTAGTTAATATAATAAAGGAATATCGCTGATATTTTTAAATTTCTAATTTCTTATCGAAACATCGATACATCGATTTTTTATTCGTGATTCTCTCGTGATTTAAGCAAATGGGAGTTGTGTTGTTATCTTTTAATAAAAACCATAGCAATACAAAATACACACACATAATTCGAGTTGGTAAGTGCCGCAGCGGCACAGGAACCTGCTGCAGCAGCCACATCATCAGCAACGACGCAGTTACAAAGTGGAACGGAGAACAAAAGCAACAACAAAAACAACAACCCAACGCTGAAGCCGGCATCAGCAACAGCGATAACATTTACAAATTTATTGACCAGTTATTAAGAAAAAAAACCCAAAATGGGTGCTCTTAAGTACATGGGCTGGATAACCAGCTGCTCGGTGTTCACGGCCTTCATATCGATTATCTGGCAAGCATTTCTGTCGCTGCAGGCCCTAAACAAAACGACCGTCCTCCTAACCGGTCTCCTTGCCATCGAGGGTGGCCTCAAACGTTCCGCCACCACTCGTTCACCCAAAGTGGCTATTGGCTATGGCGCCTGCACAGATCTCCAGATCAATGCGACAGAGTTTCTGGACACCTACTACAAATTGCGTGAGCCGAAGATGAGCTCCGATTTTGCGTCGAACGATGTGAATAACGAGAATGAGCTGCTGCAATCATTTGCCTATTACTTCAAGAACGGCGCCGCAGCTGAGTAAGTGCATCCACTAGAAGATAATCCACATTCATAAATTCATAATCTTTCTTTTAGACGCGTAATCGCAAATGGCACGCTATTCAAGCAGTTGATTGCGAATGCCAAGATAATGGACAAGGAGCGCATACATTGGTATATGGGGGGCAATGCCCCATTAATGGCCGTGCGTTTTGTCATGGAGGGAGCGGATGTGCTGCTCGGCGCACACATGTCCAAAAAGTATACGACAGTTCTAATCAATAATTGATTATGGATAACCAATGATTTGTTTGTAGAATGCGTCCATTGCTGCCCAAGGAGATACGCCTGGCGGGCGATGAGATTGTCGAGGATGACATACACCTGATACTTGAGTATAAGGCAGGCGATAGATGGGGTCCATATGAGGCGCCGCGCGCCAATCGATATATACTGCACAACGATAAGAATAATCCGCATCTGAGGTCTGTGGAGCAGCTGACGGACGCACTAAAGCAATACCAACCACAATTACTGGTGGTCAGCGGTCTGCAAATGATGGACATGTTCAAGTTTACGCCGGGCGTACGTGAGGCGCGCCTGCATCAAGTGCAGATGCAGCTAACTAGCCAGCCAAGGGATACACTGCACCATTTCGAGTTTGCCAGCTATGTGGAGTTGCAGCTTCTGCAACAGCTGCGCCAGTTTGTCCTACCGTATGTGGACTCTCTGGGCATGAACGAACAGGAGTTGTCCAATCTGCGTCAAGTGCTGCAACATGGACGCACCACAATGGCCACCGACTGGAATCCACGCATAGCCCATACGCTGGACCAAATGCGACAGGTGTTCATCAATCTAATGGAGGATTATCATGCACATAAGCAGGCAGACACGCACCGGCGCAAGATCTCCAGAATACATGTGCATACGCTGGCATACCAGGCCATCCTCACCATAGCCGACTCCAAGTGGAAGAATACACGCGCTGCGGCAGCCAAGGCGGCGTTGACGGCTCATCGTTATGTCTGCAAATCGCAGTTTGTGAGTGGTGCCTATTTCATTAGCTTTGCTTTGTCCAGTTACTTAACTCCCTCCTAATTACAGATTAATCCAGAGGCTGTGCTGTTGGTTTTGGACGACAGCTTTGCCACATCCGCTCAAGAGCAGGCGCCACGTATGCGAATGAATGCTGCCAATCCAGTGCCCTGCTGGAAAGAGTATATACAATTTGGCAAGGATCTGCAACGGATCGAGGTGGAGATTTGTGTGGCACCAGTGCTGGTTTGTCGGGTGGCCAAGAAGACGGCGGGCGCTGGCGATAATATATCCGCTTCGGGACTGGTGGCCCAGCTCTGATTAATATTATAACTTCAAGCAATAACGATCGATGCCAACGAGCATGTTTGGGACAGGTGAAGACTGCTTAGTATTTACGAAACGTCAACGAAATGCAAAAGACTCGAATAGTAAAACCCTTGAATTGAATCCTCGACAACCACCACCCCCTTTCAAGAAACATTCCCTGTTGAATACTGTTTATAAACAGCAAATTATACTCAGCACCTTAGTGACCTTAGAAACGCGTTACCTTCACAACTACATGGATTACGGACCGGCCGGCGAATCCTTTTGCGGAGCAACGAACAACGATCGAGTTGGCTGATGGCCTTAGTACATATCTAGAAGAGTTTGCGGAGAAATTACTTATGGGATCGAAATCAAACATATTCAAAAATTCGGTTTCGTACTATGTATATCGAATCTCAGATATTTATGTATGACAACTTACTCATAATTATTTGCTGTGTTCAAAATTATTCCTGAGATGCATAGATATGCAGCATAGTCTAAGTTTAATGTATTAGTCATTAATTATTTCGGTATTGTATCGATGTCAACCATTCCTACTAACAATTTGTTTTGCGCACTTGGTTCTAAGCTAAAAAGGCAATACATGTGTACATGCATAATAAAATTCCTGTTGAATGCAAAACTAGATGTTATATATTCCCTTAATCACATTTTTAATTATAGAAGTTTAAACAAAGACCTACTTTCAAATATTCCATTTTGACGTAAAATTTATCGGCGCGGATAAGCATTTAAAACGATTTGGGCGATACTTTTGTAGTACAAATATCGATATGGCGATATTTCTGTTTCGAGAAGCTTCGCCACCATTCTCAGTCGACGCCGACGTCGTCGCTGCTTCAATTTCATTACGCTGAAAAAACGTGTCGGTCGCGGTCGAAAAACTGAACTGCGTTTGTAAATTCTTAAAATAATCGTAAAGCGTTTACACATATAACAAATTGGCAAAAACTGTGCGTAACTCTTCATACATACAATATGCATAATCCGAATTGTTATCAATGAAAAAGCGTTGCAAATTCCGTGGGCGTCGATTTGGGTCCCACAATCCACCAACAAATCCATAATTAATAATGCCAAAATACCCGAAATCGAAGGCAACTCTCAAATCAAATACCATTTGAAATAAATTTCATGCCTCTGTGTTGTGTGTGTATCTCAATTGCTGACTTTAGTAATAATTTTATATATTTTATCTTACAGTTGGTGGAAAAACAGAAAAGCAAAAAAAAAACCACACAGACGCCCATTGAAAGAAGCAAATCAAATCAGCAGATACTAGGCAACAACGTCGTCGTCGTCGTCTAACCAAATAATTAGTTAAACTAAATCAATCAAACGAAGAGAAGAAGAAAATATGTCTGTGATTGGCATCGATTTCGGTAACGAGGGCTGCTATGTGGCGGCGGCCAGGTCCGGCGGCATCGAGACTCTTGCCAATGACTACAGTCTGCGTGCAACCCCGTAAGTATTAAATTGACACATGATTATGATTATTGGTCTCTATGTGTGTTATATATTGGCAATCAATTAACAAACTCAATTTTTTAATCGAAATCGTACATAATCGTTGCTCCTCTCTCTGTTTGAGGTTATGTGCAAATGTAAGTCATGCCCAGTTGTGCTTGTGTGTGTATGCGTGCTCCAATAGGTGTGTGTATATGTATTAGGTGTGTGTGTGTATGCGCGCCTAGAAATTTCCAGTATTTTTTTTTTGTAGTTGTCACTGGTAACGCTTATAAAGAAAAAAAAAAACGAATTTACACATAAGTACATACAACATGTAATGTGCATCCATACGTTTCTATGTATGCATAAGTATACATGTATGTATGCAATTGTGCGCTGAGGCCTAAATTTGGTTGTTGATTGCGTGCTCCATAAAAGCATTGCAAATTAATGAGAATCAACTTTGAAATCTTGCATGTTCCATTTCCAATTTGACTTAGATTCTTGATTTATAAATGTAGACGGCGTGGGCGCTATTTCCACTTTTGCCAATATGTTTTTTTTTATCCTCTTTGAATTTGGCCAGTGTGCACACACACGTTCGCATGTAGTCGCATGCGTCATGCGGTCAGTCAGCAGTATGTAGCATCAATAAAGAAGAGAGCGCAAAGCAAGCAGCAGCTGTTGCGGCGAACCGAGTGGGGAACAAAAAAGTGCGAGACATAGAGAGAGAGAGCAAAAGCAGTGGTCAAAAATTAAGTCAAAGCCGGCTAAACACGCTGGAAAATTCACACACATGCACAAATACTCTTATACATATACGACCTTGTGTGCATACATATAAATGTATACATGCGCACACATACATATGTATGCTAGTTTGGTTCTGTTGCGGCAATTTTTTTTTTTTTTACCCATATTTGACGCTTTATATTTTTTGCACTTATAATTCTTAAAATTGTTAAGCGTGACAGAGAATGCATTTATAAATTATGTAATTTATTTTGAATTCATTGTCGCTCACAGCTCGTTTGTGGCCTTTGATGGGAAGAAGCGCATCATTGGCGTTGCCGCTAAGAACCAACAGGTGACAAACATGAAAAACACAGTCGGCGGCTTCAAGCGTTTACTTGGCCGCAAATTCAATGATCCACACGTACAACACGAACTCAAGAGCATTCCAGCGCGCGTGGAGGCGCGCAACGATGGCAGCATTGGCATTAAAGTCAACTATTTGCATGAGGATCAGCATTTTTCGCCTGAACAACTGACGGCCATGCTCTTCACCAAACTGAAGGAGACCTCGGCGGCCGCTATGCAAACGCAGGTGAATGACTGTGTCATCACCTGTCCTGTCTTTTTTACCAATGCGGAGCGTCGCGCCTTGCTGGATGCCGCACAAATCGCCGGACTCAATGTGCTGCGTCTGATGAATGAGACAACGGCGACGGCGCTGTCCTATGGTTTCTACAAGAACGATCTGTTGGAGGATAAGCCTCGCAATGTGATCTTTGTTGATTTTGGCCACTCTTCGCTGCAGGTCAGCGCCTGTGTGTTCACCCAGGGCAAGCTAAAGATGCTGGCCAGCAGCTGGGATCAGATCGGTGGACGGGACATAGATCTGGCGCTGGCCGAATACTTCACCAAGGAGTTTCTCGAACGCTACAAGATTAATGCCAAGACCAATGCACGCGCCAATGTACGTCTGCTAACTGAAATCGAGAAGCTGAAGAAGCAGATGTCTGCCAACAGCACCACGCTGCCACTAAACATTGAATGCTTCTTGGACGATGTCGATGTCAGCTCCTCAATGCAACGTGCCCAAATGGAGGAGCTCTGCGCTCCAATCTTTCAACGAGTGGAGCAAACCTTTAAGAGGCTGCTGCAAGAGTCTAAACTATCATTGGACGAAATACACTCGGTGGAAATTGTTGGCGGCAGCACTCGCATACCATCCATCAAGCAGCTTATTGAGCAGGTCAGTTGCAATTTTTGATTTGCTCAAATTCAAAGCTAATCACCAATTTGTCTGTTTTGATTGTAGGTCTTCAATAAGCCGGCGAGCACCACACTTAACCAGGATGAGGCTGTATCTCGCGGCGCAGCTCTTCAGTGCGCCATTATGTCGCCGGCTGTGCGTGTCCGTGAATTTGGAGTGACCGATATACAAAACTATGCCGTCAAAGTTCTCTGGGATGGCGATGGCCCCTCCTCAAATGGTGAGGTTGAAATCTTTCCGCAATTCCATGCGTCACCGTTCAGCCGTTTGGTGACAATTGCTCGCAAAGGACCCTTCAATGCGTCCATTGTGTATGGTCAGCAGGTGCCGTATCCGGATCAAACCATTGGCGTCTGGAAAATCAAGGATGTGAAGGCGACGGATCGTGGCGAGAGCCAGGACGTTAAACTGAAAGTGCGCATCAATCAGAACGGCATCGTATTGATTTCATCGGCCACACTTATCGATCGCAAGGAGCAAGAAGAGGCTGCCGTTGCTAGCGAACAGGCTGCTGCCGAGGAGAAGACTGCCGGCGATCAAGCGGCACCCAATGCTGGTGGCGAACAAATGGATGCCCAACCAGAGGTAAGTCTCCAATCTCCCATTCAATTATCATGTTGATCACCATTACCATCATCATCAGCATCTGTTGTTGCCTAGGCGCTGCTCTGTTTTCGCAGTTTTCTAACCCTTTCAAGTGTTTCACTTCTAACCACTCCACTCCACCCACTTCTCATCAAATCAATCGGTTTCTCTTATCTCACTGCTAACTTTCTCTCTCTTTATTTGCTGTTCAGCTAGCCCTTTGTTAGTCAACTTAGACAGGGAATGAAACCTCAGCTAAAACACATATTTTGATTATCAAGATAGGCAAATATAAGGGATTATAAGCAGAACATAATCTGAGTTTCAATTATTTGCATTTCACTAAAAGCTATTGCTATAAAGTATTCAGTATCATTAGTTATTTTTGTTTTTTAATTCGCACAAACAACTCCGAGCATTGGGGAGTATACTTGTTATATATCATTATCGCATGAACGTTTGCCTAATCATTGTTTCTAATATGCATTTTCAGCAATGTATTAGTTATCTTTTAATGCTATGCATATTTGACGCTCCCATTAAATGCTTTTTCTTTGATAATGAACGCGCTTTGGTTTCATTTCCCTTCTAGTGTTTTGTAGTAGTTGTTGCTCTTGTTGATTTATTTAATATTGTGCTATATTGTGCATTGCATTTGTACTTTTTAGATATAAATATTAATATATATATCTATATATGTATATATATACATATATGTATATATATATATATATATGCCAAATATATACATAAAACTACTATTACTACTATTACCCAAATATTGGATATTGTGCGCTCGCGTTTTGCTCTCTCTTAGGCATATTGTGAGAATGAGGATGATAATAATACATCAACAGCCTCATCACCTGGCGGACAAGGGTGGGCACAACGGGTCAAGGGCTGGTTTGGTTCGGTACGTTTTCAAATTTAAAGCAATTAAAATCTCTTTAAAATGCAATTATAATTTTTAAATATACAAAATGATAAATGTCACGAAATTGGAAATGTCGTTTGTGAAAATTCAAGCACAAAACTTTTGCGCTTTCTTTTCCCACCCAACAACCGATGGTAAAACGAATGATGAAGACCGCTCATAAGCCGCCTACCCTGTGTGCTCCTACATGAATATTGAAAAAGAAAAAAAGAAACTACAACAATTGAAATATGAAATTGCTTAAGCAAGTTGCCTAAAAAATAAAAAAAAGCAAACATTTTTGATTTATGCAAATATACATATATAATTCTTTATAATTTTTTTTATTATTTTGATAACCACAACAAAAACAACACGTTCTACAATGCGCCTTTAGTCCAGTGAATGCTACTCAAGAACAACTTGCATTTATATAACTTAGACACGAATCACAATCTCCCGCTCATATTGTAGGCTGTTACTTGAGCTGTTTTTCCTCTTCGCTTTGTTGTTGTTCCGCTTCGAGCTATTTCCTCTTTCTATTGGCTACAAAATTTGGAAAATTATGCCCAAGAGAGAACTGTTCAATTTTACTCCTTACTATTGTTCTCTATTGTAGGGCACCGACAAGACCAAGAAGAAGTCCACAAAGGCGGTTGAGCTGCCAATGGAGGTGGCCACGCATGGCTTCGATCAATCTGAGATGACCAATTATACGCAGCAGGAGACCAAGATGATCGGTAACGATCAGAAGGAGACGGAGCGCATCGATGCCAAAAACGGATTGGAAGAGTTTGTTTACGATATGCGCAACAAGCTGCTGGTAGATATTCTGAATCCATTTATAGCTATATGCATATAAAAATATAACTGACATGCCTCAAATTTGTAGGGTGGACCACTTGAGCGTTTTGTCGTCGAGTCGGAGCGCGAAACGATTGTGTCGCAGTTGAATGATCTCGAGAACTGGCTGTACGAGGATGGTGTGGACTGCGAGCGTGAGACTTACACCAGTCGACTCACTGCGTTGCTGCAAAAGACCGATCCCATCCGGCTTCGCGCACATGATTTCGAGCAATGTCCGGCTGTTTTCGAGGAGCTGAAGAACAGCATCGCCTGGGCCCGCCAGGCCGTAGCCGAGTTCCGCAAGGGAGTGCCCAAATACGATCATCTGACGGAGACCGAGTTCATCAACATTGCCGAAACTGCAGACAAGGCGCAAAAGTGGCTCGATAGCAATCTGTCAAAGTTCACGCAATCTCCGCGCACTGCTGACAGTCCCGTGCAGCTCGCAGCTCTGCGCCACGAGGTGCAATCCTTGAATGCCAGCGTCAACTCGGTTATTACGCGCGCGAAACCGAAGCCAGCTGCTGCTAAGACAACGACACCGCCCAAGGATTCTGCGAATGCGGATCAAAATGGTAGCGATCCAAATGCGGCTGCTTCCGGCGACAAAATGGATGTGGATGGCAACAATGCTCAGAATGCGGGCGTCAATGATCCATCCATGGATGTTGAGTGAACTGTGCACAATGTGCGTCGTCTCGTCGGTAATGAGTATATTCAAAAATATATCTATGGTATTGGCTAACGATAAACAAACAACAAAAACAACAACAACAACACAAATTTAACTTAACGTATACAAGAACATGAAACCAACCACAATTGTATATGCACTTTTGCTTATTCGAAGCATCAGCAGACAAACTGGCAAACTGTAAACATAAACTACATGTGTAAGCGAATAAAACAAATGATGATTTGATTAAATGCAGCAACAGATAACGGTAGACAGGCAATGAATAGTAGTGGCAGGCAGCGCTGAATGGATGTGGATGCAACAACAACAAATAATAATAAAAAATAAATATAAAAAACATTTTCTAATCGACAATTTTTTGCATATAGTTGAATAATAACAAAAGCGACACTAAATGAATGGAATTCAAATAATCAAATAAAATTATAATGATGATTCCGAAAAGCACGAAAAATGGGTTTCACTTTAAAATCGGTCAAATTGACTATAATTTGGGGGTCTCAAATCTCCATATCCATATATTCAAGATCAAAAACGTATGTATTTTATAGGTTTAGGATATATATATAATAAGCAAATAAACAACCCGCGTTGTTTTCATTGCAAATATAAACATTTTCTGGGAAATTGAAATTGTTGAAATGCCTATCAAGTGAGATTCATATATACATATATATATATATATGTATATTTATATTCTTGAAGACCAACGTTTAGGTATAAAATGTCGAAACGTTCATAAATATTCCATTTGCGTTTTGGCTGCTGAGCATATCGCAACAAGTTTAAAGAAAAAATCAAAAAATTGAAATGAAAGTCGTTATAATTTAACTGCTTGGCATGCAGGCACTTTTAATAGGCGCTGCATCCACAAATCTTTCGGTGAGTGACGAAGATAATCAACTAGAAATAAAAAATAAAAATAACTAGAATTTCGTTGCACAGTTGAATGAGTTATCGGCCAATTTGAGTAAGCGTTGCGAATCCTATTGCCAAACTCTGATGCCGAGTGAAGATGAACCCGAAAAAGATAATAAAATAAAGGAACTCGAAGCTAAGATAGCTCAGCTTCAATCCGATTTGGCGGATCTTAATGAGAAGAAAAGTGAATATGAGCAGAAAATGAAATTGGATGATGAGCTGGTGGCACAGATTAGTTCGAGAATGGATAACATGAAAAATAAAGTGCAACATATTGCACAGATCCACTCAAATACGAACCCCAAACAAATGGAAATCGAAGCTAAAATCTAAATAAAATTAGATATTTTACACTTAAACCTTGTTCTTTGAAATGATTAAAAATACATACGACACTTGTAGCATAACATTGTGATTATATTTTAAGATTTATATGCGCTCACATTAAAAAACATGTTTACTTATAAAGGGGGGAATGCAAATGCGAAGCTAAGCGTAGCGTGTATCTAATCACACTTATTACATGGGATATATACGATTTAATTAGAACATTCAGCTGAAATGGTGACTAGTGCATATATATGTATACATATGTATTTAGAGACAGTTTATTTAGGGGTCAATTAAGGGCTCTTCGATGCGATCCAATTTGATTATTAAAGCATTTATGATGCAGGCGCCCGCTTCCTTGGTAAACCAGCACAGGTCGTTGAGCAGATGTACAGAGGATTCATTAAGAGTGCCAGATCCGCCGCTAGCAGTGGCACCATCATTGCCCGCTTCATTATCGATCGTATTCAGGCTGCGTCTCTTTGCCTCGGCGGCTGTTTTGCCCGTGGTGACGCCAGAGATGGACTGACGCCGTACATACACCTCAAACGAGGTTGAAATGCGATGCACACCCTGATCGGAGACATAGTGATGCTGCGGCAGCACTGGTTCAATAACTGTGGCATTGGGCGAATAGTACAACTCAAGACGGGTGCCGGGCTCATCCTTGTGCGTGGTCGTCACCATGTCTTCGTCCATTTCAAGCGGCAGTGGCTGTCCCCGATCCAATATGGCGCGTATCTTATCCACGCGCGTCATATAGTAAAAGGGCAGCCAATCGCCATTGAGATCCAAGTGCACTTGTCCAGCCGATGAGCCGGAAGCGGTTATGCTTAGCGCATTGACTGCCAGCTGGTTTAGCTTGAAGTAGACCCAGCCCTCCAGTTTGTCGCCGTTGCCGTGGCAGTTGCCGCTGCACTTGGAACAGAAGCAAATCGGATCTAGACGTGTATCGAAAAATGGGTGCGGCAGCACCAACGAGGAACAGAATCGTTTAACCTGCTTCAGATACTCGCAATCGTTTTGCTCCAGTCCAGCTGCTGCCGTACGCAAAGATTCGCGAGCATTGCTACTGGAATTGGTCTCCGATTCCAGGGAGTTGAGCGAAGAGAGATCTAAATTCAGCAAAGACATCTGATCGGGCATCAGATGATGCTGCATGCGCGTGTACTCATTCTGCTGCAACTGCTGCAGCAGCAACAAATGATTCATATAATCAATCTCATCATCCTCCAGCACATTGTCACCCGGCTCGCTGGACTCTTCCCGTTCGTTTATTGCCTCCACAACGGCTTCCACATTGTTCTCACTATGCTCCGATTCGTGTGAGGCCACCATGGACGAGGACGCCACATTGGAGCACATGGGTTGATCATCGTACTCCTTGTTCGTGTCGTAAACAGCGTTCGAAGCATGCGCCTGAGTCACAGCATTATTCGAGCCGCTTGCACCGCCGCCCGTTGAGGTATTCAGCGAGTTCTGGAAACGTTGGGTGCTCTGACTCCGCTGGATGTTCAGATTCGTGTTGTGCTGCAGCTGCAAGGATTCGCGCAGACAACTGCAAATCAGCAGTTACCATAACCATTCATATACATGTATAGGCTGCACTTACCACGTGGATGAAGAGCCTCCGAGCTCATTTCGCTGCTGTTCCAGTGTGCGATTCTTAATCGAAATATTAAGCAGCAGATTCTCCGAGACGCTCTCCATAACCGAACGGGTCCTGGTTGTGAAAATGAAGGCAAACTTATAGAACAACAATGATAGAGAGTAATTGGCAACACTTACATGATGTTGCCGGAGGCAGAAGTTGAAGCACCCGTTGGGAATTCTCTGCCACTATCGCTCAACTGCTCCGTATCCTTCTCCTTCTCATGCATCTCAAGGTGCGCCTTCTCACACTGCTGCGGCATATTGTCCAACTCAAGTGCCTCAGGTGCCTCCAATATTGGCGTACCATTGGCATTACGTGTCGCATCGCTCCCAGTGAGCAGCGTGATTTTCTCACACTTGCCATAGATATCAAAAATTGGGTACACATGACCGGACAAGCCACTGGCGAGATCCTCTAGATTTGTGGAACCAACCATGATGACTGAAGGGAATGGAAATGTTACTAGATAGTAGTGATTACTGCTGCTGTTCAACTTACTCAACATGCCGGCGTGTGTCAGCGTCATGGTGATCACTGTGCCCACCTGTATGTTCTCAAGTGCCTCACCGTACTTGGAGGCCATCACCTGACCATTGATGTTGATGTAGTCATGGGTGGCCAGCCAGCAGCTGCTCTTGCAGTTCAGCAGCGATATGGGCATGGATTGCGCCTGCGGACACGTGCCCAGCACACCCAAACTGAGCGTGCCCTTCCACTTGTTGTTGATGGTGTCCACTTTGATGCTGATGCTCTCGCCCTTGCACAGTGGCTTGTTGAGGAATACGATGGCCTGGTTGAAGGACTTGCTCCTGGCAGCGCTGCGTCTATCGTCGCCGAGGCGCACATTCTTATTGGATATGTCGACGAATTCATAGTTTTGCGCCTCTGAATCGATCGATTCCAGCATTGAGCTATCTTGCTTGTTCAGTGGATCCATACCAAAGTCCATCGAGTCCTGCAGCCGCAGACTGCATGGACGCAACGGCGATGCTGGCATCTGTGTGGAAATCACTTGAATGCCCATCGTTGAGCCCATCAGCTCGGCCACCACATACACATTGTTGGGCACATTATGAAACTGAATATTCACGTTCTCCGAATTGAGCAGAATGCTAACCGAATTCTCCACACGCTCCAGCGTAATGCGATCATCCACACGCAACCACTCTAGGGAAGCCAGCGATCGCTGCAGGCAACTGGAATTCAAATGGACTTCGTTGCCGCTGACATACCAAACATTTGCCGGGATACGCTTCAGACTAGTGGGCAGCTTCTTGCGCACGCTCTCATCTGCCAAGTTGAGATCGGTGATGCCAATGCTGAGACAGCCTGCAAAAGGAAGAAAAATAATAAAGAATATATATATATATATATATATATATATATATTTTTTTTTATCAGACTCACCGGCAAAAATGGGATTAATGGAGGTTAGTTTGATTTCAAAGGGTGAGCCGGCACTGAGCGGATGCTCTGAGAAGACCAGACTGTGCGAGAGGGCAGCCGTGGTACCAGCATATCGAGACACCTCAGTCCAATCCCTGGTCAGAACGACATTGCCCGAAATGTAAGTCCAGCGATGTTTCGCCTCCAGCGCCGGATGCTGTATGACAGATGTTGCCTGGCAGCTCTGTGAATTCTCGCTGGTGGCATACGGAGCACGTATATCGAGCTGTGTTTGGGTCAGACTGACCTGAGCACACTGTCCGTAAAGATCGATGATGGCCCAAATGTTGGGCGCATGACACTCCCCGGCCGGACCCTGATCCATACCATCGACAAAGAAGTGTATAAAGTCGCCGTTGCGCATGACACCGACACGTGTGCCCGTCCCAAGCGTATCTAGATCGATGAGCACATTCGTGCGAATGGTCTTCCGATTGTGGAAGATCATCGGACCGCACAATATAATCGTATCATTGGCTTCCAAATCGGTAGCATTGGGCGCCAGTTGTATGTCCTCCGGCCGGGTGCCAGTTACACCAATCTCAATGTTGCCCGACCAGTGACGAACCATTGTCTCCAGCTCCACCTCGAAAAGTTCGCGATTGCGCAACGGCCGATTGCTAAACACAATGGCATCATTAAACTCCGCCAGAGAATTGGGACGGGAAGCAGTCATGCCACTGTTCGAAATGCCAGCGTTGGCGCCGTGTATGTTGTGGAAGCGGAGCGGAACTTCGCTGTACAGCGTCGTGTTGGAAATGGTTGAGTTGCCCGTGTCGGGACTGCCACACTCGGAGGTGTCAATGATGCTCGCCTGCGCCGCCTGTCCGTACAGATCAATGACGCCGTAGACACGCTCCGGAACATTTGTGGCAGCCGGTCCCTGGTCAATGCCATTGACCCAAAAGTGCAAGGTGCCATCATCTTTGCGCACCACGCCCACACGATCTCCGACCTGCAAGCGATCCAGATTCTGGCCATACTGCTCAATGACAGTGACGCCATTCTGCATGACACCATTGCCAGTCATCATCCAGGTGCCGGAGCTGCAAAAGAGAGGCGAAGTAATCAATATAAAACCGAGAGAGGTCCTATCGTGGTGGAAGGGTATCTTCACCTACCGCACGTTAGTCATGGTAAATGGAAAGTCCAGATCATCAGCGGTGTGCGTGGTCACGCCCATTTCAACGGAGCCCGCCCATTTGGTGACTACGCGCTCAAGACGCACCTGAAACAGTTCATTGGGACGCAGTGGACGACGTGTGAGCACTACGCCATTATTGAAATCATCCGCAGCGCTGCAATAAACGGAGTAAGAGTTGTGTAAAGATACCAACTGTGATTGGGACTGTGAAACGCTTACTTGGGCCGGAGCGCAGTACGTCCACTTTGGGTGACTGTGGCATGGCTGCCGCAGATCTGATGAAATGTGAGCCGATCATCGTTGCGTGCGATAGCCCGTGTGCTGGATATGGTCTCGCTTAATCCGCCAGCTGCACCGGCTACATTCATTTCGCTCTCCGGACTGAGCAGACTCAGTGTGGGCGTGCCCGACTGGACGGCGGTGTACATGCCGGCAACAAAGTTGTTTCGCCTGGTCACGAGATTCTGTTGTTCGCGCTCGTCGCGATCCACAATGGTCACCTTGATGGTCATGCCGTACAGATCGATGACGCCCCAGAGTGTGGCAGCGACACGTGTCGCCGCCACGCCCTGATCCTGTCCATTGATGTAGTAGTGCAGATTGGCATTCGATTTACGCATCATGCCAACCCGATCCCCTTCGCGCAGCTCATCCAGATTGAATTCCCCATACTGCCGACGCGTGCCTTTACCGTTGGTGAGTATGCCACAGCCGGACATCATGATGGTGCCGCTGCGCATATTCGTCATCGTCGCTGGAAAGTGCAACACCGTCGGATTATGCGTGGTCACACCGACCTCAATCGAACCCGACCACTTGTCCACCAGCTTATCGATGCGTATCTCGAACAGCTCATTGTCCCGCAGGGGACGATGGGTCATCACGACGCCATTGTTGAACTCATCGAGTGGACGACGTCGCTCCGCCGAACGGAAATTTGGCACCAGCTTGACCAAGGAGCCGCAACGGGTATGAAACCGCAGCCGATCGTTCACATCGTAGAAGTCGCCAATGCCGCTGCTCGAGCTACAACTAGCATTGCCATTGAGATTAAGACGAGACAACGCATCCAGGCTACAGCTATCGACCACACTAACATCCACGCTCATGGGCACATCCAGATTCTGGACCACCTGCTGCAGTGGCTGTTGCAACGGCGAGTCCAGCAGCTGCAAAAAGGACAAATCTTAATCTGAGTAAACTGAAAACTGGACAGATCAACTAAAGCTTTAAATACCTCGCTGCTGCTGTTGAACATGCTGCCGCAGGCGTCTGTGGGACAGAGGGAGACCTGCACACACCGCCCGTACAGATCGACAAGGGCCCAGAGCGGCTTAGGCATATTCTTGGCGGCGATGCCCATCGATTCGCCATTCACATAGAAGATGAGATCGTGATTGGAGGTGCGCATGACACCGACGCGATCATTTTCGTTGAGCGTCTCCAGATCGGTGCCATAGTACTCGATCAGACGACGGCCATCCTTGCGAACATCAATGCCCGACATAACCCAGGTGCCATTCCTCATAGCTGTCGCACAGGCAACCAATTCTAAATCCTCGGGCGACTCGGAAGTGACGCCAATCTCAATGCTGCCGCCCCAAGAATGATTCTGTCGGGCATAGGAGAGTCAGGCTTATAAGCGGAGACTTATACTTATATATATACACAACTCACCTTCTTCTCTATGACCACCTCAAAGAGGACATCGTCGACGAGGGGCTCCGCACTGAAGACGAGCGCATGACTAAAATTTCGCATCGAGCGCTGCGCGGAGCGATTTCCATTGCCCAGCGTAATGGAACGACCGCAGCGTGTGTGAAAGCATTGCAATGCGGAGCTGGCTGCCATGTCTGTGACTTTATTTAATTATTCTCGAATATAACACTTTGTGCACTTCTCATTGTTTTTTTTCAAGTGAGTTGCAGTTGGCGGCAGCTCCCAATTGATTTGCACTGTTGCACCTATACATAGTTTTTTTTTTATCCTTCAATCAATCCCTAAATATAGCGTACCATATGCCAAATGTCGAGGCTCCTTTATTTGAAATAATTTATTTTATAATTGCTGGCTCCGTTTCCTGTTTTTCTGTGGATGTTTTTTTTTATTTTTTTATTTGGGTTACTTGTTAACAGCAGCTGCACAACGATACAAACTTAACATTCCCATTGTCTGTTATTTAACGTCAGCAACTTTATATATTTTTACAAAATCATCAGGTTATTATCTCTCAACTCTAGAAAAACCTTCAATTAATAAAAACTACAAACAACTACTCAATAAATCAATTATTGTTGGGGATATTCTCTTTAAAAACGGTGTGTGATTTAAATTTAACAGCCGCTACTGCATGATAACAGAAAATAACAACTAAATGCATAGCTGCTGTTCAACTATTCGATTAATTTGTAGTCGACTTTGGATAAAACAGCTGCAGTCACTTAGCAGGTCGCTTTGGGCATTGTTTGTTGTGAGTAAGCTTAAATTTGCGATTAGAGCTCGTTTATTTATGTCTAATGTTTAACAATTTGAAAATGTTCATTGTATGATTTTATAGATCAAGTGAATGCGAAGCTAAGAAATATTTACTAAAATTGCAAAAGGAAGAGCAGTAGTCGGTGCTCGATAGTAAACTATCGATAGACAAAACACATTGTGGGAATTTTAGCTGCAGACAAAATAAACAATATTTAAGCAAGGTAATCCACCAATCAACCAATAATTGGTTCAAACAGTGCCACCAATGTCTTCACCACAGCGCCAAAAGCAGTTCGACATGAATCGCGCCAAGAACAACAATCAAATGAACTCACCAGGTCAACGTAAACTGCAGAATTCAATGGAACGGCTGCAAGTGCAGCAATCGAATATAAACAGACGCGCCGCCGGCTCCAACTGGCAGTCGTCAATGGCAGCAGCTACCGGCACCGAGAACCAGAAGCAGTCTACAGCAGCAGCTGGTGGTGACAGTGAGGCACTAGTCGCTGGCAGTGCTCCATTGACTAAATCGTTGCGTGCGCGCCTCAAGCGAAAGGCGCAGAGGAATCGCTACCTGGCCATGGACTGCGAGATGGTCGGCGTGGGCCACAACGGCGGTGAGGATATGCTGGCGCGCGTCTCTATCGTGAACAGGGTGGGCGAGGTGCTGCTGGACAAGCATGTGAAGCCGCGCCAGCCCGTAGTCGATTATCGCACCAGTGTCTCGGGCATTCGGCCGCATGATATTGAGAATGGGGAGGATTTCAAAGCGGTCCAAGCGGAGGTGGTGAAGATGTTGCAGGGCAAGATACTGGTGGGTCATGCATTGCTCAAAGATCTCGGCGTGCTGAGCATCAAGCATCCCTTGGCCCACATTCGCGACACTTCGCGCTACCAGCCACTCCGTAAGCTCGTCTCCAATGGACAAACGCCCAGCCTGAAGCGCCTGACTCTCTCCGTGCTCGGCAAGGAGATTCAGACAGGGGAGCACAGCTCTGTGGAGGATGCACGTGCCGCAATGGGCGTCTACAATCGCATCGCTGCCGACTGGGAGCGTCACATAGAGAAGCGCCAACAGCAACAGAAGCACATATGACAAAGGAGGAGAAAGAAAGAAAGAATCGCCTTAGTTTTAAGTTATTATCAATCGAGTTTAATAAATGTACAAAGTGTTGAAACTTAAAGCGAAGATGCATCAATGTCTGCCCTCGGCTCATCGCTGAGCACGCTGCCATGGATGGCATTGTGGCGCTCCATCAGCTCCTGCCACGGATCCTCGAGCATTGAGCTGTGGAAGTACTGCGAGGAGGAATTGTTTCCGCTTCGATCTCCAAATGCGGAGCGATGACTTCCACGTCCACGTCCGCCACGATAGCCGTAATTGCGACGCTGATCTTGTTGCGGTGTTTTATTCTGATAGAAGTGCGGCCTCTTTTCGCCGGAGCTTTGTCTGTCTTCGAAGAAGAAGAAGCCACCATTTTCGGATTGAGGCGTCGTTTTTCTGCTCTGATAAAAATGCGACGCGTTCTGATTAGAGTTGTGTGTTGTCTGTCGTCTGTCCGTCGGCTGGGATTGCAGGCCGCCCGCATGCTGGGACATGTAGTCCGTTGTTTGCGATGGATATTGGCCCACATTTTTTGCGTAAGGTGAATAGTAATTGCAGTTTTTTCGCGGTGTTCCCATTGTTTAATCTTGTTGGTAAACAAATCTGTATTTCCAGTAAAGCTACTGCCAGGGATGGTGCTCTCATCGATAAATTAATCGAAATGTTGAGTTGACCTGCAATTTTTTCTTTTTTTTTATTATTATTTTATATACAAGTGTATTTATTATAAAATATTTATTTAATTTATTATTTGCTTTTGTTGAACAGGTCAAATAATATAAATGAATAAATACATATATAGACCTGCCGGCTGGTATATATTTATTGAAAAGCCGAATAATCGGTATTCTGATGCTGCCAGAGGGTCGGTCACACTGTCAGTCTCGTTCGAAAACTCGACAAACGAAGGAGTTGCATGTCGTTGTGGTCGCGCCGTCGCATCTTGTTAAGTGCAGTTAAACAATTGCAGTGCAATTTTGCGTATACCAACTTAAGTAATTCAAATGCAGGATACAATTTAAATTTGAACATGCTTTCAATTTGGCAACTGCTCTTAAATGGACTATTAAAGACAAAGGCACAAAGTTGTCGCCGCCTGCAGGATTGAGATTCTATTGAAATCTGCGCCTTGTCTGTGTGACTCTCCAGCCCGTGTGTGTGTGCGAGAGCGACTCTGTGTGTGTGAGTGTGCGTGTGTGTTTTTGTGTTGGCGGTGTGTGTTTGTGTGTATGTGTTTGTTCAGTTGCATATAAGAAGAAGAAGAAGCAGCAGCCGTCGCCGCTGCAGCAGCAGCAGCAACAGCAGCAACAACAACAAGACGAAGCACATTACTCACTTGGTGTCATTATTTGTGCTTCCAACACAATTCTTTTAGGGCGTGTATATGTATGCATATGTGTGTGTGTTTGCATATAAACACATATTTATATATATATATATATATATAATTAATATATTACAGTTGAAAGTGCTTGCATTGCCAAAAAACACAAAAAATATATTTATACACATATAAATTCGAACACAGCAACTTTTTCGCTTCTCGCTCGGTGCAAAAAATACGCAAATAAAAACACAGTAACCAGAAAAATAGGAAAAAATCGAAAAAACAGAATTGAAAATTTCGGTTAATTTGTGGACACAACTCGACTCGTATATTATAAAAAATTCAGTGGGCTGCAAAGCGAACGCAGGCTGAGCAACAACATCGCTTTGGATATCTTCAGCGAAATCAAAGAGCAACTTTCAAGTTGCCCCGAACGCACCCGCGCCCTCTGTCGCACTGTATGGGGCGCGGTATCCACGTCCCTTAGCACAGCGCTAACGGTAGCGGCGAGCATCGAGGCAGGCGACGCCCGCGACGACGGTGGGGGGAGAGGGAGAGGGCGAAGTGGTGGAGGTGGAGGCGGAGGCGGCGCAGGCGGAAGCGGCGCAGCAGCAGCAACAACAGCAGCTGGCAGCGGTCGCTTTGCAACCATAATGGGTGCAGTCAAATCACGCAACATCAGCAACTCCGATGTCGATCGAGATCGAGATGAACAGCAGCAAACACACTCCGTCATCCGCAATGGTGGGCATCATCATCATCACAATCAACATCCTCAGCATCATCATCATCTAAATGGTGCGCTGCCCGCTGTTGGCACGCTGCAGAAACAAGATCTTCGCTATGACATCGGCTCCAGTTCGCAATATCAACATGTGCGTCAGCCGAGCGTGCGCAGTCGCAGCCAGCTGCCGATGCCCACCACCGATGAACTGGATCGTCGATTTGCTAAAGTATTGGTGAGTTCAATAATCCAATCCAATTACAGACGTACCACTATAAAAAGGATAAATACCCCCCCACACACACTACTACTCTTTTTCTTCTCTTTCTCTCTGTCTCTCTTTGTTTCTCTTAATGCATGTGATTGATGAGCTCATCGTGGGTAACATGTGTGTTTCTGTATGTGTGTGCGTTTTCGATTATCCCAGTCGAATTTCTGACCATTCTATTGATGCACATTCTCCTAGTGAGAAATTGTCATTACTTTGGAATGTTAGACAACCGTTGAAATTGCACTCTAAGCAAAAAGAGCACACTTATAATGACATCTAAAATAATTAACACAATGCTAATAAGTAACACAATATAACGGGTTTATTTTTTAGTTTTTACTGTGAATAGTAATGTGTGCTGCTGTACGATTAGCACGCAGCGGAGTTCAGCTGGGTATTGTCTCGTGTGTGCGTTCTCTGTATATTGGCTTATGTATATAAATTTGCCTCTTGCGCTCTCTTTTCCTTTCCCTTTGCCGGCTCGTTCTGTTCTGTTTGTCATGCATATGAAGTGCTGCTCGAGAGCACAGCTAAAGCAACAGCAACAAAAACAGCAACAGTGCCCAAAACTTAATTAAACATTGGGCGCGCGCTTTTATATTGCCAAAACGAGAAAAATAATATAAAACACAAGTAATAAAATATGTTGCCATATAAAAACACAATACACACTACAGCAAATGGGTGTGAGTGTGTGTGTATGACCCAATCCCAGACTCATGCAAATGGCAATTGAAGGCAAATTGATCGATTGTCGCTGCTCTCTTTCTCCACTGCTGCTGCTGACTCATTTGGGCTGCTGTTTGAGACTTGCTTTATTTGCCGCAAAAAGATCAAGAAAGAACACTAAAAACACAAAATCTTTATTTATATGCGCATCTCAAGTTCTCACTTATCATTCAGTTCGCAGTCGATGTAATATGAAACTCAGCTCAACGAGCTATTTTTTTTTATTATTTTATAATGAATCACTTTGCCTAAAATATATTTGAGACATTATTATTTCGTAAACTTGCATGTAACATGTAAATAAAGTTGATTTATGCATGTACGTAAATAATAAATATGAGTTAAGAAAAATGTTATGGATGATTCTTTAATAATTCGCACGGTGTTTGAAACTCAGTTCATTTATATATTGATTAATGATCGAGTTAACGTCTCAAAATAAATTGGAATTTTTTTGATTTTATATAAAGTCATCTATAAATAATGTATTCGCTTAAAGTTTTAAACATAGAAATAAATTATGTATTCGGCATGTATGGTTTCATTTCGCTTCAATTTCTATTATAAACATTTTGTATAATGCAATAGATATTTTGATCGCTTATATATTTTGTATTTTCCAAGGGCATACAAAACTTCAATTTTCCATATATAACACTTGTTGATTATTCTAGTTATTTTGTTTGCCCCTTTTCTTATTATTTTTTGGCACTGGAAGTGTTTAACTACTTTATTGACTTTAAATTGTTGTTTTTGCTCCCTTTGTATTTCTCCAAAATTTGTTTTGTCATTTCAGTAGCGTTTGTCTGTTATTGGCCTCGCCTCGAATCGCCATTCCAAAAGGCTTAGGCTAATTTGTGTTTACGTTGGTGGCTGCTATTAAGAGACTAGAGTATTGAGCATAGAGTATAAAGTCTCTCCAGATACTGCTGCCCTTGCCAAACAAAAGGCGTTTACAATTGAAAGCAATTGTGTGTTTGCTTGATTCATGGTTATAAATAGTTTGCCGCTAATAATTTGCGTTTTATGTCTAATCGGGTGCAGTCGGCGCAGATGTTTCCGGTTAGCTCTGCCACTCCATGTGTGTATGTGTGTGTGTTTGTTTGTGGGGGTTGATTGAACTTTGTATTTGCATGATTTGCAGACAGCAAATTGACTGAGAGGATCAAGCGGAGCAAACAAATGTCAGCACCAATCGCTCTTTGATTAAGAATTATCTCCACTTTGACTCAGATTGATTTCGCTAGATCTGCTTGCAGATTTCTAAGGAGTTCCGTGAAATTGTTGCTAGTGATGTTTAAATATAAATTTGTAGTCCTCAACAAATGAAAATAAATTTAAAAAATATAAAATAGATTGTCATTGTAATGATGTCATAATTTGTATGCATTGTCTTTGATTTATACGTACTGTATTATAATTAATAGTTTGTTAATTTTTTGATTGTATTTTAAGCTCTATAAAAGTTAATAGGCTTAACTCCAACCAGTCTTCCAGTGGTTGCGGTGGTGCTTTCTGGATGTTGTCGAACTAACCACATAAAATCCTCATTAATTTACCAGCTTTCGCGGCACACAAAATGACTTTCACTCACTGCTTAATCATCATTGAAAAAGGGTTTCAATAGCAGACGGTCATCATCTCTGTCTAGAATAGATAATAATGAGTATTATGGCTTTGCAGCTAATGGCATTTGCAGTGGCTAACAAACCGCAGGTCTTGAAAAAATCACAGCTGTTACCTTGTTTTTTTTATTATTGAATTAATACTCATTGTTTTTACATGTTGTATGTCAGTCAGCATTTTGATGACTTTTTCAGCGTTTGGCCATTTGCTCGTCTTTATCTAATGACTGCAAAATGAACAAGAAGAATCAAATAAGAAAGAGGCACAGATGTTTACAAATACCTAATGTATGTGTCTGTTGCTTGTGTGTAGTATTTATCTATTTTGTATATATACATCATATGTATATGGCTGTCATTTGTTTATCATTGCATTGCAACTTCCTTGGCGGTCCCTTTTAGGGGCCGCAATCGCAATGTGGTCTGCAACAAAAAAAAAGATAGAAAATGCAGGAAAAACTCATTGCATCTGTTCTTATGCTCATAAAAACACAGTAAACGAGCATAGACTCAATGTGAACTGATGTAAGACCAAGCAAAAAAAACAGGTCGTCCATTACTCATAAATTACATTTGCACTTTGTTCTGCATCTTTGGCTTTGATTTTATAATAGTGCTTTTGTAGACTGCAACAATGTTCTTTGATTTTCTAACAACTTAAATGCAGTTTTTATGTCTTTACATAAGCCATTTTATTATGCCAGCTAAGCAGATTTATAAACAAGGCTGTTGCAACGGTTAAATTATAGCCAGTTCAGTACTCAGTCTTAGTAGCTTAGCTTAGAATTTGTATAAACAAGACCATAAACTTGTTTTGCTAAAATATAATTTACAATAGCTTAATTAATGATATTAAGATTTAAACAATGCTTGAGTTATAATCCAAAGCCTTTCAAAAACTAATTTCAATGAGAGTTAGATTTATAATTTTGTCTTGGTATATCGGAAGAGTTCTCATACAGTTATAATTCAACTGCATCTCAGTCGCATTTTGCTTAATTCGATTTTGCAATTTTTAATTTGGCTTTGCGGTAGCAAAATGTTAATTAAATCATTTTTCACATGCCATTTTTTTCACAGTCAATTTACACGAATTTTTCCAGTCTTTCTTTTTGTTGTGTGTTAATTAAGCTTAAACAATTACTTCATTGTCATTCAATTTTCTTATTGTTTGTTTTGGTTATTATTTTCCGTGTTTATTTATTTATGTAATTTGCTTTGCGGAACGTGTCGAATGTTACATTTTTCATGATTGCATTTGACTTAATTATAAAATGCAATTGAAAACATTTGCAACATTTATAGATTAGTTATTGTGATGATGTTTATTTATTTCGAAGTGCTGTGGAGTACGCCTTTTGTAAACACTGTGTTTGGTGTTGCCCTTGCCCTTGCCCCTGGCCCTGCTGCAATCGCAGCCTTATGTCACACCGCCCAGTCACCTTTTACATGCCTCGACCACTCCCCCCGGAGCTGTCCCCTCGCTGTCTGGGCCCCTTAACGTTGAGTGATTTGCCTCGACGCGCTTTTTAAACAACAAACAATATAAATATACGATTGTGTATACTTTGGAATAATAATTGACAAAGCCTCTCTCTCTCTCTATCTCTCTCTGTTTGTCTCTTTCATTAGTGTACATGGTCGCTCAATATTTATGCCAGGGCAGGCAAGTAAAAAAAAAAAATGTTTTTCTATATAAATTGGTTGACAACATATAATAATAATCCGAGTGCCTGACCGTCGCACCGGATACGCATTTTAAAATTTTGTCCCATGAATATGTGTGCTTGTGTGTGTGTCTGTTTGTACAATTTGGAGCCACTGGTATCCCCTTTGAATAGCCTCATCTGCGCTCTTGACAGATGAGTAAGCGCCTTGTGTGTTATATATTTAATTTAGAAACCGTTGGTAATTTTTCTCGTACTTATTGATGACTGTACCTATATGATTGCAATCAAAGTCGCAAAATTGCATTCCTGGTATAGATATATATTACAAAGATAAGCTAATGATAAGATTATCAAATGCTGACTATAAACATGTCTTAGAAATAGCTGCTGCGGTGCACATATGCATTTATGTGTTTATACATATCAATATTGATTTAACAAATACAGATATGTATAGATATTTATATTTTGCATATATTCATTGAATATTATTTGCATTGTTTCCTATTCCTCAATTAATTTTGTAGTAGACGGCAGGCCATGATTCATAGAATGAATTTTTATACGCATGTTCCATTTGTAAACAGATTGAGTAATGAGTAATCCAAAAATACTTCACAAAGTATGTATTTTTATTATAAAGTAAATATTTCATTAATAAATCGAATAGTGCTGACTGATTAATATATATATATATATATATATATATATTATTATATTATATTGTTAGAATTCAGAGTTTCTCTATTTGTTGTATGTGTTTTTATATTAATATATTTTATGATTAATATATATATATATATATATTTATATATTTATATTGTTAGAATTCAGAGTTTCTCTATTTGTTGTATGTGTTTTTCATTCTTATGGATATCCTCACTAAAGGTCTCTTCCTCTTGTCATCCACACACACACACCCTTTCCTGCGTCGTGTGTTGGCACCTAATTAGAAGTTGCCTGCAGCTGCACCCAAATTAAAGTCACGTAAGCTTATTTGCTGATTTTATTATGGCCGGCATTCTTCGTTAAATTTTCAATATACAATGTACATAAGCTTTGTACAACAACTCTATCACACTTGGCTGGCAATTGGGGGAGAAGAGAGGTGTTCTCTGATTGATGTTTTTGGTTGAGTGAGTTTTGGGCTCATAAACCCATCCGTTGCCACGCTGTTCCCTGCATCAATCAGTTAACGCTGTTGTTGGCCAAATGCAAATATGTACAATACCAAAGGAAAAATCGTTGATTGTTCTTCAACAGGTGCAGTAGATGTGCATTTTATGCCACGATATTTTGAGGTTTACTTTAGTTTTGACTAAACAATGAAAATGCAGCAGACCTTTTTATACAAAAGCGATCTTTACAGGTTTTAGTACAGCTGCTTAGGCTAAGAGATATCAATATCTTGGCTACTTTCCACTATTGAATACTTTCATTTGTATCTTTGGTTTCTAAATAGATAACAGTTTTAAGATTGGGTTACAAAGAAATTTCATTCTTGCTCTTTGTTTATCTGTCTGCCAGAGCATCGACTTGCATTATCTATCTGAAGTAGATAACGATTTATTTCCTCAGTTTAATATATTTACCTATTCTATGTGCGGGCTTCGTTCTTAATCAGTAAACAAAAATTATGATTGCCAATGTGACTGGCTATTCTGAGATCTAATCTTTAAATCGCCAAACTCTTTTGTCAGCCCATCAAATTAAATGGCACACATTGCCTATGAATTTGAGTTGCTGCTGGAATTGGGCCAACTGCTGGCTACTTAAAACCTACTTACTTTCCAGTAAACCTTTTGCTTATTTTATAATGCGATTAGTTTAACGGCCATTTGCTAATGGCTTTTAGCTGTTATGGCCATTACTCACTTTTGTTTATGTTTATTTCTTTTCACGCAGGCTTCAATGGACCTGCCACCGGACAAAGCAAAGCTGTTGCGCAATTACGATGACGAGAAGAAGTGGGACATGATATGCGATCAAGTAAGTAGACATTATAATTTGATATTTGGCTGCCTAAACCGGAGGTTCAACCACACACCCTCATCCCCACTCGCCTCCTCCCTCTCTTCCTACTCCCTCTCTCCGCTTTTACGCATAGCCGTCAAATGGCTGCGCGTTTTTATACCCTGAACCCATTAAAAATGGGTAAAAAGGGTATACTGGTTTTGTTCAAATGTATGTAACAGCCAGAAGGAAGCATCTCCGACCCCACAAAGTGTATATATTCTTCCTATCCATGTCCGTCTGTCCGTCCGTCTGTATGAACACGCAGATCTCAGATACTGTAAGAGCTAGAGACTTCAAATTTGGAATATAAGTTCTCGTGTAACAGGCGCAAATCTATTTTATCGATAACTGCCTTCGTTTATCGAATGTCGATATATTAAATTTCCGATAGCAAAAAATGACACAATTTTAAAGGCAGGATCTTCTAGTTAATGCATAATATGCATACTATTTGTCAACTGCCCAAATTTCGTCAAGATCGGATAAGAAACACCCAAGTTATAGTCGAAAATATATTCACATATTGATCTCATTTCTATCAGCAGCCGCAAGCATTTTCTGTATGCGTAACTATGCGAGCGCATGTGTGAGAAAGAGATGGCATGATAATCGACGCGAGCGTCAATATGTTTTTGTGTGTCGGCAGAGGGCGCTTCCAGAGCTGCTCGCATTTTAGTGCATATCTTTATAAAGGGAATTTTGCCAATAATAATAGAATATATTTAATAACTGTGTTCAGGGTATATCGTAGTCGAGTTCACTCAACTATAGCACTCTTACTTGTTTATCATAAATGTTCAGGCTGCAACTTCCTGTTTATGGCAAACGCAGAAATTTTGCAGATTAAATGTGGCCAACCAACAGTTTGAGGACAACCGGGCTTCCCCTTCCGCCTTACCCCACTTTGCCCATCCGCTGTTGAAGTGGAGGCCAACGCCTAAAATTTTATCTATGCATATATATTTAAGTGTTTGCTATCGTAACACCTTGAACTCTGACCCTTAAGTCTCGCTCTCGCTCGATAGTATCGCTGCTCTAATTAACTATGCCAAATGGCGTGCGCCAGAGTTGTAACTCACATATAGGCTACATAAATATAAGCACAGGCAGATACACGTATTATTAAAGCTCAGTTATGCGTACACAAATCGTGAAAAACATTTCGTGAGTCTATCTTCAACATTAATCGAAATAATGTATGTGAAATGAAGAGATACACTTGCTGTCTTGGCCCGTATGACCTTCAAGATCGCTCCGATCAAATCAGTTGATCGACTGTTATTTGATCTGCTTCATAAGTCGTTGTACTTGAAGCAGCTTACAAATCGTGAAAAACATTTCGTAAGTCTAACTTAATTTTATAATTAATTTGTATACTCAAATTAAGGGAAAAATACCTCTTTTAGTCGTTTTTTTATCTGCTTCTTGAGTACTTGTACTTGAAGCAGTTCATAGTTGTTATCAACCTAGATCGATTATCTTACAATATATGCATAATAAAGTAATCGCACTGCTAAGAAAGTGTAATCACAGTGGTAGATAAAAATCTCTTCCACTCCACACACTTAAGGAAGCAGAAATTTGAGAAACTGTCAACCTGTTTCTCAGAATCTCATTAGAAATAAACATCATTTATAATGGCCTTTTTGGTCTGACATGTGAACTAAGAAGACACTTTGCTCCTCTGCACTTAGGATTGCTATCTGTGTGCAATTTATCTCCGAGCTGAGCTAAACCCGTATGAACCTCACATTAGACATACATATATATATATATATAGATATATTGTGTATCATTATTCAGTGCGTGCTCAACACTCTGTTTTTGTGTGTTGTCGCTTGTCGTTTGATGCTTGTAAAAGTGGCAAAATGAATCCAATTTCAAAACAATTTCGGCGCATGTAGAATTCAAATTGATGTCGAACAATGGCCGCGTCTGCTGACATTAAAAACACCATTAAACATTTGGGTATTATATTATTGAGCCAGTCGCAACTGATGGGCGAACGTTGTGGAGCATGATGATGGCTACATGTGTATAAGCCCATGTCTACAAATCCACATTGCGTGCTCTGTCTTTTGGGCAGTTATGACGAAACTATTAGCGTGTGCGACAGACCATGCCTTGGTTCGGTTCTGTGTTCGGTTCGGTTCGGATCTGTTGAGGCTGGCCAGAGCATTAAACTGGGTCACTGAATTTTCAAGAGCTGCGCCTAGAAAATGATTCGCCATTGGCACAGGAAAGACACGATTTAAGCAGAGTCTATGAATGCAGTAGTCGAGGGTGACTGCAAGTTACTCTGTAGCCAGAGCTCTTAAATATCCTTTAAGATATATTATTATTGAGAGATTTAATTAGATATATTGTACCCTCTTCCATCAACCCTGATTATTACACGTATTCAGGAATGTTTTTCGGTTTAAGCATTTCTATGTCTTCTCTTGATATAGGATATTGCACCTTCGTCTGGTTCGATGTGCTTTGAGAATTCCTCCTGATTGCCACAAAGTAGACAAATTTTCGCTACTGAACTAGTTTAGCTAGGTGACTTTGTAGTCTGCGGTGTTCTGTTAAGAGCCCGTTGAGTCTTTTCTTGCTTACAATACATTGGGCTTGCTTAAGATACAACTTCATGTGAAACTTATATTAAACTTAGATTAGTATGTGTGAATCAAACTCCGAGTCTTATAACCATAATATAGATCATTCATATAAGTATTAACATAAATACACATATGCTAATAGCCAAATTATCCACTTACAAGTGCTATTATACCCTATTCGCATAGAACAATAGGTATACACATAGCAAACATAACAAAGATCTCGTCGCAGTCGGGTTTTTGTTTTTCTATTTGGTTTGCTGGTGGGTTCCTTAACCGCCTGCATACCAACAGACCTGTTTTCCATAATTCAGGCACTTCTTGAATGAAAACGCAGCCCACAAACAATGGAGTTAGCCTCCGCGCTGACGAGGACTCCAGCTGAAACTTTAGCTGCAGCCAATCCCAGACTATCCAAGCAATTCAATCCATTCGTGTCTGCACCACTCTGCACCACCACAGCACTGCGCAGCGGTTTACAGTGACAAAATGCAAATTATTATGACTGCGATAAACTGCAGTTTTTAATCGCTTGAGCCGCTGCTTGGACGCCTCATACCTGGCTAAAAATATGTACACATATGTATATATATATATATTTATATATATATATGTATATATATCTTTTCTATTTATGCCGTCTCAGTCTTTATGGTGGTGTTCGACTAGGAAAAGAATGAAACTGGTTTTTTTTACTTTAGCGACTTGCACAAGCAAAACACCAAAAACCCACACATAGTTTTAGTTGTAGTCATGCGTTGCTGCCACTGCTGCAGCCGTTGTTGTTGTTGTTGCGGCATATTGTTGGCATAGTAAAAAGCCAAAAACAAGTATACCACGCTTCATGCTTAAGAAAAAAATGTTTAAAGTTAGGCAAGCTATCGATGCTTATATGATCATTGTGGTCTTGAGCTATCCAGCAGGAAGGCTAAAGAGGGAGGGAGGCACGGAGAGGGAGAGAGCAGGGCTGTTTACCGTAAACATCGTACACAAATATGCAGTTGCGAGGAAAACAAAAAAATATCAACAACAACAACGCAACTTAACAACACCCAAAGCAAAACAAAAGTAAAAGCCGCTAAGATAGTGTTAATGCATGATGGGGCATTAGTTTCTTTTGGCCGCCGTCCAGCACAGTTTTTTTTCTTTCTTTTTTTGGTTAGTCAATACCAAAACTGTCGATTGCAACAGTTTATCGCCGTTAATTAATAGGCTTTAATTAAGGAAGAAAAAGTGGGAAGTCCATAACGCTGCCTATGACTTATTTTAATCAGTCAAAGAGCTATGATTATTTTTAATGTTTGTAAAAGTATTGAAAATCACTTAGGAATTATTGTATACCCTTCTAGAGGTGAAACTTGGCAATTGGCCGAATTTGATAAAGTTATCATATAGCTGGCATAGGAACGTATCTATGCTGCTCACATGTAAACAAAAATCATCGGGAACAAACAACTTCATCATATAGGTTCCATAGGAAATCTGATGCGTTATTGTCTGACATGGTATGGTAGCAGTGCCAGTAGCAGAACCAGAGCTATAGCAGCAATAACAATGGAAATCTCGTGCTTCATTTAACATTATGTCAGCAAATTATTAACATCGAACTACTATATTATCTCGCATTCATAGGAACAATCGGTTGGCTAACTAAATCTATAGTACAATCCTTACTTATAATACCCCAAACTTTAGTTTTTTATTCGATGCTTCAAACTTACTTAAGAAAATGTCTCTGCTTACTAATTTACAGGAAATGGTGCAGGCAAAGGATCCACCCTCACATTACTTGAGCAAATTGCGAACCTATTTGGATCCAAAGGCATCGCGTAGTCATCGGGTAAGTTGGAGCAAATCGGAGCCACATGGCTGGCTGGCTTCCTTAAATGTTGAAATTTGGTGGTGCGTTTATAGCTATAACTAACTTGTCTTCAAGCGCCTTACCCAACGAGCTCTTCCTGTGTATGCATATATAACATCCATATGCAGCTGTAGTTATTCTCTTGTAGTTGACTGTAGTTGGGTCTGTGGTGTGTGGTGCGTTTGTCTGTCTGACTCTCATTTTGTTGTTGTGGTTGTTGTCGCAATTTTAACCAACTATTGCAACTATATAAAATAATCTATGTAAAACCTATCTAAATTATAATGCAAATCTATTAATTGTTCCGTTATTAATGTGTTAACTTCAATTTCTCTACTCACAACACCGACAACACCGACACACACACAACACACACACACACACTCACCCACACTCACCCACCCCCACCCCACCACACCACACATCGATACTATGTTCACCCTTCCCCCCCACCCTCCGCTCATTTCTGACTCATTTTTCTGCACCGCGCTCAATCAATCAATCTCAACCAATCAATCATTAATTATTATGTCCTGCGCTCTCATCGTCCTGTGTTCCATCATCCCAACACGAATTTCCTTTCTCTCTCTCTCTTTGTACACTTACAGCTTTACCTCTTCTACTTTCTTTGTCAGAAACGTAAGATGGTCGGCGAATCGACATCCACTCAGGTGTTGCGGGATCTCGAGATCTCGCTGCGCACCAATCACATCGAGTGGGTCAAAGAGTTTCTCGACGATACCAATCAGGGCCTCGATGCTCTTGTCGATTATCTTTGCTTTCGCCTCCAAATGATGCGACACGAGCAGCGTCTCCAGGACGCTCTCTGCGCATCCGAGGAGCGTTTAAATGTTACCAATGGCCTCGATTCCGGCGAGGTGGTGTTAAGCAACAGCTCATTGAGTCCGGGCGGCGTTGGCGGCACTGCCAATCACAATAATGTCTCTCTATTGCTGGACAGCTCGCGACAGCCAGGTGTCGCACATGGCAATCACTCGCATTCCTATAGCTTTGTGCGACCTACCGAGGTCCTGGACAGTCCCAGCCTGAAGCGTCGCTCGCGCCACATTGCCAAACTGAATATGGGTGCGGCCACAGATGATATACACGTATCCATTATGTGCCTGCGTGCGATCATGAACAACAAGTATGGCTTCAATATGGTCATCCAGCATCGGGAGGCGATCAACTGCATCGCTTTGAGTCTGATACACAAATCGCTGCGCACCAAGGCGCTGGTGCTGGAGCTGCTGGCGGCCATTTGTTTGGTGAAGGGCGGACACGAGATCATCCTGGGCTCGTTCGATAATTTCAAGGATGTGTGTCAGGAGCAGCGGCGCTTCCAAACGCTCATGGAGTACTTCATGAACTTTGAAGCCTTCAACATTGACTTCATGGTCGCCTGCATGCAGTTCATGAACATTGTGGTGCACTCCGTCGAGGATATGAACTATCGCGTCCACTTGCAGTACGAGTTTACGGCTCTGGGCCTCGATAAGTATTTGGAGCGCATTCGGCTCACCGAGTCCGAGGAGCTCAAGGTGCAAATTTCCGCCTATCTCGATAATGTTTTCGATGTGGCTGCTCTGATGGAGGATTCGGAAACGAAAACATCGGCACTGGAACGTGTTCAAGAGCTGGAGGATCAGCTGGAGCGTGAAATTGATCGCAACTCTGAGTTTCTCTACAAATTTGCGGAGCTGGAGACGGAGAATCTAACCCTCAAAGCGGAGTGCGAGCAGCATGCTGTGATGCGACAACAGTCGGAGGAGCAACTAAATGCGCTGCAGCGCATGTTGCAACAGAACGAACAGGAGCTCAAGAAGCGCGATACACTGCTACACAACAAGAATCTGGAGCTGCAAACCCTGTCGCGTTCCCTGCCACGTTCTGCATCCAGCGGCGATGGTTCCCTGGTGAATGGCAGCCTGTTGACGGGCTTAACAGGTGGCACAATCTCGCCGCCACCACCACCGCCGCCACCGATGCCAGAAGCAACAGCCGCACCACCACCGCCGCCACCACCAGCGCCACCTGCACCGCCACCGCCGCCCATGATGCCCGGTTTAAGTCCACTGATCAGTCCAAATGGCAGCATCACTTCAACAGTACCATCGCCACCACATGCACCGTCCATGCTCAGCTCGTTCCAGCCACCGCCGCCGCCAGTGGCTGGCTTCATGCCAGCCCCAGATGGTGCTATGACCATCAAGCGCAAGGTGCCCACCAAATACAAGCTGCCCACACTTAACTGGATAGCACTCAAGCCGAATCAGGTGAGCAGCAGAACGATAACCTGGAGAGATTCTGTTGGAATTCTTAACTAGAATCAAACGATGACATCAATTATTAACATTAAAATTATTGCAGATATTATTAAATCTATAGAAATCTGCTTTATCTAAATTATGTGTTTTGTTTCCCTCCTCTTACGACAGGTGCGTGGCACTATTTTTAATGAGCTTGACGACGAGAAGATCTTCAAGCAAATTGACTTTAATGAGTTCGAGGAGCGCTTCAAAATTGGAATCGGTGGTGGCCTGCATAATGGCAGCAATGGCACAGAGGTGGATGGCACCCTGTCAACCTATCCCAGTAAACGTTTCAAGAAGCCCGATAATGTGTCGCTGCTGGAGCACACGAGGTTAAGAAACATAGGTAATGAAACCACACAGATATGCTATCAAAGAGATATATTAATAATAACATTCTTATATGCGACTTTAAGCAATCTCTCGTCGTAAACTGGGCATGCCCATTGACGATGTTGTCGCCGCCATACACAGTTTGGATTTGAAGAAGCTATCGCTGGAAAATGTCGAGCTACTGCAAAAGATGGTGCCCACCGATGCGGAGGTCAAGTCCTACAAGGAGTACATAATTGAGCGCAAGGATCAAAATCTGCTCACCGAGGAGGACAAATTCATGTTGCAATTGTCGCGCGTCGAACGCATCTCCTCCAAGCTGGCCATTATGAACTACATGGGCAACTTTGTCGATAGCGTGCATCTCATTAGTCCAGTAAGTAACGTTGAGCTGAGTTAAGCTTGTGTTCTATTTCAACTCTCTTCTCATTACTCCCACAGCAAGTCCTATCGATTGCCAGTGCCTCCAATTCGTTGAAGCAATCGCGCAAGTTCAAAGCTGTGCTAGAAATTGTACTGGCATTTGGTAACTATCTCAATAGCAACAAGCGTGGACCTGCCTATGGCTTCAAACTGCAGTCGCTGGACACACTGATTGACACAAAGTCCACTGATAAGCGCTCGTCGCTGCTGCACTACATTGTGGCTACCATTAGGGCGAAATTTCCGGAACTGCTGAGCTTTGAGTGTGAACTGTATGGCACTGATAAGGCGGCATCTGTGTCGCTGGAGAACGTTGTAGCCGATGTGCAGGAACTGGATAAGGGCATGGATCTGGTGCGCAAGGAGGCCGATCTGCGTGTTAAGGGTACACAGGCGCACATTTTGCGGGATTTCCTCAACAACAGCGAGGACAAGCTGAAAAAGATCAAGAGCGATCTGCGGATGGCGCAGGATGCGTTCAAAGAGTGCGTCGAATACTTTGGCGATTCATCTCGCAATGCAGATGCGGCTGCCTTCTTTGCATTAATTGTGCGCTTTACGCGTGCCTTTAAGGTAAGCAATCGCTTGTCTATTTGGCTTGCATTAAATAATTATTGTTTGTATTTGATTTGTAGCAACTCGACCAGGAAAACGAGCAACGTCGTCGACTGGAACAGGCAGCCGCATTGGCTGCATCGAAAAAGGAGAGTGATCAGGTTATGATGCGCAACAAGTTCAATCAGAAGAAGCAACAGGTGAGTGGATGTCTGAAGGCCGACAAGATTGCTACATCCTTGAAGCTTGTTTCATTAATTTGATTTCATCCTGTTGAGCTCTGTAAAACTCTGTAACCTGTTATGCTTTTGATTTATGCAGCAAATACATTGCCTGCTTGACTTTGCCAAGCAGCATACCACTGTGGATATGTCTCCCTAGTAGTATAACCCCAAGGTTATTTGGCTAACACACACACACTCTCTAGTAGTACTCAATTGGGGCGGGAAGTCCTTCGGTGCGGGCGAATTTCAATCCAGCACACCTAAAACCAATACCAAAAGCAACCACCTACAACCAATATCATCAACACCACCACCATCACCACTACCACGACCACCAACACAATCCACTAGCATCTAGTCGTGTACATTGGGGCGGCATGTGACGGAAGTTGTTTGTGTGTGTTAAATATTAAATAGCGTAAGTCGCTTGGCTTGTGTGCAACAATGTCTCTAACAAACAAACAATTGGTCTGCTTCCTTATGTTAATCCCGTTGTCATGTTTCTATCTACTAACGCAAATCCCCTATGAGCTCACTACTTAACAAATCACATACCGAAAATATATGAAAATAAAATGTATATCTGTATATTTTGTACACAATTTGATTGAAAATAGACTGATGAGTAATATATATGTGCATGTTTGAAAACCTATTAAAAATACATTTAAACACATTTGTATAACAATAATAAGTTTTTATTAGTTTGATTTATACAATAATTGATAATTTACTTAAAAAGGGCACTTGTGATCATAGTAAAGGGCTCTAGTTATAGTCTAATTTTATAGTTATAGTTATAGTCTTATTTATAATCTTCAAGGCTTTACTAAGAAAATTGCTAACCTAATCTTATGCTAAACCAATTTCCGGTGCTGGTCTCTAATCTCTAATTGTAAAAATATTTCTCCTCTGTTTTCGCTGCACTTTGTTATCGAACAGTTGTCTACAAACTGCGCACTTTCCTTGCAGGACGCCGTCATCAATGAGCTGAAGAGCAAAACGCATTCGGTGCGCGAGAAGAAACTGTTGCAGCAGGACGAGGTTTACAATGGTGCACTGGAGGATATACTGCTGGGGCTGAAGAGCGAGCCGTATCGCAGGGCGGACGCTGTGAGACGCTCTCAACGCCGACGCATTGACAATAATCGCTTGTCACGCACGCTGGAGGAGATGGATTGCTAGACTAGAACTAAATCCCAGCTGGCTGGCTGACTGCGAAAATGGGTCGTGGGCAAATGCAAAAATCAAAATTCAAATGCGAAACGAAAAACGAAGCTGATAACTGCAATATGTGATTGGGCGATTAAATTGTTTAGACACACACACACACACACACACACACATACACATTCCCGTCCCCTCTACCTTAAATACCCTTGTGCTTTCCTATTTGAATATATATATATATATTTCTCGTTTATATTTTGCTTAACAAGCCAAAATAGTATCTCAAAATTTGCAGTACTATTGAATCTCACTTGATTTGATATGTTCCATCAATCGCCAAAATTTGTAGAATTGCGTTTTATTTTTTGGTTGCATATCGATAATAAGTTTCAACTTTACAAAATTTTACATTGTATTTATCAACGTTTTATTGTTAAACTAAAAGTGTGTAAATATATGTATGCATATATATATTTTTTAATGATTATTTTTTTATATAAGTTTTAAACCAAATTGGAGTTTTTATTTTTGCATCCGAGATGGCAAGGAAGTTTTATTAAATCTGCACCAATTTTGTATTTAGTTGTAATCTTAAAATGCATGCATATTTGGATTAAGCGTAATGAATTGTATGATGAATATAATACATTAAATTGTACATTTTCTATTATAATTATTCTTATGGTTTTTTTAAAATTATATATTTGATACACATTTCGCGCACACTACTGCTTAGACGAAAAATATTATTGCAATAATAAAAAACTCGAATAGAAGCGCCAAATATTGCAAACAACATGAACAATTGATGTACACGAATACAATTTTCTTAGAAAGTTTTTTAAAAATATACACAAAAACAATTAAAAAATAAACATTTTATAACATTTTATGTAGATTTTGTATACGACATGCATATTATAGCTATGCAATTTATGAGCCAATTTATTCTCACAAGCCACGAAATTTTGACGAAGACTGATATGGAGCAGTTAATATTATACAAAAACAATACAGCAAAATACACACATACATTTATACAAACTTACATACATTATACAATTATTAAACAAAAAAGCTTTGTAACGATCTTTTTCATACAGACGTCTAGTGTCTTTCCTTTTATTAAAACTTAACGAATTTAGTTGAACTTTAAGCACACAAAAATGTACTGCGCGTAATACATAAATATACATATATATATATAAATATATATATATATATATATACATGTAGTGCCAGTGGCAAGAGTGACATGGTCCTTATGCATATCATTTCATAACATTGTTTTTCTTATTTGCAAAAACAAAAACAAATAAAAGAAGTGAAACGAACATGAGGGCGAAAAGTTTAATAAACTAGCACGCTGCATTGTTAGTTTTAAATATTGTGTTATTTAATTTGATAAGAAACCTGCTTGGTATACGAACAAGAATTAGACAAACAGATACCGCATTTGATATATAGATATATACACACACATACATATTTATATGAACACTTTAACTATTTTAAATAAATTATTAACCAAATAAACTAGCCAAAAGACATAACTATTGCTTTTTATTAACGCCCTCGAAATTCACTGTATTTTAGCGGCTTTTAGAGCTGTTAAGCTGACAGTTGATCTGTGAGACTGCCTTTTGTAGCTCATAATGTTAACTAACATCTGCATCAACAGTTGGTCTGGTAGTGCTGCCAACTTGCTTAAATGCAGGCACTATTAACAGCTGACTCTCACACTGTATACTTCGATACATATCAGTTGTGAATGGTGAGTGGCTCCGCTCTAGTTTGCGCCAGTCCAGCCGCGAGAGTTCAATAGCTGGTCCCGAATCGTTTTCATTGGAATTTAAGTTTGAAAATTAATTCAACACGATCGCACACTAAAGTATTCTTGTTAAACTGTGCACGCCAGTTGGCAAAATGTTTGCGCGCACTTTCAAAGTGGTCTATCGACCGACAAGAAACAACTTCCTGTTGCTACCTGATCAGTACTACGGGGTCGTTTCAACTTATGTGAGTGTCCAAAAGTCAACGCAGATTAGATAAGTTTTATATATCTATATGCTTAAATGTTACTCTGTTTAGGACACTGGCTGTCTTAAACTGCAGTACAATGGCCGGATGCACTATGCCTCCTGGGCGCCACAGGCAGGCGGCGGCGTCAAAGATACTGAAATTGGGATCAATGCCAGAACAGCCAAGGAGCTCGGTGAGTTACTTAATATTCGCTAAATGTGCTGCCAAAAATATCGTTTTAATATGATATGGACTGTTTGCACTTGCCACTTTGTCTTTGGCTCACTCCTCTTGTATCTTGCCGCAGATCTACATGAAAATGACTTGGTCAAGTGCGCCCTCATCGCTGACGTTATTAATCTACGCAGCGTTCATGTCACTCCCGTCTCGGCCAAAGATTGGGAGATCATTGTAAGTTATTATCTGTGTGTGGACGTGTGTGTGTGTGCGTGTGTGCTTGTGTCAGTATTTGTGTGTGATAAAAATAATTTATATCGGATTAGCTTTTGGCGCGGGCGTGCATGCTTTTAAGTGTTTATTTATGTTCAGAGTCACTAGTTTTCGCCGGCATTGCCATTGACCCCAACGGGGGGATTCTCTGTCAGGGATGGGTGATGCACAGATATTTAAAAATGTGTTTCAGCGCCGGAAAAGTTAATTGACATGCACTCATCTAAATTGGGGCGTGAATTTAAACGGGAATATAATTGCGGATTGTCTTATTTATTATTAAAATATGTTTCTAATATAGTTATATATTTTTCAAAACTTATCTAACGGAAATTTTCATTCAGGAACTGAGCACGGAGAAAATTTCCGCCAGCGTTTTGGAACAGACTCGTATTGTGAACTCTTCGCAAATTTTACTTGTTTGGATTAATAAGTCGATGCAAGTGGCGCTGACAGTGGGTAAATATTTTGCAATGTGCTGCACGCAACAAAACTAATGCCTCATTTAATTTACTCGATAATAGATCGCCTGAAACCGTACATGAAATGTGGACGCATTGATCATAACACGCAGCTGATTGTGGCGCCAAATCTGTACAATAATCTAACCAATGGCGATACCAATGACAACGACGACAAGGAGAGTAGCAAGCTGTCGCGCAGTAGGACCAGTGCACAGGTGCGGGATGATGTGGCAATCTCAAAGCCTGCGGGGCTCGCTCACTCTGCCACAGTGTCCAGTGTGAAGAACAGTTTGCATCGCAACAAGCGGCAGGATCACATGGAGCGTCTGAAGAAGGATTTGCGGCGTGAGAGCTCGCGTGTGTTTGAGTTTCGCGTAATTCGCGGATTGTGGCACGAGAAGGCACAGGAATCGGATGTATATATAACTTCATCGCATTTGCCGGAATTCATGGACTTGGAACAGTTCTACAGCATGCGCACCGCCGGCGACAAGGAGTACTATGTGCGTGTGCGGCTGGCCAGCGAGGATAGCTGTGATTTGTCGGCCACCATTCATCCGTCCATCGAGCTGAATGCGAATCTGATGAAGCTGCTGAACATCAAAGAGCTCGAGCGCGTTGTGCTGCGACCAAAGACAACAGTGGTGAACTTTGTGGAGAAGATTGAGTTGTTCGCGCATAAGAAGACGCATTACAAGATCATTGAGAATGCATTTAAGCGATTTGTGATTGAGAAAACACAAAAGGTGCCCATGTTGTTCAATCAGGAGGAGGTGGTGCGCCTAGAGGATGATCTGCTGGTCACCGTCGGCATATTGCCCGAACACTTTCGCTATTGCGTCGTCGATGCACAGTTCCTGAAGGAATCGAAAATCTATGCTGCCGATTTGGTGCGTCCCGTTAACGAAATCATAAAGGAACAACCGCCAGTGACGTCGCCATTGAGTGTTAAGGATCTAATCCGGCTGCCAAAGTACGATAAGATTGTCGATGAAGTTGTCAGCGAGCTGCGCATGAATCTGTGCCTCAACGCCCAGAATTCGGTGTTGCGCCAGGGCAATGTGCTACTTACCGGAGCCGCCGGCACTGGCAAGACGGTGCTAGTGGAGCGTATACTAGAGCAGCTGGCCAGTCAGCCGGACTACTGTTACTTCGATATCTTCTACTGTTCGCGCAGCAAGGGACGCAAAACAGAGTCCATACAAAAGGATCTGCGCAACATATTCACCACCTGCCTGTTGCATGCACCTGCTATTGTTGTGCTGGAGAATCTAGATGTGCTAGCGCATTCGGCCGGCGAGCAATCTAGCCAGGATGGCGAGTACTTCAACCGGATGGCGGACACCGTCCACCAGCTGATAATGCAGTATACCAGCAGTAATGCCATCGCCGTCATTGCCACAGTCAGTGAGCTGCAGACGCTGAACAAGCGTCTCAGTGCACCACGCGGTCGACATCTGTTCCAGACCATTGCCCGACTGCCCAGCCTGGAGCGCGCAGATCGTGAGATCATTTTGCGTGAGCTGTGTGGTCATATTGCGACCATGGATTTGGATGTGCTCAAGTTCTCCAATCTAACAGAGGGCTATCGAAAGTGCGATCTTGTGCAGTTTGTAGAACGCGCTATTTTCTACGCTTACCGTATCAGTGGGTCTCCCTCTTAAATCAGTTAACACGGCTAAGAGGCCTTAACAAATGTCCTCATCTTGTTTATAGGCAAAACGCAGCCGCTGCTTACGAATGAGCAACTCATCGAGTCCCTGGAGCACACGAATTCCTATTGCCTGCAGGGAATTCAAAGCAATCAAAAGACTGGATCCAAACCGGATGCCAATGAAATGCGCGTAGAGGAGCTGCCTGGCCTGGAACCTGTGGTAACTGTGCTCGAGGAGGTTCTCATGTGGCCATCAATGGTAAGTTTTTTAATAAACAGCACATTCAAATGGCATAACACTACAGTTGTAATAGAAGAATTAGAAATAGCACAACTTAGTTGAACAACTTGAACTTAAGTTCCGTAATGGGTTATAGATTGCATAGGTCGAATGACAAGTTTGAAGAGAAAGAGGTACAGAATTTCATGTATTTGTAATCGAAACTGCAGAATTCAAACGAATCAATTTCACAATGTATTAGATTGTGTAAAATGATTACAGCAAGCCTTGTTGAAACACAGCAGACCATAGACTCGATTAGAAGAAGATGAAATATGCATGCCAATCTTAAGCTTGGGATCGAAACGAATCCCCAAATCACCAACACATCATTAGCAATGCGATCAAGTTGTTTGCCATTAAGAAAATTTTGTTTAAAATGGCTGAAGCTGAGCTTTTTATTACTAAAAATTGTCTAAACCAACAGTACCCAACGATATTCAACGCATCGCCGTTGCGTAATCAAGCTGGTGTGCTGCTCTATGGACCACCGGGTACGGGCAAAACGTTTTTGGTCTCGCAACTGGCCAGTTGCTGGAGTCTGCGCATCATTTCGGTGAAGGGTCCCGAACTCCTGGCCAAATACATTGGCCAGAGCGAGGAGAATGTGCGCAACTTATTCAATAGGGCACGCAGCGCCAAGCCCTGCGTGCTCTTCTTTGATGAGTTTGACAGTCTGGCGCCGAAGCGTGGCCACGACTCCACGGGCGTGACAGATCGTGTGGTAAATCAGCTGCTCACCGAACTCGATGGCGTTGAGGGGCTGCAGGGCGTCACTGTTATAGCGGCTTCATCGCGACCTGAACTCCTAGATCCAGCGCTGTTGCGTTCCGGTCGCATAGATCGCCTGGTCGAGTGTCCCCTGCCGGATGCTGTTGCACGTGTGAGCATCTTTGAGGCACTTAGCGCCACGCTGAATCTGGATGAATGTGTGGATTTCGATTGGTTTGCGGCTCGAACACAAAACTACACTGGCGCCGATATACAGAGCATTCTGACCTCGGCGAACATGGCGGCTGTTAAGGAGGCACTGGCACAATTCGGACATGAGGTAAGTGTGGGATTTATTCGATTAGTGATTGGTAAAGCCATAGCCCAAGTTCAGTTTATATATATATGTATATCTTAGTGAACAAGACAGTTGCTATTGCAGCTACATTTTGATCCGATTTAGCCAAAGGATACATGCCAAGTTTCATTAAGTTAGCTTAAAAACTTAGGGGCATATATCTATAAGAACAGATAGGCAGATGGACGGACAGACAAGCATACGCAGATGGCTTTATCTACTCGGCTGCTGATGCTTAAATGATGCAGAATATGCAGTTCTTAAATTACAATTCGCGACTTGTGTGCCCTAGATCAGACAAAACCAACCCGTCAAAAACATAAAACTATAACTATAACTGCCAAAATCGACTTCTGCAATTCCACACTTGATAATGAAAAAACTGCAGATCATCATCAGTTGATGAGCCAATAGTTGATGCCACCATCGAGCGGTTGTTTAAGTTTAGAAAGCAACTGTTTCGCTTGTAACAAGCGATTCGGCCTTGTACAAATGCAAGTTGTGCAACAAACTGGGCTGCATTGAGTTCGAGTACAGTCTAAAGGTTCTCGATCTCATTCGCGCAGCAGCGATCATCACGAAAATGGAAAATGTCAACAGCAATATGAGCATCAACTGGAATATACTGTCGCATAAGAAGGCCAACATAAAATGGATACACGTGATACAGCGCAACCACTCACTGCCTCTGAGTATACCATTGAACACCTCAGTGGATCAACCGAATCTGCTGTTGCTGCACAATGTGACGCACGAGCTGGAGGGCTGGTACACGTGCATGGCATCGAGCGCACTGGGAACGAGCAATAGCAGTGTTTATCTGCATGTCGTAGATCATCTGCCGTTTTTGCATTTGGGGGACCAATTGTTGTGGTCACAGCTTATGAGACAAAGGATCATGCCACAGTGAGGGCAACGGCTATGAACCGCTGCAGCGCTCATATGATAACTACAGGTACAGGCGCTATTCCGTCATCATTGATGATGCCATGCCTGAGGATTCGGCCATGTATAAATGCGAGGTGTGCAACAAACTGACTTCGCGTACAGAGAGCAGGCTAAGTGCCGAACGTCACGGGTCTAACACAAAACTGCACTGGCGACGATAAGCAGAGCATTCTGACCTCGGCGAACATGGCGGCGGTTAAGGAGGCGATGGCACAATTTGGATATGAGGTGAGTGCGAGATCTATTTGATTAGCCGGAAATGCAATGACAAGTTCTTGGTAAGGCCATAGCCCACAAGGCAGTTGTTGTGCAGTTAGTAGCTCTTCCGTTCCCAGCGTTTCCAGTGGAAGAAGAGCTCACAAGTGCAACTGTGCAATGTAATTTACTATTTTTGGGGCTTTTGTTTTGTGCTGACTATGATTACGTGCCTAGCATCTGGATCGGGATTAGGCAGCCTTATGCGGGTGCTGGGCCAAAAATATAAAAGACAACACAAATGCAGACGGTAGGTTTTTATATATATAAGTCACGTAACGGATATTTCCTTATTGATATGCGATTATCGCGCATGTGCACGTAAAATACCCAACGACAACAACAACAGCAACAGCAACAACTTGAAAAGACAATGGACACATTTTCTTCTGCATAAATTAAACATAGGCCGAGGGCCGCGATAATAAAGAATGCAAGCCGAACCAAGCCAGGGCAAAAAATCCTCAGCAGCAGCACAAAGCATGCTTAGAATAAAAGTAAAAAAAAAAAAAAAAAACTACACGCACATTAAGAACAACATACAACAACCACAACAATTGCAATATCGGGACGGACACCTTACACACACAGGTAGAACTCCGAACCCAAGGAATCGCTGGCACGCTCGGCTCGCTCGACAGGATCGTGAAGGTTTCGCTACTTGTATAAATATTATTGAGCACACACACGTGCATATAAGTATCTATGGTGTGCTGAGTGTGTGTGTGCGTGTGCGTGTGCGTGTGTATAGCTACATTTTCACTATATCGTCGGAAACGTCGCGACGTCAGCTTCGTGCTTGCCGATGATCGTCGTCACCATATTAAAAAGTGTTTTTTTTATTTTATTTGGTTTGGTTTGGTTTGTTTTTGGCTTATTCAATCGATCGTTACTTTCAGTTGTGTGCGCACATTCAAGCAAATCGGTTGGTTCTCAACTGTGTGGTCTGTGGGATCTGTGCGGTTAGTGCAAGCAACGGAAGTTGTCAACAAGCCACTCCTCCCCGCCGCTCCCAACACCAATCACCGCGGCGAAGGTGGAGGGAGCGCAGGGGCAGTGCATATAGGGGGCAGTTTTAAATGAGTATTGGCAACCAAGCGGAAATGCGCACGAGTCCACAAAGGGCGCCAGGCAGGAATCTTAGCTGCCTGCCAAATTGACAGCCAACCAAAAAAAACACTCAATGCTTGTGTTGTTTTTTCTCGTATATTGTTTTTGTTTTATTGGAGCTAAAGACAAAGACGTGATTTTTTTGGCAAATAATTTGCGTGGAAAATAAGAAATATGTTCACATTTGGAAAGACATGGATTGCCATCGCTTAAGAAACCAAAAATAAAATAAAATGCAGTCAAGTGAAATGCAAATTATATAAATATCAACAAATAAACAAAGATTAAGCAAATTTTAAGAGTTCATAAAAATGTCTGCAAATGTTCTTTAAAGAATATATTTGACAACCCAAAATACATATTTAACAATGTTAATAATATTTGAACAATAAAAAAAACGTGCGGCTCTATAATGCGAATACCCAAGTAATGAAAACCCTCTGGATTACAGTGCCGCTTCAGTAATAATATACATAAATTGTGCCTGTGTGTCTTATAGCAAAATCGTGCTCTGCATGTATAATCCCAATTTGCACTATAAATCATTCAGTGTCTAAATTCTGCGTGCGAATCTATTAAGTTGTCGCACAAAATATGCATAATAAATTTTAACACAAATATTATTGTGATTCGTACATGATTCCAAATAGAGTTCCCACATATCCAAATATGTAAAAGCAATTTAGCGTCACTATAAATATTTGCAGCAAGGTGATAAAATTGGAACAATGTCCAGTTTAAAAAAACAAAAACAAAGAAATCATTTACCAAAAAAATTGACAACCCAATAATACAAGAAGGCCACCATGATGAGCAACAAAAACCTCAAATAATAATAATAATAATAAAACATATTTCAAACACACGCGTCTCGACAGCTGACATTAAGTAAAAAAAAAAAGGAATTGAATAAATTAAAATTCGCGACTTGTGTGCATATATCAGACAAAATTAGAACCGGCAAAAGCAAAAACCACACCAGCCATACCAAAAAAAAACAATAACTGTCAAACGTTACTACAATAACAACAACGGCAACCATATTTATCACAACAACAGCTTTGGGCATGCCTTAAAAAAATGTTTAGTTTGTGCACAGTGGTCTGAGATATACAGCTCGATGATTCCTGAATATCGATAATAGGTTGCACTTGCAATTAAAGCCAATTGATCGATGATCATCCTGTTAAAATTTTAAACTACATTTAATACTCGTATCTGGCTAGGCGCAAGTTAGGCATATTATTCTTATCACTTTCTATCAAATTTTATCAATTCAAAATACCGCTGACATCCGATTGATAAGGAATTTTAGTATACATATCCACAAAAATATATATATGTTATATATATATATATATATATAACAGTACTATTTGTGTGCTAAGTAATCACTGTGATATGTGTTTTTGCTTAATTGTTAAATACAAATCTTGGCACTCAATATTTTGTTTGGCTTCTTACTTATTTTATTTGTATGCTGTGTAATTCAGTGCATGCGGTAACAGGGTATGTGCTAGTCATATGGTCTGTATCATTTATTGGACTACTGTGCTCCATGAAATCTGAGCTTACATTAACAACTTACCGACAATTATAATTTAATTACGAATTTCTAACTGTTCGGCGTTTTGTATTTATCAATGGAAATGACGACATTTAACACATTTCGCATGTGGCCACTGCTCGCTTATTAACATACATACATTTATAGACAACTTTGACTTGGCTATATGTGATCGCGTAACAACAACAAATAAAACAACAAGGTGTTGCTCATTACGAAGTCAGTTCACATACTGGTTACCTATTTGTATTATTCGCTTGTCTTTTTCTTTAGATTTATTTTTGTTTCGAATATTGAAAAGCATTGCGAAAAAACCTTTGCTTAGTTACCAGTAGCAATAAATTATAATAAAAATAATAGGAAAAAAATATGCAAAAAAAAAAAAGAAATGATGCTTAGCAAACTTCAAGTGTTTTAGCAAAGAAGCAGCAATTTGACAACAGCAACAGCTAAGTAAACAGCAACGACAATCACAACAACAACGACGACTACAAACACACTTGACAATGCAAAAACTGCAAATCATCATTTTCATCATCATCATAGTCATCGTCAACAGCAGCAGCAGCAGCATCAGCATCAGCAACAGCAACAGCAGTAATATTTTAGGCTGCCACTTTGAGGCACATCGTTGCCAAATCGATATGATTCAAGAGCTCCCACCTGGCCATCGTCATGTGCCCTCCGATGTGGATATCCTGCTCGTGTGCAAACAACGCCAGGCAAGTTGGTACTACAAGGAGCAACTGCAGCACAGCGGCAACAGCTGGCTGCTGGAGCGAGCCCAGCCCCAGCAATCGGGCAACTATGGCTGCCTTTATGACAACAACAAGTGGGCCAATCTCACGCTGCTGATTGGCTACCAAGAGCAGAGCAGTGATCTGGTCAGCTTTAGTAAGCTGAAAAGCGATGAGCCGGAGATCTATCTGCAGCCATTGAATAGTAACCAGAACCAGTATTTGGAGGTGACAGCCAAGCCAATCAGTACTACAGAACCAACATCAGCAACTAGAACAACTACAGCTACAACCACGACAATATCTGCGAGTGTCAGTAGTGGGGATGATGATGTAGCTGATGAGGGAACAGGAGAGCAGTTGCCCGGCGAGCAGTTGCCCGGCGAGCAGTTGCCCGGCGAGCAGTTGCCCAAGTTTAAAAGAGAAATGTATCGCTTGCAACATTTAGTCGCAGGCAAAACAGTCGTGCTCGCCTGTCCCAACACAGCAAATCCGTCTGCGAACATCACCTGGACAGTTAATAAAGGTAACGGCTATGAGCCGCTGCAGCGCTCCTATGGTGACTACAAGAAGCGGAACTGGTCCATCATCATTGATGATGTCACCACAAGGGATACGGCCTTGTACAAATGCAAGTTGTGCAACAAACTGGGCTGCATTGAGTTCGAGTACAGTCTGAAGGTTCTCGATCGCATTCGCGCAGCACCGATCATCACGAAAATGGAAAATAAGACATCGCTTATCAACAGCAATATGAGCATCAACTGCGATGTGTGGTCGCAAAATGAGGCCGACATAAAATGGATACGCGTGATACAGCGCAACAACTCACTGCCTCTAAGTATACCATTGAACACCTCAGTGGATCAACCGAATCTGCTGTTGCTGAACAATGTGACGCACGAGCTGGAGGGCTGGTACACGTGCATGGCATCGAGCGCACTGGGAACGAGCAATAGCAGTGTTTATCTGCATGTCGTCGATCATCTGCCGTATCGGCATGTGTGGGAGTGGTTGCGATCGCATCCCCTTGCCTTCACTGTCACCGTGGGGATGTTAATAATGCTGTTCATTTTGGGTAGCGCCATTATTGTCTACATGCTTCGCCGTTTGAAGCGGGAGAAGCTGCTAAAACATCGCATCGAGACGGTACATCAATGGACCAAAAAGGTAATCATATATAAGCCGGCCAGCATCGATGGAAGCTCCTGTGCTGTCGATCTACAGATACCGGTTATCAAGATTGAAAAACAGCGTACCACCTTCTCCAATACGACAACTGTTGGTTCAATGGATCCTACACAGGCCTTCAATGAGTACGAATTCCCGTTGGACGCGAACTGGGAGATACCCAGGCAGCAGTTATCGCTGGGCTCCATTCTGGGTGAGGGTGCTTTTGGTCGTGTTGTTATGGCCGAGGCGGAGGGCTTGCCACGCAGTCCACCGCCTTCCAATAATGGCATGGGCACCATTGTCGCCGTGAAGATGGTGAAGGAGGAGCATACGGACACTGATATGGCCAGTCTGGTACGGGAAATGGAGGTGATGAAAATGATTGGCAAGCACATCAATATCATCAATCTGCTGGGCTGCTGCAGTCAGAACGGTCCCCTGTGGGTCATCGTCGAGTATGCACCCCATGGCAATCTCAAGGACTTTCTGAAGCAAAATCGACCCGGTGCACTGCAACGACGCAGCGACAGTGATGGCTATCTGGATGATAAGCCAATCCAGCCATTTCAGAAGCTGGGGGAAAAGGAGCTCACCATGTTTGCCTTCCAGATAGCTCGCGGCATGGAATATCTTGCCTCGCGAAGGGTAAGCAAACACATTTATTATCTTAACTCTCTTTTTAGTTCCTTAATATTCTTTCGAATCACCAAAGTCTGCCAATATCTGAGATGTAAGGCTTTCTGTAGCTTTAAAGATCTGTACAATCGTAAAAACTAGCTAAAGTTTAATGTGAATCATAATTTTCAAACTTAGTTTCAGTCAAGCTCCATCTAGGTATAAATATTGAGTATTCTTAACACTGCTTTTTACATATTTTGTAGATTCAATTATAAAGTTTCAGTCGTTGATTTAAGCTCAACTCACTTGAATTTAATAATGTGCTGGTTTAATTAACACAATCCCTTAGATCTACTAAAAAATTATGTTAAGCAATCTAATCGGTGATACATTTATAATTTTACAGTGCATACATCGCGATTTGGCAGCGCGAAATGTGCTCGTCAGCGATGGCTATGTGATGAAGATAGCGGACTTTGGACTGGCCAGAGATATACAAGATACGGACTATTATCGCAAGAATACCAATGGACGACTGCCCATCAAATGGATGGCGCCTGAATCGTTGCAGGAGAAGTTCTACGACTCCCAGAGCGATGTGTGGAGCTATGGCGTGCTGCTGTGGGAAATAATGACATATGGCGATCAGCCGTATCCGAATATAATGTCCGCTGAGGAACTCAACAGCTATTTGATAAGTGGCCAGCGCATGGAGAAGCCATCAAAGTGCTCGCTGAACATTTATGTGGTGATGCGACAGTGCTGGCACTTTGAGTCCTGTGCGAGGCCGACGTTTGCGGAGCTGGTGGAGAGTTTCGATGGGATACTGCAACAGGCTAGCAGTAATCCCAACGATGCATATTTGGATCTATCGATACCAATGCTGGAGACGCCGCCTTCCTCGGGCGATGAGGAGGATGGCTCTGAAACAGAAACATTCCGAGAGACTTTACCGCATAGATATCAGTACACATATAAGTTTAACTAGTGCTAGGCTAATGGCTTTACCAATAATTTTCATCGAGCATCCATTAAAATACTCATCAATAAATTACGTCGAAATATTTTAAGTATATTTAATTAATACTTCTTCATTCCTCAACAGAAACTACCAAAGAAAATTTTAGTGAAGCAAAAACATCTCATCGAATCCTTTGAATCCACCCGTCCATCACTGAGCGCTTCCGACGTCTCCAAATATAAGAAAACGTGAGTATAGTCGATCAGCATTTATTTATCCATATATTATATTTTTAATAAATCATCATTTCAGTTACGCACGCTTCACAAACAAGGAGAAGAGCTCCAGGGAGTTTGTGGCCAAACGGGCCACATTGGCATAGTTCTAAATACTAAACTAAACAGATGTTTTGCTATTTTCGTTTTTTTTTTTCTTTGGGTTTCTCTTTTATTTATTTTTGTTGAAACAATAAACACGAATTTATTGCATTTTTTTGCCCTCTTTGAATTTCAGTTTTTTAGCTGTTCTGAAAGAGTGTTTAAGCTACGGCTTGCCAAATGTTGCTGCTCTTTTTTATTATAAGTTTTTTTTTACCCATTAGCAGATAATATAAATTGCAATACTGTCTGCAGATTAAAGCGCAATTTCGAATAATGTATATGTAATATTCTTGTGATAAGGTATGGGATCAGCATGCAGCATTGGCGTACAGATTAAAAAAATTATAAATAAATTGGCTGTGATATACATTGCTTTATTCGAAATGCTGCAAGTAACAATTGCAATCTGTGGTCTTCTCAGCATATTGTGTTCTCCTGTTGTGCCTATCAATAGATGGAGCCTACGCCCGCGCTGGTGGTTGGACGATTCTCAAAAAGTTAACGATATAGCGAGGCAAACGCAATGGAAACTGCGGCAGCGTTTCCTGATGGATTTGTTGCTGCAGGTCCACAAGCCGCTGCTTCAACAAGAGCTAATCGAAATGGGCAGTCGGCTCAACGAGGATCCCAGCGATTACGAGACAGTGAGTAAATGGAGCCTTAATTAACTCGGGACTAGTCTAAGTAAACAATATTTATGTGTGCTTTATAGGACAGTTGGCAGTATTTGGTTGATTTCATGGAGCGTGTGCATCAGGGACGCATATTGCGGCCATATAGCATCTACAGCCAGCTGCAGGAGGAGTTGCCACAGCAATTGCTGGGTGTATATCGCTTTCTACTGCTGGCCAAGGATTGGAGGACCTTTCAGCGGAATGCTTGCTACGCACGCAGCCACTTCAATCCGGTGCTTTTTGTGAACGCACTGCAATTGGCCGTCAGTGGACGAACGGATACAAATGATCTAGTGTTGCCAGCGATGCATGAGGTGCTGCCTCAGCTGTACTTCGATAAAGAGGTGATTCTAGACGCACAGCTAGTCAACTGGCAGCAATTAGCGCCAATCCCAAATATAAGTTTAAAGCGCAGCTGGAAGGAGATTTTGGGCGACATTGTGTATCCAAGGAAATTCCGTCAGCCACTGGAGGTGACTCTACTGCCCGCCGAACCGGTTGTCATCGAAGTAAAGCCCCTCTGGACACTGCTTAGCTCGGATGTAGAACTAAACGGCTATTGGAACAGTCTGATCAGTCGCTTGCTTATCACATCAAATGAGCAAGGCAGAGCAATAATAGACGGCGATCGAATGATGGCCTTCCGTAATGCCCACGATGAGTATATATATCGACTAGGGCGTGCACCAAAACGAGAACACTCGCAGACACTGCTGCACAACATAAAGCAATTCGTGGCACTATGTGAGCTGGAAGAACTGACGACAGGCCACAAATCGTTGGAACTAATTGAGCCCACATTGATGACAACGGGCGGTGTGCGGTATAAGGCGACAAAGCTTAATAGTGGAGCTGTGTGGCTGCTGATTAGGCATTCTACTGAAGAACTGCAAAGCCAGATTGATAAGCAGCTGGAGAAAGCTGTCGAAAAGCTGACAATGGAAACGGTAGGTCAAGTGATTGCCACAAATTACTGGCAGCTATGTCGACATCTAAGCTTGGCCATTAACGGCAATCGCACAATGGAACCCAATCTACTCGGCATGGCCACGTCCAACTTAAGAGACCCCATTTACCGCACAATGCTCTTTCAGCTGGCCGAACTAATTGCGCAATATGAAAGGCCACAGGTGTCAGCATACGATAATCAGCGACTGCAAGTGCAACAAATCCATGTGGGACACTTAGCAACCTATGAGCATCTTGTGGACAGCGATCTGATCAATTTAATGGACCAACAGTTGCTCCAGACACAGCGCAACAATTTAAGGTTTCTGCAAAGACGTCTGGTAGCCCGTCAGTTGCGCTTGAATCATAAACCATTCAACATCACCTATGAGCTGTATGCATCTGAAACGATGGATGCCCTAATTCGAAGCTATTTAATTCCTCCTGGCAGAGATCAGGCTGGACTGCTGCTCGAAAGCTTTGTCAGCGAGTTGGCTATGGGGAAAAATATACTGGATCGTCAATTTCCAATGGCTAAAAGTGTGCATACACTCAGTAATTTATATGAAGCAAGCAAACCGTTGAATGCGACCAATGCCTGCTCCTTTCCACAGCATCTTCTGTTACCTCGTGGCACTGCTGAGGGTCTAAGACTTCAACTACTCGTGCAAGTTCTGGCATGGAACGAGTCAGAGACAATTGCGGAGTGTGAATGGGCTGGTAACGTTATAGATTCGACATCTCCTGTCATAGCCAGCGCCCGGGTGGATGTGGTAATCCACCATCATAGTATAAAAGTAGAGTAGGCCTCAAAATCTTTTGACATTAAATCAATCCCGGAAGTCCGTTTAGGCTCGGAAGCTAAAAAAAATATTAGTTAATTTATGGCTAATGTTCGACTTTCAGTTAGGCGCAGATAAAGATAAAACATTAAATACTAACTCAATTTGTTATTCCCTAATAATCCCGATAATGTATATTATTATCGTTGCTAGTATAGTTTAATTTGCAACAAACCACTTTAAACAGTGGATTATGTGTATAAGAATTTAATCTTATCAAGCATATTGATTAGACGACTCTATACTTAACAGTCATCACCAGCGGATATATGCATTTCCAGCTTTGAATAAGCGCGCTAGCGATCTTATCGATATATTGGCTATCGAAATGTATACAACTACATGAGTTGTGGCGCCATCTAAGGTTCGCTTTTTGTGAAAAATACCCAAACGGTTATTTAAATATGCAGATATATTAACAAAAAATAAATAGTTTTGCACTTTAATGTTTTTTTTCAATACAAAATTTTGTTCGCCTTCTTGGTGGGAGCACAAGTGAATAAATGATTATTAATTCAATTTGCAATAAATTGTTGCCAAACAGGCAAATGCTTATCCAGCTAATTCCATAAGACAAGTGTGGATCGGGGTAGCTTTACTAAGGGTTGAGTTCGACATTTTGCAGAATGATGTGCTAATCGAGCATAAGTCACTATTCTATTCAAGACTAATATATGCAAAATACTTACTAATTTTCTAAACTCTCTGGCAAACACATTAGATGGGCTTATGGCGGTACAATCAAAAAGGGATGAATTTAAAATAGTAAATTTGATTTGAGACAAAGACTCATAAGCATATACATATTAGCTGCGTCTTCAAGCCTACAGATTTTGACTAGTATTTTAGTTTGCCATCGTGCTCGTTGCTAATTTCTTTAGAATTTCACACAACATGTTTTCTCTGTCTTTCGTACGAATGGAAATCAAATAAAATGACTGGCAAATAGGCAAACGAAGAAGTCCCCAGAGGAAACTTGAAAACGAAACGGTTTATTATGCTTATGCGAATGTGATGACAACAAAAAGGCATAATAGTAAAATTAAATGTGTCTATTATGCCAGCAATACAATGCACACATAAAACCGCACACACAAACACACACACTCCTACAAACTCACACACACCCACAGTTGTATGGGCCATAGAAACATTTGGCAGACGAGAAACGTTTAAGGAAGGATGTTTTGCTTAGGACAGACGGCAACTGAGGCAGACAACAGTAAGTGGGTGACTCTAAGACCCGTTCCACACGCATAAAAACAAATGCACAATACAACAACAATAACAAGAAGAGCAGCAAATACAAATACAACATGGAAGCTCAGTTCTTGTAAGAAAGAAAAGCGAAATCAACTTGAAGGCCTCATCGAGGGGGCGAGGGAATGGGCACTTGGCCTGGGCGTGTTTGTTGCCAGATAAGCGCAATAATATGCACGTATTTTACGGCTATTTCCTTCACTCGCTATACAAGCACCACATCCTCATTTGGTAAGACGCCCCCACGATTTTCGCGTGATATTTTCTAAGAATGCTCAAATTTAAATGAGAATTGTTTTCAGTTTTGTTTGCCGTCGTCGGTTTGCCTAATTGACTTTGCGCGCTATGCCCCAAACTGCCGCAACTCAGGCACCGGTCCAAAAGTTGACAAGAATAGACGACAATCAGCGTTCATTTTTTGCCTTTTTTTGTATGCGTCTAATTTGTGTGCGGTTTATGAAAAGAAGACCAGCTGTCGCTTCAGTTCCAATGTCAGATGAACAAATATTGCCCCGCCGCTTAATCAAATGGCAAAAAGTTGTTGCACATTTCATGGCTTATTAATTTTTGATTGTTAACAAGGTAGAAGAAGCTGTCCTTGCTCGCACGTTGACTAAATTAAGCTGAGAGTTTCTTTTTTTAAATTTTATTATGAGATATAAGTCTTTAGGATTGAGGTTTTATGTACTTATGTGAATTTGGATGTAGACAATTGTTTAGCGCTGTATTTTTAAATATAGAATGCAATCAAAATTTGTTTGTTTTATGAACTCATTTACAATATCTAATTAGTTATAATTCATTTTAAATCTAAATAAAATAATATATTGAAATGTGCTTAAGATATGCAAGAGTAATAGAACATTTGTCTGACAGAAATATTAAACTGACACCTAGGCTGCCTGGCGCCATAAGAGAGAGCAAAGGCACTAAAGTGTCTATTGGCATTGGACCCAATGACAGCACTAACGCCTAGAGCGTCATAATCATTGCTATTCAGCATCTCTTGTGGCATTCCTGGGTATTGTATTTCATTTCCGTTTTCATTATTATTTGTGGCTGGCCCCGGCTGCCCGCTTTGGGCCATCTGTAGATGTCCTTTTGGTCCTTTGGTTCGCCTTGTCGCTCAACTCGCTTTCGGGCCCTCAGCGCTGTTGTCTCTGCCTTTTGGCATTCGCTGCTTTTTTTTTATCGCCTTCGTCTTCATCGTTCTCATCGTCGTCGTCGTCAAGAACAACGCCAACGACGCTGCCAACTTCCTGCTATCGTGCTAATTTCCGTTGCTTTATCTTGACACAATGGTGCGCATTAAAAGCGTGATGGGGAACTGCTGGCAAACTTCATAACTAAGGGCGGTGTCATGGGTTGAACGAGGGAGTCCGGGGAGCGGTAGCGGGCTGGTGGACGGGGGTGGCTCCCAATGCAACGCTGACCGCTGCGCTTTTATTTCCGCCCCATATTTTGTCGCCATATTAGACGCCATTTTTGTTTTCGCATTGTCAACACATTGTCATTGGGTGGCAGGGTAATAAGATGAGGTGGGAGTTTTGGGGAGCAAAGATTTAGGTGGCTGCAGGGTTGCTCTCTCTTCTCTCTGTCATTCTCATTCCCATTCCCATTATGCGGCTCGCATTTGCATGCGATTTCTCTTTTTGAAAATATTGATAAATGCCGCCATTAAACGCGATTAACCATTTGAATTATGTGGCAAAGCCAAATTTTATTACCAACACAATTCTATGGCCAAACAAATGGCATCATTATTAAAATATATGAATGTGCATACATTGAGCTTGTATATATATATATATATATATGTGTGTGTGTGTGTGTGTGTGTGACATAATGCAAAGCATAACGAAAATTGGGGCGGGCATAGACTCTAAGTGGGAGCCGTATTCGTATTTAAAAATTGTGCTCACAATTTGCGCCGCTTGAATTTCAATGCAACCGCGAAAATTATGGCCAATTGTTTGTGTTCTAGTCCAGTCACAGTGACAACAACAAGAGCAACACAAACAACAGCAAAAGCCTCAGTAACTAATGCAATTTTAGTCCAAACAGTCGTCAACAATTTGAATGAATTGCATCAATTGCCGGCCCATTGTGCTACCAAAAAATGTCCGCCATTGTTGCTCGTCTATTGAGTGGGCGTGCCTGGTTGCATATGGCCTTGTTGCATTGTTATTTTGTGCGAGTGTATATGTGTGTGTATGTTTTTGTCCCTTCTGTACACTGCACTCGCGGGGGTAATAAAATAATCGTAGCGCACGTGTCAAAAATATTCAAAAGGATTAAGTAGTGGCCAGGAGCAGGGGTGCGGTATACGGGGTACGGATCATTCGTGCTCTCGGTGGTGGCTGCAAATCCAGCAGTTTCCTTTGGTGTACGCATTGTCCAACTGATTGCATAAATTGTTATGGAATGCCATAGACGAGTACTCATCGAGAAGGCTGTGAATGCGACAAGCGACAATTTCTGCCAGTATTCACATGATCTTATGGCCGAAGGGGGCTCGAGGGAAACTGAATCGGTTTGAGGGATTGTTGTCAGTGAATAACAAACGCCTTCGCTTTTTATGCCTCGTTACGCTTTGCAAATAAAGAAAGGCATATTACATTTCAAATGCGGCTTAAGTTGAATTGCTGTCGAACATTATTTATAAAATAGAGTGTAATTAAAATATTTGCAATTGCTTCTTTTTATATCAATAATTATATTCAAGATCTATAAAGCTCTTAAACCAAAACACTTGTAAAATCTTAACTAATCAAGGAAATGTCGAATTTATAATATCAGCTCTTGTATAGAGTATCCAGATATAGACCTATTATTAAATTTTGATATTTTCTTGATATGATTCCGTTTTTTTGTTCGCCGTGGCAGGAATTTATTTTGATTTGCAACAAATTTGCTACGGCATTGTGGACTTTGTGTATGTGTGTGTGTGTGTGTGAGAAAGAGTGTGTTGGTGTATGCTTAACGGTTTATTGCTTTTCGCACTCGCCACTTGCCACTTGAGGGTCTGCCGGGAGGGTTGTCTTTCACTAGTGAAACTGGGCGCTTTGTTTACTTTGTTTGTGGTGTGAATAGCAAATAAGCCGTGACAAATGCGATTCGATCCCACAGTTCTACCAAGCACTCTATTTTGGTAGCACGGTGTGGCCCATATTAGAACTCAAAATATATTTATCCTAATTACAATGCATTCAGCAAACGCAGCAAAATGATTTTAAACATTTTCCGAATCATTTGACGATAAATATTGGCGTGTAATGACATAAAAAAAGGAGAGAATTTGTTGCAAAATGCATTTACTGTAATCTCTGTGGCCACAAAATCAATTTGTGTTACAAATTTATATGGTAGCTAACGCAGCTTCCTCCCACAACAAATTGGAAAATTAAATGCAATTGCTTTGGCTTTGGCTTTCGTGTCTGTGGCTGCAAAATTGATTGATTTTGCTGTGACAGCAACAGTAATTGAAAATATTTGTTAACTATTAGTTTAGTGATAGGTTCCACATCCCCAGTCACCTGCTTACCTGTGTCAGCAACATCCCTTCCTGTGCACATTTCCGGAATTCCCCTCAGCAACCTACACTGATTGGGCTGTGTTGCTTTTAATCCTACTTCAAGCGAACCAAGCCTCAAGATGTTCCTCTTTCATTCTTATCTATCGATGCGCCAATGCGTGTCAGCTGAGTTGCTCGCAAAGGGGGCGGGCGACAGATTCCATGGGGAAGTAGGGGTTCCATCTTTACAATAGCAGAAAAGCCTTTTGACAATACGCCCCACAAATTTGAATGTATTTTCTTCGACGCTGAATTTGGTACTCTTTTCTTCAAATATCGCCAAAACGGGTGTATACAAATGTCGCATGCATTTCTATTTCCGAAAGTATATTAACTTTAATAAATCCAGTTTGCATTTGAAATATTTATCAAAGCTAATTCTAAATCTTATTTCTCGTTAATCTTTCAAACTGTTCTTATTTATTTAGAAATGTTAAAGAACTGGTCGACAAAAGTTTTGTTTTGTTTACCGTGACAAGGTATCTCTTAGCCGGTCAATTCTGACTACACCCTTCTGACTTGTATTTTTTTATATACCTATTTTATTTTAATTCGTTACAAATTGAATAGACGACAGTGACGATTGCCATGTAGCATTATCACCTACACACCCAACATTTTTGAAAAACTTGTAAGCAATTGGTTCGATTCCTCGCCCACTTTCCCACCCCATTAGCCATTGTATATTGGCTGCGGCGCGTATATCACATTTCCGTTTGTTAGCATTTTTCTACATTGTATATTCATATACTCACTCGCACGAGTGTATTCATATACGAATCTGAATAGCAAGAAGTTTTCTGCTCAACTTGATAGCCCCAAACGGAGACCCAACCTCAACACCAACCCCAACCATGAAGCTCAATCTCTTCCTATTACAAAATACATGCAAACATTTTTATTGTACGTTGTGAATGGTGTTATGGGGACAGCAAGGCTTTCTTGGTGTGGGGTTGTTTTTCTTTTGGTTGGTTTTCTGTTGATTTGAAGGCAGCTCACGCCTTTTCGGTTGCTTTTATCATTTCGATTGTCAATATTTTCCACACGTCTACACAAAAGGTAAAAACTAAACTATGCTCATTCATTTCTTTGCCGCTGCTATGCATATATGTTAGTTTTATTACAATAGTTATACAGACACATACATTTATTTGCTATATAAGCTTAAGATATTTGCGATTGATGAATATAAAGAATTAATATTCGTGTAGTACACAAGGATGTACTCATTTTTAAGGACCCCAATTTTGCATTGTTCATGAATAAACGATAAACCATTATTTTCCCTTTCATCCTTTACTCTTAATATTTTTTAATATAAAACATATTGTTTTAATAAATGTCAATATATCAGCGCATCAGCCAAATTAATTTTCCAAGTCATTCAAAGAAATGTTTTCACCGAAAAAGAGCAGATAACTGAACTGCGAAATTGTTTGCCAACTAAATGCAAAGAAAAAGCGTAGAAGAAACACACTCGACACAGATAAGAACGCCAACTTGTTTGCTTAATAAATAAACTTTATATTCATAACTGAAAAACTTTTTGCGGCGTCGGACTCTTGAGCGGCATGTGGCATGTGGTATGCAGGCAACCAGCAACAACGAAGCGGAACAAATGTGGCCGCTAATTTGCGTGGCAAGAAGTTTTCGTTGAACGCCCTGAAATGTATGCTACGGAATTTGTTGGATGTTTTCTAGGCACAGGGGAAATGAGGGAACCGAGGGCGCCGAAGCTGCGCGCGACGGCATTTCCGTTGGCTGAGTTAGCTGCAAGTGCAAAAGCCGCACAACATAAATTATGCGAGCACTTTCCGCATCAGCTGCTCCGCGTTGCTTGCTATCTGCGCTTTGGCCGCTAATCACAAAAGTTTTTGGGTACGCGTTTTGCTACCTTCAATTGCCACTTGTGGAAAGTTTTTGAGCTGAGTTGGAGTGCAGTGTGGTGAAAGGGTTAAGTAGACTTGGCGAAAGTCTCGAAACATGAAAGTTTTTCGCATAGCACTGATTAGTGAGACATAATTATTTTTGCATTAAGCGGGCAGCTAATAGGCCGTGTAATACCAAAGTTGCTTGCCCTTTAATCAGCTCATCAGACGATAGCAACAAGAAAATAAAAACAGAGAATAAAAAAGCCACTCGAAGATAATGAAAGTGCATTCAGGTGGCAAAAGTCAAGAGTCAGGTCGAGTGGCAACATTTTTCCATTATGCGATGTGCCATATTCTCCAGCAGCACAAAAATCAATTTTAACTTAAATATAACGACTATGTGATACTCCATGAGCAATATTTAATGATGTGACAATTTCTACATAGCTCTTCATCTCAGACAGAAATGATATTTGATAGTTTATAGCTTAATGAATAAATATATGTCGAACCAGTTTTAATTATGCTCAGACATATTTCGATTTTGCTTAAAAGCAAATAAGATATGAAATTAAAAAAAAATCATAGGGTATCAATATCTGATGATGTGGAGTACGGGGCAACATGGAAAAATGCAACATTTAAATGCCTGCAGCGAAATGTCTGCTGTTCTATGGTTGGCCAACGCTGGCTGTCTGTCTGCCTTGATGAGAAAACTCTTCTCGAGCGGAGGGTTAAAAGCTAAATTCGTTTCGAGCTGAACCAGTGACAAAACGGCTCTCCGTCAGTTTCCCATCGGAAAGTGTGATTATATTTTCATTTTCAATTTTTTACGGCCAATTAATTTGGCAATTGACGCTTGGATGGGCGTCTGCGACATGCCAGATACTGTATGCGAGAGCCATTGACGGGAAGGATGGTAGAGGGTCGGCATTCTGTCGTTGTTGCAAATTGAGTTGTGTGGCAAGAATAAGAAAAGTCTATTATAGTGTCAGGAAAAGCTGCCTGCCAGCTATTTGGCCGCTGCATTGTCTGCACAGAACATAATATGAAAGTGTTTTTGTGGGCGGCTTTTGTTGGTGGTAGTCTTAATCCTTGTCTTCTTGTCCTTCGCTAGACTCTCATGCAATTTGCATTGAAATCGTTTTTCCAAATTAGAAAAGCCAGTCAGGTGCGACATTTGTGATTTATCTTACAGTCTGCACAACTCATAGTTAAATAACATAAGCGAAATAATTAGTATTAATAACAAGTATAAATATATAAATATTAAATATACATACAAAGAGATAATTTTGCAATGGGTTCAAAATCTCTCCCAGTTATCTTGTCTCATATCTATTTAAAATGTTAAAAAGGTTGTTTGTTAATTAATTTCTTATAATGAAAAAACGATTCATTTTTTAATGCACTTTCGGCATCACTTGCGTAGATTTATTTATTATTTATTATTGTTATAAAAGAAAAATTTTGATACATCTATTACATTTCAATATCGTTTCGTCAGAATGTGTATAGTTTTAGGGCAGTCGAGCAGTCGGTCTTCGCTTGAAATGGGCTTCCTTTTTAGTTATCGTGCACAATGACAACCTCCTGCACTTGCACATTGGGCAGCTGCAACAGTTCCTGCTCATTGACAATGCGTCGGTCGAGCGGGTAGCCGAGCGGACGTCTGTCCTTCAAGGATGCGTTGCTTGTGCCCATAACGCCACCAATGCGCTCCAAGCGCACTGACTGCTCTCGTTCCTGGCGCTCTCTTGGTGATACAATGACAAGCAGCTGCATTGGCAGACCCTCGACACGACCGCGTGGCAGCAGCAAGCGCTGCGGGAAGCGTCCATTCTCGCCAATCAGTTCTGGAATCGTCACCTGCTCCTGCTGCGGGCCGCGCAGTGTGGTCAACACTCGACGATAGATCTCGCTATAGGGCGTGGCATCGGGTGTCGTCCAGGCAATATCTGTGGAACGAAGCTGGATACGATTGCGGCCTGACTGCAGTTGGGTGTTGACTGCATCCAAAAGCAAAAAGTCAGAGCGACCCTGCTCCAAGGTCAGTACACGGCCCGTCACATCCTGACGTGGTCCCAGAAATACACGAACGATGACGTCCTGTGCACGCTTCGAGCTGATGTCTATGTCAATGGTGAAGGGTTTGTTGTTGAGGCGACGCTGGCGCACAATTACTTGCACTTGCTGCGGCTGTTCCAGCAAGTTGCTCGCATCCAAGTCGTTCTCCTCAATCCTAGTGCGCAGTTTGCTGACACGTATATCGTCGATTTTCACATCCAGCAAGGCCAGCTGCTCTGGCCGATAGGTGCCCAGCTGCTGCTCGCGTTGCTCATCCACAATGTTAATAATTCGTCGTAGTGTGTGTTGCAGCACACGATCACCCACTTTGACTCCGAGGCCCAGGCGATCGATCTGCACGTTGCTATCCTGCAGCAGCTCGCGAATGATGCGCAGAATGCCAATGTCTCCCAGGCGACCCAATAGAACATTACCAATGACATTCTCGATGCGCAGTTGCTCATCAATTTCCTGCACTCCCGATCTGTTGCTCACCTTACGGATCAGAAGACCAATCACCTCCTGCAAACGACTCTCGATGATATTGATTTGCTCGAGCAGGGCACGATTGTTACGCGAGTCGATACGCTTCTCATTCAGCCGCAATGCGTTGCGCTGAGCCTGATCTTGGTTGGGCAAGATCTGACCGGAAGTGTCGATTAACCTATCGTTGCCCGATCGCACAGAGATACGTTCCTGGTTAATGCGTGCCAAAAGCTGGCGGAGAGTTTGCAATAGCACTTCACTGCGGCGAGACTCGCCCTCCTCAACGATGTTGTCTAAGCTGCGTCGGTTGCGGCGTCCTTGCTCCACTTCTTGCTCCTGCACTTTGCGCTGGCGGTTACGACGCAACATCGCAATGATCTCCTCATCGTCAAGTTGATTCAAACGATTGTCGCTGCGTATGAGGTGCAAGATGTCTTCTTCTGTTATGGGATTAACTTCGTCCACCCGACGACCCTCTCCAATTGGGTTAATACGACGAGGAGTCAAGTCCTCTGCGGGCTGATTGAGGCGACGTCTGTTGATAAAAACCAGACGCTCATCGTCGCGAGCCACACTTTGTAGATTATCAGTCAAAAGGGATACGTCATCGACCTGTTTAATATTTTGCAGATTGTTCCTCTCCTGCCCCTGTCCCTGCCCTTGCTGCTGCTGCTGTTGCTGCTGCTGCTGCTGCTGCTGCCACTGATCCACTCTGAGTCGGTCGCCACGTATTACGCCCAGAAGGCGTTCCTGTTGTGTTTGTTCCTTGCGCTGGCGATTACGACGCAGCATCTCAATGATCTCCTCATCGTCAAGTTGATTCAAACGATTGTCGCTGCGTATGAGGTGCAAGATGTCTTCTTCCGTTATGGGATTAACTTCATCCACCCGACGACCCTCTCCAATTGGGTTAATACGGCGAGGAGTCAAGTCCTCTGCGGGCTGATTGAGGCGACGTCTATTGATAACAAGAAGGCGGTCATTGTCGCGGGGCACACTTTGCAGATTGTCAGTCAATTGGGACACATCATCATTCTGGTTGATATTTCGCAGATTTTTTCTCTCCCGACCATTCTCTTGCCTCTCCTGCTGCTGCTGGTTTTGTTCCTTGCGCTCGCGATTGCGACGTATTATGGCAATGATGTCCTCATCGCGTAGCTGACTTAGACGATTGTCACTGCGTATCAGCTGTATAATGTCTTCTTCTCCCTTGGAATCCACGCCATCCACGCGACGACCCTCTCCAATTGGGCTAATTCGACGTGGCACTCTATTTTCAATGGGTTGCACCAAGCGGCGTCTGTTGATGTGCACCAAACGCTCGTCATCGCGAGGCACGGTCTGAAGGTTATCACTCAGGTTCTGAATATTATCTTCATTCTTGTTGATTTGTCTGATGTTCTGTGCCTGTTCCTGGTCTATACGAAGAGAGCGAGACTGCAACTGCTCATTCTCATTCTCATTCTCATTCTCGCTGCGGTCTACATTCTGGCGGCGACGTCCCACTGGCAAAAGGCGATCGCTGTTAATGTCCACAGTGGGCAATTGGTTGACGTTGTTTCCCAAGGTATTTAACTTGCTACCAAGACCCACTCCAATATCACGCAGCAGGGGCACACGGCCTATGGATTGAACATCTTCGTTATCATTCACGTTACGGCGGAGATTTTGCTCACGAATGTTGTCTACGTTTTGCTGTTGCTGCGTGCGTCGTTGGTTTACGCCCAGCAACCGGCTGTTATCGATTTCGTCATTGTCTTGCCGGCGTTCCTTCTCCAAGCTTATTTTCACATCATTATCATTGTCCTCAAAAAGGGCGAGCTCTTGGATTAAATTCTGTATAAAATTGCGCAGACCAACATCCTCGGTCAACAGCGTAATGTCCTGCTCCTCAGTCGTCGTCTTGACGGGCAGCACCAAGAGATTCTGGGTCTGCTGAATCTGTTGCCTTCTCAGTGCCAATTGTAGGCGCAAATTGCGAAAAGGATTAATCTGTCGTATACCCTGATCAAGACGCACCAGATCTAAGAGAGAGGGGCGCTTGCTTTGCTCTAAGTTCAACTGTTTACGCTGGACGCTTTCAATTGTCTGCTGGTCGAGATACAATACCGGCAATAGCTCCTGCACGGCAGGAATTATCAAAGCTTGGGTGTCCTCGCGATCGCGAATGGCCAAAGTTAGGGCATTGATCAGTAGCACGGGATTTATGTTGCGCCTAAGATAGACGACATTGCGCTGCAGTGTCTCGAAGTCAATGGCGCGAACCAGCAGTCGGTAGATGCCACGCAACTGCTGCACATGCTCCACATTGCGAATACTGAAGATCTGGTGCTCATCCAGCAACCGACGCTGGCGATCCAAGTCGATGACACGCTGGATATCTTCATCGATGCCACCGTCATAGCGCTGTGTATCTACAATCAGACCCTGGTCCAACTCTATCAGATCATCCTGTTGCAATGGCTGCTGCACACGTTGCACGATGTCCAGTATAAACTTCTGGCGCCGCAAGTCCTGCCAGGACATGCGCTCGATGCGTTGGTCAACTGCAAAATAAACAATGTAAATTAAGGCACAATTCCTGGCTGGGCAACTTACCAGTGCCAATGTCAGACTGCCAGTCACGTTTAAGTATGCGACCAGCGGATACTGTGCCAAGCACACAGGCTACCAGCACGAGAAGTTTATTCATCTTGTTAGTAGTAGCTACTTCCTTAGAAACCAGAAGGCGACTGCAATATTGGCTGCCCTCAATGCTGTATTTATACCCGATCTTATCGACTTATGGACTAGGCCTACGGTAATTATTTTGCATTCAAGTGGCAACAAAATGTTTTTCAGTTACATCCCATTATGCAATTACATATAGACAGGTCATCTAGATGAGTCGAAATTGCGGTCAGAGATCCCAGATTGCACATTGGATGCACTGCTTGGTTGCCAGATGCCGATAAAGCCGATGCTTAATTAGTTCATTGCCCTGAGGCTATATAGATTTTGTTTGCTTCCTTTGTTTAATGCATTCATAGTCAGAATTTGCTGCCATGCCGAATGTCAGTTATCTGCAACAATTTCCAATGACCGCGCAATCAAAATTCCTTATATGAGTAATCACGTCATAAGATGTATATACAATTTGTTATTACATTTGTCCATACAATTTTTATTATTAATAACTTCAATTCCGCAAATACAATATGAATGCTGAACTATAATTTCAAATTGGAATATCTCATTTTTGTCCATCGAGTGTGATCGTGTTTAGTTTGTACTTAAGTTTCGGCCATTTTAGAGTGATGGTATTGGTATTGAAATGTGTTGCTGAAAGTTAATGCTGTAAGTTCATTTTGCTTAAATGTAAGTACATTTGCACATCCACAACAAACGGAACTGTGCTCGTTGCCTTTGTTATTATTGGGGCACAACCGAGTGATTGGCGAATTGTGAAAAGATTTTTCCAGCTGTGAAAAGCGCCTGCAATTCCTCTATTCAGATTTAAATTGGCAATTCATTTGGCCGTGGCTTTTGTGTTTTGCAAGATTTTTTTTTTTTTTTGCGTTTTGATGCGCTGCGTTGTGACAATTTGCAACGTGCCTGGCATGCAACGGAAGTCAACGCGCTACGTGGGTGCCGCATTGCTCTGGCTAAGGCTAAACTGTTGCCATTGTTGCTGCTGCTGCTGCTGCTGCTTGTGCTGCCTTTTCTAATGTAATTGCAATTGTTTGCCGGCCTGGCAAATGGTCAGCAACTTTGATTTGCCTCTGCTGCTGCACTTTTTCAACTTTTTTACAGCACAAGGATGACAGACAGCTCAGCATTTTTATGCATGCCAAGCGCATTTGTGCGCCATTAATTGCTTCTTTATGTCCAGCTGCTGTTCCAGCTGCATGTTCAGCAATTATGCAACGACAATTTTGCATTAATTGCTCCTTTGTGCTGCCAGTCCAGCTTTCAGCCATGCCAGCTCCGTCCCGGCCTGCTGTGTGGGCGGCAGCGTTGCCACTTTTTAAGCGTACCTACTGGAAAAAGGCCCAAAAAAAATACACACACATACACATACACACAGAAGTGTGGCATTGTTCGGGAATGCATTTACTGCGCCCTGAATGCTGATGCTCAGGGCTCATGGCTCAGTTTAATTGCTGCCGGGCTCATTTACTGGAGCCAAGGGACGGGCGTCCGCAATGCGTATGTATAGTAATACCGTCCATGGGCAATTTCATTAATACAGTATACACCATCTCTTTATCTGATGTGCCATTATATTTTTTTATAAATTGCACAAAACAACTGAAAGGAGTCTTTAATTTATAACAGGCAGGCAACGACCGATATGAGTGTTCTTTAATTAGTTGGTTTTTAAACTTAAAGGCCCAAGTGCTTGAGGAGCACTCAAATTATTACTCTTACTTTTGATATAAATTGATTATGGGCTTCGAAAAAGTTTGATTGTACCTATCTGAGAACCTATTAGTAATTTGCGTTCAACTTAAGTGAACTCTAGATTAATTTATAAAACTGGGCTCTTATCTGTGAGTCTGTTAATAATTTTTTAAATGCTGTACAATTCTGAATACTATAGCTACAATAATAAATTGCAGCTTGTGCCACAAGTTCATACTCGAATTTCATTCAGATTATTAATAATATTAACATGTTACTTTCATTGCTAGAATCTGAAGCTCTAGCGCAGCATCCACTTGATAAGCTGTTCGCATCCTTCACACCAAAGTGGGACTGTCAAGGCATCGGTATCTTGGGTTGTCGCCATCCTTATGCTCGTTCTGCAACGTTCTGCCAAGCAAATCGAGTATAAGCCGGTGGAGAGGCAGGGACGGAGGGTGGTATTTGGTTTCATTTCGCCTTCTGCGTCCCGGCTTGACTTAAATGCGATTTAATGCCTTTTTTGTTTGTCTTCCATGCGTCGGATATCCGTTGACGCAGTGGGCGTGATAAACCGCAGAGGCTGAGCAGCAACAGCAGACTCCTTGTCGACTGCTTTATCCTCGACTCGACCTCATCCCGTCGTGTGTTCCTCGACTGGGTCGCTAATTTGCTTGGCGTTTTTTATGTCTCATCTTCGCCTTGGCGTCTTAATCTTATATCCTTTTTTTTTTTTTGGCTGGCTTGGCACTTAAAAATTGTAGTCTTTTGTTGGCCCGATAAAACTGCTTACAAATGCTTAAAAAATTAAAATTTATTACACGCGATTACGGGGCACACAGGCTCCCTGGATTGAAAAATCTCAGAAGACAAGTCTCCTCTGCTTTGCCTTCCCTTCCCCTTACTTCGCTTCAAATAAATGAACCGCAAATGGAGTGCCATCTTTTTCGGTTCGCCACATTTCCGGGCAATGGACATTGCCCAATTGATTCATGGCCCCACAATATCCTCTGCGTAATGGGTAATGGTCGAGGCTACCTTAAAGAGCCAACTTCAGCAAAATAATAAGAAGCAGCAAAAAATAAATATAAATATACTACTTCATAGTAATAATGAAGCGCCAGGGCCAAAAAGAAAAGTGCCATAGCAACGCATGGCAAAAAGAAAATATTTCTTTTTATCGAAACGGATGTGAGTGTGCCAGGAATGAAATAGCAAAAAAAAATAAAATAAAATAAGAAAAACAGGAATGGCAGAAGGTTAAGGGGGAACCAGGCGACGTCGTTCCATACAAATAAAACAAAAATTTGTACACTAGTGTGGGGGAAGATCTCTACCGTTCTACTGCTCTCATTGCCACTTTTGTCACCTCTTCATCCACGCTCCAGACAACAGTGCACAATTCCTCTCTCAGCCACTCTCAGCAACCGCACAAAGCAAATCAAACAACTTTCATTTCACACGTTTTTCGTTTGTCCTTTGCGCGTCCCACTCGCATTTTTTGTTTGTCTTGAAACAAGTGACTCAGGAGAACCCACAGCGAAATTGGCAGAACTCTCAACTGGTAGTATGTGTGTGTGTGTGTGTGTGTTGGTTTGATATTGGTATTGGTGTTGTGGTGAGAGCACGTGTCCTACGCGTGTCTGCTAGTTTTAATAGCTATTGACTTCTGTTGAGAGCCCTGAGTAGTTGACCCGTTAAATTTTGATAATTGATTTGCAAGTCTTTGTGTCTCGAAAGATAGGCAGGTTCTAATTTATAAGCTACTTTACTGATAACGATGTGGAAATAATAATAACATACTCATAATTATGATATCGCTGTAGTTAGAAATTTGGCTTAACGTATTTAAATGTTCATTTAAAAATCAGGAATATTTTCTTACAAGTACTTTTTGTCCCACGGGAGAATGTAACAATTATTGGTCCGAGCAAAGCTATCTGTATATTATTTAATTAGCAGACCTTTGGCTGCCTTCGAAAATGCCACAGTTTGACAACACCATTCATTCAAGGAATGTCCCCTTCTGGTTTTTCGGGCTTAGTTGTTTGTTGGGTGGTTGTTGCCCTCATCGCATTGTGGGCTGCATGACAACTTCATTGGGCAAATATTGTTGTAGTATTTGGTAGTGTTTCGCACAAGTGATTTGCACTGTGACTGTGACTCGACACTGGCATTTGGATGAGGTCAAATATAAACAAGGAGGGGCTGTCTTTATTGCCAATGCTGGATGTGGTTCGGGTTTGGGTTCTGGTTGTCGTTCTCGTTCTCGGACCAGGACACTATAAAAACGACCTTGCGGCAACAAAAGGCAGTCAGACGTGAGCTTTCATTCGCTTTCGCTCTGCTCTGTCTGTGTGTGTGTGTGTGTGTGTGTATGTGTGTGTGTGTGTATGTGTGTGTGTGTGTAGCTATGCAGACAATCAGCGCACGACTTTTGGCTGCCGGGTTGGAGTCAGTTGTCAGTTGTGGTAGAGTGGGTGGGTTGGATTGCTTGGTGGGGGGTTTGGAAACTCTTTGGGCAGACGTCGCGCGTTCGCTTTCTTATCAGCACTTTGGCTGCGATGCAGCGTGGCATTTGTGTGAGTTTTATGTGCGGCTTTTGAGCTGGTTATGATGCCGTCGGTCGCTACAATTGCCACACGACACACCCCCTTTATCCCTTGCTGCCAGTTGGCAGCTTCTTTGTTTTGGAAAGGTGTCAATTGTTTTTATGTGATCATCGCCTGCTGCCTGCCTGCCAGCCAGTCAGTCAGGCAGTCAGTCTGCCACGCCTCATCGCAGTTCACAGTCGGTTGCATAAACAAGTGGGCGTAGTGAATCCCATTAAGCATTAAGAGTTGAGAGCGTGCAACCCCTGAACAATATAACGGTAGACAAACCCCCGAGCGGCCGGCAATTTAAACTAATAATCAACGCATCAGCAAACATTGTCGTTATTATTCACGCGCCTGTGGCGCCCCCTGGCGGTTGAGTGCTGACAGATTGCCAAGCTGGTTGGGTGGTTGGGTGGCTTATGGCTATGCATGTGTGTGGGCTGCCTCTGTGAAGAGTCTTACAAGTGTAGTCATCAATCAGTGGGGCGTGTGCTATTTAAAAATCGTTTATTCGTTTACAGTTTCAATTTTGTTTCTTTTGTGTATCACATTAAAATATAGATATATTATATATATACGCATATATTACACAAGATCGGGTCAATTTGGATTGCCTCAACTATATATAAAGCACTAAGAACTTAGAAGCAATTAAGGCGCTGCAATTAAACAATTGATTTTGATAATGGTATCGGCTGAAAGCTCAGAGACTTTCATATATCTGGCTCTTCGTATTGTTTTTTAAACAAATACTTTTTCTTCATTGTTCTTCATCGATATGTTCATCCAGAAGAACAAGACAATTTGCTGGACTTGCCTCTCTTTTCGATCTAATCAAACATACTCATATAAAAAGCTCATAGGAACAATTTGACGTTTATTTATTTGTAGTTGCAGTTAAAAGTTATCTTCATATATATGTACATAAGTAAATACCACATTTATTCAAAATCAATAGTTCGAGCACAGTCCGAGGGGAAAACAGAAACAGAAACAGAATCAGAAACAGAAACAAGCAACAAAAATAGAAACACAAATTCACAAAGATTCAGCTAACACTAGGATTCTACATACTAGCAATTGGCGAGCTATCGTTGCTGCTACCAGTTTTGGGTGGGGGTTTAGGGGGTGTGTGTGTGTGTGTGTGTGTGTGTGTTGACGATGTTAACGTTGATGTTGCAAATTTAGATCGCATGCTCTGCGGCGGCAGCGCCGTAGCGCAGCGGAGTCGGTCAAATGATGTTGGGCGGTGTTGTGGCCAACGCTGGCACCACAGACACTGGTGATGATTTGGCCGATTTTACACAGCCATAGGATGAGATGGTTGTGCCGCTGCTGCTGGGCGGTGATGGCGGAGTGTCGGGACTGATCAGCGGCAAGTAGCGCCATGGATGGTAGATGCTACCCGCATACATGGCTTGCAAACGCGCCTGCAGATCTAGCGCCAGTGTTGGATCCAGTGGATAATGCGCCAGCCCAGGAAACCCACCAGGTACCCGTGGAAGGGACAGCTCCAGCGGCGATCCAAACCCATACTTGGCCGCCAGCGAGGTGGGTGAGTGCGAATGGGAATGCGAAACGGCAGCAGCGGCTGCAGCAGCAGCTGCCACAGCGCTCAGCTGCGCATGATGATGATGATGATGCGCATGGGCATGGACAGCGTGGGCGGGATGTGGATGATGCGGGTGATGGTGATGATGGGCTAAGCCTGTCGCATGCGGCGAGTGCTGTGCCTGCGCATGTTCCTTGCTCAGCTGACCGGCGGAAGTGAGTCCACTGCTAGTGCTCGAAGCTACGCCACCTCCTCCGCCTCCACCAGGCACGGGTGACTTGTTCAGTGTCTTGGGCTTGCGACGCGGCCGATATTTGTAATCGGGGTGCTCTTTCATGTGCAGCGCGCTGTAAATTGAGTAAATGTTGAAACATTGATCAAAGATCGGGCAACGCCATCGATATATAAAACTATATAAAACGATCGAACGATGATATCATAAAGTCAATCTGCTTCCCGTTCACCTGGCCATTATATACATTTGCTAGATACTCTGTAATTCGTACCGAGAAAAGTATAAGATTTAATGCGATTATTGGAACTATATAAATATCTAAACAGTATATATATTGTGTGATATTTTGATGGAAAACATATCATTTTCATTTCTGATTTGGTTATGTATATTATTTTGTAAAGAGGTCGGATTTCCTTTATTTAAATATAGGCTTTAATTGTTAGATGTGATTTAATTTTACGAAAACAAATATATACATTATTTATATTGAGTGTTCAACTTAAATGCTCCTTTTTTTTTTGGATATTAAGAAATTTCAAATTTGTGTAATTAAGTACGAACTGTGGTTGAAGGGTATTGGAATTGCCCTTAAGCCCGTCAATAAAACCTCTCTTGTAAGACTGAACGCTTATCTGGTCATTTAGCAAGACAGAGTTTTCCAAACTTGTAGAACTCTGGAGTTCTTTGAGAATTCCCAGGTGCAACAATGCGCAATTGTTGACATTTGTTTGACAAACGATAAATGTTGATAAAAGGTGTGTATTATGAATTGTGGTTGCTGTTGTTTATCACTTTTGCTTTCCTTGCCTGAGTGGCTTCGGCTTTGTTGCAGTTCCCATACCCATAATTGGTTAGTCCTGTTATCTCTACCCAAAAAGAAAGAAAACTGAAGAAGAAGACAATCAAATCGAAATTGAAATGATATGCGAGTGTGCCGCCTTATCAACGCCTCGCACATTGGCAAATATTTGTACAGCGTTGCTTGTATTTCAATTTGATGGGTATTCTTTATTTTTTTTTATTTTTGGTTTATTTATATGTATTTTGTTGTCTTAACCAAAAATCGAATGGCCATTAGTTTAAGCCTCTGACTGTGAACTCTGCTCATTAATAAATGTCAGTTAACATTTACACAACCATTTGGCAGTCCAATACAATCAATAAAAGGATTCAGACAGTGCAAACAGTGAGCTGCCTGCACAGTTATCAATCTCAAACCTAATGCAAAACGAAAGAGTCAACATCAATTTCAATAGCACTGTTTACTCAAGATATGACAATCAAAACACCTCCCCCGGCTCCTAAAACCTTTTCAAAACTGCTCAATGCCATTTTGAAGCCTTACAATAGCTCTCCATTGTCTTAGCTAATCGCTTAAATTGTAACCAGTTGACAAACCCATACACATACACACATACATATACACAGACATATACACACAAGTAACACACACTCACCGCAATCGCTTGGCTTCATCAATGAATGGACGCTTCTGTGATTCGGTGAGCAATTTCCATTCGGCACCCAAACGCTTCGATATCTCTGAATTGTGCATTTTGGGATTGTCCTGCGCCATTTTGCGTCTCTGACCCCTGGACCACACCATGAACGCATTCATTGGTCGCTTAATGTGGTCATGATGCGAATTCCCATTCGAATTGTTGGAGCTGTTGAGCTGTTGTTGCTGTTGTTGCTGTTGTTGTTGTTGCTGTTGCTGCTCTTGTTGTTGCTGCTGTTGTTGCTGCTGCTTGGGCACCACTGGGGGCGGTGGCGGCGGCGGTGTTGTGGCTGCCCCGATTGTCGTCGGCGGTGAGAAGCTGCTGCTGCTGTGATGACTGTGACTGCTGCTCCCACTGCCACTGCTCGTGTACCCGTTGCAATTATGGCTGTGACTGTGACTGCGATGCAGCAATGCCGAGATGCTCGACATGGCTGCGATTGGTTGGGGTGGTCAGGTGAGTGGCCCGATTTTCTGTCTGCTGTCGCCGATGGATCAGGGGATTGCGGTGCAATGCACTGACCGTCACCTATATGTTGCTGAAATGCAAACGGTAATGGAGCTCAATAGATATGCTTTGTTTGTGCCCAAAAGCGATGAAGGGTGAGTTTCTATTTTCAAGTTTGTTTTGGATTACTTTAATGGTTTGGATAACTGCGCAAAGGGCCACGAGGTAATGAGTCATTCAAATATTATAAATTGTGTGAATTTCGAATTCGAATTTGAATTCAACCAATTAGAAATGTTTTCATTGTGTACATTTATTTACATACAGTATAGATAAAGATATGATTACTCCGGAAGCCGAAAATTCCCCTGGGCTTGTATAAAGATTTCATTGTATCATTTTACAATTCAGTTATATATGATATATATATGGTATGGAGCAGAATGTTTACTATTTATGGTTGGCAATGTAAATATGCATAGTTTGCAATGTATGCAACTAATTCTTATAATTCTAAGAATCATATAAAATTATCTTTGCTAAAATTAAGTTGAAAAGCGGAAATTCTCTACTTGTTTTCCGATTATGAGAACAATCTTTGAATAAGTTAATGATCATTAATAGTTTCAAGTTTTAGAGATTGAATAATCGGAGTGTCTATAAATAATTACTTTTAATATATGGAATTAAATACTGTACAGTATGCCCAGGTAATCGGTCTGTAATTTAGATCTCCAACTGGAAATCAGAAAATATTTTAACTTGCAACTTTGATTATTAAAGTCTTCTTAGTAATATAAACTAATAGTTTTAATAGATAGGTATAAAGTCAATAATAATATCCAATCAATCAATTAAACAATATTTAAATAAACAATAAATTTATGACTCACAAAGAAATCTTATCTTGTATAAAATTAATGCTTACCTTTCGTATATGTAGGAAATTTGATTTGTAATCCCGAGAATAACAATCTTTAATGAGCTCAATTTGTTTTTAACACTTTGCAGTAATGTTAAGCTTTTCACCACTTAATCATCGAATTTTGTATTATTTTAATTATCTTTTGTTTCTTAAATATTGTTTAATATTTAGTACAGTGTATATCTGAGTACTTTTAACTGTTTTAAGCCCGATTTAAACACTTTGGATAACACTTGACAAATGTTTTAGAGCAGCACTCGAAGTTTCGTTTCCTTCTCAGCTAAACTAACCGGGAGCCGAGTGCGTTGCCGGAGACGGTGCGTCCGTATCGAGTGCGCGACAGTTTTGATTTGAAACACACATTCTATGCCATGGGCTAAGGGCACAATCTATGGATGGCATTCGAAAACTTGCGACAGTTGGCGGAACAAAAACGGCAAACTGAAATAAACTCAAACTGTGCAGCCTGAGTGGGTGACTGTGTGTGTGTGTGTGTGTGTGTGTGTGTGTGTGTGTGTGTGTGTGTGTGTGTGCAGAGGGTATATTGTTGTTATTGTAGTGGTGGTTGCATGTGGGCTGCTCGCTCGACGCACCACAGGAGCGACCAAGAGGCAGATAGCGTGCGACAGAGACCGAACGATCGAGGGAGACAGAGAGAGAGAGAGAGATAGAGAGAGAGAAAGAGAGAGAGAGAGAGAGTGCGCGACGGGTGTTTGTAGAGTTGTTTTATTTTGTTATTTGGTTTCTTTACACTTCCGAGGACGCGAAGACAACGCAGTCAACGACAACGTGGCGGCTAAGTGATACAATTTGCTGCTGCTCACATTGCATACCTCAAATATCTTACCTTCTGCATGTTGTATTTGTGTTTGCTCTTGTTGTTTTTTCACCAATTGTTTGTCCTGCGTCCCTTTCTTTCCATAGATAATATCTTGCACAAAAAAGAACAGGCATACACGTATTTTTATTGGGTATTTATGTTCTGCTTATTGTAAGATTTATGTACTTACGATTATCTCGACCAAAAATTCGGTTACTTATCAATTTTGTCTGTTGTCTGTTTGCTTCCACAATCGATCGTCATTCGATCAATCGGTCTGCAAACACTGTTTTATATTTGTATCGGTTTAACTATGTTCATGCAATTGTCGTTGCATTTAGATACCCTTTCGCCTTTCGCCATTGACTGGTATCCAGGTGTAACCAGTTCAATTGCCCTTCTTGTTTGTTGCAAATTGATCACAGGAAGTTCCTCAATTTTATATTTTTTCTCCCATATAATTGTTGTAGTTTGCAATAGGGGTAAAGTTTCTTCAATAATTGAGTGTATTATTTAGTAACAGAAATAAAAAAAATATATATATATGTAAAAGATATATTTTGAAGTATGAAGTTAAGCTTATATTTATTTGATGGCATCTACGAATTTTGTTGCACATTCTTATCAGACTTACTTAAACTCTTTTCTCTATTATATTTTCTGATCATATTTGAACTTTTGAACTTTATTAAACAAACTTATTATAACTATATTCTGTTTAGATTTTATACTTTTATTGTAAAGGTAACTGCTACAGGAATCCAAAAGGCTTAGAAGTAAATTCAAAAACATTTTAAAAATCGCGGATTCTTTTGAAACTAGCCAATAACATGCCTTTGTACTCTTCACGTGATGCATAATTTGAAAACGGTTTCGCGCCAAAAGACACAAAATTCAAATGAAGTTTTTTTTATTGTCTTTGTAGCACGGAGCATGCGTCGCTCTCCAAAGTGAGTGAATCGTTGTGTAGACTTTTTGGCTAGATAAAGAAGAGAGAGAGAGAGAGAGAGAGAGGCTGGGGGAGGTAGATAGAATTGAGAGTTGCCCCCAACCCGGGACAATAAAAATGGCAGCGCTATCAACTGTTGTTGGCTGCCACCCCCAACCCCAGTGCTGCTACTGCTGCTGCTGGTGCTGCTGCTGGGCTCCCTTTAAAGGCCACGCTGCGCGCATGTCGACGCTCGAGTGGCGCTTTGGCCAATGGCATAGACAATGCCTGGGAGGAGTGGGGGTGATGGATGGCGCTGCGGCTGCTTAGACGCGTTCTCAATGGTGACGGCGTTTTTATCGTTTTTGTTTTGCATGCGGGCTGAATGCATTTTATTGGCCAAGGCAGCGCCACCAAGACAATGGCCAGCAACTGGTGTCCATAGTTTTGCTTGACTTCTGCTTCTGCTTTAGCTCCCTATGCTCTCCCCGCTCCCCGCTCGCTACTCTTGCTCGCTGCTCAATGCTCGCTGCACGGCAAGTGTTATCGTGTCCTGGCACACACTATGCCAGCTGCCATTTGTTCTCGCATAATGGACATTACGGCTGCTCTATTATGCCCACCATCAGGACAATGAGCTGAGCATCGTTCAATTCCGCCACTTGCCACTTGCCACTTGCTAGCTGTCAGTTGCCAACTAACAAAAATTGCGCTACTTATGCGGGGACACACGGAATTTGACCAGGACCAGAATCAGGACCTGTCTGGGTTGTGTGATGATTGCTATAATTTTGGGTATTTTTGAAGCGCTTTTATGACTTCGACCAAAGGCCCCGGTCACCTTCCCGTGTGCCCGCCCCACTCATTGTCCAGTCACTGACGTCGCATTGTTTGGCTGCGATTTAGCTGCAATAATTTATGGAGGAGTCGTCGACAGTGTCGCCATCGTTGCCATCGCCCACAATTGCCATCATTGCGGGCGAAAGTTTTTTGTCGCCCAAAAATATGGAAATGTGGATCGCTAATCGTGATTTGTGTTTTAAATGAGGGCAGTGAAACCACAGCGGTAAGGAAGCCTTTGAAGTGGGTAAAAGTGGGCGTGTTAGTAACCAGTAGAGAAAAACTGAGAAATCTGATAGCAATTTACCACTGAATATGCAAATCAACCGACTTAAGAAGGTAGCTGTATGGAGCTCGATTATATTTTATTTATTAGTATAAGGGATCCGCTGATATTCTAACTGGCAGATACTTTTAAGCTCTGAAAGTTTCTTTGATCCACAAGACAAAAGAGAATCCCTATCGACTTGATTTTATGCTATTTTGTTTGTTAAATTAAATTTTATTTTCTGAATTTGCTCATTTGATAATATGCTATGGGTTAAGAGAAGTACAATTTTTACTGATTTAGTTTAAAAACTAGGAAATCTTAAATAGTGTACAAAATAATATTTAAATGCGAACCAAAATTAACAGAACAAATTTAGCAAGTCTATGCACTGTTGTAGTATGAACAAGGTTAACTACCAGGTGTAGAGGGCGGTAACATCTGCGAATGAGGTTAACATAACCAGTGCTGCCAATCAGCCACTATAGACTTATCCGTTTCATGCTAGCGCCACCTATTCAGCATATTGTACAACTTTTAGTCAACTGTGCGCCCTGGCGAGTTTGTGGAGAAGCTTTGGATTTAATATTGAGTAAGGCAAATAGATGTCGCTGGTGTAAGCGCCATCTACGTTAAAATTGAGAACTTACGTTGTGGCAGCGCCATCTATAGCTCAAGACAAAGTCAGCTTCTATTCAGAATTAAACGGAAGAAAATTTATGAAAAGTTACCCTATTGCGAGTGATTTGTAATCGTTTTTACAAGTATTCAAATGTGTTAAATATGTTGGCAAAATTTCAGATTTAAATACTTCCACTCTTTATCATTTAATAGGCTTGCCGCTAATTGCTGCTGCGTTCAAAACGGCATAAAATTAATTAAATTTGTGGTTTTTGCACCTTGACTCGCACTAATTAGTGGCGAACGGTAATTTCTTTGAGTTGTTGCCGCTGCTTGAGCAATCGAAATGCAGCACGCTATGCGAGTTTGTCAACGAAGGTAGCAGCAGCGACAGCTGATTGGCCAAATGGACCTGCCACAAGAAGTTTCCTTAATTAGGAAGCGTTTAACGTTTTGCGCGCTCTTGACTTTTGCCCTGCAACCCTCCGAGGGCACTCGTGGAGCTTACACCACTCCCACCCGCACCCTTAATCAGCCCGCCAACCCGCCACTCACTTGCAATTAATTTCAAATCAAATGGAAGGCAACCGAAAATTTTTGATGTCTTTTTATAAGTTTTGGAAAGAAAATTTAAAGCACTAAATAGTTTTAGAATAATTTAAAACTATGCAATGCTTGATAATCTGCGTTAATTGTTGTTTTCCATGACTAGAAAATAAATATAAGCACACCGCCACCGACCACCCCCTTTGAATAAAAACAATTTGCTGCTTTTGACAATGCTCGTTTTATTTGTTGCATTTTTGTTTTGTTGTATTTTGTTTTTTCGTTTGTATTTTTGATGTTGTATATGTGTAGAATTTAAATACATTTTAAATTTATGCTATGCACTTCGTTCAGCGTTTAAAACATAAAAAATTGCACCGCTCGTTTTGTCTTCCTGCCTTATATATGTGTGTTTGTGGGTCTAAGAGTCCTCCATCACCACATGCGCCAGCACCTGCTCCTGCTCCTTAATTCTGCTGCTGCTGATGCTCTCCATTTTAACAAAGCTTATGATTAGTTTACAACTCGAGGCTTAACTGTAAAGTTGGCTACGTTTAACTTTAATCTCTCATTTCCTAAGTCATAGACAGGTTCAACTCCTCGCTGCCATTAGACGATGGCGGTCAGAAGATGACCGTCAACGGTCGTCGAAAATCAGTGGCGCTTCCGCCACCCCCACCACTAGCACTACCAGCGCCGCCCACTCCAACACCAACACCCACTCCCACTCCAGCGGCGGCACTGGCCAACTGGCCGCCATATTGCTGGGCATACTGATGGGCATAGTCTAAGCCGACGTCGCTTGGTGAATGCAGATGCGGCTTGGCCTCCACTTGACCACCACCTGCATCCAGCTGGGGCGTGGCATCGCGATCGTCCAGGCCACTGCTGCTGTTGTTGTTATGCGAACTGCCACCAGCACTGCCACCACCACCAGCACCACTACTTGCCATGAGCAGCTGTTGTTGCTGTTGCTGTTGTTGCTGTTGCTGCTGTTGTTGTTGCTGCTGCTGCTGTTGGTGGTGCGCCGCCGCATGCTGCTGGGCGCCATAGATCTTGGAGATATCAAAGGCATAGTTGCCACGATCCTGATACATCTTGGAGTCGAAGTAGGCCTTGGTCAGCACACTGGGATCCAGATAGGCGCTATAAGCACTCGCATGGCTGCCCCCTGCTGCTGCGGCAGCTGCATTACTCAGATACGAACTGCGCTCCAGTGCCGCAAATTTGTCCATCTGCCCAGAGAGTGTGGCCTGAAAAGGCAAAGCATAATCCTTATAAACTGACTTAGTATATAAATAATGACCAAATCTGCTTCCAAATTAAAATACATTATTATTCTAAAGACCCAATCATGAACGAAAAGGTTTTGCATTTGAAAATCAGTTGATTTTTGGGGAATTTGTAGAAATATTATTACAAGTGAAATTTTTGCGATATAATTATTAACATTAATTCCAAACAGAAATCACGTTTTCAAGTTTAAATGAACAAAATCATTTTGCTTTTGCAAATCGGTTGAATTTTGACGAAGTTACGGCTGGGGAAAGTTTGGAACCGATCGCTTAGGAGCTTTTTTGGTATCGAATTTTAAAATGAACTCCAACCTGAAATTACATTTCTAGCTTTGAATGATGTATGGATCAGGATGCCAAACCATGAGCAAAATGCTATTTCTCTAGAAACTCACATCAGTTTTGCCGAAATTATGGCAGTGTAAGATTTGGAACTCCAATCTATATTGATAATTTCTTGCCAAAATGTTAATTGGTTCAGGCTAGAATAATATATTAATTGATAAGGTTATCCAATGCCCTAACATGCTTAATACACATGAGTTCAAAAAAAAATATAAAGTCAGCTGATGCTGTTGTAAAATTGAGTACACAATTTGTGAGTGTGAGGCGTAACCCTTGGTTAGTGCAAATTGCTTAACACTTTTGCGGCTTTATTTGACCAACTAATTGTGGATACAGGATGAATAAGAGCAACAACAACCCCACGCAACATAAATAAACACGTCTCAGTTTAATGTTATTTGATTTGCAATACGTTTCTCATTGCAACACCAGTTGTTAATAGGGTTCGGGCTTACGGCTGGATCTGAGAATAGGACGAGGACGAGGACGAGGACGAGGGCGAGGTCCGGGTAGCGGAGTGGGATCTGGGTTCTTATAAACGGGTGCTAAGTGTGTAAGGGGTTGTTTTTGCATCGTTTCCGTTTTGTTTTGAGTGGTTGTTTCGAGGGGTTGCTCCCCGTTCGCAGAGCACTTTGCTCTGGGCTATAATTATGTTGTTAACACATCATCATCATCATCACCAGCAACAGCAACAGCAACAACAACAGCAACAACAACAACAGAAGCAGCGCCAACAGACAGAGTCTTGCATGTGACTGTGTGTGAGTGTGTGTTTTAGCCCGCAAGCGTTTTGGATTACAATTTGATTTGATTTGATTTGCGCCCAATTGGGAATTAGTGTGGATTGGTAAATATTTTGATGCATGGCGATTTAAACGGAGTTTATGTTTGAATTTCGGTTCAGTTAATTGATTTACCGCGATTGTTTACAGTGGCTTAAGGACAAATCAAGTTGCAATGCGGGTTAAGGCCTCGGCAGGTGGTTAAAATGTCGCAAATACTGTTTTGATGTCTTTGTATGATTCTTTTATCATTGTTTGCCTCCCAATGTCAGCTGTGCAAATAGTGCGGTGGTTTTTTTCAAGTCGACGATAAATTTGGATTGAAGTTGAAGTAAGTAATACTCGGATTTCTTTGGGTTTCTACTAAATCAGTCTTGAATACAAAATTTCTTAATCGATATGAAAATATCGTTTTTTTTTTAGCAGTGCTCAGATTAAATATCGAATGCTGAAAAACCGCAAATAGTTTTTTCGTATCTTCTGAAATAGTGCTTTGAAAAAATACCTTTAGAGGCATCGGAATGTTTTAAATTATGGCATTTTTATGTTGAGTTATGACAGAATAATAGTTCTCCGGCAGAGTGGTAGAGTTGCTTTTGATAAAATAAGTGCCGTCTTGTCCATCCTCTAATCCGCCCACCATGCAATTTTCATATACAGATTTCAATTTGTGGAACGAGAAGAACGCTTGCTGCCTTTAAAGTTGGTCTATCATTAAAATGCTACTACGGCCTGGCCAAAGGTATATTATTAACACCAAGTAAGGCTATTGTTAGAGGGTAATGCCAGGCTTTCAACACCCGCAATGCATGTTAAGCAGCCGCAGACATCAATCACAGCCTCAAATAGGCAGCCACAACTCCACAGGCACAACAATGCCAACCAACAGTCATGACTTTTAATGGATTGTTAATAAACACACACATATATATATACATACGTACACACATATATACACACACACACACGAACATAGACATCCCAAAGGTTGCCTAAAGCCTGAAGGCAGAGCTGCTGGGCGGCGCTGAGCCTGCTCCATGCTCTTGGATTTTGGATTGCGGACAGCCACAAACAGTTTCAAGTTATAATTGCCAATTTTTGGTTTACTTGGGTTGTAACACCCAGCTGAGCAGCTGGGCCCTTTCCTTGAGCCACGACTACTTTTGGTAGCACCTGCATTTTGTTTTTGTTTGTTTTTGCTTTCGAGACCTTGTTATCCCAGCTCAGATCGGCTGGCCACAAAAAAACAAGCAACTAAATGTGTAATGACAACTTGTGGCAAATCCTTAGCATGACGTGCCAGAATGCGTCCAGGATCGAATTGTGTGATCAGGAAGCGTGTCGCGCTTAGTCACGGCCGCATGTTTTCCGCCTTTTAAAGTAGGCGTCCGCCATGGGTGTGTGTAATTAAATTATTATTAAGGAGACCCCGACTACTGATCGATGTAATTGGACGCGCTACCGTTCAACATTCTGTGATGGACAGTGCCCAGGCACTTGAACGCTTAACCCCCCCGTCCCAGAACTGCCACGGGGTGTTTGGAACTGAAAGGGGAAAGGGCAAAGGCAAAGGCAAAGGCAAAGGCAAAGGCAAAGGGAAAGGGAGACTGTTACTCACCTGCGTTGTTGTTGGCGTCGATGTCTGTGTGAGATGGCTGCCCAGGTGATAGGCGGCCGCTGTGGGACCGGGGGCGAAGTAACCCGGCGAGATGCCTGCAAGTGAAGCCAAACAAAGTAAAGTGAGAGAAGGTAACAAGCAGACAGAAAAACGAAAAAAAACATATAGAAGAAAATAAGTTTACAATAATTATGACAATGGTTTTGGGTCTGTTGTGTGCTTAAAATAATTGCCACTAGAAATATTTTGCGCCCCCTTTGTTCGGTTAACTCTTTCATATATTTATATATATACATATATGTATAGAGATATGTATGTAAGTATTTCGGTACGTCTCTCACTCTCTCCTCGATATTTAATTGTGCGCTGAATCAGCTATTTTGACTTGAGAGAAACGGAGAGAAACACCGAGTATATCTGCCAAGCAGTTATTACCAATTGCCCTAAACGGTAGTCGTCCAGCTGCCCTCTTGGCCTTTTGTTAAAGGGGCCTCGATAATTACAAGCGCCGCTTATTGAAAAATATTTCATTCATGGCGCTACAATCCATAAATTGTACAAATTTTTAACTGCTGTGGCAATTAAAATGGCTTAGACAACAAAGTTGAAAGCGTTTCTGTTCATCTCAAGTAGCGACATTTCGACATGGCATCATCTTCATTGCCATTATGTCAGACAATAGTGGATTAGGTACTACACAAAACTTTTACAGGTAGCTGGAATTTTTGTTTATTTATTTACTTTTTTGTTGTTGTTAAAATTGACATCGCAATTAAAATAAATCTTGTTTGAAATAACAGTAGTTCAAGCTTGTGCTGTGCTTTTATTCATCAAGACAAGTTCCGAAATTATTAGCTTTGAAAGTATAAATGATCTGTTCAATGATTTATTAATAGATCCTGCTTGTATATATTTTTGTGGTAATGAAATTCTAGAATCTCATTTATTGTCTTTTATTCCTATTTCCATTCAGCTCTCTAATTTTCCATTAATTCTAACTCTTTCGTGATTCTCGCCATTATATTTTTAATCAATTTATTGTATGCGCAGCACAAAGCTGTTGCATGCCTCAGTTGTAAGTATTATCTCACACAGGCATTTTATATGGTGCCGTGTGTGCATTGAAGTGACAGTTAAGTAGTGTAAGGACTAATTCGTTTTATTTATTACGCATTTCCTACCATTTTTATTATCATTTCCGTTACGCATAAATCATCGTGATGGCATTGTCCTTAGCCTGGTTCACTGATCCCTAAACCGCCAACGCACAAATTTGCTGCCACATCACAAAACTGAATCCAAGAAACTTGCGTAAAATTTGAGGCCCAACCGGGGCGAAAAAAGACAAAAAAAAAAAACGTGACAAATGCTAATTTAAAACCTCCAACCAACCAGACAAACTACCAAACAAACTATGAAACAGCGCCCTGCCACTGCCACCCCCTCTGCCCCCTTTTGCTTTCGTATGGAAAATCATGAATGGTAACTTATGCTTGTGCTATATGTTCTGTCCGTATGTCTGTTTGTCTGTCCTGTCACTTGAATTGAGTTGTTAAGCCAGGATGATGACTTCACAGTTTGTCAGGGCTTGTGAACGGGTGGTTTGCCCGGTTATTAGTTGCCACCCCCAACCCTGTCCCATCAGCGACGCCATATTGTTCAGGTCGGGGAGCTCACAAAAAACCCAACCAGTCAGGCACTCGAGTGTGAGGATAGTTTGTCATATTTTCATTCAGCTCTTGGGTTATTTCTATTCCCGTGTCTGGGTGGGACCCTGCCACATATATACATACATATGTCGTGCCGCATTTGCATTTGTCTTATGCCTAAGCTCATAAAGCTCGCCTTCTTGCTTTGCATAATTTGTTGTATTTTTAGTGTTTTGCTTTCAAGGGGTTCGCAACTCATGTTTGCGTACAATTTAATTGATGTTATTGCTGAGTTAGTGTGGCTCAAAATAAAATTAAAATACATACATATTTTATTGTCCCATAAGCTCGAAAATTATTTACTAGAACTTAATTATTCAAGCAGAAGTCTTGAGTTTCTAAGCAACTCTGTAATATCAAATATTTTTCAGATTTATAATTAAGCCTGTTGTATTTATCTCGGTTGACTGTTTTAGCCGTTTATTCAGCTATTATTTTTAAGAAAAATGCGTCCGTTCAAAGTTTTTAAGATAGTTTGTGATACTCTTGCATACCTGCTCGTAACGCCTCCACGGGCACCGATGGATATGGCATGGGATATGGGTAACCATCGCGTCTCAGAGCTTTGGGTTTGCGTCTAGGTCGATATTTGTAATCGGGATGCTCCTTCATGTGCATCGCACTATTCAGATACAAGAAATCGGAAGCTTAACATAGATGAGAGAGGAGGAGTAGGGGTAGTTGGGACTTACCGCAACCGTTTGGCCTCATCGATGAAAGGACGTTTCTCTTCCTCTGTGAGCAGCTTCCATTCGGCACCTGGAAACGAGTTATGTAGATAAATATACCATATATATGAGTTGTTAATCCATGAGATACTTTACGTTGGGCACTTGAAGCCGTTGTCAAAATGTGGCAACACAATGAAGCACACACTCATGTCAACCTGCTCCAGAACTGGACGCACATCAACATAATTTCCTAACAGCCACACACACATTCACACACATACAAGCAGTGGAAACTTGTTTTGTCTGCCACTAGCAAGAAGGATATCAAACAATGTTGTCATCTTCCTTCTCTGCCACTACCATTGCATGGCTTTCACTCTCTCTCTCTCTCTATCTTTCTCTCACTCACTCTCTCTATCTATCTCTATCTCTTTCTATTGCCGTTTTGGCCATCTATGGTATGTCCCCGTCCCTGTCTATGTGGCCACCATTGTTGCCAGTTTTGGCATTGTTGTTGTCTCGTTGTTTGTCTCGTTGCCTGTTTGTCACTGCATTTCAGTTCAGTTCAGTTCAGTCAGAACCTCACTCCACATTCAACTCGGCTCAGATCGGCACTGACTGGTTAGAGAACGATACCCGAGTCCTTGCACGATAATGGCCCGAAACCAGCAGGTGGCTTGGGCTCATTTGGGGGCGTGCTTGTTTTGCACTTCCTGTCTCGCTCTCCCGCTCTTCGAGGCTGTATGTTGTATTTGTATTTGTATTTATATTTGCTATTGTATTTGTACTGAATGAATACATGGCATATGCACGTGCCACATATACACTCTCAGAAATGGCAAGTGGCAGGCAGGACCCTCTTGGTTGTATGACAGATTGTTGGTCCTCATTGTGCGCCCAAATTGCAAATGTTTTTAAGTTAATGTAAAATGTTATAATGACATGTGTCACAAGGCTGCTGATAAAGTCTAAAATGCTCAAAGAGCGGAGTGGTCTCCCCTTCACTTATTTGCCCCAAATGAGTCGATATAATGTATATGCTGTGGTTAGCCTTGGATTACAACATTGGAATACTACAAACTGACAATTTTTAGTTGCTCGATAAGAAACTAAGTAAGCAAAGACTGTGTAGTCTATGAGTAGAAAACTAAAAACTAGAAGAACTTATAATTATATTTATTAGCTCAGTCCTGAATAAATGCGGTTAAAATAATTAAATATTTAATATATTTATATAGGTATCATATACTAATAACAATAAAATGTAGCAGAATTAATAACAAAATAATACTAATAATATAACGACTTCAACAATATACCCAATGAGTTTATATTGTACAATTAAGTTAATTTGTATTTTATTTATACTTTAACTTAAATTCAAAAATAATACAAAAATATTAGCGTTAAGTTGAAATTGAATTCTTGATTTAACTTTAGCAATTTAAATATTTTCTTATCTTTATTAATTAATCGGCATCGTATTTAAAAAGAACAAGAATATGGTTCAAATTATTTAACACAAATTATCGACTATGTCCATTTATGATCTATATAAAGAATATTCTTAGTCCATCTATTGTTCCCATTTTTTTCTTTAAGCGCTTCTCTGTTAATACTTATTTCAAAGCCTATTATTTAGGCGAATTGTTGTTATTATGCCAAAAGATGGGACAGATTGGAAGTAAATTAGTTGACGGATATGTATAAAACTGCAAACGGACTCAAGGGAAATCTCCAAAATTAGTTATAATTGTGTCATTTTAGTCACTGACAAGCGAAACAAGTACACCCCACAGACACACAAAAATGTCATTGTTATGTGATAATACAACAATAATAATACACAACACTAATGACAAGCAAGCTAACAGCTCCAGGACGTTGACAGGGCTTAGAAGAAACGGCTGTCAGACCCACACACACTCGTACACACTCACACATACACACACAGACTCTAGGTGAGTTAGTCCAACAAAAACTACTATAACAATAAACGCAACACAAAAGCACAATTGCGCCCAAAGACTAGACATATGCCCCTGTCCCCAACTAGCAACTTGGAGCCACTCATATTGCAAGTAGCTGCCCCTTTTACCGGCAGCTGCTGCTAAAATACTAATTTATAGATACATTGACAAGCCGTCCAAGTGGCAACTGGGCATCAAATGCACAACACAACTCCAGTGCACACGACACCTTATGGGGCAAATAAATTGCTGGGGGCATAGACTTGCAGACAACTCACATAATAATAAACAAGACGAGCGAGATAGAGAGATTGAGAGAAAGAGAGTGAGACGGAGAAGGTGGGGTAGTATCTACAAGTTATACAGTTGTATAAACTAAGGAGGGCTGAGTTGACATGCCACAAAAGGATGACAATTGGACAATGTCTATGTTTGCCATTGTCGTCTGGCGCCCATACCCCCATCTCCGTCCCCCGTTCGCTGCGAACTGGCTGAGTGGCCAGCTTAATAATTGATATGAAAAACAAGTACAAGTTGCACATGACAGTTACCAAGATGTGTGGCAGACAGAGCTCGAGTCCGGACTGGCTCAAGCATAATTAACAAGTTTTTCCCCAATACAACAGCAACCTGAAGAAACACTGGAAAATGTTGTGGGTGCTAAATACAGGGTAAATATTGAACAGACGCCGGCTCCAGTTGCAGTTTGTAGTTCACACAGTTTTACAATTGGGGCTACTACGACTAACTTATCCGAGCCACAATTTGTTCACTTCCAAGTGGGTGTGAGTGCTACTTTTGGGACAGTTCTCGAGTTGAAGTTCACATTCACACATCACACAATTGGGCTATTTAAGGGGATTACGAAGTCTCGACTTGGACCCTTGGGTTCTATTTACTCTGTTCCGAGTGTGGCGCCCACTAGACCGTTTGCTCTCTGCCTGAACTCATAATTTGACCAGCGATTAAACTATTTGCCCTGCAATTTGATGCTCTTAAATAAAGCTGGATAGGCGTTAAAACTGAGCCCTTTTTCTATTAGCTAAGCGAAAGATAAGATACTATGGGAAATGTCTACTTAAAAGTATACTGAATACATCGATTTTATAAATTTTATTCAAGATATATTCCTTACGCAGAGGGAGCTATAATATATCGTCATAATCAGGCTTCTATTAAGCGTTTAATAACTAAAATATAGAATTTCTCTATAGGACGTTAAAGTCCTTAGTGTCTAAAAATATCCGTAGATGATTTAAAATATAAATATTTTTATTTAAATATATGTTTCTCAATAATTATTCTCTCTTCAAGCTTGAGAATATCCAGCATATGGTTTACTTAAATAAGTCTCAATTGTATAACCGTAGTTACATAAATAATGGCGTCCCTTTAATAATGAATGAATTGTTTAATGTATCTGATGCTCGATTTGATTGGGCGTGTTGTAATTAAGAGCTCACAACCGCCCACTGTCTGCTACATAATTCGACTGTCGTCTCTCACACACCTGTCAATTGCCAGGCCGACCTTCAAGTTCGAATTGCTGTCTGCTGCTGAAAAAAGGGGAAACGTTTTCCTTTTTTCCTCAATTGCAAACTAATCAATTGTTTGGGCTTTATTGTGCAACAAAAGAAGTTGCAGGGTGGTGGGGCAAAAGGCTTGAGAGTTCGACCTTTTGTGCTCGCAATGCGCAATGCGAAACGAAGTCGCAATCGCAATGGCAATCGAATCCGAGAATCGAGTCAAAGTCTTTGGCCATTGTTCGAGCATCGACTGTTCGAGACCCGTCAGTCGTCAGTCAGTCGGGTAGTCATCCATCTCTCGGGGGGCTTTGTTTAACATTATTTAATATTCGCGCAGGAGCTGGGCGGACAGAGTTTTGATTAAAAAAGGAAACGAAGGCGATTCGACAGGTTTTTCAATTATTTTCAAAACAATTTTCCATACAACAACAAAAGTGACTGCCATTTTGTTGACGTTGTTCTTGTTGTTGTTGTTGTGATTGTTGTTTGTGTCGCCTATTGTTTGTTTTGTTGTTAATTCAAATTTCCAGACAGTAATTAATGACAGTTACAATTTCAATTAAGCTTCAGCGCAACAAAATTGTTTTCTATACCACACACTTTTTTGTTTTTTATTTTATATTATTTTTATTTTATTTTGCTGTTGTTTTTGTTTGCCCTTTGTTTGGCATAATAAAATAAATGGCAACGCCGACGGCGACGGCGGCGTCTGAAGAGCTCTCCAGAGTTGCCAGTCGCCAGTTGCCAGTTACCGTTACTCAACTCTCGACGCTCTCTTGCAGTGTGCCTTTCGCATTGTATCTGTGTGTGTGCTTGTGTGTGTATGTGTGCGTTTTTAAAAAAATTGCTTTCGCGCCGCCATTTTTTGTGGCGCCTTTGTTGATGCCACAGTTTTTTTTGTATTATTTTTTGTTTGCCGCCTTTTTTCTGCACAATTTTTCATAATGAGCCCCTTTATGTATTTATTTTATTTCATTTAATTGAATGCCAGTGAAAACTTTTTCAAGTGCAAAACTTTATCATTTGTTTAAATGTGGCAAATGGTTTATTTTCGCCTTTTATTTTCGACGAAGTTGCCCTATTGTTGTTGCAGCTGCAATTGAGCATAACTTTAAGCCATTGGTAGGTCTAAATAGATATTCTTAGCTTGAAATTTAAACTTTAAAATGTCTCAAAGTAAATTCAAGAAACTGCCAATTTCATATATGTTTAGTTTGGAAAAGGTCCTGATTTTTTTTTTCTATTTATTTGAGCCTCTTTTTGCCTAACTCTGCCAAGAAGCAGCTCATTCACCACAATGGCAACCGGCGTCTTCTTCGTACTCCCTGCTCAAAAAAAAAGTAAAGCAAACTCAACAATAGCTGCAACTGACAGCAAATATTACACAGAACTGTCAATTGATATAATGGATTTGCCAAAATACAACAACAACAAAAACAACAAGAAACAAATCGACAAAAAAGGTGAAATGAAATGCGAACAAAAGCTCGGGCCTTCCTTCAAAGTCACAGCCCACCAAAAAGCGAATGCTTCGAAACTCAAGCTTGTTGTGGAGTGTACACTGTGTTTAGATTGTTGTTGCTGTTGTTTGTTAGGCATCGATTTTCATATATTGGTTTGGCCTGCTACTTGAACTCTGGCAGTGTGGGTTGTGAAGCGTTGCGTTCAAAAACGTTTTTAAGGCAGTCAGTTGCCTGATTAAGAAAACACCTTTAATGGCTGTGAAAACATCACCAACATTGCATGTAGCAACCCTCATTGCCTGGTTACACCCTCTACTCCGGCTTAAGGCGGAAAGAATGTTCTGACTGCATAAGTCAACGCAATTATATCATACATACTTTAGTGCAACATTCATTTTATTCTTTAAATTTTTTACAAATATTAATTTGGTGTCATACATTCAGTAATATAGAATATATTAAGAAAATAAACAGAATACCGTAATCAAGTCATGTCATAAATGTTAAAGTTATCGATTCTCAAAGTCTTGGAACAAGTCAATTCAAATTTGAAAAGCAACTCAAAGAAAATCAGGTTTTTCTTTTTTAGAATAGAAAGAATCTTAACGTGGTAACTTCAAGTCGTTAACTTGTGGATTCCTTGCTGGCTTCCTCAGTAACAACCGCTCCCCCTTCTGGCCAGCTGCCCTCATTCAAGTGCAGCGAGGTTGCCTTTTGTTGTTTTTGTTGTTGTTGTTGTTGTTGTTGCGCTCAACTGCACTGCAAGTGAGTCGCGTTTAATTTGCATTGTTTTTGCTTAAACAAAGGTAAAAAAGAAAAAGTCATTTCACAAGTGCTTCAGAGGCAGCGGAACTCGATGGGAGTTGAGCAAATGGAAATGGAAGTGGAATTGAAATTGGAAACCCCGTCGAGTTTTATTAAAAAATTGTACAAAATGGCTGCCACCAACTTTGTGGCATAAACTTTTGCCTGTTATCGATGAGGGACGTCTTTCGGCTTATTGTTATCGCTGTTATGACAGTATTTTGTATATTGTGGGCCTGATTAGTGCAAGGAGCAGCAAGGAGCACCAAGGAGCGCATAGTCTTCTCTTTCTTCTTCCTCTTTACTGCTTATACTGCTCAAGTCTCATCCAATATGCATGAGTTGGCCAAAAGGTAGCAGCGCCTGTTGCCTCATTGTTATGCTAAAGATCTCTGCTGTCACTTGCCACGTGCCTCTTGGCCTGTCTGTCTGGCTGCGTGTGTGATTGAAATTGAATTTGATGCGAATTGGAAACCAAAATCTCAAATCCCGTATCCCGAAACCCATAGGCATAGCCCAGATAAGGTTCGCTGTGTTTGTGCGTAGGATTAGCCGCTGCCGCCCCACCCGATATAAACTACTTAACTTTGCAACTAGTTAAGCGGCGAGACAATGCGGCAGCAGGCAGGCGACGATGATTTGGCACAGTCTCCTTTGCCACTGCGGTTGGGGGTGGAGATGGATTGTAGGCAGGCAGGCAACCCTTCTCGTCTTCGTATTCCAGTATAATCAACAGCTTCCTCGGCTCGATCTGCTCTTCCTGCCGTTGTTTGACAGCCGCTTGTCAGTTTTGACAGTTGCGTTGAGAGCGAGTTTTTGGTTTGTCATTGTCATTGTCATGAATTTGGAGTGGGCGGCAGTTGTGGAGGGGTGCGGTTGGTGTGCCAGTTGGTATTACGTTGATTAGTTTAAGTTGCATAAGTAAATGAGAGAGTGAGAGACAGAGACAGAGAGAGAGGGAGAGAGAGGGAGAGTAGGTGGGGGTTGCTGAGTGAGTGGGCGCGAGAGATTGGCAGGTCGTGTGCCGCCTCTTAATTTAGTTTTGTGTGAGATTTATTCATTGTTTTCAGATTACAAACATACTACGAGTGCTTGTACAATATATGTACACACATAAAGCCATCGCTTTCACCTATTGTGGTTCGTTAAAAAAAGGACAGAGATTAAAGTGCCATGCATTCTGGCTACGAGTCAGAACCCAGCTGAGTGGCTTGCATGCTCTTGAGGCTTATGGTTCAAGAGGAGAATTTCGTTTGATTTGCAGCATATATTGAATTCAAAAATATACAATCATTTATTCTTTCAAACACAACTGTCTAGACTTGAATATTACAAAGAATTATGATCACTTACCCAGCCTTTTGGATATCTCCGAATTGTGCATTTTGGGATTATCCTGAGCAATTTTGCGTCGTTGTAAGCGTGACCAGACCATAAACGCATTCATTGGACGTTTTATGTGCTCCTCATTCTGTCGTTTCGTTGTATTCTGTATCATCAGGCTAAAGAAGACATCGCTGTGAAATTAATAAAGGCACGCTATTAAATTATGAACTCTTCGAAATAAAATTTTTATGGTGAATTAATATAGAGAACAGTTTTGTTATCATATACAAAAATTATCGCCTTTTCTAGGCTGATATTAAAAGTATAAAGTATAAAGAATATATGTTATTGTCAGCTGTTGGATTAACTCACCTGGCGCTGCTGCCACTGTTCATGAGACTGCCCATGTTCTGGTGCAGATTGCTGATGGGCGATGCCTGTGAATTGTGGTGCAGATGTGCAGCTGCAGCGGCTGCCATGACGCTGCTCGATGTGCTGGACGTGCTGGACGTGTGATGCACTGGCGCAGTCGAGCTAGAGGCGGAACTGGCGAGACTGTGATGCTGGCCAAGGCCGTTGCTGTGCGGCTGATGCGACTGTGCCTGCGACTGGCTGTGCAGCGAGCCGGTTCCCGAGCTAACTGCTTGAGTTGTGTGGTGCGAGGCTGTTGAGTGTGGTTGCTGTTGCTGTGCCGCTGCTGCTGTTGCTGCCACGTGATGGTGCTGATGCAGCTGTGAATGCTGTGCGCTTAGATGATGTGCTGCCGCTGCGGCCGCCGCCGAGTGGTGCAAATGTGGATGCAATCCTAATGCAGAGGAGCCGCCGCCGTTGGGTGAACCGCCGCTGCTATTGCTGTTGCACTGATGATGATGATGCTGCTGTCCCAGTTGTCCTAGCGCCAATTGCTGAGTGTGATGATGGGCGTGACTGTGGGCGTGGTTCTGTTCTGTAGTATGTTGTTGTTGCTGCTGCTGCTGCTGTTGTTGCTGCTGTTGCTGTTGTTGTTGCTGATGATGCTGTATCAATTGGCCCAGATGTGTGCCGCTGCTGGAGCTCACCGAGCTCAAATGACTCTGCAATGGATGTGCGAGCGATAATCCCGAGAGTGACAAATGTGTGGATAGACGTTCCATCATTTTACAGATGGAGATGCAGTGGATTTCTTGCTGGCTTGTGGCCGGGATTGTGTTGTTGTGTTTGTGGCTGGCGTGGTTCTATTGGTGTCGGTGGTTAAGGTGCTTTGAAGAGTAAGAGTTGAGCTATTTGTAAAACACGATCAAATTGATTAACTTCATATTTCAAGTAATGGAATTTTTTTAAATTTATAAAATCTCTTAGAGGAAACTCGATAATGGAATATTTTCTTGTATTTCTTGGTTATCGATAACATTCATAATAAGTACCCCACACCATGTTTAAAAACATTGTGAACAATTTTGAAGGCATAAGCTGAATATCTTATGCATCCCTTTAGGGCTTTGTTAATCAATTAACTAATTGATTTGGGCTTTTAAAAGAGTGTCGCCTGTTGCCCATGCCCCAAAGTTCGACGACAGACCGCATTCCCTTTCCATGAAGTAGAAACAATGGACCCCAGAGCCACTTGCTGGCTGTGCTGGCGGTCGCCACCTCAACTCGAGATTCCGGCTGAATGAAGCCTTTTCTCTCGAACGAATGTCAACCCTTACTTAAGGGAATGGGACTGCACACGCCGGCAACGGCGACGGCGTCCAGTAACATCCTGTTCATTATGCATCGGGGCACTTGAAGACCATTTCACATTTTTTCTTTGCTTCCTCTTTATGCCCGGTTTTGGGCACCCAATACGGTTCTTTTTAAATACGGTCAACCCAGGTCATTGCCGTTGATAGGTTTCAATTCTCGGCTTTTCAATTCACATGTGCGTGCATTATAATCGGGATTTATGTAGCCCACTTGATGCCCATACCAAGTGTGGGTCGCTCGGATTAATGTGTTAAATACACACCACAACACACATACATACACAGGCACACAGACGAAAAGGGTTCCCAGTTCATGGTCAAGAAGCAGATCCCATCCAGCGTCCGGCTAAACGCTTTCAATTTGCTTAATGGTGCAGTGATGACGAGGACAACGCTTCGATTCTGGAGTACAATTGAGTTGGAAGTGTGGAAGACAGACGAATATATATATATATAAGTTGAAAGAGTCCCCATTTAATGCGATGCTCGACAAATACGTCATTTGCACTACATATGTCCATAGATAAAGACTTTCAGCGTCGATTTAAGCACATGCATATTGTGTGTGTGAGTGTTTGTGTGTTAGTATTGCTTTGACTATTGTGGTATTTGCCACATATATTTTATTTCAATAAGTCGCTTTGTAATCGTAATTATTAAACGCTTCTATTATTATTATTTATTACACATTTGGCCAGATTGTAGTCCAAAAAGCCGTAACTATTATTATTTTTTAAACATATGGCAAGTAGACAGTTAAATATGGCACGTGTCGTTAAGAGTATTTGCCATTGCAAACGAAAACTAACTAAAAATACTAAACACATTTGAAATTAAAAAAAATACACATATTAAACAAATGTTGGGCAATCTTAATTGCTGCCAATTTTAATTGATATGGGCAGTTCGCAGTGTGCTTATTCTTTACTGTTAATAACCGTTATTCTTGGCTTTGTACAGACTGATAGACAGTTAATCCATTGCTTCGATCTCAATGTCTGTTCTGTTATCCTTTCCCCCTTCCGCTGGCGTGTCCATAACTCTCTTGTATTCTACGACAACTGCGACATCTGCACTGCTTCCGGGCATTATCCACTTGGTGTTAAAGTAAAAATTGCCAAGGCATGCGTATTAAGCATGAAATTTATTAAATGAAAGACCAAAAAAACACAAAAATTGGAGGGTCTGCCGCAGACACAACAACCTGCTGGAGAAAAAAAGGGGGGAATGGGGACACGCATATTTTTGTAATCCTTATGGAGTGCAAACAAATTTTTGTGGTGTCAAGTCGGCTTGGCAGCAACTTGCAACAGTTGCTGCTGCCAAATGTGGTGCACGCTTGGAACTGGAACGCACAACAGGCCACTGGCAGCAACGGTTGCACCACCAGCTGTGCACAAATTGCACTCCAGATATTTTTATTTGCTGTGAATATCATCAGCAATGCTACCAGAGATACCCCCGCCATAACCTCAATCCTGATGCAGCCCTTTCCCTGCCAGAACTAACGGAAATCATTCAGTTTACAAAAGTTGTGCAACAAATTATCAATCAAAATATGAATAGTGCGTGGGCCATTGAGTTTCTAGCCCAATATCCAATTCCATGCGATTGCAATGCTCTGCTTTTGAGCTCTAGCGTTAATCCGGTAACACCAGTAAAAGCGTTAATAGATATCAGCCAAGTTATTTATGGGCATTGCAACGACTGCCTTCGTCTACGCTTTTCTCTTTGTTATGCAAATCTCTGGCGGCGATTCTTCGATGCTGTAGGAGTAAATTGCCCCGCCGTTCAGCAAATATTTATACTCTGTACCAGTTACAAGTATAGGGTATACCATACTGAATACGTCTTTAAAGGAACTAATTGCCTTTTACTCAATTTTCATTTTGTTGATTGATATCATATAAAATCGAAGAGAGTACCTCATAGTTGCAGCTGATAAGTCTGTACGTATTTTTTATAGATTACAGAGTATCTGAGAGTTGAGTAGTGGGAATGTTAAACATTCCTACTTGTTTTAACGGGCTACCAGTTGTCGTTGGCAGACCGCGAGACTTGCAGACTGAATGACTGCGACTGGGCAGCTGTGCAACTGTGCAACTGGGCAACCGGACAGTTTGGGATCCCTGACTTGCTTCTCGTTCATTTGTTCATCCGTTTGTTGGAGTGTCAAACAAGAATTATGATCGGCTTAGCCACATGCTGAGCCTGCGCAGAGACGAGACCCAGAGGCTGTTGCAACAGCCACAGCTCTCTGGAGTGGCAGTTAGGCTCAAGAATCGAGAAGTCAGAGAAGTCGAGAATCTCAATTCAATACAGGTAGAGCTTTAAGTGTCTCCACTTTGTGTTGAAATGTATCGTTCCGCTTCTACTTATGCTCGGACTCTTGTCTCTCTGTTGTTCCAATCCCAGTCCCTTTTTTTTTCATTTCATTCCCCCATTGAAAAGTGTCTCTTGGGCACACGCTGTGATTGTGATCCGTAGCCCTAAGCCGCTGGGGCCCCCTAATGTTTGTAATTAAGAACTTTCACACTCGCAACAATCGCATCGTAAATGTATCTCTTGGTTTAGTGTCAAGTTCGTGCCAAGGGCAAATCCCAAAACTCAACAAAACAATACCCAATATGAATACAAATACATGGATATTAATTAGAATGCCAACTCTTTGGGACTTGTTTCTGTAACGAGATGTGCGAATATCTTTAGTTAGCTTCGTATACAGTTTATCTGTCTATCGCACACTAACTTAGGCAACATCTGGACCTATATTTGGCTTCATTTGTGTACACACTTGTATTCCCGTTCCAGTTGTTGGCCAAGACGCAAAATATGGAACTACAATTGTTTATTAGCAAAACTCTATTTACACAATTGTATTGTATTTGGTGTTGAGATCAGCATTTAACACTTGTGCTTAGTATCACATCAAAGTAGTGCAAGCTAGATCAGAATTGGAGTTCGGTTCTCATTAAAAGTCATGTCACTAAATCGTTTATTTGTTCATTATTTGCAGGTGTATTTAGCAAATTGCGCCATTTCCAACACTGACCTCCATTATGGATAAGTTAAGGAAAACAAGTACAGGACGCTTCAAGCTGAAGCTTGCCTTTCTTGTAATTGATATTTATCAAGAAAATACACTTCAGGAAATACGATTGACACTGTAAAAACGTTGGGCTCTCAGAAACTGTAATAGCTTTTGAGTTCATGTTTATTTCCTTTGTGTTAATAGGGCTTAATCCATTCTGTTGCGATTGGTTTCTGCTAATATCGTTTATTTTGAATTCCACGCTCTCTTAGCTTAGAAAAACAAACAAAGAAATGAGCAAACATAGCGAAGAAGGATGTGATTGTTGAAAAACTGAAAGCCAGAGTCGACACGAGCGAAACGAACCCATAAGATTCCGACAATAATGATTCGGCACAATCCAAGTGATTATTCAATTTTAAATGTGACCATAAAAAAATTACTCATTTGAAAAGTCAAGTTTCTAACATTGAAATTGGTTTTGTATACTTTTGATGGCTTTATGTATACATGCATATATCGCTCTTCAGTTTAAAAATTACAGATTGACGAAGAGTATGGAAATAATTAATAGAGTCTAAGTACATTTATAATTAACTTAATAATAGCTGTGACTTGAAGTGCTATTCGGACTTACCTTAAATGGTGCTGCATTTCCTTTGTATTTGTTGTGGTGTGCTTGGAATCAAATATACTTAAGTATATTCTATATAATACCTAATAACTATAGATGTGAGTGTTGTTGTTGTTGTGGCTGCTGCGAGGCGTCGGTTTGTTTGGCTTAAATTCCGCGCCGGCTTCCATAAAATGTTGAGTTTTGTATAATTTTTGATAAATTTATGAGAGACATTTATGGGCTTAACTGAACTGAGCTGATCGAAGCTTTGTATCTGTATCTCAATATGTATATGTATCTGTATCTGTATTTATATTTGTGTGTGCTGCTGCTGTTTGTTTTACACTTTACATGTTGAATATCACTAGTTTATGTTTATTTATCTTTGTTTATTTGCTTATACTCTTATTTTTTAGGTGTTTCTTTCATTCATTTATTGATTCATTCAGTATGGAAATGACACTATTGTTGTTGTTATTGATTAACATTAAAATAAGTAGCTTATGGCTATGATTTCACGATTTGATGAGCAACACGCATTATTGTGCATCGATTTTGAATTTATTGATGTTTGTTTTGATGAGCAATTTTCCAGAGCTCCAATTTCGAAATTTTTTGGGGCGTTGTCTAAACACTGAAAACACGCACTTGATTTTTGCTTTGTATGTATTTATTGGTCAGTTGTATTGATGTATTTAACCGTCGCCTAAGCGTTTCGTTAAGTTGATGCAACGTAAAACTTGCAACTGGCAACTGCAAAACGACAAAACAACAAACTTGCCCAGTTATTTGCCATAAAACGTTTTTCCGGTCTGCTTATTGTTGTTGTTGTTGTTATTATTATTCAACTATGGTTTAAATCTAAGGCCGTCGCTGCTGCTGCTGCTGTTGCTGTTGCGACTTCTAAGCGCTGCCTTTGGCTTGGCGGCTATTCAACGGATACGTTCCGACGCGTAACTAAAAACTTGGCGCGCGCTCTCCAACGAGCCACCAGACGAACGAGTCTCACGGACTTGTCACTTTTTTGGGGGGTTGGCTACAGCCGACAGCCGCAGACGAAACACACACACACACACACACACACACACACACACATACACATACACAGAATCAGTCAGTGGGGAGTCCGAAGCTTTGCAATACAAACTTTTAGTTAGCGCTCTCTCGCTCCACACACACACACACACACACACACATGTACACTTATGCAATTGGCAACTGGTTAGCCGCAGCTTGTTATTGGTTTGTTTGTCTAATTTTGTTTTTGATTAATAAGTTTTCTTCATATTTTTGTTAATGACAATTTGTAATATGTGAAAATACGCACGTTGGAACTGAAACATAAGAATAAACTTGTAGGCATGCTAATGAGAAAAAAAAGCATTCCTCTCTCTCTCTCTCCCTCTCTCTCTTTCTGTATGTGTGTGCGTGTGTTTGTATGAGAGGTGCAGGTGACACTTGTGCCAAGAAAAAAACAGCAAAGAAATGCGACGCTTAAAAAGTAAAAAGAGCACCGCTCAGCTGTGCAGACAGCGAGAGAGAGAGAGAGAGAGGGAGAGAGCGAGCTGGCGAAGGAGTGCACGTGTAAGCAAGATAGAGTAACATTAAGACACAGAGCGAGCGCGCGAGACAGAGAGAGAGCGAATGAGCAAGAAGAGAGCGCCAATTGAGCGCCACGCACAGCAGGTGTCGCCTTATTGTGCAAGCGAGATGACAATACTAACAAGGCTCGCCATCGTTGTCATCTATTGCTGCATATGTCGGCGGCTGGTGGGCGTTTCCAATTGGAACTGACTCTGCGACTGCGGACGAACAGCGCTGCTTCTGGTTGGGATAATACAAATATTTTACATGGCTGGGAGTCAAATGGAAGTTGTATTTTTATGGGTTTTTTGTTTATTTAACGCATTTACTTAACGCTTCAAACTATCGAAAGCAAAATCAACTAATCTTAATGGATACTTTTCTAACAGATGCTGACTTGCCTGGACTGCTCTCCTTTTCTGTGAAATATATATTTATATTTCTTTTATATCAATTCATCTTTTTTCCTTGGCTAATCTACGGGGAGCTCTTTAAAATGCGCCGCTAAAGTCCTTGGGCAGTACCCAAGCCGTAGCTGAAGCTGAAGTCATTCCCTGCATTTCATATTCATGCAGCGCTTTGTTCTGTTAATTTCCTTGGTGTCCTGTTGCCCGTGACAACTGCAGCGACTGCGACGACGACGTTGGCGACGACAGCAGCGACAGCTCCATTTGTCGCCATTGTTTTTAGAGCTGTGTTTGTGTGTGTGTGTGTGTTTGTCTATATGTGTGTGTGTGCTGCGCAGGTGTTTGCTTTTGTTTTGTGGGGCGGTTTATAGCGCTGATTTTGATTTCACTCAACTGTCTCGACTCGCACTTGGGTTTCATTTTAATTAACAACAAACTAATGACAAATGCATACAACCTCATCGCAATGCTCTAATTCCAATTCCAATTCTAATTTAATTTGGCTCTAATGACTTGAGCTGCTTTGCTACAACACTCGAGACTCGACCGCTCTTGGCTGGTTGGATGGGTGGCTTTGGATGGCACCACATTTGGGGGTGGGAGGGTCGGAGGAGGGCGTGGCTTAGATGCGGGGATAGAGTGCAAGCAGTTCGCTTTGTACTCGTTACCTTTTTTGCCAATTGTCAGTCAACAAATGCAAGTTCCGAACAATGGCGCACGTTTTTCCAGCTCTCTTTTCACTAACTAACTGACTGACTGACTGACGATTGCAACTGTGCCATTCGCTATGCGAGGGTAGTTCCATTTCTATTTGGCTAGAAATGTTCTTAATTATCTTAAAACTAAACTCATATTAAGTTTAATCGATTACAAAATTTATAGTTTATTTATGAACAATTTTAGCAAAGCTACGACTGATTTTCTGTTCGAATTCTTATATGTATGTATCTATATACGTCTGTATGTCTCCCGTTTAGTTCTAGAACCGCCCAGCGTATTTGGGTCTGCCTTTTGGTACTCTCTATGTACTCTATGTACTTGGCTCGGGCCATTGTCTTTGGCAATGCTTCTGTCCCTATCTGCATCTCTTTCACTGTTAGGCAGCCATTGTTATTGCATAGCATACCCTATACTAAGGCTGAACTATGCAAATGGTTGTATTAATTAATAAACCCAACCCATTATTAATTCTTACTCAATCATTTATCTGAAGATTTTATTTATATCTAGGGGATGACTACACACTCAAGCTTATACTTTTTGGAAAAGTAACTTAATTACTTTAATTATCATAGAAAATGTGAAAAGGTTTCATACGAACAATAAAATTCTCAAAGTACCAATTAATTGTGGTTTGACTTGTGTATATTTTATAAAAGCTTAAAATATATATATATATTAATTACACATTTTATATGTAGAGAAGCAGCTTTAAAAGGTTATGTTTTGCGATGAAATCAATAATTGAATAGCATTCGCATAGTCGTTGATTATGGCGAATGACATTTTCATTCTTTGTTGATTTCGCAATGCATTTGTTTGTCTGTTGTGTTTGCCTGTTTGTCTATTCGCTCGTTGTTTCTTTCGTTTGTTTGATTGTTTGTTCGTTCGTTTGTTTGTTTGTTTGTCATATTTATCATGGCAGTTGCTTTTGCTTTTGCTTTTGCATTCTCTGCACTTGCAAATAAATGTTAATGAGTAGTTGAACAAAAAGGCGCTGACAATGTAATCTCAGACCCGTCTTTAGTCAGAGTCCGCTGAGTGACTGACTGACTGCCTCTAAAATGCAACTGAACATAATGAATACATAATGTGAATACGACTGTTTGTATATATGTATATACATATATTTAGCCTGCTTACGGGACCCATTTGGGTTAGGCATTGCGATTGGGGTCTTGAGGCTTTAAGCGCCTTAGCCTTAGTATGCAAATGCCACAAATCAACGGCAATTCAATGGATTCTAATGCCTAAATCGCTGTTGTTGCTACTCTTGTTGCTGTCGTTGCGTTCTGCTGTTGTTAGGAGGGGGGTGCAGGTGCTACCACACATTGTGGCCAACTCATTTCAATAGCACATTTTTCGAAAAGGCCCGCACAACAAAGAGTCCACAAAAAAGTACGTTGTTGCCATGTAAATTTTGCACTTTTTGTTGCTCATTAATGTTAATCAAAATGGGGGAAAATTTCTAACAAATAGCAACGAAAAAGGTAGCAGAACAGCAATGGCATCTTCACTAAGAGATACCCTATATCTTGAAGTGAACAATAAATGCAAAAGGTGAATCGGTCTTAGTGGTTGAATACTCAGTTCGAACAAAATTCATCAAGTGTAATAAGTGTTCAATGCTTGTTGTATATTTGTAAATACAGAAACGAAATGAAATATATAGATATCTGCAAATATATAGATATATTCAACATTTCGAGTCTATGTGACGCCTGAAAGTATGCACCTAAGAACTGAAAATGTTTAAAGCCTTAGTTGTGATATACCCTATGCTAAACATATGAATCAATTTTTTTTTCTAACTATTTGAAAAGGGCACAGAAAATTCTTTTCTTTTTACACACTTGGATTTTGCTCTGATTTGGGTTAGCCCTGGAATCACTGGGTCAGCAACAGGACGAAGCTTCATCTTCGCTTAAGCTGCCGCTGATAAACATCGGCTTCAATTTCATAGGCCACAAAGCAAACAGTTTCGCGAATTGCTCAAGCGATCGGATAGCATATTTATCGACAACGATCAATCGGTAGTTTGACAATTGTCCCATAGAGCAGAAGAACACACACAATTGAGATGCGCATCATTGCCTGAGTGCACTTAATCCTTGCGAATTTCAATCGGCAAACAAGGATTAAAGACACACACACACACACACACATACACATATGCAGATTTAATGATACACATGTGTGTGTTTGACTGTTTTGGGATAGCGGTAAACAATGCTGCTCAAACGGTTTTTTGAGATTTGCAGCAAATTGATAAGCAAAAAAATTGCCAAAACCAAAAGCAGTTATGACAACGCTTCTTCGATTCAGCGATTGATATGGCAGATATAAGAAGACAACACAAATGTGTGTTTTCTTTGTGTGTTGTGAGACCCTACTCAATCTTCAGCAGATATAACACAAGAGCAATAGAGCATTTTCTGAAGTAGCTACAGTTCTAAAAACTTATTTCCTGATAAATTATAACTAATTGCTAGCTTAAGTATCTATCAAAAATTAATGGAATATTTTTAACAATCTGAAGCTTACAAGACAAAACTCAAAAATCCCATTCCACTATCTCTGTTCATTTTGGAAAACTGTATTGAAGAAGTGCACGTTAACGCCCTCGCCAAATAAGTGTTAGAGCATAAGTGATATAAGACATGAGCAAAATCAAAGGAAAACCCTTCAACTTGGAATTTGTGAATGAAATTCTTGTGAATTTGCTGAAAAGCGCAACAAGATACAAGAAAGAAAACCAAAAAAAATATTGAAGACAAATAAGGTAATGCCAGGGATTCGTCTATTTGACTGGAACGCCAGGAGAACGCATGTAATTGACTTTTGTGTGCGCATTTTTCATTCATTCATCGATGCCAGACAATAGAAGTAAGACCAGAGACTAAAAAGACGACACGGCGTCGGAGTCAGAGCAGCAGCCGGTGCGACAATTCATTGACTGCAGCCGGAGCTGAGTTGAGCTGAGCTGAGCTGAGGCCGAAGACCCAGACAAAGTGGCGCGTCCCGAATCATCTCTCAATGGTCAACTGCCGTCTTCTCTCTGTCTCTATCTCTCTCTCTCTCTCTCTCTCTCTCTCCCTCTCTCGCTCTCTTTGTGTGTGCAACTGCAACTGCAACAGCGACTGTCGCTCACTCGCTAAGGATACGCCGAAAAAGTGTCAAAATTCCTATAATCCGCTTAAAGGTGTTTTAATGCCCAGCTCTATAGACCGAGGCTGGTCAAACATCTTCTCCACCTTCAACTCCGGTTCTTCTTCTCCTTGTCCTCCTCCACTTCGTTCGTTCTTGCCACCTTGCCAGCGCGTTTCACATGAATGAATTTTCAATTTGCTGCAGTGCATTGTCTTGGCAACGGGCTGCCTGCCGCCCCGCGTCCTGCCATTCAATGTGGCACGTAGGTGTTTTTTGTACACGTCATTGTCCCTGCCTTTGGCCAGAACAAAGGCACAGCGGGCAACGGGCTACGCGGGCAGCAGACAGCGGGCACTGAGCATCACAAATGGCCGAATGGAATGGCCAGCCAGGATAATGCGCGCTTCTTTGCCAGCAACTGGCTACCAGTAAACAATAAAAATCCAACAAAAGTGCAGCCGACGCTTGCCACAGACAAGGTCAAGTGGCTGGCTGGCTGGTTGCCTGGCTGGTTGCCACACTGTCTGCCTGCTCGTACAGTCTAGTAGCTCGGATATTCTACAATATCACAGCATTTTTCCCATGCGGCAACTCGCAGGCTTTTCTGCTGCTGCCCTTTGATATCATAGTATCTGGTCTTTCTTGCCGCGTAATCATCTGCATTTAAATCGATCGATCTGCTTATTCAATAAGCTGACTTCCATTAGGCAGCGAACGTTGAATTCCTATCTCCTTTTCCCATGTCTGGGACAATGTCCAGCTTTAGCATCTGTACATGATTTGGCATTTTAGCACTGGTCAAACATCCAAATAAAAAATGAAATAAAAATAAGACAAGAATGGAGGCCGGTAAAGCGTAAATAATCTCTCAACTTTATTCAAATTTACTCAGACATATAAAAACAGAGAAAACAAGTCATATAATCAAATTGAAATCAATCCTTGTTGTTAGAATACTTTTAACTACATTACAATGCTACAAATTGACAATACGCAGTGGCATATGTCACTCAGGCAAGCGTGTGGCTCTTTCCATTACAGTTCCCCTTTCTCATTTTAGCCGGAACCCATAGGAAACCGATCCAAAAACAGCCTCACAAAAGCCCTCACAAGCGGCACAAGTCGAAATCGCAAGCGATTCGCCAATCACGTGTGTATTTCATTTGATTTCAATCATTTCACAGTTTCGTGATGCCTATCATAAATTCGCATAATTTACCCGATGGGCAAAATGAATACGCAAATTTTCCAGCAATTTTCTTTTTGAAAAGGTGGATAGAGAATTGCAAAACGCAACATACGCTGACAAATGGAAAACATTTGTAACGGCCATTAATCGATATTGTTATTGTTGTCGCTGCAGAGCTGTTTCTGTTGCAGAGCAAATGCAAATCGTATATGACGAAGGGTTAGACTGCTAGACCAAGGGGCAGGAGGCGTGCGAGGGGTAAGTGGCGTTTGGTTTGAGGTGTGGGGTTTGCAATTTTAATGAAGCCATTAAAATTTGCTGACATTTGTCGGTTTTTGCGGGGCGTTGCCAATAAAATTGTAAAATTGGCAAATTTGATGCCTTTTCGGCTAACCCAAACCACGCCCACTTTGTGCCCTCCAGCCTTCTTATCAAGACTATGGGAAGATCTATTGCCTGTTGTGTTCTGATGTGGGGTGCTAAAGGGTTAGGTTTGGGAACTATCAGTCGCGTGCGTTGCCAGATTTTAAATGTTTTTTTTTTTTTAATGCATTTGAACAAAGTTTGGCCATTAAATTGGCCACGCCCGAATTGTATAATTGCAAAATGTTGTACGTCCATTCATTTTCAGTTATTGGGCTTACAGCCGTTACAATTTCAATGGGCAGTGAAAAGAAACCGTTAAGGCGCTCACTTGTTACGACAAAGAGTTGGACAAAATGAAAAAGAAAAAAAATCAAAACTGAAACCAAAACGAACGAAAACTGGAAACTATGAGACAAAGTTGTCACTGCAAAATGGAGTCAGATAGGAACCGTAAACTGAAACGTAAACGTATCAACTTTAATTTGAATTCAATCAAAAGGGTCGCTATTCACATTCACATTCACTATTCACTGCATACTATTCACCGTTCACGGTCACTTTCGCTGGCAGACAATCGACGCTCATCAGCGTTGCTGTTGCTCTTGATCTTTAGTTCCTCTTGGCTTCAGTTTGGTTTTGGTTTTTTTTTTTGGTTTTTGGTCCGGCACAGCTTCAAAGGGCGGTAAATTCATATCCTTTGATTTGCATATGAGACGGACAACGACAACAACATCAACCAAATCAAAAACAACAGCAACAACAGTCATCTATCTCCGTGACCCTCGGCTCCCCGACAAAACAAACAGTTGGGTAATGCCAAAGTTGCTACACTTATGTCGCGCCTTGCCAGTTCATCATCTTCATCTTCATCATCGTCGTCATCGTCATCTGTAGATCATCCACATCAATTCACGGCGCGATCTTTGCGCGCTCGCAGCTGCTGTGACTCAGCCCACGGTCCTTCAGTCGTTCAGTCCTTCTTCGATTAAGGTTCAGGTTCAGGTTCAGGTTAGTTCGCGCGCTGTCAGAACCAATCAAGTCGACACTCTTGACACAAAACGATGCGTAACTCTTCGAGAGGTTGCTCGCAGCAATTCATCAAAGGACCGTGACCAGTGCCCGTGCCTCATGCACAGGATCGCTAATTTACCGATTTGGCTGTCTCTCTCTCTCTCTGTCTTTCAAGTGCTTAACTCTGTGAAGCGCAGCTGTCCGGACAAATATGACAATAGCCTGCCCTAATTGCTGACTAGTCATTGCCTTAACTCATGACTAAGAAAAAGTTGGCCCAGGCTTTAGAAACTTGGAGAATTCTTCGAAGTAGATCACACTATTCCTATATAACCTAAACTTATATATGAGATTATGTGAGATTCATCATTTATTATTTTTATTAAGTTTAAAAAAAAATATAAATAAACCATTTCAAAATAATTCTTATGTAGTATATTCAACTCCGATATGTTGAGTATTTTATTTAAAATATGTATATTTGGAAGACATTCATATACAAACAACAAGTTATTAAATCTTATTCCAGTTTAAGACTTTCATCATTCTAAGCGTTTTAATGAAACCCCTTCGCAAAGTCTGATATTGTTTTCTTAAAATATCATAGCACTTATCATCTTGATCTTTTTCGGTCACTTCTTCGCTTACCTCTTTTCCCCGCTTACAAACAAATGCCAGCTAATTGCAGACCGAGCTGCATCCTTGCTTCATTGTCCTTTTTGGTATATTTCGTTGTTTTCAACTTTTGAACTCGTTTAAACATATGAATTTAATTTAATTTAAACTTTAGCCCTGTGCTGTCAATTGTCCCCTGTTCGGTCGACGTTTGACCCTTCTCTCCAGGATGCTGAGTCAGACCTTTGTCTTTACCTGACCTGACGCAACTTGCCGAGCAACCTTTGCTGTAAGTTGCAACCCTTTTGTCACCTTTTAATTTGATGAACTCACTTCCGTCCAGCCCCCCAAGAATCAGCATCCCAGGCACATCTTCAGGCACGGAATCGGGATCAGGATGATCAAGGCAGGGTGCTCGCTTAGTGTTGTCTTGATCTCAAGCCGGTCTGCTGCCTTGTCAGTTTTGATTAGTAGAACCACTCCTGGTCCTCTAACTCTGCCAATTGCTATCCCGTGTGGGAATATGCCTCACATACGCCTTACCTGATCGTAATACGAGCGGCGATCTTGCGATCTAGATCTGCGATGTGCGATCTTGCCATCTCTTGTGCAATTCAAATGGCTATACCATTGCCATATTGCACCGTCCAAAGTAGTTGAAGTTGCTGTTTTCATAATTTTCACATGACCAAAATAGCTTAAGATCAAGTTAGCCGTCTAAGCTGACAGCTGGCAGCCCCTTATGACATTTCGCAAAACGCTAATCCCATCATAAGTAAGCTCGTTCTGTTCCTTTTAGCTCCTGGCCAGGCCTGTTCTCTCTTTCTCTGTCTCACTCTATTAGCTACTGCTTCTCCATTTCAAATTAAATTTCAGTTTCATTTGTTGTTTGGTTTTTATCGTAATACGTTTTTTGTTATTTGCTTAGAAAGTTTTCCAAACATTGGCAAGTTAATCCCGCTAACCTGTTTCATGAGCCGCAAACTAGCCCTATCGCTGGCAGCAATATGCAAATTATTCGGCAATTGAAAGTCTATTTGAGGCACAGGGTCTGCAGACAGAGCTGACTGCCTGCCTGCCCCAGCTGATGATCAATAATAATCATAATGACAGTTTTAAGTGGGTTAGTCCTACAACCATTGTGCATTTGCATTTAAATGCGCCTTGATGGATAGCTGTCTGTCTCTCTTAGTTTCCATCTCATCTCATCCCATTCTATCGCAGTTCATCTCTGTTACATCATACCAATGTAACATTGGTTCCTTTATGTGCATTCTTTTTGTTAGTTCTTGTCCTTCAGCATCTCCTACGGGGCAATCAATCAGCTTAGCGCGCAGCTTCATTATGATTATGGGCTTGTCTTTCAGTACAGAAATAACCGCATTTATATTCTGCATATTCGCATTTAAATGCATTCAAATGCCAATTTTTATGCCAAGATTGTCAAGATGTGCTCAATGCCTAATCCGGCTGCCTTCGCCATTATAATATGCTTTGAGGTTTTCCTTTTGAACTGGCCCTCGCACAAAAGCATAAATCTGTCCATTGTTGGACCTTGCCTCTATTAATTCCTTTATAATTTGCGCCTGACTGACCAACTGTAAGAGCTGTTCCTCCTCCACAAATTCGACTCCCACACATATACAGGCACAAGATGTCTAAGTTACTCTTGGTTGACCGACTATTAAGTTATCCTGTATTAAGCACTGGACTAAGCCCGAGTTGCTTTAAAATTAATTAGACTTTTCAGAAATAAACAATTTAAAAATGAATATAAATATTACAAATATTGAGTTAATCTTTACATAACCAATATCAGTTAATGGTAAGTTCACGCTTCTGTTATACCCCGCGCCTTCTTTGCCACTGGGTGCAACAAATAAAAATATGAAAGTTCCGTAAAAAAAAAGGAAAAATGGAAAATACAACAAAAGCCAAAGGCAGATGAGAAAAAATGAAGAAAATCTCAAGTGCACACACAGCCACACACACAAAGGGAGAGAAGTATTTGTCCTTTTTTCCCCTGAGCAAAAGCCAAGCTTATGCGGGTGTCCAGTCTGGGAATCGCTTTGTGGCAATCGCATCTGATGCGTGTAACTGAATGGTCAACCACAAATCGGATTAGCACTAAGCGATTTTGGCACTCGCCCTCAATTCAATTAGGTGACAGACACAACGAAAAGCTCACGTCAAAAAGGTGCAAATTGCCTGCCAAAATGGTAAACTTTTCGAAGGGGAGGGGCTCTGTGTCAGGGCTGACATTTGCTGCCACTAATTGGCCACATTTTTGGAAAGCTGATTTCCTTTTGTAGCGTCTCCTTGTTCTCAGCGACATAAATTACAAGCTATGCCAATGGGTCTGACTTTTACCTTCATTTTAATAGGAAAATTCAAGGAAAATTAGCAGCGCATCCCATTGCCAGACCGGGCAACTGCGAACGTGGCACCTCCATAAATCGTACCCTAATTTTCAGCACAAACCTAATGATGCCACAGTCCAGGCCCATAAAATGCAACTTACAAGCTGAGAAAATGTTGTTGTCCTCAAAAAGGGGGTTGTAGACACCTAAAGACAATGCGGCACTGACCCAAGGGCGGACCGACTGACTGACTGACTGAAGGAAGCTACCTAAAAGATTGTCACCCAGCAAAGAAAAAAGGGATAATTCAAAAATTTGTAACAATTACAGAGCGTTTGAAATGGACTGGAGTGGGGGGCATAGCGAAATTTATGTGCTTATGCCACATTTTCATGGATGAGCCGAAAGTTTTCCATTCCTCTTCTTGTTTTCCCCAGATACAACTGCAATTTGGAAAGTGTGTTTGGATTTTGGTATACAGCTGCGTTGGCGATGAGAAATTGCTCGCACCAATAGAACAATGAGAGCTTAATAACAAGAGCAACAAATAATAATAACAAACAACAAAGACATACACAAAGGGCAACAAAACAGCATATGAAAAATGCAATGCATAACAGAGCGTTTTTTTTTCCATTTTTTTGGTGCTTTTCTTTCTCTGTTTTTGTATTTCTTCTTCTGTATCTGTCGGCTTAAAGGCGTGAAATCCAACAATAATAATAAATATTTGTTAGCTGTTGTTGTGCTTCTCAGTTTTTTATTTTTGGTTGGGCATATTTTCATATGCTGTTTAAGTAGTTGTGATTGATGCGCACAGCGCGCGTGTTGAAAGATACGCGTCGAGGTGTTTTGTATCCGGCAGAAACTCTTGCGGGAACTGTGGCCAACCAAGCGGACGAGTGAGGCGGCAAATGGGGTACTGATGTTTTTGGTGCTTTACATACAAGGTTCATTCACGCTGAGGTAATTTAATAGTACAACTCAACTTTAAAAAAAAAAATCAACAAAATCAATATTAGTTATCGAAACGTTTAATGATATTTAAATTTAAATGATAATATAAATATATATAAAACAATATATAATAAAAAATCTATAATAACCTAAATATGATGTTTGGAATTGCAAAGCATGTTAGTTGTCGAAGCACATTGACAAAACGAGCTAAGTCAATCAATTCAGTTTATTGATACACTTTCAAGCATATTTGATTTGATCACAACTGTCACTCTCTACGCAGCCAATTTCCCGTCATTGTTTTTCCACGCTTTTTCCACTTAGAACTGTCGCATTGATAAATGAGCTTTGGCCAAACAGTTACAATGACAATTGGCTTTTGTGTAAGTTGCTTATAATTAAAATTTTTTGTGGCCCATACAAAAGGGCCAACAAACAACGGCAACTACTTACAGCCACCGAAAAAGAAACGGCCCGAAAAAGTAGCGAAACGAATGCCACAAAAGCGACAACAACCAAGAGAAAGGCAACAAGCAGCGTCACACACAGTAACAACAACAATAACAACAACAATTGAAACAACAGCAAACCAATCGAATCACAAAAGCCCACAAATCGGATTGCGGACTGGACCTTTTCATGACGTTCAATAACTAAACAACAAACAAATATTTGTCGCTTAAGCATGTGTAATACTATGACCAAGTGACTGTCTAACTTATTATATCTGTGTCTGTGTCTGTATCTGTATCAGTATCTATATATCTAGAAATTTATCTGTATCGAACGCATTTCTATTTCTATTTATAGTTAGTTATCAAGCAACGGTTCCAGCAGCGGTTCTGCAACTTTTGATTTCAATTGCTTACTATAGCTATTCTATATAGCGGTCTCTCCAAGCTCAGATTTATCAATAAGCTGACCCTCTCTCTGTCTTTGTGCTCTCCAGTCCCGAAGTGCTTGCGCAATTAACGAGTACGAGTTAGTTGATTGCCATAGGAAATTGTTGTTTTTGCTCTTGTTCGAGCGTTTCTAATATACACTAATATTCACCAGAGTCCTCTAACTATGTAAATATGATGTTTCGACTGCAAAAAATAGATCTGCTCAGTTTTAGATTTAAAATTCCCCACAGAATCTATAAGAATACCCTGTTATTAGTCTCACATATCAAGCTTCATTGTCTTTGATTTAATAAAAGAATATTTTTAACTAATACAATTTTGCATATTATTTATTTAAGCTTTTGATTAAATGACATCATTTTATTCATGTATTCTTCATTGAAAAATGAAGACAGATTAGAATTCGATCCTAAATGAAAACTTTTTTGTTTACTCAAGAAATTGATACATTGATTGTCTGTTTGTTTAAAGTTAATCCAATTTGCGACAGCATTAGTTTTTATCTCTTAGTTCGAATTACATGATAATAATTGTAAGAATTAAGCCGATATTAGGGTATTCATTCGTTTATATTCAAATATGTAGCCTTTTCTTATTGCCGCTTTTGTACCTGATGCTGACAATTTATTATAACAATTTATTTTGATTGTTGACTTTGTTGAATTGTTTAATTATTAAGCAATATATGATTGATTGCGAATTCCATTTCATTTGCTGTTACACTTAGTTTTTTTAAGCTTTCTCGTGTGCCATTGTTGCTGGCATTGTTGGTGTTGCTTCAGTTGTTAGAAAATGATATTGTGTCTGTGCCTTTTTGTACAATTTTGTCGCTCACTCTCATTATTGTTACTTATTATTAAGTATTTTGATCGTTATTTCTTAGTTTTGCTGTTGTTATTACAAACGCTTATTGACCCAATTTTCTATACGTTACACATATACCAATATATGTGTGCGTATTTGCTATTGATTGGAAGTTTTGTTTTATCACATCAAGGTTTTCCAACAAACTGAAACCCACAATGAAGCAGGAGCAGACACTGTGCGCCGTGGGAGCAACTGCAGCCATAAGAGAAGACTCTGTTATGTACTGTGTATATCCAACTGTGCCCATAAATTTTAATCCATGACAAAGTTGCGAACCGGCTCTCCCAAAGCCGCCCAAGTTGCCAGCCAGCGAAATTGACTACATGCCACCACTCGCGACACATGAATATGAACTACAAATGGACACTGGCTGGAAAATGCAGATATGCTGCAAGGAAGAGACGGGGATGCGATTGAATGAAAATGCAAAGAGCAAAAAACGAGACAATTTTTAACACATTTTTGTGGCACTTATTTTTTCTCATATTTTTATGGCATTGCGCATATTTGTGGCACTATGGAATCAATTAATTTATATATTTATTAATATTAACTGTTGTACATTTAGTAATACAAGCAAGAGCACTGACGACTAAGCCTTTAGCTAACTGTAGAATCATTTAATCCAAACTTGGTAGGCTCAGTAAAGGGATCGCTACAAATAGGAATAGTTTATTTAGAAAGTCATCTTCAGAAAATTTTAGAATCTTATTTTTAAGTATGTCTCTTTTTCAATCAAGAAGTTCAGTGTCCATTGGAATTTAAAGTAATTCAAAGTTATTAAAAACTAAACTTAAGTAAAGGCTTTGATGGTCAGCATTCAATATTAATTTAATACTTGGATATTTTTACACAGATTTTGACATAAGCTGGCCCAGTATACCAGGAGCACTCATAATTCAGCTATTTCGCTTTCATTAGCCGATGTTGGTCAACCAAATGGACAGCGGACCGCACAATTCTGTTGTTGTTAATCTTATTGTTGATACTGAAGTGAACATTATCCTTTTGGGCGCTGATAGGTGCAATGTATTTTTTATTTTATTTTTATTTTTTGTGGGTGCATTGATAAAGTGTGCCATAGCTTGGGGTTAATGTCACGCCAATGATTTAGCACCTTGTTACAGAGAAGCACCGCCCCTCCCCGCCCCACCCTGCCCAGATACTGATGCGAAGCGGTGCGATTCGACCCGACAACGCTTAATTGCGCTGATCGCGTGGACAGCGTTCAAGTATGAGTTTGCCGGACCGATCCGGGGCAGGTCCGATCAGAGCCCACCACGGGCGCGTGTCGAATTGGTTTTGTGTGGGTGCGTGCGCTGATTTGTTGTGATAAATAAGTGGCAGCCTATATAAGTAGTTACAGATGCATGCCACATAGCTGGCAGCAGTAAAAGCAGCAGCAGAAGCAACCGAAATGTGTGGAATCAACGTGTTCGCATAAATTCCCAGCTCTTGTGGATTTTCATTAAAAATTTTTAGATTTTTATATATATATATGTGTGTATTTTGTGGAGCTACAGAGACTTTTAATAAGAACAAACAGGCCGTTGAGTCGGCACAATCGGTTGGCGCCCCATGGTGCCATATTTTTGTTAATCCCCCAAGCCAAAGCTGAAGAACGCACATAAAATTTTATTATTTATGGATGGCAAGCAGTGCCATATCCTGTGGCATTTATGACACGACCGAAATTCCAATTGTTTCTGCAGCCGCTGCTGATGATGCTGCTGCTTCTGCTACCGCAGTATCCCTTTTCTTCTCGCCTCCAATCCCGGTCGGAGCCGATGCCAGGTTTCATAGGTGTAAAGCATCGCACGACCGCGCTTTGATTAACCTTAAGCGCATAAATAGTGGATTCAATCAGGCCTGCAAGAGATGCCAGTCCGTACCCAATCGACAAGGAACCGGTCCCTCTACACAGAGAGAAACTCTAAGAAATATCCCTACTGAATGATATATCTTTGATTTCCTAAAACATTTAATTTTTGATTGTGTCATTTAAGAATGTACAATTTGAAAAAGTCTAGCTAAATTGAAAATGAAGTGCAAGTGGTTTCGTTCAGTGCACGTTTGACGTGTCCCCCCGAACAACTCATTAGGTTCGATTCTTCTTTTGGTGGCTTCGTAAGAAACTTTTGCGGCAGCGTCATTGTTATTGTTGAGGCTGAGTTGCGCTTTTGTTGTTGCTGTTGTTGTTTGGCCAGCAAAGAGGTAAGAAGTTTGGATGCGCTTTTGTCATGTCTTGGAAATGGAAAATGAAAATGTTGTTGCTCTATTGATTATTGCATATTGATTGCTGTGTGGCTCTTTTTTATTGAGGCAAGCAGCGACAAATAAACAACAAAATAAATGCATTTCCACTGCACAGCTAAATTATTGATATAAAAACATTCCAAGAGGCAGTTCCGCCAAGGCACCCAGGCACTAAGCCACACTTGAGGCACAGGCGCAGAGTCGCCGACTGGTCTGGCCGGGGCCAGACAGAGTGGAACCGTAGCAGCCAACAGCCAACATCCAACAGCCAACGAGCCACCAGCTGTGTGTGCCATAACGATCTTGGTTTAGATGTTGGGACGAGGTTGGGGTTCTCTCCACTCAAAATGCATTTCATACAAAGTCATCGTCGCCGTCGAATGACAGTCGCCACTTTATAAGAGGCTGATCAATGGCTGCATCTTTAGAGTTGTCTTGTCTTGTCTTTTCTTTTCTTGTCTGGGGCAATGCATTTTCGTATTGTTTTGATCTGAAATTCGTTGAATTTCGATCCGAATTTTGACAGTTGCCACTCAGTTGCATTTGAAAATTCCATGGAACACTCGGGGCTTGGACCCACAAGCACCAAAACTCACCGGTGATAAAGTTAATTGAGTTATTTGGCCTGACATCTGATTAGTTGAAGTTGGTCCCAAAGAGGGGGGCGGGGGTTATGATGGGGGCGCAATGGGCAATTTTATGGTGCGTGGCAATGGCAAAGTGGAAAATTATTATGCTGCCCCATTAAGTTGCCTCCATTGTTGTTGTCTGTGGTGTCGACCCACGCGCTTGTTGCACTCAAATTTCATGCCGCATGCAAATCTGAGTTTACACGTTGCGCAGGCGTTGCAGGCAGAAAAACAGAAAAAAAAAGCAGAAGTAAGGGAAATAAATAATTTTTGTTCCCAGCGATCTGCATGCAGGATAAAAGATTCAATTACAAGATGGGTAAGTAAGTTCAACTCTTGATTCGTGTGACTTTTTTTGTATATCTCCGGCGAGTGGGCCAGACATGTAAACAACAATAACAACAACAACAGCCAGCAACAGCAAAACGTTGCACAAATGCAAAAAAAAAGAGACCCATCAAAATGATGGATGACACTTTGATAGTTGAGTCGGTAACTCGGAAAGTGCGCAATGAATGCACTTCAGCAAACCGCAAAGAAATTGCCAAACAGCAAATAGAAAAATGACAGCTGCCTTGCAAAAAAACAAATTCTAGAAATTTATATGTATAAGACAGACATCTTAGGAGAGCGTAAAAAATCAAAAATAAATTAAAAATCAACAAACAGTAGTCGACACGTCAATGAATTTGAAATGCATGCAAATGCGAGCGAGCCAATTGTCACAATGGGGGGGTAGGGAGGAAACTCTGCCATTTAAAGGCAATTCATGTGTCGCACAATTGATCCTTAGGGGTTTTTGGCAATTGGCAATTGGCAATGTATCTGCACATGATTTGGGTCGATTCCTGCGGAACGAGGGGCTTCAGTTTCCCATTGATCGTTTTGAACTTTTTCCATTTCGCCACGGTTGCAATTCCCTTTTGTTGTGCACTGAAGCTGTATCCTTGGCCATTTCGATTTGCATATATAGATCGACATCAAGATCGGCGACACGTCGCACACACTCGATTGCCCTTCAATGGCAAATCAATGCATTTTCAATTTGCACATCTTTGCCGGGGTAAGTTGATACTCTGAGCTCAAAATTTATGTTAGTTGAGTGTGCTCCTAGATCTGTCATCTCAAGCGATTACGTTTACCATTTCGGAAGATGTTAATTTTGTTCAATTCCATTGATCTTTTGCGTATGAATAACAATGTTCAAGATCTCTGCTGTAACTTATAAAAAAATTGTGGTATGCTCTTGAACTAAAAGTAGATATAGAAGTAAAATGTTTGTATTTATTTTAGCACTTCCCTTTTTCTTTCCCATATTTATTGATTTTTTTTTTTACATCTATGAAATTCACTAAAAACAGTTTTAATGCTATTTTAATCAAGTGATTCCCCAAGATTGTGCGATTATATAGCCAATATAGATTACTACTCTTAAATACGATCAACAATTTATTTGAATTGAAATCCCTTCAGTTTGTAGCTGTTTCTACAAAACTGTAGCCTACTCTTTATATATACGTATGAGCAATTTGCATGCTTGTTAATTTAGTTGTTTGTAGCTAGGAATGTAATCCTTTCAATTTGCTGCTCCCATTTCCCAGATTAGCCGCGTGTCTTGAGATTTTGGCGCCTTTTCTCGTTTTTGATTATTTTCGTTTGCATGTTATTGCAATCAGGACAACATTGTTTGGCAGAAATCAAACCCCTTCTTAGATATACATTTTCGTTTTCTTTTTTTTTTTGCCAGTCAAATGTTGATGCTATGCTTTGCTCTGATACCAATAAATAAACAACAAAAGAGTTAAATTCAATTGCAACTCTTGGGCGACCTTTGTCAGTCCCAGACAATTACATGCTTGCAAATTTTTTTGACTGTGCGCAACCTTCGTGTTCAATTATTTTGCACCTTTTGAACTGATAGAAGGATCTGCGAATGCCGATGCGAGCGCAAAAACTCAATCAAGTTGAAAACCCAAGTCTCGACCCCGTTTCAAATCCCACAGATTGTGCTCGACCCCCGACCCACTTTTCAAATGCAAAAAAAAATTAAATCGTTACCCTTTTCGGCAAAGATCTTTTCGTTATGTGCGTTTTTTTTTTTGTCAACTGCGCAGGTGAGAGATCGCAATTTGCGTTGATCTTTCACAGGGTTGCCCTCCGGGGCGCATTGATTTCTTGACGACATAAACAAGACTACATTGAAGGAAAAGGGATTCGCGTTTCGAAACGGTTCCACTGACAATGATTCGTTTGCCTAACGAATACGTTGATTTTCTTTAATTTCATTTGGCATTTTCAGGGGTTTTTGCAATGGTTTTGATTGTTAACACACAATCATAAATTATAAACGACGCGCAAGCTTTGCATCGTGTGAACCTCTCAATTTTTGATGAGCGCAATTGCAAACGCCTCTATCAGTCTATACGATCCACATACATATATCGTGTATCGGAATCTTTGAGATTCCCACAATTTGCATGCGGCTAATTCCAATTATACAAATCGCTGCTGAGCTGCGGTCATTTAAATCTGCCCATGGCTAACTGGCTAAGTCCAATGGACCTGATAGGTAAAAGCCGGCTTAGGCTTAAACTTACTTACTCCTTCCTGTGTTTATTTTTGCACCAGCTGCGCTCGAGAAGCCTGGGAAACTCCGCTCTCAGCTCGTACACTTTCACAGGTGTTGTCGCTGTCATCCTCGATGTCGATGTCGTTGTCAACATCATCCTCGGATCGACTGTACCTTTAGCTATAACCAACTACCTGTTTGTTGGCATTGTCTGGCTTTAACTACCTTTTATTTGGGAAAATCCCAAAACAAATGAAAATAAAGTGAAACGCACAACAAAAGTCAAATGCTCGGGGCACGGGTTTGGTTTTAGAATATTGTGTGTTTTGGCCCTGGGCCACTGATCACTGATCACCACTGTGTAGGAGGCCATTGTTTTTGCTACTCTGCTCTCTCCACTACCTCCCTCCCTCCCTCTCTCTGTCTCTCTCTCTCTCTCTTTTGCTTTTGTGAGCTGTAAGTGATCCTCTCCTGTCTTTTATTTGCTTTTCTTTCTTTCAGCCCTGTGTCTTTGCTTTTGTCTCGCTCTCATTGTGCGTGTTGTTATGTCCGCTCAGCTACTTGTCTCTCTGCGTCTCTCTCTCTCTCTCTTTCTCTCTCTTACACACTCTCTCTCTCTCTCTCCCTCTCGCTCTTCCTGGCATTGCTGGCGACAGACTGTCTGGCGCGTCGGCGGCAGGGTTCACGTGGGTTGTAAATACCACATACATAAGTAATATATAATGCAAAGAATAGTAAATACTTGAACGAATGTTGTTCTTGGATAGCTGAGCTTGTGTATAGAGACTTTTGAGTATTATTCTTCGAGAGCAATCATTAATATCATGGGATTATGGAAATCTGCTTGGGGATCCGCTTATTTGAGAGCACTTTAACATAATATATTTATATTGTAATTATTCATTTATGTTTTCAATATTGATTAGTCTGTAAGCAAATTCTATTTTTATATACCATTTGTATTATTTTTGGGAATTTGCAATATTTGATAATAGTTTGTGCTCAGCTCCATTCACATTTCATATTTAGACTGAGTTAGGTAAAGCAAAATGATCTCAATTCGAACAAAAGTATTTTCATCTGTCGAAGTTTCTTTTTAAACGCGTTTCCTTTCTCAGTTTTATGACTTTCGTTAAACTACCACCCCAACAATATGGTGAGCATTTCCTTTATGAAAGATTCCCCCCTTAGACAACGTTTTCTTCGCTGGCTATCAACCCAAATGACACTCCAATTTGGAGAGGCATTTCCACATTAATAAGCCAGCAACACATTGGGCATAAAAACCAGCTAAATAAATGCCATATAAAGAACAAAAAAAATGCATTTTGTCTTGGGGCGCAGTCAACAGAAAATTCGATGTCTCTGTGCATTCTTCTATTGCATTATAGTTCTCTCTTGTTCTCCGTGTTCTCTTGTTCCTCTTGTTCTACTGTTTGTCACACACTGTTCTACGAAAAGCGTGTCCAACAATGGATATGGATCGTCTAAGGCAGCAGACACATAAACTATGCCCTGGACAATGGGCATAGAGAACTTCCTTTGAGCCATCTACCTGCCGGTCGAGTTGGGAACTGTGGGTCGCCAGCATGTCTGGCAAGATCAGTGGAAAACACAATGGATAGACAGACAGTCGCCCTGCTGTCTGTTAGATTAGTATAGAATTGCAGATCATTCTGAAATTTCATTTCGTTTCATTCATGCTATAATCTATTTTCTTTTAAATGCCCAACAACAGCACCAACACCATGCTAAATATGCTCAATGACCCTATGTCCCTATGTCCCTATGTTCCACTAACTGTGACAACGACAGACGGCGACGCACTGTCTGCCAGGATCGTCAAACATTTCTAATACGCTCAGCTCTTTGGTTATTGTCTATGCCTAATCACCTTGCGCTATTGGAAACTTGCTGCATGACAATTCACTAAATTGTTTTATATTCATAGGGAGCAAGTGCTTTGACTAGGCAAGCATTCCCATTTGACAGTTATATAGTAGAGTACAACCCAGTGGCACAGACAGCGCTGGGCACTTACCCCCTGGCTGAAACAATCAACCCCTCTTGAGTGAAAACAATGAAAAATTTAAATCCAAGCTTAGCATAATCAAAATTCAAGCGAGCGTAAAACGCTAATCTCTACCACAGAATGTGTCCGTATCTGGACTCTGTCTATCTGTATCTTTATATGGTAACTTTAGAGGGTCCTCTGTGCTGTGTGTGCGAAAAATTTGTTTATTGGAAAATCTGTGCAGCGATGCATTTATGTAGCATATTTGTGTCTATGTCTGCCAAATGTCAGATTAGATCAGCGTTGACAGCATCCCATCAAACAAAAGAGAGCGAAGGCTTCAGAGAGAGAGAGAGAGAGAGAGAGAGAGAAAGAGAAAGAGAGATGGAACGAATAGATCATAGTGTAGTACAGTCACGCTTTTGTTCTACTTAGTTGGGAGCTCAATTAAAGCGGGGGCCAATGCTGTCATAATGCGCATTTAGTTGTTGTTGCTGCATGGTCCATATAAATTAATGCCCATTGTAGCCACTTCAGACAAACTTCCCATTGCCATTACAAATACGCTCTCTGGCATATCAGACGTAATAATGCCAAGGCATATAAAGCGCGAACAATGCCAAACGATGCGATGACGTTGACTGAAATAAAATCAAAAAAAGGAAAGAAAAAAAAATAGAAACACCCAGCAACAAAGGCGGCAACAACAGCAATAAGAGCACAACACATACTGCGCAGGATACAGATACAAGGACACTGCTACGTCGCGAACTGGAGTGGGTAGGGCAGGGGTGGGGTACGGTAAGGTAACGTAAGGTAGGGTAGGGCAAGGTAGGGTAGGGGGATTTATGTTTCAACAATTTCGATTGTTTCCTAATGTTTTTGTATTGCGTTTGTTGCCATTGTATTTGGATTGTCTAATATGGCAGGCAGGATGAGAGTTCAAAGATTATGACTACAAAGATTGGGTATCAAATTGCCGCTGTTATCGATAGGCAACAGGCGGCATTTATCGAACAGCAGCCGCTCCAAATACATACATAAAGTAGCTATATACTGTTGTATGTTCAGCACTAGCATTAAAGTGTGAAATTTCAAGTGAATTTTAACAAGAAATCGGCGTTGATCGTTGAACGCTAATCGCTGTCCATTTCGCAGCTCGCCTTCTCGGAAGTGTCGGCTTGGGCATTGGGTTAAGAATTCGGGAGTTTCCTGTGTCTCCGCGCCACGTCGCACATCCTTTGCACTCTTCAATAAACCCACTAATAAGGCCAAACAGGCCGAACAGGGTCAAGGCATTAGCATTAGGCCAAACAATGGCCGTGCTATGCATTTAGCTTTTATGCAGGACACGCGTCCTTGCCATGGAAATTCCCAAATGTGCATAGAAGTCTGTTTCTACTTAGCCCGACTACTTTACGATCCCCTTCGGCCCACACCCGACGTATGAAGCCCAAAAGGTCACTTTGCCTAATAGCTTTAGGTCACAAATACGCCTCACAATCACTCCTACGCAAAGCACTGACTGCTGATCTCTCATTGCCTGAGTGCCACAGTTTATGATGCCCCTCGTCTCGAATGGGTGTTGTGTGTAAGTTTGTCATAAGAAATACAACTCCCTATCCCAAAGTAAATCGCACATGCTTAAGAAAACGACGACAGCCATTGAATTACACCTGATTCAGAGAAAAACAGCTCAAGACCAACATTAATTTCATGCTCAGTCACAATTTATAACACAATTGCTAGTTTACTAAGGCAGCTATAGAAAGAAATTATTTCCCGACCATTACCAAAATATATTTCAAAAATACCTTTAAGTTAGGTGTGCAATATTTCATTGCACACTTCAACAGAAATCAAATTATAAAGACAAAGTTTTCACTTTTTAAATAATCGGTTCTTTTTAACAGTGTAGTTAAAAGTTAAAAGTGTGTGCAGACATTTGAGACATCAGGAATAAGATTTTTCGTGATTAAGTTTAGTTAATATTGTATTTAACTATGAAATTGGCAAATAAAAATTTTAAGTTAAGTGAACACTGCATAAAAAAAAATGGAAAAAATTCATGACTTGTAATCATTAAAAAGGCTAAACGCCCACAGACATTAAAGAGAATTTGTAATTTTGAATTAGGTAACTTCCTGAACTCTTTTTTAGCACGCGTAAAGAGCCAAAACTTAAATTGAAAATATTTTTATGCGCCATTTACTGTTGAGGGCCAACAGTGCGGAGAATGGGGCATTTAGCATGCAGCACGTGCAGATGGCCAGAAGAGCAAAGAGCCACGTCCACACAAAGACTGAGACTAAGGCGTTGGTTGCATCATTGGCATTGAACACGTTTACAGGAGGAGAACAATGCTGCAGTTGAAACGATGCTTTGGTGTATGGCCTTTGGAATGCTAACAATATGAGAATTTATATGACAAGTCTGTCATTTTTTTACAAACGTTATAAATCATTATGTGCGCAATGCCTCAAGAGGCATGCAACAAGAGAAGGTGTGAGGTTGAGAACGGCTCCTTCTCTTGGGCTGGCACCGAGGCTCGAACTGAGGCCAATGCAAATATGTAAATATTGCCTTAAGGCACGCGATTCCACACGATTCGTCCGCGTTTATTGCTCAACTCGTCTCGTCTCGACTGGGCCATTTTTATAGTCTACTTTGCCAGCTTTGCGGTGGGTCTCAGCTCTCCGAGTTCACTTCAGTTGCGGGCTCACATTTGTGTGGAAGTGTTTCTGTTGAAAAAAAAATAATGTAAACAGAAACAGCAACTGAAACTTGTACGAAAAATGCAAATTTGGTTTTCGTTGCCGGGACAATTGACAATTGAGAATTGTTCGGCTATGCTATGCATCAAAAGGGAACCGCTGTTCAGGACAACGAGTGAAAAAGGACAATTGCGTATTGAGAAATTGTAATTTTACTTGAAAGAATTGTGAATGTGGCCGCAACAATTGAGCCAACTGTCGCATTGTCAACGTGCCGCATCAGAGTCATATTGGGAGGTCCTGCATTGTCCTTAGCCAAAGACAAAGACATCGCCTAAGACGCATTTAGCGGTAAGTGTTCATCAAAACAACAGTTATCCTGGTTCTGGTCAGCAGCCGGGTGCTCTCTCTCACTCTTTCTCTCTCTCTCTCTCTCTCTCTCTCTGTGTGTTATCCTTTAAGGTTAGGTGCAGCGTAAGCAAATCTAGTCGTAGCTTCGTCCACCTGGCAAATATTCAATTAGCACAACGATTGGCGCGTAAAAAATGCCCGCCAAAGCCACTCGAGATTGCGGCTCTTCAGAGCACATTGAACCCCCGACCGCCAGGGGGAATTCTAGGCGCAGCTTAGCTAGTCGCTTTTAATTACTGCGAGCATTATCCTTTCTACTCAGCGCACATTGGCAAATGTTTCCACATGCTTTGGCATTTCCGCTTCCGTTTCGGTTTCCGCTTGGCGCCATCAGCTTGGCCTCGTCATCCCCATTGTTGTTCCCCAAAAAGTCAAGTGGCGTAAATTAATTACAGCACCAGTCCTGCCACCTCCTCAGTTTAACCTCTCCATTCCCCCACATACATAGGCTTCCATGGAGACTCTCTCTCTGTCTGAGTGTGTGATATATCTGCGCGCTTGGTTTTGTTTTGCTTTTCCAGTCCTCTTATTGCTCCAAATCTGACTGTGTTTTTATAAGTGTGCACATTCATAGATGTATGCAGAGATTTACACACACATACATCAAGCATTGTTCTACTTTAAAGAGCTGAATATGTTCGTGTGGAAATTAAAATGTTTACAAATTGAAAATCATAGCGCAATATTTTAATTGGATATCCTGTTAATGCGTGAGTTTACATATTTATAAGCTGTGTGGTTTGGGAAATGGAAAATTATAATGGATGGTTATTCAGTTTGTGTTTCACTAACTAACTAAACATTTAGCTTGTTTTTTCTTAAATTAAATTAATTTTGTTTTACTACATTATCTGCTCTATACACAACCGAAGGTCTTTTTTGGCTTCTCAGATTTTGTTGCATATTTCATTAGTATTAATTAGCTAACATCATTAGGAGCAGAACTGACCCGCTTTTGCAATTGCAGCTTCCAGTTAATAGTTGAATCTGTTTGTCCATTTCACACAAACCACATAGATCACTAAATGCTGGTAGACAGATGATCAATACACTGATTGAAACCATGCTAATGATGCGTTTTCTTTTCATTTTTTTGGCATTGATTTCGATGGTGTTTGTTTATCAAATCCGATTTTTTTTTTCTTTCTTTTTTTTTGTGACAAAAGGCGAGCAACATTGATGCGGGATCAGTAAATGCTGAAAACATCGGGGATCGTCAACGGCCACCAGTCCCTGACCGTTACGTGTCACACGCTCCAATATGGAAGCAGCTTCGTCGAGTTTTTATTTTTCGATTTGTAACATTTTTATGATTTTTATGATTTGGCGCTCCCCCTTTTGACAGTCGCTGCATAAATTTGAGATGCGAGCGACCCGAAAAGGTAGCCGAGTCTCCCATAAAATTAACATCTTTGACGCTAAGCTGTGATTTACTTTTGTTTTAATGTCTCCGCCTTTGTGCTCTCCACTTGATACAATACAAATTCGACCTTGATTTCGATATGATAATGATGATGATGCTGCTGATGATGACGCCTACCTGTCTTGGTCTCAAAGCATTTAACTGAATCAAATTGGATTTGCATAAGGCGTAAAATTGGAAATTGGAATTGTTTAGATATGCGTCTTCAACTCTCAGATTCTCTGTTATAGAGATACGTTTAAATTGATATAAGGTTACTTTTGTTTGGGGTTGTTAATACACTTATCTTAGTTTAATTTGATCTATGCCAAATACACAATTTTTGTATCTATGCTACAGGGTATAAAACTGTCATAGGCCAATCAGAGTGCTTGGCAAACTCGTTTATTCAAACTGGGAATTTGTGTTGCTTTAGCTGGCACTTTTGCACGTCTAGAAAAACATGCCAAATCCTTGTTTAACCTTTGCACCCAAACGGCAGCTATTTAACTTTGGCAAACACGTAACATGTCCAAATTTTCGCGCCGCCTCGGGCCACAGGGAGACGCAAAGACAAACTTTTCGCACACACACACCACACACATATATATATTTTCATACATATATATAAATATATAATATATACAGACTCTCAGACTATGTTCGGAGTCTATGCTAGAGAAGGGTTCAGGTTCCCAAAACGGGTTCGACTGGAATTCGCATGGCTCTGTGGCGGTGGCGGGCAAAGGGGCTTTTGGACGTGTCGCTTATAATCTTCACGCAGTGCTCGGATCGCCTGCCGTTGAAAGGATAATGGAACATTGATTATTATTTTGATACCACCACTCAAAGTCTGCAAATTAAGTACGCATTTATCTCAAGTAATTTGGGTTCAAATGTGCGGCAACTGCGGTCAAATTGTTGCCCATACTTGCGAAAAACTACATACAGCCAGCCTCCTTCTGCCGCCTTGGACTGCCTTGGACTGGTTGCCCCTTGAGAATGACATAAAATATATCGTATTTGTGTAAGAAAAGAAACTGGCTACAAAGGATGGTCACTTTTGTCCACTTCCGTTTCGCGATCGCGCATGTGTAGCAAATGGGCCGTCATAGTTTCAGTGATAAATGGCCATTATAAAAAGGGACAAACAAGAAAGAAATAAAAGAAAAACTTTATGTACATACAAACAGTCAGCTAAGGGCTGCTGTTGGGTGGGGGGATGGATGGACCGACAGACGGACAGACAGACTGACGCAGGGATTTGTTATAATTTGCGATTTGTGTTAATTACTCTTCCATTATGTATACTGGGTAAGGCTAGACGGCTGCATAATAAAAAAGACCTGCATACATAAAAGAGAACGGATTTTTGTCGATACTTTTATTGGTGTGGGAATTATGTGAATTAGTATTAGTGCTAAGCTTTGGCTATTGCATGCTTAAGCTGTGCTTTAATATATTCGAAAGCTTATCTTAAACTTGTGAGCCACAAAATGGCGTCGCACAATCAATCTCTGTTCCAGTTTGTTGTTATGCATACGCGTATGTAATACAGATAGATATCTCTATAGACACTTTGAAATGCCACCTTTCTCTAAATGAGACAAATGCGAGCAACGGTTTCACCGTCGCCGAACAAAAGCACGTGCCACTTGAGGGAGACCAAAGACATTGGACCGAACCGACCCAGCCCAGAGCAACAGATCCGGACAGGGCACTTGGTTGGCTGAGTTTTTAATTTGACGCAATTGTTAGGCATCGATTCGAAATGATATTTGAATTGAGTAACCCTAAGAATTTATACAATTAATGTCAAACTGCGATTCGGCTCTAAAGCGCTTTCAAATGTCACTGGGCATGTCAAAAGACTGGCCGCCATTGATGCCAAAAAAAAAACATAATAACAAACCAAAATCCAAGACTTCACATAAATGTATATATATATATATATTTTTTTTTCTGTATGCATATGTGCGTGTGTGTGTGTATTGTGCTTTGTTGGCTACTGCAAACGGCTACCAGTTAAGATTATTAAATATCACAGCGAGTGGTCGTTAGGGAAACCCAAAAACTGAAACAATTTTGAGGTAAGATCGCCAATTTTATAATCCTTGAATACTACTCCGGGGTATATTAACTTTGTGTGTTTGGTTGCATTGGGATTCCTATTCCAAACTTTACATTTTATTATATTCTTAATAATGTACGGACAGTAGTTAATATTACAACATAATATTGGTATAGCTAGTCATAAAAAATAACCTGTCGTAAAACCTTCAGCTGAAATTAAATAGTCAGTGTGTAAAAGTTTCGGTGTGCTAACGATACCCTTTAAATTCTTTGGACTTAAGTTCAAATTAAGTTTATAATTGGCTTTTGTTGTCTGCTGTTTGTTTGTTCTTTGGTCTGGAGGCTCTTTGCGTAGCGCTACAGCCAACCAATTCATCATAATTCATTATAAATTTTTGACATTTTCCATTCTTGGACCCATCGTTGTGGAAACTAATAAAGATGTCATTGGCATATAACAATCGACACGGTAAGAGTCAGAGTCGCGAGGCCCTCTAAGATGTATTTCACTCTCTAACATTGAGGCATAAAAATGCTTTATAGGAAACGCAACCGAGGGCAATTCATAATTTTCATAATTTACGCTTTGTTTGGCAAACATTTTGGCGCCTGCAACATTTTCCATGCATATGCAACGGGGTGTGTTCCTTGTTTTTCCCTATGAACCGCAGAGGTTCCTTACATAACTCAATTTTAGACTCGAAGCTACCTACTTAATAAATCATACAAATCCTTAGCAGATATACGAGACAGCCATCAGAAATAGAGAGAGAGAGAGAGAGAGAGAGAGAAAGTATAATTTCATAATTAATTTTTAATGCTTGACTGCGTTGCATTTTTTACAGAATTTTGATTTATAGCAGCAAAAAAAAAAAATAATTCATATTATTTTTTTCTGTGAAACATTCACTCGAAATGTTTCGAGTGCATTTGGCGCAAGTTGAAGCCGTTTAATGCCCGCGCAATTTATATTGTAATTGCAAAGTGAAATGTCATTATGTATTGCATTTTGTAGCCATTGAAGCAACGTCAAGTGGTTCGGCCTGTACTGGCACCGATTCCGATACCGGCAGTACCGGGCATAGCGGAGCGGGTTGCAGTCGCAACAGCTGGCCGCACGCCAACTCAAGTGGTCCAACTTCAGATTCGACTCCGACTCCAAATCTGACTCCGGTTCGATTGGCCGACGGCAGCACAAAACTGTGACTCATATGCGACTGTGAGCGTGTGTGTGTGTTATGTGTGTGTGTGTGTTTGTTTGTGTGGTGAGTACTCAGCCTACGGCTATGGTTTACCTTGTTGCTCCTTTCTTTGGCAAACTGTCAGCTGTGGCTAATTAAATGAAAGCCGCTCAAGTGCTGGAACTCTCGCTAGTTGGTTGGCTGACTCCCCGATTCAAAGACCAACTCCACTGGGAAGCTGTTCACGCTCGCCGAGGCGCGTAATTGTCAAAGGTTACAACTGGAGCTCCATCTCGGTACGAGTGTGTGTGTGTGCCATGTGTGTGGTAGCTTTTGATGGAGTTGCCATGCAACACCTAACCATAATGTGTAATGTGTTGGGGCAGATATGTATATCGCAATGTTCTACACATTGGCATTATGAATCTGACAGAAACAATTCAAGATAACATTGCTATCATCAAGAATTGAAAAGCAGGATTCTTCAACTATTTACAAGCGTGCTTTCTTATAGCCAAGGTTAAAATTGTCTTCAATTTCTATATACATAGACTTTTATTCAGAGTGACAAAAGTAATTTATATTATATTATTAAAGAAAATTTCATCATTATTACACGCTACTTAGTTAATGTATACATAAGGTATATAATATAGAATGGCATATTGCTATTTTTTAAGTAGTACTTAACATATTAAATATGGTTTTTAAGCTCATTCTTTGGTTAAGCGATAGGCCAATTTTGCGGTTCGTTTGGGCTTAAATAAGGGCATCTTTTGAATTGTTTGTGTAGAGTAAGCACAACACAGCTGCCCCTGCCTCAGCTCCAGTTTCCATATATTCTATGTAGACAGAGTTAGCAGACTTCCTGCACTTTTCACAACCCACAACAGCTGCACGGAATCGCGAGATCCTTACCGAAAATATGCCAGTCCTTTGTACAAAATAACTGAGTACATATATGAGTACACTCGTATTTTCATAGCGTCGACGCTGCCACTCAATTATCGTTTTTATTTTTTCGGGAAATCTGACCCCGCACAAAAAAATACGTTTTTTTTCTTTTCTTCTATTTGTAATTGTTATTTTTCGCGCACACTTAAACCTAATGAATAAATAACATTAAACACGCTCTAATGGGCGCGCGATTTTTGGTCGAGTGGCGGCGTAGACGGAGGCGGGCAGGGTGGTGGGAAAAGCGTCGTAAAACATTTTCATTGTGCGATCCCGCTAAGTGGGCGCACTTGAGCCATGAGCTCTAAGCCCAAGTCCAGAGTTGTGGATCCGAGGCGTAGCCTTTTTATCCTGTGAGAAAATATTGTCCGAATGCAATCGAATGGAGCGCTTAGCATCAAGGCAACCAAGCAAATAGAAAACTACAGTAGAGCTTGGCATATTTGATACCCTGTGCCAAATTTTTAGTGTGCACGAAAGTTTTTTGACCAAATTGTGTAGCAGTGTACAAAATCGCGCTAACATATAAATATGTACTAATGAAATCTGCAGTCCAAATTGATATCGAAATCGATACAATGAGTGGCCATGTCAACAATTGGAGCCACAATGACAAATTGTCGTTTCCAACGGAGTCGAACTGAGCAAAAAGCTGTGTTAATTGGCAACGCAAACAGAGATCGTCATAGACGAGTACAAAGCGATCCATAATCGATACAATATGGAAAATTTTAACATTAACAAATTGAACAACAGGAAAATAAATTCTATAGCGAATTTGTGCTGGATATCTGTATGATACTAAATAATTATATGTTAAGATTGTGTCTTTAAAACTCGTAAACATTTGTTAACATTTGGTTTTGTATTTGGTTCGCGGACAGGTTCCTGGAATTTTTTAAACTTAAGCACGTCTCACAATATCAAAATAATGCTAAGCTGAGAGATATGTTGAAGCTTAATTAAGTAAAATGCCAGCTTATAACAATGTTTAACCACAAGTTGTCGCATAAAAAGCAGAGAAGTAGAAGTCACGCAAAATACAATTGATAAATAGACAAAAATCAGAATATCAATAAGCGAACAGTATTGTTTGGCGGGTGCTAGGAACTGCTGCTACAATATAGCGAAAGCAAATTAGGCAAACGATGGTAATAAACATAAAACTGATAAAACATTCAACCGAATTAGCGGTAAACGTCCATCAAAAGAAAAAAGAAATTGGCCCATAAACAGCAGGGTCAACATGGAAAAGAGTCACACAAAGAAAAACAAACCACCGCAAAACTAAAGCTAAGCAAAACGCCCCTTTTGGCCAGTGGTTAATTTCGATGCCGCGATAAATATAAAATTAGCCCAGCCACGGATGGTGGAACTGACAGAAGGATGCAAGTCTGCAAAGCAACTGTTTGCCGATTAGCCCCGACTGATAGAGGAGTGGATGGATATGTGCAGATGAGAACGCAGCCATCTGATGGCTGACAGAGATAAGCGCAGCTGAGCCGAGTTACTCTGAAGTGGGCAGCAATTAGGGGTTGCAATTGAGGCCCGGAAATTGTCCTTGACAACAATTTACACACGTTCCGACTTGGCTCGGCTCGCGCCCCAAATCAGAGTTGCAAAAAATAGAACGCAACAAAGTGTAAATAAATTTATTAAAGCGATCGAAAGAAAACACAATGAAAAAACGCAGTTTTCGCACCATTTGACAGACAGAAAGTGACATATAAAACAACTAAACAGCCAAATATGGTGAAGTAGAAACGACTATAATATACCCTGTGTAACACTGTTGAGATATCTGTTTTTACTTTTAACTTACAAACATTTTATGAACACCAAAATTTCATATTTAATTCATTGGTGATACAATTGTTGTACCCAATTTATGTATTTCATTTATCATTATTAAAAGATTCCAATAAATAAATTATTATTTAAACATATGTTAAAGTTGTAATCTACTATTCATTTTGCCTCAATACTTCTTATAAAAACTTGAGCGCAAAAACACAAACAACAACTGAAAGAGATCGTAATTAGACAATGGCAAACGTATTTCGTTCAGCCACGTCGACTTTATTGATTGTTTAAATTTAATTGTGTTTATTTTTATTCAGTAATTGTTCAGCTTTGCTAAAAATACTTACCCAGATAAACAAACACAACTCTGCGACGTCGACATCCGACTATTCGGGTTAATAGGTGGAGACACACCTGTACAATTGCCAATTCGCATTGCAACTGACGCAGTTTCGCTTAGTTCGCCTAATTGGGTCGCTTTTGCAAACTGATGGAGTAACCCCATTGAAAAATCGCATACGTTCACTAAGTTCAGTAAAAAAAGTTAAGCCGTTGTTTTATTAAGAAAATTTAAAATATATAATTTAAAACACCAAGCTACCTATTTTTCAAAAGGAATAGTTACCTTTAAAACTTGAAGAATTTATAGAAAAAACGTGAAAAAAATTCCATTGCCCATTTTGCAACTACGCATTCAAACTCAGCGAAAAATGTCTCGACAGTTTATACGGTGGCATACCAAAAAAAAAAAAAAATGATGCGAATATGATGTATGTATGCAGAGTCCATTCAAATAGCTGAGCACTCTCATACTCACTCTGATATTCAGTATCACACATGGCTGTCAGCATCCAAATGGGCGAACGTGGCAGCCTGACGTTGTTGCTCCTTTCTGTGACAGTTTCGAGTCCTTTTGCCACCAGCTTGCATTGTACTTGGATTTACTTTCTTTTTTTTTTTTGGAAATGTTATTGCCAGTTTTGTAGGAAAGTTGCCAATTGCTGCTCACTTTCGGAAAGAGGATCGCTGTTCGATTTCAGGAATGCTGAGCTGCGTAATCTGAGCCTGGCCAAAATTCGCACAATGTTTTGTCTAATAAATTCCAAAACATTGCACTTCCGTCACATCATAAATCACCCAAAGGAGAAATCACAGGCCGCCGCATGATTTGATAAGGGCTGCGGCGGGCGGCATAAAAATAGTGAGAGAGCGAGTGAGAGCGATAGAGAAAGAGAGAGAGAGAGAGAGGAAAATAGGGAAATGGACTGGCTACCCTCATAACACAAAGAATTAACGTAATTATGTTCGCATGTGTATAAATGACGAGGTTTTTGTATCAAAATTTGCAATGGTGTCGAGCGTAAACAAAAACAACAAATGAAACGAAATCAAACAATAAAGCGAAAATGAAACGAAACACAAAAACACAAAACACCTTTTCTGGACATGGACATCGATGCGCAAATAAAACATAATGAACCTTAATGATATAGCACCCATCACCCAAGTAATATATATATATATATATTTTTTTTTTTGGGGTGGGGCACACTTGAATCTCGACCGATCGATGGATCGCTGATATATGAGCTTGTATTCGTATTATTGTGCTAAACAACAAAACCAATCGAGTGTTAAGCGGGCCAGCAACAGCAACACCAACAACAACAATTGAGTAACTGAGCAACTGAGTGGAAAACTCGTTCAGCCCTATGAATTAAATAGGCAAACAAAGCATCATCTACAAATGGCTAAGACAAACAGTTGATGTGACTTTGCTTCTACTCTTGTTGTTACTGCTCATTTGCATGCCCGCAGTGCAGTTGCCTCAGATGCATCAGTTGCATTTAGCAGTTGCCACTCCACTGACAGATCCAGTTGACGCCGCCGCCACAGCTGATTAGAGGCCAATCGAGCCCAAAAAGCGCATCTCGCGCTCTATTTGTCATCGTTTAGTGGCATTCAGTTAAATCAAACAAATCTTCAACTAACTGAAATACACCGATCTTCGATAAGTTGACAACTAAATACCCTAACCCAACAAATTTGTATTGAACAAAAGCAAGATCGAATAAGGACAAAATATTTTATTTAAAAATATTAAATGAACATATAACAAATATCTTGACTACCATTCAATATATTTACAAGGCACAGGTTTTTAATTAATAAAATGTTACATGATTTACAAAGCAACTGTTTAAATCTTTAGCTGAACGATAAGGATATAAGGAATGATTATAGTATTTCATTAACAAACAAAAGTTTCTATATATAAAATATTAGACTCTATGAGACACTACATACATAGCTCTCTAGTCACATCGTGATCAAATATAGCTCTAAGGAGAAGTATCAAACGTCATTATATAGTTATTACACTCTTCGACAGAGTATAGTCTTCGCATTCCAAGTGTAGCGCCTACGTAGGAACCTTTACTTCCAAACAGTAGTTGGCCATTGTCAGCTGGCGTTGCCTGCCTGGCCACGTTTAGTTTACTGTTAATTGATTGTTCACATTTTTTTGATGGTCTGAGGCCTTTTATTTTTTATTTTTCCACATGCAGCATTCGCAGGAATTTGTCGAGTCCGCGCTGTGTTTGAGGCATTCTTGTAATTAACAGTCCAGGAGCAAGGATAATGTCAATTGACTTTGTCGCGACAGATCAATGTTGGCACAGAGACTGTCTGCAAACCAGTCCAACACACATACCACTTAGTATATGCCTACGTTTCCTGGTAATCACATGCCTGACTGCCAACCTGTAAAGCGTTGGGACAACAATGTCTTGGAGCTCAGACTATAGGAATGATAGGATTTTTTGAGAGATTAAGTTTTTGTTTATTAATCTACATTTGCAGCTTTTAACGTCTGTGGACAAATTTGCATTCTAACAGCAATTCCCTGAATATTTTTTATACAACTTTTAAAAAAATAGAGCTGAATAGAATCTATAATTATCTTTTGAATTATAGATAAAAAAAATCTGTTCAACATTCTTTGGGAAATATACGTCACGATGTTGAATATTTTGTAAATTGACTTTGTTTAGATTAGGTCACACCCATTTGTTTCACTTGTCTAGACGCACACCAGCATTCAATAGTTGCCCCAATAAAATTGGGCCACCAACGCTTTCATTGTGCTTGGCCAACCCTTCGTCCGGAATTTTGGCCATTTACTGATCTTTACATCGTTATTAGAACGTAACGTTTGCCACACATGTGCTGGGCACTGGTAAGCGAAAGTACCGCCTAGCCCAGTTCTAAATTAAGTTACAGTTTACAGTCCCACTCCCAGCGGCTGCCACATTGTTGCAGTTGTGGCCTAGCCCAGGTCAGGCTATAGCGTGCCAGAATGCAACTAGCGAATTTCTTTTGTATATATAATTTGTTGTGACAAAATGCAATTAATGGCAGCGATTGTAGCCGAGATCTGTTCGGTGAGATTTCTGTTAATTGCGTGTGCTGCTGGTACTGTGTATAGTTGGCCATCGGATTGTACAGTTAGTAGGTGCCACAAATTTTAGCCAAAAGAGCGACGCTAATGAATGAACCTTGTGAATACCTCGGGGGCATTGGGGGCATCGGGGGCATCGTCATCGCTGTTGTTATTACTTCATTAAAAGCGCATTAATAGCGATGCCGACTGCTCTTCACTTGTTCGCTCTTCGATTTGTTTAAATCAATAATGAAAACAAGCAACAACAACAGCACGACAATAAGCATTTTTTTTTTTGGTCAAGACACGTTGAACGTACCCGATCTCAAATAACCGAGAAGCCGATCCCATCTCCGGCAACGCGCACAATGCCGATAAATTAGAAAATAATGCGCGCCCATTGTCCGATTGCTTTGTTTCATTTAAGCGCTTTTGTTGTTCATGGAGAGCTTTAATTCCCTTTACCCCACTTTACCCCCTTCCCCTTCTCCTCCTCATTCTCCTTCTCCTTGACTAGTGCCCCATTCACCTCTGCGATGATGCCGCTACGGCTGGTGGGAAGCAAACAAATACAACGTATCTCATATTTGTTGATGCCCTTTCTTTAAGTGAAGCCCAATTTTTAAATAATTTCAATATTGAATACTTATTATATTAATCTTAATTCATTAAGTATCTTCCACAACTACCATAAACGTAGTTTACACTTGAAGCGGGGGGTTTTTTTTTTAGTCTAAGCTATGTATGTCTGAGGTGGACTTTATAGAGTATCTCAAGATGCACATAACTGATCTCATCTTTTGAGCTTGTTTCTTTTGTTTAACTAGTCCCTGTGTCTTTTGCTACACGTTTTCTGAATGAAGCTGATTACTCAAATTTTGCTTTGTTTACGATTCGTCAAGGTATTGATGAGGCGCGCAGGCTGGCAGGCGGGTAGGAAGCGGGGTGAGGGAAACTCTGCTCGCCAACTTAACGCCAAAATGTTATTAAATATTATTAGTGACCAACAATGGGCAACAATTATGTGGGCTCTCTCTCAATCCCTCTCTCTGAAAGCGCCCTCTTATTTTCTATCCCTCTCTCTATCTCTCTATGTATGCTCCATTGATGTTCTGGTCTTTGTCAGAGATTTGCTCAGCTCCAATCGGTTGTTGTTCGCCCGCTTACAGTTATAATCCCTAAGCTATTGCCAGTTACAACAGTTACAACAGCTGTGGCGTTTAACCCATTGAAGAGATCAAACCAGCAAACCAACAAACCAGCCAACCAGCAAAGCATCAACCCAGTTATCAATAAAAACTATTTCTATTTCTACTTCTGTGTGTTTCCATTGCTTTCTATCTGCTTTCTTTTCGGATTGTCGCAGCAGCTGGCGCTCAAAATCAAAACGGTCTCTGCCCATTGTCAGACGATGCGTTCCCAGTCCCTTCTCCCTCCGTCTGTCTCCGTTTGTCGTCCAGCGACTGTTTGGGCCGTTTGCTGTACGGGTTATTTGTTTGGCCAGTTTTGTAAGCAGTTTAGAGCCTGCATTTCCGTTTTGTTGCCAAAAATGTAAACAGTTTGTATTGTGTGTAATCCTCGCCAGCTTCGCGTGCCTCACTGATTCCCAACAGCGTTATGTAATCACCAGTCGAGTAAACGAGGAGTTAATTATGTCATAATAGCTGGGATCTGAAGGGGAATCCACAACCAACAATTGCCTGTTGTTAAGCTCTCTGTTTGCCATCTCTTTCTCTGTATCCGAGCACTCGCGTTGTGCCAGTTGTTTAGATTGTCAGCACACGCCGTTCCGTTGGAGCCGCGCAGCTGTGGATCAACTCTGGAACAGTTCTCTCTCTTTCTCTCTCTCTCTCTCTCTCTTTCTCTATCTCTCTCTCTTTTTCACCTACCTTTGTCCAAAAAGAAATGCGAAATTAGTTTGTTCAATATTATTCTAAAGGAGGATAATAATCAAGTCTACATATGTTTGTTTACGCCGATTAAAATGTATTTATAAAAAGGTATTCCATTGAGATGCAGCCAGCTACATTTCAGAGACTAAAAAAAATCCTAACTATAATTTAATTAATTTATGTATTTTTGTCACAACAAATATAATATAAATTGTCGAACTTAATTTTAAATATTAATTTCTATTATGTAAATACATGGAGAAGGCCTTAAGTGACATCTTAGTATTTCTGCTATTTCTATTTCAATTTCAATGAAACCACTCATCTGCTTCAACATCAAAGAGCATTAAAAACGACACCAGACAATGCCAAAGTGACAAATTGTTAACAAATTAATAAAAGAAATTAAAAATGCGGCATGAAGCACCCGCTACCATCTCGTGGTTGGCAGATGAGCACCACAAATCAACGCCAGACAAAAAAAAGATGAGAGCTACTTAGACAATGAATGGGGGCGCTTTGGCAGTGAGCGGGATGGTAGGATGGAGAGGGAGGTAGGGGTGCGAGTTAGGTGTATAGTTGAGTGGCTCGCAACACGCTAATAAAAAACAAATTGACGATAAAATTATTACAAATTTATGCAAATATTTGCAGCGAGCGCCGTGCTAGCTACCAAAGCCACCCTAACCAGCAAATTAATGGGCAAACACTTGAGTCTGTGGGCCCGGGGTTCGGGTCACATGGCTATATTGACTATATGGTCCTCTGGTGGTGGTTAGCTCATGATTCGGGCAATAATTTATACGCCAATGCGCACGCGGATGCGAAATGTCCTGCTGCGCGTAAACAGGAAACAAATTACGCTCGAGAGCAGTTATGAAATTCCATAATGCCAAGCGCCTTGTCGCCGACTCTCGTCCCCATTCTCATACTCGTCCACATCATCTCACTGGACAGGAACAATAATGCATTAGACAGCCGCATTTATCGTCGCACAGGATGAAGCGGCTGAGGATGCTTCTGCAGCGAGAAGATGCGCACTGGCCAACCGACAATGGATGGCTCACCCGGCTGCAGGCTTAGCGGCGGGCGTTCCATCTAATGCAACGCGCACGTGGAGATCCATAAGGACAGGAACTTCCACGCCTCAAATCCCTTCAACCATTGTCATGCGAACACTGGACGCCTGCCAGCAGCTTTAACCCCTTACCCACTGAAGCGAGTCGAGCTTCTCATTTGCTTTAAATTTATCTATTAAAATGCGTGTTTAAAATTACAATTTTTTATATTCGCCGATAAAAGAGAAATCAGGTAAAATACAGCTCTTATTTTTACTACACTAAAGGTTAAAGGTTTTATGTAATATTTTCACATTATATTTAAAGAAATCATGAAAAACATATAAATGTGTCCAATTGTTGTTTACAATCCCAGTTTTATTTATTACAGACTTTAAATTGTTTTCATTTTCAATCAATTTACTATTTAGACATCTCCAAAACTCTCTGTTTAACAACACATATTATAATCTGCTTATACTACTCAAAGGTTTTCAAAAAATAAGTCTTTTACTAGATTTTTGAAACCATCATAAACAGGCTTTGCTCAGAATTTGTGATTAATTATGATTGCTTTATCCCTTTGAGGCATAATTTGCCTACCAATGATCGTTTGCCCGTTCTTTACAGATCCTTGGCTCGTCAATCGAGAGTAAGTGTTTTGGCACTCAGCGAGAACACCACATGGGCGTCCAGTTCACTCTTAGCTCATCAATCGATGTCAGTCGATGTCGTAGAGGGTTGTGCCAACGAACCACAACCACAACGAGCCACAGCGGTGGCCAAAACAAGTCGTTGACGTTGATGTTGTCGCCAGGTCGCTTCTTCTTCGGCTTGACAAATGAAATGCCTCGCACCTAATCAAATTTTGTTCAACTGAATGCGCCTCGCGCAGTTTCCGCTGCTTATTATGCAAATGCCAGAGACGAGGCTCCTGTTCCTGCTGCGGTTGCTGTTGCTGCCACACGCAAATCAGTCGAGTCTTGTTGCAAATTTATCATCATTTAATTTCCATTTGGCGTCGTGCCATGTTAATGACGTTGTTGACAACACTCGAGAGCGCGTCTCGAGTCTCTGAGCTGACGAATCGCTGTTATCCTTTTGGCTATTATTCCTACTGCTGTGACTACTGCTGATGGTGCTGCAGTTGCTGGCTGCATTTGCCATTTTGCTTTGACGCGCCTTGACAAATTATGTCCCAGTTGGCATCGCGCATACGTCTCGTGGGCCGCTCAACGCTCGGCTGCTCATTTGCCTAAGTGCGCTGTGTGTCGAGGCTTTTAATTAATTGTTAGCTGCGACTTATTGACGGTCTGGTTGGTTGGTTAGCTCGGTTGCCCATAACAACAACAACAACAGCAACAACGACTGCGACAAAAAAATGTCAAACTAGCACTTAAAAGCCGCCACGCTTTGCTACTTGTCAACCACGCGCCACCCCCAACAATATGCTTCACGTCCAGACAGCAACGCAAGTTAACAGCCACATAAATCACACTCAACAACAACACTTCTGAGACAATAACTGAGATCAAAATATTATCCAATCGATTTCTAGTATTTGGGTCAAAATGCTAATGCTAATGCTAATTCCTTTCTATGCAACTACTCATACACTCCGACATTTTTAAGTCTATATAAATGGTCATATTAATCAATTTTCTACAATATTATTTTGCAGTATTTTGTAGTCCAGTGTAAGGGACAACAACCCCCGGTGTAAGGAAAAATGTGAAACAGTTTGACAAAAGCCACCACCCACAAATTAGGCTGTATAACCAGACGAAGGACACTCCACCCACTCTTTTGAAACCGACTTCTCCTCCGCATTGTCATCGCAGTCGCCATATTGTCCTGGGTCTGTCGAGAGTGAAACGGCCGTATAGCATCAACAACCACGACGACAACGACGATGGCAACAGCAAAAACAGTTGCCAACTGCTTCTTGACCCCTTTCCAGCTTGGTCTTGGATGTTGTCATTGCAGTTGTCGTTTGATTTTATGACATCTAACCTTCCATGTAAAAACGACGTATTGCCTTCGACCTCGCGGCAATAATTGTAGCGAATTGTATCACCTTTGTGCTAATCCGCTTCGCTAATCCGCCGGATTAGCGTTTCAGTTAAAAAAAAGACACAGCATACAAAACAATTTGGAAAAACAGCGAAAATCAGGCATCAGCCAGCAATGACGTCGCGACGCCCGTCGTCCATATATGTGGTTAATCCGGGTCCCGAAATGCAATCGGTGCAGGTAAAACAGAATAAGTTTATATATGCATTTAAGAATAAAGAAATAAAACACCTAACAGTCCCTCCCGCCACATTGCACACTCCTTTTGCTTTCCGGCGACGGCGACGCTAATCCGCCAATAAAGACGTAAAAAAGAAAATATTATAGCTGCGATTTGGTTTTGTCATCCTCCTTTGTTTTGCGAAATTATTTTCGTACACAAATCGCAGAAATGGGACTATATACCCATATAGTAGGTATAAGGATGGGCTGGGACCGTAATTGAAGGCAGTCATAAAAGTAGAACTGAAAGCTGCTGGTCAAGAGACTAACTGAAATATGTTTAACACCAGCTGAGAACTAGTTAAGATTAAACTAGCCAAGTAGCTTTGTAGAGAGCCAAACTTCCGGTTCTTCCACATGGTTATTTAATCTTAATGCGTGGTGACGTGTTATATAAAATAAACATTAAGATATTGTTAGTTAACTTTTAAAAATTTTGGTTTCTCGATTATTTGATGGATTTTTTCAATATTATTATTTGATTTTGTATTCTGATCATATTGAAATTATGAAATCCACCCTTTAATCAGTTTCCACTTAATATTCCATATGCTTCTGCTCTCCTCTCCTCTCCTCTCTCTGCTTTCATTCTCTCTGATCCGAATCGGGTTTTTTACCTGGCAGCTTCTCGAAATTAAACCCGCAGCTTAGCCTAAAACTCATTCTTTACATAATTATTCAATATCACGTCAATGCAAAGTAAATATTTGTGAAATTTATATCGACGAGAGAACGGACAAACACGCTGTTGTAACAACAACAACAGTAACAACAATGCCTATAATAACAACAATAATCAATATTTGATATTTTAACACATTTCACACACACACACACATACACACACAGTCAATTGAGAAACACAAGTCGTATAAACTGAAAGACAATGCAAGTGGATTTATTAATGACCGCAATTATTCTTATTATTATTACAAGTTAAAATAGAAATAAAAAAAAAATAGCTATTTGAAATTGACTGAAAACTCGTTGATTTCTTCGCCCTAGGTCTGTGGATCTGTTTGCCGTCTAAGATTTCAATGGCCCAGGCCCCCGTTGCGCCCAAACAAAGGCCCCACATAGCAGATGACCATATGTCCATACTCCATACTCTTGGGCTCTTCAAATCTGGCGACCTTTGTTTGCATCTCGTATACCCTAGATCATTGTTTGCCAAGGCGCAAAATAAACATCGCATTAATCAATAGAAATTAATACAACGTCAAATAGTTGTATAATACCACAAATATTTGTTGGGTGCAAATCAAATTAAACTTAACAAAACAACAACAAAACCAAACACAGCGGGGAAAAAATGAGCAAAATATGTGTGTGAACGGGGATAAGGTTAATATTGATAGATCTCGTCATTTTACGAAGGTTCTCTCAAATTATTAAAGGATTTTTAGAAGAACCTACCAGTTGATCAACAAATAAAAAGAACTCATTCTATATTTAATAGGAAAGCACTGTCGCAATGTTTACCTGCAAATTTTAACTGATGATTGAGTATAATTCTTAATACCCAGCTCTTAATGATTCTTGTTTCTGAGAAAAAAGAAATGTCTCCGAAGTACATGTCATAGGAAATAAGGAGATTGAGATTAATATTGTCTTCAGTAAATCAGTATTAAGTCTTTTCCATAGGCCAAAGAAAAAGTCTTCAATAAGTTATGGGTTTTTTTTTGTCATTTTAATTAATGTTGTTTTTTATTCGCTTTAAATATTTTGCAATTTGCGCCTTAAATATAAACGTTTTATTTTTTTTAATACAATTAATAATACATTTATGAATATTTTGTGTGTGGGTGTGTTTTTGTTTTATTTCCAATTTTTTGGGTTGTGTTTTTTGAGTCTATAACGAATTCACGTGATATTTACAATTTGAGTTAGGGTTCGTAGTATTAGTTGTAACTAGGATATGAGGATGGTGCTGACAAAAACAACAAGGAGCACACGCTTAGAACTAAATAAAATTAATTTACAATTAGGTATGTATTTTTGTTGTTTAGTGACAATAAATTATAGACATTATTATTACATATTAGGTTAAATATATATATATATGTACATATATATATATGTATATATATATATATATATATATTATTGGCTAGGAATGTTTCTTACGGTTTCTTTCTTGTGCAAAGATTGTACTAGACTTTTGCGAGCGTTGCTTGATAGGGGCGAGAAATACAGAGATTGAAAACTACTAGACTGTAATTGGCTTACTTAGAGCTTTTAAAGATTTAAAACCAGTGGATCACTTTGGGAACGCGTCAACAATGCAAATTGTACTTTACTCTGGGACAGTTTAGCCCGCACCCGATGCCTAATAGAGCACCGGGACCGGCCGCCTCAGCGCACTGTCCATGGAGCCGTCCATGCCATTGGGTGTGATCGTGCCGGGAGAGGAGCCCGGTGACGATGTCGAGGATGAGGTGTATAGTCCGGCGGCTGCGGCGTTCGCTGAGTGAGCTGCATACAGTGATGGCGCCGAGATGCCCGAATAGATGCCGGAGTAGAAGCTGCTCAGGGACGTTGGTGGCAACTGTGACGCCTGCTGTGCCTCCAGGTGTTTGTGCGTCTGATTGTTGGCCGCCGCGCTCTGGTGCAGCTTGGACAACGCCAGTGGATCAAAGCCGGTGAAATATGGCACCGGATACGGTTGGTCCAGATGATGCGAGGGTGCAAAGTACGGCGGCAGCTGATGGAATGGATTATAGCCACCGCCCGCCGGACCACCGCCAGCTGCACCCAGTTTCTGTTGTGCCATGCTCATGTTCATGTTCATATTCATATTCATGTTCATGTTGTTCTGCATCTGGAGTGCGCCTTGTGGACCAGCAGCGAGCGGATTCTTGGGCTTGCGACGTGGACGATATTTGTAATCCGGATGCTCCTTCATGTGCAGTGCACGCAGACGCTTCGCCTCATCGATGAACGGACGCTTCTCGGACTCCGCGAGCAGTTTCCATTCGGCGCCCAAACGCTTCGATATCTCCGAATTGTGCATCTTGGGATTATCCTTAGCAATTTGACGGCGCTGCAAACGCGACCACACCATAAACGCATTCATTGGCCGCTTGATGTGTCCCTCCTGTCCCGGCGATGTGGTCAAGCTGTGCATCGAGCCAGTACCAGCGCCAGTGCTTGGTCCCGCGCCATGCGCGCTCATTCCTATGCCGCCACCCATGCCGCTGCTGCCCAGGCTGCTCTGGCTGCCCAAGCTGCCGGCAGAGCCAATGGAACTGTTGGGCGAAAGGGTCTGCTGAGCGGCCACCGCATTGTGCATGTGGTGCGCCATATGGTGGCTCATATTGTTGGGTGCCTGACTACCCACACCGCCTGGGCCAACGCCGCCGCCGGGTGAGCCTCCCATTGCAGCCAGACTGGCTGCCAGTCCGCTGCTCTGTGAGTAATGCAATACACGCTTAATATCCATGTCCATGCTGGGACTTAGCTGGGCATTGCCCAAACCCTGCGACGCATAATCGCCAGGGGAGGGCAGCTCCAATCCCTGACCGGTGCCCAAATGGAAACCATAGTTGGGATGTGACGATAATGTGGCCATTGTGCTTATGTTCGTTTATCACTTGATATTGTTTTTTTTTTTTGTCGAATAATGTGCACTGTGCGGGTTTGTTGTTGTTGTGTTCTCTTGTTTCTAGTCACTTCACTCTGTGTTCACCACAATGTCTCTTTTTTTTGTTTGTGTTGGTTAATGTGGGTTTTGTGCGTCGTTTCTCTGTGCTTGGCAGATTTTGCTCTTGCTGTTGCTTCTGTTCGGCTCAACAGCTACACACTGACTGATTTGTCTGCGCAATAATTGAGACTGACACGACTACAGTCAAATCCAGTTTTTCGGTTGCTTGAGTCCATTGCGGCCGTTCGCTCTCTCTCTCTCTCTCTCTCTCTCCCTCTCTGGGTCGCAGCAGCGGCAGCAGCAGCAACCCCCTGCCACAGGTATGCCTGTGAGCCAGAGCGAGATGGCGGACAAGGTTAGCTTATCGCTTCTCGCATACCTGCGCTGTATGCTGCTCACTCACTCGCTTGCGCTCTTTCTCTCTCTCACTCTCTCTCTCTCTTTCTGTCCCTATCGTTCTCACTCTTTGACTCTCTCTGGTGCTGGGTGCATTGTTACGCTGCTTGTTGGCTTTGTTCCATTGGCTCCTTTATATCGGCCGCCTTGTTAGTTGTAGTTGTTGCCCATTGAGGGGTGTGTTCAATAGAAACACTGAATAGCAGCAGCAGCAGCAGCAGCAACAACAAAAACAACAATAACAACTCGCTCACTGTTCGGCTCGGTTCGTGTCTGGTCGCCTTGTTAATAGTTTTTTGGCTGCGCTGCTCCCATTTTTTGCGGCAGCGACCTTATTTGGAGCACCCGCACTCCTACACACACCTCCTTCTCTCTCTCTCGCTCTCTCTTCGCTTCGGCTCTGTTTCTCTTGCTAAAACTGCATTGATTTTTCGCATACACTGGGCATACAATTTCCGTTATTGTTTTGCCTGGCGCTGCACTTCCGCGGCATTTATTGTTGTAGTTTGCCAGAGCAACGAGAGAGGAGCAGAGAGAGAGAGATGAGCTTTGGGAGTGTGAGAGCCGAAACGCATACGCTCAGAGAGTACTAGTGTGCTTAAGTGTGTGTGCGTGGCCCGTTGGCTTTACCTTTTCAGCCAATCATAATGGCGCCTTGGTGTGAATTTTTGTATGCCCTGGCCATTGTGGGTGTCTGTGTGGCTCTCTGTTCTATATACAAGCAGCATGTGTATTGTGAGTGGACAAATTTGTATGTGTGTGTCTGTGTGTATTTATGTACCTTTCAATGTATGTGTGTATGAAAAGCACATTTTAGTTTATGAAAAGGACATGAAAACACGCTTTCCATTCTCTGCCGTTGTTCGTTGCTTTCTTTTTTGCGCTCGAAAGGATATTACTGCAATTATTTACTTATTTGGTAACGAAAAGTGGAAAAGCAAAAGCGACACAATGCGCCACACAACACAATAACAAAACGAAAAACGAGATATGAGAAAAACGCCCTGAATGGCCAACAAAATTTATATAAGTATTTATATAGAGTGTACCTAAATGCATGACCACGACTGTGTGTGCGTGTGTGTGTGTGTGTGTGTGTATGTGTGTGTGCTCGTGAGTGAGGGAGAATGAATGAGCTCTCCTTTTGATTGCACAATGCGCAACAAAAAAGTTAGAAAATAATAAACAAAATGAAGTGTTTTTCTTGCCCGTTCAGGAATAAAATACTCTTTGATAATCATTATATTTGATTAGCTAATCTAAACTATTCAAATTAACTGCAAGACAGCCTTTAAAAAAAAAAACAATGTTGAGCTCTAAAACTATCACAACATTATGTGAAGCAATATTTTAGAGTAACAAATTAAAGGATAGCAGGCATAGAAGGCATATTCCAGCCCCAAGATTACCTGTAATTGTTTTGATTAATCTTTATATACACAAAAACATAACTTTTAAGATGTTGACATTAATTTTGATATCGTACTTTGACAAACTAATATTCCCAGATCACCTATTTGGTTACAGGGCATAAAAAGCTTTCAGTACTTTCAACGTTTCCTTTGTTATGCCCACAAAAAAAAGCAAAAAATAGAAAAGGAAGAAAAAACTGTTGATGTGTTGTGTAATGGAAAAAGTTTTGTTCAGCTAGCGTTTGCTTTCTATCCATTCTACTTTTCACTTAGCAGTGGAATAGAAATGGGAAAGAGAGAAGGCGACAGGGAGACTAGGCGAGAAGGAAAGAGAGAACCGACTTTGATAGAGGCAGAAAGGAAGACAGACTTTTGCTTTTTGCCATACGCATCTCGTATTTAGCATTCAAATGCTGCTTTCGGTGTTTGTTGAGTGTGCGAATAGTATGTGGAGGAGAAGGGTGCAGGGCTGAGCAACCGTAGAATATTTACAGATTTCACTTATTTTTTTTTTGCTAGTGGAAACATCGTGACAAAGGTGTCAGGTGTTATATGTATATGTATCGTTCTTATGAGCACTCAATTTGAACTGACTGCAAGTACAATCAACATTTCTATAATTATGATACTCAATTTGGAATTTGGAATTTCTAACCCGAACACTAACCCTTTAAAAGGACTTGTCTGCCTTTCTCTGCCTGCTTTCAATTTGCTCTCTTTCATTCATTCGCTTTTCTACATGCTTAATGTTAAATCCCGAGAGTCGCGCGATTCATTGTTTGCCATCTGTTGTTGTCGTTGTTGGTATTGTTGACATTGTGAATTCTTCAATTGTGAATGGGGCCTTTGGCTCTGGTTAAGGTTTTTTTTTTACAAACAATTCGGATTTTTTTTTTCAATTCATTTTTAAATTAAATTCGTGAACAATGCAACGAATGTGATAATAACAATGATTATAATGAGATCATAAAGATAAATACAATGCGAACAAAAGGTAAAAGTCTGCGAGACTTTAATGTCAATTAAACGAGGTTAAATTGTGTTTACATTGTGAGTTCGATTGAATTATCTGTATTAATCGTTTTTGCAATAGATTTAATTGCTTTTTCTTGTTTTCAATATCACTTGCTCCAGTAATGCGATCCAAAGCAGAGGCCAAAATTCACGTATGTATTCCTTGCACCTGGCATAAAGGACATTCGGCTAAATTGTTTCCACTCCCTACAGTTATAACAACTTACATTTTCTCACGTAGTAAGCAGTCGTTGGATGCTTTGTTCAGTTCGCATATTCCATTTCCCACTGTCCATTTCCCAGCACTCCCCCACACACACATACACACACACCCACACACACATATGCATTTGATTACAATTTCCTAAACGTACGTGTCCATTTGATTACTTTACAGATTTTGCGCTTTTCACGTGTCATTCTAGTTAAGAGCATTTTGCATGCACACGAAATCTAAAGATTTTTCTTTCCATTTTCCTTTTTTCGCCCGAAAAAATAAAAAAATAATTTATGGTGGATCTGGATAGATAGATAGAAAGAATTTGATTTGAATAATGAACATGTTTTATGGACTATAAGTATGTGGTTAATAAATGTATATATTATCAAAAATTGAATAATGATTAATGACCAGAGTACTCGCCAACATTAAGATAGAGAACATACAATTGACCTTAAATGCAAAAGCTGAAATACATCTACTTTAATATTATGCGAAAATCATATCAATTTTATCTAGATCAATTTGTTTTGAAATTCGTACATGATGTTCGGAATTCGGTGCAAGGTTGGTTGTTGGTTAGTTAAGCTTAGCAAAAAAAAAAGAACAAATTTTGTGGCTGTATTCGAAACTAACTCTTCAGCTCATCCCATTAGGGCTAAATAGTTCACTGGCTAAACAAAGGATCCGTAGTCCCATGGAGAAGCAAAGATTGGGCGGTCACATGAGCCATGTCGACATCCGTTCTCGTTCACCTGATTCCTGACCTGGTCGAAACACTGCTGCTACTGCTGGACCAATTGTGCTGTCTCAGCAATGCAGCAGCGTCCTTTTGTCGTCCTTTTGTAGTGTGTAATTCAACGGAACTCGAATTGTGTTTGTTGCCCAATGCTGCAAATTGTTTCAGCGTTCGCAAAAACAACAACTACCAAGAGAAAAAAGGAAAATGTAAAAATAAATAGAACAATAATAAATGAATGCATTTTGTTTATATTGTATGAATATGTTTTTGTTGCAGCATTTCCGGCCAATACGGAAATGGAAATGCTGACTAGCCAAACAATTAACCTTTTCCATATAATCTATATGCGTACACACAATTTGCGGTATTTGTGCAAAGGATAATGCATGTTGGCTGTGCAACATGTGTAAGCCCACATGTAATGCCCTGAAAGTCAGTCTAAGCAGCTACTTCTCCTATTCTGATTAAGTGTGTGAAATCTGTGAGAAGTTCTCGCCATTAATGGCTGGGAAAAACAAAAATGGCAATGCAAATGCAATTCAGGAGCTGTCAGAGCGTAGGATATCGATGGCACTCATAAATCATGCTCGATTTGAGCTCATTAGGAGCTCAGCTGAATACAGAATCCTCCCCTCCCTACCACCCGCTCTACATACCTATATATTTCAACTAGATGTCATAACAGATTAACTAAGAAATGTTCAGGACATGCAAAAGTCTTTGGCTTTGTTCACCTGGCGTCGGCAAATCCAATCTCAAAACCCAGTTCCAAACCGAAAACCACGTCAGCCACTTGGCTAAACGACGTTAATTTCTCAATCAGCGCGAGAAAGGGTTGCGAACCTCGACGGAACCGCAGCAGAAGCACTTCATAAGGCCGGAATTCATCTTATGATTGCCTTGTAATCGAAACGGGCCACTTAAGAGCCGCTGCTCGCTGAATACTTGAGCAAATTTCTTTAAAAATTTTGCATATATACTTACCATACTTAATACTTACGGCTGTTAGGGGTCAACGCTTAGGGGTTGGCAATACTGCCGGCCCCTCCTCAAGTGCTTTGGTAAGTCTAATTTTTGTTGTCGCTCGACCCGAAAACGTCGCCGCCCGAAGTGCCCACTCAATACGACTTTTGAAGTGCAGTTCAGTCGCGCGATTTCCACAAAACGTCATCGCCCAAATCCGAATCCCACGGTGTGTGTTTACGACCAACAAGCACAGTTGGAACGAATGCCCCGTAACGCAATGAGAAAGAGAGAGAGTTCAAATCACAAATTCATACAGAATTAGCTGCCCGAAAAGTGTCAAAATTCTGCGGTCGCCTCAGGGCATCATCATCATCATTATCATCACAAGCAATGTTGTTTTGGTTAGGCGTGCGGGGGCGTTACCAACAGTCAAATGAGGTCCAGGCCCAAACCACAACCAGAACACACCACGTGCTGAGCCCTGTCACTGGCAGCTGCCAAACCCCCGATTCAGATCCACAACTCTAAACCAAAAGTGTTGACAGTCTGCTAACCACTTTGATATTTTTATAATTATACCCTGTAGTTGACAACACCTAAAGTCAATATTTCCTTAATATATTCCTTGACAGTCAGATATAACTGACACAGAATCTGAGCACGTTTTGAAGTTGGAGTAAACATATTTATATTTATTTGGCTAAATTGGAAAATCGGTAAAGACTATCAATCTATTATCCATCTGGCCAGAGTAGTTAGAAGACTTGGAATTGTGAAAAATTCCATACAGAGTATCGCCACCGCCGAGTGCATCCATTTTCTGTCCTTATGCCTCTCTTGCTGTGGCTTCTTGTAATTATTTTCACTCATTTGGCAAATGGGTTTGGTGGTATTCGAAGTCAAAGAGTTTTATTGCGCGTGTTTAATGCTATCAAAGATCAAAGCTATATTTTAGCTTTATGAAGCCCGCTTCGACGCCTTTCATTCTCCACTAACCAATCCACCCACTCTCTGCTTCCTGCTTGTCGATTTGTTTGTGTTTTCTTTTGGTTGAATTTTTAATGCAACTTTTTATTGTACAGCGTATTTTTACTCAAGTGATTTGATTTTGCGAATTGAATTTATTTCATTGAGCTCTTAAGTATGTATACATACCTCGTACCTTGTATCGCCTTTCAATCTCTCAGTCAATCAGTCAGTCAGTCAGTTCGTCATTCAGCTTTGTTGTTGGTCGTGTTTGTTTAGCGTCTCCCGCGAGACTCAAGTGGCAAAACATTATTTTGTTCAGGAAATTCAATTAAAACTTTGCGGTTTTTTGTTAGCACCCCCGCAAATAAGCGTCAAGTGGTTCCCAATCAAAGCGAGGCGTTTGCTGACAGCCAGATAAGGAGGGTGAGAGCAATCAAGGAGAGAGAATGTGTCGCGCAGCAGATCTCAGATATTATTAATGTATTGATTATATCTAAAGTATACATAACCATTTATAACATATTATCTGTAAAGATACAATTTTCTAATTCTCATAGACTTAGGTATGATAGACTATATAGGGTTGGCATTGCTTAATAATAGACTGTCCCGCACACTCAACTACTCTTGACCCTTTCTATTCGTTACTAGTATTGACAGAACTCTCAAAACGCTCACTGATACAATGGCATCTAATCGAAGAGTGATTTCACAACCTTTCCACAAGTGCGCTTGCAAATGACAATACCACAAATTTAGCAAACATTTACTATGTTTTCAAACTAGCACACTTGAATGCAGAATTAATCTATATGACAAATTTTGACGAAGTTATGACAGATTAGAACCGGAGAGTTCAAATGGATTTTTTGACTTCTAATTTTAACCTGAATTCCAACATAAAATCATGTTTCTAACTTGTAATGCGATATTCGCGCTAGATGCCAGACCATATTCAAATATATATTACTTTTCAAAATCGGATCTGTAATTATGAAGGTAAAAAGTTTTGGATTATTTTAGATCCAATTTGATCATGACTCACGACCCAAAAGCATGTTTTTAACTTTAAATTTGATAAATTTTTTACAGTTTCTGCATAGAATTTTAGTAGTCACAGTTCAATTCAGATACTGTTTGACTCTTCAAATATCGTCTTAACTTTAAAACAATATTTGGTTTACTCATTTGAATCAATGCTTTTGCAGTGTTCTCTTTAAGCAAAGTTCAGTTCCAACCCACAGAGCTCCACATCAATAACTAAAGCAAAAATGTAAACAGAGTTAACAAAGGTCAAGCAAATCGAACTCTGAATCATTTCAAAGCAACCCTTGCAATTTGACCCACACAAACACTCTCCCACACACACACACACCCTCCTACAGACTGTCAAAATAAATTGCATAGAATTTTTTTTTTTGGTTTACCTTTATTTGCATAAATAATTTACTTTAAATAAACTCAAAGAGCACTTCAAACTTTACATTTTAAGCAAAGATTAAGAAAATGTAGGCAAACTTCGGGGAGAGCAGAGGCGATGGCAAGTCTAGTGGCAGTTCACCTGGGACCTAACTCCAATGTTCAGGCCATAATTCTTATTTAAATGTACCATTGATTTGAATAATTTTTGCATTTTTCTTTAGCTAAAGCAAAAGTCCCAGAGGACTTTCTTTTGGGTTCGGTTTTTTTGGCTGCCAAAAAGATTTGTCAAGAGTGCGCCGGTAGCAAAAGAACAAAAATCCAAACAATTGCGATAGTTAGTTCAAGTAAAAGGGGAGTTGAAAATAAATAAAAACGGGCATTGAAAAAAGCAATCATCGGTCCACGACTGCTGCATTTAAAAGTCATTTGCAACGCCCCGCGAAAGCCGCTAAACGGATCTCATAAACCATTTTTCCGGGAACACAACGGCGTCCCTCATCGGTTTTTATTGTTTTACAATGTTTGTGTGCGAGTAATTAAACAATTTTGCCAACTTTCTCGACCAGTCCGAACTTGAGTTTTTACCCAAGTCACGATTTTACGACGGGGAAATTAACAAGCCGAGATTGAGATCTTTAAAGTTTATGAGCATGCCAAAACTCGCACGGTTATTTTTGGACTAGAAAACGAACACAGGGGAGGTCATGCAAGAAGAACCTTGCTAAAAATAAAAGAAAAGAAAAGAAAAACGAAAATATCATAAATATATTTCGCGAACACAAAAGGGAAGTGGGCGTTGTTTGCACCCAACAAAAAATTCGAATCCCATTACCAGCTGCCCCATTAGCAACTACAATGGAGGCCCAACAAAGGTCCTGGCGACGGTGCTGGCAAAACATGTGATTAAATTGTCGCTTACAACGAATTCGACACCTCGCCAACAGAACCAGAGCCAGACTATATAATTATGTTGAGCGTTGTGAAATGCGCAGAGAGTGGCGAGAATCAAACGTCTAACAATAAGGAGGACAGGCCAAAGCCAATCCAGAGCTGGGAATTTCGGGTTGACATATTCAAATTATGGCTAAACCATTGTTGTGATCGTCAAAGGGTTGCCACCATATCATTAACGTCGCTCGCCGCTATGTGGTCCCCATTGTGCAACCGCAGTTCAAGGGATGTAGCTGCCAATGGGAAACGGCACTGGGAACCTCACCCGGAGGAGCTGAAGCTGACCAAATCAGTTACACTGAGATTAACTGTAATAATATCTGTTACATATAATGTTCAGTTTTATTATTGCGTAGGATATTTTAATATGTTACAATTATAAATAGATAATTTAAAAGATTACTCCACAATAGGAATAATATAAAAGTAAAAATATATTATTTATTTTATAATTTACTTATTTACATATCCTTATAAGAAAGCAATGATCCCAAATTCAATTAGTACTTAATCTTTTTTTTTAAGCATAGCTTGAGTCACTTTTTTCTTCAAGTGTATGCAGAACTTTGAGAGTATCGTGCTCGCACAGCATGCTCTAAATTGCTCTATTCAGACGCAATTAAAGTCAAGCTGGGAAGCTGAGCAGCTAAAAATTCTAGATTCAAATAGTAGATCGGTGCTTTTTAACACTTTCAATAGCTGCAACACTGAACAGTCGGATTATTTCTAGAGCGCTCTTTGCGCACCTTTCTTTTGCACAACAATAAAGGACTGAACGCTTCCGGCCCTTGTGAAAGGACCTTGTGAAAAGGATCCCACGCACCGTCAATCAGCGTCGATCGCTGATGATGATATCGATTTAAGGTTATCTATCTCTAATGGCCATTGTTTGCCTGCACCCTGCCTCCTCACAATCTTAGGAAGCACAATGGAAGGTGTTATGGGCCTCGGTAAATCTGTTGCTACAGTTGCAATTACGTAATCAAGATGAAGAAGATGCAAAGATGCGAGAATGACAAGGCTCTCTTATTCCCATTCATTGTGCAATCGATAAACGGATGCAGCATATGTTGGAAGAGCCAACACTCATTGAAATGGAATCGTTGAATGGATTTATTGGCCAGACGTCCATAATAAAATGGTTATTATCATTCAAATGGCGCATTATTGGCACCCTTAATAAGACGACGCGTCGCTAGTTTGTTTGCCATGTCGTAAAGCTGAGTTTTATGATACCGAATATAAATTAGCAATATATATAAACACTAGTGGTGGTTGAAACAGCTCATAGACTAAACATTTATTGCACAATGTGAACAAATTTTAACAGAACAGAACGGAAAATACTTGGGTTCAATAAAACTTGAACTTGTTCTATGTGTTTTTATATATGTATGTAGTTGTTAGGAATACACTCGTAACTGACTTACATATTAATATCGTCTGTACTGTCCGACTTTGGTGCGGTGCCAAAGAATTTCTCGTATTCCTGCTGACGACGCAGGGCACGCGCCTCTCGCTCCATTTGCCGCTTGTTGGAGAAGCGCTGATGAATGCGTTTCATCTCCTGCACCTCCTTCATCTCCTCCTTCTCCTCGTCCTGTAAGTGAATTAAAAAATAAAAAGATTGAAGACTTGTTCAATTATTTGCTAGCCAACTTACTGTCATGTTCAGACGTAAGACCAAGGCACGTCTACCATCCGACATGGACTGGCTGTAGTGCATAAAATTCTTGAGACGCTCTGCTGGCGGCACACTGCGCTCCACGACCAGGACGATGCGTGCCCATTGGCGCTGCCACTCGTTACGTATCTCGGCTATCTTCTGGTAGGTGTTGCCCATCATAGCAATCAACATGTTTACCAGCAGCACACTGACAATCACCATAAACAAAAAGAAAAGTATCTTCGCCTCGTATTCGTGCTGCGTGGACACCATTGCACCGTAATAGTCACCAAAGTTCGTCAATGACATTAGAAACATTGCCACAATGGATTCCATTGGCGAGGGCATCGGATTCGATTCAGCGTCCTGGTCCTCGGGCGTTGAGGGATTGTCAAAGGTTAGAAATATTATGTAAAAGGCTTGCGAGAAGCCCATGACGAACACTAAATAAATGGAAACGAAACGAATTAAATCTCCCATCACCATGCGATAGATCATCACAACGAAGGGACCAACTGTCTTGAAGCCACTATATAGTAAATTAGAATAAATTAAATTGTTAGAACTATTTAGTTATGTACTCTACGTACCGACAAAAGAAGAGGAAATAGGGTGCTGTGGTCAACATTATCATAACAGTCACATGATCATCGATTTCAGTTAGACAGGAGACTCTCAGCCAGGGTATGGTCATCATCAGTGCACAGGAGAACAAAAACATTACACGCGATGGAGCAGTCATCTAAAAAAAATAAGATATGGTTTCGATTTATCTTTATAAATTACGTTAAAGCTAGAAACCCTAAATTCACCAGATGTCTTACCAAATTTTCGATGAACATTTTGTAGCCCAAGAAGCGTGCCTCCCTCAAAGCAACGAGCAGATAGAGAATGGCACCCACAAAGTTAATGAGCTCGGCTATAATGCGCAATTTGGCCAGATCGGATTCGAGATTCATGAGCGGACACTGTGCATAGGTTTGCCACCAGGCAGGCAAGGTCTCCACCTCGTTGGGATCATAATACTCCGTGAAGTTAAGCCAAAAGGTTTCTGTGCGTTGAGTTTAAAAATGAACAAGCTAAAGTTTTAAGGATAAGATTTAACTTACTATATTCTGTGCTGGAAGTGCCACGTTTGCTGGGCTGACCCACACTACCGTTGGTGTACAGATCGTGCTGAGCAGTCCCATTCGAAGGAGTCAAAGAGTTTCCGTCCTGTTCGTCGTCTTCGTCCTCCTTGGTCTCGGGACCCGGACGCAATATAAAGCTGAACAGCGATATAAGAAAGTAAAAAGCAAACATATAAAACTGCTTGTAGAAACGCGACTTGCAGAAAGTATCCCATTTGGTTTTCAGCAGATCAATGACAACGCCATCGAGCAGCTCCAAGTGCTCCAGTTTGTCACCAAACACCACGAAATTCAAAACGGAATCCTTGTTAATGTTGCCAGTCTCCTCGTTAATAGTGTCAATCATGAGCAGGGGATATGCGGCACAGGTGATGCTCCCCAGTTGCCAATAAATCTCACGCTCAATGCTCATCACATGGAAGAACATCTCGACACGTCCCAGTTTTGCTGCCAGCGTCAATGCCGTCAGATTTTGTACGTTGCGAATGTGAATGTTGGTGCCAACCTCATAGCCCACATCGAACATTTCCATTTTCTCGTAAATAACGAGCATATGCAGCACCGTATTCCCATTGGTATCCTGAAAATTCGGATCTGCCCCGCGTGCCAGCACCAAGCGAAAGCATTCTTCCTTCACGGGTTAAGGATAAAATTGATATCAATATCGATTTTACTGGAAAAGATTTTTTCGGTTACCTGTGACAGGCAGGCGGCAAAACTTAAAGGATACTCGCCCCAATAGACATAGCCATCATAGTTGGTCATGGGCGCGAGAGCCACGTACTCGTAATCCGGCGAGTCCGTTCGGGATGCTTTTGTATCCTCCGCAGACATAAAAGCGCCGCAACAGCTGCGTAAATATCATTTCTAGAATTAACTATACAAAATAGTGGATACTGCAACTACTACTACAGACCGTTCCTGCACATCGGCATTGGCATCCAGCAAATATTTGACCATGGCCGGATCCTCGTTGACAATGGCAATGTGGAGCACACTCTCGCCGTAGTACTCATCACTCATATAGATGTCCAAGATGAGCTTTGGATAAAACTTCAAAAGACGCTTGGCTAGATCCGCATGCAGTGAGGATGCATTGAGCAGGCAAAGATGTAGAATCGTTTCACCCACAGCGCCGCGCATCTGCAAAATATGTTACATCATCTAATTCCCTTTAGATAAGGTGATTTATATTGAATTTACGTTCAGGTCCCAGCACACAAATCTATAAGCACTTGGATTCGAGATGTATTCTGCCTCGGACACTTCGGGGCAATAGTCATGTATATTGAAGTCATCATCGGGATTCTCGAGAGCGCGTATCTCAGGCAATTGCCTGGTTCTCGGTCTGTCCCGATTCCGCAGCAGCACCAGCTTCGATATGGGAAAATAACGGCCAGAGCCCTTGTTATATAAAAAGGGTTCCACTTTCGTTTTGATCGCATGATCGATTTCGGCAAACTGTTTGGTTTGACAGGCGCGCTTCATCATGTCCACCAGCAGGCCACCGCCCTTGAGATTGACAAACTTATAGAGGGCCTGGGTGGAGACGCCCGCCTGTTTCTTGACGCCACTGGTCACATTGCTCTCCGTATTTCCCATGCTGCCGAGTTCTGATCAGCTGATAATAAATCACTGAAACTGTTTCCACTCGAGCCGTTTTTAGTTTTTATAACGAGACATTACTGAATTTCTAAATCATATTCTTTAACTTAGGTTTTCTTGTTCAATGTGCGCTTCTTGCTTTTATTCTGTTTTTATCCTTAAAGTGAACATCGATTAAACATTCCATCGAATTGAACGTTGCCAATGCAACAGCTGAACTTGAGCTCGATTTATTGTTTACAAGCCGTTGCCAGGCATCAAACTTGTTGCATTTCCAGTTCAACAAGTGTCTCGTCCTTATCCTCATTTCTCGCAAACTTGTGGATTTCGAGAAATAAACTTGAACTCCATATACATGTGGCTTGTGGCCTTATACGTTGCTGGGCTATGTAGACATGGGCGGCGACCGTTATTTTTTTATCGATTCGCCTTTTCGGGACTTTTTGCTTCCTGCTTTCAAGCACGTAAGGCATATGCCCAATATCACAAACTATTCAGACAGTTAAATCTATATAACAAATTTTATACTACGCTATTGTATATGTATTTTATTAAATAAGCAATAAGCATCAAGTGTTAAACTGATTTTGAACCGAAATGATTACAAATATTTACTGTGGCATGGTCACTCTAACCATATTATGTACCACTGAGCAGCATATTTCACATGACGCAAATTTGAGGCAACTGATTCTGTTAAGTTAAAGTGCGTTTACAGCTCTGCGCACTTGGCGAAATATTATGTTAGCAGTAACGAGCAAGAGCTGTTGGCTACACAAGTGAATGTTTAATGCTGAAATGCTTGATATGATACTTGATTTTTAGTCTGTTATTTTGAAGGAAAATAATAGATCAAGTTTATTTCTAAGCTGGAAAAGCTATTGATTTTTCAAGAGATTTACTATTTTATAAAGAGAAGCTTATTTATTTTTATTTGGACCAGATCGTTATGTTTGATTAATTTATAGATAACAGCTACAATTGTTGTGGTTACAAAATGAATTCCTCAAGTGCTGAACGCGGTGACTTTAAAATTCAGAGATCGAGTGTTTCCATTTGAGTGCAGATTAATATAATTTTATATTGTATATATATTATTTATATATGTATGTATTGGCTTATGTTAATTTGCTAATGTAGAAAGACCTGACTTATCAAAATATATTTATGCATGTATATGTATTTATTTTGAATTTAATATTAATATATATTTTCTTGCATATCAATAACATTGCTCAACTAAGCGTATAGCATACCTATGTATGTATATATATATAAATATATATATATATATATTTATATATATATATTTATATATGTTTGTATAACAGATTAATTGCTATTGTAATACGTAAGCTTTTCAAAACAATTTTAATATTAGATTTTGATCCCATCGCTTGAACTAGGTATGTAGACAATATTTAGTTCGATATAGTTTTGTAACAAAACGTAAATTTCAATTGCAACATTTGGCTTGCTATAAATCCACTTGTTAAATATGAATGCTTGCTTACTGCTTGCTGCTTCTTATAAAATGTTGTATGAGATTCTTTCTATTTATTGTTTGTACTTTGGGTAGTTAAAAAAATAGAGTATGTTTTAATTAAAAGCGACTCTTACAATCGACAAGTTAACAATAAGATGCTATTCCATTATTATTAGTAATTATAATGTAATGCAATGTTCAAAGAAATTGCCGGGGAATGCTCTGATCTACTATCTGGCTTTCCCTGATAGATCTCTTTCATTTGGAAAAGGGAGTTAATTAGTATTTAAGACTTAAGATATCATAATCATAAAGATATATTAGTATATATATATGCTCATGTCAGTTAATCACCCACAACACCCTTCTATTAGCCCTTTCTATATGCCCATTTGTCTGAGATATGTGTAAATATGTACGTACATATGATGTACCACATTTAGAGAGTTCATTGACGGTGTACATTTGTGCAGAGAATGTAAGAGACGGAGATGGGTGCACTAATTAATTAATTCCAAATACATATTCCCGGTCTTTTCCAGTGTATCGATATTGCAACATAATCTAAACAAGCCTTAAATTGGGTAATTGCGTTAATCATATATTGGGCAAACCCCTTAAGCAAATTGGAACATCTTAACTCTACTAGAATTTTAGTGTCATTATGTTAGGTTTGACAGCTTATAATTTTGAAAAATAATTGCATATGTATTGTACTATTTTAAATGGTAATAATTATGACTTTTGTCCAACAATTTTGGACTCACAGTCCGTCGGATCTATATCGCCCTCAATGACCATAGTATTCTTCGAAATGGTGTTTGCCAACCTTTGCACGGAATCTGAGGGTCTTTGATACATTGTGGCTTTTGTTGTGGAACGTTTACGTAGATACTCCTCTTGTTGCTCCTTTCTATGCAAGTCACTTAACCTAAACGCCTCTAAGAACTCATTCAGATCCACCTTGCCATCACCATTGAGATCCATCATACGGCATTTCTCCAACATTTCATCTTTTGAGTAAACACTCGGCATGTGAGTGACCAGCAGGTCAATTGCCTTCTCGAATTCATCTAGCGTTATCTCTCCTATTGAAAAAAAAACTATAGATAGATTACAATTGAAATGGAAATCCGTAATACCATACCTGAGTGATCGGCATCGATAATATTGAATATTGTTTCCAAGCTAGCTTTATTGGCATACAAAGCGTCCATAACTGAAGTTCCATCTGCCTCAGCTTCCATCTGCAATAATGTGATTGTAAAGTTTCCACCCTATTAAAACCCTCTTAAGAAGCCACTCACAATTACGTCTGTGTCTAGGAGATCCAATGTTCTGCCATAGTTCACATTCTGACTATCGGTGCCTGGTGCCAGTTTGTCGCGTAGCAATCGCCAGGGCAGACCCAACTTTGTCACATTCTCCATGACGAAACACCACTTTGAGCTGGTTATGCAGCCGGTGTTGTCGGGATCGCATTTCTTGAACTCCGCCTCTAGCTCGTCCCGATGCTCACGCATCCGCACAGCAAGTTCCTTGAGAGCTGCACACTCCACAATTCCCATGCGCTGCTTGAACGAGAGCTCCTTGGTCTGCGAGGCAGCCGAGATGTATTGGACAAAGTGTGGCACCAGCTGGTTATTTAAACGCATATAGGCGCCTTTATTCGAACCCATGGCATAGTAGTTGGAAGCAGAGAATATGGTGATGACCTGGAAAATTGTATAGCTATAAATATTAGACTGTCTAATGAATTTAAATTGAAAGATTGACTCACCTTATTATCATGCATGAACTCGTGTCCATTCGGCTTGCATTCGTGTGAACGTATAACGTAACTTAATCGATGACGTTTCAAGAATAATTCGGTTATATCCGGACCAAACCAAACACCAGCGCCTCGAAGCTGGTTTGGCTTACAGCCTTGCGTAGCCTGCGGATCGCTCCACATGATATCAAAAATCTGGATATTGGATAAGTCTCTGAATAACTATCTTCATGTTACCAATGATCGCAGTATCTTTATATCATACCTGTTGCCACTCTCCCTTGTCTAGAGCCTCGCCATCAGTAAGAGGTGGCCGCAGTATGGATACGTACTACAATAAAAAAAACAACAATTAATACCATTGCAGTCGATCGTAACCGACTTCAAAATACTCTGATACCAATAACTAATACCATCTGATAATAGGCGTCACACATAGGTTGTAACCTTAGCTCAAAAATTGCGGATGATATAATCTTTTGAGAATTTGATTGACACAAGTGGCAGTGGCAAACGTGGAGAACGATCTTAATAATCCCTCCAAGTTTGGTAACTGTAGCTTGAAAATTGTGGTACATATGCGCCCTTGGCATCATAGCGAACGGACAGACAGCATGACAGACATTGCGCAAAGATAATATACTCTAGAAGCCTTCGGTATCAGAGCACATACATAATTATTATGCATTTCCCAAGAGTTCGCCAAGCGATATGCTTTTACCTTTCCCCTGTCAATGCTTTTAATTAGGTCTAGGTTCGTGTTATCCGAGAAACCACCATGCACAATTAGCACTCGGTTATTTAAAATGGAGCCCAATGGAAGCCAGCGATAAACCTCATCAATTAGCATTAGCAAACGCTTATGATTGCGCTGGAAAAGATAATGATGTTAATAGAATGCAGAGTAATAATTGAAAGCTTGATGATTTTACTTACAGGGTATTTTCCCTCTACCTCACGAATAAACCCGTATCGGGCATTCATGACGCTATCCTCGTGATTGCCACGATTCAAGAACACAGAATTTGGGAATGCCAAATAAAGGGACAATAGCAGCAAAAACACCTCCAGCCCCCTCTTTCCTCTGTCCACGAAGTCACCATTAAAGACATATGGATTGCTGGCGGACGGTAGTCCATTCTATTTGCACAAATAGGTCACATTTGTTTTAAACTACAAATATTATAACTTTACCTTGTAGAGTACGACAAGCAAATCATCCAGTTTGCCATGCAGATCTCCACATATAGTCACTTGCTGGGATACAGCTGTGGATACCGCCCATAGGTTTGGCATCTGTTTCAGCGATTTGGCTGCTTCGCGCAATATCAGCGCCACATATTTTGGATGTAAGCGGCTTCCCTATAAAGGAACAATATATGATGTACTTATAAACGAATATATCAGCTATTTAATAAACTTCAAGAAATGTTACCCTCTTTTTGCGGAATACATCAATCAGGGCGTCAATGTCACTTTTCTGAATGGGTACTTCAATTTGTAAGCGCGCAAAATCGCCAGTTTCTTCAATCAAAAGAGCATTTTTATCCACATCAGAACCTATATAAAAATATTTAAAAAAAAATGTAATAAATAAAATACGATTTCTCAAGACACAAATCTTACTTAGAATGGTTGATTGAATTTACTATGTAAAACATATATATAGATAGTATACTTTATAGGGCAAGCCAATTTCTCGTTCTGTTAAATATTTCATTTGCCAACACTGTAGCTCTATAATACAGGGTATGCATATATGCAAACTTACTTTGTTGTGATGTTTGACATTTGTTCCCAGCCTCAACAGCCTGCGGCATATGTTTAATAAGGTCATTAAAGAATTTATATAGCTAAAAATATAAATAATTGAAAGTGAAAAAAAAAAAATTAGCAAAGACATACAAGAGAACGTCTCCTAAACTTATACACCCAAATATATGGTTATTTGCGTATATATATTTGAATACATAGGTTTTCTATCTATCTTTGTCTCATTTCATTTTAGACTTATCGACTTTTGAATCTTCACAAATGCACAACAAATTCTATTTTGGGTACGCTGTGCTCACCGCATTAAGTAAGTATTTATGTCTTACCTCAGCCTGGTCCTGTTCACTGGCATACTCCACATTTTGAAATATTTGCCAATTACAGCGCTTCCGCATTTCCTGCCGTGCTTGATGTCGTCGATACCATTTCTGAATAAATATTGCCGCTCTGATTGCTAAAATCAATTAAATGAGATTATGAAAACGTACAATTTACAATCTGAAAGCGATTAATTACAAAATAGGAAATGATTTTCATCAACTCTATTACAAACAGAAAAGGTCAGGCAAACATAAATTGCCTTTTCATATAGACTTATCTTTCCTGATTTATTGTAAACGGCACATAAAACCGACAGTTAATATGAAACAACCCTACATTAAAATAAAAAATAAAAAAAATATGGAATTGACAGTTCTCAATAACCTAAAGTTCGAAAGTCCGAAACACATATCTGTTCTCAATAAAATCGAGAGGCAAAAGAGCAAGTTTTAAATTGTCACTTAAAACAAAACTTCTGCAGTCCAAAGTGCTTGTCAGAAGGGATGGCCTTTGCTAACCTAATAACTTAACTTTAATAAACAGGCAAACACAAACATACATACACACAAGCATATTTCTCCTGCCCTTCTCTCTGCTGCCTGCGACTGCTTTTAGACACACACAGACAGGTGGAGGCCGAAGGAAATGCAGATGAACTGATTGACTGATTACTTTATCGTTTAGACGGCTGATGCACATCGAGGCCATACATATATATGCATGTATATGTATACATAAGTATAGTTTAATGGGTCGGAGAAGCTTTTGTTGCCTGTCACATAATTACAATTACATTATTACTTGCCGTTGTCATCCATTATGCAAGGGAGTTCTTAAAAACTCAAATAGTGAAATTAGCACAAATTTAATAGCACTTAAAATTTCAGTTTGCACTCAATTTGTTCGTTTTAAATTTCAATAAAGATTTTATATAGTATTTGAAAATGTGCTGTTTCAATCGAATGTAAGCAATACAATTAGTCTGCTAACGAATACACGAATTGCACGAATATTGACCAATGAAATTTGCAGCTGGGACCCTACGTTCACTTATTTAATATAATTTCAAAGTGTCTTATATCATATGTTCAACTCTGCGCGTTGTAAAATCAATTATTAGGGAATTAGGAAAGCCATATTCATAGTTGCACTACACGCGAAACCCAACACAAGACTGCGACTTGAACGTGCAACTTATCGAGTGGTTTTCTTGTGGTTCTCTATTTGAACCCTCCACTGTCTGTGTTTGCCTATATTTATACATACATATGTATATATGTACTTGTATATGCATGAGCATACGTATACGTATGGAGTACAAGCCAGTCCAGTCGATTTGTCCCCCCTCGTTTCTGGTCAAAGTATCGGGGGATGGAAGAGGGGTTATTGGCTGTCGTCGTCTCCTAAAATCGTTTGTAGCACAAATTGTAACACAATACACAAAACGACAGCAACCACTGGACTAAAAAGCTACGACCACGTTGTTGACCGAACTTGGAAATAAGGTTGAAATGGGATGGGGCTGGCGCTGGTGGGGCCTGGTCTTAGACTGGGGTTGGGGTTTGCTGGTAACCTTTAGTATTTTTTCGTTTATTCTTTTTTCTTTTTTTTTTTGAGTGAAATAAATAGTCCACTTGGTCCCTCTTGGGCGAATATTGGCTCTTTTATACCATGACCAGATCAAGTTAGTTTCAATATTTTGATTCCTCCATTCTCTGCATTCTCAAATCGATAGAAATGAATTACAGCCGAATTTTGTATACTCTTCTATTGGATTAGCTTTTTCTCACAGATATTTTATCGTTTAGCAAAGTTTATGTGTTACTAGCTTATTTTGAAAGCTGTGATAAGCTGCCACAACAAAAGGATTGCAAATATTTTAATAAGTGTATTAATAATTGTCACATAGAGCGCATAGAGCGCTAATTATAAGTCATCAAGGAAAATTAACAAAGAGGATTCGGATTTAAGTGTTTGTGTTATACAAATACCATTGCCAGTATTAGCTAAAAGTAACCCCATGGCATATACGAATTATAATAATAATAATAGTCATTTTAATTGGATACTTACTTTTCTCAGCTCTCGTTGCACTCATGCCTCGAAGGGGTTTGCGGAAGTGCCTGCACCAACCTTTCCTTTGAAACAACTGCAGCAAACTGGATGCACGCGCTGTTGTTTCGGGAGCCAGCGTTTGTGGCTGGCCATTGGAACCCAGTGTGGTCGTTTGCATGCTGGCACCGACACGCTCTATCTCTGACGAGCGACACGACGAGGCGTCTTCCACCGAGGAGCTCCGTCTCTTACCGCCACCTGCACTTTGCAGGCACACACAACTGCGCAACATGTTGGCTGTGGCACTATCACTTGGATGTGGCTGTGCTCGGACAGACGATTACCTCGGACAGTGGCGTTGGGCTGCCGAATTGCCGAATTGCCGTGTTGCTTTCTTTTTGTCTTGTCGTGCTGTGTAACCTGAAACACCACGGCTTTTGTACTAGAACACACTAACAGGTCGACGGGGCGCACCTATCCTATTGTCATCCGTCTCCGGCACGGTCTGTCTTAATTGCTGCTTCACACACAACTCGCTAAATAGATACGGTCTTCCAGTCATGCCACATGCATGAGACTTGTTTGCTTTGAGGTTAGTTTTAGTACCATGTACTATATACACTAATATGCCCCACACGGTAATATGATTCGCCCATCTTTGGTCGCAAAATGCTTTGTCTTTCGTCTCTCACCCAGTGCCACACGGCGTGTGTGTGTTTGTCTTCCAGGTGTATGTGGGCTGTTTATGTACAGTGTTGAAACTGTGTTCCGTGTCGTTTCCTTTTAGTGCAATCCTCTTTCATTATCATGTTACTAATATTATTTAGTCTCGCGATTAACTAAAAAATAATAATAATAATAAATCTAGATTAGTCATAACGAGCATTTATGTAAAATACATGTATATTGTCTTAAATTATTTGTACATTTTGCATCATTCTCAGTGTATAAATGCTCCAATTCCAAATGTATTTTGGTTGGCCATGCCCGAGCTTAAAATTAAACACGAATACCATATACTACCCCACATACATTTCCCTTATACACACATAATCACACAGCAGTTTACTGTACGGATGACTGAATAATGCTTTAACGTTAACAGAGAGCCAAAAAAATAAATATAAAAAAAATAAAGAGAAAACAGCCATAATTTGCTAACAATCCCTGAGGCAACCAGCACCTGTCACCTATCTATAATTATTTGTATAGTTTGTTAGGTGTCTGTGTTAATTAATATCAGCTCATGACAAACCATTTTAAAATGCTCGGGGCGCGCATCCTTTGTCATCGCTTTGAGGTCAGGACGTGGCTGCTGATTGTCCTTGGTCATGCAGGGAGTGCCTCCAAGCGTGCCAGTAATTTGGCCATAAGAACACTAATATAAACACGCTGGCTCAAAAACATTGTTTAAAACTAAAAGGTGTATAATTTAAATTCTGAGAAATGCAAACAATTTAATTTAATTTGAACGTACACATTGAGAAAATAACTATGAATACTTATAACTAGATTTCAATGCGTTTTTCGGGTACAAAATGACCAGCTTGGCTGTACCGAATATATACCTTATAGAGTGCACTTTATATTGCCCCATTAAACCACTTTGTTTGTGTTGGTTGCCGTACGTGTATACACAACTAAGTAGTATATACCAGTGTAGCATCTTAAAGTTGGTTAAAGTAATGTTGTTTTAACCTTGAGAAGGTAGTAAGTATCTTGCAACAAAGTGAGTAAAACGAAGGAACCCGCAGCGTGGCTTATTGGCTTCTTGACGCTCGCCTTGGGCCAATGGTAAAAACGAGCACCACAACACTCGCATAAATCGTATCGAAAATGGCGTCAAAATTGGCATGTGGCATGAGGTATGCGGAATGTGGGATGCGGAAAGTGGCTACGAAACTTTTATCAAAATTCAATTTGTACAAAGTGAAAATGTTTCTAAATTAATTTTCAATTTGTAAATAAGATTATTTTTTTTAAAAGTGTTTTGTATGTGCGCTTAAGACTTAAATCGAGGGTCGATCGACGAGTACCCCACCTGCTCTTCAGGTGTCGCTGCTGGCACCGAGAAGTTGTGATTATATCGTTCCACCTTTAGGCCATCATCTCCATTCTTGTGAAATTTTACACTGATTTATAATCCAAATTTGTAATTGGCTGTCTGTTGTTTCTCATCGGATTTTTATGATTCCCAATAAAATGGAACAAGAGCTCTATCGATTTGTAATTCGCATTTTACTTTTGAATGGAAGCACGTGCAAAGAAATAAAAGCCAAATTGGATGCTGTTTATAGCCAACGCTATGAATACAGTGAAATATTTTAGCGTTGCCGTTTATATGAATTTAATGGCAAGCACTGCTCCCTTGAAAGTCCCTTAAGCTAAATTTATATGCGTTTTTCATGTCCTTTCGTTGATAAAATTCGTATATTATTTTATATGTTCCAATGTTTGCTTTATCACATAATTTCGCACATAATTCAAATGAAGTACGTTCAAATACAAATCTTAGAATATTATTGTACGGTAATTGTCCATGTAATATCAAATTAGCCTACAATCTCTAACATTTGTTCTAATTAAATGAGAAACTTTGTTCTTAGGCAGGAAATGAAAGTTACCACACAATTTATTTCAATTACCCAATTCGTTTGGGTAATTTTCCCGCTTTTGATTCCCTGGATGACTCGAATATGGACAGCACGAAGAAAATACAGATTTGGTAATGACATCATCTGTCAGATAATTAGTTAATATTAAGTAAGTATCTAGTACTAACGGGACGGAGCAAATGACCTCTACACCCAAATCTCTGTTAATCGCTATTAGTAATAATGTGACCTCTTCTTGAAAGTGTTTAAAACTGACCTAATTATATTCCTCAATGTTCTCATCAGCGACATAAATCAATAGCCTAAAATCTGGTGGCAATAAAAACACACATTTACTACTAATGAATGCGCCAAGAAAAATATGTCCCCTATACGAATTGAGAAATTTTTTTTTATTTTTCTAAGCAAAATATAGCAGAAAGTCTTTTGGGCAGATTGCCGGTTGGTTTCCCTATACTGTGTACCAATAGAATGCGGCAAAAAGGGCATGTTAAAGTAACGACAATGCCAAATATAAATAGACTATAAAAGCTTAGAGGTTGGACATAATACGTACCCGTAGTTAGCTTAAGTTAGTAGTAGCCTAAGGCCTAAATATTTAATATAGGTATAAGTACTTATATCTGTTAAGCATCTTTTACATTTTTGGCATAGTAAAACTTAAAACTCAAAAGGGTTTGATGCTTTTCATTATTTGCAGACATCTCCTTTCCTTTCCTTGTCACAAACGATTGCCGAAAATTTATTCAATTATGTATTTTTTTTTTATAGTCAGAAGCAGAGGGCTTTCGTAATGCGCAGCTTTAAGCATATGTATGTATGTTTATTTGTATTTGTATAAATATATATATAAATATTCATATAAAAGTTTAGTACAGTACAATCAACAGCGGGTATAGCGTATCTACTAGTTGAGCACTTTCATCTTGAGCATTTTTATTTGTTTTCTTTCGATTTATATTTATAAATACATATATATGTCTAGACTAATATTTTCACAAATGATTACCAAGAGGTGTTCAATATAATATTTTTCTGTTTTTTCAAAAATGCATACCCAATAAATGAAAATAGTTGAGAGGGCTTCAACTTCAAACACACAGATGCCCTGAGAGTATAACAAAGTGTATAAAAATATATTCGTATGCATAAAATAATATGTAAATTAGATGTAGTAGGTATACCTTAGAGGAAGAGCTTGCGGTTTAATGAACCGCATGGATTCATCTCTGTAGCTGTATGTTGCCACGGCAGTACAAATAAAGTTGCAAATGTATTTATGCATGTATGTATGTATTTATGTACGGTATTAATACAAACATGCGTTAAAGCGAATTTTGTTGTGCCAGCAAATTGTTGATTTGTGGTTCTGTGTGCCAATATGTACAAACATCAACGACAGGCAATAACAGTCGGGAAATATAAAAGCGGCAAACCATTAAAAGAAGCCACACATAAAACTGATGCGACGTCCGCAATATTATTGCACAAACACATAGTACACAGTGCGCTAATGCTACGCTATGGTTCTGAAATAGCACGACTGACTGCTTCACTCGGGAGTGCAAGAGAAATGGCAATTTTTATTTGAGCACTACTACTACATGTGGAAACGTTTGTGGTACGCGTTCCGTTCCGTCTTGTATGGAATACCGATACGAACTAAAATGAGCTGAAAGCACGGAAATCCTTTTAGTCGATGTTTGCCAGCGACGGCGCACTCATTGCGAAAAATGAAAGAAAAACAAAAATCGTTACCAAAATCAGCTGACGACGACTTCGTTGCCGCGTTTTTTCTGCTGCCCCTTTCGGCTGCTCGGAGGCTGCGCTGTTCGTTCCACACACTTTCACTCTTATTTCACGCAGACATCTCTTAGCGTAACATTTGATGTTTTCATTAATTTTATTTATATATATTCTTTTTTCCATTATATACTTATTTTTTTATTCTTTTGATATATTCCAAATCTATGTGCAAGGACAATGTTGCGGTTTAAAAAGCCACACCCTGCTCAAGCTGACTAAAGAAACACAAAGCCACCCATACTGACTACTGATAAGCCCCTTATTTGATAATGCCGCAGGCTGGCTGGATAATGTGGAGTTAGCGTTGGGCATCTTTACAGCCCAACGCCCGCGTCTATTCCAATTAAGGCTCTGCTTGCCTCGCCCCCAAAGGACCCCATCCGATTTGCTCAGTGTTGAACTTGACGCAAAAGGCGCAATGTTGTGAAAACAATAGCTTTTCTGAAATTAAACCTTTAAACAGCTTTAAAGCAAGAGAAAATCTCTCTTTAGATTGCCGCAGATAATGTAGAATCAATGTAGAATTCATTATTATTGTTATTTTATCAAACATTATGTTATTAATTGTCGAATTTAATATAGCCTTACATTAAAGACATTTAATAACGTTATAAATCGGCACTCCACCACATGCATCGTTTAGCAATTACTTGGATATTTGAAAAACAAAGATACATATCAAAGCAGTCGTGCAAATTGTAACTAATTAAAGACTTTATGCATAGTAGAGCAGAGTAGTAGCAGTTACTAAGCCCTCAAGGTAATAAAAGTTTTTTAGTCGATAGTCAAGTTAAGAGAACTCGAGGGTTTACCTTTAGCTGGATTGTCCCAAATTAACTGTACGCAAAAAAAATGTGTATTTATAGATTTGCATAGTAAGACAGAAAGTTGAAAGAATAGGGTATAACTGAGTCATCATGCGTACGAAGGCAATGAATGCGAATAATCATAATAATATAAGCATAACCATATACATATGTATAACGACGCCTTTTGCAACGTCATCAATAATAAGTTCTGTTAGGGCTGGCTTTAGTTTACGTAAAATTCAGCAACAAATACGAAACAAGGGCGAGACCAAGCGATTTGTCAAGGCCACAAAATGCCTGGCCGTTTATTATTATAGTTGACCATGCCATTTCGCCCATGCAAACTGGGCATGAGCGAAAAGAAAAAGAAAAAATTTACAAACAAGCGGCCAAGAAGAAGCTTCCGTTTTGAGAGTTAGACTTTATAATACCCGGTTGCCGGGTCAAAAGTATCGTAAAGGGTTCATTCATATGATTATCAGTGTAAGTCACCTATTTATATATAATGTAATGAACACGCAATGTAGTCAATGAAGTGAATTGTGTTTTAAAGTTGTACACGTTTTTCCGCTAGAAGTATATATTTCATTGTCTTTATTTACAAGCAATTTATTTCATTTATTGAATGAACTTGAGAGGAAAATAGATGTACATATTATTGTATGTAACTAAAACAAAAACTAAATATAATGATAACTCGGGTCATGGGAATTAAAAATAAAAGGCCGCAAGCTATAAATTCTGCGCTGTCTGTTGTGTTCACTTATACTAAAGGTAAATATTGCAAATATTTTGTAATGCGCTTATCTATGACGATTCAACGTCAATTTCGGAAGTGTCGTTAACATACAAATCTATTCAATTTGTTTGCCATTATATGAATATAAGATAAAACTTAAAAAACTAATTCGTATGCAACCAAAATGTTTGCATTGGATTTGCAATGATTTAAGCTTATGAGACAGTTAATGACAGAGTTGCATTATAAACTTAGGAATATTGATATTATAATTATATTTACATTAGTTTTATACGTAGCTACAACCAGTCGCAGCATAAACACTCTAACATAGCATGCTTATGCGGTCTGCATAACATATGGCTTGATTGGAACGCAGATCGCAGAAAGAAGACTTCGATAAGCAACTCGAATAACCTGCTTAAAGTAAAAGCACAACTTAAAATTATCATTATCATTATAATTAACAACTCATTGAGTTTATTGCAACGTTGGTGTATACAATAATACATTTTCAAGCAGCTGGAGCTGCCACTCCAGTAAGTCCACTAAGACTTATTACTGATTTCAATTTATTATTACTGCATTACTTCACGAAAACGCTTCTGTCGCTCCAAGCTCTCGACCTCAGCCCAACAGTTACGCATGTTACGGAACAGCTATAAGATTCGAGAAAAAAATTAGTAAATCAATTTGAAGACATTATTATCGGGCAGCCACCAACCTCATCTATCCAGTTGTGCTCGGCTAACAGATCGTTCAAGATTTCCGTTGATGTTTTGCCGGGAAACTGTTGCTGCTGCTCAGTTACACGCTGTGAACAATTGATGAACAAATTGAACTTCTCATGTGCAATCTTGTGGAAGAGATCCGCACGAGCGGCGCAGATGCGACACAACACAATGTCCTAAAAGCAAACCAAAGTTGAGCACTTGCCACGCAGTTCCTTGTCAACTAAAAGTACTAGTAATAATTACCTTCTCGTAAACAATTCGTGCATCTGCAGCAATGGTCTGCATTGTGCTTGGGTTATAGGGTTCACCAAATAGTAGGAAACGAACGGCAATGCCCGGCTGATGGCATCCAGCACAGTTCTTTTGGGTTAGATTGTTCTGCACCCACTCGGAGAAAACATGACACTTTGGCCACGTCTCAATGGAAGAGATAATGCTGCGTGTCCATGGAGTGATGGCCAACAGTTTTCGCTTGCAGCTGTCCATAATGTTGTCTATTACGCGCACACTTCCCAAAAAATAGTCATCTGAAATTGGGCAAGTTAAATAAAATAGATTATGAAAGACATATTATATATATACCTTTCTCGCGTGTTATCTCTGAGAAAAAGCTTGGGTCAAGCGCCTGTGATATCATAGTTTGTATATAAATTTCAAAGTTGTCCCGATATGATAAAAAATCCTCCATTATCTTCTCAATAAACTGCTCGGTATCGTCGGCCAGCAACTCAGAACGCATAAACTCAACAATTGTCTCAGTGTGAGATTGCAGCTGGATGCGTACAGGGGTCTTGAGGTAGAGTTTCTTCGTTTCCAGATTCCATGAAGCGTACTGTAAGGATACCAAAAATATATATATTTACAATTTTAATAGATAGGAACAATCATTTAAAACTCGCCTTGGACATGTTGCGGTAAAAGGTTTTGCTGTTCTGTCGAAATGGCTCATACTTTTGCAAAATACACTTGGAGTCCACCTGCCAAATTGTGGGCCAATCGTTAACCAAATCCGAACGTAAAACTATAAAGTCTCCGGTCTGTGGAAGTAAAAAATATAAATAAAATATAACTACACATTTGATTGGAATAGCCAGTCAGCTCTATGATATAATATGAGTAGTTCCCGAATTTTGATGATGAGTAAGATTTCTGTCAGGGTGACCTACTTTAAAGTTCTCAGCGGTGGCTGGGGTTCCTGTCGATGCGCTGCCATAGCTAACATCCGCCCCACCTTGCAGATCCTGCTGCGGATTATAGACATCGTTGGTATGCAGATGCTGCTGCTGCTGCTGCTGTTGCTGCTGCTGTGATGAATGCAGCTGTTGCAACTGCTGATGTTGCTGCATGTGTGTTTCCGGCTGGCAAAAGGTGTTCTTGCGAGGTGTTCCTTTGATCCGGCGCGCGCTTGCTTTGCGCTTGCCATAGCCCTTGCCGCCGTCGTCACTCTGTTTTGATAATTTTATTGGGGAAGGAATGTAGATTACAAACGACGAACGGACGGGAGCAAGCAAGTAACACTTACATCTTCCTCCTGCGGTGTCCAGACGGGATCCGTGTCCGAGTCGGTGAACTCCTCCGGCTCACCCACCGCTCCGCCCTCCCCAATAGTCGACGTATTCAAGAGCAACGCGTGCATGCTGCTCTCCTTGGCCTTGCGGGAGCATTGCTCCCGACGTGGCGGCAAGTTTAATGGGTCTGTGAAGAGCACAAAAGTGGTTAGCAAGCAACCGTAATGGCAATCACGCCAGCGCGTAACAACAACTACGTCAACAACATAAACCCAAAGCCGAGGAGCCATCGACAGCACTGCCACCAGCTGCCCGCCTGTCGGCTGGCTCACAAGTAAATAATAAAAATACAAGTTTTTATTTTTTGATGATTTTTTTTCTTTTTTAAATTAATAATATTTGTTCTCGGTATTCCATCTCAAAAATACTTATACTTCTTTTTTTGTTTTTGTTTTTTTCTTTTGTTTTTTGTTTTTTTGTTTTTGTTTTTTTTTTTTGTTTTTTTTTTGTTTTTTGCTCTTGCGTTTCGGCATTATAACAATTGTTTAAAAGTTAAGTTTATGTATTCGGTTTTTACATATGCACAGTGTCCATGTCCCTGGTCGCAGGTTCGTTGTCTGTCGTCTCGTCTGTCGAGTCACATGGATGCGATGTGGTCGGTCATTATCGCGAGTCGCGACTAATGCTGCCATGGCCATAGCAGAGGAATAAAGTGATGAGGATTGGGCGCGGCTGGTGTCGCCACGCTAACTGCTGTGTTGACGTTGGCTGCCGTTGCCGATGACGCGTCGGCGGGTGTGTGATGGTGGTTGTTGTTGTTGTTGTAATTGTTGTTGCATGGCGCAGAAGTAGTTGCGATAGTAGAGTGCTTATTGGAATTATGCTGTTGGTCAAGTAACATACCTTGACTGCCGCTCCCGCTTCCACCAACACCTGCACCCAACTGTGCGCAATGCTGCTGCACAAAATGCTGTGCCGCGCCCAGCCCAGGCGAATCCTGCTGCTGCTGAGCGTATGGCCGAAACGAAGATGTCGTCTGATCGCCAGCCGACGGATGTTGTATGACAGAGGTAGATGTTGATTCAGCGGCTGCTGCTGCGGCAGCTGCCGCTACCATTTGTGCATGCGGCCTCTTTTTCGGCAGTATTTGAGTTTGCGAGATTATTTTAATGCGACGCCCATCGTCGTCGACGAGTCCGGCCAGACTCTGCACCGATTGATTATCTGACACGGCTGCACCAGCCGCTGTTGCCTGGGATGTGGACGCCTCATCAGCGGCACCGCTTTTCCCTTTGCGCTTGTAGGGTGCACGTGGATAGTTCAGCTTGCGGGATGGCTTTACAACTGGCGGCGGATCATCATCTCGTTCGCCTTGAAGAAACTTTAGATAGCTGTCCATAAACTGTGTTTTCTTTTCGCCAATCGAGGTGCCCACACTGACTGGCTTAGGTGCAGCAGGACTGTACGCTGCCGATGTTGAACCGGAGTTGCCAAGTGCTGTTGCGTTGACTGAAGTTATACCATTATTGCTGCAATCGTGCGTTGTGGAAGAAGGCGGTTCCGGTGAAGGCGTTTTGTTGGGATTGCGTATGCCAAAGTTTGTGTTGTTTGTCGAGGAGTTTGTGTTGCGCCCATTTAAGGTTAGCGAATTGGCATATCCCTGTTTGGGAACACTACTTGCATCTGCCAAGAAGTCCAGTTCCTCTTCAATGTTTGGCACAATCACTTTATTGCTCGCCTCGCTGGCAGCAGTTGCAGCTGCCGCTTCATCCTCCTGCTGCTGCACAGCCTCCACCTTTTCCTGCTGATGTTGCTGCTGCTGTTGTTGCTGCTGCTGTTGCTGCTGTTGTTGCAGCTGCAGTTGCTGTGTATACACTTGCTGTTGTTGTTGCTGCTGCTGCTGTTGCTGCTGTTGCGTGTAAACCTGTTGCTGTTGTTGTTGCTGCTGCTGCTGCTGCTGTTGCTGTTGTTGCTGCTGCTGCTGTTGCTGCTGCATACACGCCGTGTACTGGGATGCAATGGGCTGTGGAAATGCTGGATAGTACTGGGCAAGCTGTGTAAGGTGCGATTGCGCCTGCGATGATTGCAAATGTGCCGGTTGCGGCAGATGTTGCTGTTGTTGCTGCTGCTGCTGCTGTTGAGAGGACTGCTGGTGTTGCTGAGTCTGCTGCGGATATGTGGGTATGTTAATGGTTGTCGCTGGCGACACAGATGCCGCATTGTTCTCCGTTTTGAGCGGCGTATTCCATTTGCTATTAAAATCATAATACGTATTTTGCTGCTGCTGCTGTTGCTGCTGATTGTGCTGCTGTTGCTGCTGCAACTGATGGTGCTGCGATTCCTGTGGACTGCGAACGGTGCTGTATTCGCTACTCGGAATTAGAGTCTTCTTCGGCTGTCGCTTTCGCGGCGTCTTTGCTGGCTTAGGTGGCGGCTTCACATCCTCCTGCAAATGGACCAATAATATTTTTATGTTAATTAGCCGAAAGTTAACAGTTGTTGGTTTTTGTGTAATTTAATTTGCAGCTGGGATTTTGTTTAAAACGTATTACAAATATCACATAAAAGTTCCTCAATCAACGTCACGTCACAGTTTCAAATTGACCACAAGGTTTTTAAGCCAACAGAACAATTAGCTATAATTTAGCAGTTTAATTAAAACATACAAAGGTCTGTATGTATGTATTTATATGTAGAAACAAATTGTTAATATAATCAAATAAAAAAGGAAAGACCGCCACCAAATTGTAAGCAATATTAAGCGGTATAGAAAACATAACAGAAGTGCTTAGTACCGCCACTTAACAAAATACACAAATGTTATGCATTTATTACAGTATTCACAACCAAACAAACCAAAACAAAACAGCTTAACAAGTTTTCTTCTTTTTTTTTATCATATATGTACAGACATATTTGAAATGAGTAGATTTTCATTCATACAACAAATGGCTAAATATGGTTCGACAATGAACTAGTTCGCCATGTGAAATCGATTACAGATTTGCATAACAACCGTTAGAAATAACTGAACGGGAAAACAAAAAAAAAAACACCGAAACAATAAAAACAGAGCATAAGCAAAACAAAACTAAAAACCAACAAAACGTAAACGAAACGAGAAAAAAAGTATACCAAAATAAATACATACAAATGAAATACAAACCTTTGGCACTGTTTGAATCTGTGACGCTAAGCTGCTCGATGTCCCCGGTGACAATATCATATTAGCCACAACGTGCTGCCGTCGGCCCTGCGGCGAGGCAACATCCTGCTGCTGCAGCAGCAGATGCTCCTGCGCAGCCACTGCCTGTGCCTGTGCCTGAGCCTGAGCCTGTGCTTGTGCCTGATGCAACGCCACTGAGGCGGATGAGTCTACGTCAATGACGCTCGGTTGATAGAACGTTTGCTTTATCTCAAGACCTGGTGGCAGATTAAATACAAGATTCTCGCTGCTATCTGCCCCGCTGCCAGCCGCATCATTGGCGTAGTCCAGCTGCCGATGCTCTTGCTTGACGTGCAGTTGCAACACACTTTTTATCTCATCCTGCCCATCCACTGGCTTTGTCCAGCAGTGCTGCTGCTGTTGTTGTTGCTGCTGTTGTTGCTGTTGCTGCTGTTGTTGTTGTTGTTGCTGCTGTAGCTGTTGTTGTTGTTGTTGCAGATGCTGCTGTTGCAGTGTGCTCTGTATCACAGATGAGTATGCCACCGTTCTGGGCGCTGCAGACGAACCAGCGCCTGCCACATTCATTACGGGGCGTCGAGATACTGGTGACCCCCCCGTTGCTGCTGCTGCCGTTGCAACCGGCGCCGTTGTTGTCTTATAGACAATCACTTGGGGCGATCCTCCCACATCGACTGTGTGTAAATTCGTGATCGGTGATCCATCCGCTGAACTCAATGCGGGACTCGCATACTGTGCCGCATAGGCGGGACTCACATTTTGGTGTTCGATGTGGATCGATTGTGGATCCTTGCGTGAGAGCTTCAACTTTTGACCATCGATCGTATAGTAGGTTTCTGCCTCAGCAATGTCATGTTGCAATTGTTCTTGCTGCTGCTGCTGTTGTTGTTGTTGTTGCTGCTGTTGTTGTTGCTGCTGTTGTTGTTGTTGTTGCAATTGGGTCAAGTAAATTAGTTCGTTGTACGCTTTGATTTGCGCTTTTGATTGTTGTGTGTTTTCTTGTTTGATTTGCTACAGATTCGTTGTTGATGATAGTTGTTTGTAGCCGTGGAAGGGGGGTTGGCAGGTTGATTTTTGTTTTGTACATAAATTTGATGGAAACGGAAATTGTTTTGTTCGGATTTTGTTACATATGGTATATATATATACGTACATACATAAGACAGTTAGGGATAAGTTGAGGCATAGTCTAACTCTAAGCAAAATTAGTACAGAGGCAAGTCCAACTTATCGAGGGAGCATCAAAGAGGGGCCCAGCACATATCGGTAAACTATAACTGCAATGACTGTTTTGTGTAAAATAAACTCGCGGGATTGAGGGTCTATATATTAATCAAGAATCAATTTGAGGCCGTAGCTGAAGCTGTCGATAATTACCATAAGATACATATATATTTGTCTAGGATACAGAGTTCTATGTAAGTTTTAGTTCTACGCGAAACAGAGAGCCTGCCCATATTAGGAAAGATTTTGAAAATGTCAGAAAATAGAAAAATAAAAGAATATATATATACATATATATATATACCGAACCTAAACTGAGCCCCATTGAAGCTCCCGGCTCCCTGTTGAATTGGATTGCAATAAAATTTGTGTACAATTTTTAATACTCACCACTTTGTCAGCCACTAGATTCAGTTGCTGTTGAGCTTGCTGCTGTTGCTGCTGCTGCTGTTGGGCCTGCTGCTGCTGCTGTTGCATGGCAAGGAACGTGTTCGACAGCATGTTCGGCGTGTTCCACGTCAGCGATGTTGAGGTAAGAGCGACAGTTGTGGGCGACGGCGAGGCACCACTGGACGATGAGTTCTCACCATAGTAGTTGGAGGCAACATTATTGACAGCTGCGGCAGCCGCTGCGGCAGACGAGACGGCCGCCACTGCAGCCTGATTTTGAAAACTGCTCAGCTGCTTGTCCAGTGTGGTGGGCAGCTGCAGCTGTTGCAGCTGTCGATGCGGCGTGTTGACTGTCGTTGAGGCGTAATGCGCCGGCTTTGGCTGCACACTGGCTGCGGCCGCATGATGATATATCTGCTGGAATACTGGATTATAGCTGCCGATCGGGGATGGCGGCACAAAACTGCCACCGCTCGCCGCAGCCGCATTGAAGCTGGCGAGACTTGCCGCCGTAATGGTGGCTAGATGCGGATGTTGAAATTCCTCCGCTGTACTGCCAGTGCTGCCGGCGGAACCGGGTACGATGCGATTGTATGCGTAAGACCAGGGGCTGGAGTTGGGATCCATGTGGGGTGCTTGAGCTGGAAGCAGGGTTTTTGTTTTTTACGATTAATTCATTGGATAAACAGAAAATGCGGAATCCAGGGCTACAAGCTCGGACACGCTCAAGTCTGCTCGATGCCGAACATGAGGCGAACATATGTATGTACATTAATATATGTATACAATTTCATCTTATTGTATCTGTGCATTGGCTCACTGAACGCAACTAATTAATAAACGAATAAACATCAATAACCATGTTTTCGGATATGCTTTTATGCAGCCCTAAGACAAGTGCATTTTTTTTTTCTTTTTTTCGCAGATACGTTGATATTTACACATATACATACATACATACGCAAATAAATTATGCCGCGCACAACTTGGCGTGTTTTTTGCTGGATACTAAAAGGCACATTTTTATTTATTTATTTGTTTTCCAAAAGTTTTTCAACAATATTTTGTAGTGCTTTAGCACATACATACATACATATTGTATGTGTTTGTACATCAGTTGATATTTGCATTTGCTTTGGACACTTTTAACATGTACATACTTATGTTTGTATGTATGCTTAAAGTATATATGCATGTACATACATACATGTGTGCGTGCGCTGAGAGATAGTCACTTGCAAGCAAGTTGCGTGTTTCACTGCTTTGTCGGATTCACACTTCGATGGACCATCATTATTGATTAACTTTAAATATACACTTGTCTATATACGTTGCAATTTTAGGTTAATTTATTTTGTAAACTACTACAAATGGGCTGCATAACTTTTTTTGTGGGTGAAACAATCTCCAAAATGGCCGCTTAAGTACAAATGAACTACATTGTTCATTTGAACAATGCACACGTGAATCAGTTCGATGAAATTCGTGTGCTCATGCTAGCCTGCGTGTGTGTTAATACCATTCTTCGTAATTCGTGTTATATTGTTCTGTTATTTATTATTTGTTTGGTGAGTTGAACTAGCTGTTTGCTACAATTGTTTATATAAAACTCCATGTAAAATCATATAGAATATAAGTGTGGGCGCAAACTATATACATGTAAATACGTACACACATACATGTGTATCTTTCAGCATACTATATTTTAAGTGTTGTAAAACATGATAACACCATGCACAAGTGGTCAACCAGATCGCCGCAGCAATTCAACAACTAGTTCCTCAAATTTGGCATTCGTTTTGTTCGTCAAATTTACTCGTTTTTTTTTGTCTAAGCGCCATATCTTCATCTAAATATTTTATTGTATTAAATATATCTTAACTAATTAATATTTAAATACAACTTATGGATTCAAAATTTCATTATATAAAGCTTAAGCTTAATATATTTTGAACGCCTAAATAAATATTAATATAATTGTAAATAAGTGCCGCCAGTCTCACAATGACTTAAAAGACATATGTTTCAAGTAATATATTCTCGGCACATACAAATTTATATAAATACACAAGTCAAAGTATTTGATATACTTAAAATACATAACATAATATGGATTGTAAGGTTTTTATGTCAATCGATACTTATTCCAAATAAACGAAATGATAGTATCGATAACTTGCCATCTCTATTAGTGACTGTCATTTTGCTCATCTACATTAATCTTTTATATATATATATATATAAAGGAGAAAAGTACGTATAACATATATATTCGTATGCAAAAAGGTGTTTAAAATTAAACTAAATACATCTTTGTTTGGACACAACCAAAGGTAGGTATGTACGTTAACGTTTTAAGATTTGTCGTTGCACTTGAACATTTACACATTCCTACGTGTAAGTGAAAATACGCCCACTAATTGTAATCATGTTTGTGTGTAAAATTTTCTAGACTACAAAATGGATTTCGGTGATGATTTTGCAACCAAAGAGGAAGTTGATCCAGCGGCAGAGTTTTTGGCACGCGAGCAATCAGTTCTGGGAGATCTTGAAGCAGAAATAACCGGAGGGTCTGCGACAGGTGCAACTGTGGCTCCCGCAACTGACGATGGACTGCTTGGTGGTCTTGTGGGCTCCGGTGCCGAATTGGGTAGCGATTTATGTGCCGCTGTTGGGGGTGGTCTCGAATCATCAACTGGCAGCTTCGAGGTAATTGGTAGCGAATCAAACGAACCAGTCGGCATTTCAGGACCACCGCCCTCGCGCGAAGAGCCCGAAAAAATCCGCAAATGGCGTGAGGATCAAAAGCAGCGGCTGGAGGAAAAGGATGTTGAAGAGGAACGCAAAAAGGAGGAATTGCGCCAGCAGTCTAAGAAGGAGCTAGACGACTGGTTGCGCCAGATTGAGGAATCCATCTCGAAAACAAAACTATCGTCACGCAATGCGGAAATCCAAGCAGCATCGCTAGAAAATGGTGCTATTGAGCCTGGAACCGAGTGGGAACGCATTGCTAAGCTCTGCGATTTCAATCCTAAGGTTAATAAAGCTGGCAAAGACGTTTCACGTATGCGATCGATTTACCTGCATCTGAAGCAGAATCCCATACAATTGCAGAAAAGCGCCTAAATTATAAAGCACAACATCAATGCACCTAATCAAACCTTTTGATTGGAATATTTAGATTCTTATACAAAGTATTTACTGTAAATTCCAATTATATTAAATATAAATTACATACTATTATTTTGCCTCTGAAAAATTATATGATAATATCGATTATGAGTAATAAAGATACATTTATACATACAAGTTCACAAATCTAATTATTTTTCCAATATCAGAAGTCCCAAAACACAAAACATTAATCATTTATTTTGATGAATATTTGCAGTGCCATGTCCATGGACCTGAGGGACGATAGCAAGGAAGCCACAGAGATTACTGCGAGCTTAAATGCGCTGCACATCCAAAAAAGGAAGGATTATTTGAACTGGGATGATTACTTTATGGCCACAGCCATACTTTCATCAAAGCGTAGCAAGGACCCATCCACACAGGTTGGCGCATGCATTGTGGATACGCACAAGCGTATTGTATCAATTGGCTACAATGGTTTTCCGAGGAACTGTAGCGATGACGTGTTTCCTTGGTCAAAAGACAGCGACAGCGATTCTATAGAAAATAAAAATATGTATGTTGTTCACGCTGAAGCTAACGCTATACTCAATGGCAATGGTGCCAATCTAGATGGCACTCGCCTCTTCACAACCCTATTTCCCTGCAATGAGTGTACAAAATTAATTATTCAATCGGGCATTCGAAACATTTTGTACATATCCAACAAGTATTCGGACAAGCCTAATTATCGAGCCTCCAAACGCATGCTCGACGCTGTTGGCGTCATTTACCAGCAACATGTTCCGACGCAAAAGCAAATTGTTATCAACTTTGACGACTTCACTCAGGAACAACCCAAATGAAATTAATTCTAATGAGAGTGTGAAATCTATTTTGCACTCCCTTCTTCGAAAATTTCAATACTTTTTAACTTATGTTGATTCACATTTGTAACTGTTTTGAATAAATAAATGTTTAGTAAAACACTAAGAATTGAAATCAATGCACTCTATACGAATGATATTGATATTTCAAGAAAATTGCACTCACAAATGCCTATAAAAAATTTCTGCATGTGTATTAAGTTATTATAGCAACAAATGTTACCAAATCGAAATACTAAGTAACCAAAATATTAAATAAAAAAAATTCAGTTACATATACATACATATATATTAGAGATATCTATATTTCCAAATAGGTTCTTCTGTTGTGGCTGACGCAACTAAATACATACAGAATTCACTGCAAATCTGTCGACTCGGCAATGTTTGAATTCTCCTCCAACTTCTTGGGCAAGGGCGAATCCGTTAGACGTGGCGAAAGGTCGCGTAGCTTAACAACATTGCCCACCGAAACTAGATTGGCCGCTTCACTAACTGAGTACCCAATATCCGGCGGTGTGCCTTCCGGATAGCCCAAATAGTAATCAGCAATGCGGCCAGCTTCGCGTAGTCCACTCAAATATGCGCCATGCACTGTTGCGGGATAGTTGCGTATCGTGTGCTCGCCGGCAAAGAAGAGGCGCGGCAGTTCTGCACCCTCCTTACTGAAATGTGGTTCAAAGCTTGAGGGCGGTATGACCGGTGCAGCCAGAAGGTCATAGTCGCTACCAGATGAGCCCACAGACACATAACTGTAGGAGCCACGAGCCCATTGATCACTACGCCAGCGAGTGACAACTGTTTCTTTGGGCTGCGGCACGGATGTGTTGCCAAAAATGTTCTTAAGTACGGACATACAGCGCCCGATAATGATGTCATCCGTCACGCTCTCAACAATGTTGGCAGCCATACCAGCGACGAGGGCCAGCAAAACGGGCGACGAGCTGATGCTCCAGAACAGAAACATTTCCCCTTAAAATTTAATATTAAGCGGTTTTAGAATGCACAGACGCACAAAACGTACTACTCACCTCGACTGGCAGTGGTGCTGCCAACATGTCCAAAGAGATTCGCATTAGGATCCCAGAATATCCGATCGAAACAAAGTACCACCTTGTTGAGATTGCCAAATCCCAACCGACGAATAGCCTGTTGTTTCCAGTCCGGCAGTGGTGGATCAAATTTAACGGTGTTCGCGTGCTGGGACTCATCCTGCGCAACGGCCACCTTTAGTACTCCCAAGGTAAGCGTGCAGACAGCCAAATCGGCTTTGTACGTCATCTGTGAGTTTGAAGTCTTCAAATTTTCAGCAACAATCTCTACTCCTTTTGTGGTGTACTTAATCTCCTTGACGGCGCTATTAAGACGTATGTCAATGTTCTCGGTGAGCGCAACAGGCACGCAAGAGTAACCATTACGCACTGTCGTATGATGGCCAATGAACTCAAAGTCATCATCCTGATCCCAGTGCTTCAGCGACAAGTTATTCAAACGTGTGGCATTGGCAAACTCTAGATTGGCAAAGTGCCAGTCAAGTATTAAACGGTCACGAGAGGACAAATATACCTGGCTGCGTAAATCAAATGTTTCATGAATTTTAGTTTAATTCTATCAATTTGATTCCTTCTCACCTTGGTCCATTTTGTTCAAGCTCTTGAAGCTGAATCTCCAATTTATGGCCCTGATTGCGCATCTCTTCCTCAACACTGATAGTATCCTCTAGTTTGATTTGAGTGGTGCGAATTGTGTATTCTTGACACGCATAGGTGTTTTCGTTCTGTGCGCTTTTCGGCAGGCGTTGTTTGACCAAAGCTTGCAGCTCAGCCTTAAGAGCTGCGATCTTCTGTAGAATGATCTTGAGCTGTTTGCGATGTTCGATGATTTTCATTTGAGCAGCAATTATCTCGTGCATGTGTGCAGCACGTTTCTCCTGAACGGCCTTGTCCTGCATATTGATGATCCATTCCAAGGCGTCACCCAACGACACTGGATTATTTCCGGCATAGTTAAAGTCCAGACGATGCGATAGATAGCTAGCCGATTCAAGTAGACGATTAAACTCACGCTCAATAACATCATCCTTCTCCTTGGGGACTGGTTTGCCATCGGGGCCGTAAAGCGGACATGTCTGCTGAATGGGTACCAAATCCATGCCGATTTGCTTGCTGAGAATAGTCATCGGATTACCATAGACGCCCGTCACAACCATGGCGCCCAAATCAGCTATATAGCTATTTTTGCGAAAGGTGGCAATGCGCCCGCCCACTCGATCTCTCGCTTCCAACACAATGACATCCATGCCAAATTGTTGCAGCTGCTGTCCAACGGCCAGACCTGAGATACCAGCACCGATCACAATAACTTTGCCAAGCTTCTTAACGGGTATGGGGCTTAGCCGCTTAAATATGCCAAAGTTAATAAATCCGTGCCGCTCCAAAAACGAGTGTACACGTTTCACAAGATTGGGATCGCTGTCGAAGGGCGGCGGCAACCGTTTAAGCACATTCTCGAAAGTCAACTGCACTTTGGGGTTATCCACCCACATGTGCAGGAGGCTGTTCCGTATGTTGAGAAAAACTCGATGGCCCAGTATACCTGATCGGCTAATATCTGGAAAACAGGCCTCCTCATTGGGTGTCATTTTGCTAAAGGGAAGACGAGACTGAAAGACTGCGCCCTCTTGTCCCGAGAGCACCGTGGGCGTACTCGTGTCGCGTATTTCTCCATTGGTTCCATTTGAAGTCTCCTTTGGCAGAGCGTTGCGTGCGCTAGTTGTTGCGGTGTGGTGAAGTCCTGTCTCCGATTTCCGTGAACGCTGTTCGGTATGCACATGACCACGTTTATCAAGGATTCCAGTACTGCTACCTGAAGAGCCGGAGCCACTCTTTTCAAATGATGCATTTTCTACATTGGCATTCGGTTTATTAGTGTAATCAACTTTGGGCTTATTGCGCCGGCTAGTTCGCCGTTCATCGCTGGTGGCAGGTGTGTCGTTGGAGTCATCGTCAAACTTGGCCTTCGCTTGGCCACCACCGCCAGACGTATTCCGTTTGGGTGAAGGCTCTCCGTCAGAGTCATCGCTGATTAGGGTGACATACTCGATGGGCTCGCCTGTCTTACCGGCACTGGTAGCACTGTTGCTGCTGCCACCGGGCTGAGTGGGCTTCATCTTGGTGCGGTTACTGAATTATTCAAATTGAATTAACCTTATATCAACACACATTAACCGATCAGTTTAATGTAAACGCAATTTGGTAACTTACACATCCGTTTTATGGCAATATACAATTAACACTTAACCCGACTAATTTTCAACGACCTTAGAAAGGGTTGTATTGCATATTTTGTACTCTTTTGGCGGCATTTAGTGTCAGTCTGATATTTGCGCAATAATTAATGTTTATTATTGTCGTTTCAAATGATATTTTTCATAAGCATCGCAAAAACAAACTCACGACGACGGCGTCGACTTTTTTTGATAGCAGAAAAAGAAGAAGAAGTATTTGGGTGTAATCAACAGCGTGCATAACAGCGACACGAATCTTAACATTTGCTTGGACTGTTCATTAACAGCAAGTAAAATAGCGAAATAATTTAACATTTGCGCCAAAATTTAAATGACAGTGAACACTAAGTATGAATAACACCGATATTCGTTAATGGAAGGGTTTAACACTACACTTCAAATGACAATAACTATTATATTATTGATGCCATTTACCGTTCAAATATAAATCGCATATATTTCGTGTTCTTTGGAGATGATGTTAAGTGAAATACTTATTTTTTTAATGATGCCAGTTAATCTTAATTAATAGATTAAACAGGAGGAACAGTACGTGATCTTCTAACACGTGTAGGAAATAAAAAGCAAAGCAATAATTGTCTTAATGATTATCCTTAAATGAAAGTGATATCATTGTTTGATTAGATGCAGATAAGCGAAATCTAATTGACTCGATACAAGAAAATAAATGTAATTTTAAAATTAATATTGCTCCAAATTATTGATTGAACTGATTTATTATTGCGGGTGTAATGTAAATAAATATGCATACAATGCTAAAATAAGAAGGAGAAATAATCATCAGGAATACTTTTATACATATGTATACATACATATACATATAAATAAATGATATACGTAAGTAAAATCAGATGTTTGGTCGGCAAATATTTATTTTACCTATATTTGTATGCTTGCATTACATAATTTTTATTTCAATCACGTCCGTCACAGCAGCCGTCGTAAATAATTTTGGTGGTGCAGGCTTGCACTGACTCATCGAAAAAATAATCCCAATGGCATGTGTACTCTTTTACCTCGACATTATTCTCACATACAATGTAGTTGTGGCAGTTGTTGTTGCTGCTGGTGACGAGCATTGTACCGCGTCCTTCGCAGCGATTGTGTGTGCACACCACCTGTGTGGCAATGTCACATTTCTTGGTTGTGTTATCGTAAAAGTAGCCCTCCGGACACTGGTGCCATGAGGGAGCGACGTCATGAACGCTTCCAAAGTCATTGCAATTAAAGTAGCCACGGCATGTGGCTTTATCCGGCTGGAACCCTTTGAGGACCTTCGATTTTTCCAAGCATACATTCTTCTTCGAATGCGAGTTGCAATCGACTTTATTCTTATCCACACAGTTGCCGCTCTCCACGTCAAAGTATTTCGTGGACGCGCAAGTCTTTAATGAATTCTTACCACTCTTGCACTCATAGTATTCGTTACAGTCATCTTCCTGGCGAAACTTTGTTTTATCGGGCACTAATCCGCATATATTGGCAACGTACACGCAAAGCGAGTCATCCTTATATTCGCATGACTGAGTGGCTTCATTAAAGTGTTGCGTGCTCTCGCAATGGCCAGGTAGGGCATCCCCATTCCGGCAGTAGAAATAGTTGTTGCAGTCCGTTGAATCCGCCACCCACATGCCGTCCTTTCCTTCGCATGGGTTGGCACAATTCTTGATGTTACTGTCCGTTGCCTTCACACACTTCTGCGAGCTAGTGTCGAAGACTAAGGAGTCGTCACAGGTGTGTATAATGCCCATGTCACTTTTGCATTCAATGTACTCGTCACAAGTCGCCGGCTTGCGGACAAGAGTGCCAGTTTTAAATAGGCTGCACATTTCCTTGAAATCGTTCAATGCATGCAAAGGCTGGGGCTGCCACAATGCCAGAAGGATAACTCCAATACTAAATCGAAATGTTACTGCAATGAATCCGGAAACGTGTTTCTTGTAATTTCGTTCACATACAAGCAAATGTGTGTATTAATATATAAGCACATATGAGTATTTGTTTGCCTTGGTAAAGCATCTACGACTGTACAGTTGTCACTCATTTATCTTACTTTGCATTTTCGAGAGAGTGAGAAATTCCTTTTGTTAGCCTCTTGCGAGTAAAAAATATTAGATTTTGTTGTGGTTCTTCACGCAGTTTGTCTCTGACTAAGTGGAGACGGTTGCTTGAAGAGAATTTATACTAAGAGTGGTGTGTTACTGATACTGATACCAGATTTTGCAACAAATTAAAGGTATGTGTTCTAAGCTGCTCAAATCTTATCTTTTCCGTGCTAAAATGTGCAGATATTATGGCTATTAAAAGAACCAGCTACTGATTTTTATAAACATTAAATCCATAATGAACCAAGTCGTGCATCGAATATATGTGTATATTATTATTATTATTAAGCAATTAACACGACATTTCAAATTGAATGTAATCTATAGCAGCTGAGTCCTTGAGTACATGTGTATACATGTATAAATAATACAATTATAGAAGAAACCAGGTGAATGTACACCTTCCATATTTATATATTTCATTGGCTCATAAATCTACCAAAAGTGATAAACTGATTGTCAAAACATAACGTCATTAATTAACTCTATCGAAATAATTTGTTATATGGCATACTCATATTTCGCACCCTGTACCATTAGATTGTCTAAAATAAAGGGTATGATAAAGTTAGGCTATTGTATGTTAAACTTCATCCTATTATTGACAAGTTTAAGCAAATATATCATTCTCATATCATTCAATCTCATGACATACCTAAATATATGTAAAAATATATATATGTTTACATTTGGAATATATCTAATGTAGTGTTTACAACTATTCATTGTAGTAACTGAAGAGTTGTGAGAAGAAAAGCTTTAATTGGACCAACTTTGAAATCAAAAATAATACTCTACTGATTTCGTTAGGTTCCTTAAGACCCATTGAAGTATGCAATATTCTTTTAAATTGTATATATTTGTGTCCACATAAATATGCAATACAAATTTAAACTTACATTCTCAAAGTAACTTCCAATGCTTGTTGATGTATGCTATAGTTGTTTATATATCTATATATAAAAATATATATATATTTATATCTGTAAGATCTAGATAAAATGGCTCGTGTGATGTAAATTACATACTGTGAATATCTAAAAAGAGAGAGTGAATGACATTGAGATGGAGAGAGACAATCTACAATGACGATTTAACTTTAGCTAGTGGAAGGATAACATAACAGACACCTCGGGAAATTATTCACATTATGCAATCTATTCGGAAGAGATCAACTAAACAATACGAGCATTAGATTATTGGGATCTTGTGCCAACAATATACAACACACTTAATAATTAAAAAAAAAAAATTGGAAACTAATGAGTGATGTCGCCTGAAATGGTTGAGTTTTTGCCAAGCTCGATACGATTACTTGAATAATTACGCAGATAGCTGAATACGCTGAAGACAGTGAGCGATTAATAATTGTCATTGATTTAAAAGTAATTATGTACTTTATGAAACAGTGACAAGAGGCAAGTGATAATCCAAAAGCACTTGTAGATAATAAGAATGATTAATCGCATTGTGAACTATAAATAGTTAATTATCGTTTGTCGGTCGTATGTATGGTTGACTAAACTGCTGCTTTGATCGTGTATATATAAAGGACTGGCAGGGAAGTCGCAAACCGTTGTTACTTTTCACACATCTACATATAATTACTAAAAGCAAAGTGGAAAAATTAAGAAAATGTTAGGTGAGACGAAGCATTATCGCACTTTAATTACGACATTTCCGATGAGTTTCGAGTGTACTGGGTGAGCTTATCTGGGAAGGTAAAAACAGTTTTAATTAAACGCACCGATAGGGAATTAGGTGCCACACGCTTGACTCTCTATATAAAGCATATCATGAAATTTGTGGGCTTAGTACTGAGTTGGTATGCTTCTTTAGCATACAAGGCTATCTAATAAGTCACTTACAACTTCAACGCAATGCCAGGTAGGAAGTACTGTGGTGTGCTAATATGGATAGCACCAAGGATAATTTTTAATTACCCATACGGTTTGATTCCTTGCAGCTTCTCACTTCAAGGCTGCCGCCTTTGCGGCCGTCTGCCTTTTGCTGGCCATCCAGGCGAATGCATATACCATGGAGGATATGTGCGAGCAGTGGTCGAGTAATGGATACATTGGCAATCCGTCCGATTGCACCGGCTGGGGATACTGCCAGGCACAGCAGCTTGTGTCTTATGGAAACTGTGCCCAGGGACAGGTGTATGATCCACAGTCTAGCTCGTGCCAATTCAACACCAACACACCGTGCACAACCAGCGCGAAGCAGACATGTGAAGTGTTAAAGACACCAGGCTTCGTCGCCGATCCCAACGACTGCACCAAATATGTTTATTGCTTTGGCAACGGTCAATCCCAATCGCAATCGTGTCCGGCTAGTCAACGGTATGCCGCTAACAATAACACATGCGTGTGGGGACCGACCTGTCCTCAAGATAACATCTGTCGCTTCATGCCGAGCAACATCTTCGTCGGTGATCCAAACAATTGCGGTCAATATTTGCAGTGCGTCAAGGGTTACGGAATATGGGGACAGTGCAGTACTGGTAAATACTATAACGCTGCTTTAGGAACCTGTCAGTCGGTTAATCCCTGCAATACTTCGCCTGAAACTAACATACCCGGTACCGGTAATGGCCCATCAGCGACAGGTGCACTCTGCAAAAATGGAGTTCCAGAATTCATTAGCGATGGATCAACATGTTATGGATACTACTATTGCAGTGCGGGTTCAAACTCTGCTTCCGTTTGGGGATCATGTCCTTTCGGATTGGAATATGATTCAAAAATCAACAAGTGTGTTTCACCCCTTGCCCAAAGCTGTACTTTTAATCGCTGTGCAAATACAAATATGACATATGCGGCCGTAGCAGGCACAAACTGTAAAATGTATTCATATTGCCCAACTGGTCAAACTGCATATTGTTCAGCAAACTTTAATTACTTTGATGAACAAGCAGGGCAATGTGTTCCGACGATGCCAACGTACCCAATTTGTGCAACTTAAACCTTGTGTAACGGTCTTGCAAGTATTGACAAATGGAATGTAATCGCAATTTTTAACTGTTGTTCAAAATGTATTCAAATATTGCAACTTAAAAATGCATATCAATAAAATCGATTATTCTAGCACTCGGCTGTCTTGTGTATATATTAATTGACACCATTACATAGGTGTAAATGATCAGATGTCATTCCCAAATGAGTTATTGAAGGCGGACCCAACTGAATTATTAACTGCGATCGAATTTAGTTAATATATAATGATGACTAACTCAAAACCACTTTCTACACATTGCAAAAATTCTGAGGAATTCGTGGCTTATAAATTGCTAGCGTCTGTCGTCAGGGCAGAAATCAGTCAATGATTTCGATTTGACGATAGTATCGAATTTTTCATTCAATTCAGCAATGCGTTCACTCAACTCAATGCCTCGACATGTCCAATTTCCCTATCAGCATTTAGTTGAAAGCTGATGGCGTGCACATATGCATGTGACTCCATCGAGCCTCCGAACCACCAATGCATGTCTTTGATATCTCAATCAATGTGAGCGATAGTATTCGCAGCATGTAAATTACACGGCAAATAACACGGCAATAACACGTGTAATTTACATGCTGCTCGCTATCAGATGCGAATACTATCGCTCATATTGATTGAGATATCAAAGACAGGCAGAGAAATCAACATTGAAATCGATATCTACAGCTACAACGTCTTCCTTGGCCCTGTGCATTTCCAAAATGATTATTTTTTTTTTTTGTGTTGTTTTTTTTTACTTATTTTTTTTGTTTTTTTTTTTTGAAAAATAACGTTTTGTATATTTAAAGAGGCTTCGCCTGGTGGCATCGCATCAGTCAAGTTGCGGAGCTGCACCTGGAGCAACAGCGATCGTAACACTTTAAGGATACCGATAATCATCGCATCAACAGCAAAAACATGAAGCAAGGTAACTAATAGCTGTTAACTGATTTCGCAATAATGCTAATACCTGCCATTGCAGCTAGCGGACTTCTACCCCTGTTTGTGCTCACCCTGGCTGCCAGTGGGGGCCTGGCTAGTGTTGGTAGCAAAATGGACGATTTTGAGCATCTAACAATGGCAGAGATGTGCGAATTGCTGCCATCAGACCAGAGTTTCCTACGCCCAAACACCTGCAACTACTGGGTGCGCTGTCCGGCCAATGGCAACAACATGGAAGAGGGAACATGTGCCACTGGGCTCTACTATAACAAAGAGGGGGGTCGATGCACCATGGCTGCAAATGTGGATTGCCCATATCTCAATTCTCAGATTGGCGACGCCAATACAATTGTGAATGTGTGTGCCGACCAGGTGGACGGGTCCTTCCTTGTCGATCCCACAAGCAACACCTGTCAGGGCTACATTCTGTGCAAGGGTCGTCGCGAGGTCAAGGCTAACTGTCCCACTGAGCTGATCTTTAATCCGAATTCCCGCTCTTGCGTCTATCCCACCAAATACAATTGCCCCGGCATCACCAAGACGAAAATCTCGCCAGTCTGCCGCTCTTTTCCGAACAACACCCGGCTCGCCAACGAGGAGCATTGCAACAAGTACTATGTCTGCCTAAATGAAGTGCTCCATGAACGCGAATGCGCCGCCCAGATGGCCTACGATGTTGCCCTGGGTCGCTGTGTGGCCGTCGCCAATGTTACATGCTATGGAAAGGCTACGCTGCCTCCGCCAGAGAACACTTTCTGTTTGGTCAACGGAACAACTGCGCGTCAGGGTTACTTTGCGGATGATGAGTCCTGCAGCCATTACTACATCTGTAATGCTCCCGCCAACGGCAAGCACGATACAAAGCCTCAGCATCTGGCTTGCCCAATGGGCACGTATTTCGACTATGAAAAGCTCTCCTGTCGAGACCGCCTCAATGTGCGCTGCACTCTGGATCGTTGCATAGGCTCCACCCTAACCTATGTCAATGTGCTTGGTGACTGTCAAACCTATGCCCGCTGCTCGGGAGGTGTTACCGTCGGTACCGGTCAATGCCCCACCGACTACTACTTTGATGAACGCAGCCAGGGATGCACCCCCATCAATCACAACTACATCGCTTGCGTGGCCTAATCGTGAAAATTATTTTTAAAAAAATCCTTTATTAAAAGATTCAGAACGAGTACGTCATGAAATTGTACTTAATTAATTAATTAATTATATCTAATTAAAACAGCCAACAAAAAAAAAAAACAATTGGTGGAAGTCGAAAGCATTGCGATTTGTTTTGTATTTAATTTAAGAAATGTTCATAGTTGTATCGGAATCAAATCATCGCCCTCAATAAAATGTTTGTGGGCAAAATATTAATATGACTCGTTGTTTTTAATACTTAATAATTGTAATTATATTATGCCATCTGCAAGAACAATTACCACGCATATCTGTAGATAGTTCCAGAACAAAGGCCATTCGAAAAACATAGAAGAACAACAAAATAACAGCAAAATAAAATCTCTTATCGGACTGACAAATATCAATGTGGCATTCCGCCGAACTCGAGAAATGTGAATACAATATGAGTATTGTACAATACAATACATGCCTTATGCGTGCTAATTAATACTGACGAGCACTGATAGTACGCAGGTGCAGATATCATGAAAACTAAAATTCTGAAATAGTAGTATCAAAGTATATATAATTTGTGTTAGGGAAGGAGTCAAGCATGTAATTGGTATTGCTCATCTGAGCAACATTTCTATTAGCTGATGAAAAGTTCTATTAGCAGTGTTCAAGGAATACCGATTGCGATTTGAGCAAGTACAAGATATTTTATTTAGGAGTAGGCGACTAAACATATGGGCTTGTTATCCGCTAGTTAGCAAAAGCAACTGTTTTACTTTCTTTGTTACCATTTTGTAGCGACATGCAAATGATATGCAAAATTTATCGGTACATAATATACGAAAAATAATATTTAAAATTTATAGATACCAATTGTATGTGCAGATATAAAACTTGTGATTAATACATGATACATGGTTAAAGCACAGATAATAGACAAGGAATATATTGTAATTCAATAAGTCAAACGACAAATTATTGCCTCGATTATATTTGATATTTTTATACCCTGAAACCATTAAAAATGGGTAAAAAGGGTATAATGGTTTTGTGCAAATGTATGTAACAGGCAGAAGGAAGCATCTACGACCCCACAAAGTATATATATTCTTGATCAGGATCAATAGTCGAGTCGATATAGCCATGTCCATCTGTCCGTCCGTCCGTCCGTCTGTATGAGCACGCAGATCTCAGAGACTGTAAGGGCTAGAGTCTTCAAATTTGAAATATAGGTTCTCGTATACCAGGCGCAGATCAAGTTTGCGTTATTTTATCGATAATCGATAAATTAAGTTTCCGATAGCAATAAATGACACAATTTTAAAGGCAGAATCTTCTAATTAATACATAATATGCATATGCAAACTATTGATCAATCGTCAATTTCGGATAAGAAACACCCAAGTTATAGTCGAAAATATATTCACATATCAGAATATATTTAATAACTGTGTTCAGGGTATATCGTAGTCGAGTTCACTCGACTGCAGCACTCTTACTTATTATATTTCTTGATTTGTAGATTAAACTAAATTTATCAATGACGATGATAGGTATAAAAATAAATAAATATGTATTTTAGAAATTGATTTATATGCTTGGTGCCCGTTCCAACACCAATTATCAACAATTTAAATTCTTACTTCGGCCTACGGTGCTGTTGTGGTACCATCATCCATCATTGATACCTGTTCGTGTAGCGTCGTAGACTGAGCTGATATGACGCAGGCCGTGTACGATATAACCTGAGTGGTGCATCGCTGAGTCAGTTCATTGAAGTACTCGCCGTTTGGACAGGTGCCCTTGCCAATTTGGACACCATCTTGACATAAGACGTAGCCCGTACATCCATCATTCGACTCGTTGGCCAGCTCGATGTTAGTATAGCCAAGATTAACGCAACGATCGTAATCGCATTGCACCTGAGATCGGGGCTTGCAGACACCGATACCATTATCGTTGACATAGAAGAAGCGACCAACGGGGCAATCGCCATGGTCAAGTAGCATTTGACCGTCGTCACCCTCGTAACAATAGTAGTAGCCGTTACAGCTACTCTTGTCCGGGATAAAGCTGCCCGTCTCGGAGCACTCATCCGGCTCGGCAGTGAGAGGTGGTGGCTCGGTGAACGCGCACTCAACGTTCTGTGGATAGTCGCAGTCGCCATTTGCGGCACTAAAATATAAGTTGTAGGAGCACGTGTATTTAATGACTTTGCCCAGCCAGCAAAATTGATAGCCGTTGCAACTTGTGGGATCCTTGATGTAAACGCCATCAGGCAGAATGTTGCATAAGCTGTCCGGATTCATTTTTTCATCACAGGGAAAGTCACGTATACATGCCTGTGTGGCAGCATTGTAGTTCATTCCGGTGTTGCATTCGCCCTTTGTGCCCGTACCCTGCTTGCAGTAGTAGTAACCATTGCAGGAATATGGATCGGGTGCAAAACCATTCTGATGCAATTCGGCACACGGATCGCTCGAGACACACTTGATCTCAGTCGATGGCACGCAGTCTTTGCTTTCTCTGTCATAGACGAGACCATCATCGCAGATGCCACTAATGGGTTGTCCATCGATGCACTGTATCCATCTATTGCAGGCACGCGGATCATTCATTTTGGTGCCATCAACGACAAGTGTACAAATAAGATCCGGATTAAACGTTTCAGCCAAGCATGGTGCTATAATTAGGCTTAGGCCGACAAATATGTTCAATACTCTTAAGCTTGAAGTACCTGCAAAAAGCATACACTCAATTATAATTTTAAAAATGATATTAATTCGTTTTCAAAGTTTCATTAAAAAAATTCAATGGAAACAAAAATTAATTCTTAGTTATCTCTTGAAAATCCTGAATAGATACTAAGGTTTACGCACTCATATTGATGAAAAGGAAATGGAACACAAGAACGAACTCCACGCGCAAAGACAACCACTAACTGAATGGGTGGCACCTTGTTCATTAAATATAACCTGTCAAACATGAATTCATAGTATGTATATATACATATATATAGCTGAAGTCAGCATATAAATTTTGGAGCATTAAAGCAGAGCTGAAAATGTCGCTATTATATTCATATTTTTATCAAGTGACTTAATGCCAATTTGACAAGTAACATATTAGGAATACCGATCACTTCTCTAGATAACCATAATTGCGAATTGTTTAAAAATATCGTTGTCATCAATATGTACTGAATTTAATTGATTAAGAATCATTCAACAAAATGTATTTATTATTATACATATATATATATATAAAATATATATATAAAATATATATATAAAATATACTTATTTATTGACAAAAGCGCTATAACGAAGTCAACAAATTTGACTTCCGATATAGACAAGTAGTGTTGCACAACGCTGTAACTGTCACTGATTATTCTAACTGTGGAAATTTTCATTGTGTTCCATTCACTACCAATATGGTTAATTCTTAATTCCTTTAACCTGAAAGATTAGAGCTAGTAACACTTAATTTAATTTTACCGAATAACTAAGTATAAAAAATCTAGAAACAAAAAATAAACGCAACTAACTAACTACTTCTCAAGTTTACAATGTGATTTAATAGTTCATTGTCATCCTCGACGTCATAAAGTAAAAGAAATAATAATAATCTTAATATTTAAAGCTTAATACAAATTTTAGCTTTTCATCCTATTGCCAAATTTCACCCGAAAGTATGCCACAGTTAAAAACATTTTGTGTTTACTTTGACACATGTTTCGGATATTTATGTACTGTTCATCTATCTATTTATACCACGAACCACTTAAAAATTGTTAAAATGGGTATATTTAAGTTGTGCCAGACCATGTAACAGGTAGTGGAAAGCATTTTGGATCCGATAAGATATATATATTCTTAATGAATGATCTTAATGAGCAGCCGAGGCGATCTAGCTATGTCTGTTTGACTGACCGTCTTTAAAAACAAACGAATGTCAGAGACTACAAGAGCAAGATACGTATTCAAATTTGAAATTCAACGATCAAGTTTACTTTGATTTTGTTCGTACCTATTCCCGTTTCGCATTTATTGATACAAATGGGTTTTTTTTTCGATTGTAATAAAAATTGAACTTTTAAAGGTATAGCATTCCAATTGATAATTAATATACACTGAAATAATTTAAAAATTTCATCAGGATCGCATAAGAGACACCCAAGTCATAATTCAAAAAGTATTTTCATATTAAGACCATTTTAATATTTCAATCGACTTAAATTGTATCTAAAAGCAGGTTACGGTATCTCGTAGTCAAGCTCTCTCGACGAGAGCATTCTTACTTGTTATCGCATATTTAAGTGCTCCAAAAATAATATGTTTTCATGTTTCAATTAGTGTACGCAAAATTTCGAAGATTGGCTGCACCCAGCGGGTGCTGGGTGTGGGGATGGGTCTTTCATATATAAAAGTCGCACATACAAATTAGCAGAGTGTTTTCCCAACGTGTGGACTTGATAGAAACAAACTACAGTGAATTACGGAGATCGCATGGAAATTCGCATGCATTTTGCATTGGTTGTGGGCATCTGTCTCGGAGTTGCCCATGCCGCTGAGGACCCAATTCATAAACAAATCGCCAATCTGAGCCATGTGAGTAGACTACAATTTTTTGGGAAGATACCCTACCCCTCTCACCTGTGCAGATTTGATTGCAGATTTGTAAGGATCGTACGGAGGGAGAGTTGGTGCCAAATCCGCTGGATTGCAGTGCATACTTTGCCTGCAGTTCGGTTCCAAAGCTCTTCTACTGCAATCAGGGACTCAATTTCGATGCGATTAAGTTGGTTTGCGATGTGCCCGGGAAGGCGCAATGCACTCCAAACGAGAGTATGTCCCCAGACACAACTACAAAGCTCAATGGATACCTGAACACAAAACTTGGGAGCAATGATTGGTGGATGGGCAAACCGAAGCCGGACTTTGTTGCCGTCGATGTAGAAACAGGTCTGTTCGTGAATCCCATGGAGAAGTACGATCCGGAGCTCATAGAGTGCCGTCACTTTGGTGCTTACTTCCTGCCACATCCCAGCAATTGTCAGGTGTATTTTATTTGCGCCTACGGTCATCTTCATCGTCATCATTGCGGCCGAGGTACTCTTTGGAACTACAGGCACTTAGAGTGTCAGCCAAGTGGCAACGCCGAGTGCTACAGCAAAAATAATTTGGAATATGTAGAGGTGGACAAAGCGCCAAACACTACACCCGGCCAAGTGACCGTCTGCTACATTGTGGACACCAGCAGTGCTTTGCCAACAACTAGTTTGATTACCCCAACACCACCCAGTGCACCACATAGTAGTGGCATTAGTGCTTTAAAGTGTCCCTCGGATCGTCAGAGCTATTTGTCGCATCCCGATGACTGCAGCAAGTATTACATTTGTATTGCGGGCATGCCTGTGCTGACCTCCTGTCCGAGGGGTCTCTATTGGGATCAGAAGGCCGGTTATTGTGACCAGGCTAAGAACGTCAAGTGTTTTAAAAATGTCTAAATAAATGCAGTCGGCAGATTTGTATTTATTATTGCTCTGCATACAAATGCAACTATCTAATTAGTTTAATTAAGTAGACAAGTAGCCCTTACAAAACGGTTGCCATGCTAATGCGCTGCCACATTTCGCGGCGCCTTTGAATAGTCGCAGGACTCTCGAAATCTGCTTTCGCTTGCTGCCACTGAAAGCGCATTACGCGTTTTTTGAGGCTCTGCCAGAATGTCGTCGGGCTTGAATCCGTAGGAGCTTCGCTTTCGTTGCCCTTAGCTAGCCAAACTCCGTAAAAGAGGACGTAAATTAAACCAAAGCGGAATAAGTTGGATTGCCACATTTTCTGTTCCTGTTTGTAATAATGACGGTTGACTGCGTAGCGAAGCATTTTTTTTTTAAGTCTAGCTATCATTTTAAAATAAATAGATATTATCGTACACAAGTCAAGTGCCTTATCATGAACTGGCAATTGCTTTACAGCGGATGATAAGATATCATACATCAATCTCCACACACTACACTGTTAGAAATTCACATCACCACACCTACGGTGTGGCGAATATTTAATTTCCTTTGTATACCCTGAAACCATTAAAACTAGAAAAAAGGGTATAATGGTTTTGTGCAAATGTGTGTAACAGGCAGAAGAAAGCTTCTCCGACCCCACAAAGTATATATATTCTTGATCAGCGTCAATTTGTTTTTGTGTGCATTGCGTAATTCACGTATTTGTCGGCAGAGGACGCTTGCAGAGCTGCTCGTACTTTAGTGCAAATCTTTTTAAAGGGGAATTTGCCAACAATTTGGTATATTGTAGTCGAGATCACTCTTTATATGTGAATACACTTATATAGCAGTTATGTTTGCATTCAATTCTCTTAAATACTGGTGAATATTAAATTACAATCGATAGCTACAAAAGCAAATTTTACATAAATATATATACACTTAGTGGTGTCGTTACACATTTCTCAACAAAATGAAGATGCGCTGTGCAAAGATATTAAAAAGTAAGCCAGATGGACAGCATTGCTTATTAAACCATTAAAAGTTTGTAACGCAGCTGCCAGCAAAACAGTCGAGAGTAGAAAGTGGAAAACAGACCTTCTAATACTTGTAAGAGGCAAATTCGAGGCATGTAATTATTGTGATACCCAGCTTGATAAATGATGTGCTCTATGGCCCTTATAGCACGTCCACTTTTGGGATAGTCATTGCAATTATTTATTATACACAAGTACAATTTTTCATTCCGTTCAAATCTTAAAACAAGAAAAAAATATGTTTTAATAAACGTTAAGTATACATATAAAAAGTATAGCTTGAAGTAAAATATTCATATTTCCCATATCAACTGAATATCTAAATAAATAAAACGCCAGCAAACATTAAAACCATTTTTTTTAATTCATAAATTCTTTAACATGTTATACATATGTTGTATGTAAATATAATTAATTTACTTGTGTAAATAAAGCTATTTTTTTATTACGCTCATTACTATGTTTAGTTATTGTATTTCTGCATGAATACATATATGTATATTTTAGATTTGTGTCTCTGTTATGGATGTGTGTATGTATCTATTTTGGAGGCTTTTTGCGAAAATGAATCAAGCTTGAGTTCTATTACTTAAGTACATATATTTATAATCATTACGTGATTACAAGTTAGCTAAATAATTGTCAGAGTCTCAAACCAAATCAGGATATATTAATTCAAATATGAATACATATATAGTCGGCTGGGTGCGAACTCGATAATAATCGCTTTATGGTACAAACTTATATCAGAGCACTACAGTTGGTATTGAAAATTTAATTATTTTGTAATAGATTTTTTATTGCACACTAAATAATACTGTGGGAGTAATTTTTTTTAATTTATCCAGAATAGTTGCATGTATGTGTATATATTTAAAATATGTATTTAAAATACGTTCTTCAGTATATATATATTTATTTGTGTATACAGCTTTCTCATATGTATGTAAACATCTTTCATAATAACCATTTATTTGTACATTTCAAATAATTATCAATTAAAATAAAGAAACAATTTTAATGTATTATCTTTATGTGTTTTGTGATTTCTTTCCTGAAAATATGTGTAACTTTTTATAACAACTAACTGCGGTTAGTCATTGAAATTATTACATTTTTCGATAGACCAAAATATTATCTTTAATGAGAGTATACGCGTTCTGTTCTACACAGCAATTTTATATACAATCTAAAATGTTATACATTACAATAATAAATATGTGTCTTTTTATGTATATATGTAAATATGTGTCATATATGTATGCCTCATATTAGTCCAGATTTTGGGAACAATTTAATGGCAGGAAGAGCTTTTATCATTCCTTAGGCACTACTTCATATTCTATTGAAAGCAGTTTTCTAATTGAACAGAAACACGAACAAGTACATTATCTTTTATCAAAACTAGTATGTTTTCCAACTAAAATGAAGTTAGCCTTTGTACATTTTTGAATATAAATAGGCTTATTTAAAGCCATTCTATGTAAGTTTATCACATATTTGTATGCCCAAATGGTGTTAAAATTTATGCAACTGGATATAGTATATTTTATAATAAGCATGTAAAGAATGTCGAGCAAATTATAAAAAAAAAAAATACACCCGATGCTAGTATATTGAAATATAGTTTATATTCTCTTGCTTATTTGAATCTCTGAAATGATTTTTGTTGCATTGGAGAAGATAGACTGTATTTCATTTTGCATTAGGTGTGAATTCTAAAAAGTTAACTTATGTTTTACTAATTAGTTTTACGTTGAACCGATACCTTGCAAAGTTTTTTTTAGCCACTTGTGTACAAATTCTACTTATTTTTTATTTTTAATCTGTTGACCTCTGTAAATGAGTTGTCTAAGGGTAACTGATAGTTTATAAACTATAACTTATATATAGTTAATATGTATTTTTGCTGTTGTAATATTTTGAGCGTACATTACACACCACATACCAGATTTGACGGACCAAATCTACACAAATTCTCTATAGGTATATATATCTATATATATATATATATATATATTTATAGTGCCGATTGCATGTGATTTGTGTTAGCTGTGGTGAAGTGCGTCTATTATTGTATTGGTAGCTTCAATCAACACATTTCAATTCTAATAAAAGGATATATTTTAAATAGTATATATCATATTAATATTGGTCTGATCGTTTAATTGTCTAGAGGAACAAATGAAATGTGACTATGTGCTTGGATGAATGTGTAGTATAAAAGAGGTTTTCAAAGATTAAAATGGGAAACACAATGAACGATCTCTCTGCAAATGCAGCTACAGGCATATGTATATAATGAGAGGGACAGGTCCTAATTAATATTTGGTTGAAATAGGTAGACTAGTTTACATATTAGACAGATATGGCAATAACGAATCAAGTTAAAAAAAAGTGTTTTAAATGTATTCATGCTTGATGTATAAGTTATATAATATTCCATAATAATCAAATAAATAGGTTCCTCATTTAATGAATAACACTGGTAGCTCATATGTATATTCTATTTATCATGGTTATTATATATATATAATTATATATGTAAATGTATGTATTCAAAAGTTTATAAAACGTTATACATTCACATTTTCGTATTTAGATTTTTTTATGTTTATAATTTTTGGAAGAGTACTCTTGAATGTATTTGTTTAACTGTTGAATATGTTAATATATGCATATGTAGACTTGTAGATGGATAGACAATGGGAATGGACAGCACTTAGCTGGAATGCTTTTGTAATATTCGTATATTATTTGGACCCAAAGGTGCAGTATTAACAACTACATTGACCAACTCCATAATTTATTTGCATTTTTCCGATGGCCATTTAAAAGAAAAGTCTGTCTTTAGTCCAGTATATCTAATCTTATAACTTAATTATTTTTATTGTTGACCAATTGAATATTGGCTGGTATTAAACGTCGGTTTCATTGCTTAAATTTCGCTGAAGTTCCAAATGACTTTGTTGGGCCGTTTGCAAGGGCATCTGATGGGATATCTGCTTCTGCAGCTGCCTCGGCTCAGTCGGGCAGGTGGTAGAAGCGTTGCCCGGCGAGTTATGCTGCGATCGCGGACTGGGCGGTGTGGGCGTTGCAGGTATCTGATGCCAATTAATACTGTTCTGAGAAGTGATATTGCGCGTCTTCAGTAGGGGTGGGTTCTTCGTTGAAGTGGAGAATGCCATACCACGTCTTAGCGGCACTCTAGAGACACGAACACAGTACGCATTTAGGTGGATGGATTGTAATGGATTGGATTCAATAGTTGGTAGTTGATTTTCGACAATTCGTTACATACATATGGTGATGGTGGACACATGGCATATGAGACATTCGAAAATGCAATGTTACACATATATGCGAAGAAAAAATAAATGTCAAAAATATGTCAGCAGGGAGAGAGAGAGAGAGAGAGACGAATATATAAGAAATGAACATGATGCTATACGTATTATAACTGTGCTCCGATTTTTCGTATTTACGGACTCACCTAGTTGGACTCGGCGGTGGATAGGAAATGCCACGATGACTGGGCGACAACAATAAGTTACCCGAGTGACTAGTCGTTGTGCCCGGCACAAGCAATGTATTGTTACTATAAGTATTGGTAAAGTTCACTTTAACAACGATCAGACGAAAAGTCGCCGGACTACAAAGTATTCAAGCTAAAAACCAACTCAATGAATAATAAACCAATTTGCAGCTAAATACGTTTCAAGTGGAACAAAAGCTTCCGGCTTGAGTACAAATATGGCCATAAAGCTGAGCTGACAGCTGATTGGTAAGGCTTCGCACATTTTATTTTCTTTCTTAAGCTTCAGCTCAACTTTAGGCTTTTCGAGCTCTGTGCGTGCATGTGCTCTAAAAGCACAACAAATATTAAACGAAAGAGAGAAGAGTATTTAGAACGGCTTGCGTATGGTGGCTTAAATGCACATGAACATTTGAGGTGAGAGATTCAATGGTGAATTTAAGCAGAGCATTGTGAAGGCGTTTTTAATATTTGCTTAGATGAAAGACAGAACTTGATATTACATTATGTGTATGCATAATAAAAAATATGTATATATATTTATTATAAAAATGTTTGCTTTACAAAATTAAAATTAGCCAAACTATGTATATAGATATAAATATGCTTGTTTTATGTATAAGTAGTAAGTATAATATAACATTAACGACGTATACGGACGGTCTTAGGGACTTAAACAAAATGACTGGAAAATGCTTATCAGAAGATGAATAGTGAATACTTATTTATGTGATTGCTTGCTCATTTGCTTCTAGTAAGCAGGAAGCCTAGCATTGTCTGTGGCGACTTACGTTTGGCTGTGTTGTAAGTTCAAGTTGGGCAAACTCTGGCCCAGGTGGTTTACCGGTTGCACGGATAACGTATTGGCCGATGTCGAGGCAATCGTTCCAATCTGTGGCATGGGCACGCTCCTAAAAATTGGCTGCTTACCCTTTGACGGTTGTGCCTGGTTAACTGCATACGATATATGGAAGAGATGATGAATTGCGAGGAGCGTGAGTTTTGCTAACAGGCAGTCTTACCCATTAGATTAGATCCCTCGTCGCTGGACAACGAGTTGGTTTTCTCAAAATCAATCGATATATTTCGCGAATCGTTCCACTCAAAGCTGCCGCTGTGACTATTGTTTGCACTAGACACATGGCTGCCGATTGAAGAGTTAATTGGTGACTTGCGTACGCCGAGGGAATCGCCAGTGCCAGCACTTGTGCCACTGCCGCCAAAGCGAAAAATATCGCCTCCATTGCCTCGCTTCAGTCTCTGATAAATGGTTTTCGCGCGCCACAAGGCATCATACCAGTTCTTCGCCTCTGTGCACTGCAGCGTAAACGCTGTGGTGGCCACTTGAAACTCATTGAGATACACACAATTCAGCATATTGTTGTGCGCCAAATGAACGATCAGATGATCGGTCAGATAGGGCTGGCGTATGACCTTAAGAGCGCCCAATCCTTTCTTTGCAATGCTCTTGCACACGAGCAGTATATCGGTCAGCAGGAAACAATGCACATCGCTTTTGCCGACGTTGTCCTTGAACTTGTGGTCCCCCTCCATGAAAAGATGACGCACATGGTAGGATGGACAGCCGCGCATGGGGGCGCACAGGTCAAACATCTGACTGTGCTGTTTGATCAGCTTATCCAGCATCTCGTTGTTAGTGTCCTGTCATCATTTATATAAGTGTGACATAGCTCAATATTTGATCTGTTGACTTTTACTTACCACCACATCGTAGGATTCGATGCGGGCCATAACACCCTTGAGACGTTCACTTTCCTGTCGCATTGTCAAATGGTTATTGACGCTACCAACAAAATTCTCGACACTGTGGATCATGGTGTCCATAACTTCGATTTCCTTCACATCACTCATATGCTTTCTAATGGCCGCAAGTAACAGATTATATTTGGTTAGCCGCTGCATAGGACGCACAACGATATCGGCGAGGCGCAAACGATTGCACATCTTCTGCGATTCGCACCACGCCAAATATGCCGTGAACAGGGCGTTATTTTGATTAAGCTCCTTGCAGTAAAATTGACACGTACTCTGCTCAGCACAGTAGACCTAAATTTCGTAAAAAATAAATTTCCCCAATGTGATTCGGCTAGCAAATGATAATTGCAAGTGTTGAGTTTACCTTGTAGGGCGCAAAGATTGAGGCAAATGTAATGAAACCTTCCTGGAAGAAGGCACATCTGAGTGGCTCATGCGTCCGAATACTATGTGCGACCATCGGGTATAGCCATAGACTCCAAAACTTAATGTTTGCCTTGCACACGGAGCGTACATTTGAGAACAGCCTGTGCTGATCGACGTCAGTCAGAAGGCATTCCTCCTGCACTGCTTCCAAACAGGCCAGAAAAAGCTACAACAAAATAATTATTTAGAACGTATTATCCAAATAATGGGATTTCTTACATCTGTGACTGTTTGCAGAGCGTGAATATAATAGACCTCCGTTGTGACTAGTTCCCATATGGCAGTTTGTATCTTAATCTCATTATCACTCATCGAACCGCTATCGACAAAGTCCCGCCATGATTTGTCCATGTTTTGTAGATAGCTCAGTGGATCTGAAAGCGCGGAATGTTCGGAACCCAAAACTTCTGGACGCTGGGGCACACCATTTTTCGCAAAGTCGTTGAGTAGGTCATAAAGTTGATTTTGCTGCGGATTTTTTATGCTAAAAATGGAAGTCCAACGTTGCTTAATCTGCTTCCCTGTACCCAATTCACTTGTCTCCTCTGTTGACGCGGAGGATAGCAGACGATGTGGTCGCTGTCGAGAGCCCTTTGGGAAAGAGCGAAATTCATTAATTATGTATTCATAAAATAAATTCCTGAATCAACTCACAAATGATGCCGCCTTTTGTAATGTTTTTCGACTGCTGTCGCGTTCCGAAATAACAAGATGATGACCCGCTAAGTTCTCAACATCAGTATTCTCGTCCAAGAGGATCGTCATGGTCGACGGACCTAACAATTTCAAACATATTTATTTAGACATGCCACCTATGAGGAATGCGATCAATACCTGTATCTAAATAGCTGTACGTGGGATTATTGTCTGTGATTGTGATTTGTGAGAAAGTAAGATTTCGCCTTTGCAGTGCCTTCTTCAGTGCATTTCTGTAATTTGATATATTATTAAATCAATTGTGCATATTTTCTCTTTAAAATACACACAGTAATGTTGTGCCTTTGGTCGCTGGTATAAACTCCTCGTCTGGCAATTGAGATGACTCCAAGCAAAAGGATACCGAAAAGAATTCCGAGCTTGAAACCTAAACGAGGAATATTTTTATCGAAATTACATTTCTGTCTTGTTTAATAATCAATGAATTGTTCTCAAATTGAAAATAATAGATAGAGCACAGAGTTAGATTTCGCAATCGATGTAAACGTTGAAGATGGTCAAATCCATTGAGTATGAAATATAAAAACATGAAAACGCAACCAATAGAATGCTTCACTTGTCCTTTGTCGGTCTATTGACTAAATCGCAGATGGAAATTGTCGTTACTCATAAAACACAAAAATACAGCAAAGTGTTTCTTTAATTCCAGTTCTTCCACAACGCACGATTTTCAACTGACAACTTGTGAGGGTGAAATGATAAATTGGATCTTGCTGTCAACAATATTCGTTGGAATAACAAACTATAAACATATTGTAGAAATAGCCTTTACGTCAGGAAGCGTAAGTAGCGTACCAAATGCTGGCCTTTTTATATAAGGTTTTATCACTAGTTAAGGGTTTCTCCAATGGGAATAGTTTTGCATTTAATATTATTAATAATATATAAGTATCGTCAATACACAAGCTGTTGAGTGCGGCAAAAGGATTCTTCTTCGTGGGATTTGAAAGGTGGTTGGGTGACTCACCTCGCTGCGTGTCAGTAATGGTTTCTTTCGGTGTATCAGCGATGACGTCATTGTCGTTGAAGTCACACTCTTGTTGCCGCCATAGTAAACTATATTGCCCGTGGTGGGCTTGTCGCTATTAGGAGGAATCAATGAAGTTGACGCTGAGATTGAGGATGCTGCCAAATTGCACTGCACATTTTTGGAAGAAGCTGCCAAATGGGTTGCTGCAGACGCACTAGTGCAGGGCGGATGCGAATACGGAGGCGGATGAGGAAGCTGGGTGGAGCTAACGCTACACCGAACACCTGACCCACTGGACGAAGCCTGACAGCTGCTCGGCGAGAGCATCAGGGAGGGTGATCGACGCACAAATTGTGGAGCTTGTGTGTAAATCGTGGGCGGTGGACAAGTTGTGGTCGTATGGGTTGAGTGTGGATGCTGACAGTTCTTGAGGGGATTGCGCAATTCCCCCTTTATAGAATGGTATGTATATATATATGTATGCATAAAGAGTAGCATTGATTAAAGAAAAGAAGAAGAGAGAGAGAGAGAGAGAGAGATATATATAGAGATAGAGAAAGACAGAGCGTGTGAATGAATATAGGGTGAATATAAGATACATATTTGGCAAAAAAAATTCACAGCCAACTAGATGAAAGACTAAGGAGAAAGTAAGAAAGAATATGAAAAATCATAGAAAATCACAATCAACTAAAACGAAAAGGATTAGTACGGAAAATAGTGAATAATTCAAGTTGAGTATATACCAGCAGCTCATAAAAAGACAAGACGGGACAGTTAAAGAAAGAAAGTCCGTAAATTATGATGGCAAATGCCATAAATCAACAAGAATGGGAATTAACAAAAAATAATTGAAAAAACAGGAAAAACGGAAGGGGAACGTGGAACAATTGGATTAGAACGATTGCACATTTGTAGGCAGTATGCAGTTGATTCAACTGAATGCTCCTTGTGTTTTTTTGTGTTTTTTTTTTTTGGTTTTTTTTCTTCTCGGCCAAATATATTCTAGAGCTTACCGCTTCTGTATGCTGTTGGCCAGGTGCGGCCGCTGGCGCTGACAGGCCGGGGGATGCGAGGGTCTCCGCTGCACCCGGTGTGGTGGGTGCGGCAACTCCGTGCTGGCAGGGCACCAGCGTGTCGAGGCCATCCAAATGGGTGAGACTTTTTGATTTCAACTGAAATGGAATAAATGAAAAAGTGTGTTAGTGACATGACTACACACAGCGTAATCCCAATATCCGTTATTTATAATCGAATTTGGTGCGCCGTATTTCGGTTTTTTTCAGTTCCAGTTCATTTTGCCTTAAATAATATTTATGTATATGTGTTCATCAATTATTAACATAAAAATATTCAATGAATCAGGAATCTCTACAAAGAGAAAAAATAATTAAATCAATGCCGTTTCTAAAATTTAACAAGATAGAATAGCTATCTTAGGCACGCCGAAGATTACATACCCTTGTAGGCCGCAGTCCAAATGACTGACTACATTTAAATTTGTCTAAGATAAAAAAAAAAATTAAAAATGCGTTTTATACAAGAAACTATCTTTCTACAGATTATTCCTATGGAAGTTGTAGGACATAATGATTCGATCCGTGGGCCTCCGACAAATGCCCTACCTACAGCAAATAAAATGATATATGCCTAGTTTCAAAACCGAGGAACTAGTTGGCATGCAGACAATGGCGAATAAATCTCATGTTTAACTGAAATCATGTTTTCTAGTATTTGCACACTGGAATCCTGTTTAAACTGATTGGAATGCATGTGCAACAAACTCGGCCAATCAATAATGTATTGTTTTATTGCGCTTGGCTGAATGCAATGCTCACTTTACCGTGAATAAATACATTTGTACGTAAAAAAAAAAAGAAAGGAAAATCAAATAAGTGAAAATAAACGTTCTAAAATTGAGATACCATAAAAAGAAAAAGTGCTGTCAACTTATAAAACGTGTGAAACATATCCCTAAAAGAGAAACTAACCCAATTAATAATAAACAAAAAGAAATAAAACAAGGAAAGAAAAGTGGAAAAAAAGTTTTTATTTGCTTGTTACAACAAGTTGATGTGCGGCAAGAGTGGCTCACTCACCTGCAGTTTGCTTGTGGGCGGTGAAACCACTAGACAGATTTTCATTGTTGCACGCAGAAACTCCTCGCGCTTGCTCCTCAGATCCGAGGGCACAGCAACTGGTGAACTGCTGGCGGGTAAGAAGGGGTTCAGGCTCCGCATCAAAACATTGGAACCAAAGCTATCGGTCGGCGAGGCGGATAATTCAATTCTCTGCGGCTGAGACTGAGGCTGATGCGGAGGCTGCGGCTGATGAGACTGGGTATTTGTGCTGGTCTGTTGATGATGCAGCAGACGCGTGGGCGAGTTCAGGCTGAAGAGTTTACGCCTGTGGCGTCCGGGCGTGGAGGAGGAGCTCGATGCTGGGCTGGGCGTTGGTCCTTGCGGACAGCTTACACCACTCTCACTATACGTGGACTCCTGGGAGCCGGCGCGACTGTAGGCGGGCGTTGGCAGCTGTGCGGACCGGGAGCCGGTGCCCCAACCGGTGTATTTGACGGACGTCACATTACAGTCCAGTTCCTCAGGCTGAAGAGCACCTTCGGCCAGGTCGTCGTCCTCATACGTACTATGATAGGTACGTGCCGTAATCTCGGGGAGAAAGGGATTATTTGGAGATGTCAGCGTATATTGGTAATATGCACCAGCTTCGGCATTCTCTACGGGCAACGTAGTCTCATCCCCATCGGCTTCGTCCGGCGTCGTCTCCTCGGGAAAGGAGCCCGTGTTCAGGTCGTGTAAGCCGCCAACGCCACTGCTACTGGATAGAACGTGGGCGCCCAACTGTTCCCATTCGCCCGACGACGAATTGAACGAGGACGCAGTGAAACCGTCATTCGAATGACCTTGGCAGCTACGTGAGCTCTCGTTGCTACTCCTAAACAGAAAATTCTGCAGGCGAGTCATTCTCACCGAGCTGCTCTCACTAGTGATGCTGCAGCTGCGACTACCACCTGGCTGCTGATCACTACGATTGCTACCTAATCCTTGTCCCTGTCCCAGTGCCTGTGCCTGTGCTTGTGCTTGTGCTTGTGCTTGTGCCTGTCCTTGTTGTGCTGTAGTATTGCTGCGTTTCAGTTTCTGCTCGGGCGTCTCTCTGCTGGTAGCATTGACGCTCATTTCTCCGCCCATTTCAAAGTTTGGCTGACTGCTGGCCCAGTGGATGTTAGCGTGTGAGCTGCTCCTCAGCTCGCTCACCTCGTAGTTGCTCTCGAGTGAGCTGCTCGAGTTGGTGTTCGTGGTGGCAACACTGCTCAAGTGCTGGTATGCGTATTCGGGTGGGGTGCACTCGTCGGGGCTGTCCAGTAGCAGGGCCGTATTGATGTGCCCACCAAGGCCCAAGCCGGGCAGATGCACTTGGCTGGCGACCGAAAAGGGTATGCGACCGATAAGATTGTTGTTGTCCACCTTGACCGGATGCTCGTCCGGCGTCGATTTTGCCTCTAGCGAACTGTGTGCAGTACGTCGAAATGAACGGCGCAATCTTTCCGCCAATTTGGACTGTTTGAGGGGATTTTTGTCGGCTTTGGATGGCTTCTCCTTAGCGTTGCCAAGAAGATGGACCTTCTCAGTCTTTGCTTTTCGTGACTCCTCTACTATTTTCTCATGCATTTGTGCTGCCTTCAAAGTCCACGTTTCTCCCAACGACAGTTCCGACGGCCTTTCGCCAACGACAACTGTGGTGGTGGCTAATTCCGCTGCTCGCTGCTCCCGATTGGCGAATACAATTGGTAATGCCGCAAGGCCACCACCCATTACGTTCGCACTCCGCCGACGCCGTCCTGTTCATGGACAAAAGTTGCCCCTACCCAGCTGCCACTTATTGGACGAAGCCAAAGGAGGGTTTCATGCATGCAGCCCGTTCGTTAGCGTTCTTTTCAATAACAACGAATTATTCTATGGCGCGCACGTAAATCCAAAAAAAAAAAAACTTATTACCCTGATTTTGTAAGGGATTGCAATTGGTAATGCGTCGTGGGTGTATCACTTTATAAATTAATAGTCATTAGTTTAAGAAGCGTTATTTTTCCCCAATGTAACACATTGAATTAAGTATCATTTCCTGTGCCCTATTTAGTATAACATTTAATGGTATAGGTATTTATAGGTTAAAGCCTATATGCATTGTATTGCTTAATTAGTTGATTTAAGTTTGTTAACCGTTGATTAGCTGAAATTAGACACACAATAATCGGCAACATGTCAATAATGATTTAACACACAACAGCACATCTGTCTGTCTGACTTTGTTAGTGTCCAACTTAAGTCCAACTTTCTGCTTCGTAACTAATTCAATACAAGCAGTTTTGTCACGAAACGTGTCTTGTCCGGTTGGGATTTATGTTAGCTTATAACAAAAAGTTTTCGTTAACAAAGTTAATCAGAAATAACAACTTCAAACTAGGATATATCTTTTAGATGAAATCCGCTCAGTGACTGCAATTATTTTATTGAAGAGCCGTTTCTATAAGCTACGCAATTCATAACTTCAAACAAGAATGTAGCGATAAAAATAATTCTTTTTCATTTAGATGATATGTGACAGGTTTGTGTTGAATTTCAGTTGATTCAAATTCATGTATCCACAGTATGTCAAAAATGTATTAAATATGAAATGTCAATTCAATGCGATCAACGTTTTGCGAAAAAACCATCGATAATAAATCAATAACCCATTCGCATAGACGTCCACATAAAAAATGAAAACCAACACAAAAACGTATTAAAATCATAAAAGAAACACATATTATTGCCTGTGAGTATTAATTTAAAATATGTGACGGTAAACCATATCTGTCAATTGTACGGGAGGATGTGGATGTCTTCCTGTTGCTCGCTCCAACGGACCTTCCAATTTAATATATATTGCTACTCACCTTAGATGGATGTTTGATTTAAAATGAGGCATTTCGATATTGGATTATTTAGTCCTTTTTGCGCGTTTTCTTCCTTGTGCAGGGTCGCTGCCGCTTACCGAACATTTATTTTTTGAAAAATTGTTTATTTCCCGGTTCGCTAATATCCTCTGACGGCAATCACATTATGTCAAATGGCCGACAGGTGTCATAAATGTATATACATATGTATATAAGGAATAAAGGAGATTTAAATTACCTAAAAAGAAAATAAAAGAATATTTAAAAAATTATTAATATGGTATAAGTAAGTATTGTTTCGTCATCTCATTTTATAATTTTAATATTCAGACAACATATCATATATGTATATGTATATATACATATATAATAAAAGGACAAATAATGCTAACTCAGCGTACACATGTAAAGTTTCTTTAAATTCTATATTTTATTTTTATCACACACTTATATTTATTGCTGTCATAAAAGTTACTTGCTTCAAACTTTGAGTAAATGCATTGTATTGACTTCAGAATTGATTATGCCAAATGCTTATTCAATAAGTTTTGAAAGCTTTTAGAAAATGGCAATTCAATTAATCACGCTCAATTGCCAGCCAGCCAGCCAGTCCGTCTGGCTAATGGCCACAAAAACTCACGGGACCGATGCAGACATGCCTCCCTCTGATGTCATTTCTTTTCTTTAACCATTCTGCACTTTTTGCCAAACATTTGATTTATATCGCTACACCATGCCTCGCAGCACACATAAGCCCAGTTGACTTGAGTGAATGAGGTGGGCTGGAGGCCAGAGCAGCAAGTCCTAAACGAGTCTCAGAGGAGCGAAATCTAATAAAAGCCGCAAAGGCAGTATAACAAAAATGCAATATTGCAGCAAAACGAAACAGAATCGTCGATAAGAGTGTATATATAGAAAATATGGTGTATACAGTAAAAAGTTTAGTTTAGTATATACAAATATTTTATATTTTCTACGGTCCTCTGTTACTAATCAAACTCAATCTGTATATCTAAATAAACGTTTACATAAAATAGTTATTAAGTAGTAGTATTATTAAGTGTATATAAGTATATATATATAAGTTTGTTAAATTACCATCCTCGACAATTATTTTTGTCTATCGTAATTTCTGAACCCAAACATGAACTATAACAAGTATGATCCCATAAAATAAGTTTATTAAACGAACTAAATTCCAATCTATATATTTATGAATCAGATGCATTATGCAATCTACAACACTTACGTCACAGATTGTTTGCCAGCTAAGCAATTATTAAATTTACACTTGCTTTGCTGTGTATGCTAGTTGGGGCCCGTTAAATAGATGAATGGTTTTGACCTCATTGCACTTCCGAACGGAACGACCGAACTGGCCTTCTTAAGACTTCTTCTAACCACCAGTACAAGGAGGTCTATCTACGAGTTTAAATGTGTCACAAGCATTTGACTCCCTCGATGGACTGGAAAATTCTAAGGTTGCCTCGAAATCGATTTAAATGTTTGGCTTGCGTGTTTTGCGAGTAAGCCATTGTTACTACGGTTCGCATTACCTTGAGGCCTACCTGTGTATTCAGCTAGTTCTTTATGTTCTACGTACTAGTTACAACCATCAAGAAGTCTGTAGTTATGGGTGCCAGGCTGAAAAATACCCAATATTTAAAGTCAAAAGCAAAAGGACTTTTGTTGACTTCCCTACAACGTATGCATTTATAAAATCATAAATCTTTATATACAATTTGAAATTCATGCCAAAAACGATCATTTTTCATTTAACAACTTTGTTTATTTTACTAGTAATTAAAACAAGAGTTAAATGATAGAGAAATTCAATTAGAATATAACTAAAGCCACTCATCTTTTCTATAACTGACTCTCACTTGATACACTCATTCAAACAAATTTTTATGGCTACAGGGTATAGCACATATTTACATGGCTCACGGAATATTTTGAATAGAACATTTTGGTTTTCAATAAATCGTGCTACGGGGAATATGAGTTTCTTGCAAACTAGACGAGAAGGGACTGCGGAAGTGTTCTAGTTTTACAATTCAGTTTCATATGATGAATATAAATTTATGCTCCTGACAATTGAACAATATATATTATACATACATTTACATGTACAAAAAATAACGGGATTCTTCCGGTTTTTTTTTACTGCTTTAAATAATTTGAGGATATACTGTATGCTTTCAATGTACTGCATATTAAAAGAACTTTTTGCTGGTTGCACAGGATATAATTTAGTCTAGCACTGGGTATACTAGACAATACTCATTCCTTTTCTCAAAATAATGGCCACAAGGCACGCAACATGACACAAAATTGGATGCACTGCAACCAAATAGGGAATCAATTGCAGTGAGGAAGAGTCAATCAGCAGCGTTATAACATTTAATTATTACTTGCAATATTCATAGTATAAACATAAATATCAATCTCACTATATTTACTAAGATTACAAATAACTAATCTAACGAAGCCTTATCATAATAAGGATTTAAACCCATAATCTATCACAAAGATTGGGTCATAGTGCAGCTATGCAGTAGATATACGTATTTATACATATATCAGCAAGTATTGTTAAGTGGTAGCTTGACATGCAACCGCAAATGGCGAGCGATTTTGCAAATGGTATTTAAAGGAACTCAGCGAACTAATGGCAAGTGTATTTCGCGATGAACATGCAGAAAAGTAGAAATAAGCGGAAATATCCAGTTGAAATGCAGTTAAAACTGTTCTCCCTTACATTTTAGATACATATCTACGCTGTTGTTTTTTTTTTTAAAATTGAACATGTACAAAGAACAACTTCCAGCTACAGCTACTTCTATGCGCTGTACACATTATCTGGGCCTATTAGACTAGACTGCCTTATAGAAGATACATTTAACAAAACCAAAATTGGGCAACAACAGGTGTACAGAATGGCACTCTTTAATTTTTATATAAACGAGCATAATAATCGTTTGGCATCACATTCAAACTGAGACAATTTTGGCTCTTTTGCGCGCTTCCTTTCTTGCATTTGTCTTACGTCATTTGATGTAATTGACGGTGACTTTGCCACACCGCTGGCAAGGTTAGGGCCCCTGTATGTGTCATCATTATCGCCCTCGCCTCACGTGGCGGCAATACCACCCAACTACCAAACCATATCACACCGCCTCCCGCACCCCTCCATACCCATCCATTTGATTCGATGGCCCTTCCAAGCCTTGCCAATTCCAAAATCGATCGTTGTGGTTCCGTTTCATGAAATGCCATATTTTCTTTTTTCGCATTCGCAGCTATTTTTTGTTGTTGTTATGCCTTGTCTGAATCTGCGTTATTGTCGTAAAAAAAAAAAGAATAAAAATTTACGTAAGTCCGTTGGGGGCACAACAAACCCAAGCCGCGTTGCCTACAAATGTTGCACACGCAAATTTGCCGGGCTCGAATCGTCCGTTGTCCAAAGTTGCCTTTGTTTGCCAATTTTTATAAGCTCCGAACAAATTCTTCACACACTTCTAGCACAAATACATATAAGCACACAAACACACATATACTCGGACATACGCATACATACACACACACATACACACACACACACTAAATTCAACTTCGGAAAACAACACCTGTAGACTAATTAATGACAAATTTCTCATACTACGTGTGTGCGCAAATTGGTATATAATAAAATAAGAGTGTTACGCCTTCCTCATTTCCATTTGTTTGCAAATTGTGTTAACGTTGATTTAAGGTGATTCAATTAGTTTTTTGGCTTAATTTGTGGATTTGTGGATGAACAGCAGCATTGATGGCAACGTCCCAAAAACTGAATCGTAATTATGTAAAAGGTAAATGGATGTCAACAGCTTTAAGTGCATTCGATAATTATAACTCTCCAAAACACATGAAAATACTCGGAGAAAACATTCCAAATTTTGTGCTCGCAGTCCGCCTAAAGTAACTAGTAGCAAAAATGTGTGGTACATTTTTTAAAAACTAGTTCAGAATTGGGCAAAGAAAAGATTTGAACCGATACCAAAACGAACTTGAAAAAATCGTTTTTAACTTTATATATTATTTATATTAAATTAAATCTTTAAATGCCAAGACTTGAACCAAAATATTCTGCTTTTGAATATCGTTTTAGTTTGGACGAAGCTATTGGAATAGAATTTAACATGAACTTCAACATTAAATCACGTTTGCAGGGCAATATTAAGAAAAATAAATAAAGCGAAAAAGCATCATAAATCGAAACAAATAATTGAACAGGTCGTTGGGAATACTGAACAGAAGCACAACTTAACAGCAGGACACATACAATATGATTGAGAGCTGTTTGGAGGACACTCAAGGGATATTTGAGTATAATTTCAGTGTTTAGTTAACGTGTGATAAGATTTAATTAAAGCATCCATCGCATTTTATTATATCCTGTTTGACTATGCCCACATTCATAAATAACATTACAAATATTTATGCTTTGGTTTGTTGCCGCAAAAATTCCTCCAACCGCCCAAAAATGTGGCAATATTTCTCAAATTAAATTTGATTTATGACTTTTGTCCCAACAGCCACACAATATACCCAAGGACAAAGCGAAATATTTACCAGTCGCAAGTTGCTCCTAGCTGAACCAAACCGAACCGAACCGCTCGGCACGGAACGGAACTGGACATGTCTTCGTGATACTTGTTTGTATTTACTTTTGACTCTCATCAGGTGCCCATATGATTGTTACGTGCTGACGTCATCCGTAGCAACTGCCCCATCTGCCCCGAAAACAGCCTCCCAAGATGTCTGATGTGCCCTGGCCATTGAGGCCATACGGTAGACATGACCGCAAAGTGAAGTAGAGAATGAGAGAGAGGCAGAGAATGAGACATAGGAGATAAAACTGCTTGCAGGCTCCGTGTACTTTTTCACTTAGGAAAATTGGTAGTATATTTGTGTTACCCACGTCAACTGTTGAAACTTTTTATAGATGGTGGAAACTTCTTCAGGGTTTCCTTTTATTTTGTATTCAGTGAAATGAGAAGTTCTTGTCTTGCGTACGAATCAATTCTCAACTAGGAATTTATCGTTTATATTAATAGGTTACAACTTAGAAGTGCTAAACACTCAACGGACGAGCTATAAGTTTCGTTATAAGTTTGATTGATTTAAGATCATTCTCTTATCGAATTGAAATCATTTAAGACAAGACTTCAATAAGATTGTAAGATTATATAAAGTTACTTAGTCTGGTCCGAAAGACCGATTATTGATATGACAGATAGATGATATAGTGCTCCGATTCAATCAACTTCGATATATTGACTGCATGTAGCAATAAGACGCATATATTCCCAATTTCATCAAGATATATAGCGTCAAAGCTGGGGTCGGAGGTGTCTCCTTGAATGCGTTACAAATTTCACGACAAAATTACAACAGCCTCTACAGGCGTATAATTAGAGCATGAAATTTCATATTTCTTTCGGCTCTGACAGCGCTTTAATGTGTTGTGCTTAAAAATTATGTATTTTGAATTTGAATGACTACGGCTCGTGTCTGTGTTGTTGCAGAATGACCTTGCAAAACTCTGGCAGGCTGAAACTGAAAGGAGCGTGCCAGCTCATAAATGGTGTTTTTCTCCTTCTCTTTTTCGGTTTTTTTTAATCTTTTTTTTCGCATGTGTACGCCGTGTTATTGCATATGTTTATACGATGGTGCCACCTTGAATTTCAATTGAATTAAAATTTCAGCGTATAAAGCATCGAACATCACTGGAGACTAATTCCAGCTGCCACGCTCCACTGTTGCAGGCAACAAGCAGCATGTAGCAGGCAGAGCAACGGACTACTCCTTAATGTAATAAGCACTTAAATGCTTTGACGAGTCACGGACAGAACTGTTAGACTGCCCCATATATATACTTATATAGTACATGTTTATCGGGTGGCTAATGAATATTATAGTAGCCTCCGTTGTGCCAAAAATACGATATATAAGAGGCGAGGAGTATATATGCATAAGTGTGTGCAGTGTGGATTGCGTGGGTTGCACCAATAAGTATGCTGCATAAAATGAAATTAGGTTATGCATATTTGAGAGGACTCAGCCGTCCCACCGCGTCCACTCGGGGCTCTTACCAAATGTTGGGATAATAATGCCTTGGCTGCAGCACAACACAGACTGCATATTGACATTAAATATTCCATTTGCTTGAGTTTCATTAAATATATTCACACATGCATGCAAATCTGTAAAGATGATTTCCGTTGTCAATCCAATTCAAACACAAGAATATGCAATTAGCGACAAACAAAAAATGTTATCCACTAACGACTCACTTATTTTTTGGAGCATATCGTAAGCGATATTTGTTGGCCATAGATATTTGCCATGCCGGCATTAACGTGTTTACACTTCGTATACTTTATATAATGGCTAATGCGCTTAAGGAAGAGAAATGATATCAGTCTGGTTGTAATCGACTTAGGGGTTGGGGTTGATGTTTTAGTTGGGGTTTGGATTCGGGTTGCGGGTGTGTGGCATGGTCAAATAAACTAGTCTACCTACATAATTATTTGTACATAGGCGTATGTATGTACATAAGTGTGATAATGCATGTGGACTTCAATCAGGGCTTTTCCATTTCCTTCTCCTTGGGGCTGCTCATTCATTCTGTCAATAGCCACACATCAGAGTTGACTTTATTCACCCACTTGCATGTGAATTGAATTCGGATTTTTATATTATATCTACATCATGATATATATATATATATATATATATATATACCACATTTGCATAGTAATCATAATTTGATGGGCATCTCGTGACATTTAAGTCTTGTATATAATAATTGCGTTATTCACTGCCTTGTGTGCCGAACTTGTAATTCATTATGTTTACAGAATTACACACACACAGAAATACACATGCACACATACATACATACATACATACATACATAAATGTATAAGTATTGCGTTGCACTTAGTTTTGTTGTTTTGCTTGTTTTTCTTTTCGTTTTATTTTTATTTTTTTTGTATTTTTATGGTTTTTTTCTTTTCTTTTTTTGTAAGTCCCCGCGCAAAAACAACCACGAGGAGGACTACACAAAAACAAAACGTAATCGTTGCGATTGCAGAGACTTCGTCGACTGTTTACTTGCCAGTGTCGCGTAGTTCCTTTAGTTGTCCGCACAGCGCGACGTTCCGCAACCAACTAATGCGACGGAGAACAGAGTTGGTCGTTTAAAGGACGAGGGCGACCAAAATGGCATTGGTCGTGCAAAAGCTGAGAAAGCATGCTTGATAAGGATAACGACCCAAGGACACTCAAAGAGAATTTAGACGCGAGCTGAGTTTCAATTTCAAAACGCATGCAACTCTCTCTCTCTTAATTAATTTGCTTAGCGTCACTTTACTGAGAGACTGAGGGATGATGAGTATCAGTGCCGCAAACGCCAAAACATTTCACCTACTTTCTACCCCATAGTGTCCATCAGTTCCAAGAAGTCAGAATGCTAAGGAGCACACTGTACGACTAAAATTTTGCAAAACTCATGTAATTTCTTAACTTGAAGAAGCTAATTATATTTTAACAGAAGCGTACTTAAAAGACCTTAATATATTCAGCATTTTTTGCGTCACTTACTTTTGAAGCACGTCTCTTCTGTGAAATCACATAAGAGTATTTCTGTTGGTCTTATTCTCTTCATTTGGCTATGCACATTTTCAGTCCAGAGAGCACGTAAGTTTCTCTGCTCTTTTTGGCTCTCTTAAATGTGTTTGCTTGTGCTGGAGGTAGAGAGCTTTTTGAATGCTTTTCGCGATAAGCCATTGGTAAACAAACATTACGTTCATTCATGGAAACAGCAACAACAATTTGCGCTCATACCCACAAAGCGCAGAGTTCTAAATATTCATACATACATATTTACATAAACTTTTGTAAATAGTACAAACATATAAACGTGTACATATAACGCGCCGCAAATTCAGTTGAATCAAAAACAAAAAAAACATAATCACAATAAAAAAAACTTATGTTGAAAAGCTCAAGCGGCGCCATGTGCTAGCAGCAATGAGTCATTCTGAGTGAATGTTGTTGTTATCGCAAATCATGGTTTACATTTTGTAGTGTCGGGGCGAAGTCGAATTATTGATGTGCAGTCGCACCTATGCTAGATGCTAGACTCACACACACACACACATACACACACACTTCTACACACATACATACATATTTAACATGTATGACAAACAAAATTCGCAATATACATATTAATGTATAAAATTGATACAAGACTATTTATAACATATAATATAACGCCATACTCAATATTTTTATGTATACTCCGAAAAAATAGGTACATGAATATGTATGTATGTATTAGGTAAACAGTTTTGTAGATATTTATACTATATAAACATATATATATATAAATATAACATATAGTCATATATATATATATATATATATATATATATATATATGTTTTATGCTTGTTCTTACGCCTTTATGCTTTAGTCATTAAAATACTGGCTGTTCTGACACGCCTTTAAAGCTCTAAATGCCGCATACTCCGCCAGCGCTTATTGGTGTTCTTCCGTTAATTGCGAGGGCGGATTAAATACTGATTCTTTGCATATCCCCCCCCCCCCCCCCTCCTATTACTTAATTGCAGATGAATATCCTTAATACGTATAGTTGATATTGTGTGCAATTAAAGTTACATTGGTAATGACTGTAATTAAACTACAGATATGAAGTAGAATCTGAAATAAACCATGCATTAAGTTTAAGCAAGGCTCAACAATGTAATTTTTATATGCGGAGCATGGTCCACATCTGTTTGATGTACCCTCGCGTATGCCGGCTTCGACGCGACACTGTCATTGCCGCTGGCAAACAACAATATGGACGACGACTTGCAGTGATTCATCGCACAATACTCAGCGACGATACATGCATATGTACGATATTTATATATATATATATATATATATATATATAAGTTTTTGTAGATATGTGTATAAGTTTGTATAAGATTCCAAAATTAAAGTCTCCGTTCGACTTGCATGCAGCATTCGTGGAATAAGCGTGATAGATTTTACGCGAAAATCACTCGGCAACAAAATGTGGAAGGCAGAAGCAAGCCATTGATCTCTTGCAGATACCAGTGACACTTGAGCACGAGTAAATTATGCATACATACATATGTTTAGCATTATAATCTTATTGAGAGATTTTTATTCGTTCAATGAAAACATTGACCCACTGCGATTAATTTGCACTATTCCATGATATATCGGTCCGAGTAGGGAGTGAATCATAAGAAAGTTGAAATTTGTTGTATGAAAATCATTTATGTTTTCATTGCTCGCTTAATCAGGCTGAACAAATATTAGCTTTATTTTTTGTAATCATCAGTCGATATAAATGGCAAATCAGCAAGGGTATTAAAGCTTCGTCACTCTGAGAGTATAAGTTCTTTTTCGCTTTATTTATAGCAATGTTACCGAAACCAGTTTCTAAATCGCAGCTTGCCCTGTGTCCAAGGTTAATCGGTTTGAAGGTCTACAGTTGCCAAATACTTATCAACATTGAGGAATGAGAAAAACATAGAAAAACTGTTATCAGTGGACAACAGCTTAAAAGTATACACTGAAAACAATTTTAAATGTAAATGAGTGATACAACATGTTTGTCAGTAATTAATAAATAAATGAAAAAGTAACTCGAATTAGAATTGAAATGTATTCATTAATAAATGAAAGCAATTGAGTTTAAATTAATTTGTTATATAGTATAAAATATTCGTTTATCTGAATTACAATTTGAATTCATTCATGATTAATGAAACATAAGCGAATTGCGATTTTTGTTTGCATTGAATTTCGAGCTCTATTATTATTATTATAAGGCCTAAGCAAGTCCGAAATAAAGCAGGCGATTGTCATCATCACGCGAGCTCAAGAACTCAACGCCAACGATGATGATGACGTAATGAGCAACGTTTCCGGCGCACGAAATGACGATTTGCTATCGAGCTACTTGTCGCTGTGTAGTTTTGTTGGCTATGATTAATGCAGGAGTTGTGGTAGTTGTGGAGTTAATGTATATGACCAATAAGTTGAGGCTGATAATTGTCTGGGGGTCTTGAAGCGCTAACAATAACATTGATAAAATTCTCTTGCCGATAAGATTGTTTCATAAGGCGCATGCGCAGCATGAAGCCCCAATTGGTAAAAGTAACCCATTTCGAAACGCACCTGTTATCGCGCCCAGTTCCGAGCTTATCTTATCTTTGTGTGCCTAGGTAGATTGCAAAAGCTACAGAATTCGTTTTACTTGTTTCCAAGCTTATATCAGTAAAGCAGCATTCAGTTGACTAGCGACAACATAACGAATACGAATACAAATCCGAATAACTTGTTGTTTCAGTGTGTGACAAATTTAAGCAAACGCTGAAAATAAAAGAAAATATAATGGTATCTGTGGAAACAATTGGTTCGATTTTCATCAAAGGCCTTAAGCTGGTACGTTATACATTTGTGCAAAAACCACTTATCTTCTTTCTTGCAAAAAGAGAAAATTTAAAGAAAAGGAAACAGTTTTCCATTTTCAAAGATTGCTTAACGCACAAAAAATGTTGAGCAATGCGACTAACTGCTGATGGCCTTATCAGTCTGGTTATCAGTGTGGTTATTATATATTAGTAATATTACTCATGTGTGCGGGAAGCACAAAATCAAGTGCGGGTCGTGACTGAGTGCGCAATAGCTGTGCCTAAAGCTCTGCAGGGCGTGGTTCACCAATTCTGATCATTGCAAGGCTTTATATTTTGGAATGATTCATGAATTAGCACAGAACACTTTAACCAGCTGTAATACTTTATATTTTACAGATCATCAATTTGGTGATCATCTGCCTATATCGGTGGGGAGATGGCGGCGAATTTCTTGGCATTGGCGGCACATGGAACCTCAACGAGGAGAAGAGCGCCGATGCAGAAATCGTTGCATCCGGTGTGATGGTCGGCTTCCTCATCTACACTGGCTGCCACACAATTGCATATCTCTTTGGCACCACCAAACACAAGGGGTAAGTCAGTCACTAGCGATACTTTCAAGGTATATTAAATTCTTGGACTGATCTGTTTGAACCTGTTTATCACAGGGAACTGTGTGACACCATCATGAATGTGGTGGGCACCATCATGTGGATCGCTGTCGGCGGTGTGGCGCTGCATTACTGGAAGGGCTACATGTCCGATGAGGGATTCCTGTATGTCAATTCGGAGCGACAGGTGGGCATTGCCATGGGCTCGCTGTGCGTCATCGAGGGTGCACTCTATTTACTGGATACTGTATTAGCTTGCATACACTACTCCAAGGGCGACACCGACTACACAAACTAATCGAGGCTGCCTGTACAAATAATATTCGATTAGTTTCAAAAATTAAGAGCGCCGCTGGGGAAACTGCCGAATAACTGACAACTTTTTATACAACTTACATACATTCAGTTAACTCTAAGTGCAAATTAGTTCTTAACCCACTTATCAAGCCACTTGTCTATGAGTCGTTTATCATTTTATAATTACACACAAGCACACACACACACACACTAATTATTCAAGGGCCGCACTCTGTCCATCTATTATTTACACTAACAATCCCATTATTTTTTGTAGCTGCGCTCCAGCATTACACTTTGGCAAATAAAAAGTGTTCAGATCAAACATTATGTAATTATTTGATGGAGTTTTTCTTACAGTGTCAATTACCTACAATTGATAGAGATCTAGTCCCATTTGTATATAGTTTGTCATTTTGCATTGAGTCATTAAAAATGCTGAGCAGCACTTGTATATTTTAGTCGTTTGTAAACCCTTGAACTAGGCAAATTATTATTCATGGCATCACACATTGGCCTTAATAAAATTAAATGATTTCAGGTACGCCCATGTAGTCTTACTACATATACCAAGATGTATATGCTAATATGGAATATATCAGTTTATACCTAAAGGTCTTACATAAACGTAGATAAAAGTAAATGTTTTTATATGTAGAGTTGTCAACGAGTTGATTGATTGGTTATATAGCTTTAAGGTTGTGAGTAAATTTCGCATACAAGCAGACAGAACTCAGAGGTTAAGGGTGCTGCTCACCCCTATCGATAAATATCGACATATCGACTATGCGATCGCTGGGTTTAAGCAGAAGCGATCAATCGATGCGAATTGCGAATAAAATCTGAAAACAGTTGTTTGTTAAAAAAAATGGATTAAAATGTATCTGTTACATAAGGTAGCTCTGAAATATCCCATTCGTAGATGTTTTTAAATTGATTGAGTGATTTAATACTCCTAAGGTCTGTGAGAAAAGGATGTTTTCTTGAGAATAAGTTTGAGCAGAAGCCGTTTGTGATGACAGATGTAATCTATTATACAGATTCAGATGAAATACTTGAAATTGTTTTGGTGTCTTTGAGATAAGATAAGGGTGTTTGAATCGAGAATAACTCACCTGTTTTATGGGCTGCCCGCGCCCATCCACAATGTCACGTTGCTGCTTAAAACTGTTCGCTCTGACGACACGCAGCGCACAGAGTGAACAGCGCCGACTCGCGGAGCCATCCTCGAGGTTGAGGGCATCGTAGAGCATCGGCAGATCCTGAATGTACGAGTTGCGGGATCGCTGATTGAGCAGCTCGAGCGTGCGCGAATCCAGACTCTCACGATACACATTGTGCACTCGGTCCAAATTGTGCTCATAGTCCGTGTCCAGATTGAAGGAGCTCTGGCTCTGGCTACTCTTCCGATCGATCACAGAGTTGCTGTTTCGCTTGCGACGCATCACAACCGTTCTTGGAGAGCTCTCCAGCGAGGAGCTAGCGAACGAAGGTGTACGCGGCAGAGGCGACGCTGAATAGGATTGGTGTTGTGGGGTGGCTGTGGCAGTTGCTGGTAATGGCAATTGGGGAATGGCTGGCATCGGTTGGTCGGCGAGACTCATTAATGATTGCTGTCGCTCCAGTTGCTTCTCATAGCCATTGAACTTGTCGTAGTCAATGAAGGACATGTTCGCATAGCTGACCATATTGTCGATGGCCTGCAGCGATTGCAACGAGGCGCTCCACTTTGGGTTCATTTTCTCCTTCTTCTTGTCACCGCTGCCGCCGCTGTAGCTGTTTGTGGCGTTGGTGTTGCTACCGCTGCCAGCGCTGTTACCACCAACCGCCGCACCAATGCCCAGCCCCGCCCAACTGCTCTTGAAGGAGGCGATTAGTGTGTTCGAGCGACGCTTCTGAAAGTTCTGCTGCGGATTAGGCGCCAGCGATGTTGTCGATGCCTTGCGCTGCATGCTTATCTCCGGCGACTCGTCAAGTGGCGTCGACGTTAGCGCCTGGGTGGACTGCCGGCGCGTTGGTGTTTTCACTGAGCTGGCCGTATCGGCGCGTCGTCGCAAAATGGGTGAATACCCATCGAGAGCGTTACCAGTGTCCGCAAGTGAATTCTTGCGCGGCGATGCCGGCGACATGGGATCCCCCGATTTCTCCGCCTCCTCCGATAGCTGTTCCAGCTGCGGCTCAATGAAACTGCGACGATTCGGTCGTCGCAACAATATCATCGAACGACTCCGTGTAAAGGTGAATGGCGTCTTGCCCGTCTCATCCTTAGACTCATCGGTGCGTGTCAGATTCTCCTTGCTACCAGTCAAGTGATTGAATAACTTGGACAGCTTGCCACGGAAACTCCTTGTACGCTCCATAATGGGCAAGTTCTCGTTGCTGGGGACCGATGTCATCTGTGAACGACGCTCCGCCTCGTATTGCTCCTTGAATTTTTGTGTAATATTTGTTGTTCCTGGCGCTGCGATTCCTCCCGCCCCAATTGTTGACTGTGAATTGTTGTTCTGCACCATTGTGTTATTATTGTTGTTGTTGTTAATGTGATTGTTAGCATTTGAATCGTTTGGTTTAGCTTTTGCATTCGTGGCTGGTTTACTGATCCCATTTTGTTGTTGTTGCTGCTGTTGTTGTTGCTGTTGCCTTTGTTGCTGCTTTTTATTTGTCTTTTGCAATTTCCTTTGTCCTTTTGCGGCACTTTTGGCCTCTTTACTGGAGTTCATTTTGTTTGCAATTAACTGGAAAACAAGAGCGAGATAGATGATGATAACATTTATAACACTTTGCTAGAAAGTAAGTGTATTATTAGCCCAGTGTAACTCTCTTGGCAGCGATATCTCTTATCTTGAGTAAGCTCTAAATAAATCGTCATTCCAATGTTGGAAAAAACGGCTGAAACGAATGTGGATAATGATATCGCATTTGGTAAGCGACTTGTCTAATCTATTTCTGGGCTAACAGCATATGAAATAAACTGACTTTTAAGAATTGTATTGCTCGGTTAGCTAAACGCTAAGAAGTTTGCAGCAAACAGATATGGAAATATGACTATTGAAGTTGAGCTGAATATTAAAATGGTTATTTCAATTCTTATGAATCGGCTTCTTTCTCTTCAAATCCCTATATTTACTATCTCCAAAGAGAAGTTAGCGACGAATCAGCTTCTGTGCACAGCAGATAAGAACTTGATGAAGCGGAACTCTTCGCATCCACTCTCCATTGCCGTTTTAAATGTAAGCCATACCAAGCAAATTATGGAGATAAATTTTAGATCTTGACAGCACTTGCTGCTGTTGCGTGCAGCTTGTGAATTTAGTGCGACATTTTTGAATTGTGAGCTTGGCCTGTAGGGAATAGTAGAACACTAGTGTATGCATCATTTGATAGCACCCGGATGTATCATTAAACACGAGGGCTGCCAATCGGCTAGCTTTTGCAAAACTGGCGATATCACTTTGGGCAGCAGTGAGTCGTCGAAAGCTTTGACAAAACGGCGCAAAAAGTAGATGGATTGAGTGTTGAGTGTTGTGTGTTCGTTGTGACAGCAACAACAAGAACACAAAGAGCCAATTTGTTATCACAAACAATTGTGTTCCCCCACTAAAGCTCAAAAACAACAGTTAACAGTGTGATAAGATTTGAAAAGCCATAGACAAATGCACTTGTCTGCGTACTTGGCAATATGCCATTTTATTTACCAGGTTGAGGTCCAAATTTGACATTAAAAACAAAAAATTGAACTAGTAGCACTTAAACAAAGAGCGCAAAACTAGATATAAGTAAGCGTGTTTAATAGGTACATACAGACATAGATAAATCCATATGTATATGTATGCATATTAATTACACTCAAGCAACAAATCAAGAATTATTGGCAGTAAAATCTTTGTTTAGAGTACTTTTAATGGCAACGACATTTTTCTATTTGGCTGCGGATACATATTTTAAATATTAAGTCATCATAATTTTAATTTTTTTTCTATTTCTTTTGTCGTTTTTGAGCAACACTTCCCCAAAACGTAAAAATAGCCCTTGCACCTCATTAGTGTAGTGTAGGTTTCCCAAATTGAATTTACACACGTAGGTAACGAAATTCTAATTACTTGCGTACTCCAACAAACAAAGAATCGAGTATTGATTTCGGTTACATTAAATATTCGTTACGCTACATTCTCCAATAGAAATTCATACGCTGGCGCTAAGCGTTTGTTGAGTAAAAAGTAGGAGTCATGGGAGGAGAGTATTTGGCAGTACTTGATTACTCGTTGGTACTTTACGGATACATTTATCGTACAGCTGTTAATTGAATTAACACAGTTACAAGAGTATTTCATGGTCGGCAAACAGAGCAGACGGCATCTCTCTTATTTTCTTTTTTGCATCGCAGTTGGGCTGATGATATTGATGCATAGATCCGTATAAGTATTATTTTACAACTTGCTGTGCACTTCTCATGCACATTGTTGTACAAACATTGGAAAACCAGTTTTGCGGTTTTAATTGACGACTCATTGTTGTTGTAGCAGCAGCAGCAGCAGCAGCAGAAGCATCAGTAGCGAGATATTGACACTGGCCGACTGTCTGACGATCGATTCGTATTCGTTTCAACTTTTAACTAATGACACTTACCTCGAAGAGGTAGGCAAAGGTATATACGCTATTTAACAATGTTGATTTCCATACAAATATTATCTAAACGAGTATGTACTGGAGAAAAAGCTTCAACATTGTATTACTGTTAGTCTAATAAAAACAAATCGGCTTTCTTTTAAGTTTGGTGTGCTTGCTTTGTGATTTATCGATCTGCATTTAGTTTTTCCCACTATTTACATTCATTTCAAATGCAACTCTGTTCTTATTCCCAACATGTTTCAATTTGATTTTTCACGTGTTTATTGCAACTCATTTTTAGCCTTCTCAACGTTTATGTTCATTGTTTATGATATTATTATTATTGTTGTGATTTGGCTGCTTTAGCAATTCGCATATTTACGTTTTGAATAAATATTCACATATTAGTGCGCCACAAAAGCCACAATTTTTGGGACTGATCAATGAGCAGCAAAAGACTTTGTCCTCGCTCTTTTAACTTGATATCTCTTTGTCAAAGTCGGAAATTAAATTGGAAAAATATATGCATACATAATAATGCTACGCACGTGTCCGTATATATGCACATATGGCTAAATTATGTACATAAGCATTTAATATTTTGCTAGTTTCTGAGCGGTTTGTCTGCCTGCCTAGAATATTGCGTGGCCACTTGCGCAACTTGACAACCAGCTGACAACCGCTCAAAAGCGCACACTCTCTACAATACAGCAACTTTTTCTCTCTCTCTCTCTCTCTCTCTCTCTCTCTCTCTCTCTCTCTCTCTCTCTCTCTCTCTCTCTCTCTTCTCTCTGAGAAAACGTAAGCACTCTCCTCATTTTCAACTCGTTTTCGTTCATGCTGCATATGTATGTATATACTTATGTTTGTAAGTGTGTGTGTGTGTGTACATGCTTAAATACACAAATACTTTTCGGCACTCTGATATTAAGTTGAAATTTATTTTATTTATTAAATTATGTAGCAATATACATTAATGGTTTATATATACACACATATACATATTTATTTTTTGTATGTATAACCACCAGCTGGGTTCACATTTGTCGTCACTTGTTTGCCGGTTCCCCCTTCCACTTTCACTTCCCTACTGAACTTGTTACTTACCAACCGGCTTATTGTCACAATCACAATTGTATTTTGGATTCATTTATCATATGTCACCTTTTTCACTTCACACACTTCGCTAGTAGCGAAATTAAAGGAAACGCTTCGCTTTGCTTTGCCTGATACGAATATTCTCTGTTAACAGCGGAGCAACAACGCACAACGAATAAACACCGCGCGCGCGGGTGACTAGCGGTTAACTGATCGACAAGCGCCTCTACAGCTGGAAGCATGGCGCGCAACTGACAAGGTAACGTATTGCGCATGACCATCCATCCAGCTCTAAGAGAGAGACGCGTAAAGTGCTTGTGACGTGCCACTCTCTCTCTCTCTCCCTGAGTAGCAAGTTAAGCGCGCAAATTGAAACGTGTGCTTGTGTAAAGTGCATGCACATCAGCTTTAGTGTGAGTGCACAGGGTATGCCCAAGTAAAGCCACTTTGTGTTTAAGCTTTGTGGTTTTGATTTACGCGCGGCTTAGCACTTTATCGATAACAATAAGATCTCGATTTATTTATGCATGTACGAACGTATTTACAATTTTATTGTGTTTTTGTAATTTTAATATGCGTTTTAATTCGAATTTTATAAATACAAGTACACATTGTATGTATTTAAGTACTCTCATATGTTCACAATTCATTTTGCGATAAGCAACAAAAATTAATCAACCTACATATATATGTATGTATAAATCTATATTTATGTGTGCAATCTCGATTAGATTGTCTTAACAAAGTTAAAGTCTCGTTTGTTAAATTTCAATATATGTGATTATATTTTAGTCAAGTATGAAGCCCGTGCTCTGCGTCGGCTGCACCGTTATTGACTTTGTGACAATCAGCGACAACTTTCCCGAGGAGGACACGGACAGGCGATGCCTCGACGGATTTTGGCAACGTGGTGGGAATGCCTCTAATGTAAGCACCGTGCTGCGACTACTCGGCTCCGATGTCGACTTCTTTGGCATGCTTAGCCACGCGGGCGCATTCCGTGTGCTGCTCGAAGATCTGCATCGGAGGGGGATTGATGTGCAGCACTGTCCCCGCACAGAGATGGATCCGCCATTCTCGTCGGTGATTATTGTCAAGGCAACTGGATCACGCACCATTGTGCACTGCAATAAAAATTATCCATATGTGACATGGAAGGATTTCAGCAAGATCGATCTCAAGCGGTATGGCTGGATACACTTTGAGGCACGCAAAGCTTCCGAAACAAGCAAAATGATGAGAGCCGTGCAGGAGCACAATAAGATGAATGAGGAGCGGATCATCATCTCACTAGATTTTGAATCACTGTTTGAGGAGAATCTGCCGCTCTGCGGCCTATGCGACTACGTCGTCTTCTCCAAGGAACTCGCCAACCAGCAGGGCTGGCAAACGGCACAGGAAACATGCACGGAACTTGCTCATAAAGTAAAACCCAACTGCCCCAGCATAATTAGCCCGTGGGGCAGCACAGGAGCTGCTTGTTTGGATACCAGCGCGCAGAATCTTCACAATGGACCCGCTTATGAGCCAAAGCAGATCGTGGACACACTGGGTGCTGGCGATAGCTTCATGGCCGGATTCATACACGCAACGTATACGCTGCAGCAAAGCCTGCCTAATGCTGTGGATATCGCTAACCGGGTGGCAGGACACAAGATATCCCAATTCGGATACGATCACATTGAACAACTTAAAAAGGACAACAAGCTGGGAAATATTTGAAATATTTAAACAAAATTGCAGTTATATATATATATATATTTGTATGTAATTATTAAATATGTGCATGATACATTATGAAATAGGAAACGAAACGCTCGAGTGCGTCAAACAATGCTACCAATGACAATTACAGCATTCCAAGAATAATAAATAATTGCCCTGAGACTAAGATGTTTTATGCTTCTTCACTTTTGCTGTACAAGATCTGTGCGGCGTTATTACTATTGCAATGGTGTCTAAGTAAATTTGGTGAAATCTGGCCAGCCATCAACATCCGTGCTTCCATTGTTGCCACTGGATGCTTTGCCGCTTTGCAGCTAGAAATATATAAAACGCAAATTACGCTGTAGTCTTCGGAGGCTTAAAAGAAATTTTGGTATTTTTAAGAGAATACCTGTAAGCGCAAACGTTTTAATTTACGCAATCTTTCCAGCCAATTGGATGCATACGGATTCTCCGTCTGTACGCTCTGATATACTAGCGAGGCCAGCTGAAAAGGAATGGAGTATGGAGTATATCGATATTGATCGATTAGATTCGTTTATCGTTCTTACGTTTGCATGCAGCGCCATCTGGCGGGCAAGTAGTGGAGCACTGCGATCGGAAACAATGCGCGGCTCCGGATGACAGACGAACTTGGAGATCTCTGGACGTGCCTTGACATATACACGATTCGAATTAAGTTCCAGCGGCTCAACAATCACACAGGCATAGTTAAATTGTCCCTAATAATAGGAAAATAAATTATTAGGCCTCAATTAAGTTATGGAAAGACTTACGGATATGGTGGTAAGATTATATTCCTCGCCGCTTTCGTTGTAAATGATTTTGACAAAATCGTTGCCAATGTGCTTCTTTTTTTCGTTGCAATTGGGATCATCCTGCAGATTGGTGGGCATCAATGTGGCCACGTGAAAGGTGACCTGCAAATACGAGTAAATTTCACATATACCCCTTAGTTAGTATTCATCATACTCATTTACCTGCAATATGTCATCCTTCCAGATGTAAGCAAATTTACCATCGGCGCCACTCTTGTCCAGGCCAATGAATAGGTTATTCTGTTCGGCTTCCTTGAGGCTGACCAAAGTGCCGATGCTACGCAGAAATTCCACGTAACGGGTGCTGCCATACGAGTTGCGCAAAATCTCCACTTCGTTGTTGCATTGATTCCGCCCGACATATAGCACACCGATCTTGTGCGTCTCAAATGGCGGCACAAGATCAAACAGTGCCAATGCGTTGGACTGCTCGGGGCCAACCTTGAGCGGTGTTTCGGTTACCTCTAGCTGCCCGGTGCTGTACAGCTGGAGAAAGACAAAGCTGGGATTCATGCACAGCTTGGCGCTGATCGATGGCTTGGGGGCACCAAAACTGCGAAAGCTGCTCGCCGGCTGTGGACGTCCCTTGCCGTTATTCACCTCACGCGGCACCGATATGGTCTTGGAACGACTGCGCATTATATCACCTCCACCGCCATTGTTATAGTCGGAGCCGTTGCCACCATTACCGCTACTATTGGACTTGGCCAGACCCAAGGCAGCGCCGTAGCTAGTCACCTTGGTGACTATCGCAGCTGTTGGCTGTTTGGGTGCAGTCGCTGCCTGTACCTGTCCCTGTCCCTGTCCCTGGCCTGGTGACAATGGTGGTTTGCCAACGGCGCCCATTTTAAGCGAGGATGCGGATGCTGAGTTCTGCACCATGCCACCCACTTGACTGCTCACATCGTCGGCGGAGTGCTGCTTGGGCGGCAGTGTGCCGGGCGCCGCTTGCAGCGGACATTTCAATGCCTGTGCGACGGACTGCGGCGGCGTTGAGCCGGCTATCTCCTCGGGTATGGCCTCGCAACTGACACGCATATCCTTGGTGCTGTACTGGACGCTGCGTTTCTTTGACGCCAGCTGTGGTTCCTCGAATGATGTCTTAACGGGATCCGGAGGCTCCTGTGAGAGCGGCGCTGGCTTTGCGGCCAGAAATGTCTGACGCCAGCTGGAGCTCATCTCGGGGCTGGAGTTGACGCGTCGCACCGGATTGCGGGCACGAATTTGGCCGTCGCCAAAGGCCAACACATCGTCATCGGCCTCACCGTCACTGACGCTACCGCTGAGCGCCGCATCCTTGCCACGCTTCGCACCGGCAGCTAGACGTGGCATGGGTATGTCTATGGCCGCTGTGCCACTAACGGCGCTACCTACGGACGAGTGTATCTCCTCCTGACGCTGCAGTGCTCGCGCCTTGGCCACCATTCGGTTGCGTAACTCTGTAGCTGCTGGCACCGTAGCTGGTGCTGGTGCTGACTCTGGGGCCAATGGTGGCGGTGGAACTTCTGGCTCAGCTGCCTCGGCTTCCGCCTCTGGCACTGTTTGCGCTTCCTGTTGCTGTTGCTGCACATGCATCGGATTGTCGGGGCCAAAGACGCCACCATAAGCAGAAGGTAGAAATAATGAGACCATGTTATTGAACGGCAGATCCTGGCCGAAGCAATCGTTAGCAATGGGATTCTGAATGCGCGTTATCCACGAAACGTTACCACTCGGACGCCTGATGTACACCTCCGCCCACACAATGCAGGCACGTACACAGACCGGTTGCTGCACAACGGAACCGGACTGTGTCGAGGGACTCACGCTTGCCGTCGACAGCGACAACGAATTGCCCAGGAGCGATGTGTTGCTGCCGGTGTGGGAGCCCTCGACCAAATTACCACCAGATGCCTCCGGATTGGAACCGCGTCGTGGGTATGCGTCCAGAGATACCGTTGAACTGTTCGAGATCTGTCGATGCGGATGACCGCCAGTTGCAGCCGAATTCGATGTGGATGAAGACGTTGTGTGATCCGTGCTTCCGGCGCTCTCGTTGCCGCTGCTGTGCTGCAAACTCATACGGTTGTAACGGCATTCCCGATCCACCGGCTGGGCCGCATCGCTCAGACTCTTCGAATTCAGACTGATGCTGGGCGCCTTGCCCAGCTGAGCGCAGCGCTCGCACAGCCCGTTCCGTGTGGGCCCCGATGGGCAGCCAGCCGTGGTAATCGTAACCAAATTGTGGCCGACAAGCCACGTTTGCGAGACGCCGTCCTTCAACAGATGCTCAATGGCCGGCAAGCTATATAATGTATGTAATATATTTATAAATAATCAAAATTCAATTCCAACTCACCGTTTGGGCAAGGATGGACACGGCGAATAGGCGTGTCGCGCCAAAAAATCGAAACAGGTCTCCGTCAATTCGGCATGAAAGTTGCGCAACGTATTGTTCATCCTCAGACGCATCTCATTGTCGTTGCGCGTCGCTGCACTATTCCGGCTGCCACGCTCCGTAAGGCTGGTGCTGCGCATACGATTCGACGAATCCTCATCATTGTTCAGCGTCTTGGCATTCGACTGCAACGACTGCCAGCAAGCAATGTAAAAATGTACAAAACAATAATAATTGCGTTGCGGCATTTACTTACCGACTTGATGTAACGGACGAAATTCTTACGCATCTCCAGTTTGGACTTGAGAAACCAGCCCGCAATGACATGGTATGCCAATGATACCGTATAGTGGTCGTAGCGATCCGGCTTCGTGTACGGTACGGAGATGGCAAACACGTACATGTAGTGCGTGAATATGAAGTTTGTGAACAGATGGTTCGACAGATGATTTAAAACTGCAATGAAGTAGAGGTAGTTAAGTAAGTAAGTAATAAACTTGCACATCACTTACGGGATAAAAACTCCAAAACTGGTATGGCCACCGTATTCGTATCGGGTATTTTGCTTATTTGGAGTAGAACGTCCGGCAATTTGCGCATCAGAGCCTCCGGCATCTCCAGTATGAGAATGGTCATCGTGTTGATGCAGACAGTGCTGCTGTCCGTGTTTCCAGTGAGTATGCGGGAGTTCAATGCCGAAATGATAGTCGATTGCTTTTGCGCCTGCAGGCAGTCATGATAAATGACCAGAGATGCTATTGCTGGCAACACCAGCCCATGGAACTCATCGGTCGGCCGATTGAATCGATTGTTGGTGACCGAGTTGGTATTGATCAGCGTGTTAGCCAGCTTTTCAATGTCGTTGCCCTGGATGAGCGCCTTGTTCTGCAACACTTTGGGCAGCTCTTTGGTTACCAGCTGGAAGATCTGGTAATCAGACTCGTGCTCCAAACAACGCACAATCAGACTACAGGCGCGCCGAATTGAAATCATTGTCGTTTGCGTTTGCGGTACCGGTGGCGGCAAAGGCGAGTCGATGCCCAAGTAGTGGCTAAACTTTATTGTCCCCCGATGGTCGTCGTCCGGATAACCAATGTGATAGGAAGCATTGGCACGGGCCTGAAGCATCCAGTTGAATATCTATAGGGTATATGATATAAAACTTATGTGATATTTACGCTTATCAAACTATTCCAACACCTACCTTGAGCCGTACAATGCTCTCCTTTTCAAAGACCTTTGGCTGATCATAGTGCAGCTCGAGGTGATCCGTCAGAATTTTGAAAATCTTGATGGCATGTGTGGCAGGCAGGCGATGCAGCTTAATTGCAAAGACATCGATAAGCCCATCAATGGCAGCAATAATGTCGGCAATGTCCGACGCGCTCTTAATAACAAAACTGCTGCTGTTCGCCTCCTCAAACGGTCGTTTGATGAGCGCCTCCAGTATCTCCAACAGTTCCATACAGCGCTTTGTGTCGCAATGTGCCGCAAAGTTGGAGAGCGCACGTGCCACAGCGGTGCGCACCAGTACGTTCGGCTCTTGATGGATCTGGGCCAGTTGTGTGACAACGACATTATCAAGTATCTCCTCCTCATAGCTGGAACGGTTCTGGTTCATGATCTGCGCCAGTGAGTCAATCGTCTTAATACGCACATTCACGTTGGTCATGCGATAGTATCGATGCACAAACTGTGTCAAGCCTAGCAGCCACTCCGGTCGCGTGGCCGTAATGTGATGCGTTCGATAATCAATTAAGCCCAGCACTGATGCCTCCGGTCGACGATCAGCCACACGCTCGATTAGATCGTAGATGCGATCCACATTGCACAGTATTTGTGCCCGCTCATCTTGCAGCATCTTCTCAATGCAGTCGATATTCTCGTGGAAATTGATTTGTAAATGATGCAATTGATCCTTATTAACACCGCAACGCTCTGCAAAAGGATTCATAAATTATCACAATGACAGCAATGAATGATAAATCAATATGCACCATATTCCTCGATGTTGTCCACAATTGCCGACATAATCTCACAGATCAGATCCCAGATGATCTCGGACAGCTTGTACTTGTTGATCACCATGCGAACGCTGAGTATCACTTCATAGGTGACAATCACCTGCAGGCTGTGCAACGCCTAATGCAACATCGGGTAACGCTTGTTGGTTAAAGCATAATGACAATCAACTTTAAAGACATACTTTTAGAAAGCCCATTAGCACGTTCGTGGCATAGATCATCGGCGATACCTGGAATATCATATTCGAGCCAAAGATGTTCATATTGAGGTGGAAGACGGCGCCACGCAAGAGTTGTGGGTCCTCGTACCTCTTCTGATCCATGAGTATGCTGCACATCATCTTCATCGAACGATAGCCCAGCTGAGTGCCCAACAGATTTTTCATGATCTATACAAATAACAAAAAGTCTCAAATTATCATAACTTAGTGTTCATGAATATAATAATAAACTATAAATTGACTTAAAAATTACAAAAATAAAAAAAAAAAAATTAAAAAATTCCGATGCGATGAAAAAGCAGATTGTAAAGGAGTTTATAACTGTAAAGAAGGTACGGTATTTGCCGCGAGAGGCACCACCATCCCCTCCTCCACCCACACGGCGTGTCCTCATTGTTGGCCTCTGTACGCTGGATATAATCAATGTGTGCGATGAGCAACTCAAGCCTGGTTGTCAGACCCGTACAAAAGATGGTTACTGGCGACCTGGTGGCTTTGCCACCAATACTTGCAACGTCTTACGGCGACTGGGCAACGACTGCGAGTTCCTTGGCCAGCTGACAAGCGCACTTGCATTCGAGAGCCTCTACTCCAGTTTTCAGGCCATGGGCATTGACATCTCCAACTGTCCGCGTTCACCACAGGAGCCAGCTCATCGCACCTTCTTCACGGTGCGTGGCCAGACTGTACGCATCACCGCCGAGTATACAACGTGGCAACACGAGCTCAGCTATCAGCAGTTCATGGGAGCCGTTGATTATTGCCAGTACAGCTGGATACACTTTGAATCGCGCAATTTCAAGGAGACAGTGCGCATGACTCACGCAGTTCGAGACTACAATGCCCGCACTTCGGATGCGGACATTGTACTGTCCGTGGATCTGTACGATTTACGGCCACACAGCGTACTGCTCGCCGCTTTTGCGGACTATGTGCTCGTACACAGGAGGGTCAAGACGGCATATGGCTACATGAACGGTCGCGAAATCGTCTGGGCGGTACGCAACAAAATGGATGTGGTGCGCAAATGCTGGCTGGCCAAGCAACCGAAGAAAAGTCCGTATATAACTATAGATGAACCAGTGCCACCAAAGGCGGACAGCAGTTGTACAGCTAAAGCAGAGTACGAACCAACCATAATTTATGACAACTATGATGAGGGTGCCAGTTGCCTGACGCCCGAGTGTGTCTACTTTAAAGTGGGCGGTCACAAGCCGCAAGAGATTGTGGACACAATTGGCGAGCACGAGACTTTCGTTGGTGCCTTCATCTTTGCCATCCAAGTCATCAAATTGTCGTTACGCGATGCAATGGAATATGGCACGCGAGCAATCTGCCTCAAGATATCCAGGAATGGTTTTGACCACTTGCGCTGCATGCCCAAGGATCTGATTAGTTGCTATTATTCTTGAAATATTAATTCAAGAAATTGTTAAATTTGAAAGTGTTTAACAATAATATTCAACCCGCTATGCAGAAAAGACAATTTTATCATGACTCATCCAAACTGTATCATCTATTTTGCGCAAATATAAATTATGTGTGGCATTGAAGATAATCATTTGTTAAAGTAGAAATGTTTGGATAACATTGGCAGATATGACAAACTATGAGATTGTTAGTTGCTACCCACTTCGGAAGTCGGCAAATAGCTGGGAATACCTTCAACGATATTGTTGTTTTAGCTGGTTTATTATCAGCCCAAATGACAAGCGATAAAAAATTGATGGGAAAACACAACAAAGGATCAGATAAGGGTTGAGAAGACAAAGCAATTTCATTAGCATGCAGCAAATTGTAACCCAGATGTTTCCACTTGTTAATCGGAAATGAACTGATAAATTTTGTGGCCCAGCCCCATAAAAGTGGCGCAGATATCAAAACTTCATCGCATTCTACGGATTGTGCAGGCAATAAATAAATACAACTAGATGATGTTCAGTAAGTGGCGATCGTTTTGAAATTCGGTTGAAGTACAAGAGATTGACGGGATAGGTGCCGTGTCTTCATTTCAGAGGAGCTGCATTATATGATAATCCTATTGCTGCATCTGACCACAATTGATGCAAAACCTCGAAGCGAATCCTTGACAATCAAGGATCTGTGCAGGTATGCCATCCCCTGGACTCTTTTGCCGGATGAGCGGCAATGTGACAAGTTTTTTTTTTGCACGGGCAATAAAGTCAACAGCTACCAGGAATCGAAATGTGCCCACGGCTACCATTTTAGCAGCCAGAAGAAACAATGCGTAAGGGGTCCCTGTGCCTCCGACGAATCGACTGCCACAAGCTGCCACAAGGCAAAAGACGGCACCAGCAGCGTTCAACGTTTACGGAATGATTGTACACGCTACAAACGTTGTTCTGGTGAAGGCGAACTCGCAATTGTTAGATGCTCCTATGGCCACTATTTTGATGCTGAGCGCAACGCCTGCTTGCCGGTGACTATAACGCCAGCGCATCAGTGCAGCTGCATTCTGCCGGACCACTCAATGTTGCCGAATGCGAAAGACTGTACTAGCTACTATCGTTGCGAAGAGGGTAAGGCAGTATTGCAGCATTGCCCCACGGATAACTACTATGATGCCAGCGTGAATAGTTGTCTGCTGGATGTGAAGGGCACATGCCGGCCAGCCATCCCAGCGCCAGAGATTGGTGAGTGGTTGTCGAAGTGTGCCGGCGAAGGTAGTCGATTACTGCCACATAGCCACAATTGCAGCCGTTACTTTGCGTGTGTAGGCATTTCGGCCATCGAGTTGACTTGCCCTTACGGGCATTATTTCGATGTGGTATCGCGATATTGTGCTCCAGATGTGGGTGGCCGGTGCCACATGGCAACCACTGAAATACCAGCTTTAGTAACTGAGGAATTGATCAGCGAGAAGCAGACAGAGAAAGTGGTCAGCGAGACGCAGATACATGAACTGATCAACGAGACGCAGACACAAGAGGTGACCAGCGAGACGCAGACACAAGAGGTGATCAGCGAGACGCAGACACAAGAGGTGATCAGCGAGACGCAGACACAAGAGGTGATCAGCGAGAAGCAAACACAAGAGGTGATAAGCGAGAAGCAGACACCAGAGGTGATTGTCCAGGAGCAGGCACAGCAACTGATTGGCAATCACCGCGCTCCAAAGGAGACAATCCATAGGCCGATAATCCATCCAGATGGTATTATCAATAAGCTAGCATCAAAGTTTTTAAACGATTAAACGATTATTAAATTTCATTCAAACTGAATTTCTTGCATATAATAACAGTGGGACATACCTTGAAGGATGATTGACAATATCGGGCATGGTTCACGGTACGACAAAGTGTGACAATGCATTGGTCCAGCGGTTCGCTTGGGAAAATGGTATAGCCGATGACCATTTCCAAAATGGTCAAGCATTGCAGTCCGATATCATCGTCGGACACAAAACAGCTTAAGTCGCAAGCGTGTCTATAAAAAGCAAGCAAAATCTCTTAATATACATTTAGTTAGTTAAACTCAAGGTACATACTGCACAATTCCAACGAGTATGTCTTTGTCGAGGTGTGCCGCATTAAACTTAATGAGATTAACCATCATGTCCAGATATGGGCATAGCAGATTCGCAGCCGTGATAGCTGGTATCCAGCACAGCATAAATTTCCCTATCTGTTACATGACAACAATATTAACAGAAATTGCACACATTTTTTTGATTGTTCAAATGTTCACACCTTCTCCTCGAAATTGGTAATATCCTTTCCATTCTCTGTGAGTGTCTCAAGTAGCTCCAACAGGTGACGCAAATCCTCATGCGCCTCATGATTTTGAATGACCAGAAAGAACTTTTCACGCATCAGTGTTATGTTTTTGTATTGTGTGTATATTAGCCGCTTGTAGAAGGTTAAAGCTATCTGTCGCGTTTCAGCTGGCTTGTTATGCACAATAAGATCGTTGGTTAGATGCCACAGCTTAGTGATGTAAGTCTGCATGCAAAAATGTATCTATGTATTAATTTGCCGGGTGGGAGGAGCTTTTTGCCGTTCCGCTTACCTCGTCCAAGTTAAATTTGTGCAAATGCAAGTCACCCAATTCCTTAAGCATTTTGCAACGCTGCGCGATTGGCAACTCGGGGCGCAACTCTCTCTCAAATTCTGGACGCAAAGTACGCTCCCCCGCTGTTCCTGGGAAAATGCACATTAGTGAAGCAAGTGCACAATTGAGTTTTGTAAATTGTCATTGTTACCTGCCGATTTCGTTGATTTGAGAAACATTTTAAACTTTGATTTATCTTTGGAGCCCATCATAGATCGTTTTATATGCGCTGTAGGCCGCAGCTATATTTCATTTAATTATATTTTTTAATCAAAATAAATAATAGCCGCTGCAAATTGAACCAATGTGCCCCCACAGATTGCAGTAATAAACACATAAAATCATAGGGGTACTCCTATAATTGCTGCTGGCCCTGAATTTGATATGGTAATTTTCTCTAATGTTAATATGTTTTTAAAGAAAAAAGAAAGAAAATGTTGGAATTTACTAAGCACAACAACATAAATTTATTTCCAGCCATGCCTTTCCGATTCACCTCTTTCTCTAGATTCTGCAGCGATTCCCGTGCACAAATTATTAATCGATAAAGTTAAATATCAGGTGTACTCCATACATCGGCAACTGTTAATGATATCGAATTATTCGCTTTATACTGGTTAAATATAGACTTTTAATATATTTTGTACTAAAATATCAGTAATTTCCATTTTGCTTAAATAATGGCAAGCTGTTAATAGTATTTCACAAAAAAATTTCAAATGTTATCTGCTAAAAACATATGTTTTACTGAACGAACTAACAAATGAATGACAAAAAGGAACCTGTTCCGTCTAATCGATTGCAATAATTCCGAATGATTCGATACAATACTATTTCGTAGCGTCTCCAAAAAAATTTTTACAAATTTTGTTAAGGAAAACGAAAATTTTATTTTTATTTTGTGCATTTCCTCACTTAAAGCGCGTCTAGGACAAGTACTTTACATTGTTTCGTCCATTGCGCCACTTTGTGTCTGTTAATTTGCAAATTATTTACACCGAAAAGCTTACGGCGTACATGCGTTCTTGATTGCGAAAAGGAAAACAACAGTTACTCGTTCACAAAAGGTAAAAAGTCATATTCGTAATACATATATGTGTACATCACGTATACATTGGTATTTTGCGTTAGTATCGTAACCATATTTGCATATGAGATTAATACGATTATATTGCGCTTAGTTTCGCTGTTCGCAGTATATATTAGCAAGTCTATGTAAATAAGTAAATGAGTGTATGTATGAACCTAACTCCTACACACATAGATGGGCATTGGGGAGTGTGCGTTTCATCAAATGCAATTTTATCTGGCCATTTTTGCTCGCTTTTTAAATTAGGTTCGGTTGTCCTTGTTGTTTTTCCATCTCCATATTTGCAATTTACATGTGTTATCTATTTTTATTTTTTTTAATCGCATAAATATGAATATGTATTGTTTTGTGACACAGGCCAACAACATGAGCTCCACTGAGGAAAATAGTCCGGCAACCACGCCACAGGAGAACGAAGCACCATCGGCCGAACCAACCAATCCCAGGGACTTGGAGAAAATCGAAGAGGAGAAGCTCAAGTCCAAATATGCGAGTGGCGTACGAGTGCCTGGTGGCCATTCCGCCTTTCTCCAGAAGCGTCTGCAAAAGGGCGTGAGTTGTGAAGCAAAAAACTTTCATTATATATGTTTTTCACCCTCTTTTATGTATTTTTATAGCAAAAGTTCTTTGATTCGGGTGATTATCAGATGGCTAAACAAAACGGTGGTGGCGTCAAGCAGCTCTTTGCCAACAAAGTGACCACCGGCGAAGCCATACCAACGCCCGAAACGGTGCCAGCGCGCAAGACATCCATTATACAGCCGTGCAACAAGTTCCCAACGACGAGCTAAAATGTGTCTGATCTAACAACAACCCACAAGAAAGCTCCCCTGATGCACCGCCTCTCCAAATGCTCTTTACCTAATATTATATAGCCTATTATTGCTGGTTTGGCTGATCTATAAGCACTATGCCGTTGCGCTGGCGCTAATTTTGCCGAATTATAAACATTTCATGCAAGTTTTATTTGATTTAATTTATTCCCAAGTAAACCGCTGTTTTCCTTTGCTCCTCTAAAATTACTTTGCGCCCCAAATAACTGGCTAATGCCGTCAATCTCAAGAACAATGAATATATTATGGCACTACTGAAGCAGCACGTCTTTATTCAAAAGTTCTCTTTAACAATATATATTACCCTGATCGTATGTAGTTGTAAGTTATTGAAATCATAATAAACTTAAGTTGTAAACAGCTCTATTCAACATTTTTGGAAAATTACAATTAAAGTGTTCGGAGTATTATTTTGAAATGAAATCCACGTGAATAAACATTTGAGAAAACTGACTATAAACAGCCTTACCGTGATCAAATGAGTTATTCATTTTATTTTAACATTTAAGCTGTAAGGCTTACAAATTATAAATAATTAATAATAAGAATTTGTATTAATGGTAATTGTGGTATCATGAGATACCTTAATTTAGTCACCGGACCAATTTGTTATTCTCATTAAATTACAAATTTTGGATTCATATGCTTTGGAAATACGAAATCTGCCGATTAATGTCGATTAAAAGCAGTCACTGGTAATGGTATTTATTTGTATCTGAGTTATCGATGGTTTCTGGTGGGTAACAGTTACATGCAAATTTATCTCATCTCCAATACATTCAACGAAAAAGTGCAACTTGCTTTTGTTTCTGTTTGCATTAATTTTCTATTCTATGCAAAAAAAGAATGCAATAAAACGTTGAATGGAAACAGGCAACAGTTCCAACCACAGCGTCTTCGACCAGATTACTAAACTAGCCGTGCTACTCCTGCAGGATGAACTCAGTGAAACGGAAAAAACAGCTGCGATTGCAATTGTGCCTCCGCCAGCTTTAGTTGCCAGGAACCGCTCCCAAATCTACGAATCGGTGCTGCGACGTACGTTGGTACCCGATCTTGCGAAACGACCCCTTCCCCGTACTCCTCGACTGCCCCAATGTCGAAAGCAATTGGATGAACTGTGCGCCAATTTAGAGGCGGAACTGGGTGCTGATGTTGGACGTTGTCTTCAAAGTATTTGCACATCTAAGGATGAGCAGAAGTCACAGGAGGACCAAGGATCAAGGGGCGATGGCATCGAAAGGCACAAGAAAAAATTCCGAATGCTGGTACCGAAGCCGCTGCGACTCGAACAGAGCAACGGCGAGCTGGAGCCACCAGTTTTGGACCTGAAATATTTAAGTTCTGTCGAACAGATGCGTTCCTTAATGCAGCCAATCCATTTCCGCCGCCAGACAAACTATTTGCCAAACAATTTTGATGTGATGCGCAAGCCATCGATGTATGAAAAGAAAAACGAATTGAACTGCTCAATATTTAATGACTCGATGGCACGCATGAAGGAACACAAGCTGGGAAAGAAGCGTGTCAGATTCAATTTCCCGGCACAGGACAAAACGTTTCCGAATGATATCAAAGCTAATCGGATCCCAAAGAAGCCGTGGTCAAAGCTTAAAAAGAACTTTATCTCAGATGTGAACTCGGGAAATGAACTTAAATGGCACCAGGATCACACATTAGAGTTGCATTTCATTGAGCTGCCCGATCTGATCAATCATCTCAAGTATAATGCGGGTAAGCAAAGTTGCAAATATATATATAAATATATATATACCTACGAAGTTAATACCATATAATTGTCAATATTTAGCTGGTCTGCAATCTACAACGTTTATTCGCACAGACGATGGACGTTTCGTACTCAAACCAAATACAACGCTCAGCAATGTGCAGTCCGAGGTTCTGGATAACTTTGTGCAGCCATTTCTTGCCTCCGGCGTTGCGTATCGCAGTCTATGCGATCGTACTCAATGGCATGGTACATTAAATCATTGCGAACGTCCTCTTAACCGGGTAAGATGGTTATGCTGATCAGTTTTCCCTATATTATGTACTGTATAATATATTTTACAGGCTCTACGACAGGCAATTATAGTATTCCTTGCGAACAGTCGACAATTTTTACTGTCGGTAAGTGCCAATAGCTTGTTACAACTCCTGCACATCACAGGGCCAACGATGAAGATGCTGCAGCAGTTGAATAAAATGTTTCAGGACGATCTCAGAAGTGAGTATATTTTAAATCACTACTACTAACTGGCGACACTAAAAATGCATTTGAATTGAGCAGTGAACATAGCCGAAGGAATAAATGGCGCCGGCCTGTTAAGCTTCGTTTGGTCAGCCATTGAGATGTCCGTCAACAGTGAATACTCTCAACTGCTATTGTACCTGTTGAGGTCTTTGGCCGTCACATACTATGGCCAGCTGGAGCGTTGGATATATCAAGGCGAGCTTGACGAGCCATTCAACGAGCTGTTCATTAGCGGCTGCATGCCGCACTCGATACACGAGCGCAGCAAAGAATTTTTTGACAGGGGCTATTATCTGCGCTCGGATGCGGTGCCCGCCTTTCTGGCTGGCTGTGAGCAGGCCATTCTGCAGTGCGGCAAATACAATCGCTTGCTGCAGACATACAATGCTCAGGTTTGTAGATGGATACAGAGATAATACCATTATAACTAGCTGATTGTTTACAGCATGTGGTTTTTAAATTGAAATATCTGGAACTTGTTGTCTGCATGTCGGAGGAGCAGTTGAGCCAAATGCGACAAAAGTTGGGGCAACATTACAAGCAGTTAATGGAGAATATTCAAAACCCCTTCAAAATGAAAAGCATTGTAGACGAATATACAGCGAGTAGTCAGCGCTTCGGCAACCGCATGTGGGATTCCACTCAAGCGCACATTGCTGATTGGAAGCAGCGCCAGCTGGACTTGCAATTAATTGCGGACGCTGCCAAGCAGCGACGATACGAGGAACTCAACCAACAGCAGGAACAGCAGCAGCAGGAACGTTTGGAGCAGCGACGCAGTGAACTTGTGATTGAGCTCGCCTATCAAAGGCAATGCGGTAAGCTGGAGGAGCAACGTTTGCAACACCACAAGCAGGCGTTGCAGGAACAAATTACTGCATTGAAAAAGGTCACAATACCGCTAGAAACGATCAAAGTGGCCATCAGTCCAGACGACAGCACGAGCAGTAATCGCAGTTATTTATCATGCGTAGAAGCGGATTCAGAACTCCTGTTGAAGTGTAAGCCCGAATCAGAGACGGTTTTGTCCAATCATCAACCGGATGATGTGCTCAACTTGAATGATAATGATAACAATAATGATGATATGGATATGGCACGCAATCGTATGCGCAATCTATGCTCCGATCAATTTCAGGAGTGCTATATACAGGTAAAACTTAATCAGGGTACAACGACCACCACTGCATCAGGTTATAGCGATGCCAAAGCTAATCGCTTGCGTGTGCTTAGTTGTACGGATCAGCTAACTCAACGGCCGCCAGATATGAACATGAATCTCGAGGAATTGAGTGACCTGCAGCGCAATCGTCAGCGAATGCATCAGCACAACAAATTCAGTTCGCTCAATAGTGATGAGGACGATGGGCACGGTGAGCGCGAGCAGCGATTGCTGCACTCGGACACGGAACTTGAGCGTCATCATCCCATAGGAGATGAATCCAAATTAATTGGAGCCTCTGCCAATGGTCTGCATTTGTCCTTGGAGCGCCACAAGCTGTATGTGGAGACGACACAGGACACATCAACGCCCATGTCCACCACATCGGATGTGGAAGCTGAGCCGTTTGCCAACGCCATTCCCAACGAGGTGGTTGATGCGGCCAACAACAACAATATCAAGCGTAGTCTCCACTCTGATATCAATCACGTAAACACAGATCCGCCAGTAGCGTCAGTATCGACAGGTGTGACGGGGATCGATACTGTGACTAAAGGAGAAGGCAAACCAATGTTCAGCTTGAAGCCATTGGCCGAGCCGGTGCAGCCAACAATCGGACACGATCCGCTTATGATCAAGCGGTATATGCAATTGTCTGTGATGGTGCCATTGAATGCGCATTTGTCGCTGCTGCGCAACGAGGTGCTGCGCATATTTCAAGATCTGAATGTATTTGAGCATTTCTGCCAGTTACGTAATTACTTCTTTTTGCTGGACGGTGAGTTTGGCACTCAACTTACAGCGGGTATACTGCAACACATCGAATCGGGCGTGGCCCCACACAATTTATGCAATAGGGGTACTCTAGATTCTATAGTTAACAATGCGATCGGGAACCGAATGACGGAAGGCACTAGTGCAGCTCTTGTAGCTGAGAATCTCGAGTTAAATAGTACACACATCCCGGAGTCCTTTGATCTGATGAGCATTGATCTCATGTCCGTATTTCAATTGACATACAAAGTGGACTGGCCGCTTAATTTGGTAATCAGTGTAGAGACAATGGCCAAGTATGGCCAAATATTCTCGCACTTAATAAAACTTCGTCACGTCAACTATATGCTGGAGCGCGTCTATCTGCATCTGCAGCAGTTGGCCAAGCTCCATGGCCGGTCAATGCAAAGGTCATCGCATTACCGTAATCTGCAAATGGTACGACACAAACTGGCGCATTTTGTGATCACACTGCAAAATCATTTGGAGACAACAGTCTTGCAGGCCACGTGGAAATCCTTTACCGATGAGTTGTGCACCGTCGATTCGATTGAAGGACTCTACCAGCGACACGTGGAATACTTAAAGAAGATTGCATTCCTCTCATTGCTCAATCGACGAAGCGCCAAGTTTCGAGAGACTATTGATAGCATTCTTGTGATTGCGCTACGGTTTTGCAAGTGCGTAGAGAATAACGATTTGATTATAATTTAAACAAATTTGTTTACTCATACTAACTTCGATTTTTGTTTGTCTTTTTTGTATAGGATATTGCACTCAAAGTCCTTTGTTTTGAATGAGGAACAGAAGTTTGAACATCCGCGCTACAAGCGATTGATATACGAAGAGGGCGAGTTTGAGAAGTTTATGCGCTATGCCATCTACTTGGGAAACAAAGTCGCTGCCTCTGGTTATCAAGAGCAAATGGTAAACCTAATACGTATTATTAATTATAATAACTACTACACTGTATCTGAAATCGCAAACTAAATACAATTTTACGCAAACAGAAACATGGGTAGAATTGGAATAAACTAATCTAAGACAAATTAGTCTGTAATACAATGAAATTCCTCTTCTATACCACAAATATAGCTTGGGATTTGTAATCGTAACGTCAAACATTTAAATCTAGTAGTCATATTTATTCATTTACACATTCGGTCACACCGTCATGTTGACTTGAATTTCTTGTTATCGATTTGTTATTTCGATAAATAACATTTATTTGTTTACCAGCCGACTGGTGCGGCAATAAATTTAAAGCGCTTAAGGCAATTGACTACCTGTGCTGAAATCCCTTAAATCCCGCGATTCCATCTACCCAAAAGTGGCAGAGCGTGACAAGGTCAGCGATCAGCGAAGGGCAGCGCAATTTCCACATACATATCTGTAATGCTTGACGATATCTCGGCATTGCATATAAGTACAGCAGGCGCAACGCACGCCATGGACTCAACATCGGATGCGGACGCGGTAAATACAATGAATATGTGCAGCATTGAGAAACAGCAGCTAAACAGCTCCAATATCCTACAGTGCTCGCTGTCCTCGCTAGAGAGCGAAAGTGATTTATCGATGGCGTTCGAGCGTGATCTGGACGAACCGGCTGACTGTGATGAGCTGCCGGCTTTCGAAATACGCGCCTTTTCGCCACATGGTCGCACACCATCACCCATTGATGATTTTAATGTGTCGAATATTGAAACGCCAAAGCAGCAAGAGGCGTCTCAACAGCAGCGTAGTCCTGGACGCCAACACCATCCAGAGTTTGTAGCCTTGCACGAGATTAATGCACAAATCAGTGCACCCAGCGAGAATGAGAACGATTCAACAACAGGTATCATCAGTCACGACAACAGCTTGGAAACCATATTTGAGGGTGTCTTTCTGCATACACCGCCGCGTGAGAAGCTCAACAAGAGCGCGGGATGCTCAAACTCGAATTCCGCTACGCGTTATACACCAAAGCGTAGTCGGGTTAATCTAATGGAACTGGTTGCCATGAATCGCCTGAACATTGACGGCAAGGAAAATCAATCACCTTGCAACCAGCTACAAGATGAACATACCTAGTATTTATATATTTTCTAATGGATAACCTAGGCCCGAACCAAAGCCATATATAGGACACGTTCGTTTCGACTGCCACTGAATTTCTAGACTTAAGTTTTCGATATGTGTTGTTAACAAGCACTCCTATATACACTTTGTGTATATGAAAGGACAAAAAGAATAATGTTTATATAATTTTATGTTAAAATTTTGAGTTTATATAGTAAAAACATATGTCTTTCCATGTTTCAAACATTAAGCGACACCTGCGTTTTACTTTTATGATGGGCATGCCAATACTTTGCAGGTAGGCGCAATTTTCGTGTGAAATAGCTTTCATGCTACCTGAATTCCAGGAAACAGGACGAGAGGCTGAGTTTTGAAATCCAAGCAGGTGCTAAGCCTCGGAAACTTATAAATATAGTGATTCACACAGCTGTCCTTAACTCTTGCAACTGATTGTACATAAGTACGATTGTGCATAATTACTTCCAGATTAGTGGAAGCAACTTGGCTTACTTAAGTCTCTGTGTTCATATTGTATTCATGTTTATCCTTGGGAAAATTCAATCGGTGGTATTAAAGCTACCAAAATCGTAAGTCGTTACAATCCCAAAATACTTATAGCTAGACATTTATTTAAATTATTGTTGAGCACAATACAATACAATACAAGTAAAAGCTGCAATTATTTTCACTTATGCATTAATATTTGGCTTATAATTTAATTATATGTTAAAATCCTATTTGATATAAAGAATTTCCTGTATACATATTCGATATACATATATACAATAAGATCTTTAAAAGGTGCAAATTAACAAACAATATCTTTTCCATACTTTTTAACTTCTGAAAAACACTCCCAATGCTTAAAAGCCCCAACGAATATACATATGTGTATACATATATGTATCTTTTAGAAATTAACTTTCTTAATTTGGAAATGTTACTGTCTAAAACCCAATTTTAGAATATTCCTGCAAACAAATAAAGTTGTGATAATGATTGTATGAATGCTTAATAATTAGCTCGGAGGGAATGTATTGATGAGCACAAAAAGTAATACGAAACTAGATGGTAACTGTTAATTTGGTAGAAAAACTTATACAAAATATATGTCCTAAAATGAGGTAGCGCAAAAAACGATATCTTGAAATTAACTTTGTCTTAAATTCATGTTTTAAAAAATCAACAAAAATTGTTGGAGTGACGTGATGCCGGAAAGATCTTGACCCGCAGCAAACCTGGATTAACCTCCTGCCAGCTGAAAAAATTAAATTATTGATTGAAATGAGAAACAAATATGTATTTACATTTCCAGAGACTTACCGCAAACGCCGCTCACCCAGTCGAGCCTTGACGTTTTTCTTGATGGTGGAGACACCATTGGCGCTGTGCAATCCTCGACCCGTTATGATGAACACATGCTTGTAGACCCGCGTGCAGTTGCGCAGCACGGTTATATGACGATCAAGAAACAGATCGAGACTGCTAACTGCTTCCATTGTGTGCAGATAGTGTAGATCAAGTAGATCCGGATTGTTCTGAGTATGCTTGTGCACCTCCATGATGCAGTTAGCGGCACGATGATTGAATACATCAATCTTCTTTTTGTGCAGCTGCGCAATCTCTGAATAGTAGAGAGCCACACTGCCATTGCCATGCTGAATTGCCTGCTTGGCTTTAAAATTGCATTCGGCTCTCAATTGGGCGTGATGGGCGGCTAGATTACGGGTCTCCTCAAAATCCCGCAATGCCGCACATTTCGCCTCCTCATGCAACTGCGTCGACTTGGCGTTGACTGTCGGCCGTGGACTTAATGACTTTGAAGACGTCTGTTGCTCCTGTTCATTAAGCTATCAGAAATCAGAGACAAATATCATTAGGGTGCATTGTACAATGTAAGATTGAATTGTGACCACCTTTTTGTTTTCGCGCAGCGCCTGCTCATAGAGTTCGGGGCCAGTTAGATCGCTCTGCACATTGCTGCCCAGCACCTCTACGGTCTTCACATAGTTGTTCTCAGTGTCTGAAAAAACCTGTAGAACGGTATCGTTTGGAATTTCTGGAAATTTTTCGCATAGCTTCATTTTGGTCAGATGCGTTGCAATGTCGTTGGGCTTATGACGTGTCGCCTGTTTAGCTGCCTGCTGTTCGCTGTTGTAAATGCTCCAGGCCAACTCCATGTCGAGCAATTCGTTCACATTGTCGGGCGATTCGCTGCACTCTGCGTATTTGGGATGCTTTAGCAGCCGGGCAAACTGTTCATCATCACGCAACGTTTGCTGACGTTGCTCTTCGAGTTGATTGTGCACCGCTTCTCTCCATATCATGTAGAGCTGCTTCGCCAGGCTGCGCGGAACAAACACTTTGGTTGACAAAGATTCCGGCTCTGTTGGCAACATTTCACCCTCCCACTGAAAATGACTGCGAAGTTGTGCAACTAAATTGTCACCTAAATCTGTTTCCAATAGCACTTTATCCTCAGAATCTTCGTCGTCCTCATCAGCACCAGTGCAGGGCATTGACGGTGCTGGCTCGACGGGTGCCAGCGGCTGATCTAAAATCCCACTGCGTATATCGCGCACTTTTCGCGTATGCTCCGAGTACTGATTATCTGCCAATACAAAACGATTCTCAATCTGCAACTGTAGCTCCTTGTTCGCGCTGCTGATGGCAGCACTCTGGCCTGACGCATTTCGTCTGGCTCGCGGTTGACGTTGTGGTTTCGCCTGTGTTTTTAGCGACAGGGCTACTGGCGGTGGTTGTGTTTGCAATTGAACAATCAATTTATGAGATTTATTGTTGCAATCACATTGAAATTCATCACCTTCCAGCAGAAACGCATCCTCCGCATAGTTAGAGCCGTCTGCGGTGAGCTCATCTTTGATCAATATATCGACTGCCCAATGCACATCGCCGTTGCACTTCACAAACAAGTCCCAGAGACCAGCCAACTGTTTGTTTGGATACATTTGTCGCAACAGCACAAAGCTAGTCGCCTCATTTGGACAGTTTACGCAATGACGCTGCAGCAATTTGCTGTCGGCATCTGCTGATGATGCTGGCGCAACCGTTGAAGTAGTTGATTCATCGCGCAAAAGGTCGAGTAATGAATTTTCACCTGTTGCCGCAACGCTTTTTTGCATTGGTACCACGCTTTGCTGTTGCTGCTGCGGTTGCTGCTGTGCCCAATAACTGCTCGCATTTTTCTCATACGGCACCCAGGCTTCAGCATTGATATTCAGCTTAATGCCATTCGAATTGGCATTGGAAACTTCCGGTTGCAGCGACGGCTTTGTTGGCGCTGCTAACTGTGGCAGTGGTGGAATTGAACGCAGTTGTGGTATTGGTACCGTATATTTAGTTTCTTTGAGCAACTGTAGAATAGAAATCAAATTAAATCAATTAATATTCTAGCAATTGTCAGATAAGACTCACCTTTAGTAACTCGGTAACGCTGGTCTTCTCATAGCGATCCAGCATCCGTTCAATGATTTCCTTTGGCACAAGATGCACATTGCTTTTCGCCAATTTACCAGGCGATTTGCACCAGCTGTTCTGTGGCTCCAGTAGCTCCAGTACGTAGCCGTGCTCCACGGCAATTTGCACATACGGTTGCATTTCCCACACCATTGTGTTTGTGTTGTCCACGATAATGGGACTCCAACCGGTGGCTGCCTTGCAGCGCACACGCTGCTTATTCCACTCGTGGGCATCGGACAATCGCGTCAGATTAAACTTATATCCATGGCACGTGACAAAGAAATCATCGGTGCTATGCACAAAATCAGCGAACGAGTAATGCTCATCCATCACACGAATTCGCTGTAGAAGTGTTTTAGCTAAGGTTGTTTTACCGCTGCCGGGCGCTCCGCGCATAATAATCATAATTTTTTGACCATCTTGAGCCTTTTTACAGATTTCATTGAATTCTTTTGATTTGTCATTTGTTATAATGCTGGTGCACATTTTTGGATGAGCACTCGATTCTGGTGGTGCAATGTACTTGTTTGTACTGCTGTTGTTACTGTTATTTCCCTCGTTTAGCCAGAGTGTCATATTTTTAGCTGGCTCAGCAACATTTCCCGCAGTTGACATTGTTGCTGGTATGGTCGCTGTTTATTTCGGTTCCTAGCGTATGACTGCGTTGTCATCAAAATTAAAGGACATGCATGCATGTACAGAATACATGGGCATATATTATACATATGCAATATATATATATATATATATATATATATATATATATATATATATATATAATATATATATATATTACTGCGCAGTAATCGGGTTTAGCTATGTACGCTCGCTGATAAAGCGCCAATGGTAGATCCTAAAAATTTGCCAAAGCCAAATGGCAACCTTAAGTTGAGATGTATTCTATTTGTGTGCACTTTCAGCTGATAGCTCAAGCATACGTCTTGTTTGGCTGAGTTAATTGTTGTTTATATAGCGAATTTTGAGTAGATCGTAGGGTAATCACTTCGTTTTCTCTAAACAATGCACATTACCAAACCACGACCTGTCCGATTTTGCTCAAAATATATCGATATAAATAATGTTTTTAAATGTATTTTACAGCACTGCACAGCAGTATGCTCGCGGATAATGCGATAAAATTTTAAGTGCTGCATAAATGTCATTATGCCAACCATTTGCGAATTACATTTAAAGTCATTACATTGGATAACCAAATGCTAATTAATGTTTATTTAAATGCTTAAATGTTTCACAAATACTTATCGATGTTAACTGGCAGTTGCCAACCATAAAGGGCTTGCTTGCATGACAAGTGTACCAAACATATCATGCAATGTCCTATCGATAATTAAAGTCTGCACACTTTTGCTAACAGCTGCATCAGGCATCTTTATACACATTCGTGTAATTCGATTTAGGCGTTTTTAAAAAGATAAAACCTATTCAAAATGAGCGATTGGGTAAAAATTGCCGAGGACCAAGAGGTGCCCAAATTGAAAATAGACTTAAATGCGGACGAACCGGCACCTACAAAACCAACAAATAAGGACAACGAACCGGACGTCGCCGACCCAGCTGAAACCAGTCTACTTATTAAGATATTGGGCAAAGGCTTGGTTAACACGAATCAGTCGCTGGACATTCAACAAAAGAATCCGAATTCACCGTTGCATTCGGTAAAAACGTTCGAGGCATTGCATCTAAAGCCGGAACTACTAAAGGGCATTTATGCGATGGGCTTCAACACGCCATCGAAAATTCAAGAAACCGCGTTGCCAACTCTCCTAGCCGATCCACCGCAAAATATGATAGCACAAAGCCAATCGGGAACTGGAAAAACTGCTGCCTTTGTGTTGGCAATGCTTAGTCGCGTAAACGTCGCACAGAATCACCCTCAAGTTCTGTGCCTCTCGCCCACTTATGAGCTGGCGATCCAAACTGGCGAAGTAGCAGCCCGGATGGGTCAATTTTGTCCAGACATAAAGCTCAGATTCGCAGTCCGTGGTGAAGAAGGTAATATGTGTACATATATCAAATAGGTCCATCAATCCGTTACGATTTGCGCTTTCTATTGAATTATTTTATTAATACTGCATTTGCATGTTGTTTGCAGTTGATCGCAACTCTAAAATTACGGAGCACATTTTGATTGGAACTCCTGGTAAAATGATGGACTGGGGTATCAAGATGCGTTTGTTTGACATCAAAAAAGTTCGAGTTTTTGTGTTAGATGAGGCGGACGTTATGATTGCAACGCAAGGACATCACGATCAATGCATTAGGATTCATAAAATGCTTAGCCCGCAATGCCAGATGTTGTTCTTTTCTGCGACATATGACAAGGAAGTTATGGACTTTGCTCGCTTGATTGTCTCCGAGCCGACAATAATACGATTGATGCGCGAGCAAGAATCTCTTGATAATATCAAACAATATTATGTGAATTGCAAAAACGAAGATGGCAAATACAATGCCATCCAGAATATTTATGGTTGCATCAGCATCGGTCAGGCAATTATATTTTGTCACACGCGCAAAACGGCTGCATGGCTGGCAGCTAAAATGACTGCCGATGGCCATTCGGTGGCTGTTCTTTCTGGCGATTTGACCGTTGAACAGAGACTTGCAGTTTTGGATCGATTTAGATCCGGCCAGGAAAAAGTGCTCATCACTACGAATGTCCTGTCGCGTGGTATTGACATCGAACAAGTCACAATTGTGGTTAATTTCGATCTGCCCGTTGATCTTCGTGGTAATGCCGACTGTGAGACCTATTTGCATCGGATTGGACGCACTGGTCGATTTGGAAAATCGGGCATTGCTATAAATCTCATCGACGGTGAGAAAAGTATGACTGTCTGTCGCACTATAAAGGAACATTTTCAGAAAGATATTATTTATTTGAATACCGACAATGCGGATGATATTGAAAAGATTGGCAACTGAATCATTATAATAATTCCATTGCTTAGCGTTAAGCAAGCAACATTTGTGAAAATTCTCTTGGAATAAAATCATTTTCTGCATACAAATTAAAGTTAAAAATACAAAAATTTATTATTTATATTTTGTTCATAAAGGATTTATACTTGGTTAAAGATCCATGTACTTATCATATACAATGAATAAATCTACAAGTCCCTAATATTATATTCGCTGCAACATTCAATATTTTAAAAGTAACCTTGACGCATTTCGCTAAGCCAGTCGCTGCAAATAAAATGGCTTTAGCTAATATAATTATTACTAATGAAGTGACTTTGATCAGTGGTGGAACAACTATACAAATAAGTTTTGCTCCACAGCATAAAATGTAAACCAAGGGATAAACAATTTTTTGTAGAAATCCAAAAACAATTCCCAGCGCATTTACAACTACACAAATATATGAAAATAGTAAATCCAGAAATTCTAACATTATTAAAATTGTGTAAGCTAATGCACTCAGCAGGAGAACTAGAATTAACGCACCCACACAAAACGCGAATATCCACAACAAAATATTAAAAATTTGCCAAAAACCACCAATTCTATAATGTGCATCATTCTCTTGGTTTTGGTAACTGCCATGATCTCTATTGTTATTCCGATACTGGTATTCATCGTTGTTGTCGTTTTGATAATGGTGTTTATAATTCTCCTGGTTTTGGTTTGGTTTGCTTTTATCCTTTTGATGACTGCCATGATCTCTATTGTTATTCCGATACTGGTATTCATCGTTGTTGTTGTTTCGATAATGGTGTTTATAATTCTCCTGGTTTTGGTTTGGTTTGCTTTTATCCTTTTGATGACTGCCATGATCTCTATTGTTATTCCGATACTGGTATTCATCGTTGTTGTTGTTTCGATAATGACGTTTATAATTCTTCTGGTTTTGGTTTGGTTTGCTTTTATCCTTTTGATGACTGCCATGATCTCTATTGTTATTCCGATACTGGTATTCATCGTTGTTGTTGTTTCGATAATGGTGTTTATAATTCTTCTGGTTTTGGTTCGGTTTGCTTTTATTTTTTTGGTTTTGCGATTGTCTGTTTCCAGATTGGTTTTGATTTTTATTTATGTGATAACTTCGATCGTACGCTTGGCGCTTTGTTGGATCAGACAAAACACCATACGCTTTAATAATTTCTTTACAACGCTCTTCATCCTCGTCACTTTTGTTGTGATTCTTATCTGGATGACATCGTAGTATCAGCTTGCGAAATGACTTTTTTATGTCTTCAAAAGACGCACGATGCTCAACGCACAATATATAGTAATGGTCTACGAAATTTTGAGACATTATCTGCGATGTTATTTATCAAATATAACAGCAGAGCTGAATCTTTGACACGCCTCATAAATTGTGTGAAGTCCACTTAAAAAAAAAATGCATTAATGATGGACACAATGCACAAATGGATATCGATATCGGTTGCATACGAAATATGGATTTAGGATATATCGTTATATACAAGCAACTGAATGTAACCAAGTTTTCCGCAAGGTGGCGTTTTATGAGTTAGGCCGAATTTGCTCATGATAAAGAATTAAAAGTGGGGGCAGGTCATGTTTCATGGAAGAAAGATTGATTGTTACGCTCATATATGAAATGCGTAATATGTACTAGAAACTACGAATGGTCAATACACTTGTAAAACCGAATCTATGTTAGACGAGTTCAAGGCGACTCCATGCATGTTTGTATTTTTGCCAATATTTAGGTAACCTTTCTTGCACTCTCCCACACACCGAATACTTATATTAGAGTTCTAATGGGATACGATAGGGATTAAGGGCCTCAAAAAAAAAAATATATATATATATGTAATCGTTCGAGTTTTCTTGATTTTCTTGGATTTGGCAAGACTTCGAATTCATATTGAAAATTGAATTGCCCTTTAAAAAGATATAACGCCACCTAGTGTCATATTTTGTCATTACATAGTTATACTGGATAAAGCCTGCTAATAAATTACAAGGAAAAATACTGATTTTTGAGTAAGTTTATTCGAGGGGAATATCGCCGGGAGCATGGAGTAAGTTGATCGTCAATTCCAATTTAAGGGCGATGGGAAAAACAAATCCGTGTTGGCCCATTGCAGGAAGGGCACGTACGACGTGGCCATAAACCCCAGGCCTGAAAGCTGTTTCGTTTGTTTTGTGTGTGTGCATGTAGGTCTTTATTTACTGAGCTATCTGAGGTTGCCCACTGGGAGACAACTAGACGTGTTACAAAGAATAGTGTTGCTGCTAGCTTCGCACACATTCAAGGGTCAGCTGGGTCGTAGCTACATTTTCGCACACATTCACAATTCATTTGGTCCTACTAGAAAAAAGTTGCGTACCTCTTCGACCGTATGCACGCATTCTCATATAAGGCTGGGTTTTTTATTTACCCGCGAACACTCAACACGCGGGGCCTTCAAAATTTTCGACGCGTGCAGAATATGGCCCACAAGCTCAGAAAAAACCTGAGGTTATGTCTTATGGGATGGTGTTACTGTCTTAGTAAATGGACGTATCAATGGATCATGTAGAGATATAACTATCAATTATAGACCAAATATCGAAGAAAATTAAACGATTCCATCTCCAGGACATTTCAAATTACTGTAAGCTTAAATTCTAAAGCGATTACTGTAATACGTTATCCACCACAAAATTTTGTTCAAATAACTACATTTAATTGATATCAAGTTAATGCGGATGTCTACGAACGTCCGTAAGTGTCTTGCAATAATGACAAAAATGAATAAATAGTAATTTAAGCAGACGTGTTTCACTTCATGGCTGCCGCGACTTGCCACTGCTGTTGATACTTGGCCACAGCTTCACGGTGCTTCAGCATGTCCTTTTCCCTGCAATATGGTAAATAATTGATAATATTTTATATTTTGGCTGTGCTGCACAATTAGCATACATGTTTTCCAGTGTATCACTCGATCCCTTCAGTTCCTTGGAGATGTACTCGATGCGTTTGCCAACATTCTGTCGTGAGTCCTCCAGCTCTTGTTTTACCAGCACGGGACCGAACAACTTGTACACTTTGTTGTCTGGCCCAAGCAAATTTAGTTCATCCAGCACGCACTTATTCTCATTCAGCTGACTCTCCAGAAGTGCACGCTGCTTAACCACCTTGACGCAAGCTGTAATACCAGAAATTCATATTTATATTAACTGCGCTTATTCATTATTTCAATTCACATACATTTCTGTAGATTTTGGTATGACTCAACCTCTGTTTGCATTTTTTTATACAAGGCTGCGCTGTTTTTATCCATTTTTTTGGCTTTCTATGCAGGATCTATTATAATTCTTGATATTTTAAAACAGTTGCCGGCTTGTATCTGAAATAATTTGTTAAGAAAAATTAGTCAAAAGGTGTGCGAGTATGTGTGTGAATTTGAGGCTTCGAGTTGTGGCAATTAGTTAATTGTATTTGCATTTATACATCCTCTTAACACAATTACTCGTTGTGCTTTATGGTCTTGTTACTTTTACCAGATTTTTTAAGATTGAAAGGAAATGGATTTTCTGATAAATTTCTGCTTTCAAAGAAGCAATGCTTCAAATTACAAACCAGTGCACGCTTTTATGTTAAAATTTGGCGTTGCCACCTGTAGAAATGCATGTCAGAACAGCTGACAATAAATGGAAAGAATATGTAAATTTAATCACCGAAAATTTATATTGTAAGCTTTTTTCATCTGAAAAAATATGCTGAGCATTAAATAAAATTGTTATATTTAATAAAAAAAATATGCCATAAAATTAAGTTTCACACAACACAATGTTGTAAAACGCTGAGAGGGTGTGTTTAGCTTGTGGAAAACACCAACGGTACGACATGCTCATATCACTGAATAAATTATTTATTTCTGAGTAATTTACTTATTTCAATAGTAATAGTGCAATAACTTGGTGAATGACAGAGGATTTATTTAATTAAGAAATTAATGTTCAAGCACTCATGTACTATAAAAATGCCATGAGCAGTCATCATGCAGTCGCATCGTGACACGACACCCATAATAACATCAGAAACGCTGCAACAAAGCATACGGTTTCGCGCCGAAAAGGAAAACGGTGAAAACACGCAAGAAAATACGAAAAAATCAAGCAGAAGTGAATGCACAAAAACAAACGTAAAAATGTGTTAGGAGGCAAGTGCATCGTTGGTTTGTATGCGAAACTGCAGCAAGGCTACGGACAGATCGTCGAAGTGTGTGTGGAGTGCGTGTGTGTGTGTACGAAGCAAGCGGCGCGGCTGAGCAGATCCCCTCCACCCCCTTGTCTGTCACCCCACGAGATTAAACACAATGGCACCAACCAAGAAACGTGAAAGGGACAATAATGCCGACGTTGCGACGGGCGTTGTTTCTAACAACATAAATGGTTTGAACATTGGCAGTGGACATGCTACAGATGCTGCTACAAGTGAAGCGTTGGCAGCGCCAACGCCAGCAGCGACCATGTCAACAACAATAGCTCATGACAGCCAAACAAAACTGAATGGACATCAGCAAGAGCAGGAACTCTTCTTGCAGGCATTTGAAAGTAAGCTTTTGATGCCAGCACAACTGGTATTCCACATATGAAGAAATCAAATCTAAACTAATCAATAAACTTATCCAGAGCCCACACAAATCTATCGCTACCTACGCAATCGCCACGAGACAAACGTAAGCATATATAAAAGCATAGGTTTCATTCAATAATTTTGTACGTTATGCATGTGTATTGTATCCGTAAATTGCAGCCCATATTCTTAAATCGCACGCTCAGTTATATGAAGGAGCGCATGTCTCGCAACAATAAGAAAAGAGCCAATTTCAAGATCGATTCCATACTGGAAAAAATCACACAAAAGTCTGAGGCTATATCCCAAAACTTCCTGCATGTCATCTACGATTCTCTGATTGAGAAGCACAAGCCGCAAGACAACGAAGACCTGCTACAACAGGGCCAGGATCAACTGCTCGGTGAGGCGGGCGAAAGGGTGTGCGTGGAGACAACGCTTTACAAGATAACGCGCAGCAAGCGTAAGGACAGCACTCTCGATTTTCAGGAACTACTCAGCAAGAGCTCTCAAATTGTTTACAATCCCAAGGAGGGCATCGAGGACCACGCCACCATCAACATACCACTGCAGACAATGCGACCCATGGGTGATCAGCACACTCTTTACAAGCTGCTGTTTCGCATCAAGATGCAGCCGCAAGCGTGCAACGATGAAAATGCAGGTAAACAATAATGATTGTGAGCGTATAAGCTGTGAGTTGAGGAGTGCCAAAGATTAGATAAACTTACACAGAGATAATTACAATGTGTGACAAAGTGTTCGATTCTCTGCCCGCACTTCCGACCAGTAGATCCTGATGTAGTTGTAGTTGTTATTTACCATAATGAGATAGATTTATAATAACACAGGGTTGACTGGCAAACAGAAATATATAGATAGTAGTGGTCTTTCTTGATGTGGATGTGTTACAAACAAGTTACTTTTGGGATCGAATTGTAATGTTTATTTCACTTGAACAGCAACACCGCCGAACAAACGCTCGCGCAGCAACGAGAAAGTTTACGGCTCCGAGTTGATACTGTATGAGAAGTCGAGCGGTTTCATCACTGAGGGCGAATACGAGGCGATGCTGCAGCCGTTGAATTCATCCAGCATTAAGTCGTTCTCACCAAAGAAATGCACCTGGGAGACAATGCCCGACAGCTACATTCCACTCTCGCTGACCTACGATGTGTACCAGCAGAGTCCCATGCTCAAATTCCATTTGACATTGTCCAATGAGCAGTTGCCCGATACTATTGCAGCGCCCGAGATGCAGCGCTATGTGCATCATTTGGATGCCGAGACGGAACTTAGTCACCTTAGCATCAGCAATATCAACAATAATAATAACAACAACAATAATAATAACAATAATAATTGTAGCGGCCTCAAGAATGGCAATGGCAATGGCAGCACCATCTGCAAGGCCACACCACCGGAACACTTACAAATCGTCTACAATTTTATGTACAGCAACAACACACGCCAACAGACAGAGTACACACAGGAACTGAACTGCCCGTGGTGTGGATTAGACTGCCTGCGCCTGTATGCACTGCTCAAGCATCTGAAATTGTGCCATGCGCGCTTCAACTTCACGTACCAGCCGGCGGGCAGCGGTGCTCGCATCGATGTGACCATCAATGATGCTTACGATGGTTCGTATGCCGGTTCGCCATATGATCTGGCCGGTCCGTCGGGCTCGTCCTTTGCCCGTACCTGTGGCCCGGTGAGGCGCACCTCGGTCACCAGCCTAATGGTTTGTCGACCCAGGCGCCAGAAGACTTGCCTCGACGAATTTCTTGAATTGGATGAGGATGACATTAGTAATCAGCGTTCGTATATAACCGGACACAATAGGTGAGCATTGTCGATTTTCATCCTATATGAATTACTTGTTTTGCTTTTCTACACATTCGAATGTCATCTCTTTGTATGAATTATATAGATTATACCACCATACGGAGACCTGCCTGCCGGTGCATCCAAAGGAGCTGGACATTGATTCGGAGGGAGAGAGCGATCCGCTTTGGCTGCGCCAAAAGACCATACAAATGATCGATGAGTTCTCCGATGTCAATGAGGGCGAGAAGGAGCTGATGAAGCTATGGAATCTGCATGTGATGCGTCATGGCTTTGTGGGTGACTGCCAGCTGCCGTTGGCCTGCGAAATGTTCCTGGATGCCAAGGGTCACGAGATTGTGCGCAAGAATCTCTATCGCAATTTTATACTACACATGTGCTCACTGTTCGATTACGGCCTGATCGCGGCTGAGACCGTCTACAAGACGGTGCAAAAGCTCCAGGGGCTACTCAGTAAATATGCTGCTGGCCAGGAGTTAATGCAGCGTCAGCGTGAGGCGCAGCTCAAATACTGGCTGGACGTAGGCATGCACAAGAAGCAGGACGATCTTAAACACAAATCGCCGCAGAAACCAACGACCAACTCCAGCGGCGATATAGCAACTACCTCATCGGGCAGCGCTTCCAGCGTCATGCAACCGCCCAAGCGCATGCCAGCCAATCTGAAACGGGCGAATGCTGCCGCCGCCGCTGCTGCTGCTGCTGCTGCAGCTGCAGCACTTGATACCCAGGATAATGGCGCTGTCAATGGAAGCAACAGTAGCAAGAATGTGGCCAAGAAAAGTGCTGACCAGCCGATGGCCAACAATTTGGCCAACACACGGGAGCGCCGATCCGAGCAGGCGCTGAAGCGCAACACCAATGTCGGTCGCCTCAGTGCGCCCGAAAGCAGAACTGCCAACTCAATGTCCAAACGCAAGATCGGCGCTAAAGGTAAGTGAAGGCCAGCAATGGCCTGTTCGAATTGCAATCATCTGAACTAACATTCATTAATCATCCGAATCCGAATCACAACATTCTGCTTCGCCATAATCATTCGCCCAATCTATGCTTGAATGAAGTCTAAATGGAAGAAAATAAATGTTATATATTATATATTTATTTGTACACATCTTGAGTTTCAGATGGAATATAGTCATAGAATTGTGATTAGCACTGTTTAGTTTTGTATATCCTATTTATACTAATATTTAGTATATAACTTAAAATACCTTTGATAAGTTTGGGCTTTAAAAATGATAGTCCACAAGCATTATTAATTATTTCTTTTTTGTATGAATCGTAAAGCAAGTAAATTTAATTTGATATGCTATAAAAGATTCAAATAATTTGAATTTTTTCAAGACTTCGCTGCAAATCTTTTGAACCGAGTTCATTCACATGCATTTTGTACATACTATCTATTTATCGCACATTTACATTATCAAGGATCACTGCGTCATCGCCATCGTCATGTCAATGAAAAGGCAAAAACAATCAATTAAAAACAATACCACCGACAAAATGTATTCAAAATTTTGTATCAAAATTATGATTATGATGGCAAATTTGCCCAATGTTTTTTTTTCTTTCTCTCTTTCCCTTTGTTTTCTATCTTTCGTTTGTTTTCGGAATAACATACATACATACGGCCATTATTGTACAATGTGGTTGCGTTGGCCAAACAGCAGAAATGTCTGATGTGGAGCAGTTGGAAGCAATGGCCTCTGTGGATGTGCCTCAAGTTTTTGCTGCTAACAATAATGGCAATGACAATGAGAATGGGATTAGCAATGGTGTTGAAGATGATGCAACAGTTAATCATGTTGCAGATGTTGGTGATGATGTTGATGAAGTTACAGGGAGTTTGACTGCCCACGTTTATCATAATTAAGTTAGCAATTGTAATTCGCATTTACATTCCATCATCTCTCATTCAACTCTTTTACACTCTCTTTCACGCACACACACACATACATATATACAGATACGGCTGTGATCAGCAAGAGGCATCGATATAGCGAGGACGGCGCCAGCGCTAACGGATCATCGACGCGCAACAAAAGCAATAATATTAATCATACACTGCCAGTAAACAGCAATAGCAACAACAAGCGACGTCGCTCCGCAATGGAGCGCAGTAGATCAAACAGCACCGCTGGCGGCAGCAGCGCTACAACCTTGCACGGATTGCGCACACGTCTTTCGGTGCCTGGGACTAAGTATGAGCGACGCTGACGCAAGCGGCGCTGCTGCTGTTGCTGCTGCTACTAAAAACAAAAAAAAAACTATGACGAACCGCAGGACAAGAAGGAAAATTGACTAAGCGAGTGCGTTTCGTTTAGATTTTGTGGTTTACTTTTGATACGTTTTTTTTTTACATCCTGTTCAGCAAATGATTATCAGATTATTATACAAATTTTGTTAATTTTAAGTATTAATATTAGATTGTGTTGTGTAAATTGTATCAAATTGTAAAGTCTTCAAAATCACACGAACTCCATTTCAATAAATCAACTTTATATTTCTTAACCTATATATTAAATGCAACTAAATATGCATATTTTAAAGCAAGTTACTTAACAATGGCTGCATGCAAACAAATCAATTAAATTCGTGTTAAGCAATCTTAATACTTTCTGCAGGATTCCATTTTTAAAAACAAACATGTAAATTTCAAAATATACGTACGAATAAACATGAAATACATTTTAATTAGCTCAGATTACATACGTATACAAATATGTTAGCATAAGTGAATGTAATATGAAAGCAAAACGAATCTTGGCAAGCAAATGAAACCCAAAAATAAAATCAACCACACAATAGGTACTAAATAAACATCAGATCAATTTAAGGACAGCTGAATAAAATAACGCATATATATTTTTACAGTACACATTTCTTGCGTTATTTAATTTTTCAGGATAATACATTAAAAATCACATATATTCTTATCGATAGGTAAACTAATAATTTTTTGGAATGCTATAATTCATCTCGACCAGATCGGCAGCATTCAACGACATCGACATATTGTTGTGTTTTTCCTCATTAAACTCCAGAAGGGTGCGTTGCAGACGACATCTCAAAATATTGGCATCGTTTACGGATAATGTTCGCAATTCACTTAGCATAAATGTGACTAAAGCCTCATCTCTATTGACAGCAGACATGTTGTGTTGTCGAGGTACAGCAAACATGCTATGTTGTCGAGCTGCTGCAGACATGCTATCTTGTCGAGGTGCAGCAGATGTGGGTGTTGTTGTTGTGACATAATTTACCACCGATTCATCGGGAGAGACTGCTGCTGAAGAGTTGGGCAATTTTGCAACCGAAGAGACTGTTGTGTCATCTTCTTCGACAGTGTCTTCGTCTTCATCTTGGGAAGATTTTCTCTGGGGTGTTACAGACCATTGTGGGGAAGAAGTAACTGGTTGGTTATTTGGTCTACCGAGAAAGGAAAGTGATTTCAAATGCAGCCACGCGGATTTGTGTCTTAAGGATTAGTGATATGTTCCTTTCAAATTGGTCCACTTTTTAAGAGTTCCGTCTCGTCAAATTGACTATTAAAGCCATAAACTACTTTTGACCAAGCCTCTTTTCTTATTTTCTTTTTGCGATGACCAATGGCGTTGGGGTTCCAGATGGTTTCTTCGTTTTTCACCAATTTGATTAATTGAAGAATTTTCTCGTTGTCCCAAATTTTTACTTTGCTTGGTTTCGCCGGCTTCATTATTGTCCCTCTTTTGCTAGAGACTCTTGTCTTAACCACTTTGGCAACCATCTGAAAAATTACATTGAAAATATTTTAATCATTTTGGAACACTTGTTTTTCAATAAATCTTACCCTGATTAGATGGCTTAAAAACACACAAAATTCAATTTATTCGAAGCGAACCAATTTTTGCTATTGCAGGACGCTTAGGAAACAACATTTATTGAAGCTATCGATATTTTGATGAGTGAGGAGCACTTCTTTACAATTATCGATTTTAATTCAATTAACTCCGTTGTGTTTTGTTAACGCCACCATCAATGATAATTAGCATGGCAATTGTAATTTGCTTTAACATATCACTTACATTCGTCTTACCAAAATCCTTTACACTCTCATAAAACCTCATTTCAAAATATTAATCTAAAAACTTATAGTACAAACTACTTATGTATGAGATGCAACTAATTATAGTGCAGTCAGCAAGTCAATTAATTTCAGGTGGATCGACTAGAAGATACCCTGCACCCACTTCTATATTTAACATTAGTCTCACACAGTACTCAGTACAGTTACAGTGTGTGTCAATCTAGTTTTAATCGCTCGTGGCTTTCATTTCTAAATGTAGACATATCTCAGTGAATAATAGATTGAAGTACATCATAAATAAACTTAATTTAATTTAAGACAGTTGAATAAAATGTTGCAAATAAATATTTGTTACTTACAAGAATATACTATCGATAAACTAATCATTCTATGTAATGCTGTACTTCGTCTCGACGACCTCAGGGACAACTACGCACATATTGTTTTGCATTTCCTCACTGAAGTCCAGCAGGGCTCGTTGCAGACGCCATCTCAAAATATTCGCATCGCTTTCGGGCAGCGACCGCAATTCACTTAGTATAAATGTTGCCAATGCCTCGTCCCTAGCCTCCCCATAATTATTGGATCTGGACTCGAAGGATGTGCTAGGTTCATCAGATGTAGGTGTTGTTGGTATACCATGGGTTAAAAAGATTTTATTTTTAGCACGAGGAAATTTTGTTGTTGACGAATGTGGCAATATTGCAGAGGCAGACATTTTTGCTGGAGAATGTGGCAATGTTGCAACGGCAGAGATTATTGCTGAAGAATGTAGCAATGTTGCACCAGCAGAGATGGTTGTGGCATCTTTTACTACCCTCTCATCAATCTCATCAGTATCACTCGTACCAATCTCACCACTATCATCATCACTATCATCACAATCATCACTATCAGTATCAGATCGTAGCTTCCTTCCACCATCGATGAAGGTGAGTATGTTAAAATATGGGAAATACTTTTCTATTTTTCTATGTATAACATATGTTTCCCTCATGACGGCCCACCTTGCTTGGATTTCACCCACATTGAATTCCATATCAAAGGCTTTGACCACTGTTAACCAAAAGGCTTTTCTTGCTAGTTTATTGGAATATTCGGCGTGTTTTACGTCCCATATGTATGGTTCATCTTTTACCAATTTGATTAGTTTAGGAATTTCTTTCTGCGACCATTTTTGTCTTTTTGTTCGCTTCTTCCGCGATTTGGATTTAATTTCTACCGCGCCTTTATTAGAGGCACCATTCTCAACAATTTCGTCCTCCATCTAAAATATTCAATTGAAAATGTGTTACTCATATTCAGAAAGTAGTTCTATCAAGAATCTTACCGCAATATGCTGCATAAAAACTCACTCTAATTTATTAAAATAAAAACAAGATTGGCAACGCGAAGAAACAATTGTACGCAACGCCAATATGATTTATTTAACCTATCGATATTTTATTAACCGTGTAGTAATACTGTAAAGTGGGGAGTGATTTGACTCAATCAGCTCGATGACTCTGTTAATTTTTCTGACACCATTAACACTATTATCATAAATACATTTTTTTTGCATATAGAGCCTTGATTGTCGTAAGTCGTTGGTTTACAAATTTTTGAAGAATGGAATTTAAGCAATTGCAAATCACACAAAGGCCAGATTTCCATATTTGTGTCAAGTCTACTGATTGAGTGATCAAATTTGAAAGTTCCCCGAGAAATTGACCAAATGCTTGAATTCGATTATTTTGTCGATAATTACATAAAATTTGCTTTACAGTGTGTTATCGGTTAGCTCGAGCAGTAACAGCTCATTTGAGCATTAACTGAGCATTTTAGGTATAAGTTTAACAGTACGCGGTGGTTGCTGTTACTGGGTGTTCAGGTATTTACATTCAAGAGAAATAAAATTTTTTGTTTGTTGTTGTTTTGCCGTCGGGGTAGCATGCACGTCGGGGTCTGCGCGTGAAATAATAAGAATGAAATAAATAAATTGTTTCACAAAAATAACAATTAAACTTGACAACAGCATAAGCCATTTTCGTTTTGTACTCAGTATAAATTCAATAAATACACACCTGATTTGCGGATGTGTTTATTGTGGGCGCGCAAAATCGCTAATTAGTTTGATTAAAAAGTGCGACAAAATAGATGCACATATACGTATTAATTTATGCATTGGTACTGTATGCGCATACATTGGCTGTTTGTCAAAACGTCCCTCGACTGCCCCATAATAATGATAATAATACGCGAAACGAAACGACCAGCAAATAAATACAAAAATAGCAATATTCAATCAAAAGAAGAGCGCGCGCGTGTTGTGTATATTTTGTATTTTGTGTGCTTTTGCTGCTTGCTTGTATATTTTGGCTAAGGCAGGAAGAGATCATTTGCCAAAAAGAGAAGAGCAAGCAACGTGTGTGTATGCATGCGAGTAAATGTAAATAAAAAATAAAAGAAGAAGAAAAGTGCAAAGCGAAAGTTCCATTGTGTAGAATCTTGAGTGCTTCCAACGAAGCTTTTTCTTAACTTTTCTTTTGGCTTGAGTGTTCGTGCCTCACTCAAGCCAAGCAGAGTGCGTGTTAGACAAATAACGGCAATTGCAACGCAAAATGAGACACATGGACTACAACAACCAAAATAACCGCAGCGACAACAACAACAGCAACAGCTCCGAGCAGCGATAGAGCTGCAAGCGGAAAAGAAAAAGCAGCGCAAAGCATTTATTTCTGTTTAAAGTGAACTGCAATGAAATTCAGTTGTGTGGCCAGATGTGTTTAATAAATGATTGCGATTTTTGCGCCAATTGTATATTATTATGGCCTTGTTGAATAAATTGTTCTTTCCGTCGGTACCAGCAACACCCACGCAATCAACGCCAACAACCCAAACAACAGCAGCAGCAACAACAACAACACCCGCAAAGCTGCTAAATTATGGCCAACAAACAGTAGCGGAGGCGGCATCACGTACACACGCGTCAGCCGCTGCCGCATCTGCCGGCCACAATAGTTCGTCGTCCGGCAAATCAACTCAAACATCCAGAAATTATCTAAGGTAAGTGTTTTGCCTAACTATTGCATACTATTAAAGATCGGCACGTGTCATGCAGATAGTGACAACTAACTGCACTATTCGTCACGCACTCATCTCTAATGTGAGCTGTTAAGTCCCAACAGCTGACATTAAGATAGGGGACAACAAAGGTAAGGAAGCGCACAACAACCCCCTTTGCCCTCAATAGGCAGCTGCACATAGACTCACCGAATACAAAGTACCCATACACAAGTAGTGGAAAGAGAGCATATCCATTGGGTGGTGGTGGTGTGGTTCGCTTCGTCTTTATCACTGTCAATTCGCGGCGCTCTTGTATCTTCCTCTTTGTGGCTCGTACGCAAATTGGCGAACGTAAATGGGGACAATAACCCAACAAACATTTTTGGTAAATGCACGCGCTTCGATTCTCGTCACGTACGCCAAATTGCATCCCTTGCTCTCCCTCTCTCTCTCTGATAACTGGAGGAGTCAAAGTGCAAGTCATAGGTGCGCCCCCAGTCAACTATTACTTGCCCACTACTTTCAATTACACTCCTCCCTCCCATACATTATTTGCGCCGCTGAAGCTCTTCATGGTGTTCGGCTAGTTTCGCTTCGTTTTGTAGGCGAGCGAGCTCTCTTTTGCCCCCGTTCTCGCGCTCTCGCCGATCGGCGAGAGTGTGTATGTTAGTGAATATGAGTGTATATCGTCGGCATTGGGGGCAGGGAAACAGCGGACGTCAGGCGTAAATGTAAATAAAAGCGAATCACATGACTTGCTAATCGGAGTTCACAGTCGCTGCCTGCCTGCTCTCGTGATTATTATGTCATACACACAAATTGTTGTTGTTGTCTTTGGCACTGCTGGGTGCCGTATGTATATGTATGGGAGTGTGTGTGTGTATATATATATGCATTAATACCCTTACTTTGCGGACGATATTTTGGTTTCATCACGTCTGTGTTGTATATGGTTTATGAAAAGGTATCTGCGCTTCGCATTGATGCAGCGCATTGTTTTCCATTGCATTGATTTTTTCTTTTGCTGTTAATTCATTTAATTTTTATTTATTACTGTTTATTTGTTTATGCTGTATGCTGAACTATGCGCGCGTTTACAATGTTGATTCTTGACGCTTACAGTTCGCCGTAAACAACTGCTCTGCTCTGATTGCGGTCGGTCTGTCGGTTTCCCTATGCTCGGTTTTGTTTGTTTGTTTGCTTGTGTGTATGTGTGTGTGTGAGTGTATGGGTTGCTTGATCAACAACAACAAATACAATAACAGCTATTTCAATTGTTCATTTACAATTGCATTTCCCCATTCAGTTCGCAATGTGCGCGTTTCGTTTGCGCAGCGTTTACTTTTTGTTAAATCGATTATAGCGATCACAACGTATGTAAACACACAAATGTATATATATATATAATAATAAGGCACTAAAAGGCATTTTGGCACTTTCAAGTGTGTATTGAATGCATATACATACACATTTATTTATTGCCATTTCAGTCACACTCTCATTGATACATTCACACAGACACAGCTGGCGCAGCTCTCTCAATCGCCATCACGTGATAAACTTTTCAACCTGCTAATTAATTACGGGGTTTTTGCACTTTGCTAAATGTGAACTTCAACTCAGTTGCAGCGGGCAGTTTGTCGGCATCGTAGGGTGTGTAAGGGTGCTGGGAGGTAGGGAAGTACAGCACATTGTGCTAGGTCAGGTTTTTGGCCGCTGTAAGCCAAATAAGCACAAACTGCTGACAGTTAACGTTAATTTATTAAATTGTTTATATTTTGCGACATACTTAGGTAAATTTCCATTAACTTGCCACTTGCCTGTGTGGGGTATGCATGTGTGTGTAGAATAAAACGTTCTACGTTATCGTTCATAGCTTGCGACTAAATGCTCAAGAAAATACTCTGCGTTCATTTGGTTATTTTAATCATATATATATATATTTTTTTATGCGTATATTTAAAAAAATTAATAATAAAAATTAATCCCTACTAAAAGTGTGCGAAAGGCATAATAAAAGTAATCATAGTCATGACGATAACTATATATACATGTGAGTCTACTTAGCTGGCCAATATTTGCGTTTGTCAGACAGTCAGTTAGTCAGTCCAACGGCAGCTCCCCTCATAGACATATATACACACACTCACACTGAATCATGGCTAAATCGTGTCCATATTTAGAATTTTGCTGGTCACATGAGCATTCAGCAGAAAAGTATGCGAAATAACAGAATAGCAAAATTATTTCTATATATATAATGTATGCATATATGTACACAATGTTTGGCAACACCAAATAAAGAGTACACCTTATAGAACATCAAATGCTACATTAACCCATATACCCACAAAGTGATATCTATATGGTGTGTGTGAGTGTGTGCAGAGTTATTAGCACATGGTTAATAATTCCTTATAAATACATATATCTATATGTTTTATTTTATTTATATTTTTTTGTGAGACTTATAGTGTGTACATTGTGAATGGCCAACTTTCACACGAATAATAAAATCAGACATAGCTCGTGGCAATATGTCTCTATATAGCACACTATATAATTAATGTCTATGTCCCCAATTAGCACTCGATTGTGGAAACTTTATGCCAACAATCGTTTTCATCTTTATTGACAATGTTGTAGGGGAATGTGGGAAGGGGTGGGTGGGCTTATCGTGTGAAATATTCGATTTATGTATTTTATTTGATTGCTAATTAAATTCCATCTTCTTCACAAATAAATAAATCAATCGACAAAAATGTTATAAATAATTCGGTTCTCGTCGACCCTTTTGTGCTGTGCGGGCAGCCGTGTGCCAAAAATTGATTGTAAATTGATAAGTGTGCGCAAATTGTTTTAACAAATACACACCCACACTCCCGCACACCCCGGACATCAATCATTAGCGCTTTATAGAAGATATGCACGTAATCCCACCGACTTAAGTGGTGTTTAATTATTATGATTTACATTGGCCCATTACGAGATCACCATAATGTGCCACGGTGGCGCCCATATGTCTGTCTGTCACCAGTACCCACTATTGGTGGATCCTTTTTTCGACCACTGTGCACAGTGTGCACGTTGTGTGCATATTTGTTTTGATTATTATTTGTTTGCTGGTTGGTTCACTGCTTCTCGTGGTGCACCTTGTATGGAAAGATTCGCGTCGTAGCAGCAGCAGCCGCCTCGTGCCTTGGTGCAAACAATCACCCTGTGCCCATTATCAGTGGGTATATGCAATCTTAATGGGAGTGTTTGTTTGTTTCCATCTACAAGTGTGTGTGTGCGCGTGCGTGTGTATCTCTGTCTCGCCGTTAGTAAACAACAACTAATAAATATGCTATTGACGTTTGCTTGACTAGAAATATACCTAAGATATTTCACGAGAGTAGCTTTGGAATAAATAAATTATAACTCAAATTTATTTAATTTATTTGCATGGTTATTCATATGTATTTCAAATATTTTAATTTGTTATTATTTATTATTACTAATATTAATATACCCACTTGTTGTTGCTGCATTTAGCTGAGTATAGATAGTCACATTTAAATGCCAACGTTGTCGACGTTGCCACTGTGGCTTCATGTGTGAAGTCTCGTGGTCTGCCAAGTCATATGAGTGTGTTGTCGTCGTAGTTGTTGTTGTCTGCTGCTGTACTGCTAATGTAGTTGTTATTGTTGTCCGAACTGATAGCTAAACGCGCTGCGCTGTCTACTCAACTGTCGCTTTTGTTGTCTTCGTCGTCGTTGTTGTCTTTTGGTATTTATCAGTTAGCAAAATTGCTTTTGCTTTTCAACGACCAACGTCAAATTAGACATAATACCCAAAAGTGGAAAGTGCTGCTGTCAGCTGTAAATAATGCAAAGCCCTCGCCACGTCAAGTAGGACTTTTGTTTAGATCCACACACACACTATAAAGCTTATATCTTTGTCATATAAATCATTCGGAGGTAATCAATAGAATCTGTTTACATTACCTTTTTTAGCTGCTTGATTTCTGACTTCTGTACTTGAAGTCGATGATTAATCAATTATATTTTGTATAAATTTATAGCAAAGCTTGCTCAAAAAGAATAACATATTTAATCATGATAGCAAAATGTAGCCTTACTCCGATTTATTACAAAGAATGTAAGCAGTTCCAGACTTATTGTTTGTACTTGCTGGTGTAAACTGATATATTTATATTTATTTCTCAGACAATAATGGATATTTGTGGAAAGGAATTGCTAAAATTTAAAGACATTTTTTTTTATAATTTGAAGCGATAATAAGAGGCTGATTATTCATTTGTATGTTTCTAAAATTTATGGCTGTAGGTATCGAGGGTAGTTTCAATACTTAAGCTATTAACATAGGGAAAGAGTCATCAAATGAATATTTACACATTTATTTAAACATTTCTATGCTCAACACAATAAAGTGATGTGATAAGTGTACACGCTTTTTTGGAATTGGCTTAAAGAGCTATTAGTCCAGATTTTTGCATCGATACATTCATTTATTATATATATATTAATTTATTTCCTAAGTTTTTAATGGCTTTTTAAATGTTGCCAGCCTTGAGATATTTGCAATTAATCAAGATCAATCGACTTTTGCCGCTCTGGAGCAACTATCGAGCGTTGCCAGACTTTAGACATGCTCAACAGACTTTCGCCACATTCAAACGCTATTTAACAAGTACATTAATCATTATTCACAAGTTTTCTTTAGTTTAGTCACCTTTTTGTTTCGTTTTCTGTCTTTTTTTTTTTTGGACCGCTCCCATCTTGAGTCATGCTGTACAACAAAAGCTCACGTCATATGATCAAAGGTAAAAAGAGACGCAATTTACCTACCCCCGGTCCCCAATCTGGGGTTAGTTTGCCTTTTTAACTGGTTTATTGTTTTGGCGCTTCTGGTTTCTGTGTCTCGCTTTTGTTTGTTGTGCATATGTATTTATTTATATGTATTTGTTGTTGAGTGGTACGATTTAAGTTCTATTCATTGATCGATTGCGGGTGGCACGTGTTGTATTTATTGTGTTGTGTGTATGTGCTTCTTCCATTCATTGTTTGTCTTGTTTTTGGTTGCTCTGTTTCAAGTGTCACTTGGCAATCAATTCTCGTCGTCGTCGTCATTTGCACATTTGTTTGCTGCCAGATACATTTCTCATGTTATTGGTGGCTATTACCCGTACCTGGCCGCACTCTCTGCACATTCAGACATGGCAATGTTGGCAATTACCGACAGCAACAATTATCTATGCCCTTATGCCAATTTGTTTTGAACTTGACACTCGATTATTTGCGCACTTCAATCTCTGAATAGTAAAATTGTGAGGCGGTTGGTGGTGGGGGGTGAAGTTCAACGTTAACTATATACTGAGTGAGAGTATACATGTATACTGGCATTATATAATTTTAATGTGCATGCTGCATCTCTTGCTAATGATAGTCAATTTGGTGTATCTCGAACACAATAAAATATATACCAAACAAAGTGACGTCCACTTCGGCGATGCCAACGTTGACTGCGCTGTCGACTTTTGCGCCTTTGCTGGCACAGCTTGTTGTCATTTTCATTGTCGCTCGTTGCTGTTGTTGTTGTTGCTGTTGTTGCTGCTGTTGTTGGCGCGTTGGCAACGCAAGCGGCATCGTCGTCGCCATCGTTGGCTGGTTTGGTCATGTGACTTGTTGTATAGAGCAACGGGTTGTTGTTGCTATTGTTGTTAATTTTGCTTTGTTGTAGTCACTTTGGAAATCTGTTTTTTTTTTTTGCACACACACAGAGAGAAAGACACAGACGACCACTCTGTGTAATATGATTAACAGATGTTGCCGCTTGATTTGATTATGACTACCAATTGCTGGTTATATAAAGCGATATGTATCAACACATGTATGTATATGCATGAACAACTAATTGGTCATTTTGTAGTAAATGCCAAGGGCTAATACAATACATACTTAATTCGAGTGTTTGCTGATAAGCAGCAGCATATCAATCAAACTGACTGCCCAATTGCCTTGGCCCAAAGACAGCAATAAACACCCATAAAACTACGCAATCTTCTCAAGTGGCCGTTGCTTCATTTGTACATATGTTTTTTTTTTTTATTTTATGTATGCCTAGATGGGTTAATGTATTTCTTTGCATGTATTTGCTTAGTATTGTTGCCTTCATTTTCATTTTTTGTTTCTTCTATACTTCTTTTTGTTGTGTGTATTTTATTGTTGTTCTCTTTTTGTTTTGCTTGCGTAGCTGAAAAAAGCATGTGATCCAAGCGTATGCCAAGAAGCAGCTGAAAACAAGATGAAGCACTAACAGCAATAACAACAACAATAAGAATAAGCAAAAAAAATTAAAGCAACAGCAACAAACGAGAGCAACACTTGCCGGCAGCGAGAGCGAGAAGGCAATAGAGTGCGAAAATAAAAATCTGCATGCATGCACCGAAGCAAAACATACCCTTGCACAAAAAAGCTATCAATATTTCAGTTCACTGGGAACACAGTGAACGGTTAACAGTTAACAACTCTCAATATTCAGAGAATTATCATTTGCTTGCCTGCCAGACTTGGGACAGAGTTCAATTACCCTTTGCAAGGTTATATTTAGCCATCCGTAAGAGTGCATTGAGCCCCCATCGAATGCCCTGCACTTGTTGGACACAATTTTGGTTTGGTAATCGTTTAATAATCACAATTGATATGCTCAGTTTTCCAATAGCAATGCACAAAGTGACTTTTTTTATTTTATCTATTTATTTATTTATTTTTTTTGACTTTCATTTAAACTTGTCAATTTCACAATATTCACTAGAAGCCATAATAGCCATTGTAGATGCCGTTTTATAATCAGCTGACAGCTTGCGTCTAATTATTTGAATTTTATAGTGATAATTATAGTAATAAAATTTAAAGTACTCGTCCAAAGTTACGCGAATTTAATGTAGTCATATATATTAGAGAGGTTTTCTATAGTACACCAATTAGCGTGCTGTAAATTTTCAAGCTTATCGTCTTTACAAGATCAATAGTATAATTTTTTTTATGTATTTTTTTTTTTTAGCTAATTGGTTAGTTTAACGCGAATTCTCCCCACATAAAATCATTTTTAATGTGATAATGAATATATGGAAGTGGAAGCATTATCGGTCATCGACGAACTTCTATATGTCATTTATGACTATGCGCTGATAAATAATATGTATAATAAATGAAATCGTAATGGCTATCAATTATAATCTATTCTTTTCAGTTGCATTAAAGCTTAAAATAAAGTAAATAAATATAGTTATTAAATGTTAAGTTTGCCATCAAACGGGGTCTGTTCATAAGTACAACATTTGGCAATCATACGTTAATTATTTGTGCTGATTGATCTCCGTTTTTGTGTGATCGTTGGACTGGTGAGTTTTTGGGCTTGGGTCAGTGGTGGTCAGTGGGTGCCAATCGCTCACAGTCTGACGGTTTATCAGGTTGTCAGTCAATCAGTCGATCCGTTGGGGCCAAAGTCCAAACGCAATTTACTTGCGAACTTTTGGAGCCATTGTCTCTCATAGAACTGCCATTACTAATCAATCATGAAAGTGCCTGCTGATACAAGTACAAAAAGTGCAGGAAAACCACATTAAAAAAATATTAACACATCACTCTTCTGACACTCTGACAAGACACAATGTGTAGGCACACTGAGCACCGGCACACATGTGATGCTCTCTGCTCCATCTTTGTGTCCGCAGCTGGACGGGTGGCAATCATGTGAGCGCGACCGGGCCTCAATTGATGCGAAGCCCCTGTGTGCCCCCAAGTGCGGTGCCCCAAACGGCAGCAGGCAAGTCGAGTAGTCGGCCAGTCGTGCACTCGTCGACTATCTGCATACATATATAACAATATATGTGTGTATATATATTAGATATGTATATATATATCGATCATGCGAGCACTTGCTCGCACTGGCACTCACATTCGACTCGTTTGTTTATCGTCGTGTTATTCAGTCGACACCGGGACGATCCGATGCGATACGATTGTGGTTCCGATTCCGTTGGCCGTTTGCCGTTTGCCGTTTGCCGTTTGCGTTATGATTCGCAATTGCCTTGAACTTCATTTGGCGTCTAGCATCGCTGCCATAAAGATATTATACACGGATTGTTTTCCATTACGCCGCGCATCACCCAAATGCAATTAGCACAGTTCCAGTTGACAGTTGCCAGTTAAAAACAATCTACGTTTTACAGCTTACAATTTACATGCATACGGCGCCGTTTAAGTATAGGTAAGCCACCACAATCCACTCATCTAGCTAGAGAAAAAAGGGAAATACACAGAGAGAAAGATAGAGAACCCATGCAAGGGTCTTAATTTCGAAATGCTCGGACACCTTAGCCTTTTAAGTCTTTAAGTACAAACAGGCCGCGCGGCCTGTGTGGGAAGGGCGGAGGGGGGACGTTGGGGCTACACTCGTGATCCAGTCGGGCCCACTAACAAATCACACACACAAACACAAACACAAAGAGACAGACCCACCCACACATACTAAAAGTTCCCCCGTCTTATCGCGGTGGCATAAAACAAAATGAATCAATAAAATAAGTTACTTCTTGGACACCCCACGCAATCGCACACTTCAACAGCACCGCTTCATAAACCATGCAATAATACACAAACAACAAAAAAAAAAGAATTAACAAAAATTGTTAATTATAGCGCTAATTTGGGCAGTTGTCGTATTTCTCAATTTAGCGCTACTTATTGTTAGACGCGCCATTTATAAATCCACTAAAAATAAATTAGCTCAAATCTGCGACGCTACAAAAAACTCTGAAGTGGATGTGACGAAACAAAGCAGCAACAACAACCCCTCAACTAATCATCCATCTATCCGGATACCACAGCATTTACAACTAAGTGGTTTAATCGAGTGAGTGTTGCATTCGATTGTGAAAGTGATTCAACTCAATTCAGCTAATCGATAATGCTTGTCTAACGCCTAGCAGCAAGCAGCAGTTAGCAGCTAGACGGCACGATCTTATCTCGCCTCTCCATTTGGCAGCATCGTAAAAACTTTTGTTGGCAACCAAAAACTAGAAATGAAAAAAAAAAAACTTATAAAACGAATGACAAGCTGGTTAGAGCAATTGCTAGGGCATGGTGGTTTGCCATGAGTAATCGTCACGTGCCAAACTATTCTATTTATAGAGCGGGCACAGTTTACCCAAATGACCCACTCGACAATGAGAAACGCACAGATGTGCGCATTATACCGAGACAGAGACAAAGACATAAACAGAGTCGGAGACAGAGACAAAGATGGATAAGATGACGGCGACGGAGACTGAGGTGGATACGTAAAGTGAGATTCCGATTGACTGTATAGGCCGAAGGGTGCTGGAGTGCTTGTTATGCTGGAGATGAGCAATTGTTGACTGAGTCACGGATCACACTGTGAACATCAGCAGCTATGTAATTGCATGACTCCTACCTGACTCATTTGCATTTTTCAATTACAAAAGATTAAGAAAACTGGCACTTAGATTTGTGAAAATTCTCATTTATGTTTTTTTGCACTTTATTTGTAATAATATGAAATATATGCAATAGCAGAAAAATTAAAATGAATGCTCATTCGCCCTACTCTGCCATTTGCTAGCTAGAAATAGCAGTAGCAAGACCAGTTGGAAGAACAAAAACTGTACAGTTTGTGCAGCTGCTACTGCTATAGGAATTGCATATTTGTTTAGCTCTTTTGCTCCTTCACCTTGCTGTTAAGGAAATGTTGTTACCAAAGGTGCTATTAATATTTCGTTGGGTAATTTAATACACATTTCTTTTTTATGGAAATGATTTGCTGATTGTTAATTCTGAAATTCGTCTGATTTATAACAAATTGCGTTTAATTGTAGTGCTAGAACTAAGAAAACTTGGGTGAGCATATTGCGCTACCTGATAAGGCTACTTGCATGCTTGTATACATGAATGTAATCAGTATTGGTTTTTAGAATATTATCAACAAGATGCAATCACAATGTGTTTAAATTAATTTCACATTCGATTCTCTCTCTCTCTCTCTCTCTCTCTCTCTCTCTTTACTCTCTTTACTCTTTAAAGCCAATTCCCATTCGATGCGAGCCAGGTGCGCGTCTTGCTGTACAGAGAGGATGACAGTCAAGGACGACGTCTGCTCTTTGATTCCCATGCATTGCAAAAGGTGACGCTCAAGGATGCCGGCTGCAAGAGCAGCCGTTCCTCTAACAACAACAACAGCAGTGGAGGCAAGTTCCTTAAGAATGACAAATATACATCGCTGCAGAATGGCAAGATTCAGGCGAAAGCACATTCCAACAATAACATCAGCAACCTAATTGAAGTGTGTCCCGAATATGGATACAAGGTGAGCAGCAGTTGGCACAGACCATAATCCCAATTCCCATATTCACACATTTCCATTCGATTTAACAGCACAATCGTCCGACTGGCGCAGATATTACGCCCATTGGTGAGATGGTCTTTGGCTCGCTGGCAATGTCGTTTTGTGGCACGGCCCTCAAGGTGCACTGGCTGCCGCAACCGGCTCGCATCCTCTGCTCCCAGGTGTATCTAACACCCACGGGTAGTGGTGTAGCCGGCGGTGCAGCTGGCAGCGTTGGCGGCGGTGGTCATTCGCCCTATTCCACGCTCTCCATCAACAGCCTAACGCCGCGTAGTTCCATTTGCAGTGAGCACGGCTCCATGGATGGTCTCTCCATGAACTCGATCTCGATGCCGTTCAGCGTCAGTGTGAGCCGGCATTTGAGTTTGACGCCACCATTGGATGTGCCGGTGCCGGTGCCGGGGCCGGATCAGCAATCGCTGTCGATTGCAGACAGTGGGCCGCGCTTCTCCTCCACATACAGCAATGCAACCGATTCGGGTTATTCGGCTAGCGCCAGTGGCAGTGGCACCGGTGGCGCCTATTCCAGCGGGGATCAGTGGTCGTATCAGTATTCCACGCGCAGCAGCCTCGGCAGCGTGCTCTCCGACCAATCGGATGCGATGCGCAAGCTCAGCCTGGACGATTGGGCCTTCCATGCCAGTTCGCCGCATCTGGATGAGTTCGCCAGCGATGGCTGTCTGCAGCGCCGAATCTCGCGCAATCTGCGCACTTCCTTCGAGTACGAGCATTCCAAGAACGATTACATTGGCTACCTCAGCGACAACTATACCACCATGGCCAATGCTCAGGCGAATCCGGGAAATGCGCATCCCGGCACTGGCGGCGTTGCCACCGGCGGCAGTGAGGGCAGCGTCATGACACCGCAGCAATACAGGCGTGCCAGCTACTGTGCCAATGAGTCGCGCAGCAATCCAGAGATGGGACGCCGCCAGGCTAATCTGCGACGCCGGCGAAAGCTCGGTCTGGCCGTGTGCATTACCATGAGCGAATCCTTCGAGGAGGAAATGGAGCTCTTCTGCAGCGAGCACATTGCTCTGCTCGAGTCCATGCTGAGTCGGTTGAGGGCCAGCACGGAGCACGCCTACATTAATCACAAAAACTTTCTGCAGGTGAGTTTCATCCATTAATTAAGCCTGGCTCATTTTGCTTAATATGCCACTTTTGTTCATGGCAGATAATGTTCCAGGCCTGGCGGGATACGCAGCAATGGTTCAGCGATCTGTTTACGGCGCCGCGCATTAAGACGCCCGTTTGGCTGAGCATCACGACCAGTGGCAGCAAATACTCCAAGACCGTTGCCGAGCGCTTCATCAAGGAGCTGTGCGATCTACTCTCCTTTGCCGACACCAAGGATTCCAATTTGTGAGTTAAATCTGAAACATTAGCTAACTGATTACTAATCTCTTTGTTCAAATCGCATACAGCTTCATCAGCACCATGCTGACGGGCATACTCACCTACCACCTGGGCTGGGTGGCCACTGTTTCCGCATTCAACAGCTCCAGCTCACGACGTTCCACGGCATCCGCTTCAACGGCAGCGATTGAGCGACGCGCCAAGTTGCTGCAGGTTTCCCAGAAGCATCCGTATAATGCGCTCTGGGCGCAACTGGGGGATTTGTACGGAGCCATTGGAATGCCACCGAAACTGGCACGCACCGTCATCTATGGATCGGAGAAGATGTGGGTAGAGAAGCTCTTGAATGTGCTCACGTATTTCATACGCTGCAGCGAGGTGCGACGCGCCGCCAAGCGGGAGGACTTTAACAAGCAGCTCATCACGGATCTGGTCATCAGCCAGAGCAATCAGGAGCGGCACAAGAGTCCGCCCATGATGCGTTCACGTGCGGCTGCAGGTGGTACAGGATTGAGTCGCACCACTACCTGTAAACAGAATCTGAATGCAATTGTCGATGATGCTGATTTGTTGCAGCAGCAGCAGCAGGACGATTTGCTTAGGGGCGATGATGAATTGGATTTGGAACAGCAGCAGCAGCAGCAAAAAGAGGAGGATGCTCAGTTCATTGGCACGCTGAAGAAGAATGAGATTCCGAATGTGCTGGCATTTCGTGACTCTCACTTTGTGCAGCAGGAGCTGCGTATTGGCAACTATCTGATGGACACGGGCATCGACAAGAAGACGCTACTCGCTCGCCAAGCCCAGCAATATTTTCGCACAGGCAAAGATGGACGCATTCGTCTGACGGTGACGTCGCCTGAGAACGTTGAGATGTGCATGGAGGAGGATTCAAATGCGGGATCTGCGGGCACCGGCGGCAGCATCGATGATGGCGCCATCGAAGCGCTCGAGTTCGATGATAACAAACCATGCGTGACGACGCCAGCTGTGGAAACGGAACAGAAGCAAACAGCGGTGCCAAGCAAAAAGAATTTCTTCTGGAACATTGTGCCCGCTGGCGTTAAGGAGGGGCTCAGTCTCAGTGATCTTGCCAAGCTGCAGAAGGGCGTCAAGATAATCAATCGCAAGCTGGAGCGACGCTGTAGCAGTTACTCCGTGGAAAGCGATACGCCACCCATCAGCAATGACGAACTGGAATCTCTCGACCAGGAGCGACGCGTCTCGCACTTGTCGCTTTCGTATCTAATCACACAGAATAGTATGGGCAAGAGCGATCGCATGACGTGGGGCATTGAGCCCATCAAGGAGAATGTCAGTCTCGAGGAGCAAATCCATTTTGATCTCTGTCAGAAACTAATCGAGCGGGAGCACGGCATCTGCCGTCAGACAGCCGGGGATAATGGCAACGGTGTGGTCTTCGTTCTCGGCGACAATGAGCCCCTGATCAATCTCAAGAAGAGCAGCGAGGATCTCACAGATGACACAAGCAAGCCAGCAATGCTCTGCGCCCTGCATCAGCGCACCCATGACGCTTCCCTTGCCAACAAGAAGCACTCGGGCATGAAGTTCAACTTTGAGCAGTATCCACAGATTGCGACCAACTATATGAAGAGCAAGAATCTGGTCATGTCCAACTATGATCTGTTGATGGACAAGGCCTCCAAACTGGAGGCCAACGAGACGCTCAAGTCCAGCGACAGCAGCGTAACGCTCTATCAGCTGCAGCAGCAACATCAAGCTGAGCTCGCGGGCAGCAGCAGTTCCATAATCTCGGCAACGGCTGTGGGCAGTGATCGTTGTATCGTTTGCAACAGTGGTGGCACGCTTAGTGGCAGCGGCGCCACATACCAGACACCCTCCAATGCCACTGAGCTGGAGTTTGAAACGGATGAGGTGCATTGCTACAACGAGAGCAGTAACAGCTCTAGCGCCTTGCAGCCCGTGAACTCGGCTGCCTCGATTGATACACTCAAATCGATGCCGGAGCCGGCATCGACGCCCAACTACACTCGACGACAGCAGGCGAAACGTGTGCCCTCGCAGCGTAGCTCCGTCTCCTCGGTGGCAGCCAAATGTGCGGCCGTCAATGAGTCGCAGCAAATGCTGAAACTGCCAGTGCCGGGTATTAAGGAGCTGCCCCAAGAGGACGAGCCACCCGGTGATAAGCTGCGCGCCGGCTTCATTCCATCGCTATTGCTGAGCGTCAGCGATCACTATGTCTCCGATATGGTTCTACAGGTGAGTTGTTGTTGTTGCGGTTTACGTATTAATAGTTGTCTAGAAGTATAATCTTATAATAAATTTGTATTTGTTTTTTTAGGGCACCTGCGCACCGCCGAATAAGTGGGAAATGAATCTGCGCGAGGATTTGGCGCTGGCCGCACGTTCCGCCTCGCTCATTTCACAGCCGGCCGAGAATATTGCCATTGTCGCTGACATGGATAAGTGGGATGTACGCCTAATCTCATCGCAGGCGCAACAGTTCCCCTATGCCGGTGGCCAGAGCTCCCCAGTAGGTATGTCCCAGCTGGTTTCCAGCATGCTTGAAACTGTGCAGGCCATGCACGTTGGCGGCATCCCAGCCTATGAGGTAAGCTCCGCTCTTGAAGACTGAGAGGCTGCTTGTTGTACAGATTGTAACCATATCTATTTGCAATTGTAGTGCCTGTCCTTTTTGGAATCCAAGCTGCAGGAGATATATTTGCAATCGGAGACATTGGCCGCATTTCTGCTCGAAACAGATCCTTGTCCGCTGAGCGATATAATAACGCCGCTGCAGCTGTCGGAAAATGATGTGCCGCTGCTACTGTCCATTGCCTACATACACACACCGAAGATTAGTCGCAAATGCGGCCTCAGCTTTAGATGACAGACGCTCACCTGGTAGCGTGTCGGCGGGACCAATCATTGCCAAACCATCATTGTTCGTATCCAAATTCATAATGCATCATCCAAAGCGAAACAAGCAAATACTCCAGCGAATTTTCATTTCACTGATTTTGTGATATATTTTTATGAATAATAGGGTGTAGTAAATGCAGGTTACGTTAGTTAGGGCATTCGGCAGCTTAACATAACAAAACAAAACAAAACAACAAAAATACAAACAAACTAACAAAAAAAAAAAAAAAAGAAACACTCATACACCATAGAAGACACACACACCATCAACACATCATAAATACATACATTTATAATTATTTATCATACATCGATATAATTTAGGCAACCCACTCATCGATCGCAGTCACATGAAAGAAGTATTGTAAATTATTTGATTTAGATTTAGTTAGCACGATTGCGCACACGATTTAGTGCCACTCTCCAAGTTGCTATCGATGGGACGATCGATCGTTCGCTGACGACATTGTATCATGTGCTCGAGCTACGTATAGTGTTTGAATTAGACTTAATAATTTATGACAACAATAATCTATTAATCGATTTAATTATATTGTTTACCCATACAATACGCATAAATAAGCTTATACAGAATTAAGTAGGGGAGCGCCGGATAGCATTCAAGAATTAACTACAACATACATACATATATGTATATTTAAGCAATGAATAAATTTGTATGACTATTTTTGAAACAAGAGATAACCAACTATAGAAAAAACCAAGTCTTTTCAATACTAAGTGGGTATGTGGTAAGTTAGAAGATTAACACCATTGGTCCTTGCCCTTGTGGATTCTGGCGATTCACATGCTAAACGATGTCTGTGGGTTCTTAGATGACCCCATAATCCTTTCATTTATTTCAGAAGAGGTGGTCTCTGATTACAACGCAATATGTCCTTCAATAAAATGCAGGGAGATGGCCTAGTTAAAGTTAATTTCCTAAAAACAAATTGTCATAGGCAGCCTAAAATTATGCTTTGAACCGTTTGATTTATTTCTGAGACAGGAAAGAATTTATTGCATACTTTCTGGCCGCCACTATTAAGGAAAGCCCCCCTTTTTTATTCTTTTTATATTTTTATTCTTCATTTGACCATATGCTTACAATATACACATTTTGATATATACTTTTGACATAACTATTTATTGACATATATATTTCGATTACAATTAAATCGTTTACAACTAATGCACATAAATAATGGGGCAGCAATTGTATTTTTTTAAATTTTGTTTGCTATTAAGACGAATAATTAATTATCACATTGTTATTTATATGTATATATGTATATACATGTATATATATATATATATATACCTATTTTAAAGATATCTTTTGTTGGACTATAATATTTGAATACTCGGCCAATTGAGAGTGGCCTAATTGGAGATGGCATTGAGAATCAAATCAAATCGTATGTATTCTCATTTGCCCTTCTGCGCCTCCAGATAGGTGGCGGTAAAGGTTAGCAGGCGATGTCGCTGCTTCAGGTTGCGGGCGCGCACATGGGCCGAGTTGAGCTCTTCTGTGTAGCTTCCGGGGAACCAACCGGCGGCACCGTCACGTATGCGCTCGCCCTGATACCAACCTGTTGGTTAGATTTGGAAAAATTAAATGCTTCAAATGTGTCGAGTGGAATCAAAGTGAGAGATACTCACCATCTGGCAACTTGCGTGAGACGTTGACTACGTCGCCGAGCTCCAGCTGTAGCACATCTGGCTCATCAGATTCGTAGCTGTGCTTGGCAATCACCTGCGGACAGTCCCATGATTCGTACAACTTTTCGCCAGGCGTTTCTGCCTCCGGTGGACGCATGGCCTCCAGCCAGCGCTGCTGATCGGACACTGTGGGACAAGAGAGCACCTAGCAAACAGAATTAATTTTGTTAATGTATGTAATTGGGATTAAAGCTCTTGGACATACAAGTTCAATTGTTTTCCTCTCGTAGTTTTCCAGCAGCGTCATCAACATGAGATTTTTACTAGTCGAATCCTTAATATCTTTGGTCGGCAGCTGAGGCAGTGTGTCGTCCGCAGCTAAGGTTAGCATGCTCCTCGGACAGTAGTCGAACACGGTGAAGTTGGTGTCGCCCTTGCGCTTGCACAGCACCAACAGATCGGAAAAGAGGAAGACATAGATGCTCGACTTGGTGAAGCGTTTGCCAAAAGTCAGCTTGGCATCGTCACCGCGCCACATGAGATGCATCAGTTCGCCGCGCTTAACCAGAAAACGCGGCTTAACTCCTTGCTTGGGCACGCCCACAGGCTCGATGGCCAGGGCACGTATGTGGCTTGGGAACTCCAGCTGCCTGGAGATGCGCTCCAGTTCGTAGGCCTGCTCACAGCGATTCGCGGCCTCGTTGCACTGGGCGACGATCTTCTGAACGAGGGACAGCGTCAGTTTCCAGCTCTCGTACTCGTCGGCATTGTGAGGCGACTCCTTGCTAAACACCGCATCGATGAGCAGCGGCAGACGCGTGATCCGCTGCATGGGCATCATGAGAAACGAGTGCAGGCTGAGACCACAGCAGCTGGTGCTCGCTTCGAGCTTCTCCAGCTGCTGCTGGAACGCCCCATTCTTTATCTCCTTAAGGCGACGCAGCGTGCGATCCATGCGTCCCTGATGCTCACAGAACGTGATGTAGACTTTGAAGTGCTTCTCGGCAATTTCATAGATGCAGCGACTCAGTCCCAGTAACATTATGTTATTCTGCCAGCAGCATTCGAGTTGCGTTAGTAGACGCTCCGAGCACTCGTGCACGGGCGCAATGTACGAGAAAAGCGCTTTCCGATCCCGGACGCTCAGCACCGAGGGTTCACAGAAGGAGTCATTGTTCATGAAATGACTACGTAGCAGATTCAGAGATTTCAAATAACTCGCCTCCGATGTCATAATCTCAAACTTGGCCTCCTGCAAACAACGCTCGCGTGGTGTCAAAGTTGCTAAAAACAAATATGCACAAATAGATGATATACTTATTTACATATCGAAATTATACCAAGACACTCACGTAGTATGCAGGAGTGGATGACCTCGGGTATTTGGCTCCAGAGCGTGCGCGATGGCCCATTCTTGGGCTCCACTATCTGCAGGGCAGTCGGACGCGACCGAGGCGGTGGCCTCTGTGTGTGCTGCCCAATCTCCTCGTACCCATCCGTTGAGCCCTCATGCGCTTCAAGGTCGCGAGTAATCGACTGCAGAGTTTGCGAAATATGTGAGAAATTTTTAAGAGAGATAATTTGAGCTGGGCGACACTCACCTCCAGTTTGGCGGCGCTGTAGACCTGATAGAGCGGCTCATTGGAGAACAAACTATGCGCTTGCAGATCATCGCCTAGACCCGCCTCGTTGCCCGTGGAGACGCCGGAACTGCCGCTCGAGCTGGCCACCGAGTTGCCGCTGGTCTGATAGAGGCCCGATTCGGTGTACCACGAATTGCTACCACAACCATTGGCGACTGGCGTGGCCGTAGCGAACTCATCGTTCGTCGTTGTTCCTGGCACTGACTGCGAATGCTTGAAGACGCCACATTCCGCATACCAGGAGGTGTGCAGCGGTTGGCGTTGTTCGCCGGCCGAAGCCGGTGGTGGTGGTGGTGGCGGTGGATCAATTGGACGCACGCCAATTGTGGCACGGCGGCGCAATACTTTCGCCTCCTTTTTGGTCTTGCGTGCGATCGTTGCAAACTTTTGCGATTCGGCGCTGGGCGTCTGCACGGGTATGTCTCCGGAGGAGGCCTTCTCCGAAAAGCCCGAGTCCAGTTCGCCAGAGCCAAGATGTTCCGCCTCCAGCTGCTGTTGCTGCTGGTGCTGCAGATCCAACTCCTGCTGCGTCGGTGGATCCTCAATGTAGAAGGTGCTGCGCGTTGCCGTTAGCGCCGAAAGCTGTTTGGTATCGAAAGTTGTGCCCACAAGGCTCTTGCGGAGACGCGACCGCAAACTTTTGCCATTCTTTTGCTTGGGTCGCTGGAGCGTCAAAGCTGTGGCCAGCTGATGATCCTGTTGATCCACCTGTCTCTGGCTGGCCACGAGATTACGCTCGGAGCTGCTCAGCGAGCGTGCATTCCCAAAGAGCTCTTGCTGCTTCCGGCACTCCACATAGAATTGTGTGTTGCCATTGGGTGACAACGCTGTATTCTCGTAGAGCTTTTGCTGGCTGCTCTTCGGTGACTTTTTATTGGAGATGAAATCCCTAAACTTACGAACTATGGCATACACTTGATTCTGTGGTGCCGGCGGATCCGGCAGGCGATGATTACGCATATCGACGCCGCTGTCATTGTGCTGAAAAACGGTGAGTAAATAAATAGCTATGGATTTTAGTGGCAACGAGGCGGCTACTTACGTGATGCAAGCGCTGCTCCGGTTCATCCGTGTGCTCATCGCTGTCCGTCTCGAAGGAGTCGTAGTCATCTGAGTTGTTGCCCAGGTGCTCACCCAGAACATGGGCCGACGCCGAGTGCTGCTTGCTGTGTCGGTGCGATCCTCGTCCCTGACCATCTAGATTGCGCCTGTGATGCTGATGCTGGCCTGGCAGCTGCTGTGACAAGTGCCGCTTGTTGCACAGCGTCTCGTAATAATGATCCGAGTCATCTGTGAAGCAAAAGAATGATGTGAAATGAATTAGTTAACAATAACAATAACAATATTGAATGCATAATAATATGGTGAATGATGTAGTGTCATCAAGCAGCTGCAACACAAACGAACCTACAAAGGTGCTGACCACCATGGACTCTCGACTGGGCTTGCCCTTATGCGGCTCCACATAGGAGACACGCAGCGTGCTCTGATGCGCCTGCAGGCGACGCCTCTGTTTCTGACTGCTGTTGCTGCTGCTGCTGCAGCGCTGACTGATGGCCGCCGCCGCCTCATTCTGATAGATGGGCTCCGGCAGCGATTGGGTCGGCGGCTGATCCTCCGGTAGGGAAGGTGCGGCATTTAGATAAACGCTGCTCGTTGGACAAGTAATGCTCACTTCGCCCACGGCACGTGGCCGTCGCTTGCGTGGCAGTGTAACCAGGGGCTCCACGACGTGAGCGTGGCCACTGTTACTGCTTGCTGTGGTAATGCTGCTCGTGCAGCTGAAGCGCTGATTGTTGTGGTTGTTGCTGTTGTTGGTTGCCATCGCAGCATATTTTCAACACTCAACTTGGACGCTCTCCTATGCGACTGCATTCAACGAATTCATATAATTAATTTCGTTTAATTGGTTTTGTTATTGTTGCTGAACTTTTGAACTCGCTTTGCATTGCAACTGCCAACAAGTTGCTGCATTTTTGTTAATGAATTTATCCAAGTGAAGCTTGCGGTCAATCCTAAGCGAGGGTTGCTCTCTTAGTATTAATTATTGAATTATGTCTTTACTTAAGCGATTTAGTTTCTCATAAGAGTGAAAGTTTTGCTTTAGGCAACAATTTTTTTTTTTTTTAAATTATTCTAAATAAATTAATTTCGTTTTCACTTCATGTTCTAAGATTTAAAAATATTACGAAATTCGCGTGACACAAGCACAATAACAATAACAATAATGTGCTAATAACCAAAAGTGATGCTAGATAGACAAAAAAAATATATTTTCTGTTATGTGCAAAACCTTATGTGCTGACTAACTTTTGCTTAGTGCTTAATCAACACAATATCACACAAATGGTAAAAACGTTTATATTTTCACAATAGATTCAGCGTTGATGGCAATTCCTAGTTATCATGACCCAGTAAGTGAAAAGCTGCTGTGTGAATCCCATTTTTTCTATTCCAATCAATCTCAACCATTTGGATTTAACGGTTGTTAAAGGTAAACTCTTAATTCCCATTCGATTGGCTTTAAACTAATTTTCAAATTTCACAGGTTTTGCAATTCAATGTTATGTAATTCGATAACTCGCTTGTGTACTTAACACAATTCAATGATTGGCCCTCGCTGTGATCGGCTAATTAAGCAAACTCTTCAAGTGTCCTAACATTTTGCTTGTGCACACATATAAATGGTATGGGACAACGAGTCGAATGCGCGATTTTGGCCAGCATTGCGCACAGAGGCATGCAAAATATCGCAAATTATAATGAAATCACGCTTGAATGCATATACAACAAATAACTAACGAACAAAAACAGACACGACTAACGCCGAAAAACAGCAGGTACAATTGCGTCTGTGTGTGTGATGAACAACACACAAGCGACCGAAAAGCGTCAGACTAGATAAACCCAGAGCACAAAATGCACACATCTATATATATATATGTATATATATATATATATGTGCATGCGTATACAAATATTACACATACGCAGCGAAGCGAACCAGTTCGGCTGAGATAATAAAACAGAGATTCGTATATGGGCGAACATTAGACAGTCCCTGTGTGAATGCTAAAAATCTGCTCATAGGTCTGTATATATAAATCAAGTATACATGTATAGTGTAAATATATAATGAAATTAGAGATTTTGTGGCTTGTTGACTGACCAAAGCGACACTTGTTGCGCGTGGGTCGCTGAAAATGGCTTTTGTATCTTGTGGCCACAAACTGGTTGTCGGTTTCAGAATGTGCACCCAGCCAATTTCATAAGTAATCAGCAAGATTCTGCGAAATGAGTATTTAAAGATTTTACAGATTTTGTTGCTTATACGCACAGTGGCAAAAAATGAGCTAAATGAAAGAATCCTAAGTCGGAAGTAAAAATCGACTACCTTATGAAAAGGAAAGTTGAGAATATCTAAGTTTAAGGTAGTAAATTGTTATTTAAATGTTAACTTTTTATTTTCGCAATAAAAATTACCCCAGAATAAGCGGAAAGCTATGGAAATATAATATTTCGGTAGTAAATATTACTCATTTTTGGCAATAAGAATCGTATCTATAATAAAAGGAAAGCTGGGCGAATTTAAGCGTAACCTGCTAAATTTATAATTAAATGTTTAATGTTTTTTGTTTGCAATAAAAATCACCGCTAGAACATAATAATTATTTTAAGCTTCTCGCAATTAAGTTGAGTTTATGTGTAGCGCTTTTAGCTTATATATATATTTAGCCAATTTTGTTGTGTTTTGCTTGATGCGGAAATGTTGTCGGAATCTTTGGCGCTTTTGTTAGGCCTTATGGACAAATATTTTACTTGTGCGTGGTATTTGCACTTAAACAAAGAGCTGTCCGGTCTGGGTATATAAGAGAAAGATAGATGCCTGCTACATGCTATGTACTATATACTATATATGTATAACTGTAGTGCACTCTAAATGCGATGCTTTTGTTTATAATTACGAGAAGCCTTGGCAAAGTGCACAGCAAACGGTTCAGTTGTTGCTCTATCTGCACACACACACACACACACACACACACACACACACACACTCACACACGCTTTATCATGTTTTCGTTCATTTTTTTTAATTATTTTCAATTTCAATTCCGATTTCAATTCGAATGCAGCCATTGATTGATCGATTGACGCATTGAGGTTAAACTTATTAAGTGGCAAACGATGTCATTGTCTGCTGGGTTGCTCAGTGTCAGCGCCAGATGGAAAACCGCTTGACCTGATCAGTTAAGCTCAACAGATCTTCCTGTACATGCACATCTATATACATATATATATATATACATATCTATATACATATACATATACATATACAGATGTAAGTTGAAATGTCAACAACAAGTCATAAATTTCCATTGAGGCTCTTCCGCACATGCGTGTCGCTGGTATTGGGTGCTTCAAACTGTGTAGTTTTCATGACACTTTCGCTTTTTCATTGCCCCCTCAAATCATCGCGTGCTGGGAAAATAAGTTATATAAAAAAAAGCGAACGTGCCATGGGTAAAAGTTAAGCTGAGAATTTACAGTCGCATTGCCGGGTTTTAACTAAATGCGTCCAAACTTTAATTACAGCGCTGATATTGTTGTTGCTGTAAGTGTTTAACAGTTGGGCCTGTTGCATTTTTGACTTCCAATTGGAAGGCTGCGACGTTGCGTCGCTGCCAGCGTTCAGTGAACTTTTGAGCGGCCATTTTGCACAGCACCATTTTTTTATATTATTTTATTTGTTTATTGTTGCCCCTCTTTGGATGCACATAATTATTGCACATGATTAAGTTTTGATTTTGCAATTTGCCATTTGAAATTGAGGCGCCTATTTGTGTACTTTATGTATTTTCATTTTGCACAGTCACAGCAACGTTTTTAGTTTTTAAATTTTATAAGTTCCTTAAGCTGCTCGTTGTCGTCGTCGTTTATTTTTTATTTTTTGTGGTTGTATGTGGTTTTAACTTCTTCAAGGTTGTGCGCTTTTGAACGCTATATAGTGTTTCTAGACTGGTTTTCGCTCAGCAATTTCGTCATCAGTCGAAGCAGCAGCAACAACACCAGCAACAACAACAACAGTAACGGTGAAACATAAAGCTTTAAGTTGACTCTCATCGCGGGTGTATAGGGCATATGGGCTAGAAGGGGGAGGGCAGGGGTTGTGGTGGTGCGGCATTTGGTTTCATTTTTAGTTCGTGACGTCTGGCTGCCTTTGCATAAAAACACAACAACAACAAAAACATTAGCGTGCAATAATTGAAACTAGCTGCGCTGTTCGCAGCTCGCGGAACAGTCGACGCCGACGCCGTCTGGGGTCTCTGCTAATTTTGCATGCATTGCATGCACTTTTTGTTTTTATCATCTGATGTGCTTTTCTTTTTCACTTTTCACTGAGATGCGCGCGCACGTACATCAACGTACAAAAAGAGCAACAAACATTAATTGGGAAAGAAAAAACGGTGTAAAGTATTGTATATTTTTTCACATTTAACAAACACAAATTCCGTTCGATGGGCAACTTTTCGACAGGCAGGCAGCGTCCGAGATACGAACCGAACGTTGGAACAGACACGCTTAGACTAACTGAGAGACTGAACCGAGCACAAAGTGCCCGTGTGGGACAGCAATAGTTGTTGCTGCTGCTGTTGCTGGCAGCCATGGAATGAAAATTGCAAAGCAACACCAACAACGCTTGGCGTCCAGTTTATGGGCATTGTTTACGCGCGCGCTCTCAACTTGTTATTGCCTTATGTGGAACCTGTCGCGCGCGTTGCAGCCGCAGTGGCAGGCGCCAATTGCAATTCCAAGTTTTCGTTGCTGTTACTCACTTGAATTTTGTTTGTGTGTTTGTGTGTATTTTGTTTTTGTGAATTGCTGTCTTTCTTTACTCTCATTTGCATTGGGCATAATTAACTGTAAGTTGTGTGGCCGTCTCCTTTTTAGTTTCCATTTCAGTTTGTCATTGTTTAGTTTTGACATTTTTAGTTTCACAGCGCATGCCCTGAGCTCCACTTTTAAATACCTTGACTCCAGCCTCATGGCAATCAACGAAACTTAAGTATGGTTGATAATTAAAGCAATTAAAGTGTCGAGTTTGTTTACGCGAGCAAAAGCAATGCGGATCACATGTGGATCGCAAGCATAGCTTGGACACCAACCAGCAACAATGTGGAGACTGCAAGCTCGGTCTAAAAGTTCAACGTTATTTATAAGCATCTTAAAGCTTTCAAATTGGTTGCAGCGTCGTAAAGCTCAATGTTTATATAGGAAATCAAATTGCAACAAAGAAGAGCGTGGTAAATAAAGCATGTGAACATTGTTCAGTTTTCTAATATCGGAACACAAGAAGATCGGCAAGAAGAATAATTTTTAGAATGAGACTGATGAGGCAGACTAAATTTAAATGAATAATAAATGAAAAATTGACGCAATTACCAATAATTGTTGTGCTTTTGAAAATCGGCTAAGATTTGGTTTGGAATCGACCCCAAGTATACTTAACGGCACAGAATATTAACATGAATTCTAGCCCGAAATCACCTTTCGAACTTTAAGTGCAGTATTAATCTGGAGGCCATGATAAAAAACGTATTGCTTTTGAAAATATGCTGAGATTTGACGAAGTTATGGCAGCGGAAAGTTTGGACCCTAAGTGGATTTTGTGGCATAGAAATTAAAATTTTAAATGCAGAATTTATGTAGTTGCTAAAGCATTTTCAAAAAGGAATGTTTTAATATTGAGCCTGCTATTCATTACTTTTGGTTTTACTTACCTTCAATGCAGCTTTTCGTCTTGTTTTCTTGCAGTCTTTTATCTCTGATGCGTTTCGACCAATCCGGACTGCGTGCACGATGCTGCTTAGAACGTTCCCGTACACTGAAACAAAATAAATATACAATTTCTTAATTAGTCAGTGCTTAACGTAATTATGATCTATGATTATAATGACTTTATAACGATCGATCAATTGACGAAACAGGTCTTCAGAACTCGACACCTAACTACGAAATGTTTTTTTTTTTTTGTTAAATGGGTTGGGTTTTATTTCAAGTTCTTAGATCGTAAGTATTGTAATATCATTGTGATTGTGATTGCCAATGGAGTTGCCCAAGCTGGCGACAAATCTTATCGGCTGATAACAGATGGAATTGTAGGTCAACGCGCTAATTAATGTGGGCGGTCGAGGGGGAGTGGTAGATGTGAGTATATTTGTGGGTTTGTGTGTCGCCTAATAAAGTGCATTTGCTTTTGTTGTGTGGCAATGCCATAAGAATAAGTATTTCATATGAAGAAGATCATTTTTAATAATTAGTAGGGACAGATCTCAATTGAAATCTCTCTCTTGAGAATTGAGCATGACGTGACAATTTGTAGTTGTTAATTGTAGAGAAATGCTACTGTAGACTTATAGCTTATTGCGTTTCTCAGCGATCGATTGATTGTAAAATTAGGTTGTGTGTTGTGTGTGTTCAGTGCTAAAGCCAAAGCTAATTGGCTGCCTGATACAGATACACAAATATCAACCGAAAACTATGTCTTCCAGAAACAACCATATTTTATTTTTAGTATATGCTATGCTATGTATTGCATCAAGTTCTAATATATATATTTCTGAACATTCTTTGTTGTCTTTGTATACCTATAAATAAGTTGTGAAAACCCATTCGAGACAGGTCTTTAGAAAGCTCTTAATGCTAAATAAGTACAACACCAAAAAACTTATCTCTTGCATATTCATTTAGAAGAGAATGAGCTAATCGCTATCTAGTGAAAGGTATTTACATTTGTTTAGGGGCTGCGAAACAATTAAATACTTAATGATGTTTAATGATGGTATACTTTGCCTATTTATATGATCAATTTATATATATACGCCTAATCTTAGTCGCTGATGCGTATTTAATCACTAGACTATACACAAAAGCAATTGCACTTCGAATCACTTTGATTTCTACTTCGCGCAACAAAAAACAACAAAAAAAAGCTGACTATCTACGGGTTAATCTCGGATCAGGGTCTGCATTAACTATAGTCGTGAAATTACAGTTTCCGTAGTTGTAAGATTAACCTGATTTAAACTATGTTCCTCTAGTTGTTAGTACTGTGTATACTTTTTAAGCCAGTATTTTTTTTATGGCCAACCGATAAGCCCAACAAAAAGCGCTTAATTCTATCGTTCTACTCTTGGCCACTGCTTGTAACTGCATTGACATACTTTCTTATGATTAAATATGATTTAAGCCATTAATACATTAATACTTGCATAATAATGTATTAATAATACAAACTTTAAATTAGGATTGAACTACTTTGACTTCGATAGTGTTATTAAATGGAAAATGATCCAGTCTATTGCGGCCGTGGGAATATATAAATATAAATATTTTGGTTTTCCAACAGCAATGGCTTGCTATGCTACACTCAATTTGTTATTGCAATCTTTGGACCCTCTGGCGCTGTCCCCCGTCCTCCTCATTTTGCTCCCAGCACTACCAATTGGCGTCAACAAATTCGCAAGCGCAGAAGGAGTTCCAGTTACGATAAGATAAGACGCAAAGCCAAACAAACTTATCAGCAATTTACGCATCGGTCCCCACAAAAGAGGGTGATCACATTGCCAACCAGCCACATTCAAGCAGAGAGGGGAAACTCTCGCTTTCTCTGTATTGGGGATATCCATACTTACACAATAAACTGCGTATCGCTGGTGGCAGCTGCCACGGCTGTGGCTGCCTCACCATCTGATATATCGACCCAGGCATCGCTGTTATCACTGGAGCCGGCTATCGAGGAGCGTTTATTGTGCACTTTTCTCCCGGTGCTGCTGCCTGCGCTATCCGCACCACTGCTGGCCAGCGAGGAGCGGCAGCAACCGTTGATGCTACCATATATCACGCCGGCAACTAGCGAGGATTCATAGAGACTATTGGTGCGATGATCCGAGGAGATGGTTAAAGTAGAGCCGCTGCTCGAGAGCTGTACTCCCGTTGACCTTGCCACTGTTTCTGTTCGTGTTGTAGTTATTGTTGTTGCTGTTGCTGTTGCTGATGCATTTGTTTTTGTTGTTGAGTTTCTGCTCTTGTGATAGTTGGATATGCTCTCGTAGCAATTGGAGCTCATCGAGATGCTATCCGTGCTGGGCTGAAGGCATTTGGTCGGCATAGACTCGTAACAGCCCGTGATGGTATCATAGATATTCTCATCATCCTCATCCGTGGAGTTCTGTACAGCTCTCGTTTTGGAAAGGCGACTGGGGTGCTTGGGTTTCGCGGGCGCTGGACGCAATATGTGTGGAGATTTGGGCAGCACCCGCTTCGGTTTGGGCAACTCCGGCAGCTCGTCGCGAGTATTACGGCCCAAGGTGCCCACTGTTGTTGTTTGTGTTGGTGTTGTGGGCGTGGCAAAGGCTTCATAGTCATCGTTGTTGCTGTTGCAGCTGTTGGAGCCGGCAATGGACTCGTAACCCTCCAGCCAGTTGACATTTGTTGTGGATGCAGTTGGGGCAGTTATTGTTGCTTTTGCTTCCTCGACTGTTTGATAGATGTCGTCTGTGGGGATTTGTGACAGCGCCTCCTCTTGGCTTGTTAATGGCTGCGACTCAGTCTTGTTCTCCATTGTGGGCGTTATGGGCTCATAGATGGGCTCCTCCTTCTCATCTGGTTGCTGCTTGAGGCCATTCTGCAGTTGCTTTAGCTCCATTATCATTAGCTCGCTCTCGATGGCATTCACCAGACCCAAGTTGACAGCTTGATAGAGAAGCGGCTGATTATTGGATATCTGCTTGGCCTGATAGATGAAGGAGCTATTGGGCAGAATTCGCTGCTCAAAGTCATCATTGGCCGCCAGCAGCAGCTCTCCGTTCGTGGTTTTCGATGGCCCGCCAAGCACCTTCAACTTCAGATCGAGCTCCTCCAAGGCGTCTAGGATTTTAGCATCCGCTTCAATGCAGGGCGATAGATCCGGTTCCAGCTTTGGCTCCGTTTGCAGCTTTGACCTCGTAGCTGTTGCTGCTGCTGTTACTGTTTTTTTGCTGCTTTTGCTAAAGGGCAGCAATCGCAGCTTCTCATAGATTGCTGAATATTTGTGCTTGCGCTTCTTCTGTCGCTCCGCTACTGCAGCCTCGTCATCTCGCTCATTCCCCGCGTCCCGCTCGACGCAGCTGTGGTCTATCGCCGGCTGAGTCAGCTGCGATTCAGCTTGTGGCTTTGGTTTGTTAGCAATACTATTCACATCAACGGGCGTTTTGGCCTCCTCCCGCACCATATCCAACTTCAGGTGCTCCTCGGCCAGTACTTGTTGGATTCGGGCGCGCTTTGTTCGCATTTGCTTACTGAGACTGAGCGTGCTGGGTCGGAGTTGCACCTGTGGCTGTGGCTCTAGCGCAGGCACCACTGCTGGCTTATCCCACTTTTCGAACTTCTTAATATTCCGCTGCACCATTGAACTGAGTCGCGATGACTCCGAGGACGATGGCGATGGAGTAGATTTCTCTCTGCGCTCTGCCCGCTTCTCCTGCTGCTGCTCGGCTGCTGTTGGCTTCTCGACGATCTTGTAGACATGCGAGCCACGCGACAGCCAAACGCCATTCTTGCGCTTCACCTGATCCAGCAGACGGGCATCCTTCTGGATGATCTCGTTGAACTGCTGCGTCAGCTGACGCACCAAACTTCCACTGCCCGAAGCAGCAGCAGCGGTGCTAACGACGGCGCTGACGCTAGCATCGTGTGCCACGCCCACATTGAGAGTGTGAGTGTGTAGGTGTGCGGGTGTGTGGGTGGACATGCGACGTGGCGTATGATGCTGATTGTATGATTTGCCAGCATGTGTTTTGAAGCTGTATTTGCGTCGTGTGACGCGTGATGTCACAGTCGTCGCTTTTAACTCTGGCAGCGATTCGCTGCTGCCGCCAGTCGCTTCGTGACTAACCGGAATCGCTGGTAGCGACTCAGCTGCTGCTGCTGCTGCGGCTGCTGCTGCTGTTGCCTGGTCACTGATAAGATTTGACTGCTCAGTCGCTTGCTCTGCTGATAACGAATTGTGCTGCTCTCTTTTGGGCATGACGTCCTCACGTTTTAGCCACTGCAAACGTTCGCCAGCTGCGCCGCCCGCTTTAACAGCGGGAAACGTCGCCGTCGCTGTTGTCGTGGCCATCAGCGTCGCAGTTGCGTCGCTGTCGCGTCGCATTTGATTTTGCATTTTTGCCTGTTCGGCGTTTTTATATTTGTAGAAATTATCCTTGTCGCGTTGCAGTTGCTGCACTTGCGTCTCCTGCAGATTGTGTAAGCTGGCCGCGCGTTTTGCACGCGTTTCGTGCGAGTTTGTCAGGCTGGGCCAATCGCGGGCGTTATTAAACGCGTTTACCAAACAGCTAACCGATTTATTCCACTTGCGCAGTGTGCCCAGCCCTGAATGTGACGTTGACTGCTGTTGCTGTTGACGCTGATAAGCTGCTGCCTCCTCGCTGGCGCTGCTTATGCGTTTGCTCCACAGCAGACGCAATGTTTGAACGCCGCGAAAATCGCGAAATGCGCGCGTTTCACAATTGCAGCCGTTATTGTTGTTGTTATCGTTATCGTTGGCGTTAGTGTTATCGCTAACGTTTTGTTTATTATCGTTATTATCGATCGACTTATCGTTCACACTTGCACTTTTCACCAGCCAACCGAGTATTGTCTTTTCTTTACGCGGCGACAACTTTGGTGTTGCTATTGTTGTTGTTGCTGTCCCATTTGCATTCCCATTGAGATCGCAGCGAGTTGTTTTTGTTTTTGCTGCAGATGCTGCTGCTGCTGCTGCTGGTGCAGCCGCATCCAAATTCAAACCAGATGAGCTCGCCATGACGTCCGCTGACAACTGCATTTCTATTATTATGCGTAAAGCGGCTTCTTTCGCCGTCAGCGGTGGCCAGTGGCCAATTCACATGGAAGCTGTCGTCGCGAGGCCTAAAACAAAAAAAAAAACAACAAGAGAAAGAACTCATTAGTCAAAGCAAAACAAAAACACAAGGAGAAAGCGCCTGAAAATCGCTGAGTGAGCAGCCAACAACTCAAAAGAAATATCTCTCAATTGAGTCTTGATATATGTGTATGTATATGTCACAACTAGCAGATAGAGGGGAAGGGAACGCCACTTGGTTGCATGAGCAGCACAGCAAGTTTGGTTTCAATCAATATGAGATTACGACAAGTGTCATATTTGTATATCAGTATTGATAAGAGATAATACAAATTGGGCCATGGCATAAATAAAATAAAAAGAAATTATATTTAAATAGCGTCCAAAATGATAAGATATGCAACCGCAAATGGAACGGATTGAAATGTGCCCCAATTAAAATATTAATTTACGAGCAGTTTCTAGAGTGGAGGATAAACCAGCTTCTTGTTTGTCGACTTCTACTTCAAACTTCTCTCTTAGTTGGAGCTAAGCTAAGCACTGTCAAAATAGAGCTCTGTTTTGGCCACATTTATTATTGCTTTAGCCTGGCTTGTACCCACATAACGTTGTGTATGCATGATATGCTTTTTGACTGCTCGATCTTATCGATAACTACCTATATGTGCATGTATGAAAAAATAATAATAAAAAGCTTGCCTAACTGCCGCACACGTTGTTAGCCCCCCCCCCCCCTCTCTCTCACAGCGCCCCATTCCCCCTTTCCTCCTTTGTACGCCTCTTCGCTCACGTTTTTGTCACACACAAATGCCAATTATAATGAGCGATTACATAAAAAGCAAAAATTTCTTTGCAACGCCGTCGAATAGTTTTTAAGCCGCTTTTGTTAGCTTCTGCTTTGCTTGTGCCCACTCTTACTGTCCCCTCACTTTCCCTCTCCCCACTTTTTTTTTGTAGCTTACCAGCACTTGCGACGAACACGTTGGGAATAACAATACAGTTTTGCGCTATTGCAAATGGTATTTAAACAAAATATTAAATACGAGCCATGCTTACATACGCACACACGCACACATACATGTATACACACACACACACACACACACACACACACACACTCGCACACTTGCAATGTAAATAAGAAGCTAAAATTGTTGATTACGCAAACTTTTTTTAACCATATTTTCATTTGACTTCATTTGGTACATTTAGAAATTTAGGCAGTAATCCATTGGATTGTTTATCTTTATCAAATTTCGTGTATGTGAGCATCAATATATAATTTAAATTCCATTGTCTAAAAACGTGTCTAGCAGTGTGATTCCCATGGCTTACCAGCTACCACACATATAGATATGTCAATATCAACTGGCTATTCTTATCGCTGTGTGGGAATTGTATAAAAGATTTAATCAAAATGTTTGCTTTGATTATAAAAATAAGTCTCATGCTTATAGATGCGAAATAAAATTAGCATGCAGAATAAACTGAAATTCAATTAGTTTATAAGTCGAAAAGGTGCGACGCATTCAAATTGATTTTTATGCGTTAGTCGATGCCATTTTTGGATTGAGACACGCCAATGTCACAGCCGAACAAAACTAAAGGCCAGCTGACAGTCAGGTTAACAACTTATTGGCCTGGCCAATACACACAATTCACCAATACCAATACCAAGACAATACGTAACAACAACAGCAATAAAATGCTTTGCATATTAAAATGACAAGCGTCAATCCAAAAAGGGGAAAATGTAAACAATGCACACCAGTCGAAACTATATGAATAAAATAACGTATTTGTGAAGATGAAAACAAAAGTCTGGCAAATTTGTAAAGAGAATCTCTCTTTGCATATTATATATTATATATATATGCAGTGATGCACCTGCAGCTGTGACACTTTTTATATGCATACACAATTTAAAATAGTTTACCGAAAGTGGCCTAGCCAATCTATTTCTACATCTACGATCCCACAAAGTATATCTCAGAGATTAGAAGAGCTACTGGCTTCAAGTTTGCAATATAAGTTCTCGTAAACCAAAGCAGACCTGGTTTATATAGAAATAGATGAAAATAGATTACATACATCTATAAGAGCCAAGCCAATTAGATTTAGTATTCTTATTGGGTATGAATATAGATTGAAATAATATGGATAATTTATACAAATTTGATCAAGATTAGTTAAGACAGATGAGATGAAATCGTATATTCGTATATTCGTATATAGGTAAAGAGTCTGTTTACCTGAGAACTCTTACTTTTTAATAATTGTGATCTGTGATCTTTCCTTTAATGTAATGCCTTCTAAATAGGCTATACTTGAAGATTTGCTAGTCAATTCTATATTCTTAAAATTTCTTAGCCTGATAAGCAGAAAAGTTGTTCAACCAATAGCATTCGCAAGAACATTACAGCTTTTAGTCCAGCGCAGAGCTGAGTACAGGGTATGCTCTAGTCCAGCATTTATTTCCCAGGTGCTTTTTGTTTTTATTAAGTTATGCATTTGCATTTGTAATTCGAATGCAAATGCCTTTCAAAACGATGCACAGCCTACTGAGTCGGATGTTGCATTATAAAAACTGGTCATAATTTTTGTGAGATTTTCACAGTTAGCCGCATTGACAAATTCCAGTGATAGCTGGGCCGCAGCAAAGCGGTGAAAGCGATGTAGCTGAAAAACGCTCATGTCAAAGGCCAACTCGATAAACAAATACCAATTCCAATAACCAATTCGAGGCGTTAAGTTGCAGCTCAATAATGTATGGCCAATGACTGATATCATTGTTAGCCATTCCAAGAAGAATTGGCGATTAGACACGAATCGGCTAAGACAATAATGAATGCCTCGATAAGAAGCAACTGCTGAATGTGACTGAATGCGGAAGACACAACAGTAAATGAAAATATGCTGCAGATATACAATATATTTATTTATACAGTAAATATTAAAATTTCTATAAATGACATCAAAGAAAAAATCTTTTGCTATTTATGCATAGCATAGCAAAAAGAGGCAGTTTAATAACCACAACAAAACCCCATTAGAAATGTGAAAGTTTACTTTTCTTTTTTGTCTCTAGCATCTGTGACTATTTCGGCAACTAATGAACTGCCTTGCGGCAACGATTTAGTGAGGATGCCGTCAAGATCTTAAGAAGCTTTTTTAATGAGCCACCAAAGTGTTTGATAATGAATTCAGTGTGTTATTTGTTAGACAATAAGTCAGAGCGTTGAATTACAGCTGGGAAAGTAAAAACGTAGTCAGTATTTTGCATGTGTTTAGCAAATAACAATAAAGTCTCACAATATGCATTCATTGAATGGCTTAAGACAATAATATCAAAATAAATGAACAATTTAGCAATACCAGTTACAAATACACTGAAAGTTCACTTACTCAAATGCAGCACACACTTTAGCATGAATTTATAACATTTTAATGGCATTAATAATAGTAATAATAGTCACATATATGTCTGCACTGCACACAACTGACCAGGACCTTTGACTGAAAATTATTTGTTGTTCACAATTTCTGGATATTTGCCTTTACATTTGTTTTTATTTTGTTGTGCCGGTTTCCGGGACAACCAATCCATTCAAATCAACCACTCAAAACGGCTTTCAACCAACTGAATGGCACCTCAATCCTCAAGTCGGTCGCAAGCCAACCCTTAAATGTGGCGGAAATTCACCCTTAAATAGTCAATGCCACACGTTGGGGCTGGTCAACGTGTCGTATGCTTTACATACAGCATGTTTAACGAGCGTAAACAAATAACAAACACTAAAGGGGAGTGCTTGGGTCGATAGTTTTCATACTGTCCACTTGAAGGCTGCCTGCTGCCTGGTGCCTACGATCTTTTTTTCTGTTTGCATGCCATATGCCAGCTAGTCCCGCTGTCTGTCCAACTCACTGTCTGTCCAGTTGTCTGTGACTCCCTTTGTGCGAAATTGTGTGAAGAGTGTCGCGCTTTGTGTCTGTTTATTCATTCGTACTTCTTTTTAGCTTAAGGCGAACTCAATTTGCTAAATTAACGCGTGTATAATGTGTATACTATACATACTATAAATATACTATATAAGTTTCAAAAGTAATTTAAAATGTTAGCTTTCCACAGCATTTAATGGAAATTATATATTTATGATTTAATACTGATTATAATCTACTGATTACGCACGTAATCTTTCCAGTAAAGTATACTATATATATAGTATATATATATATATATTATATAAATATTTATATGGGCTGACAAACTGCTGTGCATTAGTCATTTAGTGCTTGTGGCTACAATCAATATACACTGCATTGATTGTACAACTCTTCTAGACTTAGTCGGTTTCGTAATTTTGAACGATTTAAGCTTTTGCTTAAATACTAAAACACTAATAATACACAAGCCTTATCTGCCACGAGTCTGTCACAAAACTTCAAAAGCTGTTTCAAATCAATTTGTTCGCTGACTACAACTCTCAAGTATGAGTGTGTGTAGTATATAGTTAATGCACTTGCATGCATATTAACTGCATTCCAAGCATTGTGGCAACTCTGTCACACACACACACACTCAAACACTAACACACAGCAGAAGAACCGCAAAAAGAGGCAATTTGTTGGGTGGGGGTAGGACGAGGAGGAGGAGGAGGAGGAGAAGGAGGTGGAGGTAGTCTAAGAGACCGCATAAGGCACAGAGGCGTGTAATTAGCGTGCAGCATTGGCAAACTAAACTTAATGTTGCTTGTTGTTTAGCTGTTGTTGTTCGTGTTGTATTTGTTCTTTTTGTTGTCGTTGTTAACAACACAAGAACGGTAGCATATGTCGTATAACCGTAAGATGAGCCGACTGAGCTGTAGGCACAACATGCCACCAAGTAGTGGCCATAGGCCAGGCGCGGAGGTCAGTTCTGAGGCCAGACAGCAACATCAAAACACACAATAACAACAATAATTTATAAAAAAAAAAGCACAAGAATAATAATAAAAAAAACGTCGCAACTAAGCAGTTTACAGTTTACAGTTAAAGAACAGCTAAGAGCGCAAAACCAAAAGCTAAAGCCTCATTCCATTTAATTACCATTAAGTCAAGCCACAAACAGCAGATGTTGCCATACATAATCCACAACTGGGTAGCAGTAGCATACGAAACAAACACTCCTGAAATAAGAAGGCTTGGCAGCCTGTTCTTGGGTGAAATTTGTTCAGATGCCTGTTGTTGTTTTTGTTGTGTGTAACTATTTTTATATGTGGTTTGGCTAGATTCTTGGCTTAATTTGCTTGTGGGCGTTTCACTTTTTCCAAGCCACTTTCGTTTCACTTTACACACACACACACACACACACGCCCTACGAATAAGCACACCCATAGAATGTGTGTGCCAAATGTTGATTACTCTGTTTATTGCACATATTTGTTCAATAATTTCAATAGCTAGGAAAAACCAACAATAAATGGCAACATAAACACAAATCAAAAGCTTAAAGCGCGCGCGCAGCTCACAAGAGCAACAAAGAAAGATACAGAGAACGAACGAGCGGAAACAACCGACACGGCGAACGACTGAAAGGCAACTGAATAGTTGAGCTGCTGTCGCTGTGTCGATTTGCTCGTCGAACGAACGTCGACGACGACGTCGACGCCAACATCGCCAGCGCAGCGCCTGCGTTTGAATCTTTGGCTTTTGGGTCTCGCGCTGTTTCGCATTCTTGTGCGCAGTGTGGCTGCATTTTGTTCTGATTCTTTTCATTCCGCTGCGCATGCGTTGCGCTGCTGCTCTGCATTTCTCCAGAAGTATGCGAAGCCGACGCCGCAGCGACCCACAAAAGCTGCTGCTGCTTGCTGCTTGACGCTCTGGCGGATGCAAGATGCAAGATGCAACTCAGTTGCAGTTGATGAAACAGCGCCTGTTCTTTATGGGCAGCGTTCATTGGCATTTGGCAACTACTCAGGGCGGCATTTTAATGAACAAAACAAATGTTAATTAAGTCGCTGGGACCTCTAATTGATTTAGTGCTTACTATTTCCTCACTTCATCCTCAGCATTCTGTGTTAGACTGTGGAATGTGGCATGTCTCTGCACAGCCAGCTTAAATCGCATTAGAGACGCGTACGGAAACAAGTTTTAGCTTCACTTTTTTTTTTGGTCGTTGTGACGAAAGCCTAACACCAAAAAATACACACACACAAGCGCATACTCACGAGACAAAAACAAAACCAAAAAAAAATAGTAAATAAAATTCAATACCAGTTCAAGTCGCAAGATCTGGCCAAGTTCAACAGACAGAGGCAGGCATCAAGCAGCAAGCAGGCCAAAAACAACAAAACCAAAACAAAGGCGCGTAAAGCAAAAGCAAAAGCAATTTGTCCAGTTGCTTTTTGTTTTGTTTGGTTTCTTTACATCTTACGAGCGGCGCTGAGTGCGAGCGAGATGCAACTAGGGCAAGCCCCACTGTTCAGGGTGACCATGCCAAGCGGTTGAGCGCTGTTAAACTCATCATGGCGGCAAAAATATTGAAATGCATTTAACAGTCGCTTATCACCCAAAAGAAACTGTGTCAACAATAGTGCAAAGCACTTTGGGAAGGATGCGATAAAAACACGAGACAAAGCCAAAGAGTTGTGCAAAATTTCACAAGCCCAAAATTTACGACGACCTGCAAACCTGGTTTTCGTTTTCATTCAATTCAATGCGCCTTTAAAAAAAAAACTAGCGAAAAGCGGCAGCCACAACAACAACAAACCAAACATGGGCCTGTCAGCAGCAAAACACTGACAGAGGGAGAGGTGGGAGGGGAGGGTTGGGTGGTGATGGGGCTTTGACTGCGTATATTTATGAGCCAACAGCATGTGGCAAGCTAAAAAAAAAAAAACAAACAACGACAAAAACATTGCATGTGCCCCGGACACTTGTTGCCCACTCTTGTGGCCACGCCCCTCTACTAATTTGCATTTAGTGACTGCCGCACTCTACATTTGTGGGCCAACAGTGCCACGCCCAGCCGAACAATGCACATTATTCATTTTGTAGCAACCACAGCAGCAGCAATTGCTCTACTGGAATCTTGAATCTCAGATGTGGTACTTGTAATTTTAATTATTGTTGCCACTTTGTTGACTGACGCAACCATTTGGAGACGCACACTCTGCCTAGAAATCTCCACACAGTTGCCTGCTTCACACAATCGGGTATTTATTACATTACGTATCATTACTACTACTATAATTACTAGTATACTCTTCCCAGTCTAAATTATCTGTTAATTTGTATCATGGTTCGCCATCCTCACAAAGTCTGCAAAGAAATGTTATTCATTAAAATAAAGGTTATTAGGTATTTTATTTAACAACTAACTCATTTAGCAGCTGTTATCAGCGCTATAGACTTTAAGATTTGGCTATAGATATATTTATATAAAAAAATATACATATATATATATGTTTGATCGGCATACATGAGAAATTCATGCGAATTTCTAGCTGAGCAAGCTGTAACTTTCCAAATGTCGCATGCGATTGTAGTTTGTAATTTGAAATGGTGAATTTTCACTTTGCAAATCTCAGTTCTTCGCTTGTTAGATCGACCTTGGCCAATTTAAACGTGATTTGTGTGCGATTCGCAGCAGAGACTGTGCCACGTACTTCACGCGGTCGTTGGTCGATGATTCGTGATTAATCAGTTAACTGGCTAAGCCATTTGACACACAAAAGGTAAATCGAAAAGAAAGTCAGCCAGCAAATGCGCAATCAGCTAACAACAGCGTGTGCATTACATTTTAATAGATGGGAAAAGCAGGTGTTTCTAAATATACGTCATAAGTAGACATCGAATATGGGATTTGTGGAAATAAGCGACTGAAAATACTTGTTTAAGAGTCATTCTCTATTTTGAGTTTTGAGCTGTATCTGAGTTAAGTAAACTTAGCACCTGTTCAGTTAAATTCTAAAATTAATTAGATAAATATTAGTTTTAACTCCATTTCAGTAGTTTGCAGGGCATACAAAATGAGCTCATTCGCTAAGAAAACTACAACATTCAATGAACTCTCTGGGCCATCAGTTATTGCATGATGGGCCGCCTACATACTGGCTGACACCGTTTTTGGCCGTTTGGTTTACCTGCCAAATTGTACAACAATGAACTATATAGAATACTATGAACATATTCAATGTGAAATCATTGTCGCACGACTGTGCAAAAAAAAAAAAAACAACACAAAACCAAATGCCAAACGCATAGCAATGAGCAAAATAATCGAATTGGAATTTCACAAAATATAATTCACCCAAATTGCCAAGAAATTGAGTATCACCAAAAGGAATAAAAAAAAAACACCTGATGTTGATCATGATGACGTTGACAGCATGATTAGCATATTCCATGAAACTGAAATAAAAGCCGTGATGAAAGTTAAAGCCGATCACCGCTGACAATCGATCAGCGATTAGTTATAGTCGCGTATTTGCAATGCGTAAATAATTCACTGCAAAATGTCAGAAACTAGTTAAATGTCGACCGATTGATTAAAATCAACAACATGTTTTCCCACTTTTGTCTAAGCATAAAAAGACAAAACGACAAAAAAATTAATAAAACTGCTGATGTGAGATGTTTAAAACATTCACAGCACTCTTGCTGGCAAAGTTCATTGGCTGGCGCGACAAATGCATTCAGCAATGCAATAAATAGCAAACAGCAAATTTGCCAGACAACGACAAAATTCGAGAGCGAACCAAAGTGCAGCCACGTGAGGAAGTGGACTGTTGTCAGGCACTGTAATTGACCGGTTTCCATTCGGTTTGGTCATGTCCAGCGTGTATGTATGGACCACTTGACTGCGCTTTCTTTAGCTATGGCTTGATGAGTCAGAGGCACAGGAATGCCCCTAAAAACACAGGTTAAAACCACAACAACCAAATGGCCAAAAAAAAAAAAAAAAAAAAAAAACAGGTCAGCTGGCTTAAGATTTAACACTCCGGCAACGCCACTAGCAGAAAAATATGTTTTATATAATTTTTTTCACTGTTTTACTCGTGTTGTGGAAGTGTTAACTTCTGTTGTGTCTTTTATTTGAAGTTTAGAATACACATACGTGCTATTTTTGTCGTTCCAGTCTTTAGTTGACGTAAGACTAAATATGGTTAATTCCCAAAAACTAAACTTTAACTTTTGCTATCATTATTTCAGTTTTTAGTTTCAAGATCAAATGGAAGCTTTTTCTTTTCTTTTTTTTTGGTTTTTGTTTTTGTTACAGTGTATCGTTAGCATAAAGCTAATTTGATTGTACACAAATTGAGCGTTGAGTCAAACAACAAAACTGTCAGCACGCCCACCAGCAAATTATGTGCATCTACGAGCTAAGAAAGAAATAAAAATATATGTGTATATATTACAATTACATATTGAGCTAAGAGACCCACCTACGTTAGAGCCAAATTATATGGCGGCAATCGAAATAATAATCATACTTACATAGCTCGTAAGTAGTTATGCAAATCTTGAGCTAAATAAGATGATGAAGAAGCTGAAGCTGTGAATTAATTGCGTTCCCATTCCCATTCCAATTGTCTTGGAAAGTCACATGAAAAATGGAAAGTACTACATCTGAAATCTGTGTACATATTCATGTGTGTTGACTATATAATAGTGTGCACAACTATATCATTATGGTTAATTTCTCGAGTGATCAAACAGCGACTATGTTGAAAAACGGAAACGTTGCAAATTGCTTTATTACAGAATTACATTGACATTACTGGACGCCAGTTAAAGTAGTTCACTTACGTCTATGGATTATGTATACACCACACACACACACACAAACACTTACACATGATTCGCGAATATTTGCTTAGCTTGTTTTAACTGAGACAAGAGGAAATTGTTGTGTGTGCACTTTGTGTACAAACCAACAAACAACATGCAACAAAAACAAGTAAAATTATCCAAGAACAAATGTTGCATTTTTATTCTCAATCAGGGAAATTTATATCAAAATCTATATCTAATCACAAAAATTGTATGGCAAGAACTAGGTAAAGCTTTGATAAAATAGATATCAATGTTGTTGTTGACAAATTATTGAAAAATGTCATAAAAATAACCATTTTTTATTCAGAGTATATATGTACATGTTTTTGAGTCATGTTTGAACAGTTAACAAAACTTTTAATTTTTTCTGGCAATAAAGTAAATATTTTTTTGTTATGCAAATTTTGAAAACATAATGTTGCGCAGTGTAATAAGATATGCAACTGTAAATATGACTGCCATAAGCGTACATCGCATCTCAGCCACTTAAGTCAACAAGCATTGAGCAAGCTGCAGATTAGCAGAGCTTTCAGGGTGTGCAGGGGAGGAGGTGAAGAAGCTTTCCGCTTGCCGCGAACTGATCTCAACTGGTCTCCACTGATATATCGAGCGTAGACTCTTTGTCGGCGGTCAAAACTTTCAATGGATTTTGCGGGTCCAACCTTTATTTGTGTTTAGCAGCTTTCTAAAGTCAGGAAATTGCAAAAGAGGGGCGTTAAAAAAGCAAATAAACAAGTAAATAAATCAATTTGTGGTTTCTGCTTCTATATATAAACACATGTATATATGTAGATATGTAAGTAATCTCTAACTCCATTTACTCGAATTTCAGTGCGTAATAAATGTTATTTGATTTATATAGAGCAAGAACAAATATATTGGGCATGAGTCACAGTTACAGCACGTATAAAGAAAAATAATATCAAACAAATTTATATTACACAAGGAACACATAATTTCCGAGAAAACTTGCGGCCTGATAAGAGGCTAACTGCCTCTCTGCGCCTTTTAATCAGCATATTGCAATAATAATAAAAAATATTTTCTCGATTTTTGATAATGCTAAAATTATAAAGAGAATTTCCGTTGTTATTGTGCTCTACATGCAACGTATTAAACAGTCATATCGCTTATCAATTCTTATTAAAGCACTTACATTTTTACGTATTTTGTAACAATGATTTTGTTTAAAATCAATTCAAAAAGGATCACTTCAGTCTGTTTGATTATATTCGTTGATCGAATTCACCTCAATTATGTGAAAATAATCAAATTATGAGGCTTCTTTTCATATACAAATAAGATGAAATAATAATTTCTTTGTTATTCATGCATCGATTCATTATGCGAATTTTTATTTGTAGTCACTTTCCCAATGCCGGCAAGCGAACTGTTGCTGGAATTGGGGGAGGGGCTGCAGCACTTGCCACATATTGTGGCGCACACTTTTACTTTTGTTTTGTGGCAAACACACACGAGCACTTTGTATTAATTGCTAGCGGTCCACAATCGATCAATCACAACGGGCCAGCGAACATTTAGTTGCACAATGCCAATTGGTTTCGATAATAAAACAGAAACCGAAAATCTACGACGAAGTCGAACTCCGAATCGGAATCTGAAACTGAATTTACTACGCGAACCGTTTCGCTGCTTAATGGCTTTCTTACGATCGCGTTCGCGGGCACAACAAGACTGAAAAGTGAATAAGACCTAAAGCTGAAACAATGAGCGCCGTCGACGCCATCGATACGAAGCCTCTTGGAGCTGAAGCTTTGCCGCCGAGAAGGTCAGAGAGCGCACGAAGACACAGCGAGTGAGGATGATGATGCATTAAGAAATAGTCTGCGGTGATTGAAAAGCTTGGACAGCAGCCAATTAGTCTGTGCCGTTGTCGAGCTTTCAGGCAAAGTTGTCTTCTACGGCAGAGAAGGGCAGTGCGTGCAGTATAAGAGCAGCGGCAGTCGCTGCATGATAAGTCTACAAAAAAGCTCAACCATTAGGCAAAGTTCTAAGAAACGCTGCTCAGGGCTGTTAACCCGTTTAACGGTAAACCATATGTTGCCCCCATTTTTGGCAAAGACGTAAAAAACAAAAAACTTGTGTCAACATGAGCGCAACAAAAAAGAATTCAAAACAAGTTATGGCCAACTACTTATATAGAGCTTCTCTGGCTGTGCGGCTTTATTGTTTTTATCGCCCAAGGGGGTTCGATCAGCATAAAACAAGAAACGATGCGGACATTAGAAAGTAAAGTAAAACGTTTGAAGATGTTCAATGAAATTGCCTGTGTGCGAGTGTGTGTGTGTGTATGTGTGTACATAGGCCAATGCTGCTGCCCACCAGTGTGAAAATTGGCCAAATGTGAGCGTTTGACTTGCCCAATTTATGTTGTCCAAAGTTGTCGGAGAAGAGGATAAAAAAAGGTGGCGGCGGCAGAGGATCAACTTGATGTGAAAGTGCTGTGCACACAGAATACTAATGTAGAATGTCAGTGAAAATGTTGAAAATGGACTGCGTCATTTCCTGTTGAAAAGAAAATCATTGAAAAAGTAAGGCTAATTGACCAGTTGGAAGCTGAAAAGCTTGTTTGATTTGGCTTAAGACTTGGCCACGAAAATCTTCAGGAATTGCAGATTAGATTTTGACACAGGAAGCTATCAGATTCCAACATATCTGCGCACAGTAAGTAGTGCAGCATGTCATGTAATTAGTTGCTTGAGTTCATACATAATCTTGTCAGGGTTATTTTATATCTGCCAGTTGTTATCATCGTAGTTGTGTTTTATCACACTGTAAACCCAATTCAAAGACGTTTATGCAAGTTTAATTGTATGTATACTTTATTCATAGACCACTTTTTACATACTTGTATCTTTTAAACTCTTGCCACTTTTGTTAATTAGTAAATCTATGTGTAAACATGCTACTTACTTTTAACATTAAGGAAATTTTGTCGCTGCTGCAAAATTTTAGTTGCGGGTTTTGTTTTTTGTATTTTGTTGTTTTGATTAGAGTTATTAAAAGATTAAAGAGTAAAAGTTAAGTTTTGACACACCAATACTCATCATACTCTCTCATTTTTTTGTGTACCGTATTAGTATAGGGTTTTCTTTTGTTTGTTTTTAGTAAAATAGTTTTTATTTTTCTTGGAAACGTTGATTGCAATACGATTTCCATTTATCACTCTACGTTCAATATCATATATTGGTGCGAGAAAAGGGTGCAATATGTCATGTCATATATCATTTGGTAAATATATTATAAATTAAAGCACAAGTGCTGCAAAGTGGTGCACTGGATTCATTTTAAGTTAAGACCCAACAGAAAAGTATATATTATATCAATCGCATTGTGTTTAATTCTAAGTACATTCAAAAATTGTGACAGTACAAATACTTAAAGCCTTCCCATTACATTTGTTTTTGATACACTTTATAATAACCGATGCAAAATAGTCACAACATCCCTGATAAACATTGATCCACCCTTCCATTTAGTAGATAGACAACTTAAGCACAGTACTTTTTAAATATATATATTTATATATATATATATATATATATATATATATTCTCGTTTATCTTGGTATATTACACATTTATGTATATATGTGTTATTTTCTGTTATTTAAACAAATTTGTGTAACTTAAGCAAAGGCAAACAAAAGCACAAAATGATGTCCTTCTGCTTCTACTTGCTACTTGTTACTTTGCAACGATTTGAATTCATAAGTTGTTGAGATAGTTAATTAATATATAATACAATAAAATAAATATTAAGCATAAGAGTAAAATAAATTTTCATTCATTTTGAAAATGTTGTTGCTCTCCTCTAAACATATGTATGTACGTGTGTGTGTGTGTGTTTTATTATTTTATCATCTACTAAAGTTTGAATTCTTGGTTTTTTGTGATTGGATTTTTGCATTTTGTTATATTTTTTGTATTTTACTCCTAAACACTTAACATTTCGTGTGATCTTGTTGTTGTTGTTTTTGCTCATTTCCATCAATTTCACTAAACTAATATTTAAAATTTCATTACTTTCACACAATGCACTTAACAATTCCGTCAGAAAAAATAGTATCAAAGAGTCTGCATACGTTTCTATTACAAAATATATATTCATAATTAATATTCTTCTTCTCATTCTTCTTGTTGTTGCTTTCACTTTATAATCAACTCGAGCTGGTCCACCATTTAGTCACGGTCCAGTTGGATCCTTAAGTCGAAATTGCATCATTTAGCAGCGCATTCAGCTCCCGAATATGCTGGGCCTTTGAACCGGTGGCGGTTGAGGCACCACAAGCGCGTCCAACATAGCTGTTGATAGAATAATACACACACAAATATATATATATATATATATATATATATATATATAATATTAATAAAAAATATCAAAAGTGAGTACACATAACAATTCGACTATTTGATTTGGTTAAATAACGTGCACTAGATTATGTAGCTTCTGTATAAAGCTGTCATAGCCCTCAGATGATTTTTTTTTTTTTAGCACATTTATGAATTCATGTTCAATGAAATGAAAGGGTTAGAGCCAGCGCATAAGTATTAGATATGATACACGTGAACCAGGAATAATGTAGTGCAACTTAACAGCCAGGGCAAAAATCCCTTATGAAGCCCCTTGCTCTATACAAATATATATATATAGTATATAGGAACTCAAAGTTTGAAAACACCAAACCCAAACATTGAAATGAAATCGCATGTTGTTTTAAGTTCTGTATATTAAAGTACCCTAAATTTGGTCTACACATATTTACAAATTATATACACTTGATATATTTCCGAACTGGGAACTCCTTACAACTTTAGCAAAGATAGAATGATCTTTAAGTAGATGTAGATATGTCTATTTGTGTATGTTTGCTTGCTTTTGGTTATACGACAAATAGTGACCAAACACACATAATGATCAATTAGGTTTGGCAGCTGGCCAGCAAATCGCTGAGCTTGTAATATAAAAAAAAATTAAAAACACATTCAAAAATCGCGCGTGCTACAAACAAAAACAAATATAAATTAGGACACAAAATTTGGTGCAATAAGATTAGAAAGTTAGTTGAGAGATAGTAGGAAAGTAGTATTAATAGAAATAGAGTGTGTGCTGAAGGGTAGTTTAGTTTTGGGGAGTTTGTTACATGATACGAGTAACGAGCGGTTTCAATGTGGGACCCACAAAAACACAAAAACAAACGAAATTGAGACATGCCTAATTTACGCTTGAATGAAAAAAACGAAATATAAAACCAAACAAAAAACGCATATGGAAAATGTGTAAAGAAAAAGCAAAATATGCTCTGGTAGAGTAAAATTGAACAAATTTACAGAATTAATTTATGTTGTTCAATTAAACGTAAGGCAGAGATAGATAGATAGAGAGAGAGAGAGATATAGTAGAGAATTATATTAATTGCAGGTAGATAGATAGTTGTTGGTTTGTTGTTGATATGCAGATATCGTAGATAGATTTAGATAGTTATATATTTAGGTAGAGAATGTTAAGTAGTAGTTCTATTGACGGCGCATCGAGTATGCAGAGTAGTAGTAGAGTAGTAGATTACGAGATATCTTTTTATTGCATTTTGGCCCTCTCACCTAATTTTACGTCCGGTTTTTGTCTTGCGCACGCCCGGCGCTGCCGCAATGCCCGCGGGCCTATTGAAATCGTGACGTACGTTCTTTAAATCGAAATGCTTGGCGGCATTAAACTCGCCAGGGGCCGTAGCAGTTGTGACGCTATCACTTTTATCGGAGGTGAACATGCGACTTAGCCAGGGTTTCGATTTTTGTTCGGAGTTAGAATCGGAATCGGTATCGGATTCATTATTAGTATTATCAGTGGAGAAGGTGGATTGTTCATCGATTTGGCTGTAACAATAACACATACACAGAAAGAGAGAGAGAGAGAGAAAGAGAGAAGAGAGAGAGAGAGAGAGAGAGGACAAGTTTTTGGTTTGATTTTGCTTATCTTTTTGATAATACGTTTTCTTTTTGTTTTTTAATTGCTTGCCAATTGTTACTTGATCAAAACATATAGATACACACAAACGGATAGGATAAGGAATTCAAAAGGAAAACTTTCTTGATCTTAAACAACATCATTAGTTAAGTAAACAACAGAACTGAACGATAATTGTTTGAGAAAAAATAAACAACATATGATCATTAAAAAGCCATGCAAATTAAAATATATGATACGATATGTGGATTGTGTGTTTGTGTATGTGTGTGTGTGTGTGTGTTTTTGGAACACGTGAAGCCAGTTTGCACTGATTAACTACGGGAGTATCTCTTGTAATACAACATTTTTTAAAGTCTTTTAATGAACTCAAACATGCGTCAATCGTTGTTGGTTTAGCTGTTTGTGAGTGTGTCTTCGTGTGTGTTTTTGTGTGTGTGTGGTCTTATTTCGAAGAGAGATCTAAAACTACGGCTGCTAAGAGATTGAAAACGAGAATAGATTCGCATCAGAGATATAGTAGATAGGAGATAACTTTGGGCACGCTACAGTTCTTAAAATAAAATTAGTAAAAGCTGGAAAGAGGATTAGCTAAAAGCGATGATTGTGCAGAGCACGATGAGATGGTAATAAGTTAAAAACAAATGTGATATTAGGGCAAAAAGTAGAAACTGATTATAGAGAACCAAATCAAATACAAACTAAACTAAAGAGACAGTGCCAGAGAATGCACTGTGAGAAAAGTGAAAGAGAAACAGACAGAAGAGAGACTAATAAAGAGTAGTGCATCAGGTGCATTAAAAAAGTATAAGTAAAGAAAAATCAGAGAAAACCAACAAAACAAAACTGCAGAAAGCAGCTTGGAGAACCAGATAGAAATAGAGAGGAATAGAGACAGAGAGAGAGAGAGAGTACAGAGAGTGCGACTTGTTTGTGACTTGTAGGAGGGTCTCTTATGTTTCTCTGCATAGCTTTGGGGGGGCCATCACTTAAATTTAGGCACGTACCTGACGTCACGGCTGTGGTTCAGCGCGGTGAGGAAACGCGGCTGGACATATGACCAGCAGCCCTGGTTCTTGTGCTCTTCCTGTGCCCAGACGAGCTCGGCGTTCTTGTACAGATTCGCTTGCTCCTTGACCAGATCGAAGGGGAAGGGCGATACCTACAAATGCCACAACTTAATTTAGTACAAATTTGATTTGACAAATTGATTAATGAATAGACGCACCTGCTCCACGCGCACAATGGCAATATCGCTCTCCAGTTGCTTGTCGGCACGCGCCTTGGTCAGATCGTAGTAGACGCGACCCGTGCAGAAGACAACCTTTTTGACGTTGCTGGCATTATCGGCAGCCGGTCCACGATCGGGTATGATACGCTGGAACTCGCTGCCCTCGCTCATTTCACTGAAGGGGCTCTTGGCCTCGGGATGACGCAGCAGCGATTTGGGCGTGCACAGGATCAGGGGCTTGCGGAAGGGCATGGCCACCTGGCGACGCAAGATGTGATACAAATTTGCTGGTGTCGTGCAATTGGCCACAATCCAGTTGATGTCATGCAGCTGCCTGATCGCAAACTCATCCGACTCAGGTGGGAAGTAGTCGGGATCATCGGAGCTCATCTGCAGGAAACGCTCGACGCGGCACGAAGAGTGCTCGGGGCCCATGCCTTCCATGCCATGGGGCAGCAGCATAACCAGACCGGATTGGCGCACCCATTTCGACTGACCACTGGAGATGAACTGATCGATGATGGACTGCGCCGTGTTGCTGAAATCTCCAAATTGAGCCTCCCACAACACCAGAGCATTCGGATTGGTCATGGAGTAACCATGCTCAAAGCCCAGCACAGCGTATTCGGACAGTGAGCTGTTCGATACGGAGTAGGGCGCCTGATCCGGATACATGTGCTGTAGCGAATTGTAGGTGGCCTTGTCCACCAGCTGATGGTGCAACACATGATGACGATGCGAGAAAGTGCCGCGCTCCACATCCTGGCCAGAGAGTCGCACATGAATGCCCTCCTTCAACAGTGAGCCAAAGGCCATGGCCTCGCCCAAAGCCCAATCGGCCACCTTATCATCAACCATGGCCTTGCGAGCCGCCAAAACGCGCATCAGACCCCTGTAGAGGAAAAGGATAATTTTCTGCTTGACATGTGATCCGCTTGATACTCACTTGTGAATTACAAATTCAGCGGCATTGGGTGGTGGAGACGAGAAACGATTGCCAATGTGTATGAGGGTCTCCTCCTTGACACCGGTGGGCGCCACCTTCAAGGGGTCCTTGCCCTCAAAGAAGCCAGACCAGGGCGAGTCCAACCAATCCTTGTACTTGACATGCGTCTCGGTCTTGGCCAGAGCGAAGGCCTCCTCGCAAATGTTCTCGTATTTGGCGGCCACAGATTTGACCTCCTCGCCGGTAACGGTGCCCTCGGCAATCAGTTTATCTGCATAGAGATCCAAGCAGTTCTTGTGCTTGCGAATCTTCTGGTACATAAGCGGTTGCGTGAACATCGGCTCATCGATTTCATTGTGGCCGTTGCGACGATAGCCAACCAAATCAATAACGCAATCCTTGTGGAAGGTGGCACGCCACTCGGCAGCCACTTTGCACACATGCATCACCGCCTCCGGATCATCGGCATTGACGTGGAAAATCGGCGCGTTGACGACACGTGCCACATCCGTACAGTAGGGCGATGAGCGCGAGAAACGTGGATCGGTGGTGAAGCCAATTTGATTGTTGGCCACCACATGAATAGTACCGTGTGTCGTATAGTCGGGCAGATCCGACAAGTGCATCGTCTCGTAGACAACACCCTGGCCGCAGAAGGCGGCATCTCCGTGAATCAGAATGGACATAACCTTCTTGCCCTCCTGATCGCCGCGATAGAATTGCTCGGCACGTGTCTTCCCCTGGACAACAGGATCAACGGCCTCCAAGTGAGATGGATTGGCGACAACGGCCAGACGTATGTTCTTGTTGGTCACGCGATTCAAGCGCTCAATATATGTACCCAAATGGTACTTGACATCACCAGAGCCCTAAAATACAAGATAGTAGAAAGTAATAAAGTTTTCAGAAAGAGTAGTGCATTTTCTTTTTGCTACTCACATCATCGGCGGCCTCCAGTCCAGCAAATTGCGTAAAGATTTGATTCAATGGCTTTCGGCACACATTCGCTAGCGTGTTGAGGCGACCACGATGTGGCATACCCATGATGACAGACTCCACGCCCAGATCGGTGGACACATCAATGATTTCCTTCAGGGCGGGTATCATAATCTCACAACCCTCCAGGCCGAAACGCTTTTCCGACGAGTATTTCTTGGCCAAAAACGCCTCAAAGCCAGTGGCACGTGTCAAACGTGCCAAAATTAAACGCTTCTCCTCGGGTGAAAAGTTTAGAACGCCGGGTGTCTCGAAACGTTTGCGAATCCAATTGCACTGCTCCAACGAGTTAATGAACATGAACTCAACGCCTATTTTATTGCAGTATACATTCTCCAGACGATTCAGAATTTCCCTGTGTAAGCAAAAGATTGCAAATGAGTCAATGGTTCAAAGTGATGGTTTGTTGTTAACTCACTTCAGTGGCAAGGAAGCCTCATCGCCACCAATGAAGGTGGTGCTGGGCAACTTAAACCGACGCTCCATATCTTGCTCGCCTGTTTATGAGTGGATTGTTTTTTTTTTTTGTAAATAAATAAAACTATTAGTAAATAATAGAGGTAATTTGATTTCTATAAATGATGCTTGATTAGTTTTTGTAGGCGTTTGAAATTCGGAGTGTAATGATTGTTGTCTGTATATTGTGCTCTATAGTATATGGTGTATATGTAAGTACAGATGCGTGCAAATCTGTCTAATATACATATATACATTTGCGAAGTACTCTTCTCGCTTGTTCTTTGTTCTTAGGTAGTATAATTTTGTACATTTTTGGATATATGCAATACATATGTATGTACATGATATAAGACCAAAACATGCATTACATTTTACTGTCCAATTGGTTTTAATTACAAATTGTAATTACATTTTTATCAATGGCGCTTTAATGCCTTTAATTATAGTCTTTTAATGGCTTACAAATCAATTATAAATTGTTTGATTTTTCTTATATAAGTATATTACAGTTGACGACATGCAATCTAATCACAATTAACTTCAAATCAAATGAGAAATGGAAAACAAATCATAAAACAATAGTTTTGCATTACAATTATAAACAATACGTGATCAATTATATAACACTGTACTGAGCAACATAATTTATTTATATTTATGTATATATATATACGTATGGATATTTACTTGGTTCTATATATCGGGCAAATATTTTTGATATTTGAGTGGTTATTTTTTTTTTTGGAATGTATGCATGAAAGGTACAAAATGGGATTACTAAGTACAATACAACGTCATTTTTGTGGTATAGTGTGGCATATATATATATATATATATATATATATTTATATATTTAGTACAGAACAGAACAAAACACAAGTTGTGAAATCAAACGACAATGATTTGGTTGTTGTTTTGTTGTTGGTTTTCTTTTGTGTTTTTTGTTGTGTAGTGTGGTGGGGTGGGGTAAGGAGAGTGTATTGAGCACCATCCCCCCGGCCGCCACCCGTATTGAGTGTACTGCAGGCTCTAAAGCTTACTTACCAAAACTGAAATTAGCGTAAATGGTTTTCGTCGAGGAGTTGCCAGGCAAATCTGGTGTATTAATTTCGAGTGGATCGAGGTGAGCAATATTATGTCCTCGAATCTAACGTGTGTAAGTATTTTTTTGTGTTTTTTTTTTATGTGATTGGTTGTGTTGGTTGTGGTTTTTGTGTTGGTTACATAGTAATTTTAACAATGTTGTGTTTTTTTGTATATTTTTTGATTTTGGTTGTTGTTTAATTTGCACAATACACACACATAATACAAGAGAGAGAGAGAATTTGGAATTTGAATTTGTAACGTTGTTTTATACGAATAAACGAATTGCGTTTCGATTGCAGTTTTTTTTTATTAGGGTTAGGAAGCAGTTAATATAGAAATAAATGAAAATAAAAAAGAAATATTAATAAAATTGAATAGCATAAACGAAATAAATAAAATTCAATTGAATATATGTAATAGAAAATAAAAAACAAATACAAAGAAAAAGGCAGCACAAGGAAAGCAGCATTAACAGCAACTTAGACTTTTATAACAAATGAGTATTTTCTTAACAATATGGATATGCATCAGGATTTATAGACTGAATAATTGACGTTAAAAGCGAGTGGAACAAAACGCTAGGGTGCACTAGAACACAACAGATAGAAATGGGATAGATGGATAACTGCGAGAAAGCCAAACACCGAGAGTTACTTACTTATGTCCTTAAACTAAACAGAACTCGCTAACTTAAGTTCTAAAGATATATGTAGATATAAATCAAGTCAAAATACTATTTGCCTGCCTGTGCCTGTCATCAACTCCGAATTTCATGTAATATATAAGTACATTATCAAATGGGTTAAATATGCTTCAAAGCGCTAAAAACAAATTACAAAAAAGATTTGCTTGCGTGTGTGGGTGTGTATATAATGGTTTTGGATGGGGTGCAACTTAGAGCGGGGGTGTCTATGATATTAGATGTGAAGAGAGTGGTAAAGAGAGTTTTTAGAGTTTTGCAAAAAAGAATTTACCAAACAAAAACCCAGAATGCTGCCTGAGCACATCTTCATTAGCGCGACGTGCAAGACCATCGTTGCAAATGTTTTTTTCGTGAGTTAAAATTCCAAGCGGATCCAGATCAGATGCCAAATGACCACGTGACTATATATAGTACATGTATATTTATATATACATATGTATTTCAATATATATATATAAATAGATTTAATTATACACATAGATGTTGAGAGTATATTTTTGAATATTAACATGTCAGTATGTTGTTCTGTTTCAAAAATGTTTTAGATTTTAAGCATAAACTAACTAACCATCAAGATTAACAGATAGGTAGAAAGAAAATCAAAATTGTGCACAGAAATAATGCAATATGGAACAAATTGCTACTACTTAAATAAACATGAATTTAACTAACCATATTAAAAGAGATAACTGTTCAAACTGTGCTTAATTACTAACAAAAAACTGAAATGGTAAAATCCTAACATCAACTACACTTCAAAATATCATAATGATAATGCAAATAGATGAAACTACATATGACTTTTGACCAAATTTGTAAGTTTCCAAACAAACTATTTACACATACGAGAACATAAAAACTACAATGTATTGCATGATTTGGAGGGGATATTTGGGAAGGGTTGAATAGGTAAACTGAACAAAAGTCCAAAAACTAACTAAGCTACATGTATGTATGTGGGATTTGATCTTTGCTTTTATGCGCACTTGTGAAACACAAGAAGGGAAGAGGGCATCTCTAATCAATTTATAAACATTAACATTCAATAGAAACCTAAATGGAATAAAAATAAAAATAAATAAGAACAACAACAGAAAGTAAAACGAACAAAACGAACGAAAAGCGCCAACATAAACAACGCTTTGCTTTGTCTGCAATCTCAACTGTTTAACTCTATGGGCGACCGTAATGGACCCAGCAAAGGCATACCTGATAGCTTCGAATGATGGCCTGCACGGCCAGATGGTCATCAATCGTCTTGGAGTCTGGCGCAGCGCTGGCAGCTCCACCAAAATTGAAGGCCGTCAATGGCAACGTATTCGCCTGCACGGGCGCCAAATTGGGCGGGCTCATGTACGAGTTGCTCCGAAAGTAGGCATCCCAGGACTAAATATATACGATCAAATAAATAATTAGCATGTGTTTCGATTCAAACCAGTTTAAAAAAAACCTGGTCGTAAATAATAAATAAAACATGTTCTTTTTACGTATTTTTAAATTAGCTACAGTTATTATCGTTTACAGAGTCTGCTAATGAGAAATTCTACAAATTTAATGAATTGTAATTTAAAATACATGACCTGAGCCACAATAATGTGTAAAATTTACAGTACCCTAGAAAGTTAGACTATAAAAATCATTAAAATTTTGCAATGGTTTGTATATGACTAATACAAGGTAATATTGGAAAGGCAGTAGTTCATTCAATTTTGCCGCACAATTAATACTTTTAAAATAAGCAAACAGCAAAAACCTGTTTTATTTTGTACATAAGGCTAATAAAGAAACATGTTAAATGGCCGCTCCAAGGCAATTGAACCCCTGTTAACAACAAAAGCTGATCACTTACGGTGTGCACAGAGGCGGGATCACGCAGCCAGGCGTTGTACATCTCCTCCACATAGGATGCAGTGCTGCCATTGGCAAAAGGTTCGGCGGCTGCTGAGTTATAGGTGCGCACAGCGGCAGCAGCGCTGGCCTTAATCATCTGTTGTATAATACAGATTAGTTTTACTTATATATATATATTTATTTAGCATAAATGCTTACCTTTTGACTGCTATTACTGTTGAGCAGCCATGTGGCAAAGTTTTTGTGCGCCATGGGCGATAGCGCCAGACTAAAGGCCGTGTGTGCTCTATGCATTTTGTAACTTTACAAAATAGAACTGAAAGTGAGGGGAGAATAATGAAAATATACAATTATTAGACAGTGTATTGAAGAGGCAATTACATCTATAGTTTTAATTAAGCTCGACTCGAAACGTTGATTGTTGTCAAATATGCATCAGCGTAGTGTAATAATTGGTGCTTTTGTTGCTGTGTTTGGACAAGTGCTTTGATAGTGATAGTATGAGTAGTGTGCGCAGTCATAGCACCAAACAAACGTAGACAGCACCAGCAGCACATTCGCTTTTGTAATAGATAGATAAGATAATGCAGTCACGTTATACAAGTAACAAATGTCTAAAGTAGTTTTTTTATTTCGGTGTTTTGCGTCATGGCCCAGACGCAAATTGATTGCAACTTGTTGCCAACTAACGATTATTACCAAAAAAAAAACGAGTTAACCGACGTGTGATCAACATAAATGCAAATGAGTGTGATTAACATACACCAATGTATCTGTGGCGTATACGTAAAGTCTGGAGACTAGACTGCTGACCAGACTCCCAAAAAGGTAACTGAAGTTCGTTTCTGTCACTTTCTCGCTCACACACGTGATCGACCGACAACGATCGCTGATGACGTCAAATTGACGTCCGCTCGTTGGGTATTCGCCTTTCTGATAAGTTGCCAAAAATTCATTTGCACGATGGTGAAATGTTGTATATACATTCATACATACAATATGTACATATGATGTACGTAAATAAATTTTGTCCTTTTTTTTGTTACTTGTTTGTTTTTGTTTTTATTTTGTGTACTGCGCAATTGTCAGCCTGACATTAATTTCCTTAACATATTTATTTGCACTACAATCAGATCTCAATGCTTTATCTGTCTTCCGTTGAATATGCCTGATTAAAAAGCAAATATTTGCCAGTCTGATATAAGATATAAACCAGCCCCCGAGAGCATTAAATTAAAAATGCGTTGAAAATTTCTAGCAGACGCATTATTAATTAAATTTTAGGTGCCGATAAGTCAGCGTTGTCAGCAGATCTCTCTCTCTCTCTATATATATATATATATATATATATATATATGTATATACATAATCGAAAGACAAAACGTATATATATGCAAAAAAAAAAAAGCTCCCTGGCAATACAATTAATACGTTAACCGTTAACAGGTCACATGCGCTTATCAGCAGACGCGTGGTTTGTTGGGGCGCTAGTTCCGGACTCTCTCTGTCTCAGGGCAGTCTCTGGGCTGTCCGACAGACATATGAAATGATTTCAATGATCAGGCAAGCACTTCAATTTGTCAGCCAGTACTTCACATAATTATATGTGGGCTAAGTACATATGAAAACCGGCTTGAAGCGGTCACTAAGCATTCGTAAAGGGGTATTTGAAAGTGCAGCAAACGACTACCACACCAATAAGTAGATAATTCAAATCAAATGGTTCGCCTGTGAAGAGTAGTTGCATCCCTTTCTTGTTTTCTTTTGTCTGTATGTTTGTACCGTTATTTATCTGTTTGCTCATTTTTCTGACAAACTGATTTTCATTTTTTTTTTCTTTGCAATTATTTTTCTGCCGACAAACAACGTCGACGTCGGCGCTTTGGTTACGAAAACAGATTACATAACTGCAAACACACTAAAAAACTCGCGTAAGAGAGCAAAATTCGGTCACACTTTAATAATGATAGCGTAACAAAATACATAATACATATTGCTAATTAAGATGATTTAAAACAAGCAACTAAATGCCACAATTAGTTTGCTGGTTTACTACTTTCAGATAATTTCGTTCGAAAATGTAGTAAAATTGTATACTGTATGAACTGCACTAAGACTATGAGTTACTTAAAAGTTGCTTTGGCAACACGAACCAAATATATATACTCGACACGTCGTATCCCACAGATACGTTGATGCCAAACGACTAGGTTTGTTCGTGTTGAGTGCTACGCGTCGACTGACAATTGCGGCGCAGAGCAGCCGAAAGATTACCCGACCTCGAACTCTCTGTGTGTGTTTGTGAGTGTGTGTATGTTTCTGTGTATGTGTTCGCGTATGCAGCGGCGATGAGAGTAATATATAACCAAATTCAACAAACAGAAAAAAAACACAAACATTTCTTCAACGCGAATTGGGTTTTTTGGTTTTTGTTATAGTTTTATGTACATTGTGCGGAGCCCTAGACAAACGAAAAGTGCGATAAAAAGCACATGACAAGGCAAAATATATATCAAATAGATATATACATATATATATATATAAGTGCATATATATGTACGCACTTAGGAAAAGGGGCCAAGCGCATACTGATAAAAATCACTTATCGCGCCCCCTCCTCCTTTTCACTTATCTAAACGACGCTCTACATATATATGTATAAGCGATTATATATTTATGTGTGTATGTGTGGGTTATATTTGTAGCTCGAACTTTTGTTTACAATCTTTTCAAAGTCCACCAAATGCCCAAGTCAAAGAAATTTCGACAAAATTTAAAGAGAGAGTGAAAATAAAACACATTTCGACTATGGCAGGAAAATGAATCAGCGCTAGCTGAGTCTATTACACACAAAAATACATACATATATGGAAGCACGCGTTGTTGGACTGGCTAATTAATACAAACTTCAAGTTCAAGCACGCTCGTTTTATCAGCTGCTTGCCCAGTCTTAAATTGAGTGCAAAACACTTATTGGAAATATGCAAACATTCAATTTAGCCATGACACCAACCAGCTTGCGGGCCAACTGTGGCTGCAACTGCAATTGGAGACTTGACGAGCCCCCTAAAATACCACGGAAAACTATGCAGTGGAGACTAAAGAAGCACACATACACACACCTATACACACACACCCGCACAAGGAAGTCCGCGTGCGTTCATTGAGTAAAACCAGCTAGAGTTGAGCTGCTGCTGAATCTGCGACTTCTTCGCTGTGACTGATCACGCAAATAGGAGTGCGACCTGTTGCTCAAATCACAATGACAGCGCTAGCGATAAGTCGCAGTTTAGGTGGGCATTACACAGCAACAACTTGTGAAACTTTCTGAATATAGGAAAATTGATGGCAATGCGTTCGCTCTTTATCCGGGGAGGCAGCAACAACAATGAGCGCTTATGCTGTATGATTCACGGGCACGAAAAGCACACGCGGCACTGAGTAGACGCAAAGTTGCGTCATCATTGCAATACTAACAGAATCATTTTACAAAAACATGTGACGCAGAGGGGCCGGTAGCAGCAGCTATATCATTGAATTGAGAAATTTCACTTTTCTATATTTTTTGCAAGCGCAGGCGCATTAAGAAGACGCCCACTTGCATTATATAAGCACTCTCGCATCGAGGGCCAAGTAAAATTGATATTAAAGCTGCAACATTGCACTTGCGATTGCAAATTAAAGCTGTTTATTTGTAATCAAGCGCTTGCAGCTCAAAAAGATATTGAAGTTGTAGTTTCCCCGTTATTCCATGAATCTGACCTCAATTGGAAAATGGCCTTATTTGAGTCTGAATAACATACTTATTGTAGCACTTTTAATGTGCAAGGCAGGAATACTATTTAAACCTTGTACTAAATATTTAATAACACTTATAATTTGCACTTTATTAATATACAAAATTGATTACTTTTCTTATACGCTCCAGTTCCAAACAACTCGCGTTCCAACTCGCGGTGCAATGTGACCGTAACAGCGTAAGTGCATTTTACTGTAAGCGAGATATCAATTTAATACTAACACGAGTAATGGTCACACTATTTGCGCTGCACAGTGGCGCCATCTCTTACTTAACAAAACTAACAGTAGATGTCGCCAGCTCGAGCACGTAGATTTTCAGTAATTAAATTAGGTACAATGGCCTTGCTTTTTGCAAAACAAAATAACTGCTGTTGATTTTTATTATATGTCCAATTAATATCTGCTATATTCATCCAAACAATAGCCCGTTATCTGATCGGATATGCAGTCGAAGACATCAAATGCCAAATCACAGCTTTCGCCCTTCTGTGGCAGCTCCTTACGATTAACGTTATATTTCTTGGTCAGGGCCTGCAGACAGATATTAACCGAACGCAATGTGGCCATAAAGAATCCGTGCTCGTGCACGCCCTCCGAATAAAAGTCTACCAGGCCATCCAAGGTGGGCCAACCGTTCTGGTTAATGGCGTTATTTCTGGCATAGACGCAGTGCAGCAGACACTGAAAATTGTTAGAGAAAGAAAAAAACAACACAAGAAAAAAATATATATACGTAAGCAAGAAGCATTCAATTTGCTGATGCATAAAAAGCAGCTAATGTGTATTAAATGCAGCCATAAAATGCACTTTTTAGCCACTTTTTAGCTTGTTCGGTGTGTGTGAAAAAAATAATAACAAATACAAATCTGCGACTGCGCTTTTCTTTCAATTGTCTCGCAATACTAAATAATAAATAACCCTGACTTTTGAATAGGCGTGGAGAGGGGTGGGCGTTTGTGGAGGTGTTTATTTTGTATAATTGCACACGCCAAATCAATGGCAACGATTTGTGGCACCGTCTGCCATTGAATTTAATTGCGGGACAAAATAACTTTTATTGTCGAGTTTGGAAAAGTTGAAGATCGGCCCGAGATATATTCAGATTCAGTTACTTACGCCCGCAATGCGTTTATCTTCCAGCGGCACAAGTGTGGGATGATAGATGCCCGTCCTGGCCACATCAAGACGCTTGATGCTGCGCACTAAACGCGCCATGCGACGCCTGGGCTCCGGCTCATCGAAAACGATATACTCGTAGTGAGTGTCATTTGGTGGCGCCTCGCTTGTTGGCTGCTGCAGCTCAACTTTATTATGCACTGATGGCCATGAGAAGGACTCGATGAACTCCACACTGTCAGCGGTCGGATTTATAGTTGGCTGCACTTGCGACACCTGCTCCTTGAGTATATCATAGGCCTCTGCAGTGAGACAAATTATGCGTGAATTGACGCCCAACATCAGCTTTAAGCACCTACCACTCAGAAGCTTATTTTTGACCTCTTCCTGGCAATCGCCAATCACTGACTCCACACGTCTCGCTGTGCGCGGTGGGTTCAAGCAACGCGCCTTCTTCGTCTCATAGATTATATATTTGAGGGCATTTATCGATGTGATAACACATAAAATCTGCACAAGTTGTGTAACTTTCATCCTTCCAGTTTTTCTTTTTGAATGATGCACACCAATCGAACCGCTTGCTTTGGCCACTCTCTGTGGAATGGCAAGCCAAATTTTGCTATTGAAAACGAAAGCATTTTCACTTTTCTTTCAAATCGCCGAGGCAGGATTGCTGTTGATAAGTTGGCCTTCCTCTCCGGCTCCGATTGTGTCTGTGTGGCAGTGAAAACGCATATGAATTTCCAGTTTTGCTCTATGGGTATGTGGTTCAATGGCAACAGCAGCAGCAACAACAAACAGTAACAACAAATAACGACAACAAACAACAACAATTATAACAACTGGTTGCACATTTCCCATGCGTTCAGTTGCCTCCAAACTTGTCCTTACTGTTATTAAGCCACTACCTAGCTGTACAGTGGCGTCGTTGTTTCAATTCCATTGTTTCTACTCGTATTTCATTCAGTTGTTATTTTAAATGCTCGACAAACCTAAACAAATTGTAATTTAATGAGCATTACTAACTGCTCCATTTGACTGCACAACTGGTCAATAAAAAATTGCAAAAGTCTTCCGCAAAACAAATTAGCATATATAAAATATAACTTAAACTCTGTTATCAAGATTATCTATTTGCTATTGCCGTCATAAAGCACATAGCGCACAGCAAATTTTTTTTGGCTGGGTCACTAAATCATGAGCAGCCAAGCGATCGAGCCAAGTTTGTGCCTTAAGTCTTTCGTTCTGTTCTGTTCGGTTCTGTTCTAAAGGTTCAAAATCAAAATTTTTGACATATTTCTGTTAAGCCGAGAACAATGGCCAATAACATTCGGTTGGCTCGGCACTCGCTAATTATGCTCATTAAAATGGTTTTGGAAAACTGTTTTGGGCACATCCTAGGCGGAAATTGTGGCGGGCTGTATCCAATGTTAGAATCACTAGCAACAAAGCAACTTCTTCCTTCTTGATCGCGTAATTGCCTTTAATTGCATAATGCAGCGCTGCCAAGACGAAAATTGCAGCTAAGACACTGACCTAGACTCGGGGGCGCAACAAATTCATAATAGCTAATCGCCGATGACGGGGGCAACTAACGGTTGTTCTTCTATTGCTGGTCGGCCTGAAAGGCGTACCGTATTGAAAATTGCCTGAAACTTGAGGTGAGTACAAGGCACAAGAATTGTTGTGGCATAGATCACGTGCTAGAAAATGCAGCTGGTAAAATTGTCAACAACGCTAGAATGGCTGCAACAGGAAGCCAAGTTAACAACAACACGATAAAAACAACAGCAACTTCAACTAATTGACAGACAGCTGCTGTTGCTGCTGTTGCTGCTGTTGCAGCTAAGAAACTATCCACGACTTCTTCTTCTTCTTCTTTTACTTTTCTGTCCTGTGTTTGCAATTTTCTGAATAAGGAGCTGCTCTTAACATTGTTAGCAACATGCAACAGGCAGTTCTGCCTAGAAAAGCAACAACAACAACAGTCACTTGCGTGTCCATCATTAGAACAAATTCTCTTAGCTGCCAAATCCCCGCCTTCACCCGCCGTCCCGCTCTTTGTCCAGTCGTAAGATTTCTTGTAACGCAATTTGCACACAAATGTTGTTGTTGTTTTATGTTTGTGGCTGCCTCCACTTTGGTGGGTGGTCAGGTGAGACAAGTGGCAGCAGCTGCTGCAGCTACTGCTGGTGCTACTACTGTTTGCCGAGCAGAGCTGAGCTGAATCGCTGGCCACCGTTCGCTGATTCGCCTGAGAATCGTATTTAAATACGAAGGTCTAACGCTGTGGCGCATTCAGTCGCCAACGCCGCGTTGTTCTTGCCGCCAGCTTTAAACGCTATTCGCCCACTCGACATACTCTTGAGTACTGCAACAGCATCAGCTAGCTGTGTCTGATCGTTGCCTGTGACTAACCCTGTGCCTGTGCAGGATGCGCGATTAATTGGCAAACAACAAAATCGCATTGCATTTAAATTGAGTATTCATGGAAATGAGGCATCTGCTTTGGTTTCTATGCGCTGTTTTTGGCTACATAGCTAATCCTGTGCTTGCGGAAATTGAATATAATACTATCAATACGGATGGATCGTTTAGATTTCGGTATAACCAATGGCAGAATTTGTTAAACGATCCAGATAAATTAAAAATCATTTAATAAAGTGTAAAAGAACAATAAAATTCGCCTTAAAGGTTATCAATAACTGTATTTACTCTGAAGCACACAATGGGCCACTTTATTAAGACTCTAGCTGAACCAATCTATAAGAAATAAGCCACAGAGCATAATAAAAGTATAAGCATATTGCTGCATATAAAATTAACAAAAGGAACTCAACTAAAACCAGTCAGAAAAGTGATTTATATATATCTAAGAAAACATCCTCTGAAGTAATATATTGATTAACATAAATATTGTAAATGTAATCAGAAGTAGTTAGCTATTTTAGATTGATTATTGTATCGTATGTCAGCAAATATACAATTCACCAAGGACGTAACAAAAGTGGATGCTTTAGCGAATCTGACGAGTTTAATCCAATAATTAAGTGAATAAATCAAACAATGCTTATGCCGTGCCATTTTTGATGAATTTATTTTACTATTTAACCTCACATATTAGTCATTAACAGTGCACATTTAAATCATCTATTTTGTGTATGTTTACAAAAAATAGTCAAACGAATCATTTAATCAAGTTTGTGTTGAACATCTTACCATAACATAAAGCATCACGCTCTGGCTCCCTTGCCACTTTTAACACCTTTTTTAACGCCGCCGTTTTGCAATGCCAACAATGCGTTGCCCCCCTCCCCCATCAATATATGCTGAGTAACTGTATCTCTCTCTCTCTCTCTCTCTCTCTTTCTCTCACTCTGTGTGCGTCTCTAACTCACGCATGGGCAACACGCAATTATTCTTCGGATAGACATGCAAATGATGACATTGGTGGCTACTATCATAGCGCCTCCGGCACTCCAGACAACATCGTGCGAGGTCGTTATGGTTCGCGTAGTCCAGCCAGCGGCCAAATCGAAGAGACCGTCTATACAGCCGGACCACGTGGGTGAGTAAAGAGAGTTGATGATGATGACGCCAAAGTTGTTGTTGCTGTTGAGGTTGCTGGTTGCTAGTTGAGAAGGAAGAGTTAGGCAGGTAGCAGCTAAAGTGCGGTAGCAAATGGAGTTATCTATTCGGTCCGCCTTCCGGCGAGCTCATATATCAGCAATACGACAGGCCCCCGGGCGCCACTGAAGCGTTGCGGGGCGGGGTGAATACCAGTCAAAGCTGTAGACGCAACAGTTCTAACATATGCGAGTGGAACGCGGGAATTGTGGAGAGGGGAGTTACTATTTTTGTTGTTGTTGCCTAAACGTTTGTTATGGATTTGTTTTTTCTTCTTCCATTAGGTTCAATTTGCACTGTTGCTGTTGTGATTGTTGTTTTTGCAATCTCCGGTAGTTGGGAAAACACAAAAAAGCTGTTAACAAATTGTAAGTGAAACATGGCACTCGGAAAATTCATTAAGATGCACAGCGTTAGATAAAAGTAGCTTAATTTTGAATGGAATCGACTAGACAACAGATGTGGCAATACACTCTGAGAAAAGGGCGGTTCTAAAATCGTGACAAAATTGTGGGATTGCTTTGTCAAAACCAAGTCAATTTTCTTACCTAAACAACTTTTGGTCTTCGCTTGATATCTGGAATAATTATACATTATACAGGTACAGATAATACTCTCAATAATTTGTTTTAGTGTTGTAGAATTGTACCGCTTATGGGAGAAGGCGGGCAATTTTGGCAGACAGCTATTTTCGCTAATTACAGTTACCCAATCCGAGAGTTAAAATTCCCAGTGCAATTAGCTAATCAAGAGTCAGTAGCTAATTTATCTGAAATTTTAACAGCTTTCGAGCGAATGGACCGAAAGTACATCGCAAAATGAGCTTAGCACAGTATCCGGTGCTTCCACGTGGCAGTCCGGATGATCCGCTGGCTGACCCCTATGACGATCCCTCCTATAGCTTTAGCTATCGTACACCAGATCAATCGCGCAGCGAGGAGAATGACGCCAACAATAGGATAAGAGGTGGGTGGCTGACCTGAAGTTTCTTCCGATTTCTCTGATTTATTGCCTGTTCTTATTGCAGGACTCTACTCCTATCTGGACGATGTGGGCGAGCGGCATAGTGTGCGCTATGCCGCTGGGGCTGGCACGGGCTTTGAGATTACCAATGCGGTGCCCGATAATCCTGCTAGTGTAGGCTACTCCAGTCCGCTGTACAAGGCCCCTCCCAAGACGCGCGGCAAGATGTCCGTGCAACGTGGTCCCGCTGGCACCTACAAGCTCATTGCAGCCGGTCCCGATCATCGACGTGCCGAGAGTCGCGCCTCGGATGGATTGGTGCGAGGCACTTACTCCTTTCTGGACGACAAGGGCGTTCAGCGCACCGTGGAGTATATAGCGGGTGCTGGCATTGGCTATCGAGTGGTGCAGAATCGCATTGGACCCGGCACTCATATAAATCCCTCTGTGGCGGATTTTCGACTGAGCGATACGGATTTCCGATTGGCAAATGATTTTGGACGTGGTGCGGGTGGTAGCCTAGGTGGTGGCAGTGGCAGCGGTGTCAGTAGTGGCCCTGCTACAGGACCAACTGGAACGAGTGCGACAAGTGGGGGAGGTGGTGGCGTGGTGGGAGCTGGCAGGGGTAGTGGCAACGCAGGAGGAGGTAGAGGTGGAAGCGGAGGAAGGGGACGTGCTGGTGGCAGTGGTGGTACCACGGATTACTTGAAGGAAGCTGGCGAGGGAAGTGATGATGAAGCTGGCAGGGGGACGCATGATGACAATGTCGGAGATCGGGATGATAATGGATTAATCACAAGCTCCCACGGCTCAGCAACACCTTCAAGAGGTAAAGAAGATAGACGCGGCTACCCTGCACGCAGCTCCCAGCGTGGTAGCACCCGATACGATGGGGGAGGAGGGGGAGGAGGGGGAGGTGATGGAGGTGGCGGAGGTGGCGGAGGTGGCGGAGCCAGAGGTGGTGGTGGTGGTGGTGGTAATGGCAGTACCTACAGGGAAGGCAGCTCCTCCGGCAGTAGAAATCGCGCAGGCACACAAGCTGGCTCAAATGCTAGCGGAACACGAAATAGACACAATTTTATTGGAAGGGGTGGATCCGGCTCTGCTGAGTCTACTAACAACCTTGACTATTTGCCACCCACAGGCGGAACAAGTTCCGCCAGCGGTCCAGGTAACAATTACAATCTCAACGATGATGATGTGGGCAGCTCGCTGCCGCCACTGGTAACCACCAACCATCGCATACTGGAGATCGATCGGGATCGGGATTGGGTGCAGCGACATCGTGACTCCACGGTCATCAAGAATGTGGGCAAATGGTATGTGGGTTTGCCACCGGGTCAAAGTGTGCGGGCCCATGTCCAGAATATCGATTTGGTGCCGCTGGGCGGTCGCGTCTCCTTGTCGCCATCGGAGGCGTTGCGTCAGGACGAAATTGCCGAGCTGGCCGCCTCCCGGGAGCACTAGAGCCAGAGCATCGAGCGATTCCTAGTTGTAGTTATCGTAGTGATGTAAGTGATGTAACTGAAACGATGTCAACTGCGGTTGTACCATGTATTAAGTACTACTATTTATGCTAAATATATAAACAAAGTATTTCCAATAGTGGTTGACATTAATGCCAAACACAGATCTGTGGTTTTCAGACATTTGCTGGTTATATAATCGAAATCGGTGCAGTCTGCACTTTTAGTCTGTAAGATGAAGTGCCTCCGAATGCAGCTTCTGCTCTGCTTGAGCTGCTGCTTACTGTGGCTAGTGCAAGGTGCTCAGGCTTACATCGAACTGTCCAACAATCCAACGATCTATCACCCAATTATGAGCTGCAGTCACATCACTGGCTCGATCCCAGCAGTTCCCAGAATCGCATCTCCTTCATCGATCAGTGGGGTTGGACTCAGGCACAAGCACGACCAACAACCAAAGCACCGTCGCCAACACCGCCGCAGCAACCACTGAATATTGATTTTAGCACGCAACACATGTCGCACACTCAGCACACGGATGACTCTGGCATTGTACTGGGCAAGTATTCGTACTACGATGCCGCTGGCTACCATGAGTTGAGCTATAAGGCTGGTACTGGCATTGGCTTCGTGGTCACGGGCGGCAATTTGGTCAGGCCAACAGCGGAACAATCGAAGCAGAGTGTATAATACTAGTAAAAACAGGTGCCAACTTGCATAGATATTGATCATTTTTCTTAGATAATAAAAACAGCTGCAGCTAACAGCATTTAAAAGGCAGTTCTCTGAACTTGTGATCGTTTTTTTTGTGTGTTAATAGAGCAGAAGCGGCTTCCTAAACTAGCTACGTGCTGTGTATTCCCAACTATTGAGGAACAAAATATCTTTTGGTTTTTTCAATGCTTTTGAATAAGAGTGATTTAAATGCCATTCTAATAGGATTATGAGATTTAAATCCGCTTCAGGTGTATATTTATTCCTACAAATAATCACTTTCTATGTTTAAATACAGTATTAATCTTAATTCCAAACCATCATCAAAGAACCATAGCCTTTAAAAATCGGTTGACAATTCACAAACTTAGGACGACGGAACAAAAAAAAAAAAAAAAGATAAATCTTAAATTGAACCCAATTGGATTTTGTGGGGTAGAATTTAATGTGAATTCCAGGCGGAAAATATGTTTCTTATCTTAAATTCAGTCTTGATAAAGAGGCCAAAGCATGATCAAAAATATAGCTCCTTTTAAGATCGATTGAGATATGCCGAAGTTATGGCATTGGAAAAGTAAAACCTCTGCGACATACAATTCTATGGGTTAACATTTTTATATGATTTTAGACGAACTTTAAATGAAGTGTTGATTTAAGTCCTAAGATAACATTATGAAAACTTTAAAAATTTTTTTTTTTAATAAAGCTGTGGAATTTGATTTTTTTTTTTTTTGGGTATTGACGATTGCTACATAAATCTAATTTGTGCAAATGAATATCGTGGCGCGTGCTTTGTCTCCATAACTTGAACGATTTATGCATTTTATAATGCCTAATTTGATTTGCGGAACATTAAATAGTTGAGGTTGTTGTTGCAGTTGTTGTGTTGTGTTGTGTTGTCAAAAACGGTTAACAAATTATCGAATTGGTTATGCTGCTAAGCAAGTGCATCACAGACAAATACAGTTGAACTTGTTGTTGCTGTTATTGTGTCTTTTTTGGAGGGGGTGCGAGTGAGTTTTCAATTTGAAATGTGCGATGCGTGCCCGCACTTGCCAAATAATTTGGATTGGACGGTAAGCCTTGGCGGCAGTCGCGTGGCCTAAATAAGAAAACAGTACAAACTTCATAAGCAACTACACTAGAAATAAAAGCCCATATAAAAATAGAGTCCAATAAATAATATGTTTATGGTTTTTAGTAATAATATTCAAATGATTGTCGCAACCTTTTTGCAATTTCATGGCTAACATGAAGAAACAGTACAAATAAAAGTTTCACTACTGTAATTAAATTTGTTGGTCATTAAATTCACTGAAGAAGTTTTCATTTTAAACGACAACTTTCTTTAATACTGGATTTATTTATTTAAGTACAAAAATAAAAAGTTGACACGAATTTGACTCATGTCAAGAGCCATTTCTTAGTGTTCAAGTTCTCAACTATCAGATATTTGTATAGGCCACAACTCAGTGCTGGCTTGGCTTAGCTTGGGAAGTTGACTAGGCCAGTCAGCTGCATAATTAGGTTGCCATAATTGCATAAGTAATGCCTTGAATTAACTTTTATATTACAGCGCGAAACCCACAAAACTATGCCAGCTAACCAGCTTCAGACAGAGAGGGAGGCAGTGAGATCCAGTTCTCTGACTTAAACAACGGTATCAGCTCGAATCTGCTGATTCTGATGTTCCTGATGCACCCAGTGAAGGTCAAAAATAACTAGGCATAGGCACCAACAGTACTTATCCAAAGCCCCAGTCCCAGTTCCGTATGCTGGTGTGTATTTATAAATAGGTTTCAAGGTTTCGCATTCTGCTGAACTCTTTGGCACATGCCTCGCCTACCAGTATCAATTTTTTTTTCTGTTGCTGCTTCGATTTGTCGACTTTTAATTAATGCCATTAAAAGTGTGCCCGAGTCTGTTTTGGTTTTTCGCTGGTCATTTTGTATGCGCCCCTGCAATCCACCAACCATTAACTGCTTTGAAACCATAAATCTTGTGGCACTCTTTTTTATTTCCACGTGGTCGCTGATGTTGCCACCCCAAAGCTAAATAATAACATTAATTCAAGCTAGTTCGATTGCAGTAGCGAAAGACATTCTAAGAATAGACATCTGGGGCTGCCTGCGGTGCAGTTAAGGTAGATTTACTTATATAGGTGACTGCCCCAGCGAGCATTTTTAGGAACTGCAAAGTCACTTGGAAACAAAGCTGCTTGAGCTGCTGCAAACTTAATAGGTTGTGGAATTATGCAGAAACTCTGCCATTTGCTCACCAAAAACATAATAATCAGATTAAGGGCGCAAACTGATATAGAATCCGTTGTGAGGACACAAAACTTTCTAACATGTTCTACATTCAAAATAGGCTAAATGTATACATATTTTTTGCTGGCCAACAAGCACTGAACAGTTCAATCATTGAACCATATTCGACTTCGGGTCTTAAGTCTTTTATTTTTTTGTAATTGGATTTTTTGGTTTATGTCATGTTTCAATTAACATTCGTTTTCGCACCGTCAAGCCAATTTGCTTCGCTTAGCTTCTATGTACATAGAGCTCTTGGTTCTACCCACACGCGTTCGTGTCTTAAGCCTTTCGTTCTGTTCTGCTCACTTCAGTTTTAATTGCGTGTATTTCAGCAGATGCTGTTCACTGACTCAATCAAACCTATAAATTAATCAATGTCCGAACGCCTAAGACATTAGCGCTGTCAACAACGTTCCCAGCTAATATACCGAAAAACGACAAAAGAAATTCAAAAACTGTGCAAGAAAACGTGATCTAGTTCTGCTCATCTAATAAACACAAGATTTTAATCAGTCAACTGATCTCTGAATGTAAATTTTGGGTGGGTAAGGCCAACGCCCAGAGTGACAGGGATAGAGAGGAAGAGTGTGAACGTAGATGCCCACATAGTGATAACAGCCAGAGACCAATGCGCATACGTACGTGCCCCCCAAGCAAGCTACATATATTTCTCTTAAGCAAAACCAACTTGAGATCTCTCACTCTTTCACGCTCTCAATAGCATGCTCTCTCCCTCTCTCTTTATCGTGTTTACTACTGCCCTGGGTCAGGTTGAACATTTCTTTGCGGTCGTTGTCGTTGTTGCTTTGCATTACTAATGGAAATGTTATAAAACCGCCGTACTGGGCTCGGGCACGAATCAGTTCATCTTCAATCGTTGCTTGGTTAGGTTCTAGAGGTTCGTCAAGTGTATAACTTTTTAGCTCGGTGCGTGCGTGTTTTGAGCTCCTTGGCTGCCTGCAGCAAAATAAGGAAGAGAGGAATGTTTTTAAAAACAAGAGACAATTAAATTTTTGTTAAAGCTCATCAGGATTGTCTGTGTTTGTTGTTGTGCCTGTGATTATACGTCTGATAAGTGCCTTTTATTTCGTTCGCAGTTCAAGGATATATCCGAAAGCAAGAAGCGTTGAAAACGATAATTATCCTAAAATTCCGCAAAAAACTATACGCAAAAATGCGTTTCCTGGTTGTAAGTATAAAATTTAAAAATTCCTACTTATTTTTGATCAAAAAAGGAGCAAAACTAGATTAGCTGATTGTGACCGCAATTAATCATTAATTAGCAGCTGGCGTTGACTTCTTTTTGCTGCTTCTGCACACCGTTGAAGTCATTAACTGACGCAAGTTCGTGCCTTAAGTCTTTCGTATTTAATTTGCTTTTACGTTCGGTGAGAAGCTCAACTTTCACTGAGCGAATTGGTTCTTTGCACCTGATTCTTTTGCCACAAATTAGCCTGAATTTCATGTTGGCCCATATGCAAATTGGGCTCCGAGCTTAAGCAATAATCAGTTTGCTTATTTACCAAAAATCGAAATCAAAACTGTATAACTAAGCTATTTAGACACTTTGTAATCAAAGGATTATAAGTTTGATATATGTTAATTATCTTTGAAAAATACGTGCTGCTATGTTGTGCTTTTGTAATGAAAAGTGAAAATTAATTAACACGTCTTTCAGACTTTTGTGTGCCATGCATTTCATTATTCATGATCTTTTTGGTTTCAATAAGAAACACGCCCTTAAAAGTACAAGTGCGTCAGCGTCCGCTCGCAGACATGACAAATTTAATGTCCAACAAAAAAAATATTTAATAATCGAGTGAAAAGCCCAAAATACATTTTTTAATTATATCTCCATTGTGGTATAATGAAGCATATGAAAATCAATATGCCATAAACGTAGGATGGGCATGTATAGGCTATTCAATTGCTGGCCATAAAATAAAGTTCTCGAGAATTAATTAGGCAAAACTCTTAAAACTATAAAAGTAGCTTAACAAAGGAATACTTTGTAAAGCGAAGGCCTAAGTGGAAGAAAATTCCAATCTCTGCTTTAGTCCCATAAAATATGATAATGCACAACATTAATCAATGGACCCTAGAGGGTGAGCCCACAATAAAATTAATTAATCGTAGTATACATGTCTGTTACCACATCTCCAGCTATGCTACTGCAGCTCTTAATTAGCCGGAAACCTAAGAACTCTACGAAATCATTTGCATATTGTGTGATACTCTCTTTTTACAGAAACGTTGTTTGGGTAGCGTTAACCCAGTTTACATATGGTTGAAACACGCCCAGAATAAACAGCTTTGCCAAAAAAATACATATAATAAATAAACCAGAACAAAAGAAAGCTGAAGCAAATACATCTTGGGCACAGACAGCAGTTCTGAAATGCAAGCCAACTTGCAAATACAATTTACAAAATCTTCTCAGCTGGTCCAGAGCTCGTTTTGTTTTTTTTTTTTGTTTTTTTGCTTTTTGTTTTTGGTATCAGAACCGAACGCTTAGGCGTAGTAGCTGAGAATGTTTGTCGCTGGGTCAATGAACCGGGACGGCAGCGTGTGGAGCTCTGGAGCTTATTGACTGTGGGCGACTGTGGGGCTGTTTTTAGCGGGTGACAAGCTAACGGTCCAACTGAGTGCCACATTGCTTGCGTCAATATTGATTTTGCAAAAGAAGTGAACAAATATTTAGCAAGCATGAGCGTCGATTGGTTTTTGGTTCTGGTTCTTCATACGGCTGAAGTGAAAAGCTGATAATAAGTTTGCTAAGTTGGATTGGCTCTCACTTTTCAGCTGATGCTTAGCAAAAATTTATAGAACTTTCGGTGCTTGACCGCAATCTTAAGCCTTGGCATATGACACATAATTTTAATCGAAATTTAAAGAACTTATATCTAGCTTAATATATTATTAATATTATATAATTTATTTAATATACATATTTATTTTATTTTGCAGCTGTCAACGCTTTTGTTGGCCTCATTGGCAGCCGGCCAAAATGCAGGTGCTATCGAGTAAGTATCTAGCTATATGCTCAATAAGAAAGTTCTATTAACCATTTGCCTTGCCCCGCCTGCCTTGACTTGTGACTGTGTCCTCTCTAATGCTCGCCAAAGTAGAAATTGAAGTACCCGTCTTCTAGTATAGTGACTAAACATATTAAAAAAAAATAAATAACTGTGACTAAGCCTCTCATCAGCATACCAGCCTATACTATTTATTAATTAATCCCAAATGCATTAGTTTACTAATAATACCAATACCAAGAGACCAAAAACAAACCCAAAAAACTTTTGCTTGCAGAATACAAAAGCAAAGGCTGGTCAAATTTCCCGAGGAGTTTGATCCGAATGTGGCGCCGCCAACGTCCGACAAAGCGGACGAGGCCAAGCGCATTCTCGACCAGATAGCCAAGGTAAACGAGGCCTTTGGCTATGTGAAGAAGAGGCCCGATCAGCCAAAGCTGCCGCCCATCCTCGACTCCAGTCAGTATCTGTTCCCCAAGCCCGCCCAACAGCCTTTCCATGCCCAGCAACATCACTTCGCGGGCAGCATGGGCCAAACCCTGTTGGAGCCTTCCATACGCGCCGTCAAGCTAACAAGGAATGCAAAGCCCGCAAAGCAGCAGTTATATTTCCGACCCAATCGTGTGCAGCTGCCGATGCCCAGCTCTCAGCAGGAGGCTAAACAGCTGCCCGCCCACTTTGTCATACCGGTGCATCTGTACAAGCTAAACAAGGAGCAGTATTTGCAAGAGCAGGCACCTCAAGAGTATCGCGTCAAGGGCTACAAGATCATTGGCGATGTGGACAGCTTCTATGGCAAGGCCAAGGCACTGAACGAAAAGCAGAACAAGAATCAGAGCAAGAGCACGCCCAAATATCATTTATTCTTTCTGCCCAGAGAGTTGGCGCTAAATGAAGATGGCACGCCCAAGCGTGGCACGACAAGCACCACTACTGCAACCACCAAAATGCCCACAGGCACCAAGGAATCTCGTGTGGATTCGCGTGAAAAACAATCAACTAAGCCACAAACACAAACACAATCACAGTCCCAATTTCAAACACAATCACAGCCACAACGCATTCCCGGCGTGGTTGCTCCAACTGCGCACAGTAATCGCAAGCGGATTAACGTAGCCAGCACCACCAAACCGAAGGAAGAGGCACAAATGCTGCCCAAGGTCACCTCAGCGCCTATTCATAGCAGCTCAGATCAGCTATCTACATTGCCACCGACAGTTGGGCTGCTAAATAATCGCAATCGTTTGAACATGTTCCGCGTGCCCAACGTCAATCTGGCCCAGATGCAGAATCAAACGTCGACAGCAATTAAGAACGCTTTTCAGAATATATTCAAAATGCCCTTCAGCACACCCATTGCCTTGACGGGAACGACAGCCGCGCAGCAGCCTGTAATGTTACAGAGTGTACCACTGCAATCACCTGAGAACAGTGATTCGCTTCAGGACGATTACAAGTGGGATGAAGAGAAGGAGGGTGGCGGCGATGGCAGCGACATCGATACCCTCGAGCAAATTGAGAACACAGCCGCCGAACAGGATAGCAGCGCTGCTGCCGAGAAGCATCTGTTTGCGCACAAGACCCATCATTTGATGAACACCATCGGCACAATGGCTACCGCCCATCATGGCACACAGAAACAGGCTCTGCGCGAGGGCGGTATCATCATACAGCGCTTGAAGGTGCGCAAGGGTGGCATTGCGATTGCTGGGCCAGGGGGCGTGGCAACGGCCGGCAGTGGGGGAACAGCGATTGTGGGACCCGGCGGTTATGCACTGACACATCCACGCAGCCTGACCATAGCCGGTCCTGGTGCCAAAGTGATTTCGATACCCGCCGATGTCGATTTAAAGGATGCACTGCAGCGCACAGATGTGGTAGCAAAAAGTTTTCCACGCGAGGGTAAAGTGGTGGCCATCGGACCAACTGTCTACTATGCACCTCCCACAGGCGATTCGCCAATGGATGACGACGACGTCGACGAGATGCAGGAGGAGTTTGAGTCACTATCTTAACTGTCCAGCTAGGAAATTGTTGTAGCCCTCTAACAACAAAATCACACACAACAAAATAAAATAGATAATTGATTTGTAGGGTTGCCCAACAGTTGAGAATTGTGGCTATGTTCGATTTTAAACCTAATGACTGTTAGTATTTTTGTATAGCGCCTAAGTATTGGTAATAAATGTTTGTATTTGTAATTTGTGCATTGCTTCATCTATTCATCTGTATAAAATTGAATGTATAAATTAATAATATAAATTAACACACACACACACACACTCACACGTAAACAGTATGCACTAATTTGTAATATTGCTTTAAAACTAACCGCAAATATAAACTGTATATATATTTATATAGACACTAATTGCTATCCTTAACTCTCTTACTTTCCCTATGTCATCTCCTTTTCTATCCACACTCAACTATCCTAACTACCTATCCCAACCAAGCGCGAGCACGTACTGGCAAACCACAAGCTTTGAGGCTTGGCCACCGCGCAGTCAACTGCAGGCTATTGCGAACTATGCGGCGCAACCTTCCGCACAGCAACAGAAAGCTGAGAAGTTAGTGGCTGAAGCACCTGCGAATAACCTGACGCCATATGGCGCTTACTTTGCCGCACATGCGCAGCCAGAGAAACTCATAACACCCCCTGCAGCAGAGCCCGCGGTTAAACAAACCGTACAACCTAAAGTTGGAATCATGACGTCTTATGGCGCTTTGCCGTCCACTACACATGGCAAAATCTTGCTGTTGAATTCGCCATACTATGCTGCCTACAGTCTGCCGCTTGCGTATGTGGCGCCATCTGTAGGAATAGCCGCTACTACTCCGAGTACAACAACCACCAGCACAGCAATGCCAGCAACCGCTGAAAAAGTTGAAGATGACGCTGAATCGGATGAAGACACCATAGAAACATTGCAAAAGCTGCAAGCGAAGCCACAAACCTTTGGCGATTTTAAAAGTGATCAGCGCCTACGAGCAGCAGTTAGCCGCATTAATTCGAATTATGTAATAGAAGAGATTGTTTCCGTGCCTGGCAAGCATGTAATATCCAGCAGTAGTCAATCCACAAGCGCCCGGAAACAGTTGAAGAATTCAGCAAAGCTGCGTACACCGGTTAAGGTAGAGGCCACGGGACGCACCAGCACGAGCTCGAAAAACTTTCCACAGATACCCTTTGGCAGCTACTTTCTGCCGTACAGGCCCGCTCAGGCGAAGGCCATTCAGGGACGCAAACAAGCGGCATTGATACTTGAGCCTCACTCCAAGGCAGTGGTTGGTAATGGTGGCACTGCCATATCCACGCCCTTCTCCAGGGCGCTGCTCAAGAAAGGCGTGCCGACAAATGTATATTTTAATCCGGAATCAGTGGCCATTGCTGGCGTTGGCGGTAAAGCGCATGCAGCGGCCGACTTGGAGCTCGACTTGTTTAACTAAGGCGTCCATCTCCAGTAGCATACGTAATTTAGTAATGTGTTCCTGTCTCATCTCTAGCTGTAAATAAAGTTGTAGTAAACTATCTGAACTTTCTTTGTAGTCTAGTTGCTTTCTAATCCTCATGTACAAATTTGCTGTCCCCATTTGCTCTTCCATGCTTCTCTGTCTATATCCACCACCAAAAAGTGTACAGGCAACTATAACACAACTCTATAAACCCTAGACACAGATCAGTTCCGCAGATCATCGAGGAACAGCTGCCCTACTATGGCGGCCTTAATGGCCAGCTGTTGTGGCTGCGTCCACAGGCGGATGGCAGCATACGCAGCAGTATTTTGCACACCAGCCACCATCAGCAGCCGCAAGTGCGCGGTATTCAAAGGGATGCAGATGACACTATAACCATCTCGGCAGCCAGCATCTCAGCTGTGGCTGATGACAGTGGAACTGGCAGCCTTTCAATCTCCGCCAGCGGCAGCAATTTCAATCGCATCCAGGAGGCTGCCGCCCGTCTAGTTGCCATACAGGAACTGGCGAAGCGCAAGGGCGCCTTCAGCGCCGAGGACAACAAGATCTATGCAAATAGTCTGCTGGAGCTCGGCCAGGCAGCTACAGCTTTGGCACTGCTCCAACAAACCGGACAGATTAAGGACTTTAGTGTGCTGTTGCAGCCAGAACTGTTCGGTACGGCTGAAAAGCAGCCCTCGAACCTGGGCCTGGTAGCCAACAGTCCAGCGGATCAGAAAATTGATGAGCAAAAACTGGAGGAGGTGACCGAGCAGCAACTATCGCCAGAGGACATATTGCCACCCACACACGAGGATCCCTACGAAGATGTCAATGATAGCGTTGCCGTTGTGGCGCCCAAAAAGGATGCATCAGTGGCCGAAGCCAAACCAGTGGGTAAGTGTGGGGTTCTAAATGGTCATCTTAGCTGCTTCTAATCTTCTGCTGCACTAGGTTTGTCAATTGCTGGAGAGGGCGGCGTTGCCTCGTCGAAACCGAATGCGATCGCACTCTCTGGACGCAATGGCTTGGCGGTCGCTTCACCCAAAGCAACGGCCATCGCTGGCGTGTCGCCAGAAGAAGCTGCTGCGTTTAGCATAACGCTGCCATCACGCAATCAACTCGTCATCAAGACACCCAACACCGCTGGCGTCGATGATTACGACTACAGCGATGCACCACTGACATTGACCGGTTTTCCGCATACTCGTGACGTGCCATCGCGTACAGGAGCTGGCTCGGATCTGGTCGACAAGTGGCGCACTGCCATTGCAGAGGAGTATGCAGCCAGATCTAGGCAGGCACAGCCCCAGGTCAAGGCCCAATCCAATCCCATCACCATACGAGCAGCCCCCAAGCGACGTCTGCACTATCAGTAGGAGAAAGATGGAAGGAATGAAGAAACAGCAATCGCTGAGCTAAAGTTAGCATGAAATTTATTATCTACATCGAATTGCCAATAAAATTTTGCGTATCAAATTTATTTGATGTGTACCATGGTCATTGAACTTGTTGGTGGTGCTGCTTGCTGGAGCTGTTCATTTCCGATGCACTTGCTTAATTTGGTGTAGCCTGCCAGCAGGCGCAGCAGGCAGCAGCAATAGCTGCCCATCTAATAGCTGCGGGTTGCAAGTATATTTTATTAACGAAATAAATTCTACAGCAAAAAATAACAAGATATAAATACTATTAGTAGCTTCAACATGCATCTTAAATAACAAAAACCAAAAAGTACTTCTCTTTCTTTTTCTTTCAAACGTATTGTAATAAAATATATAAAAGTTCGAAAATAGATAGTTGTAGCAGCATCAAAATCGATTTAAACTAATATACTTTATCAGTTTGAATATGTATCCCTTATTCGTACAAATCTTAAAATACTATCTGCAATAGTACAAAAAAAAAAGGGAGAACGAGTAAAGATAGAAGGAGTATACATAAGATATAAGTACGCAAGCATGTGCAAATCTTGATTAATCTTTTCCGCCAGCAGGCGGTGCAAGCAACATAAAAATAAATCTAGCCAATGGAGCGAGAGGGTAACGGAGGTGTGCAGAGTGTGACGGAATTGACGGTCAGCAATGGACAATGTATTCAATTTGCACCTGAACCAGTTTCCCAGTTTCTAGATACCCAAAGCCAGGGCTCCCATGTTGATCGTGAGTGGCTGTCAATGCGGTCGCTGTGCAGCGCTTGACTTCTATTACAATGCAGGTTTAACAAACTCAGAACTGTGCAAAAGAACTTGACCAAGACGAAGACCAATACCAAGACCAAAACGAAGAGCGTACACCAACATCTACGTTGACCATCTGCCGCAGTCAAGCAACCTGGTAGCTGGTGCCTGCTTGCCTGGAAACCAGAACCCTCTGCAAGTGCAAAACGAGTGTGAATGTGAGTATGAGTGTAAATGTGAGTGTAGTATGTGTAGTATGAGTGCTTGTTATTGTCGTTGTCGCTTTTGCTTAACCAACTTTGGTCATTTACCGCCTGCTTTGCGTGTGCTCCTTTTGGCCATCTTTCCCCCCTCTTCCTGTTGGGAAGCTGCAACATTTTCAGCGTTGTTCTTCGGCTTGTTTTTCAGCTTGGTCTTCTGGTCTACTGGTTCTGGTTCTCTTTGTTCTTGCGCTAGGTCAGTTAGGCAGGCACATTATAAAAGGCCCATGACAGACAGCATTGGCCACCAGTTTCCTTGAAGTGGTCGCCGTGTTAAGACTGAAGACGAAGACTACTGCAGCTGGAGCGTAGAACCATCAACCATCAAATCTACTATAACATTTGTTTCAAGCTTATGCTTATATTGTGATCATTTTTCATAAAAAAGTAATATTTTTGTGCCGGATTAAAGTGCGGCTTAGCCAGATTTTTTTTTGAAAGTCCAAGAAGCAGCAATACAACCGAGATTCAACGTCAGCTGTCATAAGGTAAGCTATCTAAATTTATTGTGGTTTTATGTCTAGTTCGTGCCTTAAACTAAGCAATTCGCGGTGAGCATTTAGAAAGCCAGGTTCATGAATTTAGCACAGTTGGCGGACGAAAGCGAAAATAAGATCGCAGTCAGTTGTTAAACTGTTTTATGATGGCATTTATGTTTGCCATAAACTTGAAGAAACAAGCAGCTTGTCAAGGCAATAAAGCAATGCAGCTTATTAGCTTTGGGGAAGAATGGTAGTGCAAGTTAACAAAGTAAATAATACAATTTAGAAATATTATTATTGTAGTACTGAATTTTTCATAGCACATAGGATTATGTTAGTAAGGTCGTTGTAAGCTCATATATATTGCTTTGAAAAGAAGAAACTGCTCCTAAATGGTTACAGATTAGTTTGTCATTAATACTATAGCTTAATAGCATAAAATTATTATATGTTTATTATATGTTTATGTTTATTGAAAGAGAATGTATATATTTTCTTGATCTGAGTGTTCTTATTTTAAATACCCATATTTTGAAAAGTTGTATTCCTTCAGCTTTAAAGCTATCTTGTTGAAACGTGGCATAGTTTTTCGTCTTGCTAAGGATTTTGAAACTGACAGAATCGGACCTCTGTATCATATATAGTTATAGAGATTTTTGATACAATATGAATACACTATGTGGATTCAGTCCATGAAATATATATACCATTTTTTCAATTGCACCAAAAGAAAATTTTGTTTCGAACTCTGGTGTTAACAATATTTGAGTCTTAAAAACATAATATCTGATTTATGTGTGCTAAAAATATCTATGAATAATAAATCAACTTAAGCAACTAGAGTTATCTTATATACATCTATCTAATTTTTCAGCTAGGTTTAACTATTAAATCAATAATTTTGCATATTTGAGAGAACCCACTTAGGAGCCTACCACAATTTTTATTCAACATAAGATATAAAATATATCGGATATATAATAAATAAGACATTTTTTCGTCACAATACACCGCCGATTACAGATCTAGAAGGTGTACTTCGATTTAATCACAAAAATGGTTTCCTGGCAATGTCCATGGAAATCACAGCAATTAGCTTCACTTCTTTTTTATTGCTACACTCAAGCTAAGAGAATGGTTTTCAGAAAACACGCCCCAAACATTCCCAGGTGCCGCCCTTATGCTACCCAAACGCTGCAGTTTCTAAATTGCTTTGCTTAAATGGCTTGAGGGGGAAAACTTTAAATAGAATGTTGCCGAGCCTAGGGGGGATCTGATGCCCTCAGATATGATCCGAAAACCAGTTATTAGCCTCACCAAAGTACACCAAACTGCAATCAAAAGCGTTGTCCAAGAACTTGGCTTGCCAATTGTTGTGTGCATTGCTGCAACTCTTTGTACTTAATATGTACACCAGAAGTGGCTGCTTCAGTGGTTTTCCGAGAGCCAATCAAACAGCCAAACCGGTTAATAGTGCGCATCCTGTGGCTCACACACACAGACATGCAATTATATTGTTAAATTTAGAATGGACTTTGGTTGGCCAACTATAAATAGCGCATACCAGTTTGTAGCAGTTAATGCCCGACATGGCCAAGGAGCATAGACAAGTCAGCTAAATGTCTTTGCTTTTTTACTTACCTTCTCTTCCTCACTCCCCTTCATCCGTCTCCGCATCACTAGCACAATGTTCATCTTTGCGCTGTTCTGCCTGCTGGCAGTGGGCAGCGACGCGAATCCACTGCAGCCCGTTGTGGATCCAGCCCAGCATATTGTCATCGTGACGCCGCAGGCTCAGGTTCATCTGGAGCCAGCGGTGCGTTACGTGCATGGCTTGTCGCCGATGGCCCGCGTCGCTGGACCGCATCATGAGGAGACTATTGTCTTTGTGCCAGCAGGAGCTGCTGCCTCTGTCGTACCGACCGTTGCCGATTCCTCTGCCCGTCTTCGGTTCGCTGCGCAGGAGACCAAACAGTCTGAAGGCTTTCCACAGAACATCAACGAAATTCAACAGCAGGCACAGCAGGCTGTTCAGGTTGTGACCGGACAGTTTACTGAGGCTGCTGCTGCAGCTGCTGCTGCCGGCGCCAGCCTCTTTCCCGGCTTTCACAACATACCCGAAAACACCGGTGACGAACTGGTGGAAAAGTTCAAAAGCGAAATTTATGAGACACCAGCCAATACAAAGCCACGTCTGACTGCTGGAGAAGCGCGTCATTTCTTCAGTCTGCCTCAGGTGTATCGTACACCCGTTGTCGATGTGGTCCACACTCCCGTCTATTCCTGGCCAATCTCGGCCATACGTGCGCGCAGCATTCAAACTGAGGATGCACCAATTCAACAATCTTTGAAAAAAACTCCCGAGGAAAAGGCAAAACTAGATTATACCGCTGATCTTTCCGAGCCACAGCCTCTGCTTAAGGAGCAGAAGCTGCCAGCATTGGAGCAGCCATTAGAACAGCCGTTGGAGCAGCTGGCACAGACCATCATTCCTGCAGCCATTGAGGCCAGTGAATTGAAGGCTGAGATAGCTGGACGTCAGCTGGAGGAGATCAATGCCATCAAACCAGATCAGTCTCTTAAAGACATTAACCAGTTTATAATCCCAAAAGATCTCTATGATGCCCTTAAGGACCCCATCAAGGAGCCCATTAAGGAAGCCACCAAGGAGCCCATCAAGGAGCCCATCAAGGAACCCATTGCGGAAGCCAGAAAGGAGTCCAGTATTGAGGCCATCCAGCAGCCAATTGCGGAGGCCATTAAGGAGCCCAGTGCCGAAGCCATCAAGGAGCCTAGCGTGGAGTCCATCAAGCAGCCCATTGCAGAAGCCAGAAAAGAGCCTAGTGTGGAGGCCAGAAAGGAGGAAAGTCTGGAGGAACCTATCAAGGAGCTGCCATCCGCTCCAATTAAGGAGGCCATCAAGGAGCCTACCCCAGAGCCAATTAAGCCGAAAGTCGAGGATTTTCTCCAGGATTACCGTAAGTAGCTCAATTTACTGTCATTTATTATTGATTATATGTTATTTTTTTTAATTTTAACTAGCCCCACTAGCGAAGGAGTTGCAACTGAATAAGGAGTTGCCACTGGTCAAGACCATACCCAATCCCACTGAAGCAGCCATTCCCGAGGCACAGCCGCAGCCGCTAGAAGCTCAACCCGCTAATGAGCCTGGCCTTAAGCCAGCGGCAGAGGCCTAAGCCTCACACCTCACAGCGGACTTCGCAGCACACAACATCACTCACAAACACATATATTCTATGGGTAACTTTGGTATTCTACAACTCGATCTGTTCCGTGCCTTGGCTCCGGCCACGCCACGTGGGTTAATACATTTAGTTTACTAACATTAGTCACAGAGACACTGCGTGCAAAGATTTTCCACATTTCCGATATTAATTAACAACAGCATAAAAGGCGACAAGAAAATACAAAAAAAAATAAAAATAAATAAATTAATAAAAATAAAGAACAAACACACAAAAAATAAAATAAAACACAACAAAAACAAACATCAACATGCATATACGTTCATTCATAGCGAACATCATCGAGAACACGTTCATAATCATCATCATCATTCATTATATTCATAACCATAACAATTGAAAAAGTAAAACAGAACAATAAAAAAATGAATGTAAAATGTAAAAAGAGTTTTGACTTTTAATGCGGCGATTATTTGTGGAATGGGCTCCCATTAAACAAAAGACTTGGGCAACGAACTTGCGTATGAACTTGAAGTGCAGCATGCTAGCTGTGTACTATATTTCGATCATGTCTGCCGCATTCCCTGGGAGGAATAAAATCAAAACAATTTGCACTCTGAGCTCTGTAAAATGATGCGGAAGACTTTACAATGGTAAGACATAAATGGGACAAGCAAAAGCATAACGGAGCCAAACAAACTTTATGTGCAGCCAAATATGAAATTATCTGAGAAGAACAAAGATATTTAAAGGTAAGAATAAAATAAATGGTTATTTTAAATATGGTTGTACAAAATAATAACATTTTGACATTCATAAAAACTTTTAGTATTCATCTGCAAATCCAGTATTGATTTCCAGAACTCGCTAAAGGCGAGCCCGTTGCTTCGAAATGGCCTGACCCCAAAAATATATAGTATACCACTTGGGATTATGCAATGTGAGACACCGGTAATTCCAAGCAGCATAAAAATATTTCGCATATTACACAGAGCTAAACATAAATCGCGCTCCACACGAGGCGACGCATACTAAGCACCCACTAAAGACGTGCCCAACCATATATCAAGCCAAATGTGGGCACCTCTCACGTTACCAGTACAATTGTCGAGGAGCGTGTCTTTTATTTGTGATCGATCACTAAGGTAAATACGAAAATTATATTATAAATAAATAAATATAACATTATGCATTTAAAACACTAAACGTCGCCTACAATAATCCAATTAGTCTGCTGATTGGGAACCGTAATTGGCTTTGGATTTTTAGCTTTCTTTGTGCTCACATCCAAAGATTGTGGTGGTTGTGTGGTTGCCTCCACTTTTCGTACGGGTAGACTGGTATCCGTGTAGCGATAGATGGAGAAATAGGTTTGTATGCGTTGTAAGATATTCTCCAGAAAGGGCGGAAACTTATGCTCAACACCATTGCCATAAAGCTTTATATTCAGCTTGCTGTGCTCATCGCCAGGTTGCATCTTTAATGCTTGCAGCACGCTGCGCAACAGCAGAAGATTTTGCAGATTGCTTTCACTCTGAGTGGGAGCCTGTTGTAAGATCAATGTGCCATTTGGCTTCAGCTCCAGATAGCCAATATCCTCCGCATCCAAGGGCAAAGCAGCGGCCTCCAGAGCCGGCGAAAACAGCAACAACAAAGGCAGCACTCGTATCATCAGCATCAACGCTGAGTTCAGCTGCATATTTAAGTGAATTTAGTGAAGTTAGTTTGTGATTTTCCCCTTTTTTCTGTAACTTGACTGCTGGCAGCTCCGATCCGGCAGTCGTTTGGTATTGCACTGGTTTTGACTTAACTTTGTCTCTCGCACTTATTTCAACTGCTGCGTTTTTTCTTTGCGCCCCGCGTGTATTTGTAATTGAGTGTTGTTTGCTTTGGAGCCAATTGGCTTTGTTGTGTGTTTAGCTATGGCCAACTGTGACCAACTTTTCAACTCACCCAACTTACTCAGCGCTCTCATTGCTCTTTGGTCTTTGCTTAGTGTTTGAGTTACTTATTTGCATTGAAGTCCGATATATTTGTTCAATTTCTGTTATACATTCAGCGCATCAAAAAGTTATAATAATTGTTGCCATTTACTTACACGTAATAATGTGATGTGGTTGTGACTAGTGAAAGTGGCACGCAAATTTTTGTTCTGAATAATTACTTAACTGTAATTTCAGCCAGATATCGCAGCTTACCTTTCATAATATATAACTCAGTAAAACGACATTTTTATACCCTGAACCCATTAAAATAATAATAATAAATAATTTGGAATATAGGTTCTCGTATACCAGGCGCAGTTATTCTATCGACAACTGCCTTCGTTTATCGAATATCAATATATTAAATTTCCGATAGCAATAAGTCCACAATTTTAAAGTCAGAATCTTTTAATTAATACAAAATATGCATATGCATACTATTGATCAACTGCCCAAATTTCGTTAAGATCGGATAAGAAACACCCAAGTTTTAGTCGAAAATATATTCTCATATTGATCTCATTTGTCGGCAGAGGGCGCTGCTCGCATTTTAGTGCAAATATTTTTAAAGGGGATTTTGCCAGTAATAACAGAATATATTTAATAACTGTGTTCAGGGCATATCGTAGTCGAGTTCACTCGACTACAGCATTTTTACTTGTTATAATTCAAATTATTGAAATATCGCACACAAAGTTGCAAACCGGATCTTAAAAATTAGGTCTGCGGTTTTATTTAGACTTTTGCATCATCCTCAGAAAAAAAACAAAAACATATGTAAAGTATTTTTTTAACAATTAAGAAAAAATGTATACTGATCAAATAATTTCGACATAAAAGATGATAAACTTTTTGTATATTTGCGTTTCTTGCCTACTTGACGTAAATGCCGGACATCCCAAGCTTCTTAATACTAATCATTAAGTTAATATAACTAAATACCATAAATAAATTTAACCAGTCATTGATTGTTATGTTGATGTCAAGAAAAAAACTATGTTAACCTGTTAGTGAATCATTTAATGTTTGGAACCTTTATTTTTGCTATTCTATCCAACTAATGAAATTCAGCGAAAAGAACGCAAATTCCAGATTCCAATTCGCCGTTTGCGTCTGTCAAAAGTGACAAAACACAAATGCTATAAAAACTAATAAATTATTAATGGTCAACAATGTTCATCTATTTGCTGATGATGTGGCAATTTAAATTTACTTTAACGGTCAACTGAAAATTCTTGTAATAGTCTTGATTCTAAAAAAGCGTGCAGCTTATCTATTATTTAAATAGCAATATTATTTTGTAATTGAGAAACTGCGCAGTTGATTGGACAGCTGAATGCTAAGCCCTTTCACGAATTCCAAATCCCGAAAACAAATAAAATAAATTATATACAATTAATTCGAATAGCGCTCCACAAAAGACTTAGACAACAAACTTGCGGAATTACACACAAGTAATTCTCATTGCTAGTGCAAGTGCCCACTCAAACTGACATTTGAGATATTATTACCCAGCGCTACACCATCTAATTATGCATATATCAGGCTTCAAGTACCTGCCGCATGTCTAAAATATAAAACTTCCGCTGAGCGGCTTCTCTACAGGAAACCCAAACCCAAAGCTGAAAGCTGTATGTTTTGCATTAATTAAAAGTAAAAATTGATTGAAGTGTTCAAAAAGTGATTAATAAAAAATAAATCATTGTCCATTGCCAGCAACAACAATTGTAAACAGTTATTGCAGTCTAGAATCCTCGACAAAGTGCTACCCAATCTGAAAATATTATACAGAATCAATATTCTTAAGGCAGAACAGGTTTATCTTCGTGTTACCAACTGAACAAGTTTTAATTCTTTGATCTAATATAAACGGGCACATTATTAAAGCTCATGTTTATGACAGATAACTTTGCCGTCTTCTAAAAATATTAGAACTTGTTGAAAAAATAAAAAAAATTTGGATTGAAATAAAAAGCCTTCACGCACTTTGTTTTCTATGGCCATTTTATTAGCCAATTACATAAGTTTATTAGTTTATGGATGTAAGATTTATATGGAAATCTGATGGAATGAATTTATATGGCTTTAGATTTAAAAATTATACGCAATAAAGGGGAATATTATTTAAGCAAAGCAGCACCAAAAAGACTCACAATAGTAGCTATGAATATAAAAACGAAATAAAAAAAAAGAGACAGAAGGTAGTCAATTTATGGGAGTACTTACTACCCCCTGTTATATTTCACAGGGTATCATAAAGATCTGTGAGATAACTGACAGGCGAGGCGCTCACCAATTGCCACTCAAAGTGCGACAGACACTTGCGGGTGCTTGTAAGCAAACGAAATATTCTACAAAATAAAAAAAAAAAGGGAAAAAACTAAATATTATTTAATAACTAATTGACTATTCGAATGCTCACATACAGACAATTAATGATGCGAGCATCTTCTACGCGTGAGAAGTGTGAATTTGAGCAGAGACGTTCATGATGAACTTCAAATTGTTGTTAAGCTGGTGTTGTTGTTCAAATCGAATGACGCTGCTGTTGATGCTGATGCTTCTGAGTAAGAAACCGGACAGCAGCGCTCCGCACATCTTCATTCAACGCTCAGTTGCTAATTTTATGCAAAATAAAAGCAGCAAAATACGTTGCAAAGTTAGTATAAAAACGTTGACTTAAGTTATTTTCTTATTAGTAGATCGCCAGCAGCAGAACAGTGTTTATTATACAATATCCCATATTGAATATATAGCCACCGAACAACAAGTTTCAAAATGAAGTGTGTCATTTTAGCCGCATTTTTGCTGGTTAGTAGTCAAAAAAAAACGTTTTCATGGTGTTGTTGTGTGCTTTGTGCTTAGTATTTGATATACATATGAATTGGAAACAGTATATGTTGATTGGATAACGATATTACACTCCATTGATCTAAACAATCAGATATCCGGGTTGTAAAATATCAAATGTGACTGGCAAAGTGCAAATACCAACTATTTGTTTAAGTTTAGATCTTATTAATGTGCAAATTTGTTACACGTAGATCCGCGAGATATCTATAATGACATCATCAATATGATCATCATCAGCAAGATTATAGTTCATCAAAGCTGTGAAGCGTGGCACAGTTTATGGCCATACTTGCCAAAAAAAATAAAATAAATAAAAATAAATAAATTACTAACCCACCTACTTTGGTTTTTTTTTCAACAGGTCAGCTTCGCCAGCGCCGAGAATATATTTAAGATCAACATCACGCCAGAAGAGGCACAACAGTATTTGAGCAGCGCGCAACTGCGTGGCGTCAATGAGATCGAGTATGCACCGAAGACGGGTGAGAATCCGCTGCCCGAGACTCGCAATGAGAAGGGCGAGTTTGTGTATATGGGACGTGTGATCGATCATCCCGAGGAATACGTGGAGGAGCACTACGATGCGCATCAGTATCATGGCCAGGATGGTCTGGGACAGTATGTGTATGGCTACAAGGACTGGAATCAGGGCAAGAACGAGAAGCGCGATGAGACCGGCACCGTGACCGGCTCCTACAAGTATGTGCAACCCCATGGACGCGACTTCATTGCCAAGTATTATGCAGACCAGAGTGGCTTCCATGTGGAGGACAATCGTCCCGCGCATCTGAAACAGCCAGCCACCAAGACGCCCGCTGTACTAAAGGCCGAGGAGGAGCACTTCAAGCTGTGGGGTGAGCTCGCTGCCGCTGCTGGCCACAGTCCTGATCCCTATGCAGCCGAGTACCAGACACAGGAGGGCAGCTATCAGCCCAGCGAAGCCGAGACCAGGCAGTACGTGCATGAAGAGAGACCTTATGTGCCCGGACCAGAGGAAACTGGTGAGCCCAAGGGCTTCTTCTATGCGTTCGACTACAATGTGCCGCTGTTGCGCAACAAGGCGGAGCGTGCGGAACTGGAGCAGCTGCGCGCCATCAACAACAAGGACGAATAGAGAGAGCCTTTGTACCAGTTGATGTGTTAGATGTTAGCCTACATACATACGTAGAAATAGCGTAACTCTAAATATTTATTCGATGATATTAAATAAATCTGCAGCTATTACATTTCTCAAATACGATCTTTTATTATTATATATATATATACATATATATATATATATATATATATAACGTGGTATAATATTTTTTTGTTGTCCACTTGTATAATTTCATTTGTTGTTAATCTTAACATTTTAGTTGATGTTTTTGTTGTTGCTTTTGTTGTTTAACGTATTTGTTACTTTTACATTTACATTTAATCGCAATTTCGTTTTTTAATTTATATAATTTATTTGTATTTTAAACATATACTTTAGCTGCTTTTCAAGTAAAATTATTGCTTTTGCCTTGCTCTTTAGTCGCAATGCTTTAACTTAAATTAAGTTTATTAATTTATAATCATACTGTGATGGGAGTGTTTTTTAAATTATCTTTTCATTTTTCTTAATGTTGTTTGTTGTTGTTGACGTGCGCTTATTTAAACTAATTTACACGAGCATTTATTTTGTTTGCATTTACAACCAGTTAAAACTAACATTATTGTTAATTAATATATTGATTAACGCTTTAGGTGTTGTGTTAATTTTATTTCAACTCACAAGTAAACATAATAAGTTAAATTAAATTTAATACGAACTTGATTTTTGATTTACGATTATCATTAGTTTTCGATTTTGTTTTTTAAATATCTCTTGCGCTTGTAATGCCATTTTGTATGGCACTAGAGGGTGGCGAAGGGCATCTCAATGAAAATAAATAGTTCAATTAAATGTGTGAATTTTATATTGCATGCTTTTAGGCGTTGCGTAAAAAGTTGAAACCCCATATTTAATACCCTTGCAAAGAAAATAAAACTAATAAAATTTAGTGTGGAAGTTTAAAATATATCAACAAAACTTGATATAGATGCTGCTAATTATATATGCAGGAAGTTAATAAATCAGTATTAGCTAAAGTGAATGCTTAAATATATGAGCAAACAATTGACAAAATAGCGAAAAACAATTTGTAGGGTATATCAGTTCTGCAAGGATATTTAATCTTCGGCATGCCAAAGATAGATTTGTAAGAGTTGATTCTAATTATTTAAACAAACAAAATTAGATTTTATTTAGTATACGTTTTTGTGTGTGTACTAAATGCTTTTAAATGTTGAAAATAGTTTTCGATGCTAAAAACAAAAATTTGATTTTCAAATGAATCACAATTGAATTTCGTTTAAATGAAAAGCGAACATCATAAATGCATACATATGTATGTTGAATTAATGGTATAACTTACATACATATGCATGTTATCTATATATGGCAGCTTTGTTCAGTCCAATATTGAGTTTTGCACTTGTTGCAGTTTCATTTTATATATGTTGTATTAGTTGTTGTCTGAATGTTTAATTCGAATCTGTGGCATATATTCGTAAATGGTTGCGTTTTTGAAGTTGACATCGCTCTCGAGTACTGGGAACGACGTACAAATAATAGGACAAAAATATTATTTAAACAATACGATAACCAATTCACATATATTAAAACTCTGGTTTCTTTTAGTTGGAACATTCTGAGAAAGTCTATAAAAAATAATCAGATAGCACGATTATGACTTCTCAAAGTTGAGTGCACAGATTAGTTTGATAATGATTCTAAGTATATTTTCAGGTCATTGTAATTGCATTACTCAAGTAATTTGGAACTGTTCTTTAACTACTAAAGTAATTAGTATGGTAATTGTAATGGAACTTAGAGGATTAAAAGGCAAAAGAGCTTGCAACAGAATATAAATGGAATAACCTGGATTAAAAAAGTATAAAATAAAAAACCAAAATAGCGTCTCTTAGATATACCATTTAGTATAGTCATACCAAGGTACAAAAGGTACTTTATAGAGCCTGCGTCGTTCACTCGATTTGCCGACGTTCAACTTCAAAATCGTGGAGATCATTTGAGCGTGGTATAGGAAAAGTTCGTAATACTTTTTCATCATGACATAAATGTGTACGTATGCTGATGAGCTAAGTGAAGTGATTGATAGAGATTGCTAAAGTTGCATAGTGTTATTAGTAGATGAATAGTGAGTGCAGTGTCCAGTGCTGAGTTCTATGTATACTGCTCTATGCAGATGATAATTTGGCGCATGAGTTTCATTAGATTGCCATTGGTTAGATGGATGACCTTATTAAAGATTTGCTTTTGTTCTCTTTTCTTCTTTTGTCTCTCTCTTGGCTTGTATATAAGGCAAACTGTATGCGAAACATACAAATATTGAACTATTTATATAAATACTTTTCTTCTTTTTATTTATGTTGTTGTTATTCTGTTACGTTACGTATGCCGGGGAAGAATTCTGAAGAAACTATTGACGACAATGACCCAGACAATTGGGTATTGTGCGCTCTATACACTCGTATATGTATTTTTTGTGTGTATATATGTATATTTGTTTGTATGTATGTATGTTAAGTATGTAAGGAGCATGGCACAACTTTTGTCAGATATTTTTAACTTTTGCATTCGCATTGAGAGTCTGTCGATTTGCTTTCAAAAATTGACTGATACAACTGTGTATATTGTATATATGTAATTGTATATATATAAACGTACTTTTTTGTATATATATGTAAATCTTGTATATATGCTAAACGTCCACGACTCTAAATACGCCTAGGTGCTAGTGAAGTGCTAGTTTTGGGTAGTTTTCTCTGTCTAGTCGTTTCGCTTTTCGTTAATCGATACTATTTACGTTCCTCTAACTTACTTACCAAAGTTGTGGTTTATATATTGTTATCCTTTTTGTATACTTAACTACTTGGCGGCGGCAGCCGCTGCTGATGTTGCACTGGGCGCCACTTTCAGCTTGATGAACATATTACTATCGTTGTTGGTGCTATTCAGATCGAGTTTCTGTACCTCGCACTCGAGATTATTGATGCAGTTCTTCTCGTACTGGGTGGTGCCATTGTCACCCGTTTTGTCACTGGGTGTTTGATCGCTGGGCGCCACCTTCTTCTCCTTGCTCTTTTTCAGTGCATTAAGCAACGTCTTCTCTTTGCTCTTACTCTCCTTGTGATTGCTATCCTTATCCTTGTGCTTGTTGTTTTTGAAACGCGGGAAAATGCAACCGTTGGGCAAGAAGCCGCCAAGCTTTTCCTTCTTAACTGGCGCTGCTGGGGTGGGCGTTACTGTGGGTGCGGGAGGCGTGGCTATGGGCTGGGCTGCAGCAACAGAAGCAGCTGCAGCTGCTGGCGTAGCCGCTGTTTGTGTATTTGTGGGCGTACTGCTGCCATTGCTAGCGGTGGACACAGTCGATTTGCTTTCCGACACCTGTGTGTGCTGCTCCGGCGCCGATTGATTTTCCAAGGCAGGTGGCGAGCCGTTGATGCCACTGATAACGCCACCCGCATCAGTTTGATCGGTATTGCATTCGCTGTTCAAATTCGCTGTTTCATTGCTACCCAACTGTTGTTGTTCTTGCTGCTGCTGGTACTGCTGTTGCTGCTCTTCCAACTGCTCACTGGCCACCTTGTTGTCCAACTGCTGTGCAAAGACGGCCAGTGTAATGCCATTGCCGTGTTCCGCCGGTATCAGATCCGCATTGTAAGCTGGTGGCAAGCCGATCTCAGCCGCATTCGATTGTGTTGTCGAGCCACCCGCACGTGTCGCATCCGGTGATTTGGGAAACATCTGTTGTGTGGTGATATTTTGATAGTGCTGCTGTTGACGCTGCTGCAGCATTTGCTCCTCGCGCTCGCGATCCCGCTGCGCCTGCACAGCATTCCACACGTCTTTCAGCTCACCCGAAATGTCACGATCCTTGAGTATGACGGCGTTTCTGTTATGGATCGAAATTCGTTAAAATTATTTAAGGAGTCTGGGTAGAGTTTCATACGCACCTGACTAGTTTCACGCCGGGATTCATAGCCTCGACAAAGTCGCACATTAGCTCAACCATGGCCCGCCGTTCCTCTGGATCCTTGCTGTGGCGTCCAGAATCTTTGAGCACCTCAGGATTGGCCATAACGGCAAAAACAATGGGTGGACTGCGCGGACTGCCAGGCGGCACCTATCAGAAAGAAAACTCAACTTAACTAAACTGTCATGGCTTTAAAGGCATTGGTAACCTACGCGCATGCCTCCATACAAGGGTATGGGATCACTGGGTTCCTGGGGTATAACAATGCGTGTCCAGCTTAGCACATTGATGAACAGCTCCTCGCCGGTCTCTGTTGTGGTTCGTATGCACATGTGTGGCTGTGGCGGGTTCTTAAAGTGCCGATACGCCCGTGAGTGCCGATAGCTGTGCGGAGGTGGCGATGATTGCATCATTGTTATACCCATACCCAGATCGCCCTGCTGGTCCATTTGTTGTTGCTGTTGCATCTGCTGCTGTTGCTGCTGCTGCAAATGTTGCTCCATATTATTGCTGTAATTGTTGCTTGATGTCAGTGTCTCAATGGTTTCATCCGATTCACCCCCATAGTTGGTTGCTTCAACATCATTGGCAGTGCTGTTGTTGTTGTTGCTTGTTGTTGTGTTTTCATTTTGATGATGTTCTTGATGCTGTTGTTGTGGGTGCTGCTCCTGTGCGGAACTTTCAGCTTCAAGCTCTGACGCCGACATATTCGTTTTATGTTTATTATTATTGTTGTTGTTGTTTAGCTTTTAGCAGTCTTTTGTTTTTGCCTTCCTCTGCTGCTGTTGCTTTTACTCGCTCGGGGTTTTTCACCCGGCCGTTTCTCGCGCTCTCCGTCTTTGTTCCTCCTATCCACACACACACACACACACACAGCAAAGCTTGTTCTCTCGCACTCGCACTCGTTCTCGCTGCCTGCCTGCCTTGCCTGCCTCTGTCTTCTTACATTGAGGCGCCTTGGTCCTGTTTTCAATTTAACTTTTGACCTTTTTTGACGTTATTAATGTGTGTGCATATTACTCGTCGCCCTCTTTGACATGTACACACACATACATATGAAATTATATTCACAAATTGTCCTCAAATACAAGTCTTATCGTACCAAACACACACTCACAGGCACACACAAACACACACTCAAACACCCTTCAATGCGCACCCCGCACAGGCACACGTACAAGTGGGAGGAGTTGGTCGTTGGAGTTTACTGCAAGAGAGAGAGAGAGAGAGAGAGAGACAGAGAGAGAGAGAGAGAGAGAGAGAGGGAGAGAGAGATAGTGAGGGAGAGATTGAGGGAGGGTGGGAGGGAGTATTGGGGGATGGAGCAGAACGAAAGAAAACATGAAAATGTAAAACTTCAAAGTGAACGCAACTGTCTGTTGCACTTTCATCATTGCACTTACACATTTCACGCGTTTTCATTAATAATAATGGTTTTGCAGTTTCATTGCACTCACACTACACATACAAGAACACAATGTACATACACATACACATTCACATACGCATACACAAACAAAAACTGCGTTTCTGCTTCACATAATTTTTCCCAAACGACTGCTGCTGCTGCTGCCTGCTGACTGCACTTACAAAACAATGCACAGACAGACGGCCGCGCGCTGCGCTGATTTTTATATTTAGCTTTTTAGCAGCTTTTCATTGCGCCGCACACAGAAAACAGCCGAATTTTCCGACGACTTTCCAACATAAACAAAAAACTAATGTAAATCTGTTCAGAGTGACCAGGCAGCTGCAATCTGTGTGTTCAGTGCTGCCAGATCAACTGATGTCAACCAGTGTTTACACACGGTATGCTCAGTGAAAAAGTGCGTACACCTTTTCTGCACATTCTGCATTATCCACCGGCGTGAATTTTTTGCAACCAAGAAACGAAATTGAAAATTAATTGAAATAAACAAACTTTGCATATTATTAAAAGGCTGACATCGTTTTGTAAGATTATTAAGAGCACGCGAGTGTAAATAGATTACGCAATATTCTCAATTTGTTATTTGGCGGGGAAGATCGAAGTTGTTTCTCATAGCCAAAGCGGCGTTGTGTGTATAACAAGATGGCGTCCTCGCAAGTCTCAAACAAATCGGGCTCCGGCTGGCCACGGCGCGGCAGTCAAGGCCAAGCGGATGCCAGCATTAGCAACAATGGCACGCAAAAATATGCGCCCAATCAAGCACTCACCATCAACCGGACAATCAATCTGTAAGTGTGTGCATTATTAAATTAAATTACAAATTAAGACATTAAATTTCCCATACCCCACCTCCCACCCACACCCCACTGCAGCTACCCGCTGACCAACTACACATTCGGCACCAAGGAGCCACTCTTTGAGAAGGACCCATCGGTGCCGTCACGATTCCAGCGAATGCGCGAGGAATTCGATCGCATTGGTATGCGTCGCTCTGTGGAGGGTGTGCTCCTCGTTCACGAACATGGATTACCGCATGTGCTGCTGCTGCAGCTGGGCACCACGTTCTTCAAGCTGCCCGGCGGTGAGCTTAATGCTGGTGAAGATGAAGTAGAAGGTCTCAAGCGTCTGCTCTCTGAGGTAAGCGTCTATTAGCATCATGAATGATAAATGACTTGTAAGAAAATGTGTGTTGCTTGTAGACGCTGGGTCGTCAGGATGGCGTTAAACAGGATTGGATTGTTGAGGACACCATCGGTAATTGGTGGCGCCCAAATTTCGAGCCACCGCAATATCCATACATTCCACCTCACATAACCAAACCGAAAGAGCACAAGCGATTGTTTCTGGTGCAATTACACGAAAAGGGTAAATATCTAATGTGCTTGCCGAAACTTTGGTTCAGAGCGTAGGTATTCGATGACGGCAAACATACAAAAAAAAAAAAAAAAGCAATAGTATATTTAACAACACTCTTTTTACACATACAACCTTGTAAAGTTATTGCCAAACCGTTACGCTAACAAACCTCATGTCATATCTTTTCAATGCTGTTTAGATACGGACGGGAACGCCAGTTACGATGTACCCTGAGCTGTTCCAATAGCGCCGTGTTGTGTTGTGTAATCTCTCACATCTGCATCTGGCATCTGCCCAACCAAGCATAGAGCTCTTCCTCAACGCTCTAATCTCAAGAGTGCAAACAAACAGAAATGAAAACAGAATCAGAAACAGATCGCATAATGGCCCGAGGCGCATACATTTAACTCTTCTTAGTTCGTCGATTCTAGTTCAAATTTTTTTTGTACAAAGGAAAACTTACTTCAAATTGTATTTGTTGCTCTCAGAGTTGTTGGCATATTTTTGCGCATATTCCGAAATTCGTTTTGATTGTTCTTGTATTAATTTTGTAAATATGTCGACATTTCTGTTAACCAGAGAGCGAAATCATTCAACACACGATACTCACTTTGTTTGTTATGTGTTTGAGCCAACATTTGAACCGGGCAGGCAGTCAGCAGTTGAAGGGAAGCATTGTAAACAAATTAGCTCTGGTTGTCGTCTGCGCAAATGTTCGCAAATCTCTCGTGTTGTGCTGATTTGCGTGCATGGCAAACGCAACTTGACTAGGCAGGCAGTCAGTCGTTCCTTAAATAACTATTAAGCACTTCTTTATGTACAACAACAAATTATAATTCTGTGTGTTAGTAGTGCCTTGATATCATCCATTGTGCAACATTCGCGCGCACACTTACACCATGTATAAATGAATGTTTCTCTTAATGGTAATCGAAATTTTGTTCACAATTAGTAGACTTCGTTTGATGCGCAAAGTGTGCGTAGACTATATATATATATATATATATATATTTAAATGTCTCATCTGAGTTGAATTTTGAGCATTTTGCGCATGAAGAACGAAACCTAGTAATTTAGCTTAACGAAGTATCAACAACTGTGAATGTAAACAATCTAATACAACTTTTATATATCATACGTATTTATGGCAGCGAATCTTTCTTATGTAAATTGTTCTGTATAAACGATTGTAATTATCTAGTTATTGCAATAATAATATGTGATATTTCCCATATATTAATATCGAATGTTCTGTGCTACATACATAAATTCTGTCTCTATCGTTTTCTGTAATCTAGCCCTTTTTGCTGTGCCCAAAAATTATAAGCTTGTTGCGGCGCCACTTTTCGAGCTGTACGACAATTCACAAGGTTATGGACCCATTATATCATCGCTACCGCAGGCGTTGTGCAGGTGAGTCCATTTTCAATTTGAATTTTTCCAGAGGAACCTTTGCTCATTCGTCCTCTATCTTTGCAGATTCAACTTTATCTATATGTAATAAGGCAGAAAAAACATAAGGAGCAGATTCAACGTCGCTGTTCGTTCCCCACACCATCCCTAGATAGGCTGCATCACCAACGATAGCTGTACTTTATAGTTTATGCCGCCTGTAGCTGAAGTCCATTTCATTTGTGTATGTGTGTGTATTTGCAGATTAAATGGAAAAGCCTAAGCGGGTTATGCTTGGCACATATACATATATATCTATATATACATAAATAGAATCAAAGTTGACTTTATTTTGGACTATTATTGCAATGCTTAACTAATTATTACAGGATACATTAAGTTTGGTTTGAGAATCTCCTATTAAGTTAGGTTTGCTGGCCAATTATAGCATATATTCGCTATAGATCTGCTCATAATATTCGCGTTTGCTGCAATGGAAGATACGCACATTTATTTTTTGTGATTATATATTTTAATTATCTTTTGCATTTCTCTTGACGGCTGTTAACTAAATTGAACTACAGACTGTTAATATTGTTGCTGACTAACATTCGATTGCGCTGTAAAGTGCGTGAGTGTAACAAATGAACTGATTAACAGAAACAAACATAAAAAAAAATTACGAAGCGTACAACAAAAATGAAATAAGGCGAACAGGAACCGTTTGTGTCTGTCTCTAGGGTAATTGTTAATTTATATATAAGTATTATCTTAACTGCTACTTGCTCATTAGTTGTTATGCATATTTTATGATTTTTATGACTCGTACAAAAATTGTAAACACATTGGTAGCAAATATTGCTAGCATGTTGCTGATATCTGAGTAGTATTTTAAAGTATTTACCACAACTTATTGTGATAGAACTTTAGATCGTTATAGCCCTGATCGGTCAAGCCACCGGTGGACGAAGCTGTGGACATGGCATCTGTGTTGTCGTGACCGGGCGTGGTTGCTTCATTACCCAGCGGACGATTGATTTTGACCACACCGAAATCTTCGCGCTCCTGCTGATTGAACTCCATCTTGCTGGTGGGCATAACAGCCATGCCGACGCCAAAGGAGCGATTCTTCATGCCCGTGTGCTGCTTGCTCAGCTGAAAGGCTGGCGGCTTCCGATTGTCACCAATAATGCTCTCGGCCACCTCAGGCGAACGCACTGTGGGCGGCGTTGGGGTGTGCGATTTGCGCGTCGGTGATGGAGTGGCAACTTCATCGAGTACGGGTACCAGCTCTTGTTCCTGCTCTGGCTCTGGCACCAATTCATATGCTTCGATTTCGATCGCCTGCAAATGCTGCAATTGTTCGGCAATTTCAGCAATATCGTTGCCGCTGTTGAAAAAAGTTAACAGAGTCTGTTAAATAACATACGTATCGTATTGATTTGATTTCTTGTTGTTGGTTTTATTGCACGACACAAATGAGATTTAATTAGGCACAAAAATTATGCAGTAATGTTAAGAGTTAAATGAAAAAAAGAGTTATATAAAATGTAATCACAATTATCAGGTATTTTGTGTGTAACGGTTCCGATCGTGTTTGATCCATGCCGCGAGTGTGTTGGTGTGTGAGTGTCTTTAGTGATGTGGTTGTGTAGGTGTGCGGCGAGTGCAGCCTCCTCATTTCTTCTTCATCTACTTCTTGTTGTACATTCTTATAAATTCTCATTAATATTAACTACGATTATGCAAAATTATAAATAATTCACTATAAAGTAAGCAAAGCTTTGTACAATTGTTTAATTGATAAATTGATTGTTTTTCTTTTTTTTTCAAATGTAATGCAGCCGTGTGTGCGTTTGCGTAATTATTTGATTCTGAAAGACAACAAAAGAAAAAAAAGGAAATGAAACCAAAATGATAAACAATAAACGAAAAATGGAAAGATTTACATCGTTTGGGGTGTTAGTAGAATCGAGGGTGGAAATGGTGGTTGGCCATATAGGCATTACCTGCTAGATTCTGCGCTGCCTCCACCGCCTCCTTTGTTGGTACTGCCACTGCCAGCATGAATTATCTGCACGAGGGTTGGATAAAGTTGAGAATGAAAATATTATATTGCATATATATTTTCAGCTTTAAAATCTGGGTCATATTTACATACGCATGTCTGTACTACATTAGGGGTACTCAATATCTGCTCTTTTATAACCCTATTAAATGCACAATACGAAAATACGATTTCCTTAACCAAAGCTTACTTCCAATTGCTTTAAATGTTAACAAAATTGCGTTGAACTAGTTGTAAATTACGCAGCAGGGCCTTAATGAATCGTTTTATTAATAGCCAGTATGACGCTTAAATAAACTACAAACATGAAAACACAGGAAACCAAATGGGTTTTCTTTAGTTTTAGTGCATACCCCTGCCATTTGCTAACGCCTCGAATCTAGCACACAAGTGTCAAGCGAAGTTTTATTTTGCTTATAGTCCGCCCTCAAAACAGCCCCTTGGCACGCAGCCAAAGAAAATCACCAAATAGAGGGGTGGACTTTACCTCTTTTAGGGGTTGACCCACTGCGGGCTGCCTGCCCGCAGCGAAAGTTGTGACCCAAAGCAAAATAGTTGCTAGAAAAAAAATATGCTGAACAACATATCAGTTTTTATTTTTAAATTTCGTATCAATGCGAGATTGTTGAGCCGAGATTATTCCTTATCTTTTGTAGTGTTAAATATTGACACGATCTTTTTGTTGGGCCAACAACCGCTGCAATAACTGGTTTTGTTGTCAGAATACTTTAATTTCTTTGTAAAATGTTTCGAATTTTTGTAGAGGATCTCTTAAAGGTATTTTGGGCTTATTGCATGGGCAAACCGCCATCGCCATGTCCCTGCTCGGGAGTGCGCACCAAATAAATCGTCGTCTGGCAATTGGGGCAAGTGGTGCACATTTCAGCAGCTGGTGGCACCATCTGCGAAGACTACGGGAAGGATAACAATTATATAACAAGCGAATGGAGGATTTTGTTGCTGGCATAATTACGTAGCCGCCCTGTTGTTGATATTTGCGCGGCGACATCTGTGCCGGTGGTGGTGGTTGTTGTTGTTGTTGCGGCTGCTGCTGTTGATGTTGCATTTGTTGCTGCTGCTGTTGTTGTTGCTGCGTTTGTTGTTGTTGCTGTTGTTGTAACAGTGCCTGGCCCTGAGCCGGAGCGTGACCTTGAACTTGAGCCTGAACTTGTGCATTCTGCTGAGCATAGCTGGTCTGTTGCTGTTGCGGCTGATGTTGGACATGACCGCGTCGACTTTGGTAGGGTTCATGACGCGTGGGCTGTCCAGCAGCCGGCTGCTGCGCGTACTGCTGGTGCTGCTGTTGCTGCTGCGGCATCAGTTGTTGCTGAGTGGAAGCAACAGTTGCTTGCGCAAACGGCTGTTGTTGCTGTTGTTGTGAAGCAGCTGGCGGCGGTTCTTGCTGCTGAACTGCCGCCACGTTTGCCTGAGGCAGCTGCTGCTGCGGCTGTGCTGGCGGCTCCTGGCCTGAAGTGGAGCGCAAGGGTGCGACGTTAGCGCCCGTTGGCGTTGCCGGTATTGAAGTGCTCGCCACTGGCAGATTGCCATCAAGACCCGAGTTTCGGGGGCGTGAGGGACGCATAAAGGCATTCATGGCCAGAAAGGATTCATCCACATCCTGCAAGCCAGAGCGACGTTGAAAGGGATCCTGGCGGTGATTAACGCGACTGAGTGCATCCAACGGACTCTTGAGCGGCTGTCGAAAAGGATGTTTATTGGGCTTCAACTGCAACAACTGTGTGGCATATCTAGGCTTATGGGCTTACATTATCCGCATGCCTGTTGTTGGTTTGGCTGGGTGTTATGCTGGCCTCGCTTTTGCGGGCAATGTTGCCGATGCCGCCTGTTCCATGGCGTGACTGTAAATCAAAACAACTCTAAGCCAAACACACACACAACACATAACAGCAACTGCAGCTGCGGCTGCTCATTGATTCAACTTACAATGACGCTCGTCTTGGAGCCAGCTTGGCGTGTTGCCGGCGCATTACCACGTTTCGGATCCATAATTTGTTCAATTAATTAAAACTGCACAATTCGAATAGCAGAGCACGTTAAACTTTGGCACAATCACGACGAAATTAAATATGATTATACGATTTGGATTTTCACTTGGTCAAACTTCAAAAACAAGGTACACAAATAAAATATAATTGGTGTGTTTTGGCCAGAAATACTAAAAATTAAACTCGTTGTGAAATGTAGCGAAAACAAATGTTTACTAAACTATTTCTACAATTCCGATGGCTTGGGAAATAAATGGACATGAGTCGTAAATATAAGCACACTGAGATCAAACTACGAATTATTTCAAAATGTACATTATATACCCCATATACTAATCAAATCCACTGGCTTTCAATTAGGACTCAAACTGTAAGTGGCAGTGGTTGGTGCTTGAACTTGAACTTTAAATGCTATGGGTGAGTACCTCGGCCATGCTGCATGTAGGACGCTTGGCACCATAGCGTCCATTTGGCGAGATCTGTGTTATTTGATGCAGCAGCGACGATTGCTGTTGTTGTTGCAACTGCTGCTGCGAACCGCTGCCACGTCGATTGTTGCGTTTGTTAGCCTCATCGCCCAAATATGTAGCACCAAAGAGTTGTGTGTTAGGACTTGATTGATGTAGGTTTTTTTTTTGGTTGTTGTTTTGATTGTTGTTGATTATCGTTAGTAGGCGCAACATGTGGATTGAAAAGAGTTAACATAATACAATCATACCATACTTATATTATTGAAATTATAATTATTGACTTTGACACGTTTGCTTAACTTTGCAATGTTTCAATTCATAAGCCAAGCTATAACAACTGTTGGTCTAAATGCAAGTATGCGATGTAATTATTTTAGATATAAATGTAAATGTATTTATATTTCTTATTATGACTTTTTACACAATTGCTAAGTTAGTTTCCTCTGCTAGGAGTAAATATTGGTTTACAAAGTTAAGCACAACGTATCTGATAGATAGATGCATAGATGAATACATATATAGAGAAGCAATATAAAATGTAAGGTTAAAGCAAGCAACAAGCCACCGTATAATAAATTGCGAACAGTTTTCTTCAGTTTCATTTATCGATAAGTGTTCTTCCGCAGGTGATCAATTTTATAGCAAACACGCCCCCAAAAAAAACACAGAAAACAAAACACAAATTCAACAGGAAACCGAAACAAAAACAAATGGGGGGTTTATACTCGGATGTTTGCGTGTGATATGCAAATGCGCTGGCCAAGAAATGGGCAAGTAAGCCAAGTGAAATGTTTCCTGCAAGGCGCAACGCCTTAATTAACCTACTGCCACGCCCCTGCCCTACCCCCTAAAAGGGGCATTGGCACTCAACGCTGCAACTCACCTGTTTGTTATGTGCAGGCCATTCTTGGTACGCTGCGGTGACTCGGCATGTCCATTTCGGGAACCGTTCTGTGAAGCGGCATCATCGAAGAAGCCCTCGTAGAGCACAAAATTATTCGCCTGGGGAATAGTGCGCCTCAAACCATAATGTTTGCCCAGAAAAGCCAATAGCTTCTCCGAGGGACGATCCACGGAGCACTTAATTGGCATCCATTGCTCCTCATTCAACATGGTCTCATACAGATGCTTACCCAATCCGGCACGCTGACGCGATTCGTGCACATAAAAGTCCAAAATCGAAGGCGATTGCTCCATTTTGCGTGTCTGGCCCTTCTCGTCGAACAAGTAGAGATCTTTGGTGCCAACCTTGAGCAGGCCTGTGACGGCGCCGCTGCAACGAAACGAAATGATGCAAGGGGGACTGTGCGAAGAGCAGGAGGAGGAGATTGGCTTACTTATAACCCGCCTCAGTATCGGCCAGCAGATAGATGGTCTGGTTCTCCGACATGCGTAGGCGCTGAGCCGTTGTCACCGGTTTACTCAGGCCCTGCGATACGGCCGACAATTCGCCTAGGCGATCGATTATCTCGGACATCTTTGAGGTGGCATCTCTGCGTGTATGAGAGTGTGGAAAGCGTAACGGTTTTTTAATTGATTTACTATTCGAATTGGATTTAGGGGTGATTAAATTTAGTGTCCGCGTACAGTTTCAATACTCACAAACACTGACGCCGATCACCTCGAAAGGTGTGCGGCAATAGATTGGATGCCACTTTAATAATTGGCTGCGGAAACAGCGGTTTAATGTCGAAACGGAAATCCACCATTATTGATGCTGCTGCTCGAACTGTGAACTGCGAACGGCACAAACTGAAATTGCAATTGCAAATGAGAATTCCAATTAAATAGAGCATTGCATGGCACAGATGAAGAAGGCGCGTTCGTTGCTCAATTTGATTATCAGCTTATTGTTTGGGTGCGACGCTTCTATGTGTGTGTCTCTCTGTGTGTGTAAATGTATGTGTGTGGGAATCAAAGCACATGCAATTTATTTAATAGTTGTTGTTGCAGCTCAATGATTCAGCTTTCAGTCGTAGGTGTGCTGACAGGTAAGAGGATTGCACAAGTAGTCAGCCAACTTGGGCCCCCACTTTTTCTGTTGGGTCAACGATCAATCATCATTTAAAACCGATAGCCGATAACCGATTATCGTATGTGATATGCACTTTGTTATCGTGTCATTAAACTTATGTTATGAACTGTTTATACGCACATTACGTAAACGGGGAAGTGGGACAGATTGCGGTTACACAAAACAACTCCTGTCGCCGCCTGCCATAGTTATTGTTAATTTGCGAGTGCAACGAACTGAACCAACTCCGGCGCAGCTATGAAGAACGATAAGCGAATGCTTTTGTAATTACATTTGTAGGGAGAGAGAGGCGTGTCGGGGTAATCATTTCGGGAACATGCAAAAGTTTTCCCCATTGCTATTTTGAGAAGCAGTTTTGTCAGCGGAAAAGTTGAACAACGGGGTTGCCCGTCGACGTCAGCGTCAAAATGCGATAGCAACAGCAAAGTATCAGCGACCGCATAAATGACGTGCTTACAGCGTCAGCCCACCAGCAAAGGGGACTCGCTGCCTGCCTTCCCATTGTTCTCTGCTGTTGTTTATTTGTCCAACAGCAAACTGTTGACGTTGCCATACGCTCTCTCTTTCCATGATGTGCTTTATAACTGTTTATAAGCCAGAGCGCATGATCTAAATTTAAAACAAGAACAAAAGCCCCGCGACTTATAAGGAGTGGGGAGCGGGACGAGTGTACTCGCTGCACTTCTTGTTGTGCTCCCCTTTTTTTAAACTCATCCGACTTAAATTCACATATGTATGCATGTATGCACTTGTATAAATGTGTCAAGTGAGAATTGTGCATCTGATTGCGTGTGAGTGTGTGTGAGCGTGAGGGCAAAAGAGTTGATATCGCGTGTAAACAGCAAAGCAACACGCGTTAACGTGTGCAAACGAGAGGGCGGCATGTTTTTACATTTGTGCGCGATCAAAGATTTTATAATTGAACAGTTAATCAGCAAGAAATGCGCTTGGAAACAAAATGCTCGACAACGTTTAGTTTTCTGCAATTATCTTAAAACAAACAGACATAAAGATCACAAATAAATTGTTATTACATTTTTTTCATATAATTCGTGATGAAATCTAATATAAAAATTACACGGCCTTTAGCCTGGCTATAATTATTTAGTCTATCGTTTGATTAAACATTGCCTGACGAAAAAAATACGCCCCCTTTAGTTGTTGCTCTCCCAAGTCTGACAGTCCCTTCCCTGCTTATCCTATAGCTTGATTGATTTGGGTGTGTATTAAGTAACACTCAAATTATATATATTGTACAACATCAACAAAATCAAGTTCTCAGTTACCATAAAACAAATACTCGGGCGTTTGCAATTATCGAGCCTTACAAACACACACACGTGGCTGACCAAGAGACCAATACAGATGAACAGTTTTCTTATATACACTACATATGTATAAATATACATATGTGCAGTTATAAATAAAGGGTGACAGGCTTTGTTCTCACACACGACAGAATTCGGGTGGCCAAAAACGGACTTGAGTCATATTTATGCAGTAACAAGGTCAATCGATAAATGTAAAGCAAGTTGTCAAGGTAGGGAAAAAATTAACGCCCAACAACCGTGTGTTGTTGAATTTCTGACAGGTGGTTTGTTGTCCAAGGCAACAAGGAGACGACGATCCCAATATGGGCAATTAAAAATAATGTTTAATTTAACGACTTGGTAGCCATTAGCTTTTTTGAGCTTTAAATGTGCACGCAACCGTATGAATTGATTTTTCTTTTATCGTTATCGATGACAACAATAAACTGCATACAAAGTGCATTGCCGATGGCAATGAAATACTTTTGCAGACCGAGTCAGACATGTTGTTGTTTACAATCAAACGCCTCGCAACCGAGCCGTGCTATGATCACAACAACTTGTTATTCCTCAACACAACAGCAGCAACAACCACAAAAGCAGCGGTAATAAAAAACCGCAGCGAGTGCAATTCTGTTTTCTTTTCTCTTTTTTTTGTTATTGTTCACATTGCACGCGTCACACGTTCATTTTATCTACTTGACGAGAAGAACGAGAGGGAGAGAAAAGAGCAGCGGTTCGTTACGTTTTACGTAAGACGAATCGTAAAACTAAATTGCATCAGCATAAAACACAAGCTTTCGTGCACATTATTGATGTACAATTTACATACATATGCATTTATTTATATATACATATGATAATTTCCACATCAATGAATATTTACGAAACAAAGTGTTTTATATGTTTTATATTTTCATTTAGTCATCGAACGCGATCTGTTATGTTTTCGACAAACATTCTCAACTGATAAGAAAAAACCATTCCGGTTTCGGACTAAGACTCAAAAACGAAAAAATAACCTTTCTCAAGGTTTCCCCAAGGTTTTTAGTTGCCAGACAAGAACAAAAACACAAATTTTGCGAGCGATCGAAGATACGCTAAATCAGTTTGTCATGTTTATTTAATGGTCTGCGTATGATAAGAGGAGACGACTAGACGGCATGCATGAATTAAGAAAACCGGTCCGAGGCGGTTCTAGTGAACACTTGACTGGCAAGTGACACTTATTTATTTAGTTAAAGATTTTGCTAATCAGAAAAACAAAAACAAACACATATGATATGCGCGCGCCAGCAGCGTGGGTTCAAAGGTTGACAGTTCGAAATTGGGACAGCCAATGTAGGAGATATGAGAGTCGGTGCTCAGTATAGACATTGATGGCAGCTTTTTACCGACAAACACTGTAAGTATAAAACAAGCACCCAACAAAAACAACCACAACATCAAAACATCAACTGAGACTCACTTGTAATTGGCGGTTATCGTATGATCGGCACACATATACACGCACATACACATACAGTGGACAACGTCGCGACAATGCGTCTGTCAGCTGCGAGCGAGAGAGAGAGAGAGAAGAGAGATCGAGAGAGCTGTGGCGAGTAAACTAAAGCGACGACTGCACTTGTATTTGTATTTTGTCCGAGTTTTCTTATAAGGGCGGGCAGCGACTAGTGGGAAATCAGTTTTAAGAGACCTGTCAACGCGTGAAGATCGTTGGTTCTGGATCGTTCCGCAGTATACATAAATACATTTATAAATAACTGAGAAAAAATCCAAGGAACAAGCCATGTCAATCTGACAGACAAAAACGTCTCCATATCCAAAACAAAAACAATAAACAGCTGAGCAGCACGAAACGCGCGTGTGCAAAAAAAAAAGACATATACATACACAAAAAAAAACACCGATTACAACGGAAAATTTCAGCGGAGCGAACAAAGCACAAATTTGGAACGTAAGAGCCGCACAGCGTTTACGTAATTACGTGAATTCACAAAAACAACAATAAGAACAACAACGTGCTTATTACTACATGCAAGATGAGCAGCTCCGTACTGAGCATGGCACGTCCGAGTGCAACTAACGGTTGTGCAGCAGCAGCTGCAGCTGGCAGCACAGCAACGGCAACTGCGACGCTGCTCGCCAAACAACTAAATGCAGCACTGGCCACAGCAGCGACGAAGCCGACGTCAACGCCACCAAAGCAACAGCTGCAGGCAGCAAGGATCATCCAGCTATCGGACGTTGTCTGCTTCGATGTGGACTCAACGGTCATCTGTGAAGAGGGCATCGATGAGCTGGCCGAATACTGTGGCAAGGGCAGCGAGGTTGCTTGTGTGACCAAAGAGGCAATGGGCGGCAGCATGTCATTTCAGGATGCGCTTAAAATACGCCTGAATATAATACGGCCATCGCAGCAGCAGGTAGCCGATTTCATCAAACAGCATCCCAGCACCCTGAGTCGTAATGTGAAACGTTTCATAGCACAACTCAAAGCAGATGGCAAACAGGTGTATCTCATATCGGGTGGATTCGATTGCCTGATTGCGCCCGTTGCCAACGAACTGGGCATTCCACTGTCAAATATGTATGCGAACAAAATGCTGTTCGATTTCAAGGGCGCCTACGATAGTTTTGATATCACTCAACCTACATCGCGTTCCGGCGGCAAGGCGGAGGCCATAGGCATGATTAGGAAAAGTTTGCCGGCCGATGCGCTTGTCACCATGATTGGAGATGGTGCCACCGATTTGGAGGCTGTGCCGCCGGCGAACAATTTCATTGGCTATGGCGGCAATATAGTGCGCACAGAAGTCTACAGACGCGCCCAGTATTATATAACAGACTTTGAACAGCTGATGTGAGCTGACCAGCAGCAACAAGGAGGAGAAACTGGAGCAGAAGGAGCAGGAAAAGGAGGAGGCGAATTTAGTATTGCATATCGGAGTGTTATAGTTCATAGGCAATTTAAATAAGTATAAAACTACAACTAAATATAAATACATACAAATATATATATATAAATAGTATGTGCGTTAGTTAATAGCCATTTCGTTAACAATAAAAGCGATAGTAAAATTAAAGCAAAGAGAAAATACGTCGTTGGTTGAATACCCTTAAAAGCATACAGTATACACTTTTACTTCAGAGGCGAATTTAGCAGTTATCCAGCTGAAGCAAGAGAAGCTGAACTAATTAACAGCGCTGTTAACGTGCAGCGAAATGGCGAAATGCTATTCCGGCACTATCAGTATAAAATACAGGCCAATGTAATTGAAGCGAAATTGGCAAGTGTAATTAACAGCGCTGTTAACGAGCAGCGTACTGCTGTACTGACGCTTTTTTAGCTAGTTTGCAGGGCGTGTCAAGGGGGCGAGAGTTCGTCGCGCTCATACAAAATTAAAACTGGCACGAAGGTTAAAACCATTGGCCACACTTTCCAAATGCAATTAAAGCACAAATATGCCTGCCACGCCTCTCTAAGCGTTTAACAATTGTTACCAACAGCAGTTAGTTAAACAAGCTGGCAAGGTCGTCGCCGCAGTTGCCGTCGCAAACTGCGTGGGTATTATCGATAGTCAAATAGCGATAAACGAGAACCGGCATCTTTGTTGCCGTTGATTCTGTTTATTGTTACTTGAGGGTCAACGTCAGATGACGCTTGCTTCAGTCTAGGCCATATAAGGAGCGACGGCTGCTGTTTTTAACTTTAAAGCAGAGGCGTGAATTAAGGCCAAAAATGAATGCATGTCTGGACCAGCACAGAACACAGCCCAGCAATTAGCGGAAGCCACAAAGCGATGAGATCACCAACAACAACATCAACAAATGCGTAGCCAACATAATTATGTTACAGCGTGGCTCAAATACAAAGGTAACTGTGAGTGTGTGTATGCTTGTATTTAAGATTTAAGACAATGACCGTTATGACGCAGTGCTTTAAGCTGCAAAAGTGTCATGCAAATGTCTCACGCACACACTTTTACCAATGCTTGTATATGTGTGTGCGTGTGTGTATGACCGCTATAATGACTTCAACCTGCAAATGACGTAAAAATTGTTTTAAGCTCACTGAGCCGCATCCAAAACGGCAGCAACCGCACGCACACAGCTAACACACATATATACATAACTATTGTAGAAACTGGCAGCAAAAAAAAACAGAAAGTTTGATAATAAAAAAAAAAAACAAGCTAAAATGGTAAAATAAACTTACCACAAACAATAATAAAATTGCAAATACGCTGGCTTTCAATATAGTTGTAATATCGCCTTATGGTTTTTCTACTCCAATCAGATTCCGATGCTGTTGCGTTGGCGTAACTGCTGCACAGAGATTTTCTTGTTAGCGTTTGCGTCAGGGGTGGGATGCAGTTGGATGCGAGCAGCCCGGGTCGAGGAGGGATGTTTGCTCTTAGCGTCTTTGGTGATTTATCGATTTGAAATTTATGTATGTAGCCAAATTAGAAAATATTATTGTTACTTTTGTTTTTTTATTTTTGATTTTCAAATATGAAATTTTAATATGCTTCGTAAAAAAATGAATAATATTTGCCAGTCTTGCATTTGACAGAACTGCTGAGTTACTCAGCGTGTTGCAAGTTCCTTACTAATGTGTATATTACTTTATGTTTTCAATTAATAATTTGATCTAGTTTTTTATACTTATACCACCTTTGGCAAAGAGCAGCTATGTATTTATGTATGTATGCCCCGCTTGAAAACACACGGAAAACCGACACGCTCGAACTATCGTCCGTCTGAACGTTGTTGTTTGCACGACAGTCAACTAAGTTATAAGCTTTAGGCTGGAGCTTTAACTTGCCACAAGCTTATTAACTAGCAACAAGCTAAAGTCGAGATGTCGCTTACAGCAGCTGATTGTTGCGTCGATTGACCGATAGATGGTCAAATCGCTTGTGGCGGATAGCAGATATGCCATCGACGGATGCTGGGCACACCGGTAGAAATACTGTTAAGCGTATGGGAACTCAATAGTGTAATCGTTTGCAATTTGCTACATTATAAACTGTAAGTGGAAAAATATGGAAGCTTACTATACCTCAATAATGCTCAAATCACATACATTTAGCGGTTTTCTACATAAATTATCGATAATGTTAACTAACAGCTATAAAAGTGCCTTTGGTAGTGAACGAAGTGAACTAATTGTTCGTTCATCTGGTTAAGTGAGTCATTCGACCGAACTTCTTCGGAACGATTCGATACAAAAGTCTACAAAAAAAGGAGGCAAAGGACGCACAAGCGACGCATACACAAACGAAATGCCACGGAATGTGGGAGATGCCGGCAACGGCGGCACTGGCTCCAGTGCCACCAGCGACGGCTGCATATATCCCGACGATGTCATACTCGAAAAGGGCGTAACATTCAATGTTCGTTACACGGGCTGCGTTGAGGTCAAAACCTCCATGAAATCACTGGACTTTGAGACGCGGACGCTTCTCGCACGGTAAGTGGAAAAAAACATGACTTGTTAAAATCGGTTATTTAAAGAATTCTTTGTGCAGTGAGTGCATTAATCGGGTATGCGAAGCGGCTGGCTTAAAATCGGCAAGCAAACGGCGTCTGGACAAAAAGTTGCACAACTTTATATCGGATCGGCCGAGCATGCAACATGCGGGCACCAACATCATCATCAATGTGTCAAGTCGGGCGCTCACGCTGAGTAATGTCGAGACGGGCGAGGTGATTGCCAGCCACAACATGCCAAGGATATCTTTTGCATCCGGCGGTGACAACGACACCCTCGATTTTCTCGCCTATATTGCCAAGCGGGAGGGCGACGAGTGGCGCGCCTGCTATGTGCTTGAGTGTGCCGGCGGGCAGAGCGAGGATCTGATTGTGACAATTGGCAAGGCGTTTGTGTTACGCTTCAATGCGTTGAGCCGACATAATGATAATTTAGCAAACGCTGCAGCTGCTGAGAATATGAATCAGAGCTGCAAGGAAAATGTAAAAGAGTATTACAATGATTTACCCAACAAGCTGCCGCCTGAGTTGCCATTCGAAGAGCGACACGAACAGCAGCAGCCAGGACAACTTCCGCTTCACCCGCACGCGCCGCGCGTTGCTCAATTGAATTTGCGGAAGCCCCGGGATCGCTTGAGCAGCAATCTCATTGATCTTAACTCCCCGCCCCCCGATCAAACCACTAACAAACTCGCTCTTGGCAACTTTGATCCGCTGCAGCAACAGGCAGCAGCCGCCGTTGCTGCCACAACTGCAGCTGTAAGTGGAACTGCAGCCTCTTCCAACTCACACTCTATACGCGATGTATTCGATGGGCCACAATGTCCTCTAACTGCCGAAGTCTGGTTTCATGCCGCCATTTCTCGGCCCATCTCGGAGCGTCTGCTGCAGCAGGATGGCGATTTTTTGGTGCGCGAATCGCAGGGCAAGCGCGGCCAGTACGTGCTGACCGGACTGGAAGGGAAGACACCGAAGCATCTGCTGCTCATCGATCCGGAGGGCGTGGTGCGAACCAAAGATCGCATTTTCGACAGTATCAGCCATCTGATTAATTATCATTGGGTGCATGCACTGCCAATCATTTCCGAGGATTCCGAGCTGGTCTTGAGGAATCCGGTGCGCAGGCCACCCAATAATATCGATTCTCAGACGACCGAAAACAATGCATAATCACAATCTTTCATATACACCACATAATCTATATATATATATATATATATTCATACACACTTAGGATTTACATACATATATATGTGCACTTGTAGAGAATATCTTTTATATATCGTCTATCATTGTATAAACAACAAAACAAACCCATTTATTTATGGATCGAATGTATACATATTTATATACATATGTGCAGCATGTCTACAGTATTTTTCATTAAAATGAAAATAAACCAAAGCAATGGCCTTTCATTAACAATAAACACAGGATTACAAATTGTACATTTCACACACAGGATTTTATTGTTGTGTTATCCATGCAATCATTTTTTCTTTTTGTTTCTTTGTTTTTCATTTGTATCAAAAAAACAGCGCTTCCGATTAAAACCTAATTGCGACGTCCAAAATTGTTGGTATTGGGCTGTGTCAGCTGCAGGCCACGAATATTGTGGAAGTCCAACAGTTTCAACATCTCCTTGGTATCGGCATCGACCTCGATGATGTCCTGCTCCAGGGCAGAGACGGCGGGCACGTAATTATCACGACGCTCGCGCTCCTCCTCCTGCAGCTTGATGGAGATGCCACGCACCTGGGAGTGACGCAGACGGCCCATCAAATGGGTAACATAACTGCACACAAAGACAAATCCGTATAAGAATTAAAGTTTTTCTTTCATCTTCTCAGGAAAGAGAAACTCACCCGGCAATCTTGTTGCGGAGGGGCTTGGTGGGAATGATGGCAACCTCCTCGCAGATACGCTTGTTGGTGTGGAAGTCCAACGTCAGGCGCGTGTAGTACTTCTCAATGATGACCTTAGCGGCCTTCTTCACTGTCTTGGTTCTGACGCGACCCTAAAAGTTAAGAGTTCAACAGAAAAAATACACAGCTTAGTAAACAATTCAATTTTTGGAGTCCATTGCATTACTGCCATGAATTAAATTTCACTGTGCGCTATCACTGCACAATTGTATCTACATTTTACTTCACATATTTTTGCATTTATTGCAGTGATTGCATTTTTAAATTAAGTTTTTAATTTCATTTTTGACATTTGGACACCCACCATTGCGAACGTTGTTACCGGAAAAGAACAGAAAAGAGCAGCTGTCAAATTGACTTCTTCGTGGTGAATGCCTGGTACAGGGTTGTATGCACTCACTTGTATGCGACGCTCAAAATGGAAGAAGAAGTTTATAGTGCGTTCATAGTGAATGGCTAGTGGAGAGAAGAAGCAGCACCATCACCAAAGTAACGGAAAACAGTCCAAAAATAATTTTATATTTTTTGAAAAGTGGGTCAGTGTAAAATGGAAAAGGCCAACAATAATAGTGAAGAAAGCGCTGCTGCAGCATCCACCTCCAATTTGGAGGAACAACAACAACAGCAGCAAGCGGGCAACGGTTCTGAATTTCAAATCACTTTAAATGATTTTCTTGATTTTTTAAAACTTTCCTGTCACGTCAACGAAATGATTGCAAAAGTCGATGGCAAACCACAAAATCGGGAGCCCGTGCCACCAGCCGAGAGTGCGGCTGTCATCTACTCGAAGCGCACTACCAAAAAGGAGGAATTCGACTTTAATACGCTGGCCGAGAATCAATTGGTGAACGAACTGCTCGCCTTGAAGCGACCCCAACGCCAATCCCACTTAGGCAACACCAGCATCAGCACCAGTCGAGACGAGAGCAGCCGCACCAGTCAACTGCTGACGGAGCACAAGGCACAAGCCATGCGCACAACTGGACACATCCACTCGGGCCGTGGACTGCATCCCAGACTTAGCGAGCAGCTGGACTATGTCATCAACGAGGGCGTTTTAGACTCTGTGCTATCCTTTATATGTCCGTTGCCGTTGCCCGTGGCACTAGCCCCAAACAACGGACGCGCAAAGTCCACCAAACAGCAGCACCAGCTGCTCTCACAGCCACAATTGCCGCTCAAGTCGGAGCTCCCAGCAGTGGTGGCCGCATCCAAGTCCACAACGGAGCTGGCCTATTTGCCGACGCCGAGATCGAGCTCACCCAGCGTCAGCTCACCCAGAGATGGCCCGGGCACTGCTCTGGTCGAGTCCAGTAGCTCCAATAGCATGGTGCGCGCCTCAGTGAAGGAACCAATTGGGAAGACATCATCAAACTCAACGGCACGGCGTAAATCTCTGCTGCTGGTCAAGGATAGCAAGCATTCGCGTTCGGAGCGAAAGGAGTGAGTCAATGTCACCGCCATAGTTCCAATAATAAACTGATTGTCATCCATTTGCAGGGCCGAGGTCGTCATCCATGTGTGCGACGAGGTTAAAAATACGTCGCGGGATTTCTCCTGCCCGCAAAGTCTGCTGGTGAGCAAGATGGGCTATTTTGCCGATGTGACGGCCGGCCAGCGACTGGAGGAGATGGACATTTCGGTGCATTGTGACATACAGATCTTTGACTGGCTGATGAAGTGGATCAAGCACAGTGCCCAGAGTCAGGAGCTTCAGGCGCCTGGTCAGAGTAATGCGGCGGCTGGTCCCCAGCTGGATGGCAATAATGTGGTGCCCATTCTGGTGTCGGCCAGCTTTCTGCAGATGGAGCCACTGCTGCTGGAGTGCCTTACCTTCTGTCACGCCCATCTCAGCGAGGTGGTGCGCACCTCAACGAATTTGTCGTGTCTCAATGATGCACTCGTCAGTCGCTTGGCGGCAATGTTTACCAATCTGGAGTTGGAAATGGTACGCGACAAGAAAGAGCGGGTCACACCACGATTGTGGACAAAGCTAATACAGAGTCTCTGTGAACCGGATCCGGAGGTGCTACGCGGACACTTCTACAGCATGTCCGGGCTGTTTCGCTGCGTGCGCTGTTGTCGCTGTGTGACAAACACAATGAAGTCCTTTGTCAACTGCATTCCCAGCAATATACGGCTGAGTCGCTGGGGCCAGCTGATCAGCAGCCATGTGCGGGACACCAACTGGGATCTCAATCTGTACGTGATGCAGCTGTTCAAGGAGCTTAAGTCGTGGCGCAAGGTATACTGGAAACTCTGGGGGCATTGCCATTATCTGTACTGCTGCACGTGCGAGGCGCATTTTCCTGTGTACCAGATGACCTGGTGTCGCTATCATCCCGAGCCGCCCAACTTTCTGGGCCCCGAGACCGAGGGACGCATTGCCGGACCAGCGGGACGCTACGCCTGCTGCAATCAGCAGGCATTTCGCTACGAAACGTTGCCGGGTCCAAACGTAAATGATTTTTATGAACTTATTTAACTAATTAATTTTAAGTTGTATTCTCTTTAGGGTTGTCAGTTTCGGGAGCATAGCGTGCTGGTGGACACAGACCGGGAGCGGGCCATTCTGACTATCGCCCAGCTGGTGGCCGAGAATTATGCGCTGTGCGAGCAGCCGCCGTTGCACATCCAAGAGCTGGCCGCCGCTGGCGAGATCAGTCCCAATTGGTTGGGCATCTCGCTAACGCCGCAACGCTGTCGACAGGGTCTGCTGCCGCAGCTGTGCATGGACAGTGAGTTATTCCTGTTTGCTCCTTGGGGAGCAGATTATTCCAATTTAAATATTTATTATATTTTAAATTCAAATATTGCACTTGCAGTGACTAATCATCGGGTTAGTCGACGTTGTCGCTATGAGATGGAGACGAGCACAGAGTCGGAGACGACATCGACCAGCTCGGAGGATGCGCATTGTCAGCGTGCGCGCATCCGCAACACGCTGCTTGATGATGAGTACTCAACGAGTAGCGATGGCTGCGAATCGGATCATCGACCGCCGCCGCGAAAGACACGCGGCAAGAAGAAGCGCAAGCGGTAAGTTAAGAATGAAATCTCTTCTTTTATGGAGGAGCTATCATTAATCTCTGGAGCTGTAGGCCCGCTGCTGTCTCTGGTCGTTTCTGGTCGGGCGAGTTGTCGGCGCGCAGCAATCAGGATCATCAGCGTGACTTCGAGGAGAAGATCATGAAGCAGGTTGTCAGCTATGTGACAAAGAAGACGGGCACGGATCAGAGCCTTGTGCACAATGCCCAACCGCTGGGCGGCACATATGTTCGTCTGGAGTCCGAGTGGAAGGAGATGCTCAAGCAGCGTCACAGCAATCACAATATGCAAAATAGCAGCGCCAGCAATATGGGTGGCACTGGTGGCGGTGGAGTCGGCGGCACTCTCAGCAGCAACAGCAGCAACCAAAATCTGTATGGCAGTGGTGGCGCCACCGTTGGGGGCATGGCATGCGGCCCAGGCGCCTCGCTTATTTCCAAACAAAAGCACAAGTAGAAATATAGTGAAAATAGAACACAATATAGGACAATATTTAGCAAAGGATCAATGTAGACAAAGGTTTTAACAAGTAGCTAACAAATTTTAACACAATGCAACATGCAACTCAATCGAATTGATTTTAAAAATGTAACATAATATTATTAATTTTATGAATATTTTTAAATTATTAAAGTGATATATTTAAATACAACAAAAACTAAATTAATGAACTTTTTCAGAAGAGTTCTCCAAACTTAGGCAAACAAAAAAAAAAAATATTGATCGTATTTCTGCACTTCTTAATAGTTGTTTATTATTTAACTTAACGCAATTTACAAAGATTTTTATCATAGATTGTTTCTTTTTAACTTTTAAAATTAATTTTCTTTTCTTTGCTTTTGATTTATTTATTATTTTTGTTTTTGCCATAAATTAATCCAGACACAGAAATCAAATGTTGTATGATTATTATAAGCGTTGCAAGTATTTGTAACTTAAATTTGCATATTATTTGTTTTTCTTTTTTGTTGTTTTTGCTTAACAATAAATGCGGATGCGTAAATTGGAACCCAGGGTTCTAGACGTACTCGTATAATTACAACATAATCAAATGTTTTTTTTTTTGAGGGGGTGGGGGGGGGGTGGCCTTGGGCTCAACCTGTAGCAGGAAACGCAACACAAATATTAATTTATATATATTTATGTAGTGCACTCCAAAGTAGAAAATAATTATAAATCGCATGCATTTTACGTATTTTTAATTTGTCGCCACAGCACGTGAAATATTGCAAAATAATTTTCCCCCGTTTTGGAGGCACACAACTTAAATTACACATTGAATGGATTTTGAAAATTGTAAACACAACAAAAATAAAGATTAAATAAATAAAGTTGATCTGTGTGTGTGCGGGTGTATGGTGTTTGCTAATTGTTGTTGGGATTGAATTTCGTACATGGATGCTTGTTGTTTTTTTGTTTTTGTGATTGTTGTGGTTGTTGTTGCTGTGTTTCAGGTGGCACCTGTTCATCTACTTCTACCTCATCTGCTTCAAACCGTACTAAAATTTTGAGTTGTTCTTGATTGATTATGCTAATGCTGCTGCTGCTACTGCTGCTGCTGCTGCTGCTGCTGCTGCTGCTGCAGATGATGATCCTCTCTTCGCTTCTCTGCTGTTCTCTTCGCTTCTCTGCTGTTCTCTTCGCTTCTCTTACGCTCTCTCTTTGTCTCTCTTTTATTGTTGTGGTTGGTATTTTGCTGGTGTTGTTGTTGCTGACATTGATGCTGTTGTTACTCTCAGTTGGCCGCAAAGCTAACTGAATAGGCACTCGGTCGCCTTCTCCAGATTCCAATTCTCTTTGGAGAGCACGGCACGCGCATCGTGCTCATCGACGCCCATATCCTTGAGGCGCTGTATCTTTGAATCACAATCGGGAAACGTGTGCGGTCCGCCCGCATACGCGTTTGTCCAGTGTCTGGCAGTGAGCACGAACAGTTCGTGTTTATCCTTGAACTGATAGGCGACTACCGCATCCTGCGGATCATCTGGCTCGGCAGCGGCGAGCAGCGCCTGCAGCGACAACAACACCGTGCGCAATGTCATCGCAGCTGCCCAATTGTCCTTTAGTATGTCCAGGCAAATGGCGCCAGTCACCGACGAAATGTTCGGATGCCAAATGCGTGTTATAAAACGAACCTAAATCAGACAGAACAAAATAAATAAATCATTTGTGATATATTCTGATTACAGCGACCGCTCGTAAATTGACACAAAAACATAATTATGTTTTTAAATGTTGAGTTGATAAATAAACAAACGCGTTATGTAATTGATGTTTATTGAAAATTATAATAAATACAACAAGTATTAGAATGTATCGTATCGATTAGCGAGCGATTACTGTACTGCACAGTGGCACCAATTGACCAATGGGATTTGCTGTGGAGGGAGAGGTGGAGGGGGGAGCACTTACTTTTGGTGGATTGAATGGGTATGTTTCGGGCACTTTGATTTCCAGCACAAATTTGCCGCCCTCGTAGGGCGTGTCTGGTGGTCCAGCAATCTCTCCACGCAACTCTGTCCAGCTGTCGTTGACCAGCTCAATTTTGATCGAACACTGAACGATCTACAGGTTCATTTTTTGTGTGGAGCAAGGGAGATAGAGCATGTAATGGAAAACACAATTAGTTCCAGTAGTTGACAAGTGGCGCCAAAAATGGAATCAGAACACAACGATTTCGTCCTTGAATTTGGCATTGCTTCCAATTGGAGAATATGATGTGGATTTAAGCATAATTTTGGACTTACCTCCTCGCTGCGCATTACTTCTTTGAATTCGCGCTTGATACGTTGAACTGCCATGTTCGCCATGATTATGTGGATTTGTTGCTGCTTTTGTTGTTGCAGTTCTTGTCTAATTCTCTAGTTGCTGCTGCTATTGCTGCTTTTGCGGCGGCAGTTGTTGTTGTTGTTGTCGCTGTTGCTATTATTGTTGTTGTTAGTTGTTAGCGGGGGGTAAGCATACAGAACGCGTTGCTCGTGGGCGTTGTGTGTGCTTTTATTTCGATTTATTGTAAGTTAAGCGGCGTCACACACACAAAAACAATACGATATACTTTACTATTTCAATTATATTAAACTGACACTTTTCTCAACACAATTTGCATGGAACCAGGGCTGCTACACTATCGATAAATAAGGACAGTCAGCTGCTGGTTTGTGTGACCGTTCGCCGATATCCTCAAAATACACACTTATTATTTATTAATCGAAAGCTGTTTTGCATCCGTTAAGTGGTGGAGTTTTCTGCTCAATGGTGGAGTTTCTGCTATGGAAATGTTAACCGCTTTTGCTTGTTTTTGTTCTAGTGCTGCAAAATAGCCACAATTATTTGAAAATGAGAGCGCAATTTTGCCTACTTTACTTCTATCTTTTTCTCAATTAAACCAATTAACACACTTGATGCAAACCAGTTTTGTGCGCGCACACAAAAAAACCTCCACCTGAAGGTATTTTTCCACGACATGCTCAAGGCTGTTTCGGTTTGATCCCTCAAGTATAGTGAAAAATTAACTTGATTTAACCTCAGGTAGACAGTTCTATTACGCCTTTGCAACCGTTTCCAAACTTGTTTCGAGTCTAATATTGAAAAAATTCGTCTAGCTTACAATGAGGCTGCTTAGCAACAGCTCAAAAAAGATATAAGGAAAATAAACACACATAATGATATTTAATTATTCTGCTCATTAATAAGCAATCGTCTGACTTTTTATCGCTCACGTTTTACATTTGCCGAAAAAAATAACTTGAGTGGGGATCAGAAAGCAACCAATTTGAATGCTAAAATTACCCAGCGAACAGTTTCTTGCTGCTTTTACAGGTACCCAGCAAACAGTTTCTAGCCGCTTTAAAATGCCCCAATTATGAGTATTTTGGTCTAGTTGTAGACTCAGAATTTTATCAGAGCTGATAACAGCCAGTAAACATTAACATTATAACTTGTCTGCTATAACCGATTTCTGTTTGTTTTGTGCTCCCCTTTATGGTTGCTGGGCACGTGTTTCGTTTGTTTTCTTTGCACTGTCTTTCGTTGTTGCCGCCAAGCTCCAAAATACCAAAAGACGCTTGCCGGCGTCACGCTCACTCTCTCTCCCTTCTCTCTCTCTCTCTCTCTCTCTCTCTATCTCTCTCTCTCTCTCTATGCGTTCGCCTTCGATACGCTCTCTTCTGGCGTGGGTCAAAACTTCATGACTCCGTCGACAATGAAATCATTCAGCTCTTGCATTTTCATTGAAGCGGGTGCATTTGTGAAGTGCTGAAGCAGAATAAAAACAGCGACAACAACAACAACAGCAAAATCAAAGTGAAACGTGAGTAAGAAAAGAACCGTTCAACGCTGAATTTTGTTATTGTACTTAAAGTAAAAGTTATTTGCGACCGATTTGACTCTGCACATGTTTCAAGTAAGTTGATATTTCGATATGTTTGTGATTGTCTTAATTATTTTTTCTTATTTTATTGTGCGTTGTCAGCATGTTTAGAGCTGACACGTGGTTGCTCCACCTGCTCCCCTTCCCACTTTTTTTTGAAATGCAGCGACGCCATTTGCATTTGCGTCAACAATACAAACAAACAAATCCCGAATACGTCAGTCTCTGATAGTCTTTTCTTTGCAGAAACGAAAATAAATAAAAAATTAAAACTGAATGGCATGTGAGTGTTGGCTTTAGTTCATTTAAATTTAGACATGAAAACAATTTGACAAATTTCAACGTACGCATTTCGCATGTCTCGCACTAGCATCAAGTACAGTTGTACAACAACAACAAGAACAAGAACAACGCCGATAATGACGAGCCCCTTCAAAAAGGCACCGGCGCCGGCTAACGTTTGGGAGCCTTACCTGAGGCCAGGCTAAATAAATTAGCCATGCGAATTAAAATGCATCGCACGAATCCCTCGTAATTGCAGCAAAACAGCTGTCATATAAAGAAACTCACAGAGAAAGAGAGAGAAAGAGAGAGAGATTGAGGAGAATCATAATCAGAGCAAGAGAGCGACGTCAAAAGCTTCTGACGCTAGCATCGTCGTGTCATCGTCGAAATTTGTGTGTGTTTGTGTATTTGCTGAAACGCATACCTTAAAATTAAGGCGCTCAGTTTCAATTGTTCAGTCGTTGATTCTGTTGTTCTCTCCCTTGCTGTTGTCAAATCTACTGTTATAGTCACTCTAATAAATATAAATACCTATAAATCACAATATATAATATATGGTATACAGCTGTGCGAATTTTCCACATACAAACGTATGCGTGCTCTTCGCTCGAGCAGCTTAGCTCGCCGCGAACACCGAAACGTTTCTCAGTCGTGTATTACCGTTAGCAGCTGAATAGCCGCTATAGAACGCGTCGTGTTTAACAACAGTGTTAAGAGTTGCGACAAGCTTGCAGAATGCTGAATACAAAATGTTTAGAGTCCGAACAAAGTGGTGCGTAATATAATTACCGTTAAATGCGCTTACTTTTGCGTTTGCATGTGTGTATGTTTGTGTGTGAGTGTCTCTGCATTGCTGGCTGCAAGGTTAAATAGTCAAAAGAAAGCCCCCAAACCCGCTCCATGCAAACAGCTGTTTACGCCGTGAGCAAAGCTTTTTAGCACGCGCCTGTTTACATGCCAACATATAATTTTTTCTTGTATAGCTGCAGCAGCGCAGTTGGACTCACACAGTCGCATGTAGAGAGAGATAGAGAGAGAGTGAGTGCACGGCCTTATCAGGCAAGGTGAGCTTTTCAAGAGAGAAAACAATGTTGCCACTCTGCGCGCAGTGTAAAGGATCTCTGTTAATTGAGTACATTTAAGCGAGTCACCGAAATAATAATATATTTAATAATTTTGTGTGTGTTGATTAATTATTATTATTATAGTTACGCCTTATACAAAAAGGACATAAGTAAATCTTTTCAGCATATTTCGAATAGTATTCGCGTTGATCTGGCCACTACACGAATGTTCGCTCACTCACACAGGTTGCGGCAGCAATACGTCAAATAATCACATGGTTTCTTGGGGTGGCTTTGCTGTGGCTCTTTCATACTCTCACTCTCTCACATATAGTGGCAAAACACAGGCAAACTTTTCTCGCTGCCCATGACAGATGTATGAATGAATGAATATTTGGCGCGTGAGTGTGAGAGAGCGCCGCTATCGCTGCTGCTGCTTACATGTACACTCTTACAGACGCTCTCACACTCTCTTTTCTGTATACCCCACACACACATATATATATATATAGACTTGTATGTGTATTCTTACTCAGAGGGAATGCGGCGACGTCGCTGCCGCTGCTTTTGCAAAAATTTTTATAATAAAAACTTGTACTCGTAGATTGTGTGATGCCAGTACGTTCTGCTAATCCGATACGCGCTAGAAGTTTGATCCGAGACAATTTGGAGAAACAGGCTGGTTGTCTAAATCTAATACACTCCAGAATGCCAAACATTAAAGTGTTTTCGGGCACCTCGCATCCGGATTTGGCGCAACGTATTGTCGATCGCCTTGGCATCGACCTGGGCAAAGTGGTCACCAAGAAGTTTAGCAATTTGGAAACGTGGTAAGCCAAAAATCAAACAACTGACTAACAACTAACTAACTAAATCAACAACAACAATTTGCCACATTATTATGTGTTGAGTGCTACACAAAAAATGTATACAAATATGAAATTTATTAATTGTGTTCCGAGTCCGCGTCAGTGTTCCCCGTGGCTCCTTGACATTCGCTGAAGGTTGCTCTTATTTTGCTTTGTGCGTGTGCCATGCGTTTTCTCTGCTCTCGTAATTATTGAAGAGTTATTTGGTGTGTGTGTGTGTTTTTGGTAATTTTTCGGGCATTGTTTCAATAAGTATGTAATTTCGTTAGATTTTTGCCTTTTATATATTTTTTTTTACTTTGTATATTTATTGATTTAACAAGTGGACTGTACACCGTAGTCATTGGTTGCTTGCTTGCTGGTCGCGTTCACCGTGGACGTCTTTGTGCCTTTGTGTGTGTGTCTCTGTTTGTGCGGCACACACGCATACACTCTCACACACACATACAAAGGCAATCATACTCATGAGGGCGCTCTGGCAACACCGCCAATGTCGCGTGCAGTTCGCCAGGCAGCACTGAAATTAAATAGAACTAAAGCAAAATTTACAAATTGATTTCAGTTTTTAATTAAATTAGTATCTGGGGTATTTTTTCTTTCTTCATCCACTCAGCTTCAGTTGTCAGCTCACAACACACAACACAAGCAAGCGCAGAGCAAGTCAGCTGCTATTGTAACAACAACAACAACAAATAACAATAATAATAATGTGTCTGGCGCCTTATCAGCGCATACAGTCGTACAATAAAAAGTACCACCTTAATACATGCAAGTTGTCGTTGGCATAATATTATTAACATTAAATAAACGTTGAAAATTATACAAAATAAAATTAGCAAACAATTAGAGTGTAAGGTAAAAAAAGAGAGCAAGGCAACGGCAAGAAAATTAGAGGTTATAAAATAAATAATGCGCGCTAAGCTTTTCGACATGATACGCGCTACACGCCAAATGAGCGTGTGAGTATTCGTATCGTGTGTGTGTGTGTATGTATAAGAGCATGTGCTGCCAGTGCGTATGAGCATGTATTATGTTATGCTCCCACTCAAGCTCACGCACACAGATGCAGTGCCACGCAACGCAGATGAAGGTAAAATCCAAAGCGGACAGCAGAAAGAAGCAAGCAAAAATCAAACCACAACACGACACTGTCACGTTTTTTCGCCAAAGAGAGCGCACACAAAGAGATAAACATAAAGAGAGAGCCACTCAAAAGTCAGGCGACGCGACATCAACGACGCCCCCACAAGTTCGATGTGCTCACGCGTTGTATTCTCGCTCTCTCTTTCGTACACACGCCAGCGCTGAGGGCGACCCCCACGTGTATGCTGCGAACGCTGGCACAACAACACAGTGCTGTTGTTGCTATTTCCGCTGCGCACTTGTCGTCTTGTTGTGGCTCTTTCTGGTTTGTTCTCGTGCGAGCTGCCGAGCAACAGCAACAGTGTAATTAATATGTTGACAGTTAGTTTACTCTTGTTGTTGTTGTTGCTATTTCTCTTACACTTTGACTTGATTGAAGCGTTTTTTATGAGTGTGCAGATGGGCAATGATACAACAATAATAACAATAACCGATTGCTGTCTCGGCTACCGAGCAATGTGTTTAATAGGCACAAGCTAAAATCGAGATTCGATTTGAAGGGCGCTCAGCTGACGTCATTAAAATTCATATTTATTTGTATATAGTATTCATTGGATTTGCTCAGAAATGATTCTTGGAAATTTTAAGAAACGATTAACATCGAGCAGTAGTTAAGAATAATGTTATTAAGTTAATTGCTTTTGTTTTTATGTAGCCACTGAATATTTCAAACATAAGAAGACTGCTCAAAGTCTTATTTATATAGTAGACATTAAGGGTTAGCCACAAATAACCTTGTCGAAGGGAACCCAAAGCCAACCACCAATGCAATTTTTCAATAATCAACAACCAAATGGCCTCCAAAACTCTAAAGGTTGCCACACGCAACTAACCCACATAAAAATTAATACATATACAAGTTACTCGATTACAAAAACCAAATTAAAATGTTTGATCGATAAGAAATTTGCGTGTTGTCGTCCATCAAATGGGAAGGGGGCAGGGTAAGGGGACAGCGCTCTCTAAAAATGTGGAGCAATGGCTACAAGCGAGCTGATAATTAGAGGCGTGAGTGTTTCAGATGTGAAGATATGAATTTAAAGCCAGTTAGCATCTAGTATATCCATGTACTATATATATTTGACTGATTGTGTCGAAAGTAGTCAGGTTAGCGACAGCTCAAGATTACATTATCGCACTCTCATATAGACACACACACAAACATACACATACACGTGTGTTCAACATGTCAGTTGTCTGGCAGCAACAAACAGAATAAAAAATAAAAAGAAAAAACTGTCGAAACAGCTAGTTAAATATACATGCAATAAAAAAAAACGAAAAACAAAAGATAGAAGATGAGACCAGCTGCTTGCTGCTTCGAGACAAATTGAAAAACCACCACAGCGACACTGTGACAGCTGCAACAAGGGCAGTTGCCAGCGGATCGGGACGGCAGGAGAAGGTGGCCAATGCTTGGACCTGGGCCAATAGAGTTCTCACACACAGAACCCAAAGCTAAACAGTGTTGGCATTCTGGCAATGCCAAGCAGCGAAAGTGTTTTTTTCTTGCTTTCTTTTTCCTTTGTGAAACAATAAGAAATGCATTCATTTCATGCAACGCCAACTGCAACGGTCGTTAAGTACGAAAGGTGTGGGGAAGGGTGCGGGCAAGGGGCCCCAGTGCTAACGCAATGCATTTTGCATATCTCTAAGATCTTAACCAAACAATGCGGCGTATGCGTAATATTTCAAACTGCACAGCAAGCAAACTGATAGCTAAGCTGTCCATAAATTGTGATACGTTCGATTAGATCAAATGCCGGCGTTAATGTCCATTTGGCACATCACAGTCATTAATTATTATATATACATATATAGTATATATATATGTATATATATATATTTGTGAAGGAATCAGTCGCAGCAAAAGCGAGCGGAATTTGTCAGGTTTTCTTATTGTTTTTAATATTTTTTTTCTTTTTCAATCGATAAACGGACGTTACGCTTCATTTTCTGGGCGTTGTTTTGTTGCTCGTAATTCAATTAACCTTCAATGCAAGTTACAATAAGTGTGTGTTTCTGTGTGTGCGTTTGTTTATGTGTGTGGGCAATCATAAGAAACGAAAAAAAAAAATCACAACGTAAACAAGACAATAAACAAGAAAGTAAGTCGATAAAGGCGTCTGATGAGTATCCGAAGAGTATCTATGTCAGCCATATAACGAGTGTGATATTTGATCAAAGAATAAAACCCCTTAAATTTTTAAATCATGTACAAGCTTTTTAGTTAAATTTGTTAAATTTTAACGAAACGAGCCGAAAGTTTTTAGTAATCTCGCAAAGAGCATTTAAAATGCCACGTACAAGAAGATAACCGACCGCAAAAACCAGGAACTTAATGAAAGGATAAAACTTTGACGATGTACGTGTGAAATGTGGCAAGGCACAACCTCAAACGCACACACAGTCGTGTATCTAAAGGTTGTTTTCCACATGGATAACAATGCATGCTTTTCACAGCGTTCGTAAAATATTAAAGGATAGCTTGAGAAACTGTTTACTTTTCTGGGGCAATATTTGTTCATATCAAATAGGGGACTGTGTAAGCAATGGCAATATGGGTTTTTTCCACACACGCACACACACAATATCTTGTACAGAAAGGCGACACAAGAAATGCTGAATAAAAAGCATGAGAGGAAATTTTTTTTTTTATTTTATTATACGCAGCTAAATGTCTGAAATAAAATATGCAATAAACATTTCAAACCTATTTCAGTGTGGAAATCGGCGAATCGGTGCGCGGCGAAGATGTTTACATTGTGCAGTCCGGTTCTGGCGAGATCAATGATAATTTAATGGAGCTGCTGATCATGATCAATGCATGCAAGATCGCATCAGCCTCTCGTGTTACAGCTGTGATTCCTTGCTTTCCATATGCCCGCCAAGACAAAAAAGATAAGGTAGGTCTGCCTTACAAAGATATAGATATACGCTGCCCATCCCACCCAAATCTCTAATTTTATAAATAACTTTCCACACACTTGATATGAGAATATGCAAAACTAGTTTGGAGACAGTAACGCATATAACTGTCCAATGTTTATAATCCACATATCTATTGAAATATATACATTTATATATTTAGTACTACTTATAACCAAGCTACAAAAATATCTACATATATAATAATATATCTTTATTTGATTTGTGCATTTTGTAATTGAAGTCGATTTTATTTTTTTTTTTTTTTAAAAATTGATTGCAAGGAAGCTAAGCTGTAAAGAAAAACAAAAAATGTGGAAAATTTGTCTAGATCTATATAAATAATTTTAAAAAATATTGTATATTTCTACTTATACTATATATAATTATGTATTTTTTCTTCAATTAATTATGTTTATGCCGCCGTTTTCTACAACTCTTGGTGTTTACGAAACGACTTGCTCGCCCACGCTCTCTTTCTCTCTCTCTCTCTCTCTCTCTCTCTGTTTGTCTCTACCTGTCTCACTCTCTCTCTACATATAAATATCTTTTACCAACATACGATGTACGATCTACCTAACTATCTATACTCTCTAGTTGGCGAGCAATGAGGAGAAAGAGGATAGCAAGAAACTTGCTAAGAAAAACCACGATTGGAAATTTAGGGTATTTACTTTATCATAGTACAACTTTTAACAACAACAACAACTTAAACTCACAATTCATACAATGAGAATATTTAATTTTCTATTTGTTTTGTTTTTCACAAAAAAAAAAAAATAGTACTAAGGCCAAAAAACTCATCCAATTCATTCAAGAATATCAAATTCCAAAATCAACAACTTGCAATCTGTTCCTCACCTGTGGGTTCTGGGCTCTTTTAAAATATCAAATAATAACTATGTATGTTGGTACATAATCCGTTTCATAATGCTTACTTATATATTCGATACTCAAAATTTCCAAATTCTCAATGGTTTTTTTAAATTAGCTTTTAGCTTTTATGTTAAGTACACGTGCTGCATGTTCAACTAACTGAAACCGAAAGAAAAACTATATATAAAGTATATATATGAATAAGATAAAAACCAGGAAAAAAAACTATGTAAATGCAATGAAAAGCGCAATAAGTGAAGAATTGTACTACTTTGTAAGCAATGTAATATATATATAATATAAATTCTCAAGAAAATTGGTAAAAACGTAAACAAAAATTTCCACATTTTTTTTTCTTTTTGATTTTGTTCATTATATTCGGCAGCAGCGCTTCATTGCAAACAAAATTAAATATGATTTAATACTTATATTAACACAAAATGTATGTATATACTAAAATTTCTTGTCTGCTCGTTTGTCACATGTCTGTCGTCTTCTTTGTTCATACATATTATATGATATACTATATAATGTTTTTTGTTTTTGCACTCTTTGCACTTTAATTAAATTTACCAACAAGAGCACCCAAAAAAAAAAAAAACAAACAAAAAAACAAATCGGGTTCAACTCATCTTACAGCTGATAAGCTGACATCAGTTTGCGTTAGCAACCAAATAGAGTTATTATACTGATTATGTTATTTTTTTCCACAAATTTTTTATATTTATTTTCCAAAAATGATAACCCATCAGGAACGTCATTTATATATTTTGACGTCAAGGGAATCCAATAACTCCCCGTCTATCTATATGTAACTGTATTTGATTAACTGTGCGCTTGAACCCGACTCTTAAAAAATGTGCACAAATATTTTGCATTTTACTGTAAAGCATTATCTATGAAAAGTGCATTGGCTATGAACTCAAAATGCGTTTCTTGACGTCGAATTAAATCGACTGCGACTGATTTGTCGTCTGATTGCAACGTAAATATTATTGTTATTAGGCGCAAGTCTAGTTTGGGGTAGGGATTCAAACTCGATTTTGTTTATATTTGGTATATAGTAGCTTACACTTACACAGCCATACATTATTTAGTTATACCCAATGAATTGTTGCTCAGTTTTGCCAATTTCCAAGTCCTCCATAATTGATAATATTCATATTGATACTAACTCAAATTGACTTCTTTTAAAGATTTGGCACCAGTTATCGCACAACATTTACAATAATTCCTTCAACTCCTCTCTTTATTTCCCAAGCATTGTGTTTTGTTCTGATAAATGATTATTCTTCGGTTTAATTTTTTTTTATTGTTTTTATTTCGATAAACTTGACGAGAACATTTCACTCAAATCTTTTCATTTGTTCTTTTTCTTTTCTCTTCTTTTTATACTTTTAAAAACCAATGTGTAACCAAATACAAAAACAAAAATACCATACAAATCTCTCTTAATATGTGCTTAGGAGTTTTCAGCCAGACAATATACTGTGAGTAGTTTTCTGCGTCGCTGCGTTGGGTCTAAGCATTAATTTAACTAGCTTTCAGCAAAAAAAAAAAAAAATAAAATAAATCCGAATAAGCATTTTTCTTAACTGAACCGTTATCGTTTATGTTTTTATTTATTTAAGTACAGTTCGACTAATATTTTTGCATGACAGCTGTTGGTTTTTATGTTCTCAACTCCATTGGAAATTTTATTTAGAAATCTGGTTTAAAATTCGAAGAAAGCAAAATTCGTTCATATTATATTGCACTATTTTAAGTATATATTACTTAAATATATTAACCCAACTTTAATCTCTTTTGTATGTTTTTTTTTTTAAATAACTGATGAACACTTTCACTCATTTGGATCCACAAACACTTTCTCTTCCCACACTCTCTCTCTCTCCCCCTCTGTCTCTCTTTCTGTTGCTCAGCAGTTTGCTCATCGTTGCATTTTTGGTGCACAACATTTTGTTCTCGTGTGTTTTTCTTATTATTATTATTGTAATTATTTTATCAAAAGTCAACGTTTTGTGTATGATATTTATTAAATACCGAATTGCAATTGTTACGAATTGATGTGTATATGTCTTATTAATTTTTTGTATTCATGGTTTACATTCATAATATGCCTAGCTCTGTAAGAAATTACTTTTAATATATATATATATATATATTTACAATACATAAATCTAAGAATCCAATTATTCACTAACTACCCTAATGTTACATGATATATTCTCTATATTTTCTACGCTGGCCCATGCACAGAGCCGTGCGCCCATCTCGGCGAAACTGGTCGCTAATATGCTATCAGTGGCCGGTGCGGATCACATTATCACCATGGACCTACATGCCTCACAGATTCAGGTAAGCTATACACGGAAATACACACGTATTCATTTGTTTATTCATCAGCAACAGTTTAAAAACTCAACGATAAGTGGGCTTGTGGGCGTTAAACAAAAATTTTGTCCGATTTTATAATTAAAATTTTCAGAAACGCCCAAAATGGTGAAAACTATTTAAATTAGTTGGGAAAAAGAACGAAAGTTTGTGCAAATATTAGAGTACTTCGTGTGGAATGTTCCCTTCAAGTGGCGGCTTATCAATTAGGAGCGATGTTTCCGTGAAATGAATACGCATCACTAGCTTGGACACAAGATCAAATAGACACTTAATGTGACAATCCTTTTTCTGGACGACACGCTCGAGATGCAGCACCTTCTGTATTTCATCGGCCATCTTCTTTTCGTTGGCTTTTGCAACTGCAACTGCCGCCTCTGGATCAATGTCGGTCTGAGTCTGTGATTCTGTCATCTCCGTTTGTGTTTGGGTCTGTCTCTCCATTTGGCTCTGTTGAAGCGTTAGCTCTTTCTCTTGCTCCCCATCCAACTCCTCCTTATTGCCCACAAGTTGGCGCTGATTTTTGAGCGGAGTGCTCCCCGAACGTAGGCACAATTGAAAGTCATCACGCTGAATGCACATGAGATGATGCAGCAGCAATTTGATCGCATCCAAATCGCCCGCGGCCAGTTGCACTAGCGACGGACGCATCAGTACCAAACCGGTGCGACGCAACACCTTTAGATTGAAGGTCTCCCAGTTGAGGATCTTAAGCTCGGAATTGCCGTGAGATGTATAGTTTTTCATGTCGACCAACTTGCCATTGAGATTGTTCTTGAAGAGCAGTGCCATATTGACCACATCGGAGAGTTTGCGCAATGTGCGATGATTCAGCTGAATATCCTTCGCAATCAGCCAGCCTTTAAGCTCCTGTTGCTCCACCTCACTAATGCTGCGCGGAATTTGCATCTCTCTCTCTCTCTGTGTATAAAGTTGAAATAATTTCGTCCAAGTTTTTGAGGCAATAGCCCAGGTAAACGAAATAAAACTTTTTGGTTTAAGAACCTGTCTGCTTTTATTATGTGTAAACAGTTCCAGTAGACAGCGCTCTTGCAGGTTGCTATATTCAATGTTGTATGTGTTTACTTATAGGGTTTCTTCGATATACCAGTTGATAATCTCTATGCTGAGCCGGCGGTACTCAAATGGATCAAAGAGAACATTCCCGAATGGAAAAATTCGATCATTGTATCACCAGATGCCGGCGGCGCCAAGCGGTAAACTAAATTTAGAATAAATATATAATAAATATATTTAATATACGATTGCTTGTTTAGTGTCACCTCGATAGCGGATCGCTTGAATGTGGAATTCGCGCTGATACACAAGGAGCGCAAGAAGGCCAATGAGGTGGCATCGATGGTGCTGGTTGGTGATGTCAAGGATAAGATTGCCATATTGGTCGATGATATGGCTGATACGTGCGGCACAATTGTTCATGCCGCCGATCGTTTGGTCGAGGCCGGCGCCACCAAGGTGCGTGGTCCCAGCAACCAACAAACACAAGCAACAACATGAACAACAACAACAACATCGTGTTAATTTTACTGATTTCCAGGTGTATGCCATCCTGACGCACGGCATTTTCTCGGGTCCGGCGATTTCGCGCATCAACAATGCCTGTTTCGAGGCGGTCGTTGTAACCAATACCATACCGCAGGATGGTCATATGCGCGATTGCCCCAAGATACAGGTAAGCAGGACTGCAAATCAACTCTCTTTTTCTCTGACACTTACAACAACATTCCCATTTTCTCTCAGTGCATTGATGTGTCGATGATGTTCGCCGAGGCCGTTAGACGGACACATAATGGCGAGAGTGTCTCGTATCTCTTCTCAAATGTTCCATATTAAGCGTTAGATGCAAATCCCAACAGCAACTAAACAAACAACAACAGCAAAAACAACAACAATAACAAACACCACCAGCAAACAACATTATAACAACAATAACATAAGAACAGCAGGAAACAATTACCAGTTGCAAATTCAACAAACAACAATTTAAAGCACCTTTTGCCATCATTCATCGTTATATATTTTTTATTACCTATTAACTATGAGATAAACAAATAACAAACAAAAAACAAAATCACTAATCGTCATTATGTAATTATATAAAGTAGCATAAAGTACATAACAACAACAACAATTGCACACTTAATTGCCTTCTTTTTGTACACAACAAATCAGAGAAACACGTTTTTTTTTTATTTGTTAATCTTTTTTCCTTGAATAATTGAATATCGCATTTTGTAAAAGATTATCAGCTCTTAGAGAGACAGTTAGTTGTATAGAAATTATGTAGTTAAAAACACACACACACTCATGAACACTCACTCACACACACACACAAAAAGAAATATTGTAATTTTACACCGTGCAACAACTTTTTGATGTTTCTTTAACATAAGTCTTGATGAGAAAAAACAAACAAAAAAATACAAACCGAAGCAAAATTCTTGCAAGTTCAAAAAAATCTAAAATTTTAGTAAAATTAAGTAAATAAGAAAAACAGAAACACAATTGAAAAAAGCAAATTAGAAACTAGGCGTTTAAAACAAATAAACGACAAAAAACAAAATTTAAAAAAAATCAAATAAAAAAAAAATTTAAGAAAACTAGGCATAAGTTAAATTTTTGATTTCTTCTTAGAAGTTGAAAACGGCATTTTTGGAGTTGCTCTATATTGAAATGAATATGGTTGCTTACGATATATATTACAGCATATATATACATATGACTCTCATTATATTTATCTCTAAGCTCCAGCTGGGGGATAATTCGATGGCTTAGTTCCTCCGCTAATTTATTTCAATTGAGATTAACTTCAAATCAATGGTTTATTGATAATAATTACATGGAGGCTTGACTAAAATTCAACATCCTCCTCCTCCTCCTCATCGTTGTTCAGGCCGACCTCATTAAAGTCGGACTCGAGCACGGCGATATTCTCGCGAGATTCGCTAAACTCGCCCTCCTCCATGCCCTCGCCCACATACCAGTGGACGAAGGCGCGTTTCTTGAACATCAGATCGAACTTGTACGAGAGATTAGAGAAGGCCACCGCTATCGCTGTCGTATTGGAGAGCATGCAGCAGGCACGCGAAGTGGGCGCCAAATCCCCGTCCTGGACAAAGGCGGGCCGTTCATAGTTTATGCCGATTTTGAAGCCTGTCGGACACCAGTCGACGAATTGAATGTGTCGCTTCGATTTGATTGCCGAGACGGCAGCATTCACATCCTTGGGCACCACATCTCCACGATAGAGCATACAGCAGGCCATGTATTTGCCGGCACGCGGATCACACTTGACCATCATGTTGGACGACTCGAAACAGGCATTGGTCAGCGATGTAATTGCGTGCTGCTCGTGGGCAGCACGATCCGCTGACATGAGCGGAGCGTACGCGACGAGGGGGAAATGGATGCGGGGAAAGGGCACCAGATTCGTTTGGAACTCATTCAGATCGACATTCATGGAACCGCTGAAGCGCAACGAGGCCGTCGTCGAGCTAACAATCTGAGCAATCAACCGATTCAGATTCAAATACGCTGGCCGATCAACGCCAAGTTTATTGTTGCATATATCATAGATGGCCTCGTTGTCCACCATGAAGACGCAGTCCGCATGCTCGATGGTTGAGTGGGTGGTCAAGAGGGCATTATATGGCTCAACCACGGCCGTGGACACCTTGGGCGATGGATAGACTGCAAAGTCCAAGCGGCACTTCTTGTTGAAATCGCTAGCCAGGCGCTCCATGAGCAGCGACGTAAAGCCGGATCCGGTGCCGCCCCCCATCGAGTGAAAGATGAGGAAACCTTGCAGACCGTCGCACTGCTCGACAATTTTCTGGAGTCGCGATGTCACTTTATCGATCACCTCCTTGCCAATCGAGTAACGGCCGCGAGCAAAATTATTCGCTGCATCCTCCTTGCCGGAGATCAGCTGCTCGGGGTGGTAAAGATCTCGGGTTACACCGGTGCGCACACTATCGATCACAGTCGGCTCCAGATCCACAAAAATGGAGCGGGGCACTTGTTTCCCGTTGCCCGTTTCCATGAAAAATGTGTGCGCATCGTTGGCCGTGTTGCCTTGGCCAACACTGGAACTGCTGCCGCTATCGACCAGCTGCTCCTCCGACTTGCGACTGCCATCGAGATTGATGCCATGCTCCAGCAGATACAGTTCCCAGCAGGCGTTGCCAATCTGTATGCCGCACTGGCCAATTTGTATGGAGATTACTTCGCGCTTTAATTGAAACAAATTTTGGACATTTTTGTTGTTTGTTGAACGGTTTATTCTAACACAAGCATCTCACCATTTTTAACAAAAAATAAAAAAAAAATTTAATTTAAATGGCAGCAAATTGCAAATGGACCTTTCCTTTTCTTCGCTCAGTCACGGTACAGCACAAAATGGCTGCAGAAACTGGATAAATGCCGTTACATTGCCAGGCACAAAGCAAACTGTCAAAACTGTTGAGCAATTGCAGAGTTGCATTTGTGTTCTGATCTGCCGCAGGAGTGAGACCAGACTAAGTCGTCAGAAATTAAAGCTACAGTAGCGTGTGGTGCGAAACCTGGCTAAAAAACTATTTCCAGAAGAACGGGATTTTTTAATGAGCATTTCTTTGATGGAAGAGTCTGTTCCAAATTGAGAAAAACTAACTTAAAATAACAATACTACAAATAAATTCTTTCTTTTCCTGAGTGGCAACTTAAGTCGAAATAAACAAAACAGTGTTTGCTGACCCTACTAATTCTTGCTAATGCCTGGCGGCAGCGTCACATCAAAGACAATTGGTGGATTGTTGGGCAGATAGTTAATATCGCACGTGGAGGCGTTCACATAGATGATCCGACCATCACTGGTAATACCATAGCCCTCGTGGACATGCCCAAAGACATGGTATTTGGGCTTCACCCGCTGTTGCACGCTGCTCAGCAGCTCCACGCAGCCCGCTCTGACACCCGAGCAGCACAGATCTCCATGTCCAACAGGTGGCGTGTGGGTAACGAGAATATCAACGCCAGAGGGTATCTGATTCCATTTGTCCAGGCAGGCCACACCACGCGGCACATTGAAGGCCCAACGACAGAATTCCGGTTGCCAGGGCGAGCCGTATATGCGAACTCCCCACAACTCGAGCAGCTCATCCTCCAGATAGATGCAGTTCGTCAGCGCTTCGCGTATATTCGGCGTATTCACCGCGCTCTCCATACACTCCTTATCGTTGCCCAGCGTGGGCAGATCATCCAAGACGCTCATGCCCGTGTGCTTGGAGCTAATTGTTGTAGGATGAAACAAATATGAGATCAGTTAGGATCAGTGGATATGTTTCCCGGCCTGTCTCCTACCGCTCATTGTTCTGTCCCTTGTTCTGAAAGGGGTGCGTGAAGGTGCGATCAAAGCTGAGCTCGTGATTGCCAGCAATCACAATCTTGTGCCGGTGCGGCAAAGTCCCAATCCAGTTGTTGAACTCAACGACTTCCTGTAGTTGGCCGCATTTGGTGAAGTCGCCGGCATGAATGAATATATCGCCATCGGGTATATCGAACTTGATGTAGGGCGTCAGCGAGTGTGTGTCCGACATGCAGACGACACGAGCCTTATTCGGAGCCACCGTCGTCGTTGGTGGCTTCATCACCACTTTGATGACACGTTGACTTTTGCAGAGCTGCTGCCAGGCGGCTGTGGGGTCGCCGGTCAGCGGATGTACGGCGACATGCGGTGTTGCTGTCATTGTCGTTATTAATACAACATGATAGTCACTATCTCGATCGTTGACTGCTCCGTATTTGTTTTCAAATTAGTAAACTGATATTTGCCGATAAAAGATAACGAAATTCGCACAAGCTAAGAAAAGTGACAGCTGCTCGCTAGGGTTGTCAACGCAGTTTAAGCAAGTGGACAAATTAGTGCTTGGCATTGTGCTTAAGATAAAAATAATTAACAACTATTGTTGCTACTTGCAAGCATTTTCCTGACTAACATATATTTATATAATCTAGAGGTATTGAATTCACATCTGCTGCTGTAGCATTATTATTGTGACGTCATGGCCAACAGTATGTTGACGGGTGGCAACGCCGCTTGCTAAACAAAAATCAGCTGTGACGACTAACCATTCGGTGTCTCTGCTTCTTGTCACTTCTCACGTATTGTAAATTTTTCGTTGCCCATATTTTGTCTAATTTATTTACAATTCGCCAATAATTCTATTTAATTGTGTGTGTGTGTTTTCATCGACTGTTTAAGTGCAAGTGCACCATTGGCCGCAGCTCTTGCCGGCAACGCGTGCTAAAGTGAATGTTGTAAAGCTTAAAAAAAAGAGGAAAAACAAAGATGGCTGCAAAGCGCAGCCAGTTGTTGGTTTAATAACTAAATAACTGTGTTTGTTGGCCCAGCAGAGAGCAGAGCAGAAATGGAACAATCGTTGGAATCGTTGCAGCCGCAGTTGTTGGACGCATTGCTGGACGCTAGTGGCACCAGCAACAGCATGATAGCAAGCGTTGCAGGTGAGTTCTATTTTTGTGCGAACTAATTGCCTCTGCCTTTGGGTGCAGTCGCCGTCGCTGTCGGCGTTGCTGTCGAAGTCACTGCTAATTGTTTACGCCCACCTTTTTATCTCTTTTATGCAAATGTGAGTACATATTTGTGTGTGTTTGCGTTTGTGTGCATTTACCACCTGGCTTCCTTTTGCATGCCTTCTCTACCCTTCCCCCACTTCAGTTAGCACTTTGCGTCGGCGCTTTTGCGTCTGTCAAATTTGTTTCCTCATTTCTTAAGTGATGATTCACTTTGTTTGCGTCTTCTCCTTAGTAGAGGGGCAAAATTAAGATTTTATTGCGCATTCGTCTGTCTGCATTTGACTCGCATTTTGTGGCCATTGTTCTGTGACTCTTGCCATAATTTATTGCACTGGTCAACTTTGTGCGACGCAATTTTTTTATTGTGCCTTGACAGCATTTGGGGCTGTTATTTACCGTTTCAATTTACAGTTGGAGAAGTTGAGCGCATGCTTAGCAGAAACAGAGCCAAATATCCCCTCTCTCTGTCTCTCTCCCCGCTTTCTTAAGCCTATCCTACACACACAGACACGCTCAAGAGAGTAAAATTGCTGATCACCAAAACTAATCCACACACACACCCACCACTCGCTGTTTGGGGGCTGCGCTGACCTAGACCTAGTCATGACATTTATTGTCTGTGTGCAGCTCTCCCAGTCTCTCTCTCTCTCTCTCTCTCTCTCTTACACACTCTCTCTCTCTCTCTTACACACTCTCTCTCTATCTCTCTCTCTCTCTCTCTCTCTCTCTCTCTCTCTCTCGCTCTCTCTTACACTCTTTCACTTATTTCGGCATTTCTCTTTCGAACATTCATTCAGAAAAGCCAAGCAAATAAAATTAAATGAAAGACAGCGCGCGCAAAAACATAAACCTTGATAATGACATTGACAACAAAAGCAAAAAGAACGTCAGTCAGTCTGTCTGTTTGGTCACAACCTTTGGCACTTATCCAACGGACATTCTCAGCTGTTTGCCCGCTGATGGTGCAAAATTAGAAAAGAAAGGAAAAATAAAAACAGTTTTGCTGCTCGCCATAAGTCAAATGTCGGATGAGTGAGTGTGTTCTTCTCCTCACCTCACCTCAACTTACCTGAGCACCGCACCAATTGCATAAGTTGTGCGCGTTTCTCACTCAGTCTTCGTGTTCGTCTTTGTCTCCGTTTCAGTCGCAGTCCTGAAGCTCCAAAGCTCATTTGTTTGCCAACGCGCCAAGTGTTAAGTTGCAGTGCGTTTTACTGCTCTTTGTGTGCGTTAGTCTTCTTGTGCTTCTTCGGCCACCCTGCCACTGTTTAGTGTGTGTGTGTGTGTGTATGTGTGTGCGGGTGTGTGTGAAGGCGCGTTCCGGTCGCGTGTTCGTCATCGCGTGTTTTTTCTTTGCTTTGGTTTTTGTTTATTTTGTTTTTGCTGCCAATTTCTGGAGCGTTTGTGGCGTGGGCGTGATGTAATTTGCAATAAAAACAGGTAACTAACACTTAGACACATACACGTAGAGAGAGAGAGAGAGAGAGAGGGGTGGACTTGGCGGCAAATGCAAAATGTGCTAATTCCTCGAGCGTTATTTTTTTTTTTTTTTTTAATATTTTTTACAAATATTTCCTCAAGTTGTGTGATTTTTTTGTTTTGTGTGGCTTCCAGCACAGTTAATAATCAATTTAGTTGTTTATTGTTACAAAAATTGCAGTGTTTGCATGATTAGCAAAGCTTTGCGAAAGACGGCAACAAAGTGAAGCGATAAAAAATTGAAAACAAAAATAAACAAAAATAAATAAAAAAAAGGCAAATATTTGCCTAGAAATTTGCGCTCACAAAGAGAAACAAATACATACATTTAAAGTTGATTTATGTAATGTGGGCAAATGCATAAATAAAAAATGGGCGCAACTGAGAACGGGTTATACAATGTAAGCGTCAGCCTTCATTTTGTCGTGTGTGTGTGTTGGTTTGTTTGAGATTACGATTACGATTACGCATACGCAGCGTGGTATGAAAAAATATAGAAAACTTAGCAAATCCAAATGCCAACCCCCCATCGACTAATTGTACTGGGGTTTGTCACAAGCTGCGTGTCGGTGGATCTAATTTATGTTAATGTCTAGAATATTAGTGATAGAGTGCGACAAACTCAGCAGCAGCAGCAGCACCCAACAAATAATGCTAATCATTGTGCTTTACAGCTGCGCTGTCGACGCCACCTGCTCAGCTGATTGAGTTGTTGTTACTTTGTTTTTGTTTTTTTTTATTTCTGTGCGGCTTTTTTTCCAATTCGCCGCTGGCAACAGCTGTTTCATATTCACCCTCTCTCACGCTCTTACCGACTGACGCTTTTTGCTCTCTCTCGCTCTCATTCAGCTGCTTTCAATCATAATTTTAAATTTACAATTATCGTTTGTTTTGGTTTTGCGCTTTCAATTTGCAAGAGCGCGCGATTTGTTCTTTGGTTTTTTTTTTATTTTGTTTTTTTTTTCTTTTTTTGGTTCTTGCTTTGCGTTTGCTCTTTTGTTGCTGTTGTTGTGACTTATTACTCGAATTGGTTGGTGTCGCGTCGCTGCCGTCGCTGCTTGGAACTTTTTGGGAAGCGCGCCGTGCGCGTTTTCGCCGCAGTCGAAATTCGTCGTCGCCCGAGTTCGCCTCGCATTTAGCATTTTACGTTTTCAACGTTCGCGCCGCGCGTATTGAGATTTATATACATATAATGTATATTTGGTGTTTTTGTTTTTAACCGACAGAAATTGTGTTTAGTGAGTGATGTGAACGTGAAGATATATGTACACACCTATAAATATCCCCACTCATACATAGATATGTATAAATAAATAAATACACACTGAGTTGACTCGAAATTGTAATTTGACAACAGAAATTGTTTGTTATTGTTGTTGTCATCAGCGTCGTGTGTCGATTTCAAATTCAAAACGCTGAGCTCATTTTTTGAGACGCCTTTAAACTGGCTAATTAGCATAAAAAAGCATTATAAACACATACATCAAAGCGATTCTAAAGCTGTGAAAATTACCAATAATCGTTATTTTTGGTATTTATATACATATATCTAACAAAAAAATGTATGAACAACTGTTAGGCTTGTTATTGTTACTTATCGATACGAAACTAATCTCGGCCTGCTGTTTTTTTTAATGATTTATATTTTTGTTGCGAATCCAAAATTTTGTCGTACCGTTTGAGTTTTCGATTAACGTCACTGGCGATTTGGTGACACATTTATGAGCTGACTGTTCTTATCAACTAACAAGCAGCGTTATACAACGATACCAAACACCACAATTAGTAATCCTGAATTGAAAGTAACCAACAGCAAACAACGCACAGACCGCTGCAAAATTAATTGCAACACATAACTATAAATTGTGTTAAGAAAGGGCACAATACTGTTCACGTACCACTAATTACCAACGAGTACTTAAGTTTATTCAATCGTTCCAAACGCAACCAAGGCAGTCAGCGATTTGTACTGTGCATATTTGTGTTGTGTTCTTTTCGTGTGAGTTTCATCGAAGTTTGCGAATCTGCCTGAGCATCATTTTCCTAGCTGTGAATATTTTACAAATTTATGCGCCGGTTTCATGTTATGGAACTTTCAATGGACACCAAAAAAACTAAAAGGTAACAAACATAAATATATGCATATGTAGAGTTACTGCTCAGTTCTCAAAACACTCATTAATATGTTGCAAATTTATTAAACTAACTGACAATGGTATATTATCTGTGTGGGCTTCGAAATTGTTTTGAAATTTTCTCGGAAAAGTGAATTTCCTCCCCTTAACCTAAAGAAAATCAATAAAATTCGAAATCAATTCCACGAAATCTGTTTATTTTTTTTGTTGGTTTTGTTTCTCTGATCGTTTATTTGCATTTGTTGTTCAATAAAAGCGGCTTGAACTTTGTAATTGCTTCCAAGCAACAACAACAACAACTCCTAAACAAATCATAAATTTCTACAAACAATGCTCTACAATTTATGCCGAAAATGATTTCTACAAATTAGTAGTTGATTGTGTTCTTAACAAATTTCACATTTTCAAAAATTGCGCATTGGGAAACCGAAAAAAAGATACACAAACATTTTTTTTTTTTTTGCCACTGCTGCAGTTTTTAAACTTTTGGCCCACTGAAATTGGATGAGAGATCCAGAAACGTATTGACAGTGTTGTGCGCAGCGGGAAGGGCACAGAGATTTAGAGGAAAGATTCGTGTTGGTCGCATGTCTCTGCCAAGTTGTTGTTGTTGCTGTTGATGATGTTGTTTGTTAAATGACACATCCATGGCGCATTTATAAGCAGAATTTCAGTCGTTTTCCATTCGTTTCGTTCACTTGGAGAAGGAGATTTTTGTTTTCTTTTGGGAACCGAGCGTGTTAATACGTTATTAATAATATACACAAACAAATGGTTGAATCTGTCTTTGCTGTCGGTTTGTATTTTATATTTTTAACGCTATTTTCCATATTCTCTGCGTTTTTGTATGCCCAGCATTTTGGGTGCATGGGGAAGTTTGTTAATGGTACAAAATTTGATATGTCCAGTTCCTATTGAAGATCCATTTGAAGGTTATTCTGTATATAAATCCTTAATATCAAGTTTTCTATTCATATTTTGAACATATTTCAGAACCGTGTTGATTTATTTTTCTCGCAGAACTTTGATTTTAACTAAGTACGCAAATATCAATGTCAGCATTTAAGGGTAGGCATAACTGGGTATTATCTAGTCGTGCTCGCTCAACTGAAACATTCTGCTTTATTTTTCTCACATCGCTCATGTGTTCTACATGTTTAGATAAATGTCGAACAAAAGCCACCTTTTATTGCATTTAGAATTAAGGAAAAATCGAATTTTCATTTGTTTTTTGAATATTTTACGCAACTTTCATGACAGCTTCGCCTATCTTAAACATACATATGTAGATGGAAACTTAAAAAAAAAGAAAAAAAAAACACTTCTCTTACGTAACTGACGCTTTTAAAGTTTATCAATTATTCAGTGACAAGCGGTACCTTTGCCCTGAACTTCGACAGTGACCTTTGAGTACCGTATTAGTCCTTGATGTCCTGTGGAACAGCTGACGGTCGTGTGTCATTGGATATTGCTGCCTGCCTTGCCACACTCCTCTTCACTTTGGCATATCCATTTAACCCACACCAACACTTATGCCATGTATTATTTATATTATTTATAGCTATATATAATTCAAACGTTTGTTGAGCTGTTGGATTTTTACGTCGTTGTTATTATCCATGCTGTTGTTCCTTTATAATGACATCCAAAGGACAACGGCAATATTGGGGTTGCACTTGAGGCCAAAGCTATTGATTGATTTAGGCTGTAAGGGGTTAGACTTACTTCTTATACTTATATAAATTATACTAAGCCAAGTAATACGTAATATTTGTATTACAAAATGAATATTTGTTGTCAAATGAGTGGTTTGAAAAAATACCCTGAAGTTGGCTAAACTAAACAGTATGCTATGGGAACAAATGTGTATATAAATGTATTTTAGTTCGAGAGAATAAGCTTAATAATAAATTGTGTTTCTACAGAATAAATCGACTGATCAAACCCTCTGCAATCTGCAATTATTCAATTATATTTCATGTAACTCAATTTCCCGAATGTCTAAATGAATACTTTGTCACAGACATGGACTTCTGCTGAATCTCAATTTTCAACAGTCACATAAATATGTTCAAAACAGATCTAATTAAGTAGGGTACTGATACTCATAGGAATGGTGAACTGCTTTTGATACATATATATATATATATATATATATATATATATATATATTGAAATTGGCTTTGCGCTTGAACTGTTATCATAAAGCATGTTTGAGTTTGTGTTCCAAGGCGCCAAGATAAAGAGACACTGTATTTACATTGAAGTATTGTATTGAAGAAGAGCTAGCTTCAGTTTGCTTGTGTTTGTCATTGGTTGCTGTGCATGGATTGACACATCGAAAGATTGAAAGATTGATGGTGGGGTGCCGTCATCAATCGAAGTAACAATCTGCATAAAACAAAACAAAACAAAACAACTGTTTTCCGATATATATTTTTGCCAGACATGCGATATGACGATAATGAATTCATGTTCTATGCATCGTTAACATTTCCTAATTAAGATACAGCGAATGTGGCAAATGAACAAATGGACTTTTAACGATAACAAACGCCATATGAGACAACGTCCATAGGGTATTGCATTTCAACACTAACTTTTATATACATATATGTTTAGGTTCGTCACGCTACACCTCGAATTCCAAAAAGGCATTGCTTTTCGAAATCGATTCAGTTTTGAAGTGGATCTGATTTTGGGAATAGAACTCTTACATGCATTTGGGTACGTTGTGTGTAGGTAAAATAGAGACACACCCACAAAAATAAATACATTATGCTGACGATGAGATAATAATATTTTCTATTTGCAGATTCATTTTGCTAAGCGTTAGCACTAACTAAAAAAAAACTTGGGTAAAAAATAACTCTTTCGAGTTAATAATTTTTACAAACACGCACACACTCACACACATACATGGGCTATGTTGTCGCTAAGGGGAAGTGGAGGGGGGAAAGTGTAGTTGTCTGTAATGCTTTAAGCAAATATAATATATATGAATCATTTCGTAGATACATAGACACATAAATACATACCGATAAGATACGAAATCCATTTACAACTTATTGTATTTGTACTTCATTCCACACAGGCACAAATCAAAACCCAAATGAGCAACTCGTGAGCGAGGCCGCCTCAGTTGTTGTTGGTTCTGCGGCTATTGGCTCACCAGCATCGACCAGTCCCAGTACAACACCAGGAGCCGCAGCAGCAACAACAGTAGCAGCAGTAGTAGCAGCAGCAGCAGCAGCTACACCAGTAGCAGCAATAGCGGCAACAACTACAACAACCAACACACCGACGAGGAGTCCACAGCGCAGCGTTTACCACGAAGATGGTTATCAGGCCAGCGGCGATAGCGTTGATAACGAGCCACAGCTGGAGTCAAACGGTTCGCCTGCACAGCGTCATTCCATTAACTCGGGGGATTACACCTCAACGCCCAAGTTGGGCCGCATTGGATTAAATGGATCGGCAGCCGCAGCAGGGGCCGCATCAGTTTCAGCCACAACGTCAGCCAATGCTAGTGGCACCACATCGCCCATAAATTATCAAATACTTGGTGACGACTACCCTTATAGCATAGAGTATGAGTCACAATACCAACATCAGCAACAGCAACATCAACAACACCAGCAACAACAACAACAACAACAACAACAACAACAACAACAACAACAACAGCAGCAGCAGCAGCAGCAACAACAACAACCATCGCTGACTAATCAGGAATTGTCCGTTGCTGTCCAAGCAACGGCTACCATCAGCTACAGCGTAAATCGTCAGAGTTACGCCTCACCACCAGCATCGGCAACGTTGCCACCGTTGATTATACCACAACGTCAGTCGCTGTTGCCTTGGGGCGCACACTCGCGCAGCTCCATTATCAACGTGTTGCCCAGCTATACGCAGGCCGAGATGCATTCTCTGGCGGCCAGTGTGGCCAGCGTGGAGCTGACTGCACCGCGACCGGGTGAAATTGTTATGCGCAATTTGTTTAGTGATTTCACTGCGCAGGCAGAGAAGAAAATCGAGCTGGTCATGCTGGAGAGCGCAGACAAGAATTTATCGAAGCTGTTACAACGTGGCGAGGATCAGCAGTTTGATCAGCTGCTCTCCGCACTGGGCTCTGTGGCTGAGCATTGTTTGCCATCGCTGTTGCACACGCTGCTCGCCTGGCATCGTCGTCAGATCTCCGACATGGAGATCAAGAATGATCTCAAGAAACCGGCGACGGGCAGCAGTGTTCAGTCGGTGAACAAGACCAGCGTGGATCTTGACTTTCAGCTGCAACGGCGCGAGGCGGCTTTGGAGTTTATATTCTGTTTGGCGCTAATTGAGATACTCAAGCAGCTGCCATTTCATCCGGGCCATGAGGATTTAGTGCGCAGCATTGAAAATTTGGCCTTCAAGCACTTCAAGTATAAGGATGGCCTGCAGAATAATCCCAATGCGCACAATATACACATGATTGCGGATCTCTATGCGGAGGTGATTGGCGTTCTCGCCCAGAGTCGGTTTGCATCGGTGCGCAAGCGTTTCATGTTTGAGCTGAAAGAACTGCGCGGCAAGGAGGCCTCGCCGACAACGACACAGAGCATCATTAGTCTGTTGATGGGCATGACGTTCTTTCGTGTCAAAATGGTGCCCATTGAGGAGTTCGAGGCCTCCTTCCAGTTTATGCACGAGTGTGGTCAGTACTTTCTGGAAGTGAAGGATAAGGACATCAAGCATGCTCTGGCTGGTCTATTTGTGGAGATACTAGTACCGGTTGCGGCGGTAAGTAAATGAATTTATTCACTCAAATGAAATGCTAAATTATCCCATCCACTTGCAGGCCGTAAAAAATGAGGTGAATGTGCCGTGTGTGAAGAACTTTGTGGAGCTGTTGTATGTGCAAACGCTAGACGCTTCGACCAAGTCAAAGCATCGCCTGGCTCTCTTTCCACTGGTCACCTGTCTGCTCTGCGTATCGCAGAAGGCGTTTTTTCTGGCCAATTGGCATTACTTCGTGGCCATGTGTTTAAGCAATCTCAAGAATCGCGATGCAAAAATGAGTCGTGTAGCGTTGGAGTCGCTCTATCGCTTGCTCTGGGTCTATATGATACGCATCAAGTGTGAGTCCAACTCGGCTACGCATTCGCGACTGCAGAGCATTGTCAACTCCCTGTTTCCCAAGTAAGAAATCGTATTACGTAATTCAAAGAATTCCCTTTCTAAAATAGTTGTTATTGTTTTGCAGGGGCTCCAAGGGCGTCGTTCCTCGCGACACGCCGCTAAATATCTTTGTGAAGATCATTCAGTTTATTGCTCAGGAACGTTTGGATTTTGCCATGCGCGAGATTGTCTACGATTTGCTATGTGTGGGTCGGTCCATTAAGGTCATACTCAATCCTGAACGGATGAGCATCGGTTTGCGTGCATTTCTGGTCGTTGCCGACTCACTGCAGCAAAAGGATGGCGAGCCGACAATGCCGCGCTCCGTGACCATTCTTCCGTCGGGCAATACGTTGCGGGTGAAGAAGACCTACATTAACAAGATGCTCACGGATGATACGGCACGTAGCATTGGCATGTCCACATACTTTCCGCACGTTCGTCGCGTCTTTGTGGATATCTTGCGTGCCCTGGACGTGCACTGCGGCCGCCCGTTGATGATGACAAATACCCAGAATCAGAATAAGGAGCCCGACGAGATGCTCTCCGGTGAGCGAAAGCCACGCATTGATCTCTTTCGCACGTGTGTGGCAGCTGTGCCCAGATTGATACCGGATACGATGACCGCTCAGGAGCTGGTCGATTTGCTGTCCCGGCTGACCGTGCACATGGACGAGGAGCTGCGCATACTGACACATCAGTCGCTGCAGACGCTGGTCATTGACTTTCCGGATTGGCGTCAGGATGTCGTGCACGGTTACACACAGTTTCTGGTGCGCGATGTCACCGACACCTATCCGCAATTGTTGGAGAACTGCACGCGCATCTTGTTTGTCTTCCTAAACATTTGGCGCTGCGCGATTTATGTCAATGGCACTGCGACCACCGGTAACAACACGGGTGTACCCACTGCTACTGGCGCTGGCCTTAATGCTCAGGTCCAGGCCAAAGTTGGCGGCACAGTGCCAACAATTGGAGCAGCTGTTGCACAGGCAACTGTGCCAGTGGCGACCGTTGCCACACCACCCGTTGCCGGCAAAGATGGGACAACGAGCAGTCAATTGTCGAAGCAGCAGCATTTGAACACCGCCAGCAGCGCTGCATCCAGTATAACCACGTCGAGTGGCATGTCCAGCATTACACAGCACACTGTGCTCAATATGGTGGCCAACGATGTGAACAAAAAGAATGAGATTCCCTTGGTAACCACGCTGCACTTTGTCGAGGGTTTTGCATTGGTGTTGCTCTGCAACTATCGCCCCTATTTGCGAAAACTGGCAGCCATGATACTCAAGGAGGTGAAGAATCTAATGCGTGCTCTGGGCATACCGGAAACTGAGCCACCGCTCATCGATGTTATGGATCGCTGCTGTCCGCAGATTGTGGAGAAGTGTCTGCCACTGCTGCCTCAAGCGGAAAAGACGGCCATACTAAATGCCAATTGCATTGATCTGCAGTGGATAGCGGAGCGCAGCAGCGGCGTTTGGCTAGCCAGTCTCACAGATGGTAAGCAACTGCTACACAAAATTGTTTGAGCTGCAGAGTAGTATTACATTTTTGGTTTTTCTTATTCATTTAGACAACTCCAAGTCATCCACTTTGACGCTGAATCTATCGCAGTCCAGTTCAGCAGCAGCTGCGGCTGCAGCAGCGGCATCAGCTGCCAGTTGTGCACAGCCGCCATTTGATCCTTGGGCTAGCTGCCTATTTGGTCTGTTGGAGCGGCAGCGCGTGTTGCAACAATGCCCCTCGGCGGTGGCGCAGGCATGGCCCATTTGCTATTCGCGCCTCAATGCGCTCTACAGTGTCATAGATCCCACGTAAGTGTCGGGTGTTATTCGAATAATTGTTTAAGCAGTTGTTGAATGTGTTTTTCGTTTCGCTTGCAGCCCCGTCAGCGATAATCGCGCCTCATTGCTGCGCGGCTCGGCGCCGACTAAGAAAGTGCCCACCGAAAGCCAAAAATATTCGTATATGCGTTTGTGGCGCAATCAGGTGGCATGCGCCATGCGGCTAGTGCCCCAAATACCCAGTGTAGCTGTGCGCTGTGCCTCGCCCGATTTGAGCTTGAGGTAAGTTTTGCGACGCAAAATTCACATTACTGCCACATTTTGTCAGTCAGCACATATCGACAATCTCGACAATTGTATGTTCCACGAATCGAAAGCCACTTCATTTTGTTTATTTTTTTAACATCCTGCATTCGATTGAATTTTTAGTGCACGTGTCTCTGCCACCCAATTCAACTTTATACTAGTGTTGTTTGCAAATCCATTTTAATGTTATTGTCATTGCGTGTTAGTTTTGTGTTTTGTGAATTGTCTGTTTGTCATATTAAATCAAAGCAGCCTGCATATGCACACGTCCATCGAGACACACACACGCACCCCACACACAGATATAATAATAAAATAAATAAACTGCTTGAAATATCTTATGAATTTAAATGAGATTCTATTTTTAACCAAATATTTATTTATCTCAATCAAAATTCACTATTTAAACAATGCAAATAAAATCTATCAATCTTGTTTTGTCGTTTGTATATCACTGTGTATTTATGTATGTTTTATAGATTTATTATGCTTTTTGTCATTTAATGTTTCATTTGCATTTTATCATTAAGCCTTTCATTAAGCCTTTACATAATTTATTAGAAAATTGAGAAAATAATTATGGTGCATCTAAAACAAAAAGTCAAATGACTGTAAAACATTCACACACAATCAATTGTGTTAGCTGTGTGTTTTTGTATTATCGACAGATTTGAAAATTGTTGTTTTGTTTGTTATGCAAATTTCAAATTAAAGCGACAGCGTTCGGATTTGCTTTTCCATATTTTATGCCTTATGCCTGTAAATATGCAAATAAGGCCAACGAATTGATGCAAACTGGTTAAAGGGTTAAAGTAATGAATCTTATAAATATTATTGAACAATTTGATGTGCTTACTTAAACGTAGCAATATATATTGTTATGCGTTCGCATTTATATTTTAAGTGCATTTGCAGTTTTGTCATTATTCTTAACCTCACTCAGTTTGAATTGGCTTAAGATCGCAATAATGTGAAAATGCCTTTATTTGTTCAATGCAATGCATAAATTGACTGGGAAAATTACAATTTAAACATCAAACACCCACCACACGGCCCCAAACACCTTCCACCTCCTCCCACACACACATACTTGCATATAAATCAGTTAAACATTCGGTTAACCTGTAAAAAGTGGTCCAAAGTTGGAATGAAGTCATAAACGTCATATTCGTAGATAACATTTCGTCAAGTTCAACTGATTTAATCGTTTGTTCTATACACACCATATGTATTACCTCTATATATATATATGGATTGTAATTTATAGTTTACAAGATCAATCGGACTCACGTTCGCTATCCGATTCCTTGGACAATATACCGTCAAATGTATTTGGGCCCGAGGGAATTGTGACTCGTTTTACGCTGCCGCTCTCCTACGGACGCAAAGAGGCGCGCCAGAAACGACTTGGGTAAAGCAAAACAAAAACAAAAATCCAACCAATTAAGTTCCGCATACAATGTGGCGAATAATTAATCCATATAATTGTGCTCCGATTACTTTTAATGGGGTTCTTTTTTTTATAGCTCTGTATATGCGTATGTGTATCTATGTGTAATTTTTGGCATGGAATTTATTACTAGTGCTTGTAGTTTATGTAGACATTTCCAACTGGCTTTAGCCCTTTCATTTATCTTCAATGATAAATAAATGTAAGCAACACTTTGTTATATATTATTGCTTAGTGAATTTAATTATTGCAATGTTTGTAATTAGCAAAATTAATTGCTTTTGAATGCTATATGTAGATTATAAATTGCAAGAACATTTGCCTTTGCTGCTTTTAGTGCTTGCTACATTTTAATAAAATCTGTCACCATATTTTTGTTCTATATTAAATTCCTAAATCAAAAAAATTGCTGGCATTTCCTATGTAAGCATTTTATTTGTCTGTTCTGCGTCTCACAATGTCTCGTGGCTTACTGTTATTTTTGGTGTGCCTAAAAAACACTGAAAGTCATTATACGTGAAGTTTATTTATTTTGCTTCCTGTGCGTTGGAGCTTGACTGCCCACATCGCGACAGCCGCTTGTCAAAAAATGTTAGCCACCCGAATATTTGTTGTGGTCCTCCTAAAAGATATATTTGACCAGCGTCAAAAGTTGTATTTTTATTTGGAAAGTGCGCGTTTAATATTTATAATGTTAATTTAAATGAAATTGTTTGGCATGCAGATGGGCACAGTCTTTTATATATATATATATATATAAATAGAATTGTGAGTGTTTCAGCGGAGTGAACTTAAGCTCTGCCAGTGTCTGTTAATCACAATTTCAAGGCCAGTATTCAGGAGTGACAGGACTTTCACTCACAGCGAAACGATACTAAAATGTGCGACCGTAAATTTTATTTTATAGCTCTTCGCCAGATTCCCTAAACGCGGATCGCAGCGACAAATCAGCGATGGGCAGCGCCTCACCACAGGCCCTCTACAAACTGGTGGTGCCCCTGCTACGCTGTGAGGCCATTGATGTACGAGATGCGGCAGTCAATGCGTTGGGCATGATAAATCATGATGCGCTCAAGTAAGCGTAAAGTTTTTTATTTAGTATTTTAAATAGTAGTCTTTAAACTTTCAACACTTTCCTTTCGCTTCCGTTGCGACAGAGATCTTATGGAGGAGCTTGTGGTCTATATACGCGAGGCCGTGGATCGTAAACAGGAGAATATGCGGCGACGACGACGACGTGATGCACTGCGTCTGCAGGTGGTGCGTGTACTGGAGAAAATTGCAGAGAATGGCACTTTTGGTGTTAGGTAAGTGTTCGCCTAAGTCTCAGCTCTAACTGCAATTACTTACGGTTGAAATTCCTGCTACAGCACCTGTGTGCTGGAGCGCGATACGATGTCGCTGCATCCCACATTTGTGGAGTATATCGAAGGCGCAATGGCATATCTAATGGCCGAAACGGACAAGGATAATCTCAGTATACGCGAGGTCAAGGCACACTTTTGCAATTTCATACGTAAAATGATTAAAAACTTTTCACGTAAGTTGCTTGTCTTGCATATATTTTTATTATATTCATATCTATTTATTCTTACAGTGGAGTCTTGTGCGACTTTGTTATCGCGCGATTTGAAGCGTAATTTATTCAATTTATTTGCCACTTGGTGTGGCAGCTTCTCCAAGCCGCTAAGCATTAGCTCACAGATTGGCCAAACTCTCGAAGAGGAAAAACTACAATTTAGTGCATTGCAGGCAAGTGACAGCCGGTGCTCTTACGCATCCTGACAATATTGTAAAGTCCTTGGTTTCTCGTTTCCATTATGCAGGCCATGTCCGCTTTACTCTGCTGCGGTCACATATTTTATACGCCCCATCTGCAAGACGATGGCATTATATACAAATGGCTGGATTTGCTGCTCACCTCCAAGGATGAAAAGGTAACTTATCGCTCGTTACAAGTTTCATAAATTCAGATGCAATTTTGTGTGCAGATTTATCAGTTAGCTCGCGATACTGTTGTGCTGCTGCTGGAATCAAATCCGGATATGGAACAACTGCTCGAATGGGTCATCGATCGTTGCTATACCTCAACGCCACGTGAGGCAGATGCCTGCTTCCTGGCGCTGGCCTCAATCTTCAGTGCCAAGTAAGTGAATCAATTGATTGTTTAATATGTTGGCGCATTATATTCTATCCCAACCCCCAACCCCTGATTACATCCATCGCTTGTGCTTCTGTGAGCGTGCTCCATTTACAAATAAGCTCATTACCAATATGACCTGGCTCTGCATGCACTTCGTGTGGTTGCATGTAAGCGCTTAATGGCGCTTCACATGTCCGGTGGATGTGGAGCTTTAAGCTTTAAGCTTACAACCTTCAACGGCAAACAGTAAAACATATTTGCCATTTATGGGATGTAAGCCGTATCCATCTACCAATTGTGTTCACTGAAGGGGTGCCTTATAATTTATTGCACTGCATCATTTTTAAATATTTTTTTTTTATGAGTTCCCTCTTCTTGTTTGTCTTTTTAGAATTTGCATAATATTATTTATTTTTTAAATATCTTCTTACCAAAAGCTTCTTGGATATCTTAAATAATCCGGCTATGCAGCGTTTAAAAATATTTAGTTTTACATCTTTAAAATGTAAATTACTATCATAAATCCTTGAGTGGGTTAACTGGTTGTTGAGCCTTTATGACTGCCACATGCCGCAAGCTTCAATCTATTTATAAAACTCAAGTCCATATATAACAAACATGAGAGCAGAAAATATTCATAAGACTTTTGGAATTGGAATTTTAACAAAACTAAAGAGATACCTTTAGTGAAGCCTTCACTGGAATTTTATTTTAGCAGCATATCTAATATTCAAAGTAAATGAAAGCTGAATTTTAAATATCTATCATTTTTGAGATGCTTTTGGCAATTTCTGTTAATCATTTTGTATTCGTGTATGCGGCTTGCGTGTGTTATTTTATTTTGCTTGAGACACAAACTATTTGCAGCACGCAGCAGAAATCTTTTAAATTTTGTTTTATTTGTTGAGGGTATGATAATTTCTTTATGAAGTTTGTACCGCATTGAGGGAGACGCTCCGACACCACAAGTTGTATATATTCTTGATAAGCATCACTAGCTGAGTCGATATAGCCTTCCATCTGTCTATCTGTGTATGCAAACTAGTCTTTAAGTTTTTAAGCTATCTGATAAAACTTTAAACATTACATATTTTATTTACAAGTTATCCTAACTGAACTCACCAGATATGATGCTCTTCTACTGCTAAAATTTGAACAAAAATTCGATCGAAAGATGAGTTCTTATGTAACCACATTTTTGGTTAACTCATCAGCATGCTATTCTGCGCTTAACTGTTTCACAAATAAACATCGGTAGATTTTTTTGTGTTCAGATGTCAGCAATTTGAGTTCGGTCTATAAGGGTATGTTGTCTTTGGCGAGTCGTTTTCATACCCTGAACCCATTAAAAATGGGTAAAAGGGCTATAATGGTTTTGTGCAAATGTATGTAACAGGCAGAAGGAAGCATCTCCGACCCAACAAAGTATATATATTCTTGATTAGGATCAATAGTCGAGTCGATTTAGCCATATCCGTTTGCCCGTCTGTTCGTCTGTTCGTCCGTCCGTCTAGAGCTAGAGCTAGTGACTTTAAATTTGGAATATAGGTTCTCGTATACCAGGCGCAAATCAAGTTTGCGTTATTTTATCGATAACTGTCTCCGTTTATCGAATATCGATACAGTAAATTTCCGATAGCAATAAATGCCACAATTTTAAAGGCAGAAGCTTCTAATAAATACATAATATGCATATGCATATTTTTGATCAACTGCCTAAATTTCATTAAGATCAGATAAGAAACACCCAAGTTATAGTCGAAAACATATTCTCATATTGATCTCATTTCTATCAGCAGCCGCAAGCATTTTCTGTATGCAAAAATATGCGAGCGAATGTGTGAGAAAGAGATGGCATGATAAACGACGCAAGCGTCAATATGTGTTTGTGTGTACTCTGCAGAGCCCCGTGATAGCCTGTTTCACGTGCTTGTTGGCAGAGGGCGCTTCCAGAGCGGCTCGCATTATAGTGCAAATCTTTTTAAAGGGGAATTTGCCAATAATAAGAGAATATATTTAATAACTGGGTTCAGGGTATATCGTAGTCGAGTTTACTCGACTACAGCACTCTTACTTGTTCTTGTATGATTTACATTGTGTGGCAAGCGTACTGTGTATATTTTTCGTGCTGCTGCCTTATGAAAATAAATTAAATGATATGCTTCGCTGCAATTTGAAACTGCTGCCATAGTTAACTTTGATTTACTACAGCTTCTCCACAAAGTTTTCATAGTCAATGTTTTTTCGGCAAAGCTTTAAATCGGTGTTGCGCTTTGCGGTTTTCACTTTACCAAACTTTAACACAAATTTAAACACACAAAAGCACACACACGTTTCTATTAGGACAAAAACCGAACTTTGATTGATTGCTTAATTGCTGACGCATGTGGCCAATGTGTAATTACACAGGCAGGAAGAGGGGGACGGGATATGTCCTCCTTTGTTAAAATCTAAAAGCAAAATCATTTTAAATTGGCTGAATAACAACTTAACAAGTCCATATTTTGTATGTGGTTTTAACGAGCATTCTTTTTTATAAAAACTAAACGCCATTACAAAAATATAAACAACCACATCTCACCACACTCGCAAACATGACGTAAAAGCATATGAAGAGAACCACTTAGTTTGCATTCGTAAAAACTTGTGAACATGTTAAACCTGGTAGAGGCCAACAGAAAAAAAATCCTTTTTTATCAAAAGAAAACTGACCTTTTGACCATAGTGTGGCTTTCAGCTTAGACTACTATAAAACATAAAAGTTGTTTGTAATGGTACACCAAATGGAATTGAAATGACAATTTGATATTCTTTAAGTAGCAAAACTTATTTTTTTTTAACTACTACATCTGTAATTGGAAACATTTTTTTAAATTTCTTTTTATTTCAGTGTATTTATAAGCTTGTCAAATGTCTTTCATATGAGGAAATTAAAAAAAGCGTTGCATAATCCTCTGTGTTGGCATTTTAAATGCAAATTTAGAATCGATTGCCATGAAATTCGCGAAGGGGATTTATTCGGGCAGGACACGTAATGGCAGTTTGGCTCCTTGATGGCAGAGCCGATGACAGCGGCAGTAATTTAACCTTAATTGGCAAATCGTAGCCTTTTAATTTGACAGGCATTTCAATTTGGCACCTATTTAAAGCAAGCTGCCTTAAATTGCTATATTTAAGTAGCTAATTTTCGTAGCTCATTTACACTTTATCTTATGCGTATGCTGAGTTAAATGAAATATCCTTAACGTCCATTAACCTCTTGTGTATTTATTTTGTTTTTCCTCAGGGAGTATCCATGCGACCATTACACATCTGTCATAACTGTAACGCTACTTATGACTGGCTGTCCGCGGGTAGAGGTGCATGCCACAGCACTGCAGCTGCTGCAAATACTGGACAAGCGTTTCTTTGGAAGCGTCGTGGGCACACTCCACAGCGACAACGAGAAAGGTATGAGCTCTTATCCTCATAATTAACCAGTCATTTGCTGCGACTAACAAACTTGACTAAACTCGTAATGGGTATAAATGTAAAATCTTTTCCGTAATTGGAAACAGCGCGGCTGTAAAAAAGGTCTTACATATGCATTTATTTATTTGTGACTTATTCTGCACAGAAACTTGAAATAAAAGTTGTAAGCTTAAAACTACTTTAACTCTTGATAATACTTTTAAAAGTTTCCTTGTGGGAATTTTCTATCAACTTGTGCCTCCATAGCCTTTTTGGTCATGTGAGTTGGTATTCTGGCAAAAATGTTGGCCAACAGTCGCAGTGGTAAAATGTTAAGTAAATCAAATCGATTTTCATATACTTGTATTTATGTTCATATATATATATAATTTTTTTTTTGCTTAAGCCTGCACATATTTAAGGTATTTATCATTGTTGTGGAATTAGCCACGGTAATTAGCAGTAATTTGTAAACATGCCCGTTCGACCCTATTTATGGGTATAATCTACAAGTTGATTGTGTGGCTGTGCCGGAAATTGAAATATATATATATATATATATACATATTAGTATTTTTGCTGTGCTGGTAGCCAAAAAGTGGGACTTTGAAGTTGGGCACCTGGCTGACCTTTTTTTATGTACACTAAGCAGCTTAACTTTTGTTATTGTTATGAAAAATTGGCCCTTGGGCAAACTGTTTAGTTAGCTCAGTACTTTGACTACTTCAAAATAATGTTGCTTGATGTCGCTCGGTTTGCTAAATTTGGTCCATGAAAAACCATTAAGTGTGATTGCTGGTGTCCTGCCGGTGGTCAGATATTGCCTTAATTGAATTATGTAATTGAAACAGCTGCTGTTGATTAGATAATTCAATTAAATTTTTATTTGCCTGTGGTTTGTGGCGTCTGAAAATTTACCATTACAAAAGAACAACAATTTAAATAACTAATTATATTGTCGTTGTACTGAATAGAATGAATATTTATTATATATTTGGTTAACAATTATCATTTGACTGTTTCCAATTTGTCAGGTTTTTTATTTAAAATGTTCGTATAACATTAATCAATTATTAATTAATGGTAATTTAATTCAATTACAGTAACAACGCTTTAACATTATTAATTCAATTAACACACATATGCTTAAATTTAAAAGCTGACAACTGAATTTTAAAGTGCTCTGCAGAGTGGTGAAATATTTGTTTTATATATAAACACATATCTTCTTTGTTTGGTGTATGAATTTAAATTGAAGATATTTACCTTTTTTATTATTTATTTTTTTTTTTAAAATCGCTGTTTCAGATTTCTTATACTGATATTTTCCTCTTCCTTACTTTTTTTTAACCTTAGCAACATCACAAACAGTTTTCTTTTTAGCTTTTTTTTGGAGATAGTTTTTTTTATGTTTACAATTACAACACAAATCTCTGACGGTATTGAATCGTCTCAAAGCTCTTTACTTAAGTGGATGCAGCTCGTGCATCTCGTTCCAGCAATGTTGCGTCATCATGCGTCTTCTAGTTGAGGTTCCCGTGTTTCGACAGTACTCCGAAACTGTCAAAGAGACAAAGCATAGAAAAAAAAAACAAAAAACACACACGAAAAACATTTTGAAAAGGTTCCAGGATAATTTATCGCGCTTTGAAGAAAAAACTCATTAAGAGGCGTAACTAAATGTAAGCCTTCTTAGAAAAAAGGTAAAGTCGTTGAAAATTTATTAAATTCAGGACCCACCTTTTCTATTAAACAGCGAAAATATGTACATTTAATTTACTTGGCTAATATTCAATTACTTAAAGCGTTTTTCAATATATATGCACATTCAACGATGCTCCATTTGCTGTTTGAATTTGGATTCGATTGTAGACCATTTATTTTTTGTACCTATACCCTTTTGGCTGTGATTTCAATTCAGATTTGAATTTGCCAGCCGCATTTTATGTTCTGGTTCAGGTAACATTAAAAAAGGGATTTTACTTTATCTGAATAGCGCAGATGTCAAACCATAAATTTTAGTCAATGTTGAGCTTAAAGAGATATTTTACGTTCAAGTTGTGGTCAAAAGCTACAACCGCAATTTAACTGAAAATATAGCATACATTTGGGCGCCACCTTAATTTAGCCACTTACCTTGAAAAATACATATAAACTAGAGGGTGTTAGCTATAGCTTCAATTAGCCATCATTTATCAACATATCGACAAGCAATTTTGAATTTTCTTAGACACATTTTTAAATAATTATTTTTTTATGCACTTAATAAGGAAAATATTCTTATTACTTTTTTTTTTATGGAAATTTGGAATAAATGCTACCAGTTTTAGGCTAATTTGAAAATATTTGATTGAGTGCCAAGCAGCATTTTAACGGATATTAGCTGCCAGAGTTTTATTTAGGCATATTATGTTTCTAGCCAATCTGAGGCAATCAATCATGCACACGCCAGCCAGACAGCACACACACCTACACTTACATCTACACCTACTCTTGCACATAGACATTGACTAAAACTTGTAAACTACTTTAAAAGAATGGCCTGGGTGTGTTATTGTCTCACAGATACTCTTATACAAACACATACATTAAATATATAATATATATATTATATTATATAATTATATAATTTTATTTGTTGTATGCAAATTAATTTCTTATGCTAATATTAAAAACAAAAGCTGAACCCAAATGAAAATTGTCACCAGCAATCAACTTTGTTTTTAAGGGATTTCCGGGAGCTTTTTGTTCAGTGACTTTAATTAGTTTATTTTAAAGTCAATCATAAAGTATCTTCGATTTTAAAGTCTGAAGGTGATGGAAAGTTCAAGCTTGGGACTCGCCTCTAAGTTATTTCCCTTTCTTTTTTGGCAACCTTTCTATTTTTATGCTGGGTTTGTGTACAAGATTAATGACGACGATTCCTTTTGATTGTGCTTGATGCGCTGGCTCATTGTACGGTTCTGTGTGAATTGTTAAGTAAATTATATGGTCAAAACAACAAAGGTGGCCCCCTTGAATTGTAGGTCATTAAATAAAAAGCCAACTGTCATTGAGAGTATTATCTTCAAGTTAAGTGAAATGTGACACATAAGTCTCACGCCCACGTGCGTTCTTGTCTTAATTTATAGGCAGAGCTATATAAATGAATATATATTATATATGTCATATGTATGCACGTTTCTTGTCAGCTTTAATGGATAAGCGGATATCAAGCCTTGAGGGTATTGCACTGATTGACTTTGTAGGCAACATATTGCCGGCAGGTCGCGTGTTGGCTGAGTGCTCCCGAGGCGTTGGTAATACTCAATGGGACGAATAGACAATAACGGTAATAAGTAGGCCCTATGGAGGAGGAACATACATTGCATTCAGCGCACGTTTCACATGCCGTATCAGCAACAAAAAAACGTATCGAACAATGTGTGTGTGCGTGAAACTATAGCGAATATTGCTATAGCAAATCGAAGCAATGATTAATGATTGAAACTTGCTGAGCAAACACTCATTAACTGGCTACCCAACCAGTTTTGAGGAAATTAAAACGCCACGGCAAAGGCGAGAAATTACTGAAACGCTGTCTGAATTTAAAATTCAATCAATGGTAAATTTGCTTTAGTATGCTACGTTTAACCACACTTGTAATTTAGAAGACGTTGCTGATGAGTTAAAAGATCAAAGCTCAAAACAATGAAAAAGTAGCGGTGAGAAAGTAGGCGTATGGAAAGTTAAAAATTTTATTGAATTAATTAACAGGAGTATGAATCAACGACTTTGTCTCCGCAATTCATGGAATTTAACGGCTCAACGGAATTGAACATCATTAGGCAAGAAACACCTTGTGCTAAACTCATTATCTTGGCCTTGTTTGGAATTGTTATTTATAATTTAAATAATCCAACTAAGCTGATTTCCATTTCTACCACCTGGGTGAATTAAATAATATGCTGAAGTTACAGGAATTCTACCTCTTATGTCTGCTGTGCACAACTCAATCAAAACTTGCACAATAGTTTCAATTGTCCTGCAGTGACATTAACATTTCACTAGATTTGTTGACTGACAAGCACTTGAGCAGTAGTAAGCATTATTGCAGTAGCTGCAACTATTTGCTGCAGATTTACACTAAGCACTATGAACGAGTAAATATAATATTAAAGCGACAAGAGTGAAAGGGAGCAACAATTTTTTAATATTTTCCTTAGCTACGACAGTGGCAACGCTAATTTCATTTGCTGTAGCCTTTCATTCAAGCAAACGGCAAATCCCCTGTTGCCGTGCCACACCTCAAGCACCTTGTCAGTGTTTGTATGCAGCACACAAAACCTTCTCGACTGTTTTGATCCTGTTAACCTTCGTCGCATCACTGACATATTTGCTTTTTGCTGCTCTAGTTATAGTCAGCTTTTTACATTTAATTTAACTTTAGTTATACTTTAAATTTAGTTATCATCTGCTCTAAAATGCACTAAAGCATATGATCTCCTTAAAATCGCTAGCCTACTATATTTACAGCTCTATTCGATATCAAATGACATTGTATGTTTTTAATCGAATATACTCGTCTCAAGCTCAAGCTTCAGCTTTAATATATAATGCGTCCTTTTATTTATTTTTTTGCTTAATCTAGAAGGTTCAAGTGTGAGGATATTATGTAAAAGGCATCTTATGACACTCAATCACCTTGCGATGTGCATTTTATGTTGGAGCTGTTTCACCTGTCCAAATTTCTGCTATTCTAATCCGCCATAAAATTGTAATTTCATTTTATTTAATCTGACGAAAGGGTAGGGACATTCCTTAAGTACTTGCGTGTTTTCTTACCTGTCACTTGAGTGTTACCTTCCCGTTGAGCCGATGAAACGCGTCGGAAAATGGTGAGGACTGCTTTGCTGTAAAAAAAAGTGAAAAACCAATTACAATATTGATTTATGGTAGACAAATTTGTGGGTATTCAAGATCTTATATTTATTCACATGTAAATATCTTAAGTACTCAGCGATTTACGATTTATCGAGGACGCATGTGTGTATTCAAGTATTTACATAAATTCGCTTGGAAATATTTTCAACACTCACCGAAAATTTTGTCCGCTGACGCAATAAAGCACAAAATTTATGCCAAAATTTGTTATGAAGAACGCATTGAAAACATATTGCAAAACAATTGTCGTATTTTGCGATTTCGATGTTTGTGTCTGTTTAAAATGGGAGAGAGAAATAATTTAAAATAAAATATCTCTTTTGACTGTGCGTTCTATTTATAACTGTTATATGTAAGGCATAAGCTTACATATTATGCAATAATTTATCCTTTGATGTACATTTTGCTCGAATTTCTAATTACGCTTGAGAGATTCCGCATATGCAATTTCTGCTTAGAGATGGCGACACTTGAAAGTACCTTTTAAAACTTGTTGAGCTTTTGCGACATTTCTTGTCTATTGGTCAAACATTGAACCCTTTCGCCCAATTACTTTTCTGTCGCACTCAATTCTGTGCAACCAATTGCAATTTATTCATGCAACGTTGATTGTTCGATTTCTGATTGGTAAATAAATGAAATGGATACTCAATATAAGCCTACACGTGTATAAACTCGCCCATTCGTTAATACTGTATAAGAGCATATTTTTATGTTACAATCTCGGAGTTTACTCATGCGAATTTCAGATTAGTTTATGACTGAACAGCACTAAAAATTACATTACCGAAAAGCACTTTCAAATGATCGATCAAAAACCTTATTTTATTTACTCCATTTAAGTTTGTGTCATTTGTGTCAAGAAAATGTGTGTTAAAAACGATATGTCAACCCCTTCAAATGAGATTTAGGTAAATTAATTGTTGGGGGAACTTCAGTATTTGTATATTTGTGTTGGTTTTTAACGATCCAAAAGGTACGCAGACCAATTATTGCTTTAGAACGTATATTTTCAATGTTAAAATCATGTTAAATTAACGAGCTATCGTTGGAGCCTTTTATTCTATAGTCAGGATGTGCTGCCTTTGATCCCAAATGTGGTTTGACTTCTGAGATTGTTATGTGGCTAAGCATGCGATGCTGCTGTCGTCCCATGTCAACTAAACTCTAATCAAGTTGTTGCTTTTATCTTTGCCCTATAATTATGAGCACATTACCATACACTCGTATTTATGAGTCTGTATTATGGTTGTAGTGTGTTTTTGGACTAAGCAGTTGCTTAGTGGTTTTAGCTCAAATATTCTCTCAAATTTATCTGCTATGTGAGTCGTATTTGACCAGCAGAAGCTGCTGTCACTGCTCATTGGTCAAACAAAAGATTGTTTATTCTGAAGATTGTTTATTCTGACCAGCTGCTATGTCCTATTTGTCATCTTTAATTAAACTTGACAACATTTTACTAGGCTGAACGTGTTAAGCAATCATTCTGAGAGCTCAAATAACTACAATACAATTTTAACAAAATTAAAGCTCAGCCCGCGCGGCGTTTGATTTTTCAGTGTGCTTTCGTTTGGCAAGTCTATAATGCATAGAGCTAGTTTAGTCGTCTGATTTCTTTATTGGTTTAAATAAACAATATTTAAGAAAGCAAAAAATTGTCTTAATCTCTAGTATAAGACTGCACTTAAATTTGTAAGCTGTTTATGTTTGTATTGTGTCAAGTTTAAAGTTTTGATCAGATGTGTAACATTCATGAACTTACCTCCAAATAGGTTTCGATTCGTAACAAGCAGCTGGGTAAATTTAGGCAGACAAAAACTGTTGAGATAATGAGCAGCATTTTGGTAACCTTCAGTTGCGATGAGTTCTGAACGTTGCGACGTGCTGCAATAAAAATGAGTTGATGTGTGTGAACAAATTGGATAATAGCATTTATGAAAGCTTGTGAAATTATTCAAATTAACCAATTCGAAAAGTTACGTATTGCCATTTCGAAAACTCTTAAGTAGTTTTCATTTTACACGCTGCTTGGCACGATCTCATATGTTGCACACTGTTGCTAATTGTAGCCAAAGTTGGCAGAAAATAGCTTAAGGAAAGTTTTTAGCAAAGTTGTTGGTGTGTGTGAGTGTGCGCCTGGCATTAAGTTTTAGTTTTAGCCGTCGGCAGCTTATAAAGTTTTCAAAGTCGAGTCAGTTGGCCACATCTTTCTGCGACAAGTGCCTCACCTGGCTTTGGTGCAATCTCACAATTGTGTTGCGACCTCGATTCATTTCGTTGTTGTTGCTGTACTTGCTCCGTTTGCCGAGAGACACTGTGCTGTCCGCTTGGATGTGAGCCAGTTGACTTTTGACGCCTCAGGGACGCTGTAATGCGATATGTGCCAGATGCAGCTAAGCCATTCGACGGTGTATTGGTCAACGGAGGTTTCCTGCTTAAATAAAACAAAACAAATAACATTAGTTGCAAAATATCGGATTATGTAGACGATGCCAAACTCTATTTTATTTTAAACGTTGGAGAATATTGCAATCGCATTTTATTTACTCACATCTTATGCATTGTTAATGTGCGTCGAACAGTTGCAAATTTCCAAACGGTATAAGCCGTGCATGTGTTCAGAACGGTAATGGTTGTAAAGGGCACCGCATAGACAACAATCGAGTCCCAATAGTTGAACAAGGCCAGTTGTTCCTGCACGAAAAATAAAGACACGCATCTGGTTCATCCTTTATCGAATTAGGTTACAATTTGATCTGACAACATGCCGTATACGTAATTCACTTTGGGGGCAACTGCTGTTAACTCGAATTACTGTTGCTATTCAAAGCCCCCAGCTTCATAACTAAATAACTCAAAATAGTTTTTATTTGCGTTTAAGTTGCGTTCGCGAAATCGATGAAAATATCCAACAAATTTAAAAGAAGACGTTAAGAACTGTTCATCAATTTATATTTAAAAGTTACGGCTTTTAGCTATTTTAGAGTGTTGTTTATTACTGCATAACGCTACTTTCAATAACCTTAAGGCTCTTGCCAATGTACTTATTTTTTCTCTTAACGGAAATTTTCGAAATTTTTACACTTTATTTGCACAGTTAACGTTGTTTGTTGCAATTTCCGGTATTTGCTTGCAGAAGTGGGAATTGTTCGCTTGAAACTTGTGTTTGTATTAAAGCACCACAAGAAATTACTTAAATTGGCACTAAACATATAACAATGAATAGCTAAAATAAATAAATTCTAACCACATAAAAGAGTTGTTTATAACAACAATTTAACAATTTTCAGCAAATTTTCCGAATTATTTCACAGCCTAGATGCTGATTAAATTGTGATTTAAATCAGATAATGTCTATGCTAAAATGTGTGAAGTGTATGCAATTTGATAATAATTGCTATTTTGATTTGACTCTTTCAAACAATGCAAATCAATTCTACAATTTAATTTTACGTTATGCTGTTCGAGGGGCTAATTAAAAGTAATTTACTTTAACGAGCGCATTTTCAATTGGTTTGCAGTGCTAGATTCAACTGGAAAATGTTCAACTATAAAGAAAATATAATTAAATATAAAATTTTAATATCATTTTGATGTAATAATATATATATTTTATTAATATTTTGGGCACCTTACTTTAATCGGGTTTATCAGAGTTTAATTGCTTATCAATTTGTATTCAATTTTAGCTTTTTCTTGTTGTCGTTGTTGCTGAACACAGATGCAAAGCAACTTAATATTAGTGAAATTCTCAGACCACATCTATAAACTATTGCTGCTTGTGGTGGATTTAGTGGAAGCCGTTAATTAAGACACTCGACAAAGGGAATTGAGTGGCTTATTTAAGATGTCAACAATGCAATTTGTATCTAGTAGCAGCGTTCAGCGTCGAACTTGTTTGCACGCAATTCCGCATAGCAGCCTTCAGTTCTCTCTGTCTCAATTTATAGCTGCATCTGCTTGAATCGATCCACATCCAGACGACATTCTATTAAATTATCTATCCAGCTGCTGGTGTAGCTGTGCTTGCCGACATTTACTAGACGCCTTTGTAATCAGACTCTGACAATGTAGTGTAATGGGCGCAATCTGATAATCAGCTGTGATCTTGTGTGGTGTTTTCTTAAGGTTAGCTGATTGATTTGAAGGCCGCTTTAAGTACTCTGTGCTGTATACATTGACCATATGTATGTTCATTCTAGTTCTATTATACTGGGAGAATTTTATGTATTTATTACGAAGATTTAAACCCTATAGGATGTAGTTTCAATTAATAAATGAATACATGTTTAGTAGGTACTATAGACATTTAAGGACATATTGACATTTAAGGAAAAAACGAAGAAAAAAATGTTTCTGTCGTAGATGCTAAGCCTTCTGTAATATTCGAACTTATGTTAGCAAACAATCTTGAATCCTTAAATATATATATATATATATAAATATATATATATATATAAATATATATATATATATATATATATATATATATATATATATATATATATATAAATATATATATATATATATAAATATATATATATATTTTAACGTTGTTTCGGATTTACTGCTTTTGCTTAACAAATTATCATCTAAATATACACCTACAATTCAATTTGTTAACTGTCGACTAAGTACATGGCTAATTTTGTGGACAATTTGTAAATTAGCGTTGACAGCTACTTTAAACAGGCTGTGTCAAATCAGCCTAAAGCCGGGAAAGAAATAATAAAAAAAAATTGCTTACTTTTTACATTAATGGCCGCCCAACCACAAATGTATCTGCTTTTCAATATTGCTTATTGCTGTTATGTCAATAGACGTTCATCCATCGATCTACGAGTCCAACAATGTGGCAAAGTTAGAAGCCCCAAGAACGGATTCCCATTCCATGCAGCAAATACTGTAAATATGGGCGCATCACTCATACGTCACTCACCCGACCACATGTCAGTGTTTTTTTTTTAAGATTATTTTTATTTTTTTACCTATTAAACGTAAAAGTTTGAGTTGTATATAATGTACAAATTGACATTATATCATAAATATGGGCGTCTCTTTGTGGTGAATTTCAAGCTTCATTTGTTGTCACGGTTAATTTGGCTAATATACGAGACCATTATTCGCATGTCTTGTCATTTTGCGCGATTGCCAAATTGTGCCTTTTTTGAAATTAGCATTGAATTTCAAGAAAAGAAGGTGTCAACTTAAAACGCACTACAAACAGAAATTCGAGATTTATCAAACGCCTAAGGAAATTGTCCACCAAGGCCAGGACCCTTTTTGTTTTGGTTCGCGTGGCTATCAATAGGACGCACCCAAAATCAATTTTCGGAGTTAGGGAAGGAAAATCAGTTTTTAGCCATGTCTGGTTTTTTTTTTGTTTTTATTATAGTATATAATTTTGGCCTACATGCGGTTTTTGTACAGCGCTTAAGAGAGTGACATCTTGTAAGAAGAGTTTGGTGTTAGAATGCCGATTGTTGATATAATGAGTTAGTTCATTAACTCAAATTAAATGCACTTGATGATGAGTTTTAAAACTTTGCTCATGGTTTGTACTTTCCGGTTAAGTAGTGATCAAAATAGTTTGTCATCGTAGAAAGTATATTGGCAAAAGATATTATGTCTGCATTTAGCTTATCTGACTCTCTGCAGAGTATTTCGTGTTCGTTACCACATTGAATTGGAATTATCTTGTCCTTTGGCATTATATACCGAAGCGGTTTGTGCCACATTTGTACTTCTAATTTGTTGGTTCATCAAATAAATTGTCAATTTACTCCTAACTCACTCAGCAGTTGGCTTGACAAACTGTGCGCCTAATTGATTGGGAACATTTACAACATATGTATTTGTATTGACTTTGCTTATTGCGACTAACACGAATTTTACGCATTTGTCTTAAGGGTTAGCACACAATTGTTTTTATTTGTTAATTGGCCAAGAGGGCAAATTCTTTCTTCAATGCGTAACATAAGAGCAACAGTCGGATAACCTTTTCCTTTTAGTTCTTATCCAAGCCAACAAGTTTTACAGTCCGCCAACAAGTTATACGACTGTGTTGGGCAAATGTTTTTTTTTTATTTATTTTTTATTTAAGTTTTCGCTTGGGACTGAAAATGTTTTTAGATATGCGAAACGATTGTGGTTTCTTATAATGAGCAGAAATGTTTTGGGTTGTGGAAAGTTGTTTACACAAGGGCTACCAAAATCAGGCATCTAGGGTTTAATAAATGAAATAAATTTAAATTTATATTTTATTGGCATCAATGGCTGAGGTGGTGGTATAGGTGGTATATGTGTTCCATAAAATTTGAAAATAGATAAAAGTTAATTGACATTGACGGGTAGAAAATGTGAAATATTTCAGCATTTCAAAGTTCAATTATGGTCAAATCGTTCGCAAGTGAATTTGCGTAGATTTTTGTTGCTCGAAGTCGTATAAAATTTCCATAGAATGATGGCTACAATAAACGAACTGAACAATTCGAAATATGTGTGTCTGACTGAATACACAAAAGGATGTCGTATTATAGTCTGTGCTCTCCTTTGTTCTGATGCTAACTTGCAACGCTTTTGTGTGTGGACCGTTATTCATTGCCAGTTGGTATTGGCAACCCATTAAAAAACAAACCAAAGGACACTAGTATCGGAATTACACATATGCAACAGTGACAGCAGGTTGCCACGTTTCATGTGTGAGTGCGGACTGTGAGTGACACGTACGAAGAGGTGCTATTGATTACACATACAACCTGTGGTCGCTTCAAACAGCAGTACTTACCTTATATGTGGTGTTCAAATCACAAATGGTATCATTCAATTTGGGACTGTAGACGGGCTTGGCGATCAGTATATACGGCACACAATGGACACAGCCAGCCAACGTCAGACCAAGTAGCACAATTTTGGCACGTCGAACAGTGCACATGATTTGTCGCTTCAGCGGATACATGACAGCAATGAAACGTTCCACGGTGAATGCGACCACAAACCATACCGAACAGAAGCTGGCCAGATAGCTGATGAATGTGAAGAACTGACAGAAGTAGTTCTCATTGTAAATGTTCACATTGAGAAAGTTTAGCCACTGCATGAACAGACCGCACAGAAAGCAAGTATCGCTAATGGCCAATGCGGCCAGGTAGAAGCTCGATGATAGCTTTCGCAGTTTGGTCATGAAGAAGACAAATACGGACAGAATGTTGCCGATGCTGCCTGTGAAACAAATGATTGGCACATAGTATCTGTGCACACAATCGCCGACGATAATTGCAATCCGAAACATTTCCTCATCCTCAGCGGACATATATTCTAACTCTCCGCTGGTACTTCGGCTCCCATTGCTTGTATAGTTGAGTACTGCTGTTGTGGCTGTCGCTGATATGTCCTGGCTTGTGTTTGACATTACTGTCGTTGTGGTTACTTCGTAGGGATTAGACGTAATTCCGTTCATCCTGCAGTCGTTTCACACATTCAATGTCACTTGTCGTTGTTTGACATTCTTTCGCGTAGTACCAATTTTTTTTTGAATTTTTTTATTCTGCTTAAAAGCTTTTCAGCTTCAGTGATGCGAACAACTAAAACCCAATTAAAAATTAAGAGAATACGGAAAAGAGTTTAGAACTGAAAATTTTTGGAATATTAAGTGAAAATGCCGAAAAGTTCGGCAACGGACCTTAAGTGGTGTTTAGATTAAAGAAATCACAAAGTATTTAGTGATTGATTTCATTGTGTGAAACAGTTTTTTTAAGATTTATATTTTTAAATTGGCTTCAATCTAAAATATAAAAAAAAATTAGTTTTTTGTTTAAACTTCAATGAAACAGCTAATTCTTTATTGACAGACAATTCGAAAGTAAATCAACTGATTAAAAGTTTTACAACAATTTTTTGCGTGTTTTTTTTTACTGATTTTTTTTTTTAAAACAACTTTTTCACGCGCTCTGAAATTGGATAAGTGCACAGCAAAAGTTTTGAATTTTGATTGAAGTTTGAGCAACATTTATCTGTCATCAGTGCAAAACTTGTATAATTGATCAACGAATTGTATGTTGGCGGTCGATGTTGAACTTTACCGTCGGCAGATAAAATTTCGTGATTTGGAGCTTGGTGCTCCTAAAGGACCTGTAGCCTGTGGGACAACACGCGCGAAACTAAGCAGAAACAATGCCAATGGTGGCTTTTTAAACAAACCCGAATGTTTCGCCGCCGTTGGAAGGCGCCAACAAATGTCGCAAAGCTTTCTGCCGAATTGTTGGCGTCGGCGCATTGTCAAATGTCATCATTTGATTCATTGAATCAACAGGTGGCAAGGTCATGGCTAAAGCTATAGCAACAAGTGTGCTTACTTGAACTAAACAAGGGCTGCTCTAGACAATGTGCCAGCACAACGAGTGGGCAATGAGAGGTGGACCAACTATTGTTGTCAATGTTGTTCTTGCTTTGCTGACATTGTTGATAATAAACAAAAACACGCAATGCGCCTTCCAGTGCCGGCTAAAAGCTTTTCGACTGACTGCTGGAAATCTTAAGCTTGCATTCATTCAGGCATCAGTTGTCTTCAGTTAATGTCGAGCACTGAGCCGTGACATAGACAGAAAATGAACGCGAATAATCTGTTCGGTTTGTTTTATTTTCTCTTACCTTTTAAGCTACGTACTTTGTACTTGTGCTTAACTTTTGAATTACTTTCTTGCATTGCAGAAGATGATAAAGTGGGCACGCTAGATATCCTGCTGAGCAGCGCCTATTGTCGTTCGCAACGTTTCCTCTCAAAGCAACTGGCACAATTGCGTCCTGAACTAACCATGTCATTATTTTCGGGTGAGTAAAGCTCCAGATATGCAAGACTTATTTAATTTAATTTAATTTCAAAATTAATAAAATAACTGAGAACACTTTTTGCCCTCTATTGAATTTTGCCAATGACAAAGATAATGTGATTTAATCGAACTGCTTTTAATCTGTTTGTGTTTGTCCTCACAGAAATTACGCATCGTTTCCAGAGCGCTCGCGATGATGTGCGCGCCTTGTTGCTGCAGTGTCTGCTGCCTTGGTTGCAGAACATGGAATTAGTGGCAACCAGTGTGCCACCTGCTACACCACTCTCCTATATTATGGTAATATAGATAACCTTTCAGTTAAATTGAATGTCTAAGCTGGAGGAATTGAACTTTAAATTTATACAATTCGGCGGTTGCTTACTTAAACATTGTTTGTTCACAGTACTTTCCGGATTCGGGCACACGTGGACGCCGCGAGGGTACTGGCTCAACTGAGGCAACGGAAATGATTCTGAACAATCTATTTTACATAACGGCAAAGGTAAGCATAATTTGCATTAACTTTGAATAGGTTAAATAACAACTTTCTATTGTCTCGACGCCATTCAACAGTTCTCGGATGCGCATCCGCGCGATATTGAGGAGCTGTGGGGAACATTGTGCCAGTTCTGGCCCAACAATCTAAAGGTCATACTACGCTATTTGGTCATCATGAGCGGCATGGCACCCACCGAGCTCTTGCCCTATGTAAGTGCCATATTTCGATCCATCTCATATGAGTGAGCTATTTGACATATTTAAATTGTATACGTACAGGCGAAACGCGTGGCTCTTTATTTGGCGCGCAGTTGTCCGGATCGTTTGCTGGATGAGCTGATGGCCGAACTGCAAACAGTGGAGACGCTAAACTGTCTCATCGAGCGCACTGAAACGCCTCCCTTTTATAGGTTAACCAGCATGCGGAAGGCATCCAGCCACAGCGCTGATGGTGAGTAATACAGCTGGAGTCTAACCTGATTAGATCATCAGTTTAAAGTTTGTCTCTTTCTCTATTCTTTGCTAGGTCAAGCAGTAGGTGGCATTAATGATTCTCGCACCCAGGATCTGACGGTGGAGAAGGGCACCATACACACAAAGCGACACAGCGGCGAGGATCCAATTAAGATTGGGTAAGTATCCTGCTTTTGTTTGACCATAAGAAATGTATGTCATTGATGAGTTTTCTTTTATGTTTAGCACCTGTAAATCGGACAGTGGTATTCGGGCTTACACCCAGGCAGCTGCTGCTGCGGCAGCTGCTGCTGTCACGCCCATCGCGGGTGGCAGTCGACCGCCGCGTGGAGCTGATAAAATACGTGCTGCATCGGGTCCCTCGATACTTCCGCGACCCGAGGATATATTAATCAACGATCCGGAGCTCCGACAGGAGGAGAATGTGGAGTTGCGTAATACAGCGGAGGCACCACCAAATGCACACCCACATCCGTTGCCCATGCCCGAATATGGTGGCTACTTTGCACCGCTAACAGAGTTCCTGCCAGATGTCAGTTTACCCATCAGCGGATTCCATCGGTAAGTTAAAAAAAAGAAATTGAATAATTGCTTCATGACATATTTTATAAGATTATCGTATGTTGATATTCTTCAATTGGATCTCAATAATAAGTCCCAATGTTCGGCCGTATTAATGTGCGTATCCAGTTGATGTGGAAGGCCACATTAGTGAATCCAGCTGGATGACCGGCAGTGCAGCCGCCAGGCGAAAAGAATGTGGTCACACCAACCAAAGTGGGATTCTCTTCTGTAACCAGTGGACCTCCATTGTCGCCGGGACAGGTAGATTGGCCACCAGGTGTCCGTGTACACATTGTGCCTTCGGATAGTGGGCCATAGTATCTAGCGCACAAATCGTTACCCATGATCTCCATGCTGACGCACTGCAGATTTTGTGCATATTGTCTATTGGCCATTTCACCCCAGCCGCATGCAACTGCCCACTGGTTGTCATAGCGATTGTTGCTAGAACTTGGCAAGTTGACCATATTAACCCAGTACGTAAACGTCACATGCGGTGTCCGTATCAGACCGATATCATAGCTTTTATCCTGAGGCCATTGTGCTTGAACATGGTAATCGCCTCTTCCCACTCTGTGACTGAATTGTCCGTTCCTCGTATTGGAACCGTAGTGAATATCCACATAGTCTGTGGTCAAGCATTGGGCAGCGGTTAGAACAAAATTATTTGAAATTATTGCACCTCCGCATAATCTAGCTTCACTGGTTCCGTACGTTCTTAGCACCAGCCCGACCATATAAGGAGCTCTGCCTTCAATGCCATAGGATATGATTTTTTCAGGATCGAGTGATTCAGTCGTCTCATTGCCACTTACTAGTGCAACAGACAGATAAATAAGCACTACCAACAGTTTCATGCTTGGATTACAAGTTGAATGTGAACTGCTCTGGATGGGTGCTTATATAGTAGTTCCCACAAGTAATAATTGATTATGGTGATTATGGTGACAGCTAACAATAATAAGATGCAAAAATGGAAGATTATTAATGGTATAAGTACTTGTTATAAGCCATTAGTTATCTAACATGCTCCATTTGAATAATGTGCATTCTGTAATGCTAAAACCCATTTCGAACAGCATTTAAATCGGAGCTCTTCATTTGAAGATGTCTCCATGTATAGAAGTGTTTAGATTAAGGGGCCATCACTGATATCAGATATTCATCCCATTTGTGATGATATTCACACACCTCACCTATCATATCATAATATATACATATCATAATAAATATACAGTTCTCATTTGAGATATGTCTAGCAAATTCGTTGTCAGTAACTTTTTAAAGACATTTAACATGTTTTGGCCTTTTATGTTATTGTGAATTCTGTGAATCGAGGCTAATCTAATACTCAGAATTACAAGGCGCTTTACTTATATTGCTTTAGGAAAACACATGGATAGTTTTGATAGTATGCTCTTTATTTTTATTTCTGTTTTTTAATATTTTTTTTGTATTATGAAGTTAGTAGTATGCAATTCCAGAGTGTTGACGTATCCAGTCCAAGTGGGCAGTCACACGGGTGAAACCAGCTGGACCGCCGGCCATACAGCCTGCACTAGAAACGAACGATGTAACACCCACCAAGATAGGATTATCGTGGGTAACCAATGGGCCCCCAGAGTCACCACCGCATGTTGATTTTCCATTCGGGGTTCTCACACACAAAATGCCTTCGGGTAGACTACCGTAATGTCTGGAGCATTCGTTATTGCTCATGATCTGCAAATCCACGCACTGCAACCAATCAGCAAGTTGGCCATTAGCCTGTGCACCCCAGCCGCATGCAACTGCCCACCAGTTCTCAAAGCGCTCATTCCGTTGGTTGAATCTGGGCAAATCCACCTTGTTGACTCTCCATGTGAAATCGACATGGGGAGTGCGTATTAGGCCGATGTCGTTGCCGTTAGTATTGGGCCAGAGATGGTGGCGAATGTAGTTGTTATTTCGCACTCGGTGATAGTATTGACCATTTCCTCTCCAGTTGGAGCCGTAATGAATGTCCACATAGTCCGTGGTCAAGCAATGAGCAGCCGTTAGAACCCAATTGTGACCAATAATGGTGCCACCTCCTACTGCAAAGCCATTGCTGCCATCAGTTTTCAATTGAAGACTAACAATATAGGGAGCTTTTCCCTCGTATGCTGGATAGCCATTGGTTATAATGTTGTCGGGCTCATGCTGATCCGGGGAGACAGTCGTGGTCTGATTTTCATTTGCGGAGGCAAATGCTAAAAACAGAAATAATAAGAGCGATTTCATTGTTAAGTCACAAGTCGGATCTGAACTTGCAAATGCGACCTTATATAGGGAGGACCATTAACTTAGTTTAGTTTTTTCTTATCAACTTTCTTTACAAATTTGCGAGTCAAATTGCGATATTAGTAATATTTAAGTAACTTAATGGGTTAAGACATTAGTCATTCAAATTCGACTAGTTTAAATATTTATTTTCTGATACCGTTTGTTTGTCCGTCCGTCTGTATGAACGCAGCCGATATTTCGGAAAGTGTAAATGGATAAAACCGCATATCAGTAAAATATATATCTAAAATCTTCCACAATTTGTTAGCTAGAGTCACAACATTTTGAAAGTACATATATTACTAGTAACTCCCCTAAGAGATCGATAAAATTTGGATCGCCATGCCCACTCCGATACATTTATTAGTGTAAATCGATAAAACCATAAATCTCACACAAACTTGAAAGGTATATTGCTAGTAGCACCCTTTAAAAATCCGAATTTTGGACAACTCTCACCCTCAAAAAACGATAAAAGCCCATATCCCCCGCAATTTAAGAGATATAGTTAGCAAACTTAGAAGGTTACTAAGATTGTTCTCCAACATTTTGTTTTGGTCATGCCCACAATTCACAAGAACTCCGATTACTAAAAATCTCCTTCAGTTATCGGTATTTCTTGGATGCACCCTTCCTGTTCTGCGGCACCTGTTATAAAATAGTCGATTACGCCCGACTGCAACGTTCTAACTTGTTTTATTTATAATCGGGGATCAGGCAGTTTGAGATTATTTAAAATTCTCTTTTCAGTAAAAAATTAAATTGCAACTACGAATTGTTATCATTTGTTAAGCGGATATATATGTTTATAAAGGATAATTCGTTGAAATAGTAAAAGATGAGGGGTTAGTATGCAATTCCAGTTTGTCGACGTATCCAATCCAGATGGCTTGTGACGCGTGTGAATCCAGCTGGATGTCCAGCAGCGCAACTTCCGGCTGCTGTAAATTGACTGATTCCAATCAGAATTGTATTGCTTTGCGTGACCAGCGGTCCACCGGAATCACCGGAACAAATTGACCTGCCGCCCGAAGTACTAGTGCAGATCACACTGCTACGAACTACACGAGATCCGTAAGTTCTAGCACATTGGGCATTGGATATAACAGGCGCATCGACGCACTGCAAATTTTCGGGTGTCCTTGTTGAAGTTGTTTGTCCCCAGCCGCAAGCCGTCGTCTGTTGGTTGACGTAAAGATTACGTTGATCACTTAAACCGGGCAGCCGAACGCGGTTAATACGGGCGGAGTATTCAACGCGTGGTGTGCGAATCAGGGCGATGTCATCGCTGGGATGGTTGATAATGTTGCTGCCGGTAACAGTGTGACTAATTGAACCTTGAGCACGTTGGTTTGACCCGTAGTAGATGGTCACGGAGTTGAACCCTCTCGAACAGTGAGATGCGGTTACGACCCAAGTATTTCCAATCATTGATCCACCGCACCACGAACCGCTTCTGCTGTTTCGAAAAGAAAGGAATACAATATACGGCGCTTTTCCCTCAGGGGCTGTATATCCATTAGTTATGATATTCTGAGGATCTTCCTGATCCGGAGATGCAGTGGTTATTGCCTGATGGTCACTTGCAGAGGCAAGAGCCAAAAGCAAAAGAACAAATAACACTTCCATGCTTAGATTGCAAGTGAGCATTTAACACTCTTGAGTGTGAACTTATATAGTGAGCTTGTATAACTAATCATGGCGTTTGCAAATCGTTATATCGCTAATGGTGATAGCAATTAGAGCTATTTGGGTTGAGTCAGTATTGCTCCTAAATACAATTCAGTTATGGCTTATCATATATTGTAAACACCAAAGAAGTTTTGTGAGACTGTATAGATTAGTAGCCACTTCAGGGACTTTTTTCCCCATGTGTATAGCTAATAACTTAAATCTCAAAATGTGTATGTTGTTAACAATCGTTCTCTATAATTTTTGATGTCGTAGTTATCTGAAAACATTTCTGATGTCTAATTGCCAAGTATGTGATGTATATATCTTTGTCAGCCCTCTCGACTGCAAATCCTCTCAACTTGCATATATGCAGATACTCTGGGCTCTATTGGTCTCATATATTTGATTTGAATCTAAGTACAAATACAGCTTCATAGCGTATTAATTATATGTATTGTTTTGTTAGGTTTGCTGTTCATTTAAAGCACATCGCGTTGAAATTGCAAAAGATGAGGGGTTAGTATGCTATTCCAGTTTGTAGACGTATCCAATCCAGATGGCTTGTGATGCGTGTGAATCCAGCTGTATTTCCAGCACTGCAATCGCTGTCCGCCCAAGACTGACTGATGCCAATCAGAATTCTATTGCTTTGCGTGACTAGCGGTCTGCCAGGATCACCGAAACAACTTGACCTACGGCGCCATGTCATTGTGCAGAGCACTCCGCCGTGAACTGTGCTTGTGTTATAAATTCTCGCACATCGGGCATTGGGTATAACCAACGCATTGACGCACTGCACATCTTCGGAGGTGCTTGTTAATGTATTCTGTCTCCAGCCGCAAGCTGTTGTCCATTGGAAGACGTAAAGATTTTCGCGCTCACTGAAACTGGGCAGCCTAACTCTGCTGATACGGTCCGAGAATTCAATGTGTGGAGTGCGAATTAATGCGATGTCATTGCTTGGATTTTTTAAAACGTTGCTGCCACTAACAGTGTGTCTAATTGAACCCTGAGCACGTTTGTTTGAACCGTAGTAGATCGTCACGGTGAAGGAATTCTTGGAACAGTCAGAAGCAGTTAAGACCCAACTATTCCCAATTATTGATCCAGTGCACCACGAACCGCTCCTGCCATCTTGAAAAGAAAGGAATACCACATACGGTGTGTTTTCCTCAGGTGCTGTGTAGCCAATTAAATTCTGAGACTCTTCTTGATCCGGAGATGCAGTGGTTATTGCCTGATGGTCACTTGCAGAGGCAAGAGCCAAAAGCAAAACAACAAATAACACTTCCATGCTTAGATTGGAAGTGAGCACTAACACCTTTGGCTGTGAACTTATATTGTGCATTTTTGAAACTAATCATGCCTTTCGTAAATAGTTATATCACTAATGGTGATGACAATTAGGGTTACGAAATGGTTGCTTCTAAATACAATTCGAATATGATGTTGCAAGCACGCACGGGTGAACCAGCTGGACCCACTATACAACCTTCAGTCGAACTGAAGATGTATCACCCACCCATATGGGATTAGTGTGAGTAACCAATGGGTTACGATCGCAAGTTGATTTTTCACCCTGTGGTGCCTGCGGGTCGACTGTCGTTTGCGGCAGTGAGCACATGTTAGAACCCAATTGTGACCAATAATGGTGCCACCTCCTACTGCAAAGCCATTGCTGCCATCAGTTTTCAATTCAAGACTAACAATATAGGGAGCTTTTCCCTCGTATGCTGGATAGCCATTGGTTATAATGTTGTCGGGCTCATGCTGATCCGGGGAGACAGTCGTGGTCTGATTTTCATTTGCGGAGGCAAATGCCAAAAACAGAAGTAATAAGAGCATTATCATGGTTAAGTCGTAAGTCGATGCGACCTTATATAGGGAGGAGGACCATTAACTTAGTTTAACTTTCTTATCAACTTTCTTTACAAATTTGCGAGTCAAATTGCGATATTTGTAATATTTAAGTAACTTAATGGGTTAAGACATTAGTCATTCAAATTCGACTAGTTTAAATTTCTTGCGTATCTCGACATAAATATTTTTAATTGATTTGCAACGAAAGTCGGGGATCAGGCCGTTAGAGATTATTTTGAATTCTCTTTTAAGTAAAAAATTAAATTGCAGTTATGAATTGTTATTATTTGTTAAGCGGATATATATGTTTTGTTAGACATGCAGATTATATAAAGGATAATTCGTTGAAACAGTAAAATATCATGGGTTAGTATGCAATTCCAGTTTGTCGACGTATCCAATCCAGATGGCTTGTGACGCGTGTGAATCCAGCTGGGTCTCCGGCAGTGCAACCTCTGCCTGAAACAAATTGACTGATTCCAATCAGAATTGTATTGCTTTGCGTAACCAGCGGTCCACCGGAATCACCGAAACAAGTTGATCTGCCGCCCGAAGTACTGGTGCAGAGCACACTGCTATGAACTGTACGAGATCCGTAAGTTCTAGCACATTGGGCATTGGATATAACACGCGCATCCACGCACTGCAGATTTTGGGGGGTCCTTGTTGAAGTTGTTTGTCCCCAGCCGCAAGCCGTCGTCTGTTGGTTGACGTAAAGATTACCTTGATCACTTGAACCGGGCAGCCGAACGCGGTTAATACGGGCGGAGTATTCAACGCGTGGTGTGCGAATCAGGGCGATGTCATCGCTGGGATGGTTGATAATGTTGCTGCCGGTAACAGTGTGACTAATTGAACCTTGAGCACGTTGGTTTGACCCGTAGTAGATGGTCACGGAGTTGAACCCTCTCGAACAGTGAGATGCGGTTACGACCCACGTATTTCCAATCATTGATCCACCGCACCACGAACCGCTTCTGCTGTTTCGAAAAGAAAGGAATACAATATACGGCGCTTTTCCCTCAGGGGCTGTATAGCCATTAGTTATGATATTCTGAGGCTCTTCCTGATCCGGAGATGCAGTGGTTATTGCCTGATGGTCACTTGCAGAGGCAAGAGCCAAAAGCAAAAGAACAAATAACACTTCCATGCTTAGATTGCAAGTGAGCATTTAACACTCTTGAGTGTGAACTTATATAGTGGATTTTTGAAAGTAATCATGCCTTTCGTAAAGAGTTATATCGCTAATGGTGATTGCAATTAGGTGGATGTCCGGCCGAACGTAAAATGCCTACGGGTAGACTCACGTAATAGCTGGAGCACTCATTGTTGCTCATGATCCACGCACTTTAGCCAATCTGTTTATCTTGACGATAAACTAATTAAGAGAACTACAAATAATGGGTTAATGCAGTAGGGAAATTCGAAAGTGTTTCTAATTGAAATCTATTATCTTTTACAGGTGCAACGTGGCGGTGATGTTGCTCACAGATATTGTGGTGGATGGTATTCCTGGCATTGATTGGACTCTGCACTTACCGCTTATGCTGCACATTTTGTTCCTGGGCCTGGACCACACACGCATTATTGTGCGGGAGCATTGCAAGCAGCTGTGCGTCAATTTATTGATTGTGCTGGCCGAGCACAATGATCATCTGACTGTGGCACGCATTCTGCTTAACAGTGAGACGAGCAAACTGGATTTGGGACTGACTGTACCGGCGCTGCCCGTGATTGACAATAACTTTACGGAGCTGCATCAGCAGTTCGACAGCTATCTGTTGCATGTCAGCCCACAGGCGGCTGCCTATGCGCTGCAGCATAATCTCTCCAGCTCGACTATCATTGTGGCCCACTCGACCAATCAGCAGATGCTGCAACAGAATCTGCAGCAGCTGCAGCCAGTTCAGGGATCGGCGAATGCCACACCATCCGGTTTAGCCGCCACGCCCGCGGCACTACAGATCAATCCGAATAACACGGAGAACTCCGAGGTGCCGTTAATCCATGCGGATGAGCATGCTCCACCGCAGCCGGGTCCCAGCATGCCCATTGCGCATGTGATCAAGAGTTTGCTCAAGTTTCTCGCCCACGACACCTGCCAGCCGCTGTGGAACTATGAGGACATTACGGCCAAGGTGTGGGCCGTGAAGTCGGCGGAGCAGCTGAGCTGCTTCCTCATACATATGGTGAAGGTGTTTGCCGATAGCTATCCACAGGCCCGCATTGCCGAGCGCTGGGCGCAAACGGCTCTTCAGCTGGGCCTCTCCTGCTCCTCGCGCCATTATGCCGGACGCTGCCTGCAAATCTTTCGTGCTCTCAATGTGCCTATCAACCCTCGCATGTTGTCGGACATTTTGTCCCGGCTGGTGGAGACTGTTGCCGAACAGGGCGAGGACATGCAGGGCTATGTGACCGAGTTGCTGCTCACGTTGGAAGCGGCCGTCGATAGCTTGGATTCGGATTTCAGGCCGCTCGATGTGATGAAGGATATTTTCAAGAGTACGCCCAATTTAAACAACAAGGATGGCGGTCCCAATTCCATTCTGCCCGGCAAGAAGTCGCCTTCCGGAATGACACCGCAGTCCTCCAACTATTCGATACCCAGTCATGGACGTAGCACCAGCTACTCGGTTTCCTATTGTGGCCGCAAGGCCAACAACTCGCCCTGTGACAAACAAGTGGAGCTCCGAAATCGTGCCTCCGGCATTGAGCTAGAGCGCAGTGTGGTCAGTAAATTTGGTGTCGGTCCTGTAGGCGTCGGCGCTGGATCCGCGTTGTCGCGCTCCCGTAGCGCTCAGAGCCTGAAGATGCTGGGCGACACGGCCACGCAGGATGACAAGATGACAATTTTGGCGCAACTGTTTTGGCTGTCCGTATCGCTGCTCGAATCGGACTATGAACATGAATTCATGCTGGCGCTGCGCCTACTCACTCGAGTGCTTCATCGACTGCCGCTGGATCGTCCCGATGCGCGCGACAAAGTGGAGAAACTGCAGCAGCAGCTTAAGTGGACAGCTTACCCGGGCGTGCATGCGCTGCTCCTCAAGGTGGGTTATTCCTACGGCAGCATATCAATCAATTTTCATTTAAATTCAAAGCTAATCAATTTTATTTGTTCGTCTTTCAGGGATGCACCCACAGTGCCACGTATGAGCCGACAATCACACTGCTGGCCCAGTTCGCCCCATTGCTCACACTGCCCGTCTGTGATCCCACACAGAGTTGTGCCTTCCCCATGAACGTGATCGCTCTGCTGCCATATATGCTGTTGCATTATGAGGATGCAAATGAGATTTGCATACGCAGCGCCGAGAATATTGCACATGTGTCCACAGAGTTAGGAGCCAAACTGGAGAATCTGGGCACTGTGATGACCCTGTACAGTCGCAAAACGTTCTGCAAGGAGTCGTTCCAATGGACCAAGTGTGTCGTCAAGTATTTGCACGACACCTACGCGCACATGGGCCTCCACATGTTGGCCTTTCTCATCGAGGTGCTGGAGAAAGGGCCGCAACAGGTGCAGGTGCCGGTGCTGAATGTCATTCACTGCATGCTCCACTATGTGGATCTATCGGCGCCACAGGCGCAGACAATCAATGCGGATCTCTTGCGCGCCATTGGCAAATATTTGGATGTATGTTTGGAACTCTCTTAAATGATAAGCGACTAATTCACATATTCCCTTGCAGACTGTTAACTGGAAGGACTCACTGAAGATACTCAAATTGATTGTCACACGCAGCTCATCGCTGCAGGTGGCTCCGCCCAGCGATGGCAGCAGCGCCGGCTTATCGTTCTCCTTCTATGGCGCATATCCGGACTCGGATATGTTCTGTAAAAAGGAACTAGCCGGCCGCACCATGGAATTCACATTCGATGTCTCGCAGACGCCTCTGATTGGACGTCGCATATTGCTCAAATCGGAGGATCAAGCATCGGGTGGTGCTGCATCTGCCACGGGCAGCTCTTCCCTAAACTCGACGCTGACGAATGCCACCACCGTGACGGTTGCCCCGGCTCAGCAGGTCAACGCACAGCTCCAGCAGCATCGTGCTCACAGCAGTGTGGCTGCCATTGCTGCCTCCGCCGTCGCTGCCCAGCAGCAACAGCAACAGCAGCAGCACCAACAACAGCAGCAACAGCAGCACTCTGTTGGTCTTGGCAGCATTGTTGGCACGCCCAATTCACCGAGGCGTAGCGCCAGCTTATCGCCGGCGGATACCGTTCCGCTCAGTGGCTGGAAGCGTCCCTGGATGTCGCAGTGTCGTGTACGCGAGTGTCTGGTGAATCTATTGACCACCTGTGGGCAGCGTGTTGGTCTGCCCAAATCGCCATCGGTAAGTTACTGGTTATGGTCATTGTGCTATGCGGTCCGAGGTCGGCAGTTTGTCAGCTTGTACATTAGCAAGGTGCATGCTTTGAGCTCCCTTAGCGCTAGCTTTTTCAGCTCCTGCTTTTCTCTAATATGGCCATCATCTATACGAATTTATTTATTTCTATTTCTTTTTCTTTCATGAAAAAAATGAATAAAACGAAAACAAAAACAAAAACAAAAAAAACTAAAATGAAATTAATACAAAATCAAATCAAATCCAATGTCAAACTAAAACTAACACGCCATTATATATCATCATTAACAACCCGAACCAAACCTAATTATAGGACGATTTCATAAACTCTATTTGCTCAAAGGTAAAGGAACATGTTTCTAACAGCCACGTGTAGCTTTGCTTTTGTTTACGTAATTTGTTTTGGCTCGTTTCATTTCATTTCATTTCATTTCGTATTACTGCTTATATGCACCGCTCATTTCGTCCCATTTCGTCTCATTTTACACATTCCGCACTAGTGCACAGGTGTGGTGCCAGTTTCGAATCCAGTGCATTTCATTTATTAACACATTTTTGCATGTTGAAAACTGAAACGGGTCCTGTGAGGAGAGATGCCTGTTCTCCTCCGTTTCGTTTCTTTTTGGTTTGATTGTGTCGTTTGTGTAATTTGCATGTGGGTCTTTTGTTATAAACTGTATATTTCGATTTCTTATTTTAACACAATCAGTTTTTGAGCACATCACTAACGGGATCGATTGCGACCAGACAAAGCGTAAGCTTTCCAGTCTTATTCTCAATTATTTGTTCTTAAATCTACTTCAGTGTTTTAACTTGCATGCAATAGTATTTGTTTAGTTACTAATATTCTATTTGCTTGTCAACCTGTAGGTGATCTTTAGCCAATCGTCGGATCTCATGGAGCGGCAATCATCGGCCGCCTCTTCCACCGAGGAGACATCAGGTCCGCAGGGCGATCTTAGCAGCGGATCGCGTCGTGACGATGGACAACCCGACTTTACCGTCTTCAAGGACTTTGATTTCCTGGAGTACGAGGACAGCATCGCTGGCGAATCCACGGACAACTTCAATTGGGGCGTTCGTCGCCATCAGATCTTTGAGGGCGACGAGGACTGCTTGAATTGTGGCAGCGCCATTGGCGGCTCCATAAAGGGCGGCCATTCCTCGGCACTGGAGGATAGCTTTAGCGATAAGACACCAATTTTGAGCAAGCGCAAGCGACAAACCGCTGACGATTCGTCCGATGAGGAGGCCGAATCGGAATCACCACTAGACGATGATCATCGTCAGTCATTTTTGAAATCCATCTTCAGTGGCGCACCGCCATCTTCGTTGAGTTTGCGTGAACGCCGACGCCGTAACTCGGTTTCCCGTAGCGATACCAGCGGCTCCAGTGCAGGCGATTTGGGTGACATAACGCCGTGCAATGCTTCGCCCCATATGCAGGGCATCATTCGCTTTGGCGCCGCCGTGCGCGATGAGGCGGAGGAGAACTGGCGACGTCAGCTGCAGTCGATGCTGATCAATCAGCCATCGGCGCACACTTCCGATCTGCTGCTGCAGCTGTACAGGCTGATCAAAGAGTTGACCTTCAAGACAATCAGCATATCCAAGGAGGCTAAGAAGTTCTTTACGGGCATCGGCTCCCAGCTTGGCAATCGCATCTCACTCTTTACGGATTTGTTGAGTTCGCGTGCTGATCCTCCGCGGGTTTGGTGCAGTGAAATGCAGGCCACCACGCCAAAGCTTTTCGAAACTCTCAGGTTCAATGTGCTGGAGGTGCAGGAGCATCTGGAGACGTTCTTTGATCGCAAAGATCAGGTATTGGAGGTGAGTAAATTTCATTATTTTCCGTAATTTTGATCGGTTTTAATTTGAGATTTTAAATTACAGTGCCTGGATGCAGTAAAAACATCCTGCAAATTGTCCTTATTCAATGAGGCAGATGTAGCTGCTTCGGGCTTGGAGCTGCCCAGCAGTTCCAGCATTGCTTGCATGCCTTTCGATCCGGCCTCAACGGAGGTTGTTTTGGACTTGGGACGCTCGCTGTATAAGCTTATGTTTCAGCTGCTTCTGCTGATTGAATCAAATCATAAAATATCATCGAATGTGGTTAATCATTTTCGCATCAATGAAGACGTATGTATTGATCGACAGATCAATAGATTTGTTTGGATTTATTTATACGGTTCTCTTGCAGATGCATGACATTTCCGATCTCTATGCCCTGGTGCGAGATGCTTTGGTGCGCTGTAATAGCGAAGCCGAGTTGGATTGCCTGGAATCGTCGACGTCAACGGAGGGCGAGCATACACCGACACCCTCTCCCGGCTTACCCATGACGCAGGAGGAGTTTGAAGCGTCGCTGCATGAGCATATTGATCTGCAGCGCTGGTCTAGCGCCATTTCCCATGTGCGTCAGTATCGACGCGTGTCTACACTGAGTGCTGGCGATCAGAGTCTGACTATCTTTAGCTATGGTAATCTGGACAGTCGTCTCAAGTTTGATGAGATGTCGATCATATTGAATGCCTATGCGCATAGCATTATGAAAGATCGCACGGGTAAATATCACAATTGCACTAAATATTTGTATACATTTCTAACCATTTTATTGACCTCGTAGAAGCCTTTATTGTATCCAAATCGGACTCGGAGCTGTTTGAAGTTTATGCAATACTCTCGGAGAATTTATATCACGTCTCAAGCGCTCTAACCAACATGGAAATCAATATGAAGAGCTACTCAATGGGCGCCGGCTCAAGCAATTTGCATCGCAGCGAGCAGGACATTGTGACAAATCTTTAAATATAGAGGAACTTTACATATGGCTAAGATTAGTGCAGAATTAAGCTCATTTTGATATGTAATCAAATTCAGATTTTAATATTTAAGCAGCATTGTAGGGCACTATCATTCAGTTGAGAGTTCATCAAACATTATTGAGTATGAACAAATGTGTTTTTAAGTACGGTATAATTACATAATTTACATATATATTTAACTCTTATCGCGACTAGTTTTTATAAGCTTCATATCATGTCGGAAAGACGAAGATAAAATATTATATGAGACAGCTTTACGTTTGGCTCTATAGAACATTGAACACAACAACATGCAATATTTTTCTATAATAACAAAAAAATATTTAATTACAAAGTGGGATTTGTATTATTACGGCCCACAATCAGCCTGGACATCCTATAGTAAATAGAGCAAATATTCAACTTATCATTAAGTCATGTTTTTCGTACAAACGCATTGTAAAACATAGTATTCAGTAATTTCTTATCCTATTTGGTGAACAGATTCTTGAGCGCATTTCGTTGCTGTTTATTATATTCGGCCAGCAGCTGCTTAGCGCTGTTCAATTCATTCAGAATTTGCTTGTTCTCCGGCAGCAGATTGTGTGCATGCTTTAAGTCATTAATGGCCTCCTCGTAGTTACGCAATTTACGTTGAGCTTGTCCACGTCTATAAAACGCCTTGCTGCAGTTTGGATCCAAGCGAATCGCCTCCGAGCACTCAAATTTGGCATACTGATAATTACCTAGTTTCAACTCAACTGCAGCCATATTAATGTTGTTCACCACAGAAAAAGCGTCCAATCTTCTCAGATCCGAGTTTGAGACATGGTTTCGTTTGGGTTGCTGACCATCAAAGCTAGTGCGCAACATTGTGTAGTAACGGTTCGCCTTACGGTATTTGGCACGCGCCTCATAGTAATGACCCAGCTGATAGAAGTGATTGCCTGACTGTCGCAGGCCGATAAGTAGGTTGACAGCTGTTTCACACTGGTCAACAGAAAATATATTCAAATTAAATACATATCACAATGACAATGCATATTATTTTTGAACTAACCGTTGGCTTTGTGAATTTGCCTGTCCAATCCTGTGGATAGGGCGGTAGTTTATCCATTGTTTCATCGCTGCATTCGATGGCCCAATTTTCGTCAGGCGCCAGCTCGCCGGAGTCGGTTATCGTAATCTCCGTCGTCGGATTGGCTTCATCATTACAGTTCTGTTCCATTTGAGCAATGATGCCTAGGCCTCGCAGGACGCGACCCACTACCACATTGATGCCGTTGAGGTTTTCACAGCCAACGGCTGTGATGAAGAATTGTGAGTTGTTTGTATTTGGTTTGCCGTAGTTGGCCATGCTAACCACGCCCTCCTCATTGTGCTGTGTGGGCAGGTCAACATAAATATGTATTTGCTACAGTTTGCATTTGCTGTTCAATCATCAATTCAGCTCACCGTCAGTTCAAAGTTCTCATCCTCAAAGAGTGGGCCGTAGATGCTCTCCCCACTGGTGCCATCATTGTTCACCAGATCTCCTCCTTGGACAGCAAACACCCGCTTGATCGTATGGAAGTGTGTGCCCTTGTAGTGTAGCTTCTTTCCCAGCTTTCCGATGCCAAGTTCGCCCGTGCATAGGGCACGGAAATTTTCCGCTGTCTTTGGCACAACATCCTTGCGCAGTTCAATTATCATGCGTCCCGCTGAGAGCAGACAGATACACATATACATGTTTTTGTGTAGATGTGTGTAAATAAGATAACGTTTAACTAGGTCAAGCATAGATTGCGCGCTGCAAGTGCTTACCGCTTTCTTTATCGATGCTAATATCAAAGTAGACTATTGGATTGGTTTTGTCCACTGGCTGCAGCAATTGCTGTTTGTCTCCACTCATTTTGGTCATTAAGGCGTAGCCTCTATCTGCCCGGCTTTAGCTCTAACTAATATTTCAACGTTTTCAAAACAGGTAAACAAATAAAATGCGATTTACATTTCAACTGCGCTGCCCATCTGTTGCGTTTTCACTGCTTAAACAGCTGATGGGGCTGCCAACTGCACGCTAATATTGACATAGTTATGCTAGCAGACAAATTTTTAAAAATTAACGCCAATTAAATATTAATTAAACCTAACAACAACAAATAATATTTATATATAAAGAAATTTCCAGGTCTCAAAACATTTTTAAGGGAATAATTTAAACAGGAATTTCGAACAAAAATTCAGTTTTCGAATTTAAATGTAGAATTAATGAAAAGGTTAAGCCATAATCAAGAAGGTCTTGTTTTTTTTGCAAATTTTTGTAGGGTATATTTCTAATATGCATTTCCAGTTACAATGGCGGTTTCAACTTAATTCCTAGCATTAATCTGGATATCGAAACATGTTAAGAAACCCATGGCTTATACAAATTTGTTAAGATTTGACAGAGTAATGGTATGGAAAGTTTTGACAAAATAGTAATATGGTATAAAATATATATTACTGCGTACGACCTATACAAAGTGTGTCTATTTGTTATTCATCCTTACATTTAAGGATTGCAAATGCTTTATCTGTTGAGTAATAATTTGATAATTGCTGTTCCAAAAAGGACTTCCCAAATGGAATAAATCAATTTTCGGTTAAAGTCTGTTGTCCTTGCCTGAGCCGTTAAATTTTTAATGTTGTCGTGTAACGCCTAATTATTTGTCTTCTTAAACCAGAGTTGCACAATGTTTAAACCATAAAGCAATTTGCTGGTCAGCAAACATATAATTTACATCTAATTGAGCAAGAACATTCTGCTGAAAAAAATGTATAAAAGGATTACGTGGTCATGCCTCTTAATAGCAGTCTCAAAGTTACCTTTCACAATGAAAAACCAATTGGATCAGGAGCTGGAAACAATTGGCAGTCTGACCAAGCCAGGCTTAACTTGGGTGGAGTACAGCGCTTATGCATTGGGTGTTAACATAGCTCCCAGGAAGCGTACTTCTCGGCCCTGCCGCTTGTGAGTATTTTGTGATGTAAATACGTAAAAATAAACATATGTGGTGTAATTTTAGTTTTCGGATTTTTGCATTGCTCGTGAATCTTATCATAATACACAGTCTAATCAAATTTATAATGGCCAATTATAAGGTGTCCTTCGAAGCTTACGCTGAGGTTCGTTTAAGTAAATATTGCTGGATTATTTTTATAAGATTTCACACTCCTTTTAGTCTGTGTTACTGAGCTTTCAACTATCAATTGGAATGGTAAAGATGATGAATTTTCAATTATTCTGGAAGTCTTGTGCCGAGCTGGTGGAAACCACAGAAACCGGTGAGGTGCTGAGGAACCTGGGTCTCTTTGATTTGAGTGAGAATTGTGATTTTGATGGATTTATATATATACTTATGTATACATATTATTTTGTTCCTGTGGTTTTCAGATTTGGCAAACAAGAATGCGTTGCGTAAAACTTTGGGCTCGATGTTGACCAAAAGTTGGGTGGCGATCAATAGCCAGGTTAAGTTCTTTTTCAAAATCGTTTGCATGCCAGTGTTTTACTATTGTCTGCGACCATATTGCCAATACATTTACGATTGCCATGTAGTCAAGGATACATGCGAAATGACCTTAAGTATGCATCGCCTTACAAATTGGTTAGGTTTTCTGCATGTCTTATTTTCTATAGCGTATCCAGCCATAATGGCGTATGTGCAGCTCGGTGCACATGAATTCCCTTCCTACTGGGTGCGTTTCTATCTGCTTCAATCCGGACCAATTTGGTGTTTATTTGGTAGGTCTAAAGATCCGCTTGTTTTATATATATATATATATCGCTTTAGCAACACCATTGCCAGCTGTGTTTGGTTTTAATAGCCTGTTTGTGGTGCTTACAAATCACGAGGCGTGCCTTTTAGAGATCTTGCGATATCTGGTTCGGAATTCGACTAACGATGCGGTGGTTCCCAAGCAATCCAGGGTGCCATATTTACGTTGTTGCGCCAAACTTTTCACACGTATATCGAGGTAATACTCGCATTATAAAACGAATGTTTATAGATATTCTAAGATCCCTTTTACAGACATCATGCTCAAATCGAGATGGTTTTTAAATACATTATTCTATTACAATGTGTAGTTAGCATCATTTTAATATGCATGCTGCTTTATAGAGCCAGCACTGTATTGGTGAGCAAACATTATCTCTTCAACTTCTAATATATTAACCACATACTAATAAGTGAAATATTTAGGAAGTTGGTATTGATTGGATGGGCATGAATTTGCTTTATTTACTCGCCATTACTTTGGAAATCAGCCTATATAATGTCAATGCGCAAAATGTCGAGACTCAAGTAAGCCTGCAAATATTTCTATGTACTAAACTAATAAATCATTTTCACAGAGCGAACTGTTGTTTTCGGATTGGTACAATTGTGACTGGTACGACGAATGTGAAGACTTTAAATTCATTATTAAACTAATGCTAATGTTTTCAAGGCGTAATTTTGTCTTAAGTGTTGGCGGCTTCGCCAATTTATCAAATGGATTATTACTTCAGGTATATTCATAATCCCAAAGAGTTTTGACTTCTTTCCTATTATTTAACGTTTAATTTCTTCACAGGTTTTTCGAATGAGTGCAAATTTTTTTTTACTATTGCGTAATATGAATAACAAATAGTGTACTTTATACAAGTTATTGGAAAACTTTATTGTAAATTGAAATTCATTAAGCGACTAAAACACGAAAAAATATTTTAATTGGCACATAAAACGTAGATGACAAATATGTTAATATAGTAAAATAGATTGCAATATGGAACATAACCATATGGGGAGATATATAAATGGAATTTGAATTGGAGTTGTACACGGCACAGTTTTCAATATAAATGTAGTATAATACAGTTGTCCATGGCTGGCTTGAGTTTAAAGCACAATTGGCAGCTAAGAATTTTTCTTGTTTAATATTGGCATCATATTATTACGATAATAATATTCATATGCATATTCCTATATGTATGAACAATGCTTTCTGGTTTTCGTTTTTATCGCTTTTTTTCACTAAGCAAAATATTTCAGCTAAAAGACTAAAATTATATAATTTCGTTCAACGGCTATGGCTAATTCCGATTTGTTCGTCTTCGCCTCGTACTTAGATGTTAATTGAAGTAGTTGGTAGTTGGTGGTGCACTTAGTTAGGGTCCGTATAGATCTAAGGCTCTAGGCGATTGCGTCTAAAGCAACCCGATGGCAGTGCTTCAGATATCAAACGTATATTCTGGACCTCCTTGGATATTTCACTCAACTCTAAATCGTACTTGTCGATTAATTTCTTTTGAATATTCCGCTGTTCCCGGTACTTCTCAATTCGTTCGGTAAGATTTACACGGCTGATGTCAGTCTCGACGACACTGAGGCGATTTTCTAATAAACACAACGAAATAAAGATTAGGCGTTTATAAAGAAAATATATGAATAGTTGCATATATATAGGCATACCTAATTTATCCAAATCATCTGTGTTGATATCCTTCAAGTTCTGTAGCTCGTCCTGAATCGCAGACAGCTCGCTATTGGCCATTTCAATTTGCTTTTGTGCCTCCTGCGTATTGGCCTTGGCAAGACCAACCTTGCGCTTAGCATCATTTACAAGATTATCATCTTTGGTTGAATTGTCCTCCAAATTCGCAATGTTCATTTCCGTCAGCGTGACGCGATGATTCAGCTGATCAGCCTCATCATGCAGCTTGCGGGCAGCGACCTTCGTCTCATTTGCCTTGCGGCGTATCAACTCTGCATCCTAGAATCACGTTCAGATTGATAATTCAGTTTTCACGTGGTCCGTTGTCCGATATATGCTGGACTTACCTTTGAGGCCTGTTCTGCATACTTGACCTGGGCCTCCTGTGCATTATTCTTGGCTTCATTCGCATTCTTATTGGCACCCTCCAAAGCATTACGAGCCTTATCTATTAAATTACCTGCATTCTCAATCTCCAACTGAATGCCGGGCACCGTTTGCAAGGCCAAGTCCGAACTCTCCGAGGATCTTTGCACTTCAGACTGGAAGCCAGCTAAAGTTTGGTAGGTATTGCTGGCCTCCGTAAGTGTATTGTCGCCCTGCTTCACCGCCTTGGTAGCCTTATCAAGGGCAGCCGTGGCGCGTTCCAACAATTTAATGTCATCTTTCTGTTGTGCATCGGCGCTTAAGGACAAAATCTTCAATTGGACAATCTCTGTTTTTTAATATAAATATGTCTTACCGTTCTAGCAGCACCTGGGCAAGTTTATGTTCCTTTTCGAAATCGGCAAAGACCTCGCCATTGCCAGCAGCCAACTCATGGATCTGATTCAGTAGCTTATCGGCGCGCTCATTGGCAGTGACGGCATCCTTCTTCAGCATGTTGATATCAATGTCTGGCTGGGTCTGGCTCTTCACTTGGTTGAGCAGCGTGAGTGCCGCATCATAGACCTCGTTGGCCTTACGCAGTGCCTCCTTGGAGGTTTGGGCGACGGTGCCGAGTGAGCTCTTCACGTGATCCAGCTCGAGGCGTACTTCGGTGCGCAGCTCGACGCTCACCTTTTGCTGCAAATCGATGGCATTCTTGGCCAGCAGATGGGCCTTCTCAACCGCATCCATTGCATCTTTGGCATTCTTTAGATCGAATTGCGCCTCGGACTCAAGGCGATCGGCAAGAGCGCGAGCCTCTCTTGAAATGTCTGATATCTGGTTGGATTGCTCGCCAAACTCAGCGGACTTGTTTCTCGCCTTGTCTAAGGCCTGGGCACCTTCGTCGTTGAGCAATTGCAATGCCTGTTGCAGCTCCTTCTTGGCATCGTCGATGATATTGTGCAGTTGTGTATAATTGCTGCGTGCCTTGTTTATTTCCGCGTTGGCATCATGCTGCAGTGCATCGGCACTTGTCAGATGGCCACGCATACTGTCCAGTCGCTTGCGCAGATCACTGATGACCTCCACATAGGTTTGACCGCTCTCACCAGATCCGGAACGTGCATCCTGCGCTAATATGGCCACCTTCTCCTGCACCGCTTTCAACTTTCCCTCGAATTCCTCATCGTTGGTCACCGGAGTGCGTGCGATCTCGTCCAGTGTAGCGCTCAAATTCGCCAACTTGGCGCGATGCAGATCGGCTGCGTCCTGCACAAGATTGTAACAATCCGGACAGTCCACGCAACCCCGATGACGATCGTATTTGTTCTCCTTGCAGCGATCACAACGATTTCCCTCCACATTGTCATTGCACGGACACTGACCACTCTGGTCACACTGGAAGCCCTTGGAGCCGCTCTCATCGCACTCGCACGGCTTGCAGCCATCCGCTGAGAAACCAAAGAAGTAGTCGGCGCACTGATCACAACGCACGCCAACAACTCCGGGCTTGCAGTGGCACTGACCCGTATATTTGTCGCAAGTGGTGTTGTAGCTGCCGACGGGATCGCACAGGCAGTTCTCACATCCATTGCCGGAACGTATATTAAAGTATCCAGGCTGGCACTCACCACAATCGCGACCAATGACATTCGGCTTGCACTGGCACTGTCCCGTCACCTGATCGCAACGCAAAATACTCTGTTCATCCTGCTCGGTGCCGGCGGCATAACAACTACACCGATCGCACTTGCCATGCGGCAGCGCCAGCGGATCTCCAAAGTGTCCGGGCAGGCACTGATCGCAGTGTCCGCCAGCCGTGTTGTGTATGCACTTCAAGCACTCGCCCGTGGTGCGATTGCAGTTACCGACCGCATTAGTATCGACATTACCATTGCAGTCGCAGCTCTTGCAGGTCGCCACAGGACCCAGCAGTCCAGTGGGATCACCATAGAAGCCATCGCTACACTGTTCGCAGCGTGAGCCAAAGTAGCCCACGGGACATTCCGTACAGATGACCGTATCGCTATTGATTTGCATGCAGGCACCATCGTTGGGACAGGGACAACGTGTACAGTCGTATGGAGTGCCGCCCAACGCGTTGCCATAGTAGCCCCTGGCGCACTGGTCACAGTTATCACCGTACGTATTGTGCTGACAGATGCAGCTGCCCGTCTCCGAGTCACAGATGTCCGCATGACCATGACAGTCGCAGGGTATGCACGGCATGAAGGGTCCTCCCCGTGCCGGACTGTGGCGATAGCGTGGTGCGCACGACTCACAGAACTGGCCCAGATAACCCTCGGGGCAGGTGCACTGCTCAATCCAGGTTGCTGGCTGGCCGGCAGCGCCTCGATGCGCCGACTGCAGCTCCACATCATCGAGATTGGCCTCACCCTGCACCGAGTACGTAGCTCGAATCTTAATGGCCGTCAGATTAGAGAGTATGGAGAGGAAACCTCTCGCCGACTGGCTGGGCTGCCACTGATAGTCGTGATGCTCGTGCAGTCGGAACGTATACTCCCTGACACCCTGATCGGGAATGCCATTGCTCTGGGCAAAGATGGGCAGCGAGATTTTGCTGCCGGCACCCTCTAGGATAACATCGCTGGCACTGCTGCTGGGTCCAACCTGACCCACAAGCTGCAGCTTGAATTTCAGATCGCGATTGTAGGAGGCTCGCTGATCGCCCAGGAAGCGATCCGGCGCCTTGAAGTAAACATACTCGTTGCCTTGAGCGGTGGTGCCAATGCTGCGACTATACTGATTGTATTTAATATCCACATCGCGACGATTCAAATCAATGGCCGTCCAGCGTTCCTTATGCTTGTTGAAGCTGGATGTGACCGAAACAATAGAGTACCCAGGCGCTGAATGGCACTCGGAGGTGTGCCCATAACAGAAACAGGGTGTGCAGCCAAAACGATTGCTCTTATCCAGATTAAAGAAGCCCGGCTTGCATCTGTATGGGAATGGGAATGATTAAGCTGGAAAAACTCTTAGTTAAACAAACTCACTCATTGCAGCGCCTGCCCTCGACATTCTCCTTGCAGTAGCAGATGCCGCTCTCCGGATCACAGGCCGGCGTATTATCGTCCGAGCCGCGTGCATCGCAGCCACAGGGCTGACAGCCATGCGCTCCAAACTGGAAGTAGTTGTTGGCACACCGATCACACTTGTCGCCAGTTACGCCCGGTTTGCACTGGCACTTGCCCTGGCTGTTGCACTGCAGCGACCGGGAGCCGACGGCGTCGCAGTTACAATTCTCGCAGTGAGCGCTTTCACGCATATAGAAGTTCTCCTTGCAGCGCTCACAGTTGGAACCATCGCGATTGTCGCGACAGTCCAGACAGTGACCACCGTGCCCGGTCTGATTGAACAGATTCGCATCGAAGAAGCACTTGTCCGCAAAGCCGTTGCAATTGCAGGCTGCAATTAGAAAAGTTGCAAGTTGATCAATGCATTCTCATATTGTATACCTAGCAGCTGGATTTACTATTGATGAGGTACCAGTGTGCAGCGGCGCTGGCAACAATGCGATTTGTTTGTAGGGCATGATCGTAGGACCAGCCATTGGCTCTAGTGTTGGCCACAAGGCAGACAAGTTGCAAGCACAGTCTCAACATGACTGACTAACACTCAGTCAGCTCAGCAGAAATATTAAACGTTTGCAGATGTGGCAGCTAACGGAAAAGCGGTTTATCCTTATATGGCACATGGTGCACAGTGGGACAAACTGAGACTGCTTGTATGTATGTCATAGATAATGCCTAATGTAATGGAAATGCGTTCTAACTAAAAGTGTCGATAAATGTTTAACAATATATACATAAGTATATTTTAATCTTAATTATGTTGACCCATTGAAACCAGTTTTAAGCACATGGTGTTTGCCTACCTTTGCACTCGTTCACATCCATTGAGGTGGCCCTTTTCCACTTGACGTCATTGTACAGCGGCAAGCAGCGATCGCAGTCGGGTCCATCTGTATTGTGGCGACACTCGCAGACCAGAGTGCGCTCCCCGTGCATCCCGGTGCTGGCCACACACTTGCTGGCATGCCCATTGCACTTGCAACGTGCACCGACTGCAATATCACTGATCGCATAGAAGTATGACTTTAAGACGCGAGGATCACCGAATAGCTCGTCACCGAAGGTGTTTAGTCGATCCAGTGTGATGCGAATGTCAGTGGCTGTCACCCAATCCTGCAGCTCCAAGCTGTTCTCAAAGTTGATGCCACCGGGACGCCCTTCCAGCGTGGAGAAGGCGATCTCACCGTCGCGCAGTGGCGAGATGTCGCTGTACTCGCTGGTGCACAGAGCAAGTGCCTCGCCCTCACCCTTCCCAATTGCCCGGGAATCGGGTAGTGAGTAGGTATCACGACAGGTGGCGCTGTAAAACTGATAGGGTATCCAGGGACCGTTTTCCGTGGTGCGTTTGTAAATCGTAAAGGACTCGGGTCGCGGCGATCGGAACAGGATACGCACATAAGTAATATCGTATGATTTACCTGGAATCGTTGACATTACTCAGTATTTATTATATGATAGGTCAGTTCTAATAGAACTTACGCAAGTGCAGCGTTAAATTCACGTGATTCGGATGTTGTATGCCCTCGTTCATCGTCTCCGATTGCCACCAGGTTGAACTTTGTGGATCGTGCAAATCCGTCAGAAATGATGGATTGTGATCTTCATATCTGAATGGAATTTAAAGAAAAATTTAATGGATGTGCTGTAATGGATTTGAGTTAATAACTCACCTGCAGAATGCGCAGTCCTTCAGAAAGTTTAGGGTATTCATGGTCTGCATACAGAATTGATTTTCCATATGCTCCCCGCAGGTATTCGTTGATTTTATTTGCAATTGGTAGGCAGCATTGATGAATTCCGGCGTACATTTCTAAATGGGTATGGAAAATGTGTTATACTCTTGTGGTAAGAATTGCTATGTCTAAGACTATTAAAGATCTGTTTCTGTAATTGAATTCCACTCCATAACGTAAAGAGATGATTTAATATGAGAGACGACCCTTTATGATTTTTGTTACGCCCACAGTATAATCACCTCTAAGAGACAGTTCTCTTACTTTGAAGAGCACTTTTATATGATCAACGTATGTCCATATCAATTGTGCCTTTATTGTTCAATTAGTTTGTATGTCTCCATTTCAATTAACGCCCAACAGATCTATTGACTCACCGAAAGAGGCGTGTGCCAAGCATATTTAAATTAATTTCAATTAAGTAGCGTGCGTCTCGACTATTTGGCTATGATTTATATGTGTGAAGCTTCCACCCGCTGTCCATTTATGAATCTACTCAGTTCTTACCTGTGGTCGGCCATAGGGATCGTAGCACTCCAGAGCCGGCAGAAACGTTGTGCGTCGCATCTCGTGTCCGCCGGCGGCGTTGAATGGCTGACGTTGAGCACCATGCGCTGCCGCCGCGCAGCTCCAGAGCAGAGCTCCCGCAAGGAAGAGACGCGCCACGGAGGAGCCCTCGATGAGACTCCGCCTGTTGCGCTTCATCGTTGTCTTTGGATTTGAACTGGTCTTGTGTGTGTATGCTTTACAGACTAATTATGATTACACTAGGATATATTTGAACACTTATTCGAGTTGATTCAATATTTTGGGTGGGTGTTTTTTTTTTTTTTTGTATTTGGGTATTATTTTCACTGTCACAGTTTAAATCATAATTGCACTTGAGTTAAATGGTATGAGTGGTTCCACGTGATTGTGGCAGGTTTAGGAGCGGCTTCACTCGCTGCAATATTCATAAAATTTACAAATATTTGATTAGATAATACGAATAAATAACTATAATATTTGGTAGCACTTTCAAGAAAATTCATAAAAAGACATATGTTGCACATATTGTTTTGGGCACACAAAAATCATTCAAATCGTTGTTGTTGTGTGGTTTCAATTAGTTCATCTGCCGGTCCAAAACTGATCATAAAAACAAACTTTGCTGTCCGGTCAATAAATAGCTAGCCCGATCTGTCTGAGAGTTCATTGTAGTTGCTCCATCAACTACACTGGCGACTCTTTCAGCACTTTGTGTATACAAAACAAAATCCAAACAAAAACCAAAACACAAAAAAACATGAAAAAAGTGCAAAAGAAAATTTTAAATAACAACAAAAAGAACCAGCAAAGACATAAATAAACAAAAACAGAAAAATAAACACATAGAGAACAAAAATACATGCTGGAAATGAACTCAAGCATTGCCCACAAAATTTTGTGTTTCCGACTATACATATATATGAATATATATATATATATATATATATATATGTGTGTGTGTGTGTATGCAGTGTCCCCCTCCAGCCCGGTAGTACCACCCTACAACGGATTTGTAGTTGCTCTAGCCTCTGTGAGAAACTTGAAATTATTTCAAACGATGATTTCATCTACTTACTCCGCCGAACATCACACTCACACATGGATCTAGATACATATCGCATTTTGTGTGGATATGCGAAAAGCATTGCAATTATTTAACTTGGGTAAAAAATGTGCAGGCTATTTATGACTGTGCTTAAGGAATTTTCAGTTTGGATGCATTTATTTTATTCTTAGCCAAGGTTAGATTCATTTAAGACAGCGCATCTCTAAGATACTTGAGCTGATGCGTAAGTATCTTTTAGTGTACCACTAATTAGCAAATATGCACAGCAAATTGAGTCTGTTTACTTAGTGAAGATTTAAGATGATATCATTAAATATGTATAGCACAACTATTTTAGGTGAGGAGACTGTGAAGTAAAGCAAATCCGTCTTAATAATGGTAACTTTATTTGATGACGCAGAGACAACTTACAAGAAAAATATTAAAATAGGATTTCCAGATGTAGATGGGTCAGATACTATATCATCCAGTGTGTCACTTGTATGTTTATATGTTTAAAACTATAAGTTTACAATGGAAAACTCGAATGCGACTGCAAACGATGAGAATAACAATGTATGAAAGTATATATATATAGATAGTATTAAGAGTGCTACAGGAATTCCAATTAGATTCCAAACTTTTTATTGCATTACTAATTGTTATCTGCTGCTTGGGCAAACACAATTTACACAACTGTTGATTATTTGCACAACATTTTTAATTTATTTTTATCAATTTTTAATTTAGGAATTGTGCACCGCCCTACAGCAACAGTATTCAACTTTTCGTAGATGTATGTATGTTGTGGCTTATCAGTATCCTCTCGAATTTGTTTCATATAATACCAAAACTGTTTTTGTTTTTTTTTTATTTTTAAACCGAAATTAAGCACAAGAAAATCTTTGAGACTGTCGCTGGGGCAACATTTTGATACACTTGCCACACCGATGTGTTAGTGCGCACTGTGTGTAGAACCCCTTTAAGAATGAGTTCAGCTGAGGCCAACATTCATATACAAAAGACACACACACATAAACACAAGCACTTTCGTATACAGATATTCTTTATTCTTTTACGAATGAACATCCGCTCCATTCAGATTTCAACTGCTCAGTTGTTGGTGCCTCTGCTTCTGTTGCTGCCTCTGCTTCTCGGAGCGCCTGTTGCGATACGCGCCTATGAACACGAGTTCCTTTTGCGATAAGAATTTGGGGCTACGAACTAGCGCGCATACTTAATGCGATATGGTTACCATATGCATACACAAATAAATACATATTCCCCAAGCATGAACTGAATGGAATTGAGATTCCGATTATGACTGAGACTGAGACGCTGTCTGAGGCACAACTATTACAACTAACACACACTCTTTGGGCTGTCGCACATTTTGAAGTTGTTTTGAAACGGCGTTTTTGTTTGCACCTTTTGGTATTTATCTTTATTGAAGCGTTTGTTTTTATCAACTGCTTCACTGCACACATGCTCACGCACTCAAACACTTATACACACACTTAAACACATGCACACTCGCACACACCAGACCAGGTAGAGGAATACCAAAACGAATCCACTCAAAAGAAACTGCACACTCGGGGCTACGCGCTCAGATACTTTAACGAAACTTGGCTTTTTTTTGTTTGTTGCACAGGGCACAATAACAACAACCTCAACAACTGCGTTATTTTCGTCTTATTTTTGTTGTAGATACTTTTTTTCTTTGGTCTGCTGCTAGCACATGCTGCATTTGTTATATATTTTAGTTGGTTTTCCAAAACTGATTGTTGTTCGTTTATAAATAGTTTGCATGTTGCATAGGAAATCATATCCAACTGCAACGGCTGCCGTTGCAGTAGCTGTTGCATTCACATGTGTTTGATTGCATTTGTCATCGCATTTGCTTTCATTTCGTGGTTATTTCATATGTACTTTGCACACACCGTCTCCCTTTTCTGCTGAGTCGGTAGTTGTATGAAATTTTGTAGTTGCTCTGTTTCATTATTAAGTACATTTTATCGTCCATTCTTTTTTTTTGTTGTTTTTTGTTTTTTTTTGTTAGTTGTTGTAATTGTATCACTACACTGAAGGCAAGAACCTTTTGAATAAACAGTTCGTCATACGCCGTCTGCCATAGAGCCACACACACACACATACATATGAGCAAACACAGATACAAGAGACCAACATACGACAAGATACTTTTTTATCTTGAGGTTTTCTGGCTGCGCCTGCCAAAGCAAACAAAAAAGCCAACAAAACACACACATAAACATACACACAGCCCGATACGACCGAATATTGTTGAAAAAACTGAAACGGAAGAGCTCCAGAAGAAAAGTTAAGACTCCTCCACAAAAAAAAAAAGCGGCAACGTTGTTGCACCTACTCCGCACAGAACACCACAGGCAACCGCTAACGAGGACGTCCAATGCTCAACTGACTATTGAAGAATGCGGCGCAACTCGCCCAACGATCTCTCGTTGAGTGAAACTCTATGCTCTCCCCTGCTCTCCCCTGCTCTCCCCTGCTCTCCCCTGCTCTCCCCTGCTCTGCTCTGCTGTCGTATCTGTATCTGTGTGTCTCTTTCCCGTGTGAGTAGCTGGCTGTGTGAGCGTTGTTGTTGCTTCTGTATTTGGGCACTCGCCGAGCTTCTTGGATTACTTGGGCTGAGCTTAGTCGGGCAACTATGTATTGTAGTTGAAACCGGAGAGGGGAACGCTCTTCACAGATTTATGAATTGATGTTTAATTGTATTTGCCTTCTTCTTCTTCTCGTGTCAGTACTTATGTTTCAAGCAGAATTATACATATGAATAATGAAAAATTTTGTTGGCATTAGCAAAGATTGTATTTTTCAGACATGTGTATGCTGTTATTTGAGATCTTTATATGCCGCATACTCAGTTCCCGGCACACTATCATTGGAAGCTGTGCTCGGCGCTCTACTTTTGGACTTGTGTACATAGTGGCTTACAGAGCGAACAGGTTATCGCTGTCCAACTGATAAGAGTTTGTTGAACGAAATGCCACAAGCACTTTCTGTTTCATTCACTAAACAATTTTTTTAAATGAAATAATTAATATTAAATATGTGTATTAATAATATTCTTGCTTATTATACTTATTATAATAATAAGAATGTAGAATATTTTCAAAACAGTGCCTGATTCTTGGCAGTAATAAATTCGATAGTTATCAATTATATTTCTTAAATTGAAAGGCGATTTCTTTTACTTTCAAGTCTTAGACGGAAAAAATTAAATTTAAGAACGTTCTTCGGCATTTGCCAATTTTTTGAAATTACGTTGTTTTTTCTTAAGCACACGAGTTACGAGTTTAGGTTTGTGTCTAAGATAGAGCTTTCGTCATGCCGATCAAAAAGCTGGATGCTACATAAACATAAATTTGAGAGCTTTTGCTTACCTACGTATTTTCTGTCAAAGTAATGCATTTTATCCATTGAATTTGGGGAAAGCAAACTATTTTATTTAATTTTAGATAGACAGATAGAGTTTTGCTAACAAGTTATTTATAACAAGTTTAAGCTAAATTGCGAGTAGACTGAAGAAATTTCATTAGTGAAGAAGACAATCTGGCGATTAGTTTATGTTGAAGGGTTCCAAAACTATTACTGCTATTCATCACTGTCCTCAATGTTAATATTTATGATATTGACAGTGGGACTGGGTGAATCGTTGCGCTCTGGAAGTCCGTTAACTGGGCCAATTGCAGACGCCTCTGGCTCCACGATGCATTCATCGCTGCCGGTGGTGCTGATGGTAATTATCGGTATATTATCCGACCAAATGGAACTTTGGGAGTCCTCTCGCGTGACGCGATGCCGCTGGGAAGCACTGCGTTTGGGGAAGTTTATAGGACCGGGCATGTCCAGCTCTTCCAGATCATCCATGGTGGCCAATGTGGGCGTGGAAGCGTGGCCAACAACAGGTGACATTGGTGACTTTATAGCCGTACGAGTCGATGCGGAGGATGTGCTGCTGCCAATGTGAAGTGGCGTTGGCGATTCTGGCTCCGGTGTGGGAGGCATTTCCAGAAGTGTGGCGCTCGAATTGCTCGACAATATAGAGGGCGGTGGTGGCGGTGTATAGGCCAAATATGTGGGCGTGGTTGGTCCCGGCGATTCGTCCGAGCCCAGCTCCACGTCATCTTTCTTCAGATTGACTGCCTCACGTACCAGAGCCAGCAGGGAGCCAATTTTCTTTCGTCCCTGACGCGACAGTGCAGCCAACTTTTCGGCATTCATCTGACGCTGAGTCAGTGTCTGGCTGGGAGTGGGCGAGTGCAGTGGATGCGTTTCGCTTCTCCCGCTGACCACCCCGCTGTTTAGGTGATCGGCAGCCGGAATCTGTGGTATGTCACTAGACTTATTCCTCTCGAGACTTTTGTCATCGAACCTAAATACATCGGGTTCTGGCTTGGCAGCCACAATGCTTGGCTTTGATCGATGCCTGCGGAACTTGAACTTGCCCAGGCCAATGCTGTCAAAGGTGCTGCCCTCCCTTGTCAATGGCGGCAACTGCTTGAATGGCCTTTCCTGTTCATCATCATGCTCTGCTGGCTTCTTTTCATCAACGATGTGAAAGTTCGTCTCAGGAGATTGTGGCTCCGCAGCAGGTACGGTTGGAGACTGTGCGTCCGGTTCCGGCGATGTCGGCTTGGACTGCTCCCGCTTGCGCCGCAGCAGACTGGCGCGCCGTTCGTTAACAATGCGAGAGTTTGTTTCTGGATCATGTTCGTTGGGTTGGTCATTGTGTGGCTGCTGTTTGTGCTTGTCCTTCTTATCCCTAAAGCTTTCCTTCTTCTTTTTCTCGTGTTTCTCAACTTTAAAGCGGCTTTTTGGATGCGGCTCCTTAATGGGAAAGTGGTCACCAACTGTGCCACCACCTGTGCCCGGACTGCTGCCTCCAGCACCCATTGTTGCATTGGCTGCCGCAATCGATCCGGAATTCGCCCGCTCCTGTTTGGCAATCTGCACGATGTCTACAAGCGAGGGCTTCCTAGTGCGCCGGATTTGCTGCAGGCGTGATAAACCAAAGCGCCTTTCCTTGGGCTCCTCGTCGTGCGGCAGCGAGTCCTGGTGCTCAGTGTCCGTGTCATCATCATCGCGACGCACAATCGAGTCCTCATCCGAGGTGGCCGAACCCTTGCGAAGCGCCTTCTTCATGATGCGTGAGATGAGCTCTAGCAGAGTGCACAATGCTTGTAAAATATGTTGCGGCACATTTTCTCATGGGGTAGATGCTTACCTTTCCTGGCCTGATTCTTGTACTCCTCAGTGTCAAAATCTGGCTGCTGAGTTGGTGTAACGGGTGAGGATGCCTCGAGCACCTTGCGCCAGCGATTTGTCATCGCTGTAGCCGTTGGTTCCGCCTGCTTAACCTCCGGAACTTTGAAAATCTTTTTGCGCTCCTCCTCCCTTTCCTTCTGCAGCTGGGTGCGCAGATCCTGATTGGCCTCGCGTAGCGCCCCCGTCAGTGATATAAGATAGTAGATGATGAGTATGAGTAGCAGCAGCAGTGGTATCACGGTGCTGGAGGATGTCAGATAATCCAATGGTTCATGTAGTTGCCTAAAATGAGAAATGAGTGGGGATATATTTAAGTTTGATTGGGTGGTATTTGTATGCTCTGCTCACTTTGGTAGGGCATTCCTTGTGGTGTGCGTTATGAATTCGGCAATCCGATTGTATTCGGAAAATGGTCCACAGTGCCAAGAAGGTCTAAGCCAGACAATCGCATAACCCACGGGCAGCACACAAAGGAACAGCATGGTCAGCAGTAGTGATAGATAAAAATTGTTTGACTTGGAGGCTCTAAAAAGTAGAAATGGTTTGAATACATTATCAAATTAGAGTCAGGGATACTCACTTGAAAACGACCTCGTGGGGCACATTGCATGTGAGGACTATCCACGATCTGAAGTACATCATAATCATTAATTTAACCAGGTTGATGAGCACCAGGCCTGGTGAGAAGAAAATTCCCATCCACACTTGACCCTGGTTATTAATCAACGTCAGGATGTTCTCGGCTATCTTAAAGTCGCCATACTGCATGTCAAACGCCACAAAAACAAAGCGTCCCATTAGTCACAAAGTGAAGAGCTGCCAGCTGCAACAGGGGGTGTTTTGGGGTGGAAAGGTTCGGTATTTCTCACCTGTGGAAACGTTTTCTCCATGTCCCAACACCAGTTTTGGTTGACATAACGCACAAATAGAGCTCGCAGAAAGTCGATGCACAGCGGCGCAACAATGGACATCAGCTGCACGGTTAGGGGGTTAGGTGGCGTGTATAAGAGAGGAGAGTGGATTTGTAATGAAGTGGTGTTTTGTTCGCCTGGTCACTGCTTAAAACCCGCCACACGTAGTACACCCTTAGCAGTGTATTGTACTGTGACTGTTTTGTCTTGTCCTGTTTTGGCTGCTGACCATGCAGTTAGATCTATGTTTATAGCTGATTTGCTGGCCGCATTACTGCTGCTACAAACTACTATCTATCCGTAAAACCCATTCGTTTCTAAACCGAAATTCATGCACGAATACGTGTCCCAAATCATAGCCATGCCAGCACGCCAAACCTCAATTTGGCCAAAGCTGAAAATTTTGTTATGCATAAGGCATAAATGCGCTTAACTCAGGGTTCGTAACTTGCTTAATTTATGTGCTCAAATCGTTTAATAGAGATTATGTACGCCATGTCGAGTTGACAACAACAGCCATCTCTACATAATCAAATCGTATGTCCTTTTTTTTTTATATTTTGCCTGCCTGCCCGTCCTAAGCTGCTTAAACATTTGCAGCAGCCAAAAAGTAGGCCCTAAAGTGCTGACAAGTTGACCCTGAAAGTTGCTCGTGATACTCATGAATTTGCTGGCGATTAGCCTTGAAGTTCACAACCAAATCCTTGGCCAATCGACACGCATTCAACAGAACAAACAATGAAAAAATAAATATATAAGCTTGGGAAATCGATACGAAAAGTTCCAAAATGTTTCTTATGCAAATGGCCATTGATAAACATTTTTGGCCAGACAGCAAATGCCAGCTGTGTGCTTGTCCAAAACACTCCAGAGACCGATTATTATGATAAAATACATTTGATACTCTGCTGACAATCGGAAGAAGGGACCATTATATTGGCAATTTGTCAAACCTACTGGCTATCTGTCCACATGAGTTTCACTTATGTGTTCTACAATTTTAAAGTTGACGAGAATGAATTGTATTTTCCATTCTGGATGTCTCCACACATGTTCTTAAAAAACGCATTTTCAAGCGCTTTTAACTATTATTAATCCAAAAAACAGAGTATCTCACAGTCGGAGACATTGGTTGTTTCTACTTGACTATTTTCGTTATTCAGTCTTTCTGGTTACTTTCTATCGGAATTTGTTGCTTTTTTGCTGTGGCTTCAGAGTCTAGACCTAGCAAAAAATTTATTTTTGTGCATGAGAAGCGGAAAACAAATTTCTTCCTTAAGTATTTTCCGCACAATTTGTCTAAACGGGATTTCACGCTTGGTCGTTGATTTTCATATTTGTTGTTGTTGCTTTTAAGTTCGATCATATTTTAAGTTTAAATGGTTTTTTGATATGTGCAGAGAGGCAGCTGTTTATCTTGCAGGAAACCAAATATTTAACTTGGCGCAACGGGAAATTGATAGCTACTCAAGATGATAATAAATTTGCGTTTAAACTGGTAGGTCGATAAATGGGGGAGGGGATGCACAAAGATGCTAAAATGCTTACCCCATCAAAGACGATAACCTTTGACAACTCTTGGCCGAGGGATGTTTCCCAGCACATGGTCGTTAGATTCATTTGGATTTGCTTGAGTGTCAGCTGCACCTCCTTGAGGCGCATCACTTTGCGCTCCAGCGGTGTCTTCATCGCTGTCGTTGGCTGTTTGCCGTCACCACTCAGTGTGGCGTCGAGCCCGTCTGGGGTGGTGCTGCCAAAGATGTCTTCGCCCTCCTTCGGACACACGGTCATCTGACATAAGCCCAAATTGTCGAGGTCGTAGTAAACAGTGCTTCCAATTTCCGCGATATCATTGAAGCCTATAAAATAGGGCGTGACGGTCGCCCCACTTTGATCTGTGTATTCGTATTCTTCGGTGGTGGTGGAAATGCTGGTGCTGCTCACAGGGCTGCTTGATTCGCTGCTGTATGTATCCGTTGTTATTATAGGGTCTTCTGTGGTTATTGCTCTGGTTGTAGTTGTGGATGTGGTTGGCTCCTCTGTGGTAATAGTGGTTGGCTCCTCTGTTGTGGTTGTTCTTATGATTGTTTGATTGCGTATGCCACGCTCAGCCAGCAGTCGAGTCCATTCATCTTTGCTTAGAATTCTATTGGGTCGGCTATTTATGGGTCGGTTGGTTGAATTGTTCACTGGTGCTGCCGTCTCTGTGGTGTATCTTGTATTGTTGCGATGTCGCTGGCTGTATTTGCTTGTGTTGAAAATTGGTTGTTCTCTTTTTCTGCGCACTTTTGTTGGCTGCTCATCGAGTTGCGCCAACACTTGAGCAAGTGGATCATCCGATTCCTGTGTGGTTGCCTGTTTGTCATCATCATCATCCGATAGTTCTGCGCCCTCAAAATAATCCACATAGTTGAAGTAGCTGTCGTTGCCTGGCGCCGCTGTTGTAGTGGTCGTTGAGGAATCCAATTGTGGCTCATCGCTGCCATAATCGTAAGCAGGCTCCTCATCGGTTGTAAAGGGAGTTTCTGTTGTTGTTGTTGTTGTCGTTTTTGTGGTAGTTTCTATTGTTGTGGATAATGTTGTTGGAGGATTTGTACTGGTTGTGCTTCCTGTTGTTGTCGCTTCAGTGGTTGTAGTCCAAGGAGTTGTAGTTGTGGTCGTAGTTGATTCAGTCGTTGTTGTTGACGGTAGTGTAGACCAGCTGGTTGTTGTTGCTTCTGTGGTGCTAGGCGTTGTTGTTATTGGCTCGGTTATTGGCAACACTGTTGTCGTTGTCAAGTTGAGTAACATCAGTGTGGTAGCTATATTCTTCGGGCTCATGGATATACGCCGGGGTTTTGAGCATTTCACAGTAATGTTATAGCACTTCACTATGAACTCTGCGGGACTAGAAATATCACTGCGTAGGGGCAAACTCGTTGTTAGTTCATCGAGGAGACCATCTGAGGTGCTGTCACTACTGTAAAGTGTCGTTGTGGTTGTCATCGCACGCAACGTCTCAATGGAGCTTATCAGATTGTGCAGCTCCAGGGTGTTAGTTTCGTTCTCCAGCTTTAGCATCTGCAGCGGTTTCTCCTTGCTATTGATCTTGTATATGAAGGAGAACATGAGCGAATACAGATTCAACATATTCAGTATCATGATTCTGGGCGGAGGGGAAGTAATGAAATTAGTTTGTGGCTTTTACAGAATCGTTCATCTGCTGCTCACCGTGCTAACTGCAGTCGCAACTGTTGCCTGGGATGCCAATTCTCGAATAAGCCCAAAGCCTCAAAAATCATGGGCAAAAAGAATGAGAGCAGCGTCATGGTCACGTTTACCGCATTGCGACTAAGCCAATTGTCGTGCTTGGCCAAATCCTCGGAGCTTTTAAAATATACAACAATAATCAAGTGGATTGGCTGGAGGCGTTCAAATGACTTACTGGTTCACCAACAGCACGACTGTGGCGCCTGATAATCCAAGTAAGCCCATGACCAAAATGTTCACAAGTATCCGTTGCAGGATAACGCGCCAGCTTTAAACCAAAAGAAGCCAATTAAAAAAGCGCACTTGACGCTCATTTTCGTGTTTTACTTACTTGCGATTATCCTTTTTCTTTTCGGCTTCCTCGAGCAGAGCCTCCTTAAACCCAACCACAACGGATGCAATGCGATTATGAGCCGTCTCCGCATGTCCTGTATGTGTGTAAAGCTGCTGTAATAAAAGGCCTCACGTGGCTGCTAGCTCACTTACCAATCATAAAGTCCCAGCCAGTAAACAGCTTCCAAGAGAAGACGCACTCATCATCCTTTGACGAAAGTTTCGAATTGCGCGAGTTCTCAGCCATTCTTTTACAAGTAGAAAAAAAAGAGAGAGAACAATATTTTGTTGTTTGTTATTGTTGTTTTGCTGGTAGCACAGCTTACAACATATAATTGGCGCGTAAATCCATGCGAAAGTCTAATGCCACATAAATATGAGTACAATTCACGCATGCCGCGCACGTGCCTCAAACGTGTGGCAGGCAGGCTGGCTGGCAGGCTGGCTGGCAGGCTGGCTGGCAGGCTGGCTGGCATTGAGAACAAGTGGCAAGGTCAGTGTTGACATCCACGCTGTTGACATTGCTACTTTGTTCAATTACGAAATCAACATAATGCCGACAAAACCATTAAACGAAACAAGCGTAGAACACTCCCTGCCACCCATCAGCACCTGACCCAACATCCTGTCCCTGCACCCTGCCCCCACTCCTTGGCTGCATGTCTCGTGTCTGGCTGCGTGCGTGCGTAAATCATAATGACCAAGTTTTTCTCTGATAGGCGAAAAAGTTTTGCCTACTTTTTCAGCATTTTCTTGCCATTGGCAACGAACACGCCTAGCTCCAAAGATTTGTATTATTTAATCAGCGCAACGTTCGGTTTAATTAATTAACGACCATTCTTGGCATTTAGTTTGCTCTTGTGGCTTCGATGGCCACAGATTTAACGAAGTGTCTTCTTGTTTACCCCACAGAGGAGCGCGCTACTCACTTTCTTAACGTGGCCACAAAGCTGTAGATGTAGACCAGGACGGCAGTCAAAAAATAAGCTAAAGGCAGCTTATAGCCGGATGTGCTGATGCCGGAAGTGCTCGAATAGTAACTACGTGTCACACGGAAGGAAGACAACAAAATTAAGATACACAATTAACCAAAGAGCTACGAAAAGATCTTAATTTGCCTGCAATACACAAGAAAATTATGCTTTTGCTTGACTCACCCGTAGAACATGGGCGAATATTTCAAGTAGCCTTCGAATTCCCAGAATGTAAAAAGATTACCGGCCACTTTGTATTCCGGATCGGACATGCGTTTGCGCGGATCCGTTTCATCGTGCTTGGTGGCAAAGTACTGATAGGAAAATATGCAATAAATATAATCAATTATGCTATCAGATTTATTCTCTTATTAACTTCACATCAATTAAATTCTGTTTGATTTTCAGCTTAAGGAAGCGCTGTGAAATCGAAGTGAAACTATTGTACAGAATATGAGTACCTCCGGTCCAATGACAAAGGCAACGAGTGGTATGGCAATCATAATGTTGACCCACATGAGCCAGCGCAGGAATGTAAAGTAGGATGCGACGCCGGAGCCAAAATGCGATTCGATTTCCTTGATGCGCAGCTCCCAGGGTATGAGCACTGTAAGAAAACTGGCAGTTTCTCGTTTCCAATGACGCCAGCGCTACGTAAAAGCACAGAGTACAGGGAACATGAGTTATGCATAAATGCTACGGCTGTGGATTTGGTTTGTGTATCCACCCGGTTCGAGTTGAGTTCGTATTTTAATTGGTTTTAATGCAGCTTACAACAAAAAAAAAAAAAAAAAATAATAAAGTAAAATAAAAAATAAAAATGGTTGCAAAATGCCAACAATGTCTGTGAATTATGGAACATTTGATTTATTTGTGGTTCATAAATTGTGTAAGCATAAACACATGCCGGATACTTGGCTGAGCAGCCTCGCCGAGGGAATTGGGGCTTGCACTTCCGCATGAAGCAAAGTGTTTGCTGGAGCCAAGCAATAATTGCAGTGTGTATGTAAATGTTTGTATCTAAGTGTGTGTGTGTGTTTATGTTGTGTTGTGGTGTGGTGTTGAAAGTTTTCACTTACCGCTGCCATTAAAATTTTAAACCTCGCCCACAAATCTCTCGTGCTGCGTGACATGGCGAATCGCTCCTGCAGCGCTCCCTCGTGGCGTGCCACATACGTTTTCGCCTGTCAACATCATTAAAAATGCCAAGCAGCAGCGAAGAACAAAAAAAAAAACAGAAAATAAACAGGGCGAGAACAGATTGACACATGAAATCGAAATATTTGCTGTGAATTTAATGGCCCACCAGCTAAGGCTAAGGCAAAGGCTAAGGCATGAAATGAATCACGCCCAGCAGTGGCCCAGTTTAGAAACGGTCTTGGGAGCTACCAACCTGCCGCACCAGCTTGAGTTTCTTCCGTATGGGCCATGGCTGTAATTTGACCGACTGTATGACCTCTTTATGTAGGCGTATATTCTCAAAGATTTGCTCCTGTGTGGACTCCTGATTGGTGCCCTCCTCTGTAGCAACAAGAGCAGAATAATCATTACACACTCGCCAAGTTGACCACGTGCCGACAAATGGGCGCACGTAGCTAAAGAAATTACAACATCTTCTCCACACACACACACGCACACACACGCACACACACTGGCATTGATTAGCCACTGGAGGCTAGTAAGTTAAACAAAATCATTGAAACAGTTATTGGCGTGTGCTTGCCTGAGCTTGTTGTATAAACACTGGAGCGTCGCCGCTCCACACTATCCAGCATGTGATCCATGGGACTGGATGCTCGTCGCGAATTGCGGCTGCCACGTTTGCCTCGATAACCACGCACACTGGCACGTCTTTGCATTATCGCCGATACGGAAATTGAGTAGTCCTCCTCATCATCAACATCAACGGCGTCATTTTGCTGCTGCTGATAGGGGAATTCCTGATGTGGCTCCTGCTGCTGCTGCTGCTGGTTTTGGTTGTTGTAGGCGCCACTTTCGGCGTCGCTGTTTTGGTTTTGTGTGTGGAAATCTGTGTAGTTTGAAACGGAAATGGTAATGTGTTTGAATTGTGTGAAATTATTGCAATTTTGTGAAATTGTTAGTGGCGAGTCCTTGCGCATACCGTTTAGTTCATACGATTTGTTATCGTCCTGTGAAGCAGTTCTTTGTAATGGAAATAAATAGCGGGGAAATAGATTTGTTTCATTTAACAGAAGTGACATTTTAGCCAAGTTCGTTGAATTAATTCCGATAATTTGACTTACCGTCTGCCTTTTTGCCCTCTATAATACTCTCTGCGCTCGTCGGCGCTGTTCTGCATTTGCCAGCCGCCCTTATCCAAATCGCATGGCGGTGCCCACGTCACGGATAATTGATGGGGAGAGGTAACGCCCGAGTTGTTCTACGGATTGTTCAACTTAAATTAAATTTTCTTTTCTTGCTTGTCGCTTGCGCGCATTTGAAGACCGAAATCTTTTTACGATTATCTTAAAATTTGAATTCTTTAAATCACACACATATGCATTAATTCTTTTGTTTTTTTTTTTTAAATTATATAATACTTTTTGCCCATCACTTTGAATTTATAATAATTATTTTTGTTGCATTAAAATTTTGCAAGTCTAAAATCTTTAAAAAATATTTCTTCGATTCTGTGGCACCAAATTTGATTTAAATTATATTTATTTGTTGTGCCGTCGTAACGCTTTGGAGCAGCCCTATGCGCAGACTGAACGGATTAGCGAAGTGCCCAGACTAGTCAAGCCGCAAACACACAGGACATCAAAAGGACAACGCGAATCACAAATACACCAGCACACAGAAACACACACATACAACTACAGGTTGAAGAGCGAACGAGCAGGCAAAGTTAAATTTTTTCTAATAATGAATGAATATGAATGAAGCGCAGAGAACCAAACCGAACCCCACCCATGGACAGTAGACTTATCAAAGCTAAAACGTGCCCAAAACGCATACACAAACATACCAGCACACTCACACATACACACACGGAGACACACACACACACACACACACACAAATACCTAAGAACGTTAAGGAATTCACAGAGACACGCGCCACGGCATTGAGGTAGGGATGGGGCTAGGGATAGGAATGAGGCATAGGGGCTGGGGCAGCTGACCACTCGTTGACTTCCTCGCCCAGTTGAAACGAAGACGAATGAGTGTTAAAATCGCCAGCGGCATGTGATAACAACGCCGGGCGTAACCAGTTGGCTAAACCAAGGAGTCAGACAACCAGCCAGGACATCGAATGTTCATTTAGATGCGGCGTGTATAGCTCTTTCTGAGTGTGTATGTGTGTGTGTGTGTATGTGTGTGTGTGTGTGTGTGACAGGATTGAGTCACGTTGTATTCTTGGCTTGGCTAGCCGACTGGCCTGGCATGTAAATGAAAATCAAACATGCAAGGGTTGATAAAGAAAATCGCAAATTACAATAGCAACAAACACATACACACACACACATGCCCACACACACACACAGAGAGACTTTTGGACGCGCCCACTATTGAAATATGTTTACATATATCTTTTAGCGCTTTTAGCCGTGTCCTGTGTTTCGCTTTTGCTTTCAGCTTTCAGTCTTTAGCTTTCGCTTTTAACCAGATTTCCATATACTTTTACTTTTGGACTGTTCTTTTAATTAAATGAAGTTCGGCCTGCCTGCCAGCCGCGGCTTTTTAATTAACGTCAAAATTTATCTGTGCGTGTTTCCCACTACCTAGGACATCAGACCCCAATCCTCCAGTTCCCATCCCTAACTGAAATCATGTCGCACGTGTAGCATAATTTGCTGGGTTTTTATGGGTTCATTAGCCGCAGGTGACAGCTGCAACGGCATTTCCACGAACCTTAACAGATGTTTTCTTGTAGCACAGAACTGCTGACCCAAATGCCACACCCACAACACTCACACACATGTCTGTTAGCTTAAGTGGTTTTCCATGTTCGATTGCAGTTTTTGAGGTGGTCATCATAAATCTTGAAAACAAACTTGGGCACCGCCCGAGGCAATGCAATATGTTTGTGTATATGGCTTTGACCCAAAAATGTTAAACCGGATACACTGGTATTTGGGTTAGTTGGCGCCTATAACATATTAATTTTTGCAAATAACAGCTCGAAAACTATTTCATCCGAATAACTTCAGCTGAATACTGTTTGAAGGGTGTTCTTCTTTTTCTTGCCACATTTGTGGCCGACAATTGAATGGAGATGCAACTGCTAGAGTTGGTGGTGCTGCTCCTCGAGAGTGAGCATAATTTTTTGTTTTGTGTTTTAGCAATGAGTTTTGTAATTTGGTTAGGTGGCCCTTATCTTCCGCCGCACTAGCCACATTATTCTGAATGATCTCAAGCGCAAACTGCCTAGTGCCTCTTGCTTTAGGTGCACGCCTCTAAGCGGACCATGTCGACAATGCTTTCGTATCCAATGTCGCACATAGTGACACGTAGTAATTACTGCTCTTGGGTGTAGGGTGTAGTAGCGTTTTTGAAAGGAAGCCAATTTCCAAATGGGTCAGCTTTCAATGACGATGTACCACACTGAGGCGCATACAGAACGGATCTGGTAATTATATAGTTGCGTTGCCCTGAAAGCAATTAGAATTGCCCCATGTACTGTGTGCCATCGGGATACTTTTAGAGGCCATAGTCCTGCACTCAAAGCTAGTTGAACTCACCTTAAAATTAAGACCTTGTAATAAAGTTGTAAGAATTTTCCGAGTATATTTTCATTGTTAAAATATTCGACATATATTTATTAGATATACGCCAAATAAATGATATGTCAACATAAGTATTTATTATAATTATCTGAATGGGCCACAGACTATATTCTCTCGTAGACTTAGACTAGACCCTAAACCCTAGACATAGACTATATTCTCCCCTAGATTGAAAAAAAAGTGGCTTGTAGTTAAATGTTAAATACTACTTTAAGAATGTGATTTTCTGGTCCATAAGTTTAGTTCTATATTTAATTCTTCAAGAACGATCCCCTATGTAGAATAACTGCACTTCAAACTGTCTTACTTTGGGTCTTATTATTTATGTAGACAGTTGCAAAGACTTACATAAAATAAGTATGTGGCATACTTGAATTTGTAATAAATATTTATAGTTCGAATATGGAACGAGTGATGTCCATAAAGCTTGTCGGGCGTTTCAAATTCGATTGCACCGCACTTAAGTTGCCGATGTTTCTCTTTTGGATCATGGCACGTGCAGAATCGTACAAATCCTTGACCTTTGTACGCAATGATGCGTCCGAGCAACTATTCGATATGGTATGTGTGGCACCAGAGTCTCCATCTAGAGCCTGTGAGCTGCTGGTCCATTGGTGCCCCTTATCAAAAGTTGGCGTGGCATCATCGAAACGGCTGCGACTCAATAACATTTCAAGTTGCTCTTCCTTTTCTTGGTGCGCTCGCAGGCATAGCTCGGTGGCCGTTGTTGTCTGAAAGGGGGTTCGTTTGAAGAGAGGCTGCTGCTGCTGATTAGCTGGTGTATCATTTTTGCACAGCTTGGGATAGTAGCGTTTGCGATAAATCTTCTGATTGGGTGCATAAATAGTAACTTCCTCCAATTGGCTATTCTCAGCCTCCAGATTGTTTTGTATAATCTCTCTGCAAAAGCTGGGCATCGGCTCTTCAACAAAATGCTTGCGCTCGGCACGACAGTGACGCTTTATCCACTTTTTCTGCTTTGGACAGCTGACGTAGACTGTCTTCGAGAAAGGTGGCGGCCTTTCAAACAACCAACCAGTCTCGGCATTAAAGAGTCCCTCCTCAGCATCAAAGCTATTCGAAGGCACAGGACGTGTTGTTAAGTTGCTGGTCAAATATGATGTTGGGCCCACGGGCTGATGTCCATAGAAGCGCTCAGGTTGATAGCGACGATCATTTGGCATTAAATAGTCCCAATTATCACAAATAAGATGGTCGTCCTTTAAGGTGCCCTGCACATGCAGTCCATCATTGAAACACATATCCTCAATGCTCACAAGCTTCCCTTGCTTGAATACGCCCTTGATTGTAAAGCGATATGGTGGTGACAGCTTTATCTGCCCAAAGCCATGGAATTTGCCCGCGTAGAACCTGCCGCGATACTCGCTCCCATCCGGATAGCGATAGCTACCAAATCCATCCATCATATGCACCGCTTCATTCCACGATCCCTCAAAGTTGCTTCCCGTAAGGAAGTGCATCGACGGTGTTTTCACTAGGTCCCCCGACATTTTATTGTGTTTCTGAATTATTTTCTTGTTTATTTATATTTGTGTGTTTAATTATTTTAAACAGTACTAGAAATTTAATGACACGTACTTGACCCACTTATGAGCCAACCAACTGGTTCAAGGCCTGCTGAGATTACACAAAAGCTTTATGACTTAATGAGTGCCTGCCAAGGTGTGGTCTTTACCACCGTCTGTTTGTTATGTGCGCGCGTTTGGTTTGTAGGCATTTAAGTTAATATACCATACATACATAAGTCGGATTTAAAAGGGCTGCCATTAAGCGGATAAAATATTTGCTTGTACTCTAAGTCGAATCGATAAACCTTTTTTTTATTTGTCTATAGCTGTATACAAAAGAATTTGAATTTCGTTCACAGTTTGCGCAGAACGAATTCAGTTTTGAGGGTATATATTCTTCGACTAACACATACCATTGCCATTTAATATTTTATTGTTCTTTTTCTTAAGGAAATAAGCGATTTGATCTGCAAGATAAGAGCTAAGAGCTGCTCCTGTCATGCAACGCTTGACCAGGTGTTGGTGGTTATTACGGTTATTGGTTTTTTATGTCTGTCGTGCCTGTGGCTTTGGATGATGTTGTTGTGACTGCGATGACTGCTGTTGTTACCTTAGCACGTGTCCTGTCGAAATCGTAATCACTCCCCAGCGTACAGTAAATCAAGCTCACTTACCTCACTGTTGGCGCCCGTGACATTTGAGCTGCTGCTGCCAGGCAAGCCACTGCTAATTACTACGCCACTACCAACGCCACTGCCACCGCCACCGCTACCGCCACCGCCACCACCAATGCCAGCACCACTCACGCAACGAAAATCGACGGAACCACCTGATGAACGTCGTGGTTTACTGATATCCAACCGGAGTATGCCTGGCTTGGCACGACGCGGCTCAGCGGCCGGTGTACTCCGCATGGAGTCCACAGTGTCCACGGATGTTGTGGCCATAGATGCCTCAACAAATTCACTTGTCTCGTTTTGCATGGTCAGGCGAATTCACTGAGTGCCGCGCACACGTCCGCTGTGCAGCGCCAACGCGAACGAACTATATCCATGTCCTGTCCAAGGAAGCAACAATTACGCGCCCAGTCGACAGCAGCAGCAGCAAAAATAAAATGTGAATTAAACGCGTCGACGTTGGCGTTGAAGCCACGCAATAAATGTGAATGTGAATGCGAATGTAAATGTGAATGTGAATGACGTTGGCGCGGCGACAGCCAGAATACAGGACACGCGCCACTTTCAACTGTTTCTTGTTGCTGTCACATAGCTCACATGCTGATGTTGTTAACTCTGCACACTGGGTCAATGTTTGTGTATGTGTATCTCTGTGTGTGTGTGTGTGTGTATGGACTTCCGGTTTTTAAGGGACGTCGCGCTGCCTACACATTGACATGGCTTTTAGCTTTATATAATTATGTCCGTAGCCAGTGCCCCAAAAAGTGTCAAAAAAAATTATACCAAACAAAAAGTGAAAGTATCGCATGTCGAGTTTTTCATTTTTCATTTTCATACGCTCCATTAGTGCGCTTCTTTTGCTTTTAGTTGGAAACCCCCTGCGCCTAACGCGTTCCTAGTAATTATGACCACACACACAAGTTGCCTTGAGTTTGTTTTCTAATTTTCAATATGCGATACATACGCTCAACGCTCAACGCTCCACACCCCACGCTTCCCTTGCCAACCAACCGCCCACGCGAATGAGTGCGCTTGTTAGCTGCCAGCCAAGCCCACTTGCTGGGTTATGTCCCATGTCCCGTTGCTCCACCCCTGCTGATATGCAACGCTTGGCTCTATTACATGCGCTGCACGTTAAATTAATTGAACAGCCAAGTGAGCAACGGCAACAACAGCGTCGACAACAATATCATTAAATTGCATACATGCTTTTAATTTTTATTATTCACTTTGTTTTACTGCAGAACTTACATAATAACATAAATTAGAACTAATCTAATATTAAATATTAAAAGCAAATTGCAAAATGCTCTTGGAATGTTTCACTTGTACATGAGAAAAGCTAAATACATGTGAATGTGTGTATGTATATTTGTATGTGTGTATGTGTCTATGTACGTGAGTATGTGTTTGTGCGCTCATGTTTTCTATTTATGCTTATTACAAATTTCAGTTTCAGTCTCAAAAATTGTTGCATAAATTAGCTAAAACCATTACGTACATCATTTTTTTTTTAATCTCTTGTATAAATTTCGAAATTTGTTCCAATTTTGTACTAAAATCATAAAATCGTTAGGGAAATCGATTGTAAATGTAGACTTTGGGCACATTTTGAAGAGACTTTGATAAACTATATGTTCTTAATTTAGTATTTACGTAGTTAAGTATTATCTTTTAAATGCGCCCATTGCTTGCTTTCAAATATTGTATATAACTTAAGCGTAACCTATTTTACTTAAGATTCAAAAATTTTAAATTTTGAGTGCAATGCAAGTCACCTTAAATTGCTCTCAATCTTCAATCTGTTTGAACTTTGTATCTACGTTGCTTACAAGTTTCCTGCTCTCTACCTTAAATCTACCCAAACTGCGGTAATCACTTATACGCCACGTATGCCACCAGCAGTTTGGGTGTACAGAAAATTTATAGAGTTGCCCCGAAAATGCTCTCACCCAAAACGGCGGTCACATAAAAGTAAAATCGATTTATGCATAAAATGTCTTGATGCTGAAAAATGTATGAATAGCAAACATTTGAGTTGCTGCTCCTCGTAAAAGCCAATGTAGGGATGGGTGTGTGTGTGAGTGTTGTGTTGTCCCTGTTGTTAACTTGGCTTATTTACTTAACCATACATTTTACAGCAAAGCAAGTACGGAAGGCAGCTACAGAGTTGGCGTTTTTCCCCAGTACGCATTTTACGCTTTGCTTTCTTTTTGCGCTTTTTGCATGTTCGTTTGCTTAGCTTTAGAACCAGTTTTTCTTAAACATGAAAAGTTGGCCAAGTTAAGCAGCAATTGCCAGCCTTTTATTAGGTTTCGTTTCGGTTTTGTTCCGTTTGTTCGTGATACATGAGCGTATAATTAATGCGCTCAGTCTGCCCACTTAATAAATTGGACACCGACTGCCTGGCTGCCCACCTAGTTGTGTGCCTGGCATTCACTGTGAGTGTGTGTCTGAGTGCTTGTGTGTGGCTTAAATATGAAATACTTTGCCTTAGTTTATTAATACTTAAATACACATTGAGCTTTAGCTTTATGCCCGCTAATTAACTTATGTCTACGCTTATTCATTACTTTCTTTTTGCTTTTATCTTATTTTGTTTTTTTGTTTCTTTTGTGATTGTGGGTGTTCATGGCATTTCAATGAGCATGTCGTTCGTTTTGGGTTAATTTGGTCATTTAGTCTATTGATTTTCATATTTGCTATCATAAGTAAGCTGCTTGGCTATAAAATCGCCATCCCTTAGAGCTATGCTACAAAAAACGCACTTAGCTGCTAATAAACGCACACATTACGGGTGGCAGGGGAGTTGGAGTTGGTTTTTTTTTTTTTGTGGGGTAAGTTAAAATGTTGTCACTTTGCCCAAACGCATGCCAAGCAATTTACGACGTTTTTTGGCGCTTAACTTAGTCCAAATGGTGCTGCTGCCCTCGACGAGTAAAAATTCATCGCATAAATCATCCGTTTCCTTTACCATGCCGCCATAGAAATGATCCTCCTGATACTTCTCAGAGCGCGAGTCACCGGAAACGAAGCCGCTTTCTGGTCGAGACAAGGAGGTGGTATGCCAGGGCAGCTGTTGAAACCAGCGAGCCACTTTGGCCGTCGACGAGAGCTGTGAAAATGAGTCGAGAATAAACAAAAAGTCAGTGTGTAAATTTATGCAAATGAGTTATGTGCGCAAATTGCTGTCCACCAGCGCCAGGGAATGCGAAAAATAGAGGAGGCCGACTGGGGCAGAAAAAGAAAAGTGAAAAAACGGCGACACTTGCTTTTTTCCATCATCCCCTTTCTTCACTTTCTGCCTACTATCATTTTTCATTTATCTCGCGAAATTTATGCACTGCCTGTTCGGCCGTTCATTATCCGACACGGCGTATGCGTAATACAAATGCGCTTAAAAGTATGCAGCATTTTTTCCGTGTTGTTTAAATTGCGCTGTGAATTTTTTTTATTGCTCCTGCTTCTGAAAATCTCATTATGGAAATGGTTCAACGCTGCGTGAATTGACAATTATTAATGATTACAATGATAATATATAGTTGTATTCAGAGATATTTGAAATTATTTATATATGCTTTTTTTTATTGCTGTTGGTTGTTGTTTTGCATGTAATGTTGTTTGTAGCCTATAATTTAGTTAATAAATACATTTCTATGATTTACATTTAACATTTTCTGCAACTAATTTATGAAGTGTTTATATTTGACATTAGTTAACATAATAACTAGTATTTTTTGTTCAGTATTTGGTTTAATCTGATTATTTGAGCAAGCAATTCTGGAAGTTTTGCATAAGGATAACAACAATTTACAAAATAGTTTTAAACTAATCTGATTTTTGGAGCTTAACAACTAATTTCTTTGACACTTTTATGGGAGAGAAAATACTTGTTTTTCATTGTTGTTTTACTTTATATATTATGATATGCTGCAGGGGAAGTATTTTCTGTTTAGGTTATGCTCGAAAAAATACTTTGCAGGACTAGAAATTCGAACAACTTAAAATGCAAACTATAAACTAGTTTTGCTCTAACATTTAATACTGTTCCTCATACTCAAACTCATATATTTATTCACTCATTCACACACGCACGCACACACCCTCTCTCTCTCCGTCCCTCTCTCCCTCTCTTTCTCTCTCTCTCTCTCTCTCTCTCTTTCGACTAAGCTTAGTTGACTAATATAACTTAAGAGCTGGTCCACTCTCAATTGTTGTGGTTGTTGATTTTGTTCTGGTTGTTTTCCTCTTCTCACTTGGTTGTGTGCCTGGCCCAGGCGGTACGTTGCACCTGGCTCATCATTTGACTACGGTTGGGCACCTTTTCGCTGGTGCTGCGGGTTATAAAACTGGGCGTGGCCGATAGCTTGCGCTGATGTCCCGCCTCATCGGTGACACGCAGCAGCACCGTATTGAATCGAGTTTCCCTTGAATTATTATTGATATTGTTGGTGCTGTTGCCATTACTCTGGCTACTGCTGCCAGGACTAAGATTGTTATTGCTGTTGCGCTGTCGCGGGGACGATGGCGAGTCAAGCGTTGATGAGCTACGACTGTTGTCCCTTGTGCTACTGGAACCACCACAGGCCAGGCCAGCCAGATTGCCATTCGACACAGCCACCTTCAGCTGCTCCTCCAGACTGTTCAGATTCTGCTCAATGCTGAGCCGCAAATCCTCATTCAGCATAGAACTGCCTGTAAATGAGTTGCGATTCAGGGTGCCCAGCGGTGACGGTGTTAAAGCGCCTGCATTGAGTCCGCCTGGCGATGACAGAAAATTGAATGGTCCTCCCGCATTGTTGTTGCTCAGCGTTGAGGGTGTCACTGGGGTGCAGGACAACGGATTCACAAAGAAGTAGGAGTTGTGCGGCGATGCCGTCGACGACTGCTGCTGCTGCTGCTGCTGCTGCGCGGCATTCGCATTGAGATTGAGCGCTTGTAGGCGATTCAGCAGCTCCTGGTTGACATGAAACAGATCCTTGGAGAGCGTATCCTGCTGCTGATTACTGATATTTTGCAGTTGGCTCATTGAGGGATATGTACTGCTGCCGCTGGCCCCTGCGGAAGTTATCGGCGGTGTTGGTGGCGTTAGTTGAGCCTGATGTTGCTGCTGCTGTGGCGTTGGTGTTGGTGGCGTTTGTTGCATGCTCTGCAGGTTCTGTAGATTTTGGCTCTGCTGATTGAGGCCGCTCAGCTGGTGGCTGAGCGAGGTCAATTGCTGATTAATGTTGCCCAGATTGTTGATTTGCTGATTGATGGCGGCCAAGTTGTTGTTGTTGCTGGTCGCCTGTAGCAACAATTGCAGCTGTGACTGTTGCTGCTATTAGAAAGGGGTAGCTCACGTCATTAACACTGCATCTTAACTCAAAAAATGAACAACAATAACAACGAACAACAAAACAACAATCAAGCAAACAGTCAGTAAAAACGTGCAAATGAAAAGCAATAGAAACAATTTCAGCTAGCAGCAAAGTAAAACAAACATGCATAGGGCGCCAAGGCACCTAAAATTCATATTTATCTGCTATTGGTTGTTGTTTTAATAATAAAAGCAACAAAATTATGAAGGCATAAATCAAAGCGCAGTTTGTTTACACCAACTGGGGGCACAGAACATAAAGTCTCAAGTTAACTTGCCACATTCGTAGATCACAACACATATTAATTCATATATTTTGTGTACTTTGATAATCGAACTCACCTGTGGTGCCATGCCAATGTTCGCTGAGGTCAGTCCCGCGCTCTGCTGCTCGTTGTAGGCGCCAAGCGAGGCCAAGTGCTCGAGCAACTCGCGATTCTGTTGCAGCAACTGCTGTGTGCGCGCCTAAAAAAAGAGACAATGGTGAGAAGGGAGGGAAGATGATTGGTTGTTGAGTTGAGCCTAGTGTTGGTTACATGCTCGATAGTTACCTGTGCCTCGAGGCGAGCATTTGTCTCCGATATGAGTTGCTCCCTTACGAGCATTAATTGTGCAAGTGCCTGACGCGTCTGTTGTGCCTGCGCCTCCATCTGATCCTTCAGCTGTGTTATCTCAGTGCGTGGCGAAGACGGCGAACTGGGCGATTTGTCGTCTACGTCGCACTGCGGCGTGAAGTAGGACAATAAATATGTATAAGTGGATTAATATAATTAGGGTTGAGCAATTAGCTCAAAATTAAATATTTTGGAACTAAATGTTTTTAAAAGGTTTTGAATTCTATAAAAATAAAATATTTCATATGGTTTTCAATTCAAAGCCGATAGGATGCGATTTGTTGGTTAATTTGACATTTTTATAATTATTGAAAATTCTTTTGATTTCCGTTGCTCATGAACAAGCACTCAATTGGCTTTATAATTATTATTATTTTGAACAAATTTTTACATTGAGACGCCGATTTTATATACGGAAAAATCGTATAAAATAAATTTGATTTTTATGTTACTCTCTTGTTTACCCCTTTGACTTGGTTATACAAACAAAAACATTCTTGTCTAGCTCTAAATTTATGGAAATGACCTAAGCGAAATACTCTAATAGATTCTATTTTTTGCGCATTAATGGCATTTTAATAGTCAATGAGCCAATGTTTCATTTAATTTGCTGATAAGTATTTAATAAGTACACATGCGGCTAATTTGCTGGATTTGTAGTTGGATACGGAAATGGGAATTTGAATTGGATTTGGATAATACACTTACCAGCAGGCTGGTCGATTTACGTAGACTGGATTGCGTTGGCAGCAACTCCAAGTGGTTCGGTCGCTGCTGCTGCGTGTGTTTTAGATCGGGCGTTATGGCCAAGTGCTCTATAAATAAACACAAATGGGTACAGATTTAGTGGCCAGCTGACAGAAGGCACTGCATGTTGGCAAATGGAGCGTGTAAATTGACCTAGCAATCTTCATCGCAACCTCAACCCCAACCTGAATTATACACGCAACCATTTGTCAAGGTCAGTGGACACCATGCACACACATTTGTTAGATGGCACACCTGCTGCTTCTTGGCTAGGTTAACGCTTAATTTCCACTTAATTACAACAGCTTGACTTCAATATTTGTTTTGATTGTGCTGCGTAAACAATAAATAATGATATCATTATCGGACACTTTCACGCTCCCATCAATCACTGTTCGTGTTCTGTTCAGGGGTCGTTCGAAGTTCAATGTTTTGTTTTTATTTTGCAGTTTTGCCGTGGTTTTATTTTAGATCTGTGCAAAATATTTCAACTATTTTACCACAATATTTTGCTAGTTTTGCATAGCAGCGCGAGTGTAAATGGAAAAGTTGCAGACGATTAAATTGTGAAAGATTTTAAATCTGTATTTAGAGATCGTATAAAATTTTTAGGCAAGTTGATGTAGCTTCACACTTGGGCACATGTTATTAACTGCGTACTGTTTCATTTCAACTAATCTTATAATTTTCGCATAGCATGTAAAATCTAATGGCTCATATAAAACTAATTTATACTACTCTCACATAATGCTTCACTGAATTTAGACTATTTCGAACAAGGATTCATATTTTGTGTACTCAAATTTATATTTGAAAGAAAAACATATGCTTAACAGCTTTTTTGGTCGCCGATTCATGGATTTTTATTATCGAAACGACCTATTTAGACGAAAAAGTTAAACAAATCTGTACATCTAATTGAATTATAAAGATTTCTGTCGCCAGCTGCAAATGAGCTATAACTAATTTTTTTTAATATGAGAGTGCTCTTGTGTGGAATTGCTGCTTAGCAATTGGTATGAGGCAAATTGTTCTAAGCTCATTCATCTATTAATAGCTTAGTCTAAGCTTAAGCTATTAATTCATATTTTTCACGAATATGTTTAATTTGTATTATATTCTTAAATCGTTCCTTTGTCAATGCTTGGAACAGGCAATTTGTCTAGACTTCTGTAAGACATTCATCCTGCTTAACTTTAATTATCTTTCCTCAACCTCTCAACAAAGATACACAAAGGCAGCATCTGGTGTGGATGAGGCAGTAGCTAAGAACCGTATGTATTTTTTCATTTCAGTCAACAGACGTGTCCAAAGATATGAATATTAAAAATTACAAGACCATATAAAAAAAAAAAACAAAAACATTCGTGTGTATATCTAGTCTGCTATATAAACAAAAGTAAATAAATTATTTTTGGCACACGACTCGACCAAAAGACATGCCAAAATGCTAAATGCCGCCCATTCCATGCCACGCCCACACACATAGGCACAAACACAAATGCAGAAGCCACGTGAATTCTGCGCATTGCAAGTAACATGGCAACGATGTTTTCAATTTGTATTACAGTCCTAGTAACAGGCCCCAATCCAGCAATCCATCCCACAGCTACTCGAGATACTTTACTGAATATATATTTTCTACGAATTTTCTGTCAAAAACTGTCACCCTATTATTTTAGATAAAATTTTGTAGAAAAATATTAAAAAATTTAAACATTTCTTGCTTCTTCTTTTTTTTGGCAAATGTCTACAAGTTAGTGACGTCAAGTGTCAAAGAAAAAAAAAATAATAATATGAAAAGCCGCTTCGGGTTGATTGCAGTTCGTGGAAATTGCTTAACGCCCAGTGGAGTGCCTTCTTCACTTCTCACAATATATCAGGAATTTGTATATTTATTTCAGGTTTTTTGTTTCGCTAATGAAAATATGAGATTGTTAAACATATTTCCTCATTGGCATTTACATTTAATTGCTTATAAATTCTTATTGAACTCTCTGATGCGCCACATTTAAGTGTCAAAATACTTTCCTACACCTTTTTCTTTTTTTTTTTTGGTAGCTGCTGCCGGTCGCTTGTAAAATGCAATTTAAATGCAAATTTTTGCCGCATTGAACTGAATTCTAAATTAAACACCAGGCGAAATTTGCATTAAAATGCTAAGCTGAATGGGAAACTAATGTAGTCAACTGTCCAGAGTATCCAAAGTGCAACCACGACTCACACCACACAAGTGGCCGGCCAGCCAGTATTGCAGATGATGGTGGCGCCCCAGGAAATAGCAGACGGTGTCGACAGGAAAAGCTTTTCATTTATTTATTGACTCACAGTCTGTACAACGTACAACGACCCAACGGATGAGCTGGTAGCGTAGTTCAACAGTCGGTTTATATATCGAGTAATTGCATTTACCATACACACTCACTCATACGAGAACACACGAAAGCACACACACAGAACCATATTGGCATGTACCTTTCTTTGGCGTATCGCTGGTGACGACGCCGCCATCCTCGCTGAGCTGCTGCTCACTGATTTGCTCCACATCCAGCAGCTCCGATGATGAGACATCGGAGCGTTCGTCATTGGGCTCCAGGGAATTCTTATGAAGATTAAATTTGTGGCACACTTCAAAGGCTTGTCCGACGGTGCGCACAATGCGCATGGCTTGAGACTGCAAGACATAAAAGAAATGAAGAGAAAGTTGTAGTGGGAGATAAGTTGATGTGCGTCTCGAGTTACAACAATTAATACAAAGTGCCACACAGCAAGCAATTAAGGCAGTCAAGCAATTCAGGTCTACTGCCTGCTGTCAAACAAAGCAAATAACGCATACGCCCTGTGGAGCGTGGCGTACCCACCTCGGGATCGCTGGCAGCACAGCCGCTGGAAATTGCATTCCTTATATGATTATTGGATAAATTATCACAGTCCAACCCCTGTCTGAACGCTGTGGTGCGTTCCAGTGGGGAACTGCGACGCCGCTGCCGCTGTTCGCTGAGCATCGCTGGCGACATGGCAACCACCACTGTCGAAAGACCCGCCTCGACTGGCTCGCGAAAAGAGAGCTTCTTGCGCGGCTTATCTGTCTTGGGCCGTTCCAGCATAATGCCGCTAGCATTACCGGCAAACTGAGCAGTCTGCCCGCCACCACTGCCTCCGCTACTCAGGCTGGAGCTGCTGTGCTGCTCGTAATGCGAATCACTTAAGCTCTTGCGTCGCTGCAACGTGTGCCGCTGCTCGGAGCGCTGATAGAGCTGCTGTGCGCGACGCAGAGCCTCCGGCGATGCCGCATAATGTTCGCTGGGCACCCGTTTAAACTTCAGACGCGCCTTCAGTACATCACCGGCTGGGTGTGGCTTGTGTGTCTTGGCAACCGGCTGCTCCTTCTTAATAAGATACACAGTGTTCTCTTTATCATTGAACAGAATGTGCCGCGGCTTATTGTCAATGTAGGTGTCGTCCAAGAAGCGCTGTGGCTGCGCCGAACTGTTCGCATTACTTCGTGGCGCCAGTTCGCTGTCAGCGCAGCCAATTAACTCTCGAATGTCCAGACTCTTGTTGCGCGACAGTTGCTTCTGTTTACGTTGTGTTTTCTTGTCCACGGAGAGCGGCGATTGCGGTGGTTTCTCCTTCTGCAGCTTGTCCTTGTCGCCGACGAGCATGTCGCGTATGAGGTCGCCGCCACTGCGAAAGATATTCCGATGATAGTGCACCTCGGCAGCTGGAGTTGCACTTGACGCCGTTTCAGGTTTGCTGGACGGTGCAGCAGCCTTGCTGCGACTGCGTGACCAGGGCAGAAAGTCAAAAGCCTTGGTAATGGGACTGCGTGAACTGGGTGATTCCATGAGCTGCTGTTGCCGTTGCTTTTCCCGTTTGAGGAGGGGCATGCCATTGGAGGCCATGATTGCAGTCTTCTCATGCTTCATGGTCGGGCGCTTCGTACAATGATCCGATAACGTGTTGATAAACACAAGGCTAACAAAAACTTGGCTAACTGCTTCTCAACACTTTTTTGCTCGACTTTTAGACACACTTTTTGCACGCCTTTGCGTTAAGTTCAATGCTGTTCAATATTTGTTTTCAATAATAATCTTTGCCAATTAAAAGACTATTAATTTCATAATTGTTTAGCTTTCTGTAGACTATAACGATTCCTTGGGCCAGGTTATTCACACACATTGCCAAACGCGCCATTTTTCGCACCTAAAGTTGAAGTGTTTTTCTTTTTCACCTTTCTTTTTGTTATTTCTCTTACGTAGTCTTTTATGTGTACAAAACACAATATAGCATATATCGTATACAATATATATAGTATATATATTGAGTTATTTTCGTCGATTGCCTGCGGACCACTAAATTGTTTTTGCCTATTTTTTTGGTTGATATGAATACAAATAGTTATTTATATTGAATTATTGTATTTTTGTTGTTGTTTTTTGTTGTTGTTTTTTTATAAGTGAGTTTATGCCAGCTGCGCTACGCTTGCATTGAATTTAATTAATTTTCTACCCTCTGCTGACAATACCCAATGCAAAAAACTGTCAATCTTGTTGGGATTTTGTTTTGGTTAATCATTCAGTCAGGCATCAGAAGTCTGAAGTGAATGATTTGCATTTTTCGGAACATTCTAGTTTATGGTTGGGTTAGTGTTCGGCTGATGTGCTTTTGAGATGCGCGTGAATCAGCTGATTGCATTTTGACTGGCACAGAGACAACAGCTTGAAGGTCTTAATGTAAAAATAAATTTCATTAGTCATCGAACTATATATTTATTGAATATATTCCCAGTAAAGTCGAAAGAATAGAATGTATCGATAGAAAATTCAAAATCAATTTAAGCAGGATAAATATTTGTTATGAATTTCCCAACGACATACAATAACTATGTAGATTATATTAAGCTGTGCACATCAATCATGGCATATGACATTTTCCACACACATTTGCAAATTCCTGTTGCTAAGTGTAGTTTGTGGATAATCTATTCAATCATTTTGTATGTCCATCAATGTTAATTATGTTGGTGTTTTCAAAATTTCAGCACTTTGCAGGACTACAATAGGCGCATTAGCCGGCAAAGAGCTACAACAGCAACATCTACAAGAAAGACAGTAAAAACAACAATAAACCTGACATTAACGAGACGTCAGTTTGAAATATTTTGACAAGCGCAGACAGAACTGATTTGCCAATACACAAAACATATTACAAAACATTGCGTACTTAAAAATCTGATTTATTTTTGCGTTTCATGGCATACACAAACGTATGTGGATTTCATGTTAATTATTTTATAAATCACACTCACACAGTTTATGTGTGCTTTAGCACAACATTGCTTTTGGCCCTTAACACGCAAAAAAAACAAACATTGCGCATACGCTGCGTGTGCACGCAGATTTGTCTAACGAAGTGGCAAAGGTGTCGATTGATTGTCTGTCTGTTTGTCTATTTAACAGTCTGTCTATTTGCTTAACTGCACACACAACACAGTCCGTGTGCAATGCGCTGACGCAACTACTAATAAATCAAATCAAAAACTACAAAAAATGAAAACACAAAAGAACCTCAGGTGAATTGGCATTTGTACTAAAGTTTCCCTCTATGGCAATTGGCAACTGCAACTGCGCCCCTCACAATTCAAACTAAAATAAATAAAAGTTTATTTTGGTTTTGTTAGAAAAATACTTTAAAATTTATGGCGCAAGCAACGTTAAAAATATTTCCGTTAGTCGGCTTTATGTATTTATTTGATTTTTAATTTCAATTTTACTTTTCGGCAAAATCAACAATCTGCCAGCTTATTTAATTTCCATCTTCATCCATTAACTATGTGTTTGCTCGTCTGTCTGTTTATTTATCTTTCATAAGGGAAAATATTCCAGAAAATCCTTGTTGCACGCCCCTTGCCCTGCCGACGCATTTGCAAACTTTGAGTGCGAAGATCTTGTATTTTAATGCCACATCATTTTGTTAATAACTTTAGCCTGCAAACGCATGAGTTTTATCGCCTCTTGTGCTCAGCAGTTGGCACATATTTACAGCATACATTGTGGCAGTGGCGGCCGCAATAACCACAAGCCCCTGCTGCTGTGATTGCCACACAAACACATCGAGCTGATGCTGTTCCTGGTTGAATGTTGCTCCTCGTGTGGTTACACATTTTGCACGTGGTTTGTCAGGGTTTAAAAATGAATTTATCGGTTACGACTGATACTAATTAACTTTTCATTAGTCACGGTAAGAAACGCACTTAAATTTAATTCACTCTTCACCCAAAAAACAAACACGCACAAAATACACACGTTTATTTACTTATTTATACTACTGTTTCAAGTTAAAAATCAACGCCACATTCCCCTCTATCTGCACATTTCATTCTCGGTTCGATTTTCGAAATACTTTAGAGCAGGCAATTAAAATAATGGATCTATTTTGGTTTAAATGCAAAAAGAAAAGAAAGAAAATTAACAAGGCAAAATTCAACAAAATAATTGAATTTCCAAAGAACGCGGCAGCCATTTTGGGGCAAAAGCTACAACTTACACATACATAAGCAAATCTTATTGTATACATGTGTTTGTATCGGTGTAATTTTACTACGACAACGACTCTTCTTCTTGGTGTATTACATTTTTTGTATGAATTATTGACACGGCTAATTCTATATTATTTTTAATATTTAAATTTTACCATGCTGCTTTTAAGACATTTTTTATTTCTTCACTTAGAGACCTTTTCAATCTCAAAGACTTTCTGTTATTGTCTGCAAGCTGAATATTTGAATATTTTGGTTTCCTAAGCAGCTTACAATTATAAATAAACGCGAGATGAAAATCATAAAAATTTCATGCCATCACGTGTGCTTCTGATTGGCCGTCATTTTTATTTAGTTATTTATGGCAAACACACTTTCGACTACCTGTGGGGTATTGAGCTCATTAAGTGTTATTGCGTGGGCATTTGTAGATAATCGAAATGCAAATTGAAAATGGAAATGGTTATGAAAACTAAAAGAATTGCGGCATAATAATGCCACTAAGAATTCATATCCATAAACAGAATGGAAACTGCGTCAGATTGTAGCCTTTGCTTTTGTTAGTGAAGCAAGGAGTTAACATGAATGTGGTCCGATTTGTATACAAGTTCTTTTAGTTGGCCCTTTATCAACTTGATTTCCAAGGTCGCTAAAGCTTACTGAAATACTAGATTGTACATTTTTAAATGGCACGTTTTGAGAATTTTTCGTTTGCAATTAATTTTCCAGCGCCTTGACAATTTTTATTTGAATTTCAGTTTTCCCCTAACATACAATTTTTTATTGTTGTTTCTGTTTCTTAGCTGATTGGCCCGGCTGCTTGAAGCTACTTGATGGCGTCAACGAGAGCCCATGACAATCACTTTTGTAGCTTTCTTATTTTTGTTGGCGTATTTTTCACATATTATTTTATATTGTTGCCTGCTGATCTATGGACTTGCAAAATATTTTTCTTAACGCTTTTGACAAGCCATTGCCTGAATTTATTTAATTAATTCTTGTGACATATTCACATATTTATAAATAAACATGTTTTTTTTTTAAATTTGCTATTCCGCAGCTGGCAGTATATTGTATATGTATTAATTTTTATTTTGTTTTATTTTTACCAAAATGCTTTTTATTTTATTTGACACTTCACTGCACTTCTCACACACACAGACACACGCACATATTATGCAATTTGCGTAAATTAAATAATTTCGACTATAGTTCTACAGTTTCAAAGTTTTCATATTTTTTTATATATATTTTTTGTTTTTGTTTCTATATATAACGCACGTCTGCAGCGGCGCATCGTCGAGTGGTTACTGGACACAGAATCCGCGAACGGAGCGGCAGAGAACTGAGATCTGAGATCTGTAGCCGGCTAGAGAAGCTTTTACTTTTTGTTGGTTGGCGGAAGCTTTTGCCACACTCAGCTGATCGGCTGTTAACGCGTCCGTTTGTTTTCTGGTAACGCAGTCAGCGACACGCTGAGTTTGTTTTGGTCTATTGGCGGCGGCCTGCTGTTTGCACGGGGTAAAGTGCCGTATGCGCGTTCTCGGCGCTTGAGACTTATGGTGCTGGCTTTGGCGATCGTGTTACGTCACTGCTTTGTGTTTCGCGGAAGTAAACAAAGGCAACTTTTCACTTTTCACTTTTTTCTTTTAGTTGTATTTAGATGTGTGTTTTACTGGGCCATTTATAATTTTTCGTGTTGATTTGCTAGCGTTTCAATTTAGCTGGCAACTTGCGGCTGCTTAGCGATAAATCAAACGCTTTCATCACTTTGTCTGCTGTTTATTTCGATGATCCTGATCCATAATACAAAGTGCAATTGCGTTGCAGTTTGTGCTATTCTTATATTGTTTATTGTCATTGCCTCACCCCATCGCTGACCGTTGTTAGACCGTCGACTCGCCCGCCCTCCTGACGCAGGCAGCAAATGCAAAATGTAGTGGAACACGTGCCACATTACCACGAAGTGTGGAATTGTCTGCCCTGCCCCGGGTCTGGCCTTAATTTAAGGTGTCACTTGTCAGGCATTTCGACAGGCTGCTCTGCCTGACATTTCTTTGCCTGATGTGATTTGCTAATTGAAAAACTGTGTCGAAATTGGAAAATGTCAGCAGCCGGCATAGACTTGACATTGCCCAAAGCCAAAGTTGAAGGCCAATCGAAACGAGGCGTATGCCACACTTTCCACAGATTGCATAAAATCTTCAACTGGTTGTTAAATGGACTGCAACTGACCTCAAAACACAACCAAAAATCAAAGCAAATGCATTTCGGCGGCAACCACAAAGTAAAATCCATTTATTTATTTGCCAAATCGCGGTCAGAACTTGTTGTTGAGGGGCGAGATGGGGTCAGTGGGTCTGACTGCCGCAATTCTATTTGCCACGATTTTATTAGCCAATGTGAGTTGGCCATAATACGGAAACGTAGACAGCAGCGTTTTACGTTTGCTTAGATCATTTTGAATTTAATGCTAAGTAATGTGGCTGGGAAATGTGTCTGCTGTGTGTGGACATTGATTTACGATAATGGCTGAAAACTGTCATTACCAATTGCAGATTAAGTTGATCAAGTAGCTGCTTATAGCTGTTGTTGAATTGCGTATATCTGCACTAAGTGATAACTTACATATATATATATCATTAACAGCAAGGTTTTGACACTTGTTAACAGCGACAACACTTGACAACAGTTCATTCTTGCAAATACCAGTTAAACTGTTCAAATCCTTTAGATTTATGTTGAGTTTCGCTTAAGTCGCAGTTCATTAAAGTCTTTTTGTGTTAATCAAATAATCTCAGGTGCTCAATGTGTAATGCTGATTATCTAAATACTGCTTCGCGTGTGCATATCGCACTTATTTATATATGTATTTGTGTATTTGTCGCTTGTTTGCGTTTCAGGTTTTCCAAGACACGATGTCGCTGGATGCCAGCCAAATTTGTGCATATGAGAACACATTTTGCAAAAACAGGACAGTCAAAATGTCATGTACAAATGTGTTTAATTTTAGACCAGACACAGCCGAGGCAAAGTATGAGCGGGTGTGGTGTAGCCAGTAAGTCATATAGTGGTGCAGACAACGTTATTATGTGTATATAAATACATATGTATGTATGTATATATATTTACAAATGACACATTTTTGGCAATTGAAAACAAAATTTGATGCCGAACTTGTGATTTAAATGCATAGTAATTAGTTTCCATTATGTAGTCAGGTTATTTGTTTGTAAATTAATAAATTTACCTTTTTGTGACTTTTGAATACGGAACACTTGAACGTATCCGTGCTGGCATCGCGTGCTATGTAGCTGAATATTTTGAGATCGCTGCTGTCGTGGGACACATAAAATATTCTATAGATGGGATGATTGAGCAACTCGATTTCCTCGGGGTCATTGGTCCAATTCTTTTTCTACAAAAACACACACACACACAGAGAGAGATAAAATGTCAGATTAATAGTTGGTTGACTCTGGCAAATGATGGATGAGTTTCTGGATGTGATTTAAACTTACTTTTCGACGACGTTTCTTGAGCACAACACGAACGCCGTTTACCGATATTTGTATTGTAACCTTACGCTTCTTCAGATTCTGCACTTTGCACTCGTACTGCGGTTTATGGAAGGAGAAGAAGAAGAAGAAAATTGAGAGATAAGGATATAAATGTCACGTATACAACTGAAGGAGCAGAAGTCAAAGATGGCTTATGCTGATTCTCGAATTTTCAATTAACATTTGACTGCCTTTGAGGCACGCGGCTAATGGCAAGACATGACAATAACAAACGCCATATTAAGCGCGTCCCCAATTGAAGCCATTCAAGGCTAATATACGCACATACACAGACATGTCGAAAGCAAACAGCTTGGCATATTTAAGCCAACTCACGCACAAGCTGGCGGTCGTGTGTGAGTATGTGTGTGGGGGCGTTGCAGACAAACAAGCCTGCTGCGTGGGCTATGGTTCGTTGCCTTTTTATGCCGTTAGCTTTGAAGCGGCAGCGACTTGTAACTGTAATCAAAGCAGATGACATTGACAGCGGCGCCAGGCGAAGAAAAAAGTGTTGCCTGCTTTTAGGCTGACGGCGAATGGAAAGGAATTTAAAGAGCACTCGACGAAAGTTTCTTTAATTGGCACCCATCATGGCAGCGAAAGCGAATGTTTTATGATGCGGGCCTTTGGAATCTGAAATCTGTTTGTTTTTGTCTTCTCTTTCCATTTGTTGGGGCAAACATAGTGCTGCCTACTCTGCGTATGCGTGATAGTTGCATTAGATTACTCACCCGTATGCGACGCATGGCCTGCACAATTTCGGCTCTGGTATTTGGACGGGGCACCTCCTCCCAGCCCACAAACTGCAATGAGAATTAGTCAGAGTTATTATTATCCAATTTACAAACAAAGAGAAAGCCCAAAAAACAAATTAAAACTAATACCACCGTCGTGAAGCAATAAAACAATTCTGCAGTTGCCTAATTTCAGGGAGCTGCACCCTAGGGTATTATATTTGAATCAAGAGGCAACCGCTATCACCCTCGACGCCACCAAATCTTGCAGCTCGTGTGCACTTGATTTGGCCAACTTGGGGTGCTGATGCCAAAAAGCCTCGACACAGTAATCGTTGCAAATTAAATATTTTTAGCTGAATTGAAAACAAAGATGTGGAAGTGCCCGAATGTGTTGAGGACTGTTTCAGTGCCCTTTGGGACCAAGTTGGACAGACAAAAACAAAAGTGGTTATCGAATTGACGTCATTAATTTAAATATCATTTCGCGTTATATTTAATGGCCGTCTGTCTCTCTGTCTGGCACTTGAAGATTTTTCACTTGCATTTGCCATAGACCGTGTGGGGCAAAATTTTATGGCCGCCTGTTCAAATTTATGGTTAAAATGCATGCTCAATGCGACAACCGCAAAACAACAAAACAACAACAAACAAAAAATTAAAAAGCGAAATTATATTGCAAAATAAATTGCAATTTTCACGCGCAAATTATACGTACGGCCAAGGATAACAAGTGCGTAGATATGGACCTAGATTTAAGCATTTTATTACAGTGAGAACAACAATTTAAATGAAAATGACATGGCCATAATAACAGAAAGAGATAGAGAGAGTCATAGAGGATGGGATGGAGGGTGGGGGCGGGGGGTTGCAGAACGCACTTCAATTGACAGCAATAAAAATGTGCATAAAATTCTAGCCACGCCCCTCAGAACAGCAATAAAAAGAAATATTTATGTGCTATCTTAGCGTAGTTGAGTCCTTGTTCTGATACGCCCCCTGCATATCCTTGGCAGGATCTCCAGCAACATAAACTGTTTTGTGGCTCTTGTAAACATGTCAAAGTCAAAGCCAACACATTTATATGCACATTTCCCTGAATAGAAGATTAATGTTCTCAGCCCATAATTATAGATCGTAACTGCGACAGCGTGTGCCACATTTAAATGATCAACACATTAACACCGAACAGGCCCCCTGGACACCTTTTTTTACCTGTCACAGTAATACCCGATTCCAGATGTCATGCTAAATATAGCCGCGAAAATGTTGAAAATTCACAGAAAATAGATTTTGGCATATTGGCAGAATTAATAATAAATTGCCATAAATGAAATGCTTTCAATCCAGAAACACCCACACAGATACACTCTCTGATATATTCCATTTTAACCCCATAGTGTACAGATAATGCAGGGGAAATTATGTTTTTTACAGATAAGTTCATTAACTTGGAAAAACACGCCAATTGTTATTTATAGGTTAATTTCAAATAAAGCAAAATGATTTCATACGAAATGACTAATCGCTTAAAATTAATTTTTTATTGGAAATTTCTCACAAGTTTTCACTACACTAATAAATAAAGTTCCAATAAAACGACATTTAAGCTACACGATGAAGATTAATGGCTTACATTTTGACACTCTGCACAACTCGTAAGCGATTATAATAAAAGTTTTTCAAATATATTAATTTGCGTTTAGTTAGCATTAAAACATCAAGTTGTTCGCCTCTTGTTCTCACCGCAAACCATCCAACTAAATCCATTTAACGAAAGCTTTCTCACCACTTTACATCAACTGAAATGAAATGAAACTGCTGCACAAAGAAATAGAAAAATGATGGGTGATGGTTAGGATGAGAACGGAGCAGAAACAGAGAGTATCCCACAAATATTTAGATTGCATTAAATTCATGCAAACACAAAGGATAACGGATACAGCGCTTATCCTCTCCAGCTATACAAATCCTCGCGCAAATAAAAAGCAACTCTGCTCCTGCTTCTGCTTCACAGCCAACTTCACCTCGTTCCGCTTCAGCTGTTTACGTTGCTTTACATTTCTAGTGCTGGTCTTTTTTATGCTATACCATCTATGGCAATTCGTATCCTTTTTTTCACTTAGAGAACGTTTCACTACAGCGAATACTATGCAAATAGCTGTAGGACGTTGGGCGACGCTTCATTTAAATTCATTTGCTTTGATTAAAGCCCAAACAAAAATGGCCAACTTTGGCATTAGGATAACTTTTTTATGAGCCCACAGACACAGCTAGAAAAGCCTAACGAGAAAATATGAAATATCCCACTCAAAATTTTTATGGCTGAGTTCATAATTTTAGTAATAACAAATGTAGAAATTGTTGCGACTCAGTCGCTCAGCAAATAGACTCGAAGACAATTTTGTGGGCGCATTGTTTTTATTGATTTTACGGCTGAAAGAACAGTTATATATATATATATATATAATATATATATATATATACATTGTGGATCCACCTTTGTTTATTTTATAATACAACTCACGTTTCTAATGTTTGGACCCTTTTTGTTTTTCTATCAATTGGGTTAACACAATTTTATGAAAAGCAATCGATTTTCAGTGGAAATTCTATTTCTAGATCATTTGTTTATTTGCGTTCATTTAGCGTTTTGATGGAAATCATTTTTGAAGAAATATACAAAAACGGGCAGCGTACGAAAAGGCAGAAGCTTCACTACCAAACAGCTGCTGGCTGCCAGTCTGGTTGGTTGTGACGTCAGTTAAAAGTATGAAAATTTGATAAGATCCATGCAGCATTAATGCTAATGCCCATAAAATTGCACATTTGTCCAATTAAGCAGGGCCTCAAGCTAAAGCTAAAGCTATATCCAAATTAAATTAAATGCAAAGCCGAAGCCAAAACGTCAGCTAGGTTGGGGGGAATCAGGAGGTGAAGGAGGAATGGAGGCTGGGGCAGTAGGCAAGCAACATACAAATGTGTAGGCACGCCTCACGATAACCCGCCGGGCAACTGCAAACAGATTAGAACAGCTTACTTTGGTCCAGAAACAAAAAAAAGACACAAAATAAAAATGAATTGAAAAAAAAATTTTAAAAAAAATGCTATGTTATGTGAAATGAAAATCGCTGCATAAAAAGGATTTACATTTGGTTTGGGTTTCGGTTACGCTTTCCGTTTCTGTTGCTGATTCAGTTCGTCTCGGTCACGGCTACTGATGCTGCAGGGTAATGGAATGGACAATGGGCAGCAGCAGCTTTCAGCTTTATGTAAGCATTTTGCAATGTTCTTTTCACTGGCTTTTCTTTCTTTTTTTTATGAATTTTTTTTATTTATATATTTTTGTTTCTTGCCTTTAGCTGCTTCCCAACTATGTAAAACATTTGTTTTTCCCAGATTTTGTACAGCGTTGAACACATAATTTTTTATTTAAGTATATATATATACCTATATCTATATATGTATATATTTTTTACATTTTGTTTTACTTTTCTTTGCATGACTGGCGCCACTTTCGCCGCAGGACAACAAATTATTTTTGATGCGTGTACTTGAACTTTGTGAGCATATAGGACATTGTCTTAACATTATTTTCTTAATAAGATTAAATAAAACATATATTTACAGGCAATCAAGATAAGGACGGAGGATTTTATATGTTTTTACAAGCAATATACGAAAGAACAATGAAACAGAATATTTAGATGCGAGGTTTTTTTTTAAGAAATCTAACCGATGTACATTAGTTCACATATAAGCATAATCTCATAGACAAAGTCTAATAATAACAACAACAACAATTTGCTGACCCGAAATGTTTTTACACAGTCGTAGTTGTAATATCATAAGTGCGCTTCATAGTTTCATAGTTAAATTAAAACAGGCAGTCTGTCTGGCCAATGCTGCCAATACCAATGCAGATGCTTAGCGCGCCAGCTGAAAAAATGTTCCTGCATACTTTTCGGCGGCGCATGAAAAATGCCCAATAAGAGCAAGAAGAGAGCCGCAATGAGAGAGAGAGCAATGGCAGCAACGGCAGCTGCTCTTTTTGCAGCAACACATGTGTACAAAACATTGAAATTAATTGCGAAAAAAGATAAATAAATACGGGCAAAGAGCGAAGTAATAAACGAAAATAGAGTATTATTTATAAGAGCAGTAAATTTGGGAGTTGTTATGAACAATTTTTTTGACATTCCCATCAAAGTATGTGCAGCAAGTACCATCATTCTGCATATTTCACTTCATATTTGATTTTCTTAAATTTTTTTGTTTGGATCTGCAGGTATTAAATGCTTTTAATGTCAAGTTATAAATATGTAATGGCTAACAACAACTTTTTAAGCACATTTCAGCGGGAGGGAAAAGTCGAGCATCATGAACTTCGACCCTGTGGATTCTTCACTTTAATGCCTTAAGTCATAAAAAGAAATGTTCAACGGAAAAACATTTAACAAATGAAAAACAACAGCGCAGAAGCTAAAAGTGACACGAGCTGCCTTCCTACCCGATTGCCCGCAGCAGCCCAGGAATTTCCGCTAATAATGTTAATTCCATTGTCACTAGCAACAGGGCTACAATGTCCCCTCCACTCTCATCTCCACCCCTCCCCTCAGCACAACCACCATCAAAGATAATCAACGTTCCCTATCAGCGTACTCCAGCGCTCATTGTGTTCTCTTCTGTTTTTACTGTTTTGCTTTCATCTTGAGTTTAGTTTTGTGCTGCTCTTCCTTCCTTCCTGTTCGTTGTTTTCGCCTTGTTGCGCAACAACGCAAGTTGGCTTCCTGCAGCAGAGGATGCCACCTGCCAACTACACTGGCCCACCACCCCCAAATCTCCCCCTTTTATCCCACCCACTCCTTTATTATATTTGTGCTGCCAACTTAATGATAGCGCATAAAAGTTTTCACCGTCATTTGCGGCGGACTTTTTATGCTGCGCATAACTTTAGGCGTTTCGCACAGCGTTTAATTTAAAACAATTATTTAAGCAGTTCGTTTACTGACTGGACGTTTACTGACTGTAAGTTGCCACAGAAGCCGCAGGCCGCAAACTTATCCCGCCAATTCTTCAAGTCGAGCAGATAATTTCAGTCCTCCGACTAGAACAACAGATACAAAATTAACAGTTTGGCAGCTCATTTAGTGGGACCTTAAAATAAAATGCAGTTACAATTTTTGTTTCTGTTTGAAGTTCTCGTTGAGGCTCAAATTGCAGTTGAAAATGTTTACGCTTACGCCCAAAGGCAATTATATCCCCGGCCCCAATGTTGAAAATAGAAGGAAACACAATAATTTGATAGTAGTTTGCTGCAGTTGAATGGCAGCCAGCGATGCAAAAAGCATTCGACTCAGACTAACTGCTAGCAAAATGTTGTTTAGTAAAGCAATAAAAACAACTTGGTTAGAATCAACACAGCTTGAGTTTTCTATCTTCCGCTTAAGTGCCATAAAATAGCTTGCCTGTAGGCCAAGTTTACAAGCATGAACTCCACTTACGTGCATGGCAAACTAAACAATTGTATTTCAGGTGCAAAAACAGTTAAAGTTGCCAAAACTTTGATTTCAATAGCAGCAGTAGTTTAGTCTTGGGTACCATTAAATGCAAGTCTGCACTAAAACATTTGGCTCGTTAAATATGGAAAAAGAACCCCAAAAGGGAGATGTTGTTTTTTTTTTTGCTTTAATCCTAAAGCTTTCTACTTTTTTCCACATTTGCATAGAGAGGTTGCAACAGGTTTTCTGCAATTTGCCGCTTTGATTGACTTTTGAGTCAGAGACTATATTTGCATATAACAACTCAAAGCCCAGCCCCAAGTTAAGCACGTAATAAGCTGTTTCCGGCTGAGGAAAGTGAGACTCCAACTCAACTGACATACTTTAAAGACACATACATAACAATTACGACTTCACACTCAGAGACATAATAATGATAAGCTATGAAACCGGCGGAAAGAATAGCTGCGCCTAGAGATAAGTAATCATAAAAGATACACACACACATGGATCGTTGAAATGTGTTTGTTGCATTCCCTGTTTGTTCTTTGTTGTAACTTTCGCTGGCTGTCTCTAGACTTCATTAGCTTCAAAAGATTTCCCAGCCGCTACGCCCCAGCACAATTGTAAGTGTCAAGTTTTATTAGCTATACGACAAGGTTCAATGCTCGCCACAAAACATAAGGCACTTTACGCCCATATCAATTTATAAATCAAATTGAAAAGTTATAGAAATGTTAAAGAAAAGTAAAAGTTAATAACGGCTGCTGGACAGCAGTGACCTACATTTTACATAACATATATTTTCCCAATCTCGTATTCATTTATTCCAAAAATACGCATTATTGGATTGCGTGCATTATGCAAATGCAACAACAACAAAAACAACACATCATTTTATATATTTGTTGCTGTCGGCTACAAATGCCACATCGGATTAAATACATACATACATATATACGATGTGGCAAGCTGGGGAATGCGACCGCGGCAGAGCGGGGTTAAAAGTATTGCTCATAATGTTTATGCGGGCGTTGGTTAGTTTGATTATATCGACGCGCTGCTCGATGACAATGCAGCTGCTTTTACCAAGAAAAGTTCTTCAATGAAAGCAAGAGCAAGCGATAAAGCAATTAAAGTAGCTACATAAGTGGGCTAAAATCGATAAGTAAGGTGGCTTGGGGACTTGAGCTAAGAGTCTTGGAACTTGCACAAGGACCACCCGCAGGAGCAATACAAAAAGCGACAAAGCGCATAAAAGTTGAGTAGCTAACAAAAAAAAAAAACAAAAATTAACAGTAACAACAACAACAAAAGAGCCAACAGTAAACAAGCAGAAAATCAATTGAAGTACTTAAGCAAACAATGGGCCAAAAGTAGCCCTACAGCCCTACCGGCAAACTTGTCTACAATATGAGAACAACGACTAAGCACCCAACTGCCCACACTGGGCCCAGACAAAGGAAAAAAGAACGAAGACCTCGCAAGCTGTTGGCCCAAAACAAGTGGTGTCTAATTTAGCACTAGGCGATTATTTAGATATCAACAGCAACAACAATGCAATAGCAATTACAACAACAATAAGCTGGCAATTTTTTAAAAGCTCAGAGAGTGAGAGAGATGGCACAATAAAGTAGAGAGCAAATGTTAATTAAAATAAATAAATTGCGTGGCAAACAGGGCGTATGAGCAAACCGGCAGACTAAACGACCGGAAGCATTTAATTAGCGTCTTTAATAATTCAATCAGCATTGTATGTGTGTGTGTGTGTGTGTGTGGTTGCTGCCACTCAATCACACCATTTCCCCCTCCCACCTATCCAACTCACCCTATAATGTGTGTATGCGTGTGTGTGTGTGTGTATAATGGGAGCCGCTAATGTTTGTACAATTTACCAAATATTAAGCATCGATTTCACACCCAAACGTTAATCAAATTTAAATGTCATCGATTAAAAATAATTCAAACTGAATTTTTTTTATAGGTTAGGGCACAAGTTGTAATCCCAAGTAATGAGGCGTCTAATGTGCTGTGGCTGCCCATTGAAATGAGGTTTACGGTTTCGATTCCAGGGTTTTGGGGTTTATATCGGGGGGTTGATTTTTAACTGAGGGTTACGTTTTGCCTGTTTTGTGGTTTTGTGTACGCAGCTAGCGATGTTGCCTTGTTGCCAGGCTGCGAGACTGTAAGGCTGGGTGCTGTTGCGTTTGTAGAGTTTAATGAACTCTAGTTAATTATTCATGAGGGCAGTTCAAAGCTCCAACTTACCCCTGCATGGTCGTTATTGACTGGCAGTCGGTTTAACAATTGCTTACCTGCAATGACAAGAAAAGTAACATAAGTTAGTAAATTTAAATTAGGTTTTGAAGCTCTGACTATAGTTTCAATAAATGAGATGACAAAAATGTTTTCCAGGTCCCTAACTATGTCCCCCCCTTCCGAAAGTTTTTTATATACTTATTTCGATATTATTCAAAACATTTTGCATACTTTGCTTTCTCACGTCTTGATTGCTAGCTCGCTGACTTCACATTAAAGCGTTAAAATTGCAAATACCTGCGTGACGTAAATGGAAAAATGCATTGCAATCAATTTTGCAGGCAGACAAAGAGACAGCACCAGCTATAGAAAAAAACATTAAGCAAACCAACAACAATAACAAGAAGTGCAAACAGCCGCCGTTTTAGTTGGCAGAGTGTTTGCTGGAACTTGTCGGTGTTTAGAGAGAGAGAGAAAAAAAAAACTACAACAAGCCAAAAGTAAAAACGAGGCTTGGCCAGATTCACAGTCAAAGCCAGAGCCAGACCCAGAGCCAGATTCAAAGCCAAAGTAATGACCATTGATGCCTGAGAACACACAGACGCACTCGATCGCCAAACAGACAAGCAGCCAAACAGACAGACAGACTTAAAGACAGACAGCCCAAAGTCATCAAAGCTAGCGCCAAATGTTGGCAATTGCTAAACTCAAATATGGCCATGTTCGAGTTGATTTTCTCATTGGCTGCGTTCACTGCAACTATTGCAACTCTTGCCGCTAGCTGCGTGCTGCGTCTTGATGCCAATTTCCTTCAGTCTGCGTAGCAGCGTCTTTGTTTTGTTACTGGACATGACAAGCTGCGATTTGATGCTGCTTCTGCCAGTTGCTACCTGATCTGTAGATGGTCTTAAATATGTTTCGTGTTTTTCAATTGCGCATTTCACTTTGTGTCGCTTAAAGGCGTCAGTGAAATTTTGCCACATTTAACACTTTAACGTAACGACGATGACTCTGCGAACAATTTGTTGTTCGATATTCTGGCTCATAGCCTAAACTGCGGTATCCGGCAAGGTGGCCGTGTTAGTGTGCTTATCGCTACAAATTAAGTAATTTCATGCAATTTGTGCTATGATCAAGAAGAGGAATGCAACAGCTAAGCTCTAATTATATTCAATTTCAACGACTACCGATCGCAAGCCGAAAGAACAACTGCAAAACTCATTTGTACCAGCACGAAAGGAAATTGTTTTTGATTAGACATCGAGCAAACTGCTGATGATTATCGTTTTTGTTGTTGTTTTTCCAATTGCTATTGCACTGCTGCTTTCTGCTTAACTGGAACAAAAGACTGCAAAATTGCGTTGTGGCTATGGCAACTGGATGGCACAGTTAATATAATTATAAACGGCAGCTGGCACACATTTCAGCAAAAAGAATGCAACATCAGCAGCAGGCATTACAATTCAGCACAGACGAGCCACTGCAGAGCAGGAATGCAGGATAATGCACACAGGACACGTCCAGCTAAGGCAATCGGCTTGTTAACGCACACCCAACACCCAACACCCTTGCACAAGCACAGCGATGTCTGTGTGCAAGTATACATGAGTATGCAGATTACCCATATGAATATGTTAAGTGGAAGATTGCAGGCGTACGGTGCGTATGAGCGATATGCAATCAGATTTACATGCTACGGAACAGAGTGCGTGTGCCGCACGGCACGGCTGCTGTAACATTCTAATTGGCTGGCATTTTGCATGTGTTGCATATTTGCACTAGGACCGCAAACTATTGTGATTGAGTAGAAAACCCAGAGGCATAGAAAGTTGAAAAGCCAAAATCTTTGACAAATGGCTGACAGTTGGCCTTGTACATTAAGAGGAATAGAGAAATGGAGAAATTCAGCGGGTATTTCATCAAATTACTGACAGCACCAAAGATTGTTCAAATCTCAAGTCTGGTTTGCAGGCCCTGTCCAAATGGCCTGTTCAAATTGTGCTTTGCCTCAAAACAATAAACAATATTCCACCATAAACAGCAGCAGCAGCCGTGAAAAGCATTGGTCATATGTCTTTGTCACACAGCGAAACAAAAACTAGAGATTTGCTGTCTTTGGGCTTATCAAAAACTTTCGCTAAGTCAAAAAAAATAAAAAAATAACATCAGAATTTAATGTTAACTCAACATTAACATTTATTACGAAATTTATACACTTCAGTACAAGCAAGTGTATTTCATAACGCATCAAATTATGCATGGGCTTTATTTAAATAGAAAACTGTATTTTTTCTAATGAAAATCGATACTGACACACCCAGCACACACAACAGCGAACACAACACACAAGTGCGGGCGGAAATGTTGGACAACATTTGTTTGAGCCATAAAAAGCAAATGTTTAGGAAAAGAACTTGTGGCCACGCTTAATGGCACGCAAAGCAACACAATGGCATTGAAATTCTAATAACAAATAGGTGTGGCAAGAGAAAAGTTTTACGAAAAGAATATTTCGACTCAGAAATAAGCATGTGTCACAGATAAAACGAGGCGTATGAGTGATGTAAATATTTGTGTGTTGCTTATGCGACTTTCCCAAGTGAAAATCATAAGCTAAAAGGCACAAATAAGAGAAGAAAAAAAAATAAACGAAAAACCCAAACGAGGCCACGCACATTATATAGCAATTTGCGAGGTTGCACCTGCCACAATAGCAAAAACTGCATTCGACTTTCGCATATAAATTGAAGCAGTTTGCTGATTGGCGGCCAGCTTTTTTGTTCGCCTCACGCACAAATTTCTATGTCAGTAGAGTGAAGTTAGCAAGTGCGTGTTTATATTTGTACTCAATAAGGACATTACAACTATTGTTGTATTCAATGTTCAGTTAATTAGTTGAATTTCTATTTGATATCTATGTGGTATCCATGTACCCATGTCAATATGTTATGTCATGTTATTGATTTAGCACTTAAAGCGACTGATTGCTCATATACACATGTGAACAGGGCATCTCCTAGTCGAGCACTTTCAAAGTGAGCTCGAATCTTGTGTATTCTGGTTGTACTTGTGGCAAAGTCAATGTCAAGGTGTCGTCAAGGCGGCATTCGACTGACGAATTCACGTATTTGATAGGAATGCATTTTTGCCATGCATTGTGAACATTGCTTATTTGTTGTTGTTGATTGTGTATTGTTGGTGCCGCTCATTAATTATTTATTGTATATACCACCACCCGTTGTGAGTCACTGCAAAAAATGCTCATTACTTACAGTATTTGTGCAAATTGGCTAGAAAATTGCGTCAAGTTGTAAATCATTTACCAACATTGGCCCTCAAATATAAGTGCTCGTTAGCAGTTTCAGTTTCAAAGTGCTCAAAGTTTTGCCTCTAATTCAATTGTTCCATAACATAAACTAGATTACTTAAGAGCAACAGAAATAGCAGTTTCATTAGATGTTGGCAGTATTTTAATTACATTTTGTCAATCTTAGTTGGGCCACTGTCCCACAAGCCCCTCATTCATCTCTTTTGTATACACGTAAATTTCTACTGCCCGCTGCAGTCAATTTCAAATGTTCGTCTATTCTTTTAATTGACAAAATTGATTAAAATGTTGCTTTACATTTGCGACAACAGACATTTATCTTAATTGACGTCTGACTGGAAAAGCCTTCAAAGAGCTTTGGTTCTTAATTAAATAATGGCTAAATTTTTAGACAGTTGACAATTGAAAAACAAAACGGAGATCATAGCAATTTCACAAATAAACAATTTTATTGCAATTAGCAAGTAATAATGCGAAAAACATGAAAGTGTATATCCCAAAAGCATATATTTTTATTAATAAACTTTTTGCCTGCGTTACAATATGTTTTGATTTGCAGAAAAGTAGCGACAGCAATTTCAAAGTTCCTATTCACATATTTTATATCCATTTTATTGTTCATCCTGAGCGTGTCACAGTCTCATAACTTGCAACATATCCAGCTGTCAGACCAGTTGATCTCTCATCACATTTCTTCAGCTGACATGCGCCATGTGATATTAAGCCCACCCGGAAATCATGATTGTGTGTTCCACAACACATTTTCATGTCACTTCAAACATTGCTTATACTCATCGCCTGCCGTCCGCCTTTTAGCATAGCTATTTTTATTTATACAAAAATATATACACATGTAGAAGAAAATGCTGAGAAAATTATGATTTACAATGGATTTGGCAAAAGTTAAATAAAGTAAAACCCATGTGTTAGCTTCTGCTCGAAAATCCTTCAGTTTCGCGCGTCTGTTTATTATTTATTTACGTCTTGTGCCATTGAGCGACTGTTGACACGACAGGCACGCCCCCTCCATATGTCACCTTCATGTTTTCTGGTCCACGCACACATACGCACAAACACACACACACACACACACACACACACACATACATACGTTTTGCATATTGTTGTTGTCATTTAAATAAAATTTAATGCGGCTTTTTTGTTGCGTCAAAGATAATTCGGTTTTTCTGTTTGGCGCTGTTTGAGAGATTTCATTTGTAAGGCATCAAATGTGATTTATGTAGCGGGACAAGTAAAAATCATCCAACATGGCGAATGCCCAATATTTCGCCAACAAAGCAACCACTGCTAAACCTTGGCCTGGCTCTTCAGCTTCTACTTTGGCAGCTGTTTCAAGCACTTGGCTTACAACTGTTCTTAGCCACCTGAAGCACTTTAATATTTGGCCTTTGGTCTACGCCCTGCCTCATTTCGACCTCATTTCGAGTGCCTCCTGTGCAATTTCCACACACTGACTGCATTGCACTTGACACGTATTGGCAAGGAGACTAGAGACCAAAACGTGTGAGGATTTTCCAATGCGACAAATCCAAAAGAATTCTCCCGAGCATGCTGTTTGTGTATTTGGCATATTTATTGACTGCAGGGAAATTATTGGCACATTTTCCAAGTATACGAGTTGTTGCTGGCCAGCGGGGCTTATTGACTTTACAAATGGAATTTGCTCAACCGCACTCAATTCATTTAACTAATCAAAAGCAATTTTAATCAAAAGAAATGCTACGAAAGCCAGGCGCAGAAAACAGAGACCAAAGGGCCAAAAGCAATTAAAGCCACGTGCAAAACTTTTGCTGAAGGTTAGCTGAAAAGTTTTCTAGGTATAAGGGCCAAGTCAAAAGGTTTACCTATATAGCAGCTAGTTTTTTTTTTGGCTTGGCTTGGCAAACGATTGGAGCTGTGTATTTGCCTTTGCTTAGGCAGAACAAACAGCAGCCAGCGACAAGTGGCTGTGCAGCAGCACCTCGAGAAGAGGAAAGATGTCGAGGGATGCTCGCTTAAGCAAACTTAATTAATAAATGGTAGACAAGCTGTTCTTGTTGTTGTTATCCTGATTGCAAGCATGAGTGTCCTGTAGGCTGTGTGTATGCGTGTATGTGTCAGTGTGTGCAATGAATCGAAACTCATTAAAAAGTTTTGCTGTGGTTTCACTTGACTTCGATGGCAGCAACAACAGCTGCCAGGCGCAAATGGCGCACCCACTCTTACACACACGCACAAACACACATACGCACATACTAACACACGCACACACGCACACACACACACACTTCAATATTTCAAGATACTGGCACATATTGTGCTGACAAATAAATTTGAATAATTAAAAGACGCACAAAGGAAGCAGTTGTCCTTTTTGTGTGTGTGTGTCTGTGTGTATGTGTGTGTGTGTAAGTGAGTTTTCCGCCAAGCTGTTGGCAATCATTATGCTCGTTGCCAAGTGCTATTTAAATGTGCTTCATTATTTTCATTTAGGCACTGGCCAAGCCCCAACCAAGAGCCCTAAAACAAAAGCCAAACAAATAAAGCAAAAGATAAGCAGATACCAAAGAGTAAGAAAAAGAGGGAGAGTGGGAGTGGGAGGGAGAGGTGTGTAGGTGTGGGTGTGGGGAGTTGTATTGCCAAGATTGTATCCATGCTGGCGACAGCTTGAAAAACTAATGGTAAACAATGAAGTGGCCTACAGATAGGAACTAGAAACGACTGCTCGCTTCAGCTACTGGCAACTCGATATGGCAAATGCAGACTCAGTTAAGCTCGGCATAAGAACCTGGCCGAAAGGCATTCGCTTGGCTCATTAAAAAACCAAAGAGAGAATTGCAAGTGCTGTTTTTCTTGTTTTGTTGGTTGTTGTTGTGTTGGCTCCACAAGTGCCAAAGTCAGAATTTTAATTTAGCCCACTAAAAACCCAGGCCCTGAAGCCAAAACATGGCCAAGATAGAGTTGAGTTCGTTTGTGGTCCTCAGACCAACCTCTGAGTGTATGTGTATGTTTGAGTGGGTGTTTGCATAATAATTTTCAAGAGCCTCACCGAGGCAGCATCCACCCAGCCTCCGTACTTCCGTTCAAATGCCCCACCCATTCCATGCAGCCAGCAACATGATTAGCCAATTATGTTGGGCGACTGTGAAAACAGTTGGCACACAGCTTAGCGAGCAAAAGTTTCAACTTAAAGCGACAGCTGACAAAATGTGTTTAATTAAAAATGTATATGTATATATATATATATATATGTGTGTATGTAGTATATGCAAAAGGCGAATAAATTAAAGCGACGAGCAGCATAGATAGAGCAGAGCATAGCACAGCACACAGAATGTAAGCCTAGGACATACACACACACACACACAAACACACACACAGCCTAGACAAGGACACGCATGCCCAACTACTTCACGCTTTGTAAATTTTTACATTTATATAATTTTCTTGATGAGGAGATTGTTCCATTATTTATGGCCGACCATTTTCTATGGCTGAGGAAAAACTGCAAAATTGGAACAAAAGTGTGTCGGTGAAATGCTGGAATATTGAAAATTTCGCCCAAAGAAAATATGCAAACTAATTGGCAACTAATTGGAAAGCTTTCAGCAACAACCGCGCGTGGCTCAAAGTGTGAATATACAAAAACATTGCGTATACGCCGCTTGGTCGACCAACGCCGCTTTTTGATATTTCACAATTAGGCAGCAATCGACGGCATTATTAATTTGCCTTTGGCTTTCAATTAAACAATTAAGCGGTTAAAGTCCATGTCCACGCCTACAAACCCACACACACACACACACAGGCAGTCACGCAGCCCGCACATTTGTGGGGCAACTGTGTAGAAGTTAAGTTGAACCACAGCAAACAATAAGAGAGAGCGTAAAATGCCAAAAAGTAAAAGAAAATTAGGCCATTTATGAGCTGGCATTCCAGGGCAGGCAGGGGCTTTTGGATGCTACACGACGCAGCGTATGCGCAATTTTTTACATTTTACGATTGGCAGCAAGTGGCAAATAACAAAATGCCAAACGTTTTATGCTAATTTTCACACAGCAAGAGAGCAGCAGACAGCGTCAAGTGGAAAACTTTCACAGTCTTGACTTGCGAGAAATGTTTGTTTAGAATCCAGCCGGGCGTTATTTATGGCCCAATAATTTTTAACTTCACATGCGGCCCTCGGCATGCAAATTAGTTAGCCCATTTGCTCACTGGCCACGTAAAAATTCGGAAAAATTCAATTGAAAACGCATAGGAGGCAAATGAAAGCACTAAAAACACCTCCCTTTCCGTATCCTGGAGTAATGTCAATTAAATTAGAGCCACAGCTGAAACAACAATAACACTTACAACATCAAGTGTTTAATTTATGCCAAAATAAGTGACAGTAAAATCGCTTATTAAGTTCCACGCCCACTCTTATAAGACAAAGCAACACACAAATTGGGCGCCGTATTTTTTTTTGACTTCTCCTCTACAACCCGCCAAAAAAAATATAGCAAAAAAAAATGAGCTAAAAATTAAATTAAAAATGCTGAAGAACAACAAACAACGAAGCGGCTTGCGCTTGTCATCAAAGCAGCCAAGTTATTTATGTAGTATATATATTTAGGTATATTGGCTAATGACATCACAAGTTTTGGCTGATGTTTTTTTGCCAGACAAATATAATTAATTTTCTGCAAATGGAGGAGAAAATGAATGCGCTAGAGGCGCAACTCAGCCGGCACGTAGTCATCTCTACAACAAACTCATATAATAGATAGAGAAAATTACTATTAATCACACCAGAATTCCAGACGAATCAGAGGTGAAAGCAGTGTGTCCTTCAACTCGAATACCCCATAAGGTTAATACCTTACTGCATGATGTAATTACTGTCAATCAAATTTCTGCCATGTCTGCCAAAAAAGCATTTTGAGAAGAAGAAAACTGTTGTTGTTTAAAATGCAAAAAAGCAGCAAAAAGATCACAGGTTAATCAAAAAATATAATTTCACTTTCACAAATAGCGATGGGCAAGATAAATAATTTTACGCATCAAGTAAATAGTTAATTAAATTGTAAAATTGCTATAGTTGGTCGGCCTGCACTCGGAGGCGACTTTAACAGCCTGGCGGCAGTGTCAAAGGTCGCGTTGCAGTTGCAGTTGCAATGAATGCCTGCCCCACAATTGCACTTGACAGTGGCGGGCAAAGCAAACGCGAAGAACTACAATAACTACAACTAACTGACTTCAGTAGCTGACAGTCAACGCAAATGCAACAAAGCGTGCGCTCCGATAAGAAACATAAAAAAAAAACATAAAACGGTAACTACCAAGAGCATTTGTGGCAGCAGCAACTGCAACTGATTCAAACTGCGGGAAACTGTGAAAGATTGCATAGCTAAGTGACTTCAATTGCTTTGAATGCCTGTCTCTGATTAAACTGGGAGCTTAGTGCTCGGCGCTTTGATGACGATTCACAGATAATTTTCAATCTTCTTTTCAATTCTTATTTTTTGCTACTATGTTTATCCAATGTTTGAAACGTGAGCGGCAGTTAACGAGCCATTTTTGCTGCTACCCTTTAAGATTTGTGCATTGAAAAAATTGGCATAAAAAGATTGCAGACAATCGATTCTTGTCATTACAGGCAACAACGAAAAGTTGCTGCTTTTATTTACAGCCACAATGGTTTTTCCTACTTTTGTTTAAACAAAGGGCAGCCACAGTCAAACTATAAAATGGAACAATCTATCATCGTATGAGAATAAAAAGTCTTGATTGTATTTTAATATTGTACTATAACAGACTAAGAAGAAAGTTTGTGGTTGTTATTTAGCTTGCTAAGAATTTTTGAAAAAAGAATCTCTTTGTTCACGAACTGCTTTTAACTATAAAAACTTAACCAACAAGTTAATTTGATTTGTTTTTGAGGTGTGTGCTATAAATGAAAACGGCACTGATGACTTTGTGATGATATAGATTCTTTTAGATTCTGACAACAATAAAATGTTCAACACTTCTTACATTTCCACTTATTTTCTATTGGTTGTCTGAGGGTGTGTAAGTTTCGGATTGCACAAAATAATTTTTTGTTTGTTTTCTATTTGACCAGGGCCTAGCCCAATATTGAAAAAGGCAGCTGTCAGCATTCATTGGCAGCACGACAGACAGACTGCCTGAGAAAAGGGTAGCTCGTACTGTCGGTCTGTTGGTCTGGTGGTCTGTTGGTCTGTTGGTCTGTTTGTCTCTCGAGTGAGGCATTTGGGAGTGTGCCACATACGAGCAAGCATGCAGCAGCTGCCGTTGCAACTTCCGCAATGCTGCGCTTCGGTAGACACAAAACAGCAGCAGTAGCAGAAACTGCATCAACAACAATTACAATAACAGAAAGCTGTATACAATTTGCGTGCGTTACCCATTTGCCAAACTGGAAGAGCTGCGTCCAAGTGGGTGAGAGTTGCCACCGTTGCGGTTTCATGCGCCTGTGCAACTGACTGGCTGACTCATTGCCAGTCCACATGTATGCTACAGCTGCGCCAGGTGAAAAGCGCTTGCCTCCACTTGCGAAATGCCAATCAATTTATGTGGCAACGTTGACTGCAAATTGTGTAATAATCAGATAATAAATGAGCATAGTAGAGCATGTGCCGCCTTTATGCCCCATTGAGCAATTGCCAATCAAGTGAGTCATTAATGGAAGACGCATATACTTATATACATAGAATAATCTACTCAATGGATGCTTGTTAAACAAACACCGCGCCTAACTACGCATGCGTCAACAGCGACCCACTAATGCACACTAAAGCCATGACAACCCACATTTAAATCGCACTTGACACAGATTAAACGACAGACATTAGCTTATCCACACATGAGGAATCGGCCAGATTGTGGGTGGCTACTTGAAGATATGAAATAAAGCTGAACAGTGGGGCAATTCATAATCTTATCACATCTCTGACTATCTTAAAAGAAAAATGATTTCAGTCCTTACACAAAACGTTAAAAAGTTATAATTAGCAAGCTATAAGCATGTCAAATGTACCAAGCTTACAACTCAAAAATTAAAACACTTTTCCTCCCAAGTCCCAATGAGCAGCCAGTGAGAAATGTCGGCAATAACGAGTGGCACCTGTACACAGCAACTGGGGGATTGTAACGATGCCATAAAGATATTTAACTGATAATTTGCAATGAATATAAAAATGATGCCCTTGGCTAAACCGAAATCCATTAAATATAATCCGGCATAATGTGCACAGTATTCGAAAGCAGAAATATTTTATTGGCTACTAATATTATTACATTTATTACACTTGCTTATATTGAACAACATAGAGAGAAAGTGAGAGAGAGATGAGTCTCTTGTGCAGCATTAAAGATACATATATCCATATTTTTAGCAATAAAAGCATTCAGTATATTCATGGAGGCCTGTATTGTTTTGGGAACACAATTTTAATCAAGACACATATTGTTTGATTTGTTTGTCATGCCACAGCGTGTCTCACACCGCATTTAATACATTTGTATTAGTTTGACCATGTAATACAGACAAAATTTAAACAGATCGAAAATGGATTACTGTCAATGACTAAAAATATTGATGGAAATTATATTTATGGAAATCTAACACAAAATGTACGAGCAAATTGAACTTTAGGTAAAAGGTTAAGCAAACACGTACAGCTACTACGTACGTACGTACTTAAATTTAAAGAATCTTAAAGTCGGTGAATGACTGGCAACTTCAACGGGCGTATAAAACTCAAAAGAAATTCTGACAATGACATATACAAAGCACAGAGTCTGCTCGTTTCAAAGGCCACTTGAGTTTTTATTTGCATTTTATGACTCATTTTTCACGCCTTCTTGTGCCGCCCAGTGTCTGCTTGTGTCAGTTGTGGCTGATAAAAGCCACGACCAGGGGACCCAATTGCACGACGCATAATCCTTTTCGGGTTGTCCTTTTCGATGCTCCCTACAAAAGTTGAACCAATAATTTATATAGCAAAATGGAGCTTTAGAGCCTCGAAGAATTGGCAGAAGCAGACCATGAGAACAAAAATGCCAGATAATTGAAATTGATATATGAAGAGGCGGTTTTCTTGGACCAATCTCTGTCCTTTTTGCTTTGAAACAAACGAGCTGCTGCATGTGCCGCTTAGATAAACAAAACAAAGCAACAGCAGCAGTAGCAGAGCGGAAACATTGCGTATACGCCACCGACAGTGACACAGAATATGAAAACTCATAATTCTGCGTATACACACCAAATGGAAAACGGGTAAACACAACAAATGTGAAAAATTACACACACATACAGCACGTGGCTCGATGCGACGGCTTTTATATGTTTTTCAATATTTTTCTTTATGCGCCATATTTTTTATGCGTATATATTCTTGAAATATTAGTATTTTGCTGCTGCTGCCAATGGAAAAAGACGTTTATCACCTTCACCTTATTTCATATTATTATGTAAATAATAATTAATTTTGCAACACACCATAAAATATGCTAAAAATAGATAAAATGAAATAAAAACAATATTTTATGCCAACAATTTTCAGAAATAAAAACAATCATTTTGTTATGAAAGAAAACTGGATAATTCAGCAGGTGGGAAATCACTCAGTTGAATTTATGCTTATTTCTATATTCAAAATACCATCAACAAAATATACAAAAATTTTATAGCAATAGGGCGCAATTGAATCCAAATCATAATAAATTCAGGCAGGTCTTAAGATATTCAGTTAAGGTGACAGAAAATAATGCCTGTGGCAACAAATTCTTTAAGAATATGACTTAGACAACAAATTTTTCATGTTCACTCAAAATATTTTCTTCAAACGTCGCAATTTATAATGATAATTTAAGCCCACTGACAAGAACCAAATAAATAAACTGCACATTTATAAACCCACGCACGAATAAAGCCACACATAAATAAAACAAATAGCCAGGCAAACTTTGCCAGTGGGGAAAGAAGTTAAGGAATCACTCGGAGAAACATCTATGATAAAACCGAACTTAAATAATTGATGAGCAATGTGTGGAAATGCACGTCAAAAGAAACGGAAACTGTGTGGGAAACATAAATCGAATCGAACTTGAGGGTATTTTGTATAAATATTTGATACAGCCATCACGAAGAAATCGCAGCAAAACAAAAGTTAAGTATACGTCATGGTGCCAAACAGGCAAACACAAAACACAAAAATATATATGTATAAAAGTGCGAGCAAAAAAATAACAACAAGAAAACAGGACGCCAGGCCAAGTGCGTGAGCGCACATAATTTATACACCTTTTGAAAGATTTATGCGCCATGGCCCACAAGGAGGCATCTATATAACCAATTTTCGTATAGCGCGAAATCAAAGCGTGAAATTCAATTAATCTAAGCAGGCTAAAGGCAGGCAGGCGCAATAGAGAGAGAATAAGAGACAAATAGAGAGAGAGAGAGAAAGAGAGAGAGAAGAGTGTTCGTTACGGATCAGTTTTAGCTGTGATTTCGCAATGCGATTTGTCCAGGCAGTGGCATACATATATATTTATAAGTGGCGTCCTGTCCAATACTTCTCATAAATAATGCCGCCAATGACAGAAACACACACACATACACACACAACATACATGAGTCACACTCGTTATTTGAGCCCGCGACGCAGATGAATCAGTTAGGCTGACACAGCAAAAAAAAAAATCAGAAGAAAAACCAACTGCAGGCAGTCTTTAAAGCTGTTATCTGCCCGGTTTGTGTATCGTGCATTTGGGTTAGCCAGCCAAGCATATCGTATATAGTATATGCAATACTAACGGGAACCATTTCAGGTCCCACCGAAAAAAGGCACAAAACTGAACCGAACACGAGCACACTGAGAAAGCATAACAAAAGTGCAAGACTTTGTGTATTTCTTGTTTTCATTTATGGAATATGCAAATAACCGCGTGCAACAACAACAAACAACACGTGCACAAAAGTCACAAAGAGTCTATGTGCATGCATAGTATGTGCCACTGCCACGCCTTCCGCCTTCCATGTCTCCTCTTCAAGTGCCACTGTCAATGCAATTGTTGCTGTTGTTGTTATTGTTGTGGCGTGGGCTTTAACACTGCTTCACGGCAATTTGGCTTGGCAACTGAGTGCATTTAATTGCAACTATGCAACTGCAACTACATCAGATTCAAGTGCAATGTCTTCTACGTATATACAGCCAAAGAAATTATGCAAAATGCTGAGGCAGAGGCAGTCACTTTGGTAGTCTCAATGATGCGACTATTGTCAAGCGCTTTGCATACAAAGTGTTGCTTTAACACAAATGGTATAAATACAAATACAAAATCCAACAAAGTTAAAGCTCAATGTACCAAGTAGCAGTAACAGCCACAAATCATGAACTTCTGTAGGGCTATGGGTAACTTGGGACTCAGCCAAATTATATTATCAGGGTCATTGACTTTTATTTGCTGCGAGTTATCCAGAGCTCTTTAAAATGCTGGTCAACCCTTGCTTGCTCAAAACAAATTAAATCAAAGAGCTTCATCTAACCAAAACAACCGTAACAATAGAAACAACAACAACAACTGTATAAAGAATATGTGCTCGGCACGCAAACAATTTCCACACATTGCACAAATATAATAATAAACAGTAGCAACAACAAACAGCAAGAGACTAAAAAATAAAAACTAAACAAATGCTTCCAATGGGTTACTGAATAATTGAATGCGAATAAGCGTACAGGCAAGCACACACAGAAAATGGAAAATTTGTTTACCATTTTCCCCACTCACAACAAACAACAGCAAACAACAACAACAGCTTGTCTGGCAATGTGACAGTTGACTAACTCGTTGAATGTGCACAAATTAAAAACTCTCCATATACATATGTATGTATGAATTTATGAATGTATCTGCAAGCTTTGCTTCCGTCAGCATCAACTCAGCCAACAACAAAAACAACCACAACAAGAGTAATAACAATTCAATAGGAAAAATATATAATTGCTTTTATAAATGTTTAATAATTATTTGTTTAGGCCACATAGATACGTCGACCGATTGCAACATTCAATCGAAAATTGCAACAGCAAAAAAAAAACATAGCTCTAAACAAATAAATATTGGTTAATATTGGCTTTATTGTTGAAAATTGAAAAATACATTCGAGTTTATGCGGCAAGAACAAATAAATGTAGGAGAATACGAGGGTAGACACACCTCTTCTCCAAATTTCTGTATCCCAAGAACTTTAAAGACAAGCCGACTACAACTCAAAAAATCACTTGGCAATTAGTATGCGACTTGAGTGTTTGTGATATCCAAATACATTATATGAGAATAACTTCCTCGAAGAAGACAATACTCATATGCACATTGTGAAATTAGCTGTTTACTTTGAGTCTAATTACATAATAAGTCATAAACAAAATAAATAGTGTTTGAATTGCAAATATAATTAGTCAATTTACTATAAATTTCGCTTAGCTATGCAAACCTCTCTATTACTCAGAATAAACAATAAACTACTTTTATAATATTATTTATAATGACCTTGACTATAAACACAGTTTCAGCATTACTAAATTGACAATGATAAATCAAAAATTAAATTTTAATGTTCTTTCGGGAAATCCCCATGAAACATTCTGTGTACAAGCTTTTGGTAAAATGTAAAAAATTATGTGGGACTCACCTTTGCTTGAAACGTGATGCCATGGAAGAATGCCTGCTCGGCATGGAGTGGTACACGCAAATCCTGATCATCCTGCACCAGATCGTACGGTGTCGAAGGCATTCTCAGATAGTTTAATAGCACCGATTCGGACCACTTATAGTATCATGAAATTGTTTTCATTTTTCTTGTGCTACGCCTGTGCAGCTGATGGCGCAGTTGCCATAAAAAGCCACTTGGACGACGCTTCCCTTGGCTCTGATGGTGCGGCGGCTGCTGTTGGCTAATACTTTGGCTCATGCAAATTGTGTGGAGCGTCGAGCGCGCTGTGATTGATTTGTTATGTTATGTTTTTTTTTTTTCTTGGTTTTTTTCTCCTGTACTTTGTATTCTGCCCCCTATTTCTGTTTCTTTCACTCTCCGCTGCTCGGCGTTGTGCAGCCTCCAGTGAGCGTTTGCTTAATCTCAATTTATGAGCTTGCGGTCGCCTCCGTAGCTGGCAAATTGAATTGCGTCAGTTGGTTGGTTGCTGTGCGATTTTCTCTAAGAGTCGCGCGAGAAACGATTCCTTTGCTGTTTGCGTTTTATTACGAAATCTGCCCATTCACTGCCAATTGGCGCTGCGATGTAGCTGGAAGAAAAAAAAGTAACAGCACACAAGAAATTGAAAAAAAATCAACATAAAAGTAGAAATATCAGAAAGCCAATAACACAGCTAATATCATGTAATCAAATGCGTCAAAGCGTTATAACTTTTTGTCTGCGATTTGACTATTAAAGTGAATCACTCAACAACTTTCGGACTTTAATATTGAGTCAGCAAATCAAGTGTCGAGTTCATTGGAATCATGCTAATTTGCCGCTGCTTGAATCACAATCATCGTGGTCGATGGTTGTTTTAGGAGCCTCTTCTACTTTTTTGTCTGTCTTCTATTTGCGATGCCAATCCACACACAGTGATGAGGCACACCTACACGCACGTGCCGTCAATGCGATGTGTTTGCAACAACAACAACAACAACACAAGACAATATATATTTACTAATAATAATAACTTGTAAGGCACGTTAGCCTTGTACACAATACACATGCTTATTGTTAGTTATGGTGCTGCAGGAAAAGTTGGCGAATTTAATTGAAACAAGCAATCAATTACTCACGCTTATAAACTATACCCAGGAAATAAGTAAGTAATGGGCATGCAAGATTTACGAAAGGGCATAAGCAAACATTTTAAAACTTGTTTTAAATGTGAGCCAGAAGATGAGCTTTCTCCTCTACAGTATTTTAGTAAATTAATAAAAGTCAAGTCAATGTGTATAGGTAAATGAGTATTCAATTTAGTGTACTTAAGGTCCCAATATAGGGCATATCCCAGCCAACCCATCTCTATTTGTGCATTCTTGCTTATTGATGAGTCTGCCTGGCAGCAAAATCAATGAGGGTCACATAAAAACCCCCTTCTGCCCACTACGAATTACTTTGTCAAATTTTATCAGCTCTCTGTGGCTTTTAATGAACTCAGCTGAACACAAACTGAAACTGTCAACAGCTGTGATTTTTTGTGTTTTTGTTTTCATTTTCTATCTGATTTTGCCGGTTGCCTTTGTCTATCTCACTGTGGTAGTGGCACTGGCTCTAACCCAGCCACTGCCTCCGTCTCGATGCTGCTGCTGTTGTGTTGTATCAGAAACAGGCAAAGGGTCACGGACGTTTAAGCTTGTAAACGATGACAACAACAAGAAAAACAAGTACAACATCAGCAGTGGCAGCAAGAGAGCTCCCACAATGGTTCTCCTTTACTCTGAGTCTCAGTCTTCGTTCGAGTCTCCAATTGCCGTCTCCAAGTGAATCTACATTAACAAAAAGCAAATAACACGAACAAAAACAACAAAAAAATAAAAATGCGACGGCAGCTTTTAAAAGGCTCAAAAACAAAAGTTATGCCAGCAATTCTCGAATATCTCTTTGTCATTATGTTTGTCTCTTTGTCTTTTGTCCCTCAGTCTGCGACTTCGACTTGTTTTTCTCTCTCGTCCGATATCGTTGTTTGTGTGGCACACATTAACTTATCAATTTGGGATTGAGTTCGAATTGGAGGCAGCTGACACCCAGCCAAATGGAGGGCAGTGGGTTGAGCAGTTGACACTTTTTGGGGCGCAACATAAATCAGTTAAGCTTATGTTCGGGGTCAGTTCGTTATCAGGGGCGGATTAATGGCATCCAGTTCCTGAGACTTCCACATTCCCCAAACGTCAGAACAAAAACCAAACCTAACACCAAACTTGAACTTTAAGTCTCCACATCTATATCAAGTACCCAGTGTCAGTTGCTGCAGCAGTTAAAGCCTTTGCCTAGTGTTCCCACAAGCGATGAGCAAAGTTCAATGGCTGCCTTCGCCCACATTCATATATCATATATACATATAAGTGGTGCTCCTCTAAAGGTAGCTGCTAGCTGCACCGCCATTTTGTGTCCATAACAAGCAAGGTTCAAGTACCTCCAAGACAGGCCAAGACAGGCCACAAGACACGAGCTGAGCTGAGCCCAAAGCACTCGGCACATGCGTTGTGAGCCATACTACAAAAAAAAAAAACATATTGCTAGAAAAGTGCCTCACATTGCACCCGCTGTTCTCCGCGCTGTGGGCGGGTAGGGGAATGGGGGCAGTGCAGGGAGTCGGAGGTGTGGCAGTCGCCAGTCGTTGCTTCCCTTTTGGATAACTTGTTCAGAACTTTCTTTAGCCACTTCTCTGCTACGCACTTCTCAGTTTACACTCAACAAAACAAAACTTTACATATATAATTATAATTCAATTATAAATAAAACAAAATAAAAACGTAATAAAGTTTCATGTTTGCAATGCAAAATTGAGAGATATGCAAAAATAGATGTGTGCAATTCAATAATTTAGTTTTAAGATACACTTTTGTGAAAAGAGAAAGATTCAATCAATATCAAATAATTAAACCTTTGTTTATGTCATTACTATAAATGCAATTTCTCTGAGTGTAAATGTCTGCTTTGCTGCTCACTTCTGTTTCGGTTCTTGAATGCACACCTATCTTCTGGTTTGCCTCTCAGCCCAACTATCGGTCTCGTATTGCGCTTTGTCTTGTTGTTCTCGCCGTTTCGTTTCGTTTCGTTTCGTTTCTTTTCGTTTCGTTTCATTGTAATTCATTTCGTTTCGTTTCTGTTCTTCGCCCGCACTATCATTAAAGCTGCAGCGCCTGCGCACTGCACTCCTAATAAAAGCAGCAGCACCAGCAGCAGCAGCAACAACAACACCACCAACAACAGCAACAAGCAAGAGCAGCACACAATGGAAAAAAGAAAGAAAACTAGTATCGCATGCAAGTGGAATGACTTGGCAAAGCTGACGACGTGCTTCCAAGAAGCGATCAGCGTTGGGCTCAGACTCGACTCTTGGACCCAGCTGAAACCGGTTTCTGGTTGGTTGGAGTGCCGCTGAGCTGAAGAGTCGAAGTCAAAGTCTTGGTAACTTACACGCTCACTTCCTTTCCGGTTCTTGCTGCATTGCACAAGCCCCCCGCACACCATCGCACCCAGTCATTCACTCTCCACACCCAGTTGCAGTCAGCTGCAATATGTGTTTGGCAGTCTTATGAGCATTTTTGTTATTTTGTTTTTATTTTTTGCATTTTGTTAGTTGATTTCTTGCAATTACGTAGCCAGCAATCAAGCGAATCGACGGTCTCCAGCTTTTGTCAGCTGCGAAACTGCAAATGTTGCACTTGCCACAAGCTGCATGACGTCGTTGTTGCTGTTGTTGTTGTTGGCATTGCAGTTTCGTATTATGCAAGTCGCAAAAAAAAAAAAAATGAGACATCAAGAAAATTAACATAAAAACGAAACTGGTCGCCAGTTTGGAGTTCGGAATCTGCATTCGAATAATTTCTATTTTGTTTTCCGTTTTCAAAAATTGCGCACATTTTTTCGGCAATGCGGAATACTTGAAAGCGAAATTGCTTAGCATCGATTGTTGTTGTTATTGTTTTTGTTTCTTTTAGTTTTTAACTGTCAAATAAACACATAAACAACAACTACACACTATGATGGCAACAATCTGCAGATCTAACCAACTAACCAGTCAGCCAGCCAGCTGTGCCAGCTGCGTTGTCTCCCTCAGTCGCTCATCGCTCGCAGCACAGGGGCTATCTCTGCTCCTCTTGCGGCATCAATCTTGTTTTCGATTTCAATGCAATAGCTAACAGGCAAAGAGATGTCTGTTTGCCTGGCCAAAAGGCAACATGTTGCAGAGTCAGTTGTAGATAAAGACTACCATTTTTGGCTGGATTCCTTTGTGGCAATTCTGTGATCGTTTGCAGACGAGCCATTTGGCGCATTGTCTCGCCAATGTCGTTGCTTTTGCCTTTATACGTATATACATATGTATATTTGTATGTATTTATGAGCAGATACGCCAGACGGGCCACAACTACAACAACAACAGCAACGACTCAGTGGCAGGCAGGTCGATGCAAAAGTTTTTGCCTGCCAGGCAGTCAGCCAGAATGTATCTATAAGATACATGGTATGCGTGTATGTGTTACGCGCCTATAAATAGCGGCAAACTGAACAGCATTCTAAAGCAACCGCCAACGCCCCCTCCAAAGCGACGCTAGCCAGACTGAGAGAGAAAGAGAGGGAGATAGGGGGAGAGAGAGAGAGAGAGAGAGAGAGGCAAACAACAATAAAAACAACAACTAAGATGTCTATACGCGTACACCTATATGAAATACTTTGGGGCTAATACAACACACAAACATAAATCTCTTGTGAAACAAAAAAGCGATTGCCAAATAAAAGTTTTAGCCGCCAGCTTTTGACTTTTTGCCGGCGCGCATTTCCCATCAGAGAAAAATGCTGAAATATTTTCGACAATAGATGTGAGTTTGTAATTGAGACAGAGGGGGAAAAAACCAAAACTATCTAGAAGATACAGAAGTAGCCAGTAAATGGCTAGAATCAACCTTGAAAGTTCAATTCAAAGTATTTAGCATAAAACGTGAACGTTTAACATTTTCCAGCTGCACCGCAGCCGCAGAGTCAAAGTATTCATAAATGAAAGAAACTCCATAAAATGTGAAGCACAAAGAAGAAACTAAAACAAAATTAATGATTTTTCAGTGCCAGTTGTCAGCTCGATTGCTCAGTTATCAACAATTTTGTCATTGCACTGAAATTTAGCGTTGATTATATTAGCTCCCTTTAGACTCAAACTCGGACTCACACACAGACTCAGACCATGGGCGCTGCATTTAAGTATCTGCGAGCGTCTGTGTTTCTGTATCTGTATCTGTATCTGTCGCTATTGCTGCTGTATCTTGCAGATGCATTGCTGAGATGCAGCCAGCCACTGTGTTTTACATAGCATGGCACAATTCAAAATTGTTGTTGCTTTCGTTGTTTTTGTTGCTGTTTGCTGTCATATTTTATAAAGAATAATAAACACAACGTTGACCAGCAACGCCTGCTGTCGTTTTTGGCACACAAATTGCCGCAAGTTTGCTTATACACAAAGCGACTCGTCTCATTGTATCTGTATCTGCAATATGCACGCCGCACACATTTATCTAGCTCGCGTCGCGTAATCACTTTTTTTTTTCTTAATTTTCTTTTTGCAACTCCATGGCAATTTTTGCTGCCTATGTTGGAAATTATGCGGAACTTTCAATTTCTATGCGCCATTTGCGTGGGTTGCTTGACTTGTTCTTGTTCTTGCACTGAGGCATATTTTACATATACATTTTAGGTTGCATATTCTCATAGTATATAGTTTCACAGTTACCAAACACACACACACATGCATACACGCACAGCAGCAACTCTCGGATTACAATTTAGCGGTTGGTGTCTCTCCTTAATGCCTTTGTGGTTATTTTTGTTTTTATTTTCTTTTCTTGTTTTTTTTTTCGCTCATTTTCAAAAATTAACGGCCACTTCTGCGAAGCCGACCCGACGCGATTTTATTTTTTTCTTATTTTATTTTTGTTTTGCACTCTTAGCTGAATGTTAATAAATACATTGAGCGTTGCTGCCAACGTTCCTCAACGTTGAGCGTTGACCAAATGTGCGCCGACTTGTTGCTATGTTTGTGACTAACGCTCTTCTTTTGCCTCCTTTACTTGAGAGGTTTTATTGTTTGTTTGGTTTGTTAGGCGACGGAAACTTTTATGAATATTTAATACATTTCGCGAGTATTATTAAGCATGCATACAAATAATGGACATATTTAACTGTTGTGCCGCTGCGTGTGAAACGGAACTACGTTACTTTAGGCTTCTACATTTGGCTAAGAACTAAACTAACGACGCGAAAAATTTTACAAATTCGACCAAAATATTACGACAGCACTGAGGGACCAATATAAAAATCACAATATGGCACACATGGGAAATATGCTTAGATACAAATATACTCAAGTATTTAGATACTTTTGCCGTCATCTTACATTTATATATTTGTAGATTTGCTAGCAGGAAACGTTCTGCGTGACAGAATCAGATTTGAGCGGTGAATTATGTGGGAACCGGTATGCAAAAATTGCCAATTTTGAATTTTGAGTTATTTTGTTCGTCAATGAAACGCGCAACGACGCGCTCAGAATTCGCGTTGCCTGTTAACCGTTAAACGTCGAGCGTTGCGTATACGCCTGGCCTGCACACAATGAACGCCGAACAACAACTGAAACAAGTCGTCTCCACTCGCCGTCGTGTTGCTCAACGAACAACCAAAACACACTTTACAGGGTGCCACAAAACCAGTTTATGCCAAGCATGAAAACTCTCTTCGTCTATCTAAGAGAGCAACATATACAGGGAGAGAGAGAGTGAGCTGTTTGGTCGCTCGGTTTGCGCTCTGTGCTAGGCGAAAAGCGAAAGCCACTGACCAATCAGCGTGTGGCAAATACACGTGCTTGGAACTTGGACCAAAACGTTAGCGGCTGTTCTCTGTTTTGGTTTTGTAGCCAAAGCACTTGGCGCGAGCGTCATTATGGCCAGCCTTTGCTCTCAGCCATGCTCAAGACTTGTTTAAGACTATCACGCATTGTCTTTTGAACGATTGAGTGTTTAAGTGTTAGGTTTGCTCAAAAAATTTACTTATTGTTCAAGTTCATCGTTAACACAGTCGCGTGTTGAGGTTTTATTACCTAAACTATATAATGATACCTGAAATTTGGGTAATAAATTTGGCAAATAATTATGATAGACCCGTTTAGTGCGTTATTTGATTTAATCGGTTTTATTTTTATACATTTAGTTGATTTAGATGTCAATGCGAGCTGTTCAGATTTAAGTACTTCGGAGATGGACTTAAGCATGTAACTTATTAATGTCGAAATTATTTATTTATACTAATATTATGCGAATAAATAGAGAATAATAAGCTCAGTCATAATACTTAAAGTATTAGAACAAATTAATATAGAATGTTTGCTCACATCTAAATAACGCTGATTCTCGCCATAGTTGACCCAAATCAACGCTGACTGAAGGTTACCTAAAATTCCTAAATAACAAAATATGTAACGGGTGTTCAGCTGCCACAATCTCAATACATACTGGCTTTCTGGCTGTCATATTAACATAGATATGTACAGACAACTCACTCACAAAGCTACAAGTATTCACGAATATGCACGCATAACTCAGCTTGGTCCCACTGCCCCAAATCGCGTGGGGGGGAGGGGGGGGGGATGTGGCACGTGTAAATAGTATTCATGAGAAATATGCTAAGCTTTGCGGGCGTCATCAGTCGAGTGCCAACAAGAGTCGCCCGCAGAAAGGGATGACAGAAAGGATGCGCCGTGCAAACAGAGGCAACAAGAGGCAAAACAACAAGATGTGCCACAGAATGATAGATATGCATGGCAAAAAATTATAGAGAACTCTTCGTTCGTGGCAGGGCTAGTGGATATGGGAGTTAACCAATGAACAGTTGCGGTCAAGGTTGGACCAAATTTGCTGAAATTCCAATCGAACGATTTGTCCAATTATTTGTTGCACTTTAATTGCGATTGAAGTAAAGAGCTGGATAAAACAACAACAACAATTACAGTCTGACACAACGAACAACACGTTTCACTGCAAGCCAAATGAAAAACCGAATTGAAAAACTTCAAATGGCTGTCGCGTCGTTTAACAAACGCGCTAAAATCCTGTTACCAACTTTTCCAGCCTGGTCACTTTTTTAATTAAAAAATGCCGGGCATGGAGCGTGAAAAACTCAACTCGATTTGGCAAACAGTTTAACAGCTTAAGTGAAAACTTTTTTAAGTTTAAAACACACACACACGCATACAAAATTAAAGCAAATCAGATGGTAAATATACGCTCCGTATTTGTGCTCTAGCTTTAAAATCTTAACCGGAATGTGCGCCTCAAAATTCGTTCAATCATGGCCCCTATCGAGTGCGTGCTCCAAAGAAAACTTCCGTGCTTTGCCATTTTTACTTAACACATTGTCAAAATGTGGGAGAGAAGCAGCAGAGAAAGTCCTTGAGGATCGTTACTTAACAGGGGCAACAGCCTTTTGACGTTATAGGTTGCCAAGTGGCTGGCAAAGTATTTTTTTCATTTCTTTGCTGCTTACCTCCAGAAAACTTTGTCGATTGTCCTTTGAGTGGTGTATGTGGGTGTGCGTGTGTGTTGGCGTGCTTGGTATCCTGTGCTTGGCTGCCTCTCAGCTTTAGATACTTTAAAGCCTTAGTCAAATCAATTAATAACTTGGCTCGTGCTTATTGTAGCCAAGGCAGCGCCTAAAAGTATGCAACCGAAGTTATTATTTAATGTATATAATATATGAGACTCATTTGACATTAACATTGACTGCCGCACATGTGTTCACATTACAGCGCAGATGAGCTCAACTCTTGGCATACTTGATAAGCCCACACACACACACATACACACACAAAACACACGCACTGATAAAATCCAATAAATTTATTGCCAACGTCCGCTATTGCTGCTGCTGCTGCTGCTGTCCCTGGTTCTTCTCATCCCACTGCTTTTGCCTTATCCATGCTTCGTTAAATTTGCGTTAATTTATGTGGGCGTGGCCCTCGGGCTATGAGCAAATGACACACAAAATGACTTTGATAAACGCCTTTGTCTAGCAGAAACAGGGAAAGTTGCCTTAAAAGAGCGCGTCTAAATTATAATGTACGTTCCAAGGCTCCAGGGCTTTTCAAGTCATCAGGTCTTCAGCCAGCCAGGACAGTCGCTGGTAAAATCAATCAATAAAGCAAATAAATACAATTAATGTTACAATACGCATTCGCTACACTGCACGACCGTCGAGGCACTGGCAACATAAGCCTGCCAGGCATTGTCCTTGCGTTCCGGTCTCCTGGTCGTCCTTATGCTCACAACAATTCTTTGCAATTTTATGCATGTCAACGCGGTGCGCAGCATTCAGCAGGTGCAAGCTGACATCAACAGCAGCCAGATCATTTGTAAATGCAAATACAAGTAGGCAAAAGGTAAACTCTTGTGAACATACCCTCAATAAGGTAACAAGCTCCAGAAACAGATAGTATTTACTGTCTCCAACATTACTGCTAAGCTGACATACCCCACACTTGAATTCGTTTGCGAGATATTTTAACATATTCAGACCAATTGCTTGACGTGCATTTCCCATGTTGGCTAAGATGTGAATAAAATAAAATCAAATATACACTGACGTGTAAATTAATGCAAAAGTCTCTTCAAATTGCTTTAAAGTATTAAATGGTATGAATATGAATATGAGTATGGGCGAGTGCGCGTACTCAATTACATATATTTTATTTGTGCAATTGAAAAGAATATAGCAAGTGTAAAAGTAGAAAATTTTGAGAGACGCTTTCATATCACACGCTTCACTTTTTGAAAGTTGTTGAGAAGTTTTATAGAGCTTATCATTACTGAAACCAATGGTGAATAAAGAATATAACAAATGATTATTATTTTATGAGAGCTATTAAATAGGTTAACAGATTTCAATGTTCATAAAGTGGTTATATGGGACTTGGGATATTTTTTATATTCAACTTTAATGAACAATACTTTGAAGTTAAAATTTTAATTGGAACAATAGACATTTGTGTATAAGAGAAATTAAAACCAATAATCAAAATATAAGTATATAATAACAATCAAAATATTAAACTATTAAGCGAAAAGGACATAGCAAAAGTGAGGCACTATATATGTATAAACATTTGTCCATTAGCCGCACTTCGAAACATTTCAAACGGTCGCTAATTAGCCTTGATGCTAGCGATAAGCCACGGTTCAGCAGAGCTAAAAGCGACCACCAAACAGATACCCTCACAATGTAGCTGCATGTGGTTCTAACTTTGCTGCTGCTGGTCGGTGACTTGAGCGACGCGTTATCTGTGAATGAGGCACTGCAACGTAGCTATCAGGAGAAGCATAACAGACAGCAGCAGTGCACCCAAATGGAAGAAGTGGAAGCTGCCACAATTTGGACAGTACTACGCCTCAACGTAGCATATACATTCAATCCCACAATTTCTCGTTATATCGGAAAATCATTTTGCAGTGGAAATTGTGACAATATTATAACTGATTGTAAAAATCATATTGATCGGTTGACTAGAAAAATAGCTAATGTGTTTTTGTAACAATTTGTAATTTAACAGTTGAAATACAGATTGATCTGAATCATCGCAGTGAAATGGGTGACTTGAACCCACATCGGCATCAGACAGCTCACAATGCTAAACAGCGATTAAGTGAAACGATCATTTATAAAAGCATTTTAAGTTAAAAATTACTATTATTAAATATTTATTATACGTAATTAAATTGGCCTTATCAAATATAACAAATGAAAAATATTTAAGTAAATCGCAAACGCTGCTCGAATAATTTAGTGCAAAATTTTAGTCAGAACGATTATTGTTTTAATTAAAATCCATACAAATGTATTTAAAATCATATTAGTGCACAAGAAATAAGCATTGACAATTGCTTTTTAAACGTTGTTGATAGTCGACATTAATTGTACTTTATACCGCGCACATGGCAAAGGAAAAAGCCTGAAGAATTATTTTTTTAATACCTGGCCGCTTATAATTAGATCATGCTGAAATATATGGCATAATTAAAAAATTTTGTATTTTTCACTTTTAACTTACATCATAGTAGCACATGTCAATAATATACGATTTCTCGGCTAAGAATGGTCAACTACATCAATAACATTCCCCCAAATAATCTAAGAAAACAATTGAAAACCCTATTTGAAAAACTATTTGATATACAATTATCCAATTAAATAAAACGATATGGTCTAGAAAAATCTACGAAAGTTTACTGCATATCAGATTTTAATTAATTATCTCCAACAAATCCATGAACATTGAGGTTTGCTTTCCAATCCTTGTCGACTGCCGCCAAAATCTGAAGTTTATACTGACCGGACGGAATTGGAAAATATTTAAAATACTCATCCTTAAGCACCAAGTCTCGTACAATTAAATCATGCTAAAACAAAACATAAGCTTGTAATGACATTTTACAATTTTGCATCATTTAACTTACATCAAAGGGGCACGTGTGATTCACATTCGAATGCTTGGCTATCATATCTACGAAGATTTTTTGAAACGATAATTTCTTATCGGATTTTGCCATAAACTTACAAAAATCGAAGGTAGTGTTGTACATAAATGGACGATATCCATTATATTTGCGCCAAAGACTGAGGTTTACCTATAATTTGTAGAAGTGCTATTCAGAAAGTGTCTACAAGTATATTTACACACCTTTGCATTGTTGAAGGATCCTTTAGTTAATGTCGCAAATATATTCAAGCCCACAGTGTTGCGGGCCAGAACTTTCAGTTTACACTGCTTAAAGGTAACAAACGAAGAATCAAAACTTTCGCATTCTATGTTAGTATAGCGAGTTCTAGGATTCGAGAGTCCTCCAGCGGCAAAAAATAAGAATGTTAATATAAACCACATCTTCTATCTGGTTGAAAAGTTTATTACCGACTGAATTTTATAAGCATGCGACTTAGTAATTTAAATTTCAATATGTGATGATATAGCCGAAAAGCATTTTGCAGTGCAATTACAAACAATATTATAGCTGTTTGGAATAAATCATGCTTATCGATTGAACAAAAATACTGTAATTTTGTTAATTTGATATATTTAAAATAGATATATAGATATAGATAGACTTAAACGATTGGTGCAAAGTGCGCTGTCACAAAAATTCATATGTGTTACAGTATTTTCTCTCTCAAAGTTTCACATCAAACACAAAAAACCTTTAAAATGAAACAAAATGGCCAAATGAAATGGGCACGCAGCTGTCAATTTTCACTTTAACAGTTTTTATTCACAAACTGAAATCACTGACTTGCGACAAATGAATCCATATATGTAAATGCGTTTATATATATGTACATATGTACATATACATACGCTGCATAATACACTCAAAAATATTTATCATGTCATCCCCTTTTGCATATAGAAAATGCTGGCGCCTTTTGGAAGTGATGAGATTTATATGAGAATACGTTTTCGACTATAAATTGGATGTTTCATATCCGATCTTGCATATGCATATTATATATTAAATAAAATCTTTTTCCTTTAATCGAAATGTATTGATATTCGAGAAACGAATGCAGTTATCGATAAAAATAAAGTATACTTTTTCTGACTATGATATACGAGAACTGATGTTCCAAATTAAAAATCTTATAGTTTTTGAAACCTTCGGTAACAGGGTATACTAATTGTGGATGAATACGTACATTACAAATAAGCATTTACAACACGTTGAATAATTTTCATACAACTGTTGCCAGCACAACAATTGCCACCTTTGATTAATTATCATCCAAATCCACAGAAAATGTAGTTGTAGCCAGAAACTTAAGTTTATACTTGCCAGACGGCACGGGTAACAATAATATGATTTTCTTGCAAAACAAATTCTCTTTCCCACCTCATATGGGCAAGAGTGGTTTATACTCGATCTCTCGGTTGTGGCATCAAACAAAATATTTGCGATCGACAATTTCTTATCGGATTTAACCATTAACTTACAAAAATCTAAGGTTATTACGATTACATATATTAGCATTTTTACATGATTAACATTTTGCCATTGAAGAGAGTACTAAGTGGCATAGATAGTACCAAACATATCGTACTCTATTTTTGTGAAGCATGTGCCAGTATCCGAGAGTCCTCTTGTGGATAGCAACAAGAGCGCGAATATAACCAACTTCGTCTGACAACTGACACAATAGTATAAACTAAGCGCACACACGGGGGACCAGTACTTATATTTTAACTAATAATTATTTAATGGATGGATATATCAATACATATAATCATCTAGAATCATTAGATACTAATTTATAAGACGGTTGACTGCTCATCAAAATTTGTATTTAAATACTTTAACTGAAATAATTATATTGATAATATCCGCCAATAGTTGGATTTTATACTGACACTGCTAAGGGATTAGCGTCCAGAATTCTTCATTGAATATACATTTTTCTCACAAAGCCTACTGAAATGCATTAAACGCTGCATTGCTAATTAGACAGAGAATTTTCACAGAGCGTTGCTACAACGAGATGCATCAGCAAATGATTGTTGAATAATGCAGGCAAGGATTATGTTGGCAGCAGCAGCAAATTAGTTGTAAATGTTGTGTAGTTTGAGCGGCAGCAGCCAGCGTTTAACAGCGCTCTCTTTGTGCAGCGCTTTTTCTCTCTCTCTCTCTCTCTCTCTCTATCGACAAATGGCGCTCGCTGATCGGCCGGCTGCTGCAGCTAAGTGGTAGTTGGGTTTCAGAACTGTAGCTAATTAATCGTGTACATAAATTTTTTCTAAATAAAATTAAATAAATTATGAACTCTTTTGTGAAAATAACTTTGTGTTTTTAATAACAAATAAAGCTATCAAATAGCTGATAGCGCAAACAGATTTATTGTAATACAGTAAAACATTCTGAGATATGTACCTTCCGCGAATTAATTAAAAATCATGTAATTTTTTCCATTGCCAAGTTTAAAAACAAATTTAACTTTTTTATTTAACATTAGATAGTTAAATACAATAATACAATACACACAGAATTTTAGTTATAAGATTAAAAGAAAAATGTATTTATTAATGGTGCATTTCCAAGCCATTTCCTTAAATTGTGTGCTTTTATAGATATATAACGTTCCGCATGCTAAAGAAATTAGGTTCTTTAGTCCAAGACCCACTGTAAATATGCTTTTACATTTGCTATCCATTTATTGTCGGTTGCTCCCATGAATTGAATTTTATAATCACCGGACGGCAGTGGTAAAAATTTGAAAAATTCTGCTTTAAATACCAAATTTTTCACAATTATATCAGCCTGAAATATATTATGCCATATAGCTATACAAATATAAATTTAATTATGCTAATCTTTACTCACATCAAGAGGACACGAGTGATTTATGTTGGAATATTTGTATAATGCATCATGGATTATCCTTTGAAACGACAATTTATTGCTGGGCTTATCCACAAGCTTGCAATAATCATAAGTGTGGTTGAACATAAAAGGACGATATCCATTAAATTTCCGATGCAGGCTGAGATTTACCTATAACTCCAATTTTATTTGTATCATATAAATATATTTTTTTTGAATATCTTTAATTACCTTAGCATTAGTCAAGCCTCCTTTTAAAAATAACGCATGCAAATTTAAGCCCACAACATCACGACCTATTAATTTTAAATTGCAATGCTTAAAAGTTACAAAGGATGGATCCAACACGTCGCACTCTACATTTATATAACGAGTTTTCGGTGCTGCTAGGCCTCCGTTGACCAGAATGAAGAGCGTAAAAAGAACCCACATTGTCTGTCAACTACCAATTCACATTACCGATTAACTATGCGTCCAGAGAGACAATATTCCAATTAAATGCTATATTTTTAAAATATAGTTGCACGATATTTAAACATAATTATTATAATGCAACCAATTAGTTTACTCAGTGAGTCGCGAAATATCAAAACTAAAAGGTGAGCTAATAGCTGGATAAGGGTTGCAATAACTAATAAAAATACTATAGTTAAGTGAGCCATACCCTGAACCCAGGTGTTAAAAATATTCTAGTTTCATTAGTGAATTTCCCTTTAAAAAGTTTTGCAAGTTTTGTGAGCAGGTCTGCAAGAGCACTCTTTCTTGAGGCAGGCCAGGGACTAAGGACTGTACAAAAAAAAACATATTGAACGCTTGCGGCTACTGATAGAAATGAGAGTAATTTGAGAATATAATTTGGACCATATCTTGGGTGTTTCTTATCTTATGTATAAATATTCAAGAAACGGAAGCAGTCATCGAATAAAAAATAAAGAAAATTTGTTCTGCGCCGGGTATACGACAACCTATATTCCAAATTTTAAGTCTTTAGCTCTTATAATCTCTGAGATACGCATGTTCATACAGACCGACGGGCGGACGGACGGACGGACGGACTGACGAACATGACTATATTGACTCGGCTGTTGATCCATATCAAGAATATATATACTTTATGGGATGAGAGATGTTTTCTTAAGCCAGTTACATACATTTGCACAAATGCATTAAACCCTTCTTACCCATTCTAAATGGGTTCAGGGTATAATAATTCTTTGAACTTTTCTATATCTTAGGACAGGGACATCGTGAATGCGTACAAAAGTAATTGACCTTCAATTCAACTTGCACCTAGAAACAATAGCCCTTCGCGTGATTCAGTTGCAGTCCGTTCAAGATTTTTGTGCCATTTCTTAGATTCTGTGGCAGTTCTGCTCCAAGTTGCCCAATCTGTGAAACAAAAAGAAAGATTTTAGCTTAGGTTTATGCATTTGAAACCATGAACAAAGTTTTCGTTTTGAAAGGCAGTTGGGCGTAGGTGTGGCATTTGCCGTTGATTAAGGATTCATTTATTTGCATTTCAAATTTTGTATTATACACAAAAACTTTCAGCCAACAAAATAACATAAATTATGTAGCATATTTTTCGACATAGTCGACCAGAATTTGTAGGGTTTTTTTGGTCAACCAGAAAAATAATTTTTGAGTAATTAGTCGTGTGAATTTTGACATGACATAATTTACCGCCCAACCGTCATTTGCATAAATTTTAAAATAAACGAGAACAGGAAAAAGGTCCTGTGACAACAGAAATAAATTGGCATTGGGCTAATTATGAATGAGATTGAGCGACAGAAACTTTGCCGACAGCCAAGCAAAAATAATGATGGAGATATAAAAATAAGCTTAGGCACAACACCTTTGTCAAATAGCTTCAGAGCGACTGAATAATGAAAATATCTGAAACTCAATCAAAAGTTTTGTCTAAGCTGTGGCAAAATTGCTGCCAACTATTGTGTAACAGCAAAGAAGTTTGTGTGTGTGCGTGCTTGTTGGATAACTAGGCAACTAAGTTGCCTTTATTAACAAGTTTTCGATATGCAAATGACGTTGAATATCAACACGAAAACATCCCCACAAAGTAAATAAATACCCCACAGCTCACCACTTTAAACATGGCAGAAAGATTTGTTATATTCTTACATTAGGTAAATTTAAATCCAATATTATACACCATTGACCAGATAACGGGTTAAGCTGCTGAGGGTTTGGTAGTGGAATATTTAAAACTGTCGAAAAGTTAGTTTTGCGTATAACTAAATTTCGACTATGAGGCGTGTTTCCATTTTCAGAAAGTGTGTTTACAAGAATATTTACTTACCCTAGCTTTGTTGATCAGGCCTTGATTCAATTACACATATACATTCAATCCTCCAATGCCACCGCACAGAATTTTCATTTACATTCTTTGAAGGTAGCACATGAGAGATCAAACATTTCGCATTCTATATTTCTAAATCGGGTGACAGTCTCAGAGAACACATATTGACGCTTGCGTCGTTTATCATGCCATCTCTTTCTCACACATGCGCTCGCATATTTTTGCATACAGAAAATGCTTGCGGCTGCTGATAGAAATGAGATCAATATGAGAATACATTTTCGACTATAACTTGGGTGTTTCTTATCCGATATTAACGAAATTTAGGTAGTTGATCAATAGTATGCATATGCATATTATGTATTAATTAGAAGCTTTTGCCTTTAAAATTGTTGAATTTATTTCTATCGGAAATGTAATATATCGATATTCGATAAACGGAGGCAGTTATCGATGAAATAATGCAAAACTTGATCTGCGCCTGGTATACGAGAACCTATATTTAAAATTTGAAGTCTCTAGATCTTACAGTCTCTGAGATCTGCGTGATCATACAGATGGACAGACGGACAGACGGACATGGCCATATCGACTCGACTGTTGATCCTGATCAAGAATATATATACTTTGTGGAGTCGCAGATGCTTCCTTCTACCTGTTACACACATTTGCACAAGACCATTATACCCTTTGTTCCCATTTTTAATACTTTCAGGGTATACAAATAATTTAAGTTATACAACAAAACGAGGGAAGAATATATATTGTACAAATAATAATTACTTAACGAATTGATCGATTAATACATATAATCATCTATAGTCATTAGATACTAAATTATAAGACGGTTGACTGCTCATCAAAATTTGTATTGTATAATGGGTTCAGGGTATAAAAATACAGGCACGGATTATGTTGGCAGCAGCTGCGTTTGACAGCGCTCTCTTTGTGCAGCGCTCTCTCTCTCTCTCTCTCTCTCTCTCTCTATCGACAAATGGCGCTCGCTGATCGGCCGGCTGCTGCAGCTAAGTGGTTTCAGAACTGTAGCTAATTAATCGTGTACATAAATTTTTAAATCGTTGTTGAGAGACTATGCCGTGGCATCTGGTCTAAATAAAATCAAATAATTTATAAACTGTTTTGGTGAAAATTACTTTGTGTTTTTAATAACAAATAAAGCTATCAAAAATCTGATAGCGCAAACAGATTTATTGTAATACAGTAAAACATTCTGAGATGTGTACCTTCCGCGAATTAATTAAAAAACGTGTAATTTTTTCCAGTGCCAAGTTCAAAATCAAATTTAACTTTTTTATTTAACATTAGATAGTTAAATACAATAATACAATACACACAGAATTTTAGTTGTAAGATTAAAAGAAAAATTTATTTATTAATGGTGCATTTCCAAGCCATTTCCTTAAATTGTGTGCTTTTATGGATATATAACGTTTCGCATGCTAAACAAATTAGGTTATTTAGTCCAAGATCCACTGTAAATATATTTTTACATTTCCTATCCATTTCCTATTGTCGGTTGCTCCCATAACTTGAATTTTATAATCACCGGACGGCAGTGGTAAAAATTTGAAAAATTCTTCTTTAAATACCAAATTTTTCACAATTACTTCATCCTGAAATATATTATGCCATATAGCTATAGAAATATAAATTTTATTATGCTAATCTTTACTCACATCAAGAGGACACGAGTGATTCAAGCTGGAATATTTGTATAATACATCATGGATTATCCTTTCAAACGACAATTTATTGCTGACCTTCTCCACAAGCTTGCAATAATCATAAGTGTGGTTGAACATAAAAGGACGATATCCATTAAATTTCCGATGCAGGCTGAGATTTACCTATAACTCCAATTTTATTTGTATCATATAAGTATATTTTTCGAATATCTTTAAATACCTTAACATTAGTCAAGCCTCCTTTTAAAAATACCGCATGTACATTTAAGCCCACAACATCACGACCTATTAATTTTAAATTGCAATGCTTAAAAGTTACTAAGGATGGATCCAACACGTCGCACTCTACATTTGTAAAACGAGCCTTCGGTGCTGATAGGCCTCCGTTGACCAGAAGGAAGAGCGTAAAAAGAACCCACATTGTCGGTCAACTATGGATTCACATTACCGATTAACTATGCATTCAGAAAGACAATATTAAAATTAAAAGCTGTGTATTTGAAATATAATTGCCCGATATTTAAACTTAATTAACCAATTTATTTACTCAGTGAGTCGTGAAAATGAATTACTAAAAGGTGAGCTGGTAGCTATTGATCAAGGGTTGCAATAACTAATAAGAATGCCGTAGTCGAGTGAGCTCGCTACGATATACCCTGAACCCAGGTGTTAAAATATTCTCGTTTCATTGCCAAATTTCGCTTTAAAAAGTTTCGCAGCCAAATGTGAGCGAGATCGAATTCACAACCTGCTTAAAAAAGACAAACGAGCGAGAGTACCATGACGGAATAGGTTGCGAGAGCTGATTCACAAGTGCGTTATAGGCAAGGGAGTGCGCAATTCGGCCTAATATTATAAACGATTAATTAACATTGTATTCATCACATTAATTCTGTTTTAACAAAAGCCCCACATATATACATACCAGCAATCGTAGTTAACGGGGCTCGTCAGAATATACACAAACACTTTTTCTTGTTTTCTATCCGATCTTAATATCTTAATATTTAATTCATATGCATTTTATGTATAATTTAGAAGCCTCTGCCATTAAAATTGGGGCATTTGTTGTTATCGGGAATCGATAAGTATAGATATTCAAGAAACGGAAACAGTTATCGATAAAAATGAAGCATTCTTGTTCAAGTCTGTGGCTCCTATAATCTCTTAGATCCGCGCGTTCTTACAGACGGACCGAGGGACAGACGAACATGGGTATATTGTCAGAGTTGCTAATTAGGTCACCGTGCAAATGGCTGTGAATATTGCTGCCAAAGCATCATTATCGATGCGCTGTTTACATGATGATCGTTGTACAGTCTCGTCCCAAAAACGCTACCAGTGCGAATTATTCTCATTTTCTGATAATATTAATGTGCATATATGTACATCATTACAAGCCAAAAAAACATTAGCAAAAGTGAGGCACTATATATGTATAAACATTTGTCCATTAGCCGCACTTCGAAACATTTCAAACGGTCGCTAATTAGCCTTGATGCTAGCGATAAGCCACGGTTCAGCAGAGCTAAAATCGACCACCAAACAGATACCCTCACAATGTGGCTGCATGTGGTTCTAACTTTGCTGCTGCTATTGCTGCTGTTGCTGCTGCTGGTCGGTGACTTGAGCGACGCGTTAACTGTGAATGAGGCACTGCAACGTAGCTATCAGGAGCAGCGTTACGATTCGGTATTGTTGATGAGGCACAACAAACAGCAACAGTGCACCCAAATGGAGGAAGTGGCAGCTGCTACACTTTGGCCCGTGATTCGCTTTAGCAACGAGGCGAACTTTTATCTAAGGCATAGCCAAAGCACTGAAATGCTTGCGATAACTTGTTTGACTGGCAATTCGGAGATGGACATGGAAATGTGGCAGGCATTGGCTAAGAATCTGTATAACATGCGCCATGTGCGACTGTTGGTCTTACTGCAAGAAGCAACTGCCGTCAAAAGAGATCCTTTGGACCAGCTGCTTAAGGTGTTGGCAAACATTACATTTCGGCTCCACTTTCCTCATGTGGTGCTACTGCCACCCGAGGGAAACGCCTACCAACTGCACCCTTATGAGGAGCAGCTCTGGCAGGAACTCCAGCTGAACAGCAGCGCGCCGATCTTCGCTAGACAATACAATTTTCATGGCTATGCGGCTAAGGTGCTGCCCGATCAGATGCCGCCTCGTTCGTTGGCTTATAAGGATCGACGAACGGGTGAGCTGCGAATAACAGGTTATTTGGCCAAAACAATACTGGAATTTGCATCGGCACACAACATCTCGCTGCAGTGGGCACGTCAGGTGGTAATTGGGGATCAGCTATCTCTGATAACTCTACGCAATCTGACACTTAATGGAACTATTAACTTCGCCATGGCACTGTGCGGCTATGAGCTGCCCAATGAATCTGGTTACTACACGTATCCGATCGAATTGTCCGGGTGGTTTGTAGTATTGCCCTGTGCGCATGAAATAGCCACAGCTGAAGTTTACCTAAGGTTCTTCAGTATCAAAATTTTGTTTGTACTTTTGGGCACCTACTGTATATTTGCGCTGTTGGACACAAGCTTTGCCTGGCTGCTGATGAAGCAGAGAGTGGATTGGACGAATTTTGTTCTCAATGAGCGCATTTTGTTTGGCATAATTGGACAGCCGTTTAAACTATACGCTCATTCCATGAACAGTGCCCGTTTGGCTTATGCCCAAGTGTTTCTATTTGGATTGATTGTGAGTACTCTGTTTTCTGCACATTTAAAGACGCTGTTGACTAAGCGACCCAGGGATCATTTGATCTGTAACCTTATGGAGTTGCGTGACTCTAAACTCAATATTTATTTCTCCGAAGGTGAAGATTTCTATTTAAGAAATACATCACATAATAATCCGATTAATACCATTAAATCAAAGATCAAATATCTTGAGGTCAAGGACTTTTATAAGCAGCGACAGAGTTTCAACAAATCGAACGCATTCTCCATGACTACATCAGAATGGTTGTTTATCAAAACGCAACAGGATGTTTTCCAACAGCCTGCGCTCTGCTTTCATCCTGGCCTGGTCTTTCGTGAAATACTCATCGTATCCATGCCACTGCAGGCAAACTCAATTTTTGCAGAGCCAATGGATAGATTTATTCATCGCATGCACGATGCGGGACTGGCGATGCAGTGGAAGCGGCAATCCTTGAGAGATTTCATCGCATTGGGCGAAACCAGTCTCAACGATCCATATCTATATGTGCCCTTTCACGACTTCAAGGTGGCCGATTTGTTTTGGGTATGGTTGAACTTGGCTTTTGGTTTGGCATTGGGATTTGTAACCTTTTTGTTTGAGCTAATTGTCAATTACATGACAAAAAAAGCTTAACTAAGAAAGTCAGAATATTGATACTGAAATTTAAATATTGAATTAAATTTCATAAGTATATTACCTTAATTTTAAAAATTGATATGTCGTTTTATTGTAAATTGTCATTATTCATTAACTATAATTAAAACCATAATGAATATTTTTAAGTTTGCAAGCTTAATTGATTTAAAAATATTATTTTTATGTGATCTTTATTAAGATTAATTTGGCTGCGAAAAACTTATGGGAATTAATTAACTATTACCGCATTGCTTGTAAACTATACTTTCTTCAGAAAGTATGCTTAAGCATATATTCCGCAACTATTGACCATTTTCGAAGTGTCAGCTGACGCCGTTACGGCTAATGTTGATAAGATTTAAAAATTGTCAGACCGTTTTATTGGTTTAGTTTTTGTTTCTTAGAGAGAAGTTACCACACGGCCGCATAAGCAGCTGTAGAACTGATTCCATTGATGGGCATTTACGGCCAATCGATGCTCCACTTGGCACTTTAAGCGCATTTTGTTCTGCTTCGGGCGGGGAGAGAAATTCAATTTTACTTGAATACAAAGAGGTTTCATATTAAACATGACCAACATTATCATTAAATCTTCTGTAGGCTGAACATTTATATGGGCATTCAATTTCCATTTATTATTGGTAGATGTGAGAGTTTGGAACTTATAATCGAAAGACGGCATAGGCAGCAGCAAATTCAAACCATAAGCAAAGAATTAAAATAAAAACAATATTACAAATTAATGTATATTAAGGTTTATTGTGTGACATAATCGGGAAGACACCTGAATTTCCTCAAATTTTCACTGCTCTCAGCTGTCGTCCTTGAAGTGATAAATGTGTTCCAACAACTGCTTCTCATTCATATTTTGTGGCCGACATTAATTGAAATTTGTACTCGCCAGATGGCAATTGTAATAGTCTAAAGAATTCTTCTTTGAATACCAGGTTGCTTTCAATTATACCATGCTGTAATATATAACATATTTGTAACATAGTTTGATTTTATATTTCTCTTACATAATATATAATACTATAACTAATTGGAAAAAAATCATATACATATTTTTAATTTAAAACGACAGTTGAGCGGACAGCATGAGATTAGAGAATAATAATTATAGTAAGCAATGTAAGCTCATACAACAATTCGATTAACCTTCGTGCAACTGTTGTCAGCACAATAATTCTCTGAGTGGAATAGATATAATTAAATTTCACAAATCGTTGGGTCTAATAGAGTCCACGAACTTTTAATAGATATTTGATTTATTTTTTAATATCTCCAACAAATCCATGAATATTTAAATTTACTTTCCACTGCTTGTTGGTAGCTGCCATAATCTTCATTTTATACTGACCGGACGGAATTGGTGCATATTTGAAAAACTCTTCTTTAAGCACCAAGTTTTTCACAATTATGGCGTGCTGAAAAAGCATATAATGTTAATGGTATTTTAAAATTTTGTAACATTTAACATACCTCATAGGGGCACGAGTGGTTCAAATTCGATCTCTCAGCAAGTGCGTCTATGATTAATCTTATGTACGATAATTTCTCATTGGACTTAGCCATAATATTACAAAAATCGAAGGTCGTGTTCAACAGAAATGGTCGGTATCCATTAAATTTGCGCCAAATACTAAGGTTTACCTATAATTTTTGAAACTGTAGCTTTTCAGAGAGAGTCTAAGAGTATAGTTACATACCTTTGCATTTTTGAAGGGTCCTTGATTCAACGTCGCATATACATTCAATCCCACAATACCGCGGCCAAGAATTTTTAGATTACAGTGCTTGAAGGTAGCATACAATGGATCCAACACTTCACACTCCACGTTCGTAAAACGGGTTTCAGTGCCAGAGTTTGCTAACACCAGGAGGAGAAGAACAAATGGAACCGACATCGACATCATAAAGCTCTCAATACACACTACCGATTAACTTTAGCGACCATTTATAAAAAGAGTTAAATTTAAAAATCAATATTCCGATTTAGATAAATGGTATGTTAATGACATTTATATATACGCAACGCATTTAATGCTTCAACTATTCACAGGTCATTATAATGCAATTAAAAACTTATCTAAGGTAAATTTAAATATTAAGAAAAATTAATAATATTAATAATAATTAATAACAAAACAAGTAAGAGTACTGTAGTCGAGTGAACTCGACCACGATATTACCTGAACCCAGTTATTAAATATATTCTCTTATTGTTGGCAAATTCCCCTTTAAAAAGATTTGCACTATAATGCGAGCCGCTCTGCAAGCGCCCTCTGCCGACAAGCACGTGAAACACGCAATCACGGGGCTCTGCAGAGTACACACAAACACATATTGACGCTTGCGTCGTTTATCATGCCATCTCTTTCTCACACATGCGCTCGCATATTTTTGCATACAGAAAATAATTGCGGCTGCTGATAGAAATGAGATCAATATGAGAATACATTTTCGACTATAACTTGGGTGTTTCTTATCCGATCTTAACGAAATTTAGGTAGTTGATCAATAGTATACATATGCATATTATGTATTTATTATTCTGTATTTATTATATTCTATTCGCATATACATACAATCCTACAATGTCAGTGACAGTGTTTGAGATTGCGCTTTTCACAAGCAGAAGAAGCAATAATTTAACGCTAAGCGCAACGCACATCAACGAATAACTTAAGTGACCATTTATGAAAGCAATTTAAATTCAATATAAATATTATGATTTAGATTAGTGTTAGTATGATATTTATATGCGACGCATGAGTTTTTTCATTACAAATTCACGAGGCAAATAAGTGTACATCAAAAACTTATCTCCCATAAGCTGAATGAATTAAAGTAAATTTAAATGGGAATATTATAAAAATTGTATACCATATAGCGTCTACCTAAACAATCTTGAAATATAGGGTTACGTAAGAAGCGCGTCTCGCGTCTTGTTTAGCTCGTGCCATCAGCATAAATATATTTAATTGAAATTTGTTTAATATATAAATGATCATTGATATTTGTTTTCCAATGGTTGTTGGTGGTCGCCACCAAGTCTCGCACAATTATAGCATGATGTAAGACACATAATTTTGTAATAACATTTTAAACTGTTTCAACACTTAACTTACCTCATAGGGACATGAGTGATTTAAATTCGATTCATCGACTAATATATCTATTTATATTTTTAGAAACGATCATTTTTTGTCTGATTTAACCATAACCTTACAAAATCGAAGATCGTGTTAAAAATAAACGGACGATATTCCTTATTAAGGTTAAGGCTTACCTTTACAATATACAACATGATTATTTTAACTGGAATGGTTATTACGAATACATACATTAACATTGTTGAAGGGCCTTTTATTAATTTCGTAAATATTACAATTGGCAAAATAATTAAAGTTATACGCCAAATTGAGGGAAGAATATTTATTGTACAAATAATAATTACTTAATGGTTTGATCGATAAATACATATAATCATCTATAGTCATTAGATACTAATTTATAAGACGGTTGACTGCTCATCAAAATTTGTATTTAAATACTTTAACTGAAATAATTATATTGATAGTATCCGTCAATAGTTCGATTTTATACTGGCCACACTTTTAGACAGAGAATTTTCACAGTGCGTTGCTACAACGAGATGCATCAGCAAATGATTGTTGAAAAATGCAGGCAAGGATTATGTTGGCAGCAGGAGCAAATTAGTTGTAAATGTTAAGTGTAGTTTGAGCGGCAGCAGCCGGCGTTTAACAGCGCTTTCTATGTGCAGCGCTCTCTCTCTCTCTCTCTCTCTCTCTCTCTATCGACAAATGGCGCTCGCTGATCGGCCGGCTGCTGCAGCTAAGTGGTAGTTGGGTTTCAGAACTGTAGCGAATTAATCGTGTACATCAATTTTTAAATCGTTGTTGAGAGACTAAGATTAAATTATAAACTGTTTTGGTGAAAATTACTTTGTGTTTTTAATAACAAATAAAGCTATCAAAAAGCTGATAGCGGAAACAGATTAATTGTAATACAGTAAAACATTCTGAGATATGTACCTTCCGCGAATTAATTAAAAATCATGTAATTTTTTCCATTGCCAAGTTTAAAAACAAATTTAACTTTTTTATTTAACATTAGATAATTTAATACACAGAATCACAGTTATAAGATTAAAAGAAAAATTGATTAATTAATGGTGCATTTCCAAGCCCTTTCCTTAAACTGTGTGCTTGTACAAATTAGGTTATTTAATCCAAGACCCACTGTAAATATGTTTTTACACTTGCTATCCATTTATTATCGGTTGCTCCCATAACTTGAATTTTATAATCACCGGACGGCAGTGGTAAATATTGGAAAAATTCTGATTCAAATACCAAATTTTTCACAATTACTTCAGCCTGAAATATATTAAGCCATATAGCTATACAAATTTAAATTTAATTATGCTAATCTTTACTCACTTCAACAGGACAAGTGTGATTCAAGTTGGAGTAATGGGCTAAAAGATTACTGATGATCCTTTCAAACGACAATTTACTGCTGACCTTCTCCATAAACTTGCAATAATCATAAGTGTGGTTGAACATAAAAGGACGATATCCATTAAATTTCCGATGCAGGCTGAGATTTACCTATAACTCCAATTTTATTTGTATCATATAAATATATTTCTCGAATATCTTTAAATACCTTAACATTATGCAAGTCTCCTTTTAAAAATACCGCATGCACATTTAAGCCCACAATACCACGACCTATTAATTTTAAATTGCATTGCTTAAAAGTAGCAATGGATGGATCCAACACGTCGCACTCTACATTTGTATAACGGGTTTTCGGTGCTGATAGGCCTCCGTTAACCAGAATGAAGAGCGTAAAAAGAACCCACATTCTGTCAATTCACATTACCGATTAACTATGCGTCCAGAGAGACTATGTTAAACTTAAAAGCTGTGTTTTTAAAATATAATTGCCCGATATTTAAACTTAATTATCATTATGCAACCAATTTATTTACTCAATGAGTCGTGAGAAAGTTTATTACTAAAAGGTGAGCTGATAGTTATTGGACAAGGGTTGCAATAACTAATAAGAATGCCGTAGTCGAGTGAGCTCGCTACGATATACCCTGAACCCAGGTGTTAAAATATTCTCGTTTCATTGCCAAATTTCGCTTTAAAAAGTTTCGCAGCCAAATGTGAGCGAGATCGAATTCACAACCTGCTTAAAAAAGACAAACGAGCGAGAGTACCATGACGGAATAGGTTGCTAGAGCTGATTCACAAGTGCGTTATAGGCAAGGGAGTGGGCAATTCGGCCTAATATTATAAACGATTAATTAACATTGTATTCATCACATTAATTCTGTTTTAACAAAAGCCCCACATATATACATACCAGCAATCGTAGTTAACGGGGCTCGTCAGAATATACACAAACATCCGATCTTAATGTTTTAATATTTAATTCATATGCATTTTATGTATAAAATTATGCCATTACAATTGGGGCATTTGTTGCTATCGGGAAACGATATGTATAGATATTCAAGAAACAGGAGCAGTTATCGATAAAAAAAAAATAAATCAAAATTGTTCTGCGCCGGGTATACGACAACCTATATTTCAAATTTCTCTAGCTCCTATAGTCTCTGAGATCCGCGCGTTCATACAGACGGACAGACGAACATGGCTACATCGACTCAAATATATATCCTTTATGGGGTCGGAGATGCTTAAGCCTGTTAAATACATGAGCACACAACTATTATGCCCTTGTAACGCGACCACAAGGTATTTCAAGTCTCCTGCCGTCCTCTGGGATTTCTAAAACTATCATGAGCCTATGCAGGCCAGCCGCAGGAGAGAATGCAACAATACCACACAGAATGCCATGTTCATACTTGAACAAACTGAAATATTTAAAACTGGTTTAAAGTTCTGTTTTTTTGTATACCTAAATTTCGACCATGAAGTCTGTTTCCATTTTTCAATGTAATACTTATCTGGAGCTCAAATCATTATCAAAACGCTCTGATAAAAATTTATTAAACTTTGGCAAATTGTCTTTGGAAAGTTTTTATCTGTACCTACAAGCACTTGTAGAGGGTATCGCTTTAACATAATTATCGAGATTAAATCCCTGTGTTTGTGTATTTTTACTTAAAGTGTCTATAAAAAATGTTACACCTTTGTATAGCACAATCATCGATTACAGCTATAGGACAATTTTAATCAATAATTGTTTACGCCAACGTACAAAATATTTGCCCCTTCCTTAGTATGGAGTTGGTTTTACTCTTACCACGGCTATATATCTTGTCTGACTGCTCGCATATTTATTGATGAATGCATAAGCGACAAAAGGAAGTTACAGTTATCGCATAAGTGCAGGAGTTATTCAAATTCGATTTATCGGATTTAGCCATAACCTTACAAAAATCGAAGATTGTGTGAAAATAAACGGACGCTATTCCTTTTATTTGCGCCAGAGATTAAGGTTTACATTTATAAAATACAACATGACAATTTCAGCTGGAATGGTTATTACGAATACATACATTAACATTGTTGAAGGGCCCTTTATTACTTTCGTTAATATTACAATTGGCAAAACAATTTAAGTTATACGCCAAATTGAGGGAATATTTATTGTACAAATAATAATTACTTAATGGTTTGATCGATAAATACATATAATCATCTATAGTCATTAGAGACTAATTTATAAGACGGTTGACTGCTCATCAAAATTTGTATTTAAATACTTTAACTGAAATAATTATATTGATAATATCCGCCAATAGTTGGATTTTATACTGGCCACACTTTTAGACAGAGAATTTTCACAGTGCGTTGCTACAACGAGATGCATCATCAAATGATTGTTGAAAAATGCAGGCAAGGATTAATTGTAATGCATTAAAACATTTTGAAATATGTACCTTCCGCGAATTAATTAAAAAGGCTGTAATTTTTCCCATTGCCACGTTGAAAAACAAATTAAACTTTTTTATTTAACATTAGATAGTTAACTACAATAATACAATACACACAGAATCACAGCTTTAAAATTAATAGAAAAATTGATTTATTAATGGTGCATTTCCAAGCCATTTCATTAAATTGTGTGCTTTTATGGAGATTCGAGAAGTAAAGTTCATATAACGTTTCGCATGCTAAACAAATTATGCTCTTTAGTCCAAGACCCACTGTATATATACTTTTACATTTGATTTCCATACATTGTCGGTTGCTGTCATAATTTGAATTTTATAATCACCGGACGGCAGTGGTAAAAATTTGAAACTTTCTGGTTTAAATACAGAATTTTTGAAAATTATATCACCCTGAAATATATTATGCCATACAACTATACATATATAAATTTAATAATGCTAATCTTTACTTGCAATAATCATAAGTGAGGTTGAACATAAAAGGACGATATCCATTAAATTTCCGATACAGACTGAGATTTAACTATAACTCCAATTTTATTTGTATCATATAAATATATTTTTCGAATATCTTTAAATACCTTAACATTAGTCAAGCCTCCTTTTAAAAATACCGCATGTACATTTAAGCCCACAACATTACGACCTATTAATTTTAAATTGCATTGCTTAAAAGTAACAAAGGATGGATCCAACACGTCGCACTCTACATTTGTAAAAATAAATCAAAATTGAAGATTGATCAAAAGAATATTTATTGTACAAATAATAATTACTTAATGGGTTGATCGATAAATACATATAATCATCTATAGTCATTAGATACTAATTTATAAGACGGTTGACTGCTCATCAAAATTTGTATTTAAACACTTTAACTGAAATAGTTATATTGATAATAACCGCCAATAGTTGGATTTTATACTGGCCACACTTTTAGACAGAGAATTTTCACAGTGCGTTGCTACAACGAGATGCATCATCAAATAATTGTTGAAAAATGCAGGCAAGGATTAATTGTAATGCAGTAAAACATTTTGAAATATGTACCTTCCGCGAATTAATTAAAAAGGATGTAATTTTTCCCATTGCCACGTTGAAAAACAAATTAAACTTTTTTATTTAACATTAGATAGTTAACTACAATAACACAATACACACAGAATCACAGCTTTAAGATTAATAGAAAAATTGATTTATTAATGGTGCATTTCCAAGCCATTTCATTAAATTGTGTGCTTTTATGGAGATTCGAGAAGTAAAGTTCATATAACGTTTCGCATGCTAAACAAATTATGCTCTTTAGTCCAAGACCCACTGTATATATACTTTTACATTTGATTTCCATACATTGTCGGTTGCTGCCATAATTTGAATTTTATAATCACCGGACGGCAGTGGTAAAAATTTGAAACTTTCTGGTTTAAATACAACATTTTTGAAAATTATATCACCCTGAAATATATTATGCCATACAACTATACATATATAAATTTAATAATGCTAATCTTTACTCACCTCATAAGGGCACGGATGATTCAAGTTCGAAAATTCGACTACTGCGTCATTGATGATCCTTTCAAACGACAATTTATTGCTGGCCTTCTCCATAAACTTGCAATAATCATAAGTGAGGTTGAACATAAAAGGACGATATCCATTAAATTTCCGATACAGACTGAGATTTACCTATAACTCCAATTTTATTTGTATCATATAAATATATTTTTCGAATATCTTTAAATACCTTAGCATTATTAAAGCCTCCTTTTAACAGTACCGCATGCAAATTTAAGCCCACAATACCACGACCTATTAATTTTAAATTGCATTGCTTAAAAGTAACAAAGGATGGATCCAACACGTCGCACTGTATATTTGTATAACGGGGTTTCGGTGCTGATAGGCCTCCGTTGACCAGAATGAAGAGCGTAAAAAGAACCCACATTCTATCAAATACCAATTCACATTACCGATTAACTATGCATCCAGAAAGACAATATTCAATTTAGAAGCTATTGTTTTAAAATATAATTACCCGATATTTAAACTTAATTATTGTTATGCAACCAATTTATTTACTCAATGAGTCGTGAGAAAGTTTATTACTAAAAGGTGAGCTGATAGTTATTGGACAAGGGTTGCAATAACTAATAAGAATGCCGTAGTCGAGTGAGCTCGCTACGATATACCCTGAACCCAGGTGTTAAAATATTCTCGTTTCATTGTAAACGAGCTCTGACTCCCTGTATTTGTGTATTTTTTATACCCTGAACACATTAAAAATGGGTAAAAAGGATATAATGGTTTTGTGCAAATGTATGTAACAGGCAGAAGGAAGCATCTCCGACCCCACAAAGTATATATATTCTTGATCAAAATCAACAGACGAGTCGATATAGCCATGTCCGTCTGTATGTTCACGCAGATCTCAGAGACTGAAAGAGCTAAAGACTTCAAATTTGGAATATAGGTTCTCGTATACGAGGCGCAGATCAGGTTTGCATTATTTTATCGATATATTAAACTTCCGATAGCAATAAATGCCACATTAATTAATACAATTAATACATAATATGCATATGCATACTACTGATCAACTGCTTTCGTCAAGATCGGATAAGAAGTTATTGTCGAAAATGTATTCTCATATTGATCTCATTTCTATCAGCAGCCGCAAGCATTTTCTGTATGCATAAATATGCGCATGTGTGAGAAAGAGATGGCATGATAAACGACGCAAGCGTCAATATGTGTTTGTGTGTACTCTGCAGAGCCCCGTGATTGCGTGTTTCACGTGCTTGTCGGCAGAGGGCGCTTGCAGAGTTGCTCGCATTTTAGTGCAAATCTTTTTAAAGGGGAATTTGCCAATAATAAAATAATATATTTAATAACTGGGTTCAGGGTATATCGTAGGCGAGTTCACTCAACTACAGCACTCATACTTGTATTTCTCATCTTAGTGTGCCTATATAAAATGATACACCTACATCTGTATTGGACACTCATCGTATTCAGTGATAGGAGCAATTTAATCAATATATATATTTATGCAAACGGATAAAATGATTGCCTTTTCCTAAGTATGAATTTGGTTTTACTCTTACCACGGCTATATATCTTGTCTGACTGCTCGCATTTTCATTGAAAATGCAAAACTAAATGAAATTGATGAATACTTAAGTGACAAGAGGCAGTTCCAGTTCCAGTTGCCGGTTGGCTTTGTCGAGCTAACAAATGATGTGGGTGCTAGGCCCCCATAAGACCTAAATTCAACTCAATCTCAATCAATTTGACGGCCAAGAGCAGAGCTGAATACCCAAGAGATTACGCTTAAGCTTGTCTTTCATAACTTGCCGCAATTACAGTGCCCCTAATACCATACTCGCTCTGTGACCTTTAAAGCAGCCCCATTGATTTGTCAATGGATTCACGGTTACCACGTTACCCGCGCCCCTCCCCCTTGTCATAAATCAATCCAAGCGAAATTTTAGCCAAATCATTAAAAGCATTACAAAAAGCGCAATTTTTTTTTGTCGTCTGAGCCGCGTATGCTGTCATGTCTTTGTCATGTTGAACAAAAGCAGTTGCCAGCAGCAATGGAAGCAGCGACCATGTTACGTATACGCCCCCGTAGGCACGCATGCAAAGGACATCATCGCAAATGAATGGATTGCCAAACCCAAGGCAATCTATTGTCTGCTTGTGTGCGTGAATGTGTGAGTGTGTATGTGTATGTGAATGTGTATACATATATATGTCGTTGTCTTGCTTAGCACAGTTTCGATGGTGTTTTTGTGAACTTTGCATGTTAAACATTTGGCTGGCAGTTGATTGTTTTCCATATAAGCAGCAACGCCTGCAAAATCTTTACGCATGCCAACTTACTAAATATATTTATCTTGCTCATTTATATGCATTCGCCCAACGGCCATATCAAATATGTGGAGCTTATATGTATATCAATATATATAGTATGTATGTATATATGGTCATGTGTCCTGCAGCTCAACAAATATGTGGACTAAGCAATTGTCGCACACTCAAGTTGTTGTTTGTGGCTCTTTAAGCCACGCTCTTAAGTTTGTCATATATTTGATATTGAGTTCTACAGGTCGCATGCAACACGTACCACATGCAGCCGAGCGGCAACCACAGACCAGAAACCAGCTTCATTTCGGTTTCGTTCAGTAAACTAGTTTGGCATCTCTCCGTTGAGATGCAATAGAGATACGAGAATAAAGCAATGAGAATTTTCTCCGTCTTCATTTTTCCTATTGCTGAATTGGCCAAAGTTCATTGCCATGAGGTTAGTACAGCAAGAGTAAGCATACGAGCTTATCGGCCAGCAATGAAAGTGAAGATGCAAAATAGTTGGAAAACAGGTCTCGATTCTGGACATAGTTGGCATAGCTCCACCTCAAATAAAACGTAATTGTGCGAAATAAATGAAATACCAGAGCAAGAGGAAAAGTTATTGTGTGTGACACACGCATTCCACAAAATGATGTTACACATATATGCAACAAGCATTAAATTGATATATGGCGTCAAATAGTTATTGCAATTGCCAAAGTGCACGAGGGAAACAAAACATTGAAGCATTGACATTTTGAAATGCTTTCAATGCACATGAGCGTACATGAATATCACATTTACACAGCTAACAAAACGAGACATCAAATGCCACTGCTACATTCAGGGGATTTGTGAACATAGACAGCGGTAAATAATAATATAAATACATGTACATATATCTACATATACCGCAAAATAGAACACAATTTTCAATTCTGGTGCACATGAAATGACCACTTTTACACAAATACATAAAGATTTAATACTTTGCTAAACGCTCAACATAAATATTTTGTTCGATATGCAATTTATTATTTGATTGAGAAATTTATTTAAAAATGTAAGTTAATTCAAATAGAACTGTATGGGAATATTTCTGATTTATTTCATGTTTCATTGGTAAAATGCGTATATCTCACTGGTTTTTTAAAATGCTTTTCATCTCCAACGCTTGCACAACATTAACCGCATCATAACGTTTGCATTCATTGCACAACGTGACATTTCAATTGGCCCAAGTCGGGTCGAAAGTGCGCGCGAGGACTACATAAATCCGTAGCGGATGCCCGCTAACCGCTCCCCTAAGTACAATGGTACACACACACTCCCACCCTTACACCCACAAGCACACATGCTTGTTAGTCGGCGAAATGCATGGGGCACGTACAACAAAAACTCCGCCGTAAATGTTGGCAAACTAGCGATGAGGGCAACGCTAAAAAGTGTAAGAAAATCAGCAACTAAATGCCTGGCAAGTTGAGTGGTGGCTTTGTGGTGCTTGGGGTGGTTGGCATCGTGCACATTTTGCTACTAAAAGCCACACACGCACACCAAGTCGCGCACTCACACACACAATAAGACGTCGTCTTTATCACCGCCATTGTTGTTAATTTTGCAAGGCTGGCAGGCAGCTTTGCGCCGGAAACGGAAACTAGCGGCACTTGGCTGGTGTGGCAACGTCGCGGCTAATGTGTTGGCCTGTGCATGTGTGTTTGCGTCTGTGAGTGTGTGTGTGTGTGTGTGTGTGAGTGTGTGCGCGACATTTACAGTTGAATTATGAGCGCACATAAATAAAATGTCGTTTGGAATGGCAACGACAAAATGGCTGCTAAAATTTCCGTTGCTCAGAGCACAGGAAATTACCTGAACTGCGTCGTTGACACGAAATTGAGCCCGCAGACTGTCAAGACGCACATTGACATCAGACTTCTTTATATGACTCCACACAAAAAAAAAGAACAAAAATGACAACAAAAAAAACAAAAATAAAATTAAATAACAGTTAAGAGCCACAAACTCAATCATTCTCTAAGCCGTTTAAAGCTGCCAAAGTCAGACAGAAACGTAACCTAAAATGGCTTTTTCACTTTAGCTCACTGCACAAAATGTTATATTTATCTACTACATATAAAATGTTCACATTTGTTTGTCAGTATTTAAGTGTTTTGCCATCTGATGATTTATTCAATTTGGTTTTTAATCCCTTTTTGGGGAAGGCTCAGGTTATACAATATTTATACGCACTCATGACGTGCATATTTAAAATAGCTCGCTGTGAGACCTTTTTGAATTGATTTTTGGCAGAAAATGTTTCGACTTGAATAAAAAGTACAAATCCAAATAGAAAGCGAGAGAAACATTCAGGCAGTCAGGCAACTTGAAAGTCACTGTTAAAACATGCCAGCGGAAATTTAAAGCAATAGCCACAAAGGCTATCTGAGAGTTATTTACATTGCAATTCGGTAACTCGTTGCTTAACATCTGCGGGGTCAGCAGCAGCAGAACCAAATGCAGAAGCAATTGGAGCGACAGCCAACTGCAATATTTATTTATTTGTTTCTTGCTTTGCTATTTTCAATTTACGCTTACAATAATTCAGCAAACGTGGAAACGGACAGCTATAAATTCGAGCGAGTAAACACGCAAGCAAACAAAACCAAAATGAAAACCAAAACGAGAACAAGAACATACTATATCCCAGAGAGAGAGAGAGAGATGGAGAGAGGGGAGCGATTTATATGGGAAGAAACGATTTACTTTCACGTCGTATAAATACGAATTCGTATGATACAAAAAAGAACATTAAAAAAAGTAAGCGAAGTGACGAAGATTAAATGCACTTTAAGTTAATATATTTGTAGGAATTGATGCTGTGGTAAAAATCACATTTAATAAAGTTGTGAATATAAACTAAACTTATTTTTTAAAATAGAATTCATTTTTGAAATGAGTTAGTTTTGAAGCAAGCTTGGAAAATTTGTATAAAACACAAGATTACTTTAAATAAACTTGAGTGTATTTTTAAATGATCCGCTGAATGCGTTACAAAGTTCATATCAATATTGAAATGCCGACAGTAGGGAAACAAATGCACAATGTATAAAATGTAAACTTTTTATTTCTGTGCTGCACACGGAGCGAGGGCAATTTATGTTATGCCATTTTCAACTTGAAAACATAAAATATGCTGTGAAGTGAAGAAAGAGGTGAAGGGGTGCTTCCGTTTGGGGTCAATGTTAAACAAATGCCGACAAGTGCAATTAAATACAAAAGGTGGCCGGAGGAGTGAAGTGTGACTAACTGGTTGTAATGCCAGCAAATGGCGATGTGAGTGCGGTCAGTTTGCTTCAACTCGTTGCCAACTGGCAACTAAAGGCCATCCGAATGTAGCTTGTTGGGTATGTGTGGATGTGTGTGAGTAGGAATGGGTGTGGCAATGGCCGGGCATTGTAGATAGCATCGATTCAAGAATGAGTCACACGACAACTTCCAACCGGCGAAAATTCAATTTATTCGCTCTTAACACTGACTATTTTCATTTTATATTGTTGCGATAAAATAATTACAAGTTACTTAAGCCAATGAGTGCTAATAAAAGTGAATTATGTTATTTAAAAATGTTGGAGTTGAATTTAAACTTTTTGAGCCTCATTCAATTTCCATATAAAAACAAGAGAGAACGTTGCAGTCGAAATACTTTGATACCATAAATAATACCAGCGGATATAAATTTCGAAAGAACAGGGTGGGTGTAGCCAAGAAATACCTTCCAAGTTTGCCTTTCAAATTGCGGTAGATATAGGCTAATAACCTTCATTCCAAGTATGCTAACTATAGCTCTTAAATTACGAGAGATATGGGCTTTTGGAAGTTTTTGGGGTGGGAGTGGACATGGCTGGAAATGATTAGAGGAGCTTCTTAGGCATCTTCCTTCCAATTTTGGTAACTGTAAGGGGATATAGGCTTTGGAGAATTTTGAAGGCGGTAGTGAGAGTGGCAAACAAAATATGTTCGAGTACGATCTTAGTAATATACCTTCCAAGTTTGGTAACTATAACTTTTAAATTGTGAGAGAATTAGGCTTTAATCGTTTACAAACTACAAGCAACATTCCAAGTTTGGTCACCCCAATATACCTTCTATAATCTAAATAACGTTAAAGCAAAAATGTTAAAACACTTGTTCCTCATATGCTTAATAAGTTTAACAAGCACATAATCTTAATCACTTAATAAAGCTAGCAAAGATTTTCTTTTTGTCTTAGCTACTGTTTAGAAAGATAAATGTTTGTATGCATATCTTGTCTTCCAACCGAATGGAAGCCAAAAACTTTCCCATTTGCTAAGCTATTAACTGACATATCTGCTTATTAGCCCATAAAGTAGCTCTGGTATAGAGCTTCCGCCAGTTCACACATACATATGCACGTATCAAGTATTTGTCGTATAATAGTTAAATTTTAGCACACATAAGAGTTTGTTGCTGTTTCCCCGGTCTGCGTTAAATGAATTTATGTCATTGGCACTTCATTCGAGACACATACAAAAATCCAAACCCAAAAAGAACTCGGGTAAACCAACCCGATCCGCCAACCCAAACCCAAATTCCAACCGCAAGCCGACAAGTTTTGTGTCTGACATTAAATTAATTTGTTGCCTACAACTTTGGACGCTCAAATAGTACCCCCGAGTAGCAATCGTAGAGCATTCATTCTACCTCATTCTGAATCTGTTTCCACGCTTATTCCTCTCCCTCTCTCCCTCTCTCTCTCTCTCTCTCTCTCTCTCTCTCTCTCTGTCTCTGATAGTGACGCCGAATTCAGCAACAGCAAAAACTTGTTAAAGATGAAAATAACAAGAAAAGTTTTAAATCATTCGCCATGCCAACAAGAGCAACAACAATGCCAAAGTTATACCCAAGTTAAAAACGAAACGCAGCGAAAGTCGGTCTATATATTGTGGCAAGGGTTGTTGGTAGGGTTGCTTAGCTTATATGGGCCCTGAATGACACAACAAAGCAGCAGGAAGACCTTGAAACAAGTTACTTTGGCTGCGTGACGTGTCAAGGACATGTTATGGCCGACGCTACTTCTACTCAAATAATTTTTTTTTTGGTCACGCTTAAATCTTGGCTGTAATATGCAACACCTAGGGAGTTTGTGCTGGGAATCTGTGTTGCTGCCACGCGCTATTAAGCAACTCACAACAAAAACAGACAAAGATAAACTTGGTGAGTATGCCTGGCAGCAATTTGCGAACCACTCACTTTATCTCTTTCCCCTCCCTATCTTTTCTCTCTCTCTGTCTCTCTCTCTCTCTGTCTGTCTCTTTCTCTCTCTCTCTCTCTTTCTCACTTTCTCTATCTCAACAACTTCATTAAGTGCTCGTTCCGCTGCAGTTGAGTAAACCAATTACGTAGCTGGTTCCGGTTCTAACAAAATGTGATTAGAGTGCAGCTGAAATAGGGTTACTGATATATGTACCCATCTCGTATCTCTCACTCCATCTGTATATCTTCCTCTCTATTTCCCGTGCCGGTGAGTGCCAACCGGTCAAAGCTATAAACCATTTTACGAGCAAATTTTATAAGCAACAAACGGAGCTTGTTAAACGCTTTAAGTAGCGGCCGTCAGGACCTCAGTGCACAAGAGTCGACTCTTTGGCTGGCGATGTGCTGTGACATGCACTTAAATCAATTTACGTCCAAGTGCAGAGTTCGTAACGTTGCCACGTTTCGTGGCAGTTGCACTAAAAGTCGCTGTCGTCGTGGCAAACTCTTAAATTGTGCGCATCGACATCGAAATTGTTGCTGCTACTGCAGCAGTAAATTAAATTTACCCCATAATAGAGTACAAACATGCAACATGCCTCCAAACTGCAGCTGTGTTTACCAAACTTTGCATATTTTTAGTGGCACTTCCCGCCCAGTCGCAGAGTGGGTGCACCCACTGCAGTGAATTTTAGTTTGTCTGCTGCATGCACACGTTAGAAATGAAAATGTTCCAGTCAAGATGCTGCTCAACTGTCAGCTATCCCATGTAATGTTCGTTGTAATCGTTGTAACCGATTGTTAACACAACCCCGAGGCCTTTAGCCTCAATGAACTGAACGAAGTTGAATTTGATTTGTTTGCTACATAGATTTTTATTTTGAAGACTTACTTACTTATCATATCCTATTTATCTTACTTAATTCAAGTTATATTCCCTTCTCTTCAATTTGTAATCGTTATTAAGTATGGAAAGGAAGCTCGAAAAACGACAACTTTGTTGTCTGTTAACTGGCGCACATACTACTGTGTACTACCCTGTTTTTTGTGCGTTCTCCCCACATTGTGTTGGGTCACCTGCATGCATATAATGAATATTACCCAACTTCCATAATATTTGCCACATTTCAGCTTGAATCTCCGTCTCTCATTGGCACTCTTCGTATTCTTCACACTTCCTACTCATAGATGTCACACATCTTCCTTTTAGCCTGCAGCTGGCAAAAAATCCATTCTGGCTTCTGTGTCATGCGTACAATGTGGCGCCTGGGCTCTTCATGGTCGCATGCAGCACATGCAGCTAGTATTCTCGCCTCTGGCATTCTCGTCTCATCACTTCAAACCTTTTACACATGTTCAGTTCGCATCCTGCACAGTACTTTTATTTGTGGTCGGGTTGCATTTGGATTGCCACACACAGATTTTGTAAATTGTATGTGTGCCTCTGTGTGTGTGTGTGTGTGTGTGTGTATATGTTGATGTGTGTATTGATTTATGTACATTGCTTGGGTTGTCTTTGACTGCTGCTCGCATACCCAATCATTAATTAAATTGGCGTTAATTTAATCAGCCAAATGCGTGCAACCATTTACGGCCGATTAGTGTCATTGTTTTTCGATTGATGCGAGCAAACTGCCTTCAAGCACAGCTGATTAATTACTCGGCAACACCTCAGCAGATTACAGCAGTCCCAGTTTCAGCCTCAGGCTCAACTTGGGATAGCCGCCCTCAACTTATCATACGCATATTACGCATACGCACCGCTGAACACATTGAGCGTCTCCTCCTAAAAGATTGATGACAGCGCGCTAAGGGGCAGCTAGTTGCGTTTTGATTGATGCTCAATGCTACTCATCTCAGCTGTGCTCTCAACTCTTGCATTAAGCTCGAGCCTTCCGGTTGTTGCCCATCAAATTTAATCATGCTTGTTCATAGTGTTGCGTGCAGTGGTTATTATACTGTCATCACACGTGCTACACATTTCAGGAGACATCTGCACCTTCTTATATATGTTCCTGGAGTGAATTGATAGTCGCTTCTTTCTTTCTCTCTCTTTAGTAATTGTGTTGATAGACCTGCATATTAAAAACATTTTAACATCATCTCTATATAATCTTCTCATATAATTAACATAGACTAGCTCTTGTACCCGTGTTCCATTCTGCAAGCGTATGTAATCGTCAGCGTCATCAAGATATCTGCTATTGATAGTATCTAGTATTTTTTTTTGTTCTATTTGTTAGCTAGCTCGTCCTGGTATTTAATTTGCTTATGCGATAGCAATTGAGGAAGCGAGCACGTAGTACAACAACGGCCAGACCCCTGCCACACCCCATCTGGTTGTATCGTTAGTTGAGATGTCATTTTGTATGCGGCGCACGTTGCAGGCATCTTGCTCGCAGCGACGATATTTGTGGCAACTATTTTAGTGGCAGGCTGACGCCGCTCTACGCAAATAGTGTAGAATTCTAATGCGCTTAAAGCTGTCAAAATTCGCGCTAAGGCAGACAGGCTTTTTAATTAGAGCATCAAAGTTTTTGCTGGCTAGAACTGCAGAGCTGGATGCTGCTGCTTTAAATCTGCACACGTTTTAATGTGTCTGGCTGCTGGAAAAGAACTATAAAGCAGCGGCAACAGCAGCATTTACTCATATGTATGCCAGTCACGCGGCGCCTTTCAAACCCGGCATTAACTTTCAAATGAAATTGCTGCTGTCTGCAATGCGATACTATCACACACATACACACACGGACTTACAATCGCACTGAGAATGTGTTGATAAAAATCAGCGCTTGGCAACATTTGTTCACATCACGTATACGCTACGTTGTCACACAGCGTTTGCAAAAACTACGCAGAGCAAAGAGAAAACTTGTCAATTTAATATCCAGCCTGCAATTTGCAGTCTCAGTTAAAGCTACTCTTTAAGACACGTTGCTTAAAGTTGTGCCCACAATTATTAAGCATACGCCACGTGCTGCGTATAAGAGGCTATAAAAATAAACATCAAACGTTACATTTGATGTACAAATAAATACAACAAAAAACTCAACAGACGCAGACTCATGCATAAATCACTTTAAAGTAAATCAGCTGTGGCAGCTCACAACTTGTGCTGCGTGCCACAAAACACATTCTCAAAGTCGCATAAAGTGAACTTTTCAGCAAGACTCCAACTACATAAATAACACAGCATATGCAGTATAATAATCTAATGCGTTGCTTCTGCAACAGTAGCTGTCAAAATAAATACAATAAGACGACAAATCTGCCCCCACACACACACACCCCACACCCACTTACACATATGCAGACATCCGACTCCCAGCGAAGAACAAGCTCATCATCGTCGTCATGGCAGCTGCTAAAATGTTTGTCAAGGTGCAAATTCAATAAAAATAAAAAGTTGAGAGAAAACGTTGCGAGAAGGACCCAAGAACGCAAATATTCAGCTTGAGCTTTAGCATTTGCTGTCGTAAGAAGTCAACAAACTTCGGCGACCTTATCGAGTCGTTGTCACGCCCCTGCCATTGATGGGCGTGTCATTAAGTTTCGGCAGTAAGAAATTATTAAAATTTGGCCTTTGGGTGACATTAAAATAAAACAAGAAACCAATGAAGGCTATCGATGGCCGAAAGTTAAATACCCTCTACTAAGTACAATCATTCTCATCTAAGAAGGAGAAAATTTAAAATTATATTTAATGAAAATAACTTAAAAAGGAATTTGTATAACCAAAAATTTGTAAAAGGAAAAAATAGGAAAATTGTCATTCGGGAATACCACACTGAGAAAAAGAAAAGCCTCTCCGCAAGGGTATTATAAAAAGTTAAAACACGGTGGTTCTTTCTTTCGGTTCAGTGGCAAAACTTTACATTGGTTGGACAATATTATGACAATAATACACACACACAAACACACTTGTGTGGCAAACAAATAGCCAAAGTTGCGGTTGCAGGAGAAGAAAATGAAATGGACGAGCAGTGGAAGGAAGTAGCTGTAAAAGCAGAAGACACAAGTTTTATCTTTACGCATGGACTGCGCCTGCGGCATCCCAAGTCGAAAACAAAGCCGAGGCAACAAAGTAAATTCCACGGCAATGAAGTGTAAAAATAACAAAAGATGCTTCGCTCCTGGCTGGTGGTGTTGCTTCTGCTCCAGCTCCTGTTCCTAATGGTTACCTGGTGGTGCGTCTGACTGCTACTGATGCTGTTGCTGATGCTGCTGCTGCTGCTGCTGCTGCTGCTGCTGCTGCTAGTTGGAATTTAATTTCACAATAGCTCAAGCTGACCCTTGTGGCCGCCACTCCCCCCGGCCGCAAGTTGACCAAAAACTTTTGGCTTAAATAATTCCTTTTAAAGCAATTTCACAATGTTTGTGTTGCTTTGGTCCGTGCTTGTCCTTGGCTTTGCCTTTTAACGCACATTAAGTCGGAATGTGTCCTGTGCCACAGTGGCTGACACTGTTGCTGCTACAGTTGCCAGTTGGCAGTTGCCAGTTTTCAGTTCCTTTGGTAGCAATTTCTTATGGCCATTTCGACTTTTTATTGACTCGGTCCGCGTGACTTCTCTGCGCTTCCTTCCCCTGTTTTGGCCTCTTTGGCTAGCCATGTCATGTGTATCGCTACATATTCCATCTAAAGTTTTCTTGTCTTCCTCTAATTTTCGCCTTTTTTCTTTTTCTTGACTCTTTGTTTTACTAATTAGAGGTGCTTCGTGTGTGCGGCAATTAAATATGCTTTGCAATTTGCACGTGCCTCTCTAAATGCAATTAAATTCGTTTAATTAGTTTTAACGACAGCCATTTTGCACTGAAATTTGTCGCCTAATGTGAATTTTAATGCGTTACGCAAGCTGCACATTTTAAATTGCCTCTTGGCATTAAGGAATTTCCAAGCATTTCGATTAATTGCATACCCTGCAGAGCTATATAAAAGATTGTGAGCTATATTAAACTTTCAACTCAATTAACACACTTAGCTGAACGTTTATAAATCCTGTGAAGTACTTGTACTTGTACATTTTATGCACATAGTTAATTGAAAGGCATAAGTTCGTTATCGATTTCGTTCAATTGCCTCGAAGTTTGTTCAATGAGTAAACATCCATTTTCGATTTGCACTCAATACATCTTAATTCACTTCTTAGAGTCCTACTCCGACTAGTGCGCTGTTTGCGGCTCTAATGGCCCACTTATGTCTAGTGGCCCTCATGTGAAATGCAAGCAGCGAAAAACAATTCAATTTCGTAGTATGTCAAGTCAAATCAATTTCTGATGTGCTTTTACTTTATTATGTTTGCCCCTAAACTTCTCACAACTGTCAACTTGCTAGCTAAACCCAAAAGCCACGCCCCTCAACAGCTCCTCCGAAGCAATCTACTGTGCGGCACGACCATGTTGCAAGTGTTTGTCATGTTTGTTTGCCTGTGTCAAGTGCTTCATATCCTTGTGATATATATATATATATATATATATATAACCTCATATGTGTATCGTTGCTTGGCTATCTGTCTCTCTCTCTCTCTCTCTCTCTCTCTCTCTGTCTCTGTCTGTCTCATTCTCTCTCTAGTAGTTACCCACATATGCGAAGTAAGGTGTATAATAATTTCGTCTGCTTTAAAATTAATGTTTATAAGATTTTATTGAGCAAATAAAAATATTTTGTTATATTTTTGGCATAATTAATCATCAACACGTACTCATTATAAGGAAGCGAGAAAAACTAACTCAATTAACATGCTTGTCTAAGCACACACATCTGCCACACTCACACACACACCCACACACACACACCCACACACACACACACACACACACACACACACACACACCTATATATATATATATACATGCAAGCAAGCACTCACAGGAGGAGCCCTAAGTGGTTGGTCAGATGTAAAAATATAGAAAAATGCTGGGTATCACGCTTGACTGTGAAATACCCTTGTTCTAATTTTTGTCATCTTGTTTTTGCTGCTTTCTCATGGCATAGATATAAGCGATAAATGCCCGCACACACACTGAATAATAATAGAAAATAAATACATATACACATACATATATATATAAATATATATATATATATTGTTTGGTTGCTGCCTTGGACACAGTAACAATATACCCGCTGACCGAAAAATGCTTTTTGTGTGCATGAGAAGCGAATAATTGTTTACGCAGCAGCAACAGCAGCAGGCCCTCAAAAATGAGGCAGACAACCAACAAAGGAGACGGCCAGGAGCAAGGGGCCTAGGACACGGCACGTTGCACGTATGCGGAAGCCAGCGGAAGGGGCATATACAAGTGGCAATGCCAGAGAGAATAACAATAGAGGCTAGTGTGGGCGGAGGTTTGAAGTAGCAACAGAAGCACCAAACAAATTAATATACCTAACTGGCAGATGAGGGCGAATCTGTGGCATGAGACAGAAATAAGGGCATACAAAAGTAAAAAAAAAACTGTATTTATTTGGCTAGCAATCAGAGTATCCCAAATTGAGCCACAGAGCAATGGATTCCGATTGCTGCTGAACTGCTTACATTTATAAATATTAATGCGCTTCTATGCTGCTGCTGCTGCTGCTGCTGCTGCTTGTGCCACATTCTAATCCAATCAACATCAGTCAACAGCAACAGCATCATTGATGAGAAACCCAAAAGAAAAGAAAATAGAATGACACTTATTTGCTAAATCCAAAATTGCAGTGGTTGCTAACCGCTTTGCATTTCCCCAAGCTGCAACAACAATTCACTCAACTGCAAAAAATTCGATTTTATATTTGAGTGCACTGCCATCCCCTGCAACCCCTGTAACTTCTCAACTTCAAAACCCCGAACAAAAAATGCAAAACATTTGAAAGTTTTTGGCATGACACAAAAAATCGAGCGAGAATTGGCAGGAAAATTGTTTAGTGACTTTCGCTAAAATACATATAAAAATGAAAGAGAAAAAATAATTGAAAACAAAGGAAAAGGAAAAATAAACACCACCAAAGCACTTGCCAAATGTTATGTCAGAAGCAATATGGCACTACCATCAGTTTATGTGGGTGCTTCATGGAGCCGGGTGGACGGACAGACAGACAGACAGACAGACATACTCAGATGTATTCATGTACCAGTAAAACTAAATAAAATGACCAGAGTGTGAGAACCAACGGTTGGCAACGGGATCATCGTTCAGTGCTTGACGCATGGCTAGAGTGCGTTCAATAAATGGAATTGCTTGTAGAGTTTGGTCGACTATAAACTTAGGCACAATACTTGACAACAGACAATAAAAGAGCGAGAAACACAAATCAAGAACGAGAGAAATGGGAATTAAGGAGGTGACTGACTAGTAAATATCTTGCAAGTATTCCTTGTTTTGAAAAATGTGCAACGGGTATTTATTAAACTTATATATAGTACGAATTCTCAAAGGTAATACAGGATATCAGACTGATGAATAGCAGACCGAAGAATATTCAAATCAAAGGTCGTAGGAACTATGACATGAGTCTACCTGTCTTCCCAAAATATAAACCATTTGCCTCGTAACTCTGCCTGCAATTGCATATTGCATATATTATTAAGTCATTGTTCGTAGACTTGCAAATACGCTGCACACAAACTGGCAACTACCTTCTAAAATATCTGTTAAGTAAAAGCAAAATGAAATCTGCGCCTGAAACTATGCAGCATTTTGTTACACACAAGTTTCTCATCATTTTGTAGCCAGCGAGGTGGTTAAAAAGTACCACAAGCCGAGGCAGTCTATCCATAAAGTACCATCAAATGGAGAACATATTCTGGGCACCCTAATAACTTCATCAAGTTGGGCTAATAAAAACCAGTTGAGGCCCAGAACATAAGGCACAAAATGCGCATAAAGTAAAGCAACAGAAAAAAAATTGGTTTGAAGACACAACAATGGTAAGGACACTGACACTGTGCTTAGCCCAGTTCCAAGGACTTAGACATACCCTCACACAAACACACACACACACACACATGACAATGGAGCAAGAAAATCCATTATTACATTTTTCACGCCAATAAAAACAAATACAAAACGCCAGATGAAAAGCAGCACGCAACACTGAGCAACTGTTAAGGCTTAAGTTGTTGTTGTTGTTGCTGCCTTGGGCTATTTTTGGCAATTTCCTGCTTCTGCTCGCTTTGGTCACTCACGAAAATTACTAAAATTGTATATCCGTTTCCGGTTCAAGCGGTGGCAAAGATGTCGCCAGGCATTTGTGCCATTTGCTTACTCTGCCTATTTATTTTTGCCTGTCAGCGTGCACAGCGTGTCCTTGAGATGAACTGTCGACCAAAAGGACATACACACCCACACTACTCTTTTCGGGCATAATTTATGACACATCACGCATACGACCCGCTGCACACATGCTGCCTTTGTTCAAATAAAGTTTTTCTTTAATCTTTTCTCTGTTTCCACACACACACACATTTTTTGCTCTTAATCCTCATACGCACAGCCAAAAAAAAATGGAGCTGGTCAGGATTTGCAGTCCAAAACCAAACTCAACTTAGGCTCAACTAAAATTGCAATAATTAACAAGGCAACTGGCCAAAGGCCAAGAGAATCAGTTAAGAGCCAATCAACTTTAACGACAATTAACGCAAATTCCCAGCCTGGCGTCAAATAATATTTAATAATTTAACCAAAGCTAGGAAGCGTCTGTCCCAAATGGCAAAAGTTTCAAATTGTGGATAATGTTTTGGCTTGCCGCGTGTTGCTGCCACAGGTAGTAATCTTGTCTTCAATTATGAATATTGTGAAATTTTCTTGAAATTTTCATATCATGAATATGAAAGTTGGCGTCGGTTGAAGTTTAACGAGCGGTGTGTTCAACTTATAATTTGTCTAATTAAAAGTTTCGTTGATTCGCGTGGCACGCAGCGAAACTGCAAGCTTGCCACTTGCCACTTGCCACTTAGTAATGTGAGACAATAATAATATTACTGTCTGTGGAGCAATAAAACAAATGCATTACAACTCGTGTGGCATGTCTGTTTCCATGTACATATATATTGTGCCACATGTGGTGGCAGCCACTACATAACTTTGCAGCTTGGCCAGTGGTCAGCGGAATTAGCTTTAACTAAAGTTTCGAGCAATTTTCAACTTAATGCAACACAGACAACAAAAAATAAAAGCAACGCACCGCAATATTTGCCAGATAAGCAGACAATCTATAATATATTTTTGTTATAATTACATTTTAATTGAACTCGCATATTTGTCTAAAAAAAAAATTTACTAAAAGAAAATTCACTGGTGGCGATCAGTTGGCTAATAGACCTTTAACCGTCATGACCATGCGTTGTTTAGCACTTTTGTACATATTTCATGGATTGCTTACGGTTATCGCTCCCGAAAGCCACTACCAATTGAAGAATGTGGCATGCCGCTGCTACGATACCACCTACTGTGAGTTCAAGCAATGTGAACTTAAAATGAAGCGACGTGGAGTTGCCACGTTCAGTATGATCAGCCAACTGAATCGCAGGCCAGTGGACAACATCGCTCTCAATCTGGTGCTGTTCAAGAAGTCTAACGGCTATCGACCGTTTCTGCTTAATCAGAGTCTCGACTTTTGCCAATACATGCGCAATCCGAAGGCGTATATATTTTTTCAGTCGTTCCACAACAGTTTCTTGGCCGTTACAAACTTCAATCATGCGTGTCCCTATGATGTGAGTGACAGTTTATTGAGTAATTAACTCTATCTATACTTTCATATTTAACAGCATGATATCATCATCAAAGAATGGTCGTATAAGAAGGGTGCCATGCTTGAGCTACCGATGCCAAGTGGCGATTACATGATCCATCTGAAACTATCGGTATCGAAAGTTTGGCGCGCAGAACTCAAACTTTATGTGACTCGAACTGATTGACTTGAATTTATAATGAAATCATTATGTGAGTCACGCATGAGGCCGATATTCATAAATGACGTAAGCTTAATTAACAATTATTATAGATTAAAGTTTTATTAAAAGATAAAAAAAAATATAAAAAAATAAATGTATCTGAAGTCAGTCAAAATTGTGAAGTTGAGTAAAAAAAAATGATCGAGAAACAAGCGGTGATATTTTGAATCCTTTGCTGCATCCCTTAACAAGTCCAAGGAATTAAGTTATTTTAGAGTTGCGAAATGAATTCCAAAAATAATCGCAATGAAATGAAATTCTATATCGCTGTGCTCTACCAGCAACTAATCAATGAAATATCCGTAAGCGCTGTGGAGATTTTTGATTACTGATGTTAAAAAAAGTTGTAATACTTATTTATCAATTTTTGGAATTAATGAAAATTTGCTTTGAATATGCTTTGTAGCGCTATCTGTTGACACTTTAATGGCGCTGCCCACTTGTCTAAGCATTTTACTACGTTGCAAATTGATGTGATTTTAGTACTTTGAATTTAAATATTTTAGCAGGCGTATTTCAATTTTTATAGCGCCATCTATTAGCACTTTACTGGCGTTGCCCATCTGTTGAAGTGTGTCGCCAGGTTGCCAACTGATGTGATATTAGTTGCTTCTTTATCGCCTTTGGGAATTAAGAAAAATTTGTAATTTGAATTTAAATCCATTTTGTAGGGCTTTCTTTTGATATATTACTGGTGTTGCCCATCTGCAAAGCGTGTTACCAGACAAGCTGGTTCTAGAGCTGCCACTCAGCCAATTAATCACAACAGTTTTACTCCTCTTATAACAACACTTGCTCCACACTTAACATCAGTTACTCGCTACATTCAAGCGGTAAGGTATCATCCCTAATTTTGCTCCACTCTTTCTTTCAGCGTGAAACACGGAGCCGAACGTAAGTCAAATTTCTAGGCAGTGATATTGTTCTTTAAATATATTATTAAATAGTTGAAATTAATTGAAATATATGGTGTATATTGTGCACTGTTAAAGCAACAACCGTTTAACGTAGTTAACTATTGCAAAAGTGGACAGATGCAATTCATAATGGGTGATTTAAATTTAACCTAGAATCGTGTTTCTTGTCTTGCAGCATTCGGTTGAACTGTTGGAATCATGGTTAACGGCCGCATACCTTCGGTCTTCTCAAAGACCTACGTAACTCCTCGTCGCCCCTATGAAAAGGCGCGTCTCGACCAGGAGTTGAAGATCATTGGCGAATACGGTTTGCGCAACAAGCGCGAAGTGTGGCGCGTCAAATACGCCTTGGCCAAGATCCGCAAAGCTGCCCGTGAGTTGCTCACTCTCGATGAGAAGGACGAAAAGCGTCTCTTCCAGGGTAAGTTGACAGTCAACCTTTAAATTGTTCACCATCAATCATGATGATCTGTATTAAAAAACATAATTCTGACACTTCTTGTCTGAAAAAAAAAACATTGACGTTAACCAATACACACTGAGAATCACAACAAACCAACACTGACTATGGAATCCACCCTGAATACTATTAATATTTAAATTTCCTCTTCAGGAAATGCTCTGCTGCGTCGCTTGGTGCGCATCGGCGTCTTGGACGAGTCTCGCATGAAGCTCGATTACGTGCTGGGCCTGAAGATCGAGGACTTCTTGGAGCGTCGCCTGCAGACACAGGTGTTTAAGCTGGGATTGGCCAAGTCCATCCATCATGCACGTGTCTTGATCCGTCAGCGTCACATTCGGTAATTATCCATGCAGCTTGGACATCATCCCAGGCAGGCTCGAAATCAAATGTAAAAATGTTCAGTAAGACCACTTGGGAGTCGAACAAGCTATAAAAAAAAAAACTTGCACCGGCTCTCAACGTCTTTTGGTCATATGTAGTTGTTGATCAACACCACGACCATAAAAAATGCATTGCTGCATTGCGTAAGTTGCACTGAACAATTTAAACTGCTCTATCCAATCTCTTACAGTCCCCCAAACATAAGTTTATTAATAAAGTAAAATTATTGTTTCCCTTTGTTTATACAGTGTGCGCAAGCAGGTGGTCAACATCCCGTCGTTCGTGGTGCGTCTGGATTCGCAGAAGCACATCGACTTCTCTCTGAAGTCGCCCTTCGGCGGTGGCCGTCCTGGACGCGTCAAGAGGAAGAACATGAAGAAGAACCAGGGTGGTGGCGCTGTTGCTGCCGAAGAGGAGGAGGACTAAACTTCTGTTCATCCGATTGCAATATGCAGTTTTTTATAACGAAAATATTTACAAAATAAATGTAAAATTAAAAGAATTGCACTCATCTTTTGTTCAGAGCGAGTGCCGCCGGATGTTTGGCGTTGCCAGATGGGCAGCTTATTTTAAAAATAAGGGTGAGGACTCAGCGAATTGGTTAGTGACGTCAATATGAGTACGCAGTGCCACCTGCGCGAGAAAAGAATTTAACCTCATATACTTAATACCATGCAACAGCAGTCTCTCAGCGGCTTTTGGCGAGTGCAGCTGTGTTTTGGTTTTTAATTTGAGTGGTCGCCATTCCAAATTGTGTCATATTTGTTATTGAAAATTAAGTATTGAAATTCAGAATCGCACACACTTATCCAAATATGCCAAAAGGAGTCGATAAGGTACGTGTCAATGTAAAGGAGCGCGTCGAGGACGAAAGCTGCGATCTTAGCTTGTCCGAACTGACTGAGATACCCGTTCGTGAAATTGTAAGTAAATGTTAAATACAATAATATAAATGCTTAGCTAGTTACGTTTACCGCACTGTGCCGTGTGTCTCTGACCCTTTTTATTTTTTTTGCTACGGGCTCCGCAATAATAGCAAATAAAGCGCCGCTTATCGTCTGGCAAAACTCTAGCCCGTCATTCCCCATCGCGCTCCCGCTAACACTGATCCAACTTTTCTTGCTGTTGTTGTTGTTGTTGTCATTGCCGGCTGGCTTGCAATTAACGCTGACGTTGACTGCATTTCATTTACATTTGAGAGCGCCGCATGAAGCAGATGTGCTTGCCTGTGTATGTGCGTATGAGTGTTTGCCTGTGTGTGTGCATATGTGTGTGTGCGTATGTGTGTGTGTCGCGTGCGTGTGTGTTCGACACAAAACAGCTTCGGGGGTTGATTTTTGTGATTTACCACCCCTTCTTTTGGTCACTGGCAGCAGCAAGTTGCCAAAAATTGTAATTTACGCTTCTGCGTTTTTCGGGGGTTTCTTTTTTTGGTTATTGAACTTCCTGTTTGAAATTTCAACTCATACACATCAATTTATTTTAAACGTTCACAGGCTTCGTTCAAGCGAGTTACCTTCCTGGATCTCTCCAGCAATCGACTGATCACACTCGGCGTATGTTCAAATTATACAAAAGTTGAATATTCAACCGGAATTAAATACATACCTTTATTTGCACAGCGCAACTTTACTGTACTCACCAGGCTGGTTAAGCTTGATCTGAGCAAGAATCAAATACGCCATCTGCCCGATGATTTTGGTCAGTTGGAGCAGTTGCGTCATTTGGATTTGTACAACAACTGCTTGGAGAATTTACCACTGAGCTTTGCACGCTTGCGTCGCCTGCGCTATTTGGACTTGAAGGGCAATCCTCTGACGCCTGCCTGGGACAGAATTGTTGGTCGCTGCTCAACGCTGAAGGACTGCCAACAGGCGGCCAAGAATACTGTAAGCCAAGTGCCACTTGAGCCGAGTGGCCATTTGCCATTTAATGTGTAAAATTTGCTGACCCTTTTGCTTTGCTTTTGCTACAGGTAAACGTTTGTGCAAACTTCAATTCCGAATATCTTGAACGGGAACGTCTGGCGGCACAGGAGCGCCAGCAGAGCTCAACACAAATGGCAGGCGCTGGCGACGGGGATGCCAGCTCCAGCTCCAACCTGAGCACAAGGGCCAATGGCAGTGAGGGCTCCAAGTCGAAGTCGAACAAAGCTAATCGGAAAGGAAAGTCGAAGAAATCGGGAACTGTGGCAGAAAACGAGCTCACAATTAAACCTGTGCAGCAGCAGTCGGTGGCAACTAAATCAACAAATCAAAAGCACAACTCAAAGAAGAAGTCAACAACAAATGGTGGATGCTGGTTTAGAGTCTTTTCGGGCGTTGCCTTCTCATCGCTAATGACCTTTTTGGCCCTGTTCATAATCAATGTGCTGATCATCTACATGATAATGTTCAAGAATCCAGACATTGCCGACAAACTAGTGGAGTATATACCGCATCAATATCGCGATTGGATACTGACCAAAACGGAAATCTTTCGATTGCGCGTCACCGACTGGATCTCCGAGTTTCGCACCCCGCCGGAGGAGCACTGACGGTTCATTTATTTGAAGCCATAAAGCGCGTGGTTTCAAATAGAGCAACTATCAAATCAAATTCGGATGCATAGCGCGTGTGTGAGAAGAAGAAGAACGATTTAACAAATTTTTGGATATGTGTAGACCTAAACCTAAACAAGTTATCCGAGTGCAACTTTAAAAGAGCCCCACTGCAAAAGCAGCACTGCCCTGCCATAAATGTATATTTAAGTATCTACGTCCATTGGCAAGAAATTTTTACCTCACAGACAGAAACACACACACACACACACACACACAGCATCAGAACTATAGCTAACAAACTACTCTCAATAATCTCAGTCATAACTAAACATTACAATAGATCTAACAAACATAAACTCAATAGTAACTGAAACGCAGTTCCAAACTGGCCAACACAATGAAACTACAGACACAGTCAAAGTGCTTCACACGCGCATAACACTCATCTAATACTCTATAATACACTATACCATGTACCAGACTCATAATATCTATGCAACAGACAGACAGACAGATCACAAATGCCATTCTGTAAGAATTTCTTGTGCAATTTATCTTGTTTGAAACCCCAGCTCATTAGGATCATATAAAAGAGTTGTTGGAATATATATATACATGTATGTATGTATGATTTTAAGTGGACAGATTTGAAATCTAATGTGTAATGTGTAAGTTTATTTTAAATTAAATCTGCCGTTTTTAGTTTAACACTTCAAACGAACGCATCGCAAGTGGTTTCATATAATTTATAATCAAACAAAATTGAATTATTTATTGTGCGTAAAATTTAACAAACAAAATAATGTATACAAAAGATTGCTGATTTTTTGAATAAAATTTTACATTTTAACAGACGCTTGTATTTCAATTCAATTATAAATTTAAATGTTCAGTTTAATAGTGTTTTCATAGCTCTTAATAACATTTAATATTTAATTAAATAATAAGTTCAGTATCTTATCTGAAGTACTCATTTATAATATTTATAAATACTTTTTGGTCAACGAAAACAACATCAATGAAAGCCGCCAAATTTAAATTCTTACAAAAGTGCATGAGGTTGTAATACAATAATGAATATAGAAAATAATTGTTTAATATGCACATCGGAACATAGCCGAGTGCAAACTTTAGCACCTGGCTTACTGTGGTCAATGCTCGACGAGCCTAAGCTGCCAATGCAGCAAAATTGTATTTCAGTCGTAAAACGACGCCAGAGTGAAGAGCAGGTGTTGTGGCTCTCGTGCCGTCAATTCGTTTCTGTATGTTGGGTCTTCTCGTACATATACCTGACCGACCATGCATACCCGTGTGTGTGTGTGTGTGTGTGTGTGTGTAGGTTGTGTCGTTGTGAATTTTCTTGCAGTCGGGTTGTCTGTGATTTGATATTTAATATTATTATTGTTATATATTTAATATGAAATAATTTATTAATATTGTATTCATATTAATTATAATACTAATCAATATTAATATTATTTACAACAAACAAAAATAGTAATCCTAATAAAACATAATAATTATTAGTATTAATGAAAATTAATCGCCGATCTAGACAGAGCTTTGGACATCTCCCATCTCGTCAATGTAAAAAAAGTGTCCTGAGCCGTAGTTTGACGCCAGTATCTAATTTATGCTTAGTGGTAATGCCAGCTGATAACAGGTGGCACAGGACAGGGTGGGCATAGTCAGAAATTTGTTTCTTCAACAATATTTAAAGGAGGTTTTTAGTAATATAGCTTCCAAGTTTAATAACTTTAGCTCTTAAATTGGGGGAAATTTGATTCCGAAAATTTATATGTCGTTTTTTGAAGAAGGTCAGCAGCTAATTTGTTTGTTATCTTTATAATTTTGAAAGATTTGTGGTTTTATATCGATTTGTCCACCGATATAAAACCTTTGGTACCCGTATCTGAACAGTGGGCAAGTGTTGTTCCTAATTATCGCAATGTGTCATTATTGCATGATTATCATTGCGTATCAATTACATGTAATCCCCCCTAAAACGAGTTGGGGCACATAGCTTAAAGGTCATTGGAAATATTTGTGAGTCACCTTTTATGTAAACACTATTTGGATACATCTTGAAGTTCATATAATCAAGCATAAGCTAAGCAATTAAGACATAACTTACGCCTTATCTAAAGAAGGTTTTAATGCTGATGATGATGATAATGCAATATCCAATTACTCTTTATAAGCGAAACTTTAAAAGCATTTGCAATGCTTATGATGGACATCACCTATATTTCGTCAGCCAAATGCGAAACCTCTCTTTTAATTGTATAAGAGATAAAGAGAGAGAAAGCAAACGAGAGAGAGAGAGAGAGAAAGAGAACGAGAGAATATAAGAATGAGAAAGAGAGGGAATGTAAAGCGCGCGTCTGCTATTTGTTCGTTGACACGCCGTTCCGCTCTGCGTATTCAGCAAATGTTCTCTTTTAATGTACTCAGTTTGAGAATTTTTTCGCTCTTTTTAGACAGAACGATTGCATTGAATGTAAATTAACATCATTTTCAACAAAACTAAAATTTTTTTCGGCCGGAGCTTCAGTTGTATTTCGATTCGTGTGCAGAGTGGAGCTCATTTTGGTTAGTCCGAATTGCTGGCGGTCTTTCTATGGACATTTTAAGCATCCGGAACTAAATATTATTATTAAAGTAAACTATTACCAAAAATATAACACGTCGTTAATCATTGTGCTAATTTCATCATCGAGATTTAAGAAAGTTTTAATTAAAGGAGACAACAGGTAACGCGACAGTGAATAAAGTAAGTAGATAAGTACACACACAAGCACACACACATGCATTTGCACAACGTGCTAAACACATTTTTTTGTGTGCTACAAAGACGAAAGCATAAGAACGTCTAGAAATAGAAGGCACTGTACAAATGTATAAGCAATAGTACAGCTGGTGCTCAGAACGAATATGTTATGCAGTCGAAAATGAAAGCATTTGCCGTCTTATACAGTTTGTACAGTCTGCTTGATTGCAGGATCCGAATATGCAATTCAAAGGAAAAAAGCGCAAAATTGTTGGTTATTCAGTTATTCAACGTGTCGTTGTGTTGGAAAAAAGCTTATCGTTTGTCTTTTTGCACACGCAAATGTGCTGCATATTGTTGTAGTGGTAATTGTTATGCAGCAATTGTAAACCTTCTAAGCCCTTCCAGATAAACATTTAAATTCTGACAAACCTTTAAAATTGAGCGCGTGTGCAACGTAAGCGAAACGCAGATGACGACTGGGGAGCGTTACCGGTTTGCGAGCACCCTATAAAGTTATCTCTCTTTCTCTCTCTGTATATACCCTTGGTGGTAGTGGCAGTGGCAATGACATTTGGCATTATACTCATTTCCGATTTGATGACATATGTATAAAATCGTATTCCATGAATGAAATCGCATTCGAAACCAATGAAAAAACATGCGTGTTTTCTAATGTCCATTTTTTCAGTTTCGTGTTGGTTTCTGTTATTTTGCTCTCTTATATAATTTAAGAGTAATTGAGCACATTAAGGGGAAAGTCTATGCACACAGTTTTTATATATATATATTTTTTTTTTTGGTACTTTAGTGTCGCAGGGCCAATGCCATCTACACAGGTAAATCATGTACATCAGTTGTAATGAATGTTTGTATGAATGAATGTACTTGCTTTCATTATACTCTTTTCAGTGTACCCTTCTTCTATTGATTTCTACGCGGCAATAATTAACATATGACAATTTTACATGCAAGCAAATCGAATTTACCGAAGACGCAGTAAAGGTGTGACCTTAGAGAGCAAGAAATGAGTGATGTTCGGTTCAGTTCAGATTTCGTGGTGTCAACGTCAGCAACTGTTGCGCGTGGACAGCAGTTGATTCTAGTCTTACACAGCCCACAATCTGTGGCAGCATCTATTAATATATACCAAAGTGCCATAAAACTTTTATTTACCTCCTAGTGCTAAGTCAGACTTGAATCTTGACTTGAGAACAAATTTTCGGTAGCTCTTGTGCCAGTTAGCAGATTCTCGCATTATCCACAGGTCTTATAAAATGCTTATATCCAATTGCGAAAAATACTAAATTGTTTAGCTTTTGTGTACAGTTATCATTGTTGTTGTTTCTGTTATGTCTTTCTCTCACCTTAGTTTGCGGTAGTGGTAATATTATGGGGTTGTTCTACCTTTCTATTGTAAATAAACTTATTTTTAGTGGTAAATTTCTGCTACGCGTAATTGCGGCACACCTCAGAAGCTTCTTTTTTTATTATCAACATTTCGTTTAATCAATCATCATTTTAAACTTCAAAGAGTTCAGTTATTTTTTTATTTTTTTTTAAATATAGCAAAAAATAAATTGACCATTAAATAAGCTTAGTTTAAAATGGAATGTTGACAAGAACGTAAGTAAGTACAAAATTGATTAGGCGTCTTTTATTATTATTTTTTTTGTGATAATAGTAGCTTCAAAAGCTAATTAGTCCCAGCTAATTAAGTCTCAAGCGATAACTAGCAGACGTCATTGACGGACTGTTTGATTATGAATACCTAATTAATTAAGCTGCGGGAAATACGTAAATCGAATCCGAATCGAATCCGTATAGTACACCGTACTCCATCAATCTATAATGGAGGAAAACTGTTTATTATTTAGCTTTAAACGTAAACAATATATGGGAAACAATATACTCCAATAAAGAAACTATTTCTTCGAAACGTAGGGCGACATCACCTTAATTTGAAGCTTTCCATAAACATTATTTTTATACCCTGAACCCATTAAAAGTGTATAATGGTTTTGTGCAAATGTATGTAACAGGCAGAAGGAAGCATCTCCGACCCCACAAAGTATATATATTCTTGATCGGGATCAACAGTCGAGTCGATATAGCCATGTCCGTCTTTCCGTCCGTCCGTCTGTATGTCCACGCAGATCTCTGAGACTGTAAGAGCTAGAGACTTCAAATTTGGAATATAGATTCTCGTATACCAGGCGCAGATCAAGTTTGCGTTATTTTATCGATAACTGACTCCGCTTATCGATATATTAAACTTCCGATAGCAATAAATGTCAGAATTTTAAAGGCAGAATCTTCTAAATTATGCATATGCATACTATTGATCAACTGCCGTCAGATCGGATAAGAAACACCTAAGTTATAGTCGAAACTATATTCTCATATTCATCTCATTTCTATCAGCAGCCGCAATCAGTGATAAGCAGTGATAAAAATAACACGTACACGTAATTTCCGTAGTAACTTATTATCAAAGAATATTTCTAAGAAAACATAACATACGAAAAATGAATGACGAAATATACGCAAAGATTTCAAAGGCAAATGTCTTAAATATAGAATGCATTAAATTGTGTTGTATGTGTTTCAATTTGGTACACACTGAAACATGTTGCATGCATGCAGTTCAGTTCTATCAGAACGCGTTCTTACTTTGGCTGCATATGTAGGCACTATCTGAAATATTTGGCGTTGTATACTTTTGAACATATTTAAAATATATATTATAATATATATATATATATTCTTCCTCAAAATTTAATTTTCAAGGTTGTCTTGCGTAAGATTTTGAAAATACTTTGTTATTTCTGTACCGCCTTGTGAGCAATTTGTATAAAAATCAGGGCGGTTTGTAATTGAATCAATTTGTAGACTGGACAATTATATTATTGTATTATTATATTAATGTTAATTTATACAGCCCCCAAAGAACATTGTTCGAGTTAGAATTTCTCAAGTTAAATGTAAATGTATGCCCTGTCAGATAAAAATAACCATGCTTTTCAGAAAATTACTTGAGATAAAAAAAATGTCTGGAAGGAAAGGCTTTATCTATTTATTAGAAAATTTTTTTTTTAATAACATTAAAAATGTTTTTAAAAGGTAAAAATACAAGTAACTATTTATAGAAAAAATTATAGAAGTAATGAAATTTATTAATAATATAAGCAAAAAGAAAAACAATGTTTTTTTTTATTAAATGGGCTTCTTGAATTTCTAAAATTCAGGGCGATTTTTTCTGAGTGTATGTTTCTATGTGGCGCCAATTGAAACCAACTGACTTTATGTCACAGATAAAATACACACCCCGAAATGTGTAAGCATTTAATCAAGATGATGAAACCAATTCGTTTTTTTTTTTTGTAATTTCTAACGAATCCAACAACAAGAAGGGTGAACTCATGAACTCAAGGTTAGCTTTATAAATATCTATTATTTTGTCATAGATCAATTCGCTTTAAACACGCAACAAAATTTAGTAGTGCATGTGAGGGTTGTTGGCACTGGTGTGTATCGAAACCGGTTCTCACCGGCTGCGATATTTCTGCCAGATGAGATACCGGCAAATGGCACTATAAAAATCTAAAACTGAATACAAATAAAATGCGCCACTAGGTGAAGGTTCTCTTTGTATGTATAATCTTGTTAAATAAATATAAACATTTTGTGTGCTCCACGTGCTAACGGGCCAGAACAAATACCGATGATTATATCTTATCTAGTGCCATATTGTCATATTGTAATATATTTATAATAAAAAATGTACAAATGATGACAACGTCATCATTTTTATGTGCTCGAGACACATTCGAATCAATAAAGTGATTTTACTATGATTTTGGATATCAAAAAGAATTAAATTGAATAGTCGTAAATCATTTTTGATGACATCTAAGAAATACCATTGCTGCTTTAAAAGAATTCGCACAAGTTCACTGAACTTTCATTGTTGCCGCAAATCGTGGAGTTAACGATACCCAAAATTGTAGATCCAAACTTGAGCCGAAACTAAACAGTTCAAAAATGTGTCTACGAATGCCAAAATTTATTTTGCTCATAAAGCACATTTCTCTTGCCAGTGAATATATTACTCATACTGATATATTATAAAATGCTCTATAATTATGTCAAACGATCTGTTTGCTGTCGTTTCAACATTTTAGGCCAGGACAGCAACATTTCAAGTGTCAATTAGCAGCCAGCGTAGGAAGCCAAGATATGAATCACAAATTTACAGCACCATACATTGTTGCTTACCCCAACCCACAGCCCCATACAACTTCCGTGTGAAACTCACCGGTGGTTAATGTGAATTTTCACACATGTTCTGGAACTTATCAAATTAATAATAGATCGACATTGGGCAAACAACAAATCAGCACTGAATTATCATAATAATCATGACACTGCCCAAAGAGTATTTCATTTAATTTTGTAATTACCATAATCATCATGACATTGCGAAAATACTAGTTTGTATAGGACAGTAAGCAAGATAGTTCATTGATAATATGTGAATCTACACACTGAAAACACATGCAGAAAATATACTTCTAAAACCCAGGAATTTTCTTTTCTTAAATAATTTTTGAAATTAATTTGAATAAATTAAACGAATTGCGTTTAACGCAAATTGAATGAGAGGCGCTCAAATCAATTGAAAGGCAATTGAACGCATAATTATAAAATTTTTTAGCAAATTAAAGGCAATATTCGACTGAGATTCAATCAGTTTGAAACAGACTCGAATCAGAATGAGACAAACGTCTGCAGATTCAATCAAGCGAATGATATTAATTCTTACACTGTGATTCATTTACTGTAACTGATATTTACATCTTCTTCTTCTACTTCCAGACTTTGCACTGTGCGAAATTTTGCAGTAAAAACTAAATAGCACACCCACACACAAAATGGTCAACATTATAGTACGTATTATATTTGAAGAGTCTCTTTTTCACAATTAATTGTTGTACTAATAAATTTTGATTGCAGGATGGCAGCGCCAAACATGCGCCTCACGAAATGGAACAATTCCTCCCCGGCGACGGATCCAGCAAGTATGTACAGCCGACGTATCTAATTCCATGTGATATACTCCTATACTACTATATAAATTAAGTTCATAAATAAGTAATAAATTAAACCGGTAATTGTGGCACATTCATACAAAGGTCGAATAATGCCACTTAACTTGACTCATGCGTTTGCCATGTACATATGTATATAGCTCGATTACCGCATTTAATTGAAAGCATAAAGAGGTTAAAGTATAATTTTAGAATTGTGCCGTCTAAAAACGTAATATTTACCTAATGGAAATTTTCACAGCACAAAAACGTATTCTTCTCTATACAGATCAATGTTTATAAATGTGTATATAAAGGCATACAATTGTCGAAGTGTGAAAGTTTAAGACCTTTTCAAACCTGTTGACGTTTCATATTTTTTGTTCTCTATGGGAACAGCTGAATGCATTTATTTTTATACAAATACTATGCAGTCGTTAAAAGCAAATATAAGCAATATTTCGCTGAGAATCGAAATCGCAACACACGACAAAAATAATGAGTAGAAATTGTATAAACACAATTTTTAGCTGACTGACAGCAATAATTTGCATTCATTAACGTATTTAGCGCACAGCTGTGAGCGAAACAGCAAAAAAAAAACATGGTTTTGAAATATATTTTGAAGTGTATTTTACATTGACATATGACTAGAACTGTACTTATCAACATGGACTGAACAATATTTACAATGCTCTATTGAGTTAAGTAGAAACACAAGCATGCGATAAGAAAAAATTGTAACATTTACAGGTACCAATTCTAATTAAAACAACTAGAAGCAAGTAAAATATTTTTTCTCTCGTTGCGGTTACTAAGTTACTGATATGAAAGTTTATATATATATATATAAATATATATATATATATATAATAAATGTGCACATGTAGGTACGAATTTACACAAATATATTTTATAAAAATAATGTGTATATAAATATACGCTTATCAGACATGTTGGGCGCATTGCTATCGCTCTTATTTGCATTATTGTATATGGGATTAACGATATTGAAATTAATATAAACAATCACAAAATATAGTAAATTTCACCCAATGCAACAAGTCAATCGTTTGGCCATCTTAAAATGTATAGGCTAAAAGTATGCAACACAATTTATTTGGCTGATGCAATCCAACGACGGCTTAAAGTCAGGCTTTGTTCACCGATCAAAACTGGCCAATCATAATTGGCTGTCGCTAGTAAGGCAAATTTGGTATTGTCGTTTTGTTGTTGCTGTTGTTGCTGTTGTCTTGGTAAGCGTCGACCAAACGACTGACTATAATTGCAGATGCAGCAATTCCAAAGCCAAAGAATTTCACTCACGGCTGCCACGTACGGCATATAAGAAAATAGTGCAGTTGCTGATGGCTCTTAGTTGTTGGACTGAACTGTGTACAAAGTAGTTGAGACCATGGCAAAGACTGACAGAGAACTCGCTCATGTTGAGCTGAGGTGCCAAGCATTAAATATATTAAAGTAGAATTTGCTAATAGTTTTCTTTAATGTTTTATGTGTATTATTTGCAGACACACAATACAGCCGAGGAAATCAGATACCGAACAGGGCTTGGCTAATGGTGACTTCGATCCGTTTAAATCGCGCGATAATGAGCATCCCACTACGTAAGTCCTTCAATTGAAAGACTATGGAAAAGTGAAACAATTAATTTTGTGTATATTTGTAGAGATAATGAAACCTTAACGCATTTGCTGAAGGCCTCTTTGGGTACTGGCATTCTGGGAATGCCATATGCCTTTATGTCTTCCGGACTTGTTATGGGCATTTTTGCCACCATCTTTACCGCCTTTATTTGCACGCACTGCAGTTACGTGCTGGTAAGTTAAATATCAACTTTAAATTTGCAATAATTTGGCCTAATAAGATGCATTTTCTTGCAGGTAAAATGCGGTCACAAGCTGTACTACAAGACGCGTCGCACCAAGATGACATTTGCTGAAATCGCCGAGGCTGCATTCCAGAAAGGCCCGAAATCTTTACGCGGCTTGGCGCCAGTGGCCAAGTTCTCCATATTGTTTGGACTGTTCCTCACATACTTTGGCACTTGCTCCGTCTACACGGTGATTGTGGCCAAGAACTTTGAGCAAGTGCTGGGCCATTGGATGGGTTGTAAAATTGAGTCACGCGTCCTTATCTGCATAATGCTTATCCCATTGATCTTGATCGCCTGGGTGCCAAATCTGAAGTATCTGGCGCCTGTCTCAATGGTGGCCAATGTTTTTATGGGCCTCGGTTTGGGCATTACATTCTACTATTTGGTCCAGGATCTGCCTCCAATTGAGGAACGTTCACTATTTGAACTATCTACGCTACCAGCATTCTTCTCTATAACCATATTTGCCATGGAGGCAATCGGTGTCGTTATGCCGCTGGAGAACAACATGGAGACGCCTAAGAATTTCCTTGGCATTTGCGGTGTGCTCAGCAAGGGTATGTCGGGTGTTACCATGATCTATATGCTTCTCGGATTCCTTGGTTATATGCGCTATGGCATAAAAACTGAAGAGAGTATCACATTGAATCTGCCTATCGAAGAGTGGCCTGCTCAGGCTGTGAAGATCTTGATCGCGTTGGCCGTCTATTGTACATTTGGACTACAGTTTTACGTGTGCCTGGAGATTGTCTGGGATGGCATTAAGGAGAAGTGCACCAAACGTCCCGTTTTCGTCAACTATGTGCTGCGGTAAGTTTACCCTTAAACTATGTTTTAAGTGGCTCCTGAACTAAGAGAGATTTCTATTTGTAGCACCGTTCTGGTAACTGCTGCTGTGGTGCTGGCCATTTCAGTGCCAACTATTGCGCCATTTATGGGTCTGATCGGTGCCTTCTGCTTCTCCATACTCGGTCTAATCTTCCCGGTAAGTGCTCTAAGACCCAAAACTTTTAATCACTTAATTAATCTGTAATCTTATTGTTTTAGGTCATCATTGAACTCATCGTGCACTGGGACAGCGGTTTCGGTCCCGGTAATTGGATTGTGTGGAAGAACGTTATCATCGTCTTGTGCGGGTTTGGCGCCCTCTTTTTCGGCTCTGTGTCTGCCGTCAAGGACATCATGAAAGTATACAGTGGACCATCGGAGGCCCAATAAGCGGGCTTCTTTGGGTAATCCTCCAATCTGGCTCATGCGATTGGAATGTTGCCCAAAGGAAAAGAGCCGTAATGCAAACAGTGCTATACCAAGGGATATATATATGTTATATACACTCAATGTGTACATTTGATAGGCGATATACTTTTTAGCATAGTTTGTAGCGCTGCAGGGGCCAATGTATCTCCGCTTTTTTTTCCTATTGGAATCTAACTATTGTTAGATGTAAAACTGCGCCTACATATTGTACAGTTTTAAATTCGATGCTAAAGTAGTACCCAAAGGTTTACTACTTCTATTTAAGTGCCTCTCAATGTGGCATTCACAGCACCAATTGTCCGCTTTAGCACTTTTTTAGTATACATGCAAATTAAATTATATAAAAAGAATACCGTACCATAATTGAAATGAATAGTGCAGTAAATTTTAGTACCACGTTCAAATAGTTAGCATCAAATCGACTAGTATATACTTAAAGCAGTGATTCAATTGAATTTTAAATTATTTTAGTACAAGCCAAAAAGACTTATAGCACTGCCTCCACCAGCCCATTTGCATGTTTTTTTGTTTATATTTCCGTTCCTCTGTTCTAAAATAGTATTACACAAGAAAAACTAAATTGCAAATCTTTAATATATTTGCTTGTATGCAACGAATTGTTTTTAGCATGTTCAAATTCTGTAGGTTCCTAAAGTCCCTGATAGGCATTAAACAAAAATTATTTTATTTTTGTATATATAGATTTGCAGAGTTTTTGGCCATTTCGCCGTTGAGTTACTCAAATATATATTTTTTGATACATTACTAAGTAGTTTGATTTCCCCAAATTATAAGTTGAAAATTAAGAAATATTCAATCACGCGATATTGTTAATGGAGACATAACTTTTGTTATTGCTTTACTATTGTATTTTTAATTTATCATTAAAATAAAAAAAAAACGAAGCCGAAATTATGAATAATATGTATTTTATTATTCATTATTTTTGCTTAGTACTGTAGAATAAATAAAGAACATAAGAACCTCGAATTGAATTGAATTAAACGCAGTTGTTGCATTTAAATGTTTGTGCATTAAAGAGCAATGAAACCGATTTAACTGTAAACCGAAAAGTTAACTTTTATATTAAGTCTTTTAGATCGTAAGATCTGTCAATTGTTCAGCTAGATGAAATTGAGGTAGACTATCTACATATATATATATATATTATTTATATATATATATATATATATATATATACGTATAGAGTATATATACTCTGTATGAAAAGCTGTTGAAATAATATCTTAAACTGTAAAAGTATTTTGAATTGAAACTTGTCCATACATATTACGTATCGAAAAGAGTTAGGATTGATATAATTGTTTACTTTTTGAACAGTGTTTAAACTTCAAACAACAAGCAAATAAAAAAAAAATTTACAAAATTATCACAATATAAAAACAGATATTTAAAAATAAGAAACAATTTGTTTTATTTTTTAGGAAAGTAATTAAGTAGCCATGACTATGAGGTATCATTACGAATGGGTCTAAAAATCATAAATGCCGAAAGAATCCAAACTTAAAGAACTACGGTGGACGTGAGATGTCTTCTGACCAATTTGCTACCGTAGCCTTGCAATTAACTGATTATTCGACTACCTTAATTGATCAATATCTGAGCATTTTGTGTATTTAAGCTCCTGGGTAGGCGGCAGCACGTGGTGCAACAGATCAGGTTATTTTCTATTCAATAAACTGAAAAGATATTAATCAAAACTTTTGTTAATTGGCAGTAACTGCACACACACACATTGTTGTGCTGCTTGCTTGCCGAAATTGATGTTGAACAGTTGTGCGATCAGTGGGTGCCACACAATGCCTGATTGCGAATTCAATTAGAGACGGTCAAATAAGGCAATTGAACCTGCCTCAGGTAACCTCCGCGTCAATGTGTTGCGATGCGATGCTCTTGAGGCCATTGTCGGAACACTCTGTCAAACCAAATGGCGCTATGTCTGGCGATCCAGTCGAAATAAACGGTTTGTTATTTTGTTGTTGTTTTATTTGCGACAGTTTTGAAAGGCTTTTTGTATTTTAGGTTTTGTGCAGACGTGGGAATGTCTAGGAAATCCTTGACTTAAAGCTCGCAGCAAAAATTTGTAATCGATTGCTGTGGCACCCTCCAGGAAACCCTAACCCTCTGCTCCAACCAATTAGCGCGTGACAAGCCACAACAAGCTTGAGAGAGCTAACAATAATTTGAACCGCAAAGATGACTTGCTACCAATTGTTACCATTGTTGTTGCTGTTGCTGTTTTTGTTGCTGTTGCTGTTGCTGTTGCCAAGGTTGACTGCGATTTAAAATAATAAATGTCTAATAGTCAATGGGATGCTGTGCATCTTGATTTCGTTTGAGGGCGCCAAGGTCAGTTGTGGCAACCAGAAGCTGGTCTGCTTTTGTGGTTCAGGTTTCCGCTCTTGTAATTGGTAATGTAATACCATTCATGTTCATTGTGTAACTGCGATAATTACAATTGCCTACAAGAGTTGGCCTTTTTCACAGTTGTGTTTGGCATTTCAAACCATTTTCGGCTCTTTTGTGGCCCATTCTTATCAAGAGACTATCGCATAGAAACCAACTTTCACCAACTTTTGGTATACTTTTGGCGCACATCAATTGATAGTCTATGGGCTGTCATTTCTGTATGATATGCAATTGGAATTTTAAATGCAACAGCGTGGGAATTTTATGTAATGTAATCAAATATGGCATTTGTTAGAGTTATGAATACAGATCATAGGAACGTGAACGTGCCTTACTGGCCAAAAGCTGAAGCACCTTACTTGCATCAGACAATTATTCATTTCACTTTCACGGCCCAGTCTTTCAAGGCCCAAACAACCCCATCGAGCATCAATTTTCTAACAAAGTTAAATATGAAAGAAAAAACAATAAAAAGGCTTCAACACTAAAGTGTCTACCAAGAGGCACAACAACTAATACAAATATTTATTATAACAACAAAAACAATCAATAAATATATAAACGTTATGAAAAAGGCTGAAGCTGAAGCGCAATCAGCAACAAAAACCCAAGTGTACACCAAAACAAAGCAACCAAAAACAATAACATTCACTTTCAAAAGGGGGGAAAAAACATACAAAACGATTGACTACAAAATTGCCCTAGCCAAAAAAAATTACAAATAAAATAAAAACTATTATAATAAAGCATAGCAAAATATTGAAAGTTTCAAGTGAAGTAGCGCATCCATTTGGCCCCAACAACTCAGTTGATCATCAGTGCCAACAACTTGGTCAGTTTAACAACACGATTAATTAATTACTTTGGTCAAAATATGTCTATGGTTTGTATGGTTTTTTAATCTTGTTTTTATGCTACTTATGCGCAAACAAATGAAGCGCAAAATATTAAATGGCAACTAATTTTGTTGTCGAGCTTTGAGCTTTAAATAAATGCCTTACACAAATCGTTCGCTAAGTTTGCAAAGTTTTTATACCCTTTTCAAAAAAAAAAAAAAATAGAAGTTCAGGGATAATCAACATGCTAAAGGCAATAACATAAGAAAAAAATCGGTGATTATTTCCTGGTAATTGAAAATAACCTTTTGAAGCTCAGAAGATTTATGTTCAATACTAAAATATTTTATGTTCATTTAAAAGCACAGAGTTAGTGCAGAGTATTACAAGCCAATTTTGAATGTGCATATTTTATGTATTATTTACTTAAGACTGCAATAGTTTATAGCCTTGTAATGGATATCCTGCAGTTATATCACTCTTACTATTTTGTATTGGTGTTTTTGGGCAATCTTCAGATTGTGGCTGCAACAACATGATGATGATTGTCGTGCCAAGTCACCACGTGATAATCGCAGCTAACTGAATTTTGCTGTCGTCGTCGGCAGCAGCAGCAGCAGCAGAAGCAGAAGCAGCAGCAGAGGGCACATGGCAGGGAGCAGGCACCCACCACAGATCAGAGCGCTTTGTGCATTTGCATTCATTATGTTTGGCACCGTCGACGCGACCACAACGCCACCGCATAACGCAGTTCCTCCTCGCAACAACTTGAAAATCTTTGACTTTGACGATAGTCAAACGGTTCAATTCTGAAGCTGATTTTCAGCTCGTCTTTAATTTTCGGCAAGAGTGTGCTAGTGCATGTATGTGTGTGTGTGTGTGTGATGCAATTTTTTTTAAATAAAATGTTTGAAATGTGGATTTGTGTACCGAGCTGCTGACACTTGTTTGCTGAGAACTAGAGTTGCGTCAAGTCGATCAACTTGACCTTTAGCAGAAATTCTTTTTAAACTGTACAACAAAAATAAATCTAAAAATAAGTTCCTTCAAAATGTCGTCGCCATACGTTTATCATTTAATTGTGATGTTAAGCCTGAGCTCCGTTGTCTTTGGCACCGAGCCGTTAAATGCGGAACACAATCACAAGGTGTGTACAATACAATTATCTCATGAAATGGCCATAAATAAAGATAAGCAAAAACTAATTAAAGAAACGTCAAATCTATCGGGAGCAAGTGCTGCCGCATGCGGGTGGCAAGATACCCGATACGGCCTTTGAAACTGATCGACTGTTTCTTAACCGTTTGCAAAAGGAGGGTATCTCTGTGCCGGATGGAATTGTACCCGAGCAACGCAATCCTCAGGTATTTATGCATACCATACATAATTATCGATTCTTCATTTAAAAAGATTTATTATTTTCAATTTGCCATACACAATTATAGATTTATTTTCTCACCTGTGGAGATCGACATTTAAAAAGATTTATTATGTTTAATTTGCAGGTCTATCAATACTATGGCAAGCCAATGCGCACCGTTTATCATATTGCGCTCAGCTCAGATGGTCGTTATACGCCGCGAGAAGGTCGCTACCAGTATCGACAGGTGCCCACCGTGGAGACAACATATCTGTATCCGCAGGCATTGGGTCGACCGTATGTATTGGTGCCGCCAAAGCATGCATTGCCCACGTATCGCCAACTGCAGCTGCACAATCCGTTGCTCAATCAAGTGAAATTCCAGCCCAAGAAAAGTGAGTTCACGCTATTTACGCCTGGCTGCACCTAACATTTATTAATGCATGGATGCATGTATCTAAATATGTTTGTATCTATGGCTAATGCAGTGCCCAATTTTCTGGAACTGACGCCCATTGTAGGCAAAAGTCATGCCTCGAGTTCATCAAAGGCGCAGTCTTATCAAAATGTGAATCTCCTGCATGGCCCAGCGTTGCCGGCCTTTAAGAAAACCTCCGGTGGCAGCAAGACCTATGTGGACAGCTATGGCAAAATTCACGTAAGCCCAACTACTCAACTATGATAATCATAAATCTGATTGTTTTTATTTAACTCTGTTTTGCAGCTCTTTAGCGAATTTAATGATTTGCTTGACAAGCTCGATTTGAATCCAGCCGCAAAGAAGTTTTATTAGTTAATTTAAGTTAGGAATGCTCATTCATATACATAGTTCATAGACTAAAGATTAGAAGAAAAAAAAGCATCAGAGTGAGTCGAAAAACAATTTACAATTGGCATTTTATATGTTAAGTTGAACAACAACAGTAATAGCTAATCTTAATCAATCTTAAATACTTTTTCGTCTTTACGATTACAGCCAATCATATCGCACATAATAATAACTATGTATAGTTATTGTAATTTAAGTAACGCTGCAACTAAGCCTAAAATTTGCTAAGCGTAATAAATTGTTTGCTTACAAAATAAAGTGAATTGCATTATGGTTTCCCATAACAGTTAAACACATATATGAACACATGCAATAAGTACTTAAATATGCATAAGATACTTAAACTTATCATTATTTTACATGGAGCTTCGTTAACAATGCAATGGGCCTGAAATAATTAGGTGGTCCAAATATGCTTTAATACAATGTTCAGGCAAAAACAAAAGCTTAAAAAGACAGCTTCCAAATGAAATCGAAAGTTGCCCAGCGCACGAGACGCAGCCGAGTGGCCAAAACCGAATCACCAACCACCAATTACCTACCACGAACCACGCTTACCGTTAGACGTTAGTCGCGATACCCTTGAAAGCTTGCCTCAAGTGGATGCCGCTTTGGAAAACTGCAGTTCAGTGCGATTTTCAAACTGAACGCAGACGGTTGAGCCAATCCCAAAAATAAACTCACATATAGCCAAAAAAAAACCAGATCCTCTATCAACAACAAAAGATGTCCAAGCAACTAATGACGATGATGTTGCTGTTGGGGCTGTTGATGTTTGAAGCAACGCTGGCTATTGAAGTGCAGGTTAGTCCGAATTCGAACAAATTATTGTTACAGCAATTTAGCGTGATCAGCAGCAGCAGCAGCAACTAATAATGAAGACATGATCATCACTAATTAATCTGTAAAATGGAGAGAGAAGCCCACACTTCTCCCCATCCAATTGATTTGTTTAGAAAATCGTGGTATGTGACGACGATGACGATGACGAGGAGAGCGAGTGCTCGACGTTCACTTTTGACCCAAAAATTGTAACATGCAATTGAGGCACATATACACTCACACACACTCACACACACACACATATATATATATATATATATATATATATATATATATACACTTGCACATGCTTAATTGTTTGCTAATAATGAGCGGACGCCACTTGATGTTAGTTGGAGTTGGCGTCGGAGTCTGTGGAACCGGTTATCCGCCATACGAGGCTTATCTTATGCAATTCGCTACATTTGATACATATTTACTTACCCACTGATGTAGAAATTTGGACATCTGTTTAATCCACCGCAAGCGGAGCACCATGAACGCCGACACAAGGATAAACAGGATCTAAACAAAATACCAGGAGTTGCTGGCGTTGACTATCCGATTTACCATGAAGTTCCGCACACGCATTTCAGTTGCCATGATGTGCCCGCCGTGCCTGGCATGTATGCTAATGTGGAAACGGGCTGCCAGGCGTATCATGTGTGCCACGACGGACGTGAAGGACACCAGGGTGCATCGTTCCTTTGCACCAACGGCACCATATTCAACCAGAAGGAATTCGCCTGCGATTGGTGGTACAATGTGAAGTGCGAGGAAGCCACCAGCCTCTATCAGTAAGTCAATACAAAAATTAGAAAAGATAATAAAGTATAATATAATAAAAATTCACTTACGCTCAGCTTGAATGCCGATCCTGAGCATAATCCCTATGTGCCAAAGAAGAAGCCTGAGCTGGAACACGAACACGAACACATTCCACATGGCGCCGCTGGATTTTTGATCCACGCCTAAATCACATTTAATTTCATCATCGCACTATTTAAACAATTTTGTAAAAAAAAAATAATCGCCGCAATAAAGTTCATTTTTGTAAGCAATTCTCCTTAATTTTTTTAACGGTCGAACTAACCGATAATTGCACTAAATGCATATCGATTCATCGCATCGTCGATATCTACTATCGATATCCGGTATCTCGCATCAGCTCTAATAAATTGCTGCAGCAGTATTATTTATTTTGAAGGAAGCTAGTTTGTACATATTTAAAAGGGAATGGCCGCTCTTCGCGATCCCAGCGCTCTCGGCTACAATATTGCCCGGGATCCCAACCTGGTAAAGAATCGCATTTTCGTTGGCAATCTGCCGACTTGTACGCGCGAAGAGCTCGAGAGCATTTGTCATCCGTATGGAAAAGTTTTGGGCTCGTTGGTACAAAAGAATTTCGGTTTTGTGCAATTCGAAAATGAAGAAGTGGCCAACAAATGTGCGTCCGCACTAAATAAATCCACATTCAAATCGAATGCGCTCACAGTGCGCAATGCCAGCATTAAGGCAAAGGCAGCCAATGCCAAGAAACTCAATTCGAATGCAATGCATAATCCAGGAGGCGTTCCAGTGGCTGTCCAAGGAGGCATTGTTATGTCCGCCGCCGCTGCATCAACAGTTGTGCCCATCAACGATTGTGAGATTATCGTCCTGAATCGTTTGAATACGTGTGTGTTTCGCCTTGTTTGTCAGGTATCAGCAGCTAATCCTTTCTTACATTCACAGAAAATATGCAGAGTATATTGAGGATCGATTGCGGAAGGCTGGCATGCGGGTGGATGTGTTGTATCCGAATGAGGATGTCATGCTGGGACATGTGCTGAGCAACATTTCGGCGCGTGGCTGCCTCTACGCAGTGCTGGTTACGCCACAGCATGCGGCCCTAAACAGCATCACAATCCACATTTTGTATGGCGTGCAAGCCGAGCATCGTAATATGCCGCGAGAGGACGCAATCACACTGATTGCCACCGACTTTCGGCTGAAGAAACAACGTGACGCGGTCACCGCATCCCAGCTCCACGCCAAGCAGGGCAGCAGACATCCTGAGTCCATGCAACAATTGATTGAAATGCTGGCGAGTAATCGTCAACTGACCGGATTGCAGTACGAGTGCGTTATTAAGTACCTGGAGAAGCAGCGGGAGCAGCAGCTCAAGCTGGAGCTGGGCGAAATCAATGCGTTGGCAAAGCTTCAGGCTCCTGATCCAGAAATCGAGCTGCAGAAGAAGATCCTCAATATTATGAATAAGCCAGCGGTGACCGAGCTCAGCTGTGAGCTGATGTATCCCACGTTCGAGGCAGCCAAGGCAGATAAGCGACTCATGGAGATGCTGCACGATGCGCGAATCTTGAAAGCCCTGGCGAGCCTCTACAACTCGGATTTAGTGGAAACCGTCTCGCAATACTTGTAGAAAACGTAAATTTAGCTTTAACTTTATTAATCAGAAATAAAATATAACTATGGCCAGGATTGCTTGGCCTCATGTCCCTCATATTTGCGACGATACTTGAGACCGGTGACAAGCGTTGAGCTCTTGGGAAAAGCGGTTTGGCCATTGAATTTGGTATCGGTTTCCGGATGGAATCGCACATATTCATATTGGATGTGCAGATTCTCGGGCAGATCGATACGCTTCAATGCATCCAGTGGCACAGTGGTGTCCACCGCCTGCTCATAGAAAGCGATAACATCGGCCACGGTGGCCAACTCATGCACTTGCGAATTGGGAACCCCATGCTGCAGTTCCTCAAAGCATGCACTCAGAAATTTGAACTTTTCTCCTAAATCTGATAATTTTCGCTGATCTCCGTCGCTCGTCATCTGCAGCTTGGCAGCCACTGCACGAACACGTTCCGCTGCATTGCTAGTGGGTGCGTATGACTTATTTGGACGCAGGAAACTGTAAAGAAATGGCATATTGTAATTGTAAATTAAAAATTAGATAATTAATAATTACCCTTTGGCAGCGATCGATTCACCAACGGCTGCCAGTGTGTTGATCTTTGTCTGCTTCGAGGAGGCATAGCATCTCTGCATGTGAGCCACGAACTGGGGGTGACAGGATTGTTTAATTTCAAGTGTAATCTTATTCTGACATTTACAGTTTTACTCACATTTTGAGGCACAAAAATGAAACCTTTACGTAAATTCACCGCTGCCATTATTTTAGTGCTGCAAGCGTTGCCACTAGACTTGTGCAGCCCTGTGTCGCTGTCAATACATCGGTTTTTTTCGATAATCATGAACAATCAACTTGATTGTTCATGATTATCGTGTAATAAATAACTAAGCCATGCGAAAATTACAAGAAATACTTAAATGACATCAAAGGTTTCGAATAATATGTTAAGTACATGTGCACAGCTTATTTAAATCTAAACAGTTACAATATTTAAAAAAGTAGTGATAATTACATATTTATACGATATATCGATAGTTTAACCATCACTAACTGTCACAGCTCGCCTCTTTCTTTTTCCGGTCGCCGAAATGGTACGACGCAAGAAATATTAAAAGCAAAAAATAAATTTGTAAACATCTTAAATGTTTGTGAAAAATATTGAATGTTCTTTGTAAAACATGACCTAACGCAGGCGAATTGAGCAATTGGTAATAATATTTCAATTATACTTGCAGGGTATTGATATCAACCACAAGTACGATCGCAAGGTTCGCAGAACCGAACCCAAATCTCAGGATGTTTACCTGCGCTTGCTCGTCAAGGTGAATAATACGCAAGTGTAATCAATGTGAGAAGAAGTGTGATTAACATTCTTAATTGACTTTTGCAGTTGTACCGTTTCCTGCAACGTCGCACGAACAAGAAGTTCAATCGCATCGTTCTGAAGCGTTTGTTTATGAGCAAAACCAATCGGCCACCAATGTCGCTGCAGCGCATCGCTCGCTTTTTCAAAGCGGCCAATCAGGAAAACTCGACCGTTGTTGTCGTTGGCACCGTCACCGACGATGCCCGCCTCCTCGTCGTGCCCAAGCTTTCCCTGTGCGCCCTCCATGTCACCCAGACGGCACGGGAGCGCATCCTGAAGGCGGGCGGCGAAGTTCTTACCTTCGATCAGCTTGCCCTGCGCTCGCCCACCGGCAAGAGCACCCTGCTGCTCCAGGGCAGACGCACCGCTCGTACTGCCTGCAAGCACTTCGGCAAGGCTCCTGGTGTGCCCCACTCGCACACCCGCCCCTATGTCCGATCCAAGGGCCGCAAGTTCGAGCGTGCTCGTGGTCGTCGTTCCAGCTGCGGTTACAAGAAGTAAACGACAACAACATCTTGTGGAAACGGTAGACGTCGCTTTTTGGTTAAGATATTGATTTGTCAAACGAGAGGATAGTTAAAACTGGAGCCGACCCTTTTGGCAATAAAGAATTTTTATTTCAAGAAGTGAAACAAACATTTCTATATAAAATATAATATCCTACCCCCCCTTCCCTCTCTGCCTAGTGCAAATGTGTGCTCCAGTAATTGACAACGGGCTGATCCTGTGGCTGCACTCCCAGCACCTTTTTTAGCTTGGCCTGTACACTGCCCGACTTGGCATGATTCAGACAAATCACTTTGCTGCGAACGACAAAAATAAATTAACGAAATGAGGAAGTTTACGCTTGAGTATGGGATTTGCATGTACTTTTTCCACTCCTCGATTAGCACCTTGGTTTGCTTGTTGAGCACCAGCTCGGTGAAGGTCTTCTCATCTACTGCCTGCACGGCCTTGAGCAACTTGACCATCAGATCTGGAACTGCACACAGCAGAATCAATATCTTTTATATTTATGCAATGAATATAATTAATATACTTTTTCTGGGCAGTTCGCCGGGCCACTTGACGGAGACGATATCGTTGCCATTGACATGCTTGTCGAGGAAATCGATGCGGAATACGGAGCTGCTCGCAATGGGCACGGCAATATCGTTGGACACCGATATGATCTTGTACTCGGAGCTAATTGAGTGCTGATGCTGTGCATCAATGCGCATCAGATTATGCATTGGCTCCGGAAGCAGTTTCTTCAGACACACCATGAAACGGAACGTGCGCTCCGGGGCTCCACGTACAATGATTTTGACGCCGGTCAAGGCACAATAGCAAACGGTGGCAAAGTCCTCCTTGCGAACGACGGTCTTGATGTGTCGCAGCGAGAAGAACTCATCCTGTTCGGGATCATCGATCGTCTCCTCGTACATCTGTATCATTGGCAACGTTGAGCTGTTATAGGTTAAACGCTGTGCCGGCGGGCGAGTGCTGCTTTGCGGTGGCAGCCACGGCAGATTGCCGAATGTGACGTGCTCGGTAAGGAATCGCGAGCCCGCCAACAGTATCCAGGCGAAATGTGAATGCAGCTGGGCGAACACATGCTCCTCGCCCGTCAACTCCAGCAGGGAGCGTGGCGTCGGCATTAGGAACTGTGCGCCAGACAAACGCCTCTGTCGCGCCGAATAGTTGAGCTCCTCGGCCGCCTTGGTTCGCTGTGCGCCCGCCTGCAGTTCAGCGGACACCTTTCTCAAGTGCTCGGCCAGAAACGGTTTGGTATTAAGCAGAAAATACTTGTCCTTCATTAGCACAATAAACGAGAAGAGCTGATAGTATCCGCGTGCCTGCAAATCGCTTACGCGAAACGTGTGGCTGAGAATGTGACCGCGAGCGGAGTCGCCAAAGAAGACAAAGCCACCGTCACCGTCCTTGGCATTGGTGTTTATCTCGCAGCTGAGGCTGCGCACTGCCGCCTGCTTCACCAGATTGGCCACCTCGGGCAAGGCGGCCACTTTGGTGCTAACAAATGTGGCACCACTTTCCGTGTCCTTGCTGTAAATGGCACTGTTGTTATTACGCCCCAGCGTATAATTGCAGGCGGAACAGGTTTTCTGGCCCTGCTGCTGCTGCTGCTCAACATTTACGAGATCCTCGACTTTTGTGTCGCGCAGTGTTTGCGTGCAGAAGATGGCGCAAGGGCCATGCGCTTCGCAGAAATGGCATAGCGCAATTACGGCGTTCATCTATATATATAATATATATATATATATATCTGTGTGTAGGGACAAATCTGTTTTATGTTTTCTTCCAGTTTTCACAGGCACGCGCTTATTATTTATTTATTATTATTGTTTACAGTGTGACCGTAAATGGCTTTCTCAAAAATGAGAAAAGAAAAAAATACCATACAAAATTAGTCAATCCACTGGAAAAAATAGATGAGTTTTTGAATTTGCTATAGGAAACTAAACTATCCTTGGGAGAATTAAAACTTAAACAATCATTTTTGTTAATGTTATATTTATCACATTAAGACTTACAAGAGTGCATCGTTTAATTTGTAAATGGCACGATCGTTTAGAATATAATGCTTATCAAGTCGTACGTAATATGGAACCTACCCTTAAAGAGGTAAAGGCAAAACTTAAAAGAAATTAATAAGAACTAGAAGCTATTTTGAAAACCGTACATACTCAATATCTATTTTAGAAAATTATAATATACTTCCATCGAAGTCTGCTTAAGACTCGTAATTCTAACATATTGCTTTTTGAAAACGTTACATACTTTAATGATTTCTTGCCCAATGTAAAACTAAAACTGTTGATTCGATTTTGAAAATCGTATCAAACAATTGATCCGTAAGCTTCTGCTGCCTCTCACACATGATCGATCTTGAGGTCTCCCTCGGCATTTGCCTTTTGGGCATAGTAGCCGTCGTAGGAGCTTTGCGCTTTCTCGATCTCCTGCTGCTGTTGCAGCTTCTGCAGCTGTACGTAGGCGGCCTCCTGTATTTTACGCCGTTCGGTGTCAGCCCGTCGCTTCACCTCGTTCTCCTCGAACTGCTGAGCCTGCAATTCAGCTGAGGCCGCTGCACGCTCAGCGGCCGCTTCCTGGTACTCATCGTACGAGTGCAGGTTCTTGTCGGTTGCCTCGATCTTGTGCAGCGATGAGAGCTGCTCCTTGGCTGCTTCCGCAATCTCCTTGCGCTTTGCCTCGGCCTTGCGTCTCGCTTCGCGTTTTGTGCGCTCCTGCTCCTCGAGTTCCTCACGTGCCGCATAGAACTTGGACGATATGACGGGTGGGCGATTCTCGTGCGTTCGTTGATGACGCTTCAGCGCGGTCTCCTGGCGGAAATGGGTGCCACATGTCTTGCACTCGAACGGCTTCTCGCCCGTGTGTATCCATTCGTGATGGCGCAGCGTTTGCGCTTTGGCAAATCGCTTAGGACAGAAACGGCAGGCGAAATCCTTGACCTTCTCATGGATGATCTTGTAGTGGCGCTTCATGTTGCCAATATTATTAAAGCCCTGCCCGCAACCGGGGCAGACGTGCTTGCCCTCCTTCTTCGTGAAGTTCTCCTGCGGCGACCACGAGGGCACAGACACTGATGGTATCGGATTGACAGAGGTGCCAGCCAGCTGAGCAATGTCCACACGCTGCACACGACGCGGATCTCTGGGTATGGTTGCCACCGACTCGGCGCACACTTTTAGCAGCTCATCGGCTGCATTTTGGGATATGATGACGTCAACACCATCTCCCACCGATACAGTGGATGCGCCAACGACTGCATTTTCTGTCGCAAGGTCTGCCACTGGCTCACCACTGGCCGTCGCCCCTTCGGCAAGCTCCACCTGGCGCTGACGATACGTTTCAATGGCGCGCAAGACACGCTTCTCATGCGTCTTTAAATGCTTCGTGAGGCTCTTTGGATAGAGGAATTTCTTGCCACAGACCTTGCACTCACACCGCTTTTCGCCCGTGTGCGTCATTTCGTGGATCTTGCAGGCGTGTGACTTGCCAAATGTCTTGCCACAGTATTGGCACGCATAGTTCTTGATCTTCTCGTGCACAATCTTGATGTGGTTGGCCAGACTCTGTTTGTTGTGCGAGGCATGCTCGCATATGTGGCACTTGAACTTCTTCTCCTGGGTGTGCGTCAGGATGTGTGTGTTCCACTCCTGCCGCGTCGTTTTGCCCACACCACAATATGGGCACACATAGTTCTTGATGCCCGCGTGCCGCATCAAATGATCCTTGAGCGCACTATTTATCACGAATCGTTTACCGCATATATTGCATGGAAACGGTAGCTCCTTGCCGTCGTGCTTGTACATATGCTTCTTTAGCGCCATGGGACAGCGGAACACCTTCTCGCACTCCGTGCACGGATAGTCCCTTGGCGGCGCCGCAGCCTTGGAGATGTTGTGAACCTTCTTCATGTGGAAAGTGAGCAGGCGAATGCGAGGAAATGTCTTGCCGCATCCGTCCACACTGCACGAATGCACCTCGGACAGTTCCGTATGCGCGTGATCCACATGCAGTCGAAGTCCACCGGCCGTTGTAAAGCCCTTGCGACAGGACTCCACTTTGCATTGGAAGGGCAACAGATCGTTGTGGTGCTTCATGTGCTCCTCGTAGCGAATTGCCTTCTTGAACTTCTGGTGGCAGATGTGGCAGTCGATAATGCGATGCAATTGCCGCTCAGTAGTCGGAATACGCTTGCGTTTTATCCTCGACTTGGACCCATCCTCGTCCGATGCTGAACTAAAGTCCTCCTCAAGCTCAGCATTCGCAGATACTTTCCTGCCGCTCGATCTACTGCTGCCTGCTGTTTTTGGATTGCCGCGTAGACGTTGCGCCAGAGGCATATCGTCGTCGCCATCACTGCTGTTGGGCTCAAAGATCGTGTCATCGTTGTCGTTACTGCTCTCAATTGAGGACTCGTCGCCGAACATTTGGATAATAGCCGACTGGTCTTCCACGTCCTGTTTGACTTCGTTCTCCACCTCCTCCGCCTCTTTATCGACATGCTCCAGCATTTTAAATACATCCTCCTCGTTCTCGATTATCTCCATCTTGTGATTGAGCAGCGGATCATAGTTAATGCGATCCTCTTCCTCGGCATTCAAGTCAGCATCCTGAGTCGTCGCTACATGCAGCATGTCAAAGTTGTCGATTTGTTGGTTAGTCTGTGCGGCTGTGGTTGCTGTGATAAAATTGTTGGCGACCATTTCCTGGAACCTTTGCACAGAGTCCACGCACAGCTTCTGGAAGTCGTGCAAGTCGCTCAGCCGGGTGTAGCAATTGGTGCACAGATGCATTGGGAAGCCATCGTGCTGCTCCACGGAGAGTGAAGTGCACACACACAATTTCTTGGCCAGGCCAGGGACCAGGAACAGGTCGTAGGCCGGATCGTTTTGCAAGTGGTTCAAGCAGATGCGACATATTGTGTGTATGGAGTGTCCACTCCTCTCATTCATTTTCGCTGTGGCTCTTGTTAATTTTTAACTGCGCTGGAAAAAAATAACGCGTCAGAAAAAAAAATAATTTGTAGATGTCGTTGCTGTTGTCTGTTAACTTAACATCCTATCAGCATGTTATTAACAGAGTTCAATACTTATTTTCGTTTGTTTTGAAATTAATATCTAATTGTGCAGTTTGGTGGAAGTTGGTGTAAAAATCGTCATCAGTGACAATTTGGTTGTAGGCGACCTGAAGTTTTAAATAAATGTTAGAAGTAAAATGTTGCAAATAAGAATAAATTTAATCTAACTTTAAATTAACAGCTGTTAAGTGGTTCCAAATCGTTGTCTCTAACAAATGCGATAATATAACGAATCAGAGTTTACCATATGCATGCATGTATGCGATATACAAATACTATGTGCATCAGAGCAATTCGAGAGTTCCATAGTCCACAATTCGGTACTTATCGGAATGTATCGATATTTTTACATATGTATGCCACTTGCCTCAAAATATATTTATTTAATATATATATTATTGTATATGATAATAATTATTATAGTAACATAATAATACTCGTATGTTGTGAGCTTAATCTATAATTTTTCAGAACACTGTGAAATTCTCAAGTCTTCAAATCGGTTCACCTTTGACATACATATGGCAATGTGAATATAATTTCAACATGAACTAGAAACGCGTTTCCAACTTCAAAAATGCTGGCTTTTGAAAATCTAATTAATTTTGTCAATGTAATGGGATGGCATTGAGAATATTTGACGCGTAACTAGCACTTTTTGTGAACGGAATTTTTTACTTTTGGTATCCAGAAAAAAAACAAATTTTCATATTTATATACGAGTATGTATATTTCCTTAAGCAATAATCATAATAACCATGTTGTCATTTTAATGGTGCTTAACTTGATAACTTGACAATTTTGAAAGTATTGTTTACGTGGTTCTAATACAGATTCTAGAGATTTCCACAGTTCGGGTTCAGGATGGTAACCAGGGTATCCATAGGAAGACTCAATTCTTCAGTTCATCAGTAGATTCCCATTTAATCAATCGGCTTTTGGGTTGGGATGGAGACAAGCCATAGATTCGTCCTTCTCAGAATACATATATTTAACAATTATTTATATCCGTTAAGCTACTAAATGTTAAAATATTTAGTGAATTTAAGGGTAAGTATGCAATACAACACCTACGTCTTAATTAATTGTTTAATACATAAGTAAAATGATTAGGCGGATTAAGTTATACATGTGAGGCCATTCGAGGGATTCGCATAGTTAATTAGATATCTTAAAACGACTGGGACAGCTGTAAAATGTATTACTAACATATAAAATTGCTCAAACTTACTACACTCGGAAAAAAAATAGCCTTGAAATTTTAGAAAATCGCCATACTTTATTATACAGAAAGTATTTCTCTAAAACGCAAGGATTGGTGTATCTAAAAATCAGGGATGTTCCTTTCTTCATTTCAGGGTCGATTTAGCTAAGATTTTGAAAAAATTGTCAAACATACATGGGTCCACAGAATTCTTACATTAGCTTATGTGTTTTCATTTCTACTTTTTAGAAATTTATTTCTTAACAATTGAAAACATTTCTAAAAAATAAAAGAAGACTTTCTAAATTTAAGAAATTTTCTTTCGTATATTTAAAAATCATTTCTAAAAACCAGAACATTTTTCTAGTTTTCAGGGCGGTTTTCTAAATTTAGGCTGATTTTTTTTACGGAGTGTAATCTTTAATTCTCACCGTTTCGATTTACACATGATCTAATTTGAGAGCATCCAGGTTAGTACCATCAGCCTCAGCTTTTTGTCCATAGTAGCTGTCATAGGAGCCCTTCTCACTCTGCACCTGCTTTTGAAGTCTATTGAGCTGCTCGCATGCAGCTTCTTGAATCTTGCGCGTCTCCTCCTCCAACTTGCGCTTTGCCTCATTTTCCTCCCTTTGTTGAGCCAGCAAAGCAGCAGTAGCGGCGGCACGTTCCGCAGCGGGATCCTGGAACTCATCAAAAATCTTTGGTTGTTTTTTGTTCAGCTCAACCTTCAATCCCTTTGCTTTGCTAACAGATGGCTTTGGGGGCTTCTTGGCTTTGGGAGGTTTCGGCGGCTTATCATGCACCTTCAAATGCGTCTTCAATACCTGCTCCTGACGGAAATGCTTGCCACAAATCTTGCACTCGAACGGCTTCTCGCCCGTATGGATATATTCATGATTGCGAAGGTACTGCGCTTTGGCGAAGCGCTTTGGACAATAGCGACAGGCAAAGTCCTTCACCTTCTCGTGTATTATCTTGTAGTGAAGTTTCATATTGCCAATGTGGTTGAAGCCACGACCACATCCTGGACAAATGTGCTGGCCTTCCTTCTTTGTGAAGTTGACTTGTGGCGCCCAGGATGGCACCGATACTGATGATATTGGATTGACAGAAGTGCCTGCTAGCTGCGATATATCAACACGCTCAACTCGATGCGAATGCTTTGGTTTAGGAGGAATTATTGGCACAGGCTTAACGTCCACTGGCTCAGTCAACTCCTGGTTTACATTCTGCGTGTTTTGAGCATCTCCCTCCTCTTGAGGTTTAACAACGGTTGCAGGGGGAACTACTTCACGTTTCTCATGAATCTGCAAATGCTTGGTTAATCTCTTCTCGAAAAGGAAGATCTTGCCACAGATCTTGCACTCGCAGCAGTTTTCGCCTGTGTGGAGCCTTTCGTGGATCTTGCAGGCATGCGATTTGCCAAAGGTCTTTCCGCAATACTGGCACGCAAAGTTCTTGATCTTCATGTGAACCACCTTGACGTGATTGGACAAAGCCTGTTTGTTGTGGGAAGCATGATCGCACTGGCGACACTGGAACTGTTTTTCCTTGGTGTGGGTCAGAATGTGTTTGTTCCACTCCTGGCGAGTGGTTTTACCGACGCCGCAGTAGGGGCACACATGATTCTTTACACCGGCATGGCGCAATAGATGGTCTCTAAGCACACTATGGATGTGGAACCGTTTGCCACAGATTTCGCATGCAAAAGGCAGCTCTTCGCCAGTGTGTTTATACATGTGTTTCTTGAGTGCCGTTGGACAACGGAAGACTTTTTCGCATTCCGTGCAGGGATGATTACGGGTGTCAGCCTTGGCCACTTTGTGCACCTTTTTCATATGGAACGTGAGTAAGACAGATCGAGGGAAGGTCTTGTCACATCCCTCAAACGTGCAGGCGTGCACCTCAGAGAATTCTGAATGGGCGTGGTCCATATGAAGGCGCAGACCACCAGCCGTTGTGAAACCCTTCCTGCAGGTTTCTACAGTGCACTGGAATGGCAATAGATCGTTGTGATGCTTCATGTGCTCCTCGTAACGAATTGCCTTCTTGAATTTCTGGTGGCAAATGTGACAATCGATGAGGCGATGCAAGTGCCTCTCAGCAGCCGGAATGCGTTTGCGTTTTGGTTTCGTTCTGGGCTTATCGTCGTCATCATCATCATCATCATTGTCATCGTCATCCGAATCAGAGCTTGAAGATTCATCGTCAAAATCATCCACAGTGCTCTTCTTAGCCTTTGTCTTTGATGCTCTGGTATTGCTTCGTAAACGGGACAGGGGCATGGCGTCGTCAGATTCACTGCTGTTCGCTTCAAAGTCAACATCATCATCATTATCGTGTTCAGTTTCACTAGACGACTCCTTGTCTTTTTCTACTTCCTCCGCTTCTTTGTCGACATCTTCCAGCATTTTGAAAACCTCCTCTTCATTCTCAATTATCTCAATTTTTGTATTTAACAGCGGATCAAAGTTGATGCGATCCTCTTCCATATCCCCATCGTGCGCTGGAACATGCAGTATGTCGACATTGTCAATTTGATTTATATCGGCAATAACAGGTGTAAAATAATTGCTAGCAACCATTTCCTGAAACTTTTGCACAGAGTCCACACACAGCTTCTGGAATCCGTGCAAGTCGTTCAGCTTGGTGTAACAATTGGTGCAAAGGTTTTTCGGGAAGCCATCGTGCTGTTCCACAGAGAGTGAAGTACACACACACAGTTTTTTGGCCAGACCCGGAACGAGAAACAGGTCGTAGGCCGGATCATTTCGAAGGTGATTTAAGCAGATTCGGCATATTGAGTGAATGGAGTATTCACTCCCCTCATTCATTTTGCTTCCTTTTTAATATTCAGGTAAATTTGTGAGTTTATAAAAATCTCAAAAGCGCAGCCCGATGAGAAAAACTATGTATACGCGTCCATAAAAGTAACGAGTACTTTGGCTATCGGTTTATTATCGAGTAGTCGCGAATACTCGTTACTTGTGCGATTTAAAAATAATTACGATAGTTCTTAACTCGTGTAATAAGTAAAATATTAGTACATTTAAATCCATTTCAACTCTCATTTCAAAAGTTAATAACTTTATTGTGTTCGTCGCAGGAATAAGTGTACAAAACTTTTTATAACTAAAAAGGGGTTTCATTAATTCACAAAATTATGTTTCTAAAGTAATAAGAAAAAATTATATTTTGAAAATGGTCGAAAATTTGTAGGTAAAACTAAAAAACAATTTTAACAAATACTGATAAACGAAAATAAATGCATGTATATAGTACATATTATTAATATTAAATGGTTTTAATTGTGTTATTCTTTTTGCGTAGGATCTACTTTGAGGTCATCCACAGTGACACCTGATTCGGATCTTTTTACTTGAAAGCTGTTAATGGATATCTTCTCGATAAGTTGCTCTTTCTGCAGCCTTTGAAGCTGCTCACATGCAGCCTCCTGAATCTTTCGAGTTTCTTCTTCAGCCCTTCGCTTCGCTTCATTCTCTTCCTGCTGTTGGGCAAGCAATGCAGCAGTCGCAGCGGCTTGCTCTGCAGCAGGATCCTGATACTCATCAAAATTCTTTAGGACATGTTTTTTGTTGAGCAAGACGTGTGGTCCAGTTGGCCTAAGAACAGTCTTTGGTGGTTTCGGCACCTTTGCAGGTTTCGCATTCTCGTGAACTCTTCTCAAATGGTTCTTCATAACTGACTCCTGCCGGAAGTGTTTGCCGCAAACCTTGCACTCGTACGGTTTCTCGCCAGTGTGAACCCATTCATGGTGTTTCAAAATTTGCGCCTTTGAAAAACGTTTCGGACAAAAGCGACAGGCAAAGTCTTTCACCTTCTCGTGTATTATCTTGTAGTGAAGCTTCATATTGCCAATGTGATTGAAGCCACGTCCACATCCTGGACAAATATGCTGGCCTTCCTTCTTTGTGAAGTTGACTTGCGGCGACCACGAGGGTACCGATACCGATGATATAGGATTAACAGAGGTGCCCGCTAGCTGCGATATATCTACACGCTCAACTCTATTTGATGTCTTCGGTTTGGTGGAAACTTCTAGAACGACTTTCCCGTCCACAGGCTGAGTCAATTCTTGGATAGCGTTCTGTGTGTCTTCCGCGCCTCCATCGTCCTTCGCTTTGACTGCAGTCGCAGGAGCAGACCGTGTTTTGTCGCGCTTCTCATGGGTCTTTAAATGTTTTGTCAATCCCTTCTCGAAAAGGAACACCTTGCCACAGATCTTGCACTTGCTGCAGTTTTCGCCCGTGTGGAGTCTCTCGTGAACTTTGCACGAATACGACTTGCCAAACGTCTTACCGCAATACTGACAGGCGAAGTCCTTGATCTTCATATGAACCACCTTGACATGATTGGCCAGAGCCTGTTTGTTATGCGAGGCATGATCGCACTGGAGGCACTGGAACTGCTTTTCCTTGGTGTGAGTCAGTATGTGCTTGTTCCACTCCTGGCGAGTGGTTTTACCGACGCCGCAATATGGACACACATAGTTTTTTACGCCAGCATGGCGCAAAAGATGATCTCTGAGATCGCTGTTTATGTGAAAACGTTTGTTACAGATGTTACAGGAGATTGGCTTCTCCTCGCCAGTGTGTTTATACATGTGCTTCTTGAGTGCCGTTGAACAACGGAAGACTTTGTCGCATTCCGTGCACGGATGATTCCGCGACGGTGTCTTGATAATGTTGTGAACCTTTTTCATATGGAACGTGAGCAAAACAGATCGAGGAAAGGTCTTATCACATCCCTCAGCAGTGCAGGCGTGCACTTCGGAGAATTCTGAATGGGCGTGGTCCATATGAAGTCGGAGACCACCAGCCGTTGTGAAGCCCTTCTTGCAGTCTTCAACAGAGCACTGGAATGGCAATTGATCGTTGTGATGTTTCATGTGTTCCTCGTAGAGTTTGGTGCTCTTGAATTTTTCCTGACAAATGTGACAGTCAACCAGTCCATCAAGGGGTGCCGTCGCAACTTGAGCGCGTTTTCGTCTTGGCTTTGGCTCTGGTTTATCCATGGCATCCTCTTTATCCTCAGCCCATTCAAAGCTAGAGGAATCATCTTCATCGTCATCCGCAGTATTCGTTTTGGCCTTCGTCGTTGATGCCCTGGTCGAACTACGTAAGCGGGACAAGGGAACGGCGTCGTCGGAGTCGCTACTATTCACTTGAAAGTCAACGTCCATATCGTCATCATTGTCATTGTCATTGTCACTGTCACTGGATATATCCTTTGCCCTCTCTACTTCCCTTTCAACTTCCTTCTCTACCTCCTCTGCTTCCTTATCGACATCATCTAGCATTTTAAAAACATCCTCCTCAGTCTCCACAATTTCTATTTTGGTATTCAGAAGCGGATCAAATTTGATGTTATCGTCATCCGCTTCCCCATCGATCGGCGTCCCAGTCAGCATATCGACTTTGTCAATATCACCACCAACGGGAACGAAATAATTGCTAGCAACCATTTCCTGAAACTTTTGCACAGAGTCCACACACAGCTTCTGGAATCCGTGCAAGTCGTTCAGCTTAGTGTAACAATTGGTGCAAAGGTTTTTCGGGAAGCCATCGTGCTGTTCCACAGAGAGTGAAGTACACACACACAGTTTTTTGGCCAGACCCGGAACGAGAAACAGGTCGTAGGCCGGATCATTTCGAAGGTGATTTAAGCAGATTCGGCATATTGAGTGAATGGAGTATTCACTCCCCTCATTCATTTTGCTTCCTTTTTAATATTCAGGTAAATTTGTGAGTTTATAAAAATCTCAAAAGCGCAGCGCGATGAGGAAAACTATGTATACGCGTTCATAAAAGTAACGAGTACTTTGGCTATCGGTTACTTATCGGATAGTCGAGAATACTAGTTACTTGTGCGATTTTAAGATTATTCCGATGGTTATTAACTCGTTTAATAAGTAAGATATTAGTATTAGTGGATAACTTTATGTAAACGGTTATTTTATTAGTTTTGCTTTAATAGTGTATTTAAGGCTAAAAAAGTTTAATTAATTTCAAAAGTTGATAAATAATCAATTTTGAAAATGGTCGAAAATTTTAAAGTAAAACTATAAAACAATTTTAACAAATACTGATAAATGAAAATAAAAGCATATATATTATACACAATATATTAAATGATTTTCATTTTTAATTGTATTATTATTTTTGAGTAGGATCTACTTTAAGGTCATCCACAGTGACACCTGATTCGGATCTTTTTACTTGAAAGCTGTTAATGGATATCTTCTCGATAAGTTGCTCTTTCTGCAGCCTTTGAAGCTGCTCACATGCAGCCTCCTGAATCTTTCGAGTTTCTTCTTCAGCCCTTCGCTTCGCTTCATTCTCTTCCTGCTGTTGGGCAAGCAATGCAGCAGTCGCAGCGGCTTGCTCTGCAGCAGGATCCTGGTACTCATCAAAATTCTGTATGACGTGTTTTTTGTTGAGCAAGACGTGTGGTCCAGTTGGCCTAAGAACAGTCTTTGGTGGTTTCGGCTCCTTTGCAGGTTTCACATTCTCGTGCACTCTTTTTAAATGGCTCTTCCGACTTGACTCCTGTCGGAAGTGTTTGCCGCAAACCTTGCATTCGTACGGTTTCTCGCCAGTGTGAACCCATTCATGGTGTTTCAAGATGTGTGCCTTCGAAAAACGTTTCGGACAAAAGCGACAGGCAAAGTCTTTCACCTTCTCGTGTATTATCTTGTAGTGAAGCTTCATATTGCCAATGTGATTGAAGCCACGTCCACATCCTGGACAAATATGCTGGCCTTCCTTCTTTGTGAAGTTGACTTGCGGCGACCACGAGGGTACCGATACCGATGATATAGGATTAACAGAGGTGCCCGCTAGCTGCGATATATCTACACGCTCAACTCTATTTGATGTCTTCGGTTTGGTGGAAACTTCTAGAACGACTTTCCCGTCCACAGGCTGAGTCAATTCTTGGATAGCGTTCTGTGTGTCTTCCGCGCCTCCATCGTCCTTCGCTTTGACTGCAGTCGCAGGAGCAGACCGTGTTTTGTCGCGCTTCTCATGGGTCTTTAAATGTTTTGTCAATCCCTTCTCGAAAAGGAATACCTTGCCACAGATCTTGCACTTGCTGCAGTTTTCGCCCGTGTGGAGTCTCTCGTGAACTTTGCACGAATACGACATGCCAAACTTTTTATCGCAATACTGACAGGCGAAGTCCTTGATCTTCATATGAACCACCTTGACATGATTGGCCAGAGCCTGTTTGTTATGCGAGGCATGATCACACTGGAGGCACTGGAACTGCTTTTCCTTGGTGTGAGTCAGTATGTGCTTGTTCCACTCCTGGCGAGTGGTTTTACCGACGCCGCAATATGGACACACATAGTTTTTTACGCCAGCATGGCGCAAGAGATGATCTCTGAGATCGCTGTTTATGTGAAAACGTTTGTTACAGATGTTACAGGAGATTGGCTTCTCCTCGCCAGTGTGTTTATACATGTGCTTCTTGAGTGCCGTTGAACAACGGAAGACTTTGTCGCATTCCGTGCACGGATGATTCCGTGACGGTGTCTTGATAATGTTGTGAACCTTTTTCATATGGAACGTGAGCAAAACAGATCGAGGAAAGGTCTTATCACATCCCTCAGCAGTGCAGGCGTGCACTTCGGAGAATTCTGAATGGGCGTGGTCCATATGAAGTCGGAGACCACCAGCCGTTGTGAAGCCCTTCTTGCAGTCTTCAACAGAGCACTGGAATGGCAATTGATCGTTGTGATGTTTCATGTGTTCCTCGTAGAGTTTGGTGCTCTTGAATTTTTCCTGACAAATGTGACAGTCAACCAGTCCATCAAGGGGTGCCGTCGCAACTTGAGCGCGTTTTCGTCTTGGCTTTGGCTCTGGTTTATCCATGGCATCCTCTTTATCCTCAGCCCATTCAAAGCTAGAGGAATCATCTTCATCGTCATCCGCAGTATTCGTTTTGGCCTTCGTCGTTGATGCCCTGGTCGAACTACGTAAGCGGGACAAGGGAACGGCGTCGTCGGAGTCGCTACTATTCACTTGAAAGTCAACGTCCATATCGTCATCATTGTCATTGTCATTGTCACTGTCACTGGATATATCCTTTGCCCTCTCTACTTCCCTTTCAACTTCCTTCTCTACCTCCTCTGCTTCCTTATCGACATCATCTAGCATTTTAAAAACATCCTCCTCAGTCTCCACAATTTCTATTTTGGTATTCAGAAGCGGATCAAATTTGATGTTATCGTCATCCGCTTCCCCATCGATCGGCGTCCCAGTCAGCATATCGACTTTGTCAATATCACCACCAACGGGAACGAAATAATTGCTAGCAACCATTTCCTGAAACTTTTGCACAGAGTCCACACACAGCTTCTGGAATCCGTGCAAGTCGTTCAGCTTGGTGTAACAATCGATGCAAAGGTTTTTCGGGAAGCCATCGTGCTGTTCCACAGAGAGTGAAGTACACACACACAGTTTTTTGGCCAGACCCGGAACGAGAAACAGGTCGTAGGCCGGATCATTTCGAAGGTGATTTAAGCAGATTCGGCATATTGAGTGAATGGAGTAGTATTCCCTCCCCTCATTCATTTTGCTTGCTTTTTAATATTCAGGTTAATAAAAATCTCAAAAGCGCAGCCCGATGAGAACAGCTATGTATGCGCTTCCAGAAAAGTAACGAGTACTTTCGTTACCGGTTACTTCGCGAAGAATAGTTCCTTCTCTGTTCACGGAATTGAGCCGATGTTTCTAGTTGTTTTAAGGGGCAACCAATTAATATTAATTTAACATATGAATTATCTTGTATCTATTCCTTTCCATTTTCTTTGTTTTTAATAATAAAAAATTTGTTTATTGTTTGGATTAGACTATTCTTTGGCATTGTACTACTAGAGATGATTCGTCTGGTAATCCAGGTTTACAAATGAGTAAATGTATGTTCAGATGCTTTAATAATTATTTTATAATAAATTAAATTAAAAGATAATTGAGTAATTACATAACATTAAGAATAAAATAATAAGTGTACACTTAATGCATATGTTAAATAATTACAACTGTTAATACATTCGCCACTCTTAAATAATAAAAAACAACTGTAACCAAACATTGAACACATTAAATATAATTCAACAAGAATGATTTGGCATCAGGAAAGTTTATATGTTATCAGCTTTGAGTGCATCCACGCTTATGCCGGTTTCAGACCTTTGTACTTGAAAACTATCACAGGATATTTTTTCGATCAGCTGCTCCTTCTGCAGTTTCTGAAGCTGCTCGCAGGCGGCCTCTTGAATAGTCCGAGCCTTGGCTTCAGCCTTTCGCTTGGATTCACTCTCTTCGAGCTGCTGGGCAAGCAACTCAGCGGTGGCTGCAGCCCGTTCTGCAGCTGGATCCTGGTACTGTTCATAGTTCCTTGGAGGTCGCTTGTTCAGCTCAATTTTTAGCCTCTGCTGCTCCGCCTTTGTCTTGGGCGGCACCTTTATTGCCTTTGGGGCCTTTGGCGGTCGGTTGTGTGAAATCATATGCTTCCTAAGCGATGACCCATGGCTAAAATGCTTATCGCATATCTTACAGCCGTATGGCCTCTCACCTGTATGCGTATATTCATGATGTCGAAGATATTGAGCCTTGCCAAAGCGCTTGGGGCAGAAGCGACACGCGAAATCCTTGATCTTTTCGTGTATTACCTTATAGTGCAGTTTCATATTGCCAATGTGATTGAAGCCACGTCCACAGCCAGGACAAATATGCTGGCCTTCCTTCTTTGTGAAGTTTACTTGTGGCGACCATGAGGGCACCGATACCGATGATATAGGATTTACAGAAGTGCCAGCCAGTTGGGATATATCCACACGCTCAACTCGATGTGAATTCTTCGGCTTGGGGACTGCTGTCATGGGCTTCCCATCCTTCGGCTCATTTGACTGCTGGCCCATATTTGGCGGACTCACATCGTCCTGTGGCTTAACATTTGTTGCAGAAGGTGGTATTTCTCGTTTCTCATGGATCTGCAAATGCTTGGTTAATCTCTTCTCGAAAAGGAAGATTTTGCCACAGATCTTGCACTCGCAGCACTTCTCGCCCGTGTGGAGCCTTTCGTGGATCTTGCAGGCATGCGATTTGCCAAAGGTCTTTCCGCAATATTGGCACGCAAAGTTCTTGATCTTCATGTGCACCACCTTGACATGATTAGCCAGAGCCTGCTTGTTGTGGGAAGCATGATCGCACTGGCGACATTGGAACTGTTTTTCCTTGGTGTGGGTCAGAATGTGTTTGTTCCACTCCTGGCGAGTGGTTTTACCGACGCCGCAGTAGGGGCACACATGATTCTTTACACCGGCATGGCGCAAAAGATGATCTCTGAGATCGCTGTTTATGTGAAAACGTTTGTTACAGATGTTACAGGAAATTGGCAGTTCCTCGCCAGTGTGCTTATACATGTGTTTTTTCAGAGCTGTTGGGCAACGGAACACTTTGTCACATTCCGTGCACGGATGATCACGAATCTCAGGCTTGACAATTTTGTGGACCTTTTTAAGGTGATGTGTCAGCATTCGTGTGCGGGGGAATGCTTGGTCACATCCTTCCACGGTGCAGGCGTGCAGTTCGCAGAGTTCCGAATGGGCATGATCCACATGATGTCGCAGACCTGCGGCAGTTGTGAAACCCTTCCTACAGGTTTCCACAGTGCACTGGAATGGCAATAGGTCATTGTGATGCTTCATGTGCTCCTCGTAGCGAATTTCTTTCTTGAACTTCTGGTGGCAAATGTGACAATCGATTAGACGACGCAGCTCACGTTCGGCGACCGGAATCCGCTTGCATTTTGATTTAACCGTGATTTTATCGTCGGCTTTAATATCCGACTCCGAGTTCGATCCATAATCATCATTCGCCTTAGCTTCTGTGGTAGTACTTCGTAATCTGGATAGAGGTAAGGTGTCGTCGGAGTCGCTGTTATTCGCTTCAGCATATTCGCTGCCAGTGGAGGGCTCCTTTTCCATATCTACCTGCTCTGCTTCTTTGTCGACATCTTCTAGCAGTTTGAATACATCCTCCTCATTATCAATTATTTCAATTTTAGTATTAAGTAGCGGATCAAAGTTAATGTTATCATCTTCTTCGATAGGCACATCAACATCCTGTAGCGACACCACACTTAGCACATCAAAACTGTCAACTTCGTCAGTGTCGATTCTAAAGTAATTGCTAGCTAGCATGTCCTTCAGCTTTTGTACAGAATCCATGCATCTCTGCTGGAAATCATGTAAGTCGTTTAGCCGGGTGTAGCAACTGGGGCAAAGGCTTCTCGGGAAGCCATCGTGCTGCTCCACAGAGAGTGAAGTGCAGACACACAGTTTCTTGGCAAGTCCTGGAACCACAAACAAATCGTATGCCGCAACATGCTGCAGTTTTGACAAGCAAGTGCGGCATATTGCGTCAACTGAGGTTTGTCTTCCCTCATTCATTTTTTGGGAGCAATTGATACTCAATTTATCCTTTTGATTACTTTTATTTCCTATGCGAAACTGACCACGAATGGTAGTGTTGAGCAACCGTTACTAAACCGAGTACTTAAATACCGAATACATGTGTAGTCACTGCAGCTTTTGTTCACATCTCTACAAGCGCTTGCACTAAATGACTGACACTTATCGATAAGATTTAAATACTGAACATACGCGCTGAACAACAAATCACAAATGGAAATGACTATGAACGAACTCATTATTTGTGAATTGGCTGATATATGTTTGGATAATACAGAAAATATTCATCAGGATTTGCTGTTTAATCACAACAAGAAACAATGGCGAATAAAATCGTGTTTGACGGCAAATGCAAGTGCCCTAGTCAAGATTATAACGAGCTGTGAGTGCATTTCTTCTGTTATTGCATTCAATTAAAGTATTCATAAACTATTTACAGATGAAGGTGTGCGTACCAAAAAACTTTGCTTCCAAGTGCTCGAAGCGTTGGATGGACATTCAACGTTCGTACTCCTGCAAAAGCAAGATGCCAGTGCACACTCAGCCAATGCACTGGACATGGAACTTGCGGCTGAAATATTGCCAATTCTATTTTGCGATTACACGCCCACCTTGGAGTTTGAGGTTGCCAAAGAGCAACATCAGCGACAGCGCGAGTTAAAGAGCTATGTAACAACGCAACTGTACAATGCGTTGTACAGCAAGCATCAGGAGCAGCAAAATGATGAACCACTGCCATCAAACTTATCCCTGCCGAGCACTTTCAAGTCGCAGCTAAGGCAATATCAGGAACGTACTGTTAGCTGGATGCTGAATCGGGAGCGCCTCTCTAATGAATTCCCCGCCAGTTACACAGTACTCACGACTGCCGACGGCCAACATCGAGTGTTCAAGCACAAATACTGCCTGCAATTTTATGCATACGAAAGCACACTGCCCAGATGCACGTTGCCGCCGGGCGGCATTCTTGCCGATGAAATGGGCCTGGGCAAGACTGTTGAGCTGCTAGCTACGTTGCTGCTACATTCCAGAACCAATGTCAACAACAAATACTGGCTCAGCTTTTTGGAGGATGTGGAAGACAATGTGCCGCTCAAGCGGAGGCGTGCCAAACACAAAGTCCATTGCATTTGCGCGTATGAAAGGAAGCAATGCGAGACGATTCAGTGTACGCGTTGTCGACTGTGGCAGCACCAGATGTGTATAGTGGATGACACCTCGGTTTACATCTGTCCCAACTGCTGGACAGAATGGACGCGGGACTGTTTCAAGCTGATAGAATCGGGCGCAACCATAATTGTGTCGCCCAATGCCATCAAGACGCAATGGTACCAAGAAATCAGCAAGCACATCAGCTCATCGCTAAGGGTGTTGCTCTATCCCGGCCTACACACTGGCGTCTGGTATAGCCCAATGCAATTGGCGCAATACGACATTGTACTGACCGATTATTCCATCCTAACCCACGAGATTCATCACACTTCGAGAAACTCAACGGACCGTAAGATGCGCTATGAGCAGCGTTATATGCGGCCAAGTTCACCATTGCTGATGGTCAATTGGTGGCGCGTCTGCCTGGACGAGGCCCAAATGGTTGAGAGCGGCACATCGCAGGCAGCCGAAATGGTGCGTCACTTACCCGCAATCAATCGCTGGGCAGTCACTGGCACACCCATACAGCGTACTATAGATGATCTGGCGGCGCTTTTAAAATTCGTTGGCTTTAGCGAGGCTTGTCAGCCATGGGATGCCTGGCAAACGGTGACCAATTCCTTCCTGCTCAACCATAAGGCTGACCCATTACTGGAACTGCTGCAGCACAGCATGTGGCGTACATGTAAATCTAAAGTGGAGCACGAGCTGGGTATACCGCCACAGACGGAACTGGTGCACCGTCTACAGCTGAGCAATGTTGAGTCTCTTTATTATCGCGATGAGCATTGCAAATGCACTGAACTATTTTTGGCTGCAGTGGCGAAACATACGAAACACAATCCGGCGAACAACAGCTCCTGCTTGGCATCAATTTCTCCGAAATTTTTAAGGATAATATTGCAGCCATTTCTGTGTATACGGAAAACGTGTTCGGTTCCGGTTGTTCTTAACAAAAATGAGTCCACCACAAAGTATTTGAATCCACAGGATCTGTCGGCGCATCTTAAGTCCAACACTGAAATGCAGTGCAAACGTGAGCTTCGTACATGGGCCTCATCTTACAATGGCATCGCTGCCATATATTTCATTCACAAGAAATACAGCCAGGCAATTCACAATTATAAGCAGGTGCTAAAACTGGCCAAGGACTACAATAAGGAGAACATATCGTGAGTAACCAAAACGCCTTATCCCCGATCTACCGATCTAAAACTTAATACTTTTATACAGTGTGGACAGCTTGCTACAAATACATGCATTGCACAACTTGATGCAGGCTTCTGAATTGGCATCAGCGTCGCAGCAGTTACATGACGAGGAACTCTCCACTCTTCGTTTGAAATTGAACAACCTAGAGCGTAAATATTTGGAGGACAAGACATCTGTACTGCAATCAGCTCAAAATGCCTATGAATTGAAGCTGGAAGAGCTGAACAAATTGACGCAGCAATTTGATTCTAGCATAATAGAATTATTTGCCAATCTAATCAACACAAGCGATTCACTGCACAATGCAATTTGGAACAAGATGGTCGACGAACTTAGAAGAAAAAACATTTCTGCGGAAAAGTTGCAGAATGTGAACTCCATGTCGGGCGTCCTTTACCTAATAAACACGTGGCACGACCATTTGCAGAAGGTACACAACAGTCTAGTCAAAGAATTTGATTTCCTTAAGAACATGCTGCTTCAGGCCAGTGGTGCTGTAGAAAAAGGACTTAACTTAACTAAGGAAGCTATTAATTTTGTTAAAGACGTCTCCGATTGCCATTTGGTTTATATTTTGGTAAATGTCTAAAGATTGTTACAATTTTTAATTATTACTTAACTGCAAATCGATTTACAGGATGAAATTCCAATTGATAAACCAACAAGAACTGAGAACCATAAGGAAAAAAAACATTGTCGCTTGTGCAAGATTAATGATATTATTAATAAGTTTGAGTGCCTGTTGTTTGCCAAGGAACTTGACAAAGAAAACGCCGTAACGGATGGTGTCGAGAATCCCAGCCTCGAAATCAATTTAATCAGGGGTTAGGAAATCACAAAAAATATAGCCCAGTTACATGTATCTTATTATTCATTATAAATATTTTTGTGCAGTGGTTTTCACATTTCTGCGCTCTAAGCCCGAATTCAGTGAGTGGAAAACGGAATGTAAAAATAAATCGGAAATACTTGATATCATGCAGAGCTTGGTTAAGGCACAGATCAAATACTGGATTGAAGCGGAATATGTGATCAAAGCGTTCGATGAGCTGGACATGTGTAAGATGCGAATATTGCTCACTGATAACCCTGAAGAGCAATCCAATTTTCGTATATTACAATGCCAATTGGACGAACAAATGCAATTCAATTTGGCAAATATTCAAGAGGCACAGTTGAATTTTACACGATTTTCCGGTCGTCTCAAATATCTGAAGCATTTGAAAGAGGATGTTGGTGACACGCCCTGTCCCATTTGCCAAACTCAAGAGGATGAGCGCGTAATTTACCCCTTAACTTATCGAATTTGCATTTGACTTAACTCTGATATTCTCTTTCAAGTACGTTATGATGTCGTGTGGTCACTTTCTGTGTCAACAATGTTTGGAGAGCATGAGAAAGCAATTGGGTCGTGACAGCACAGCAAAGTGTCCAATGTGTCGGCAAAATTCGCCACAGTAAGTTAAGTCACAATTAAATCATGCGGATTTCCTATAATAATTGAATATGATTTTAGGCTTTATTATTCCGTCCGTAAAGGTGTCAACAGTTCCAAAGTCGTCGGTGATTTCTCCACAAAAATTGCATACATTGTCGATATGGTGCTAAAAATTAAATCTGGCAACGATCAAGAAAAAGTATTAATCTTCTCACAATGGGCATCTATATTAAACCATGTAGCCATGGCCCTGAGACAGAATGGTATCGAGTACCGCAGCAAATTTACAAATCGTGATATTGATGAGTTTAAGGTTGGTATTTGGCGAAAGCCCTAAGGCATTATGTTATGCTTGATGTTTACCGTCCTTATGCTCAATAGGATCCTGAACTCAATGTTACTTGCTTGCTGATGCCTTTGGCGAGGGGCTCCAAGGGCCTGAATTTAATCGAGGCTACCCATGTTTTTCTGGTGGAACCAATTTTAACGCCAGGTGAGGAACTCCAGGCAATAGGACGTGTTCATCGTTTCGGCCAGACAAAGTAAGTAATCATTGGAGATATACGACGTAAGAGCTAATCTTTGTTTTTGTTTTTAAAGACCCACAACAGTTCATCGTTTCATTGTAAATGGCACAATCGAGGAGAACATAATGAAACTTATTAAGTCAGCTGATGATAAATCAACATTATCTTCACACTGGGATCTAGATAATATGACACTGGATAGCCTCAGAGATCTCTTTATACTTAATGCTAGTTAATGTATATATGCTGCGTACAAGTAACGGCGATCTTTTTTTTTTGCCCCATTTAGTAATTGAGATTTAGATTTAAATAAAACAAAGTACTTTTGAAATATGTAATATGAATTTCGTTATTCTAATTAAGCAATAGATGCTATGTGGTACATAGACAACAAATAAATGTACGTATGTATGGTATGTACATACACATGCATTCATAAGTATATAAGTTTACGGTAAAATTAATGTTTGTGGTAAAATACATTGAGTTACTGTGTGTTCATGTCACAATAAGCAATTGTGGAGCAATTCGAGGTTCTTATAGACTGACGCTTGGGAGCTGTAAAAAATTATTGCTACATTTAAAATATTGCTGGGTTTCGTAAGTGTCTCATCCTCACCGCTGCGATAATCTTTTACACATGATCTATTTTCAGTGCGTCCACACTGATGCCCTCAGCTTGAGCCTTTTGTGCATAATAGCCATCATAGGATGTGGTTGCCTTCTCGATCTCCTGCTGCTGTTGCAGTTTATTCAGCTGCTCGCAAGCGGCTTCTTGAATCTTTCGTCGTTCGATGTCTGCCTTGCGCTTTGTCTCATTCTCCTCAATCTGATGGGCGAGCAACTCGGCTGTGGCAGCAGCTCGCTCTGCGGCCGGGTCCTGATACTGATCATAGTTCCGTGGCTCACGATCAATTTCGCGCGGTTCGATCTTATGGAACGTGGGCTGCGGTTCTTGAACCTTTTCGGGATAGTTGCGCCTGTTGGGCTTGTCGTGCGTCTTAATGTGCTTCTTTAGCGCCGTCTCCTGGCGGAAATGTTTGCCGCATATCTTGCACTCGAACGGCTTCTCGCCGGTGTGAATCCACTCGTGATGCCGCAAGATTTGTGCTTTCGAGAAGCGCTTCGGGCAGAAGCGACAAGCAAAGTCCTTCACCTTTTCGTGTATGATCTTGTAGTGGAGCTTCATGTTGCCAATATTATTAAAGCCACGTCCACAGCCGGGACAAATGTGCTGACCTTCCTTCTTTGTGAAGTTTACTTGCGGCGACCACGAGGGCACCGACACCGATGGTATGGGATTGACAGAGGTGCCCGCCAGCTGCGATATATCCACACGCTGAACGCGTCGTGAATTTTTCGGCTTGGCTGCTGCGGCTGCTATTGTTGTTGTTGCGGGCCCGCCGCCACACGCCTTCAGCAAATCGTCGGCCATATTTGGAGGCATCATGCCATCGTCCTGCAAATGTGGGGGTATTTGGACACCGGGAAGCGGAATGTTGAGTGGTCGATGGGTATCCACTGGCAGATCGCGCTTCTCGTGCGTCTTCAAATGCTTGGTTAAACTCTTCTCGCAGAGGAAGATCTTGCCACAGATCTTGCACTCGCAGCACTTCTCGCCCGTATGCGTTCTCTCGTGCACCTTGCACGCATGCGATTTGCCAAAGGTCTTGCCGCAATATTGGCAGGCAAAGTTCTTGATCTTCATGTGTACCACCTTCACGTGATTGGACAGAGCCTGCTTGTTGTGGGAGGCATGATCGCACTGGCGGCATTTGAACTTCTTTTCCTTGGTATGAGTCAGTATGTGGGCATTCCACTCCTGACGAGTCGTTTTTCCCACTCCACAGTAGGGGCAAACATGATTTTTGATGCCTGCGTGGCGCATTAGATGATCCCTGAGTGCGCTATTGATAACAAAGCGTTTGCCGCAAATGTTACATGGATATGGCAGCTCCTCGCCGGTGTGCTTGTACATGTGCTTCTTGAGCGCCGTCGGACAACGGAATACAGTGTTGCACTCGGTGCAGGGGAAGTCGCGCAATGGTGCCGCCGACTTGGAAATGTTGTGCACCTTTTTCATGTGGAAGGTAAGCAGGCGCACACGTGGGAATGTCTTACCACAGCCTTCGGCACTGCAGGTATGCACCTCGGAGAGTTCGGTATGGGCGTGATCGACATGGATGCGCAGACCGTTGGCGGTTGTGAAGCCCTTCTTGCAGGCCTCCACCTTACACTGGAAGGGTAACAGATCGTTGTGGTACTTCATATGCTCTTCGTAGCGGATTGCCTTCTTGAATTTCTGATGGCAAATGTGACAGTCGATGATGCGATGCAGGTGTCGTTCGGCAGCTGGAATGCGTTTGCGTTTTGGCTTATCCTTGGAGCCACGCCGTCTTCCGTCGGGATCAGTATCGCCATCATCGTCGTCAGAGTCGTCATCCGAAGAGGTAGTGAAATCATCATCATCGTCGTCATCGCCGCCGCCACCTCCAACAGCAATAGCAGGCTTCTTCTTTCTAGGCTTTGACTTGACGGTTCTGGTAGTCTTACCACTGCCTCGCATGCGCTGCGCCAAAGGAATGTCGTCATCGCTGCTGTTTGGTTCGAAGTCTACGTCCCTGTCATTATCGTTGCCGCTCTCAATGGAAGATGAGTCCTCGTTGAACATACTTATAAGTTGAGGCTGTCTAATCTCTCTTTTCTCTTCCTTTTCCACTTCCTCGGCCTCCTTGTCGCAATTCTCGAGCATCTTGAAGACATCTTCTTCGTTCTCGATTAGCTCCATTTTGTGATTCAACAATGGATCAAAATTAATGTGGTCCTCATCATCGTTGGGTAAATCGTGTGTCGACACACATGGATCCAGTACGTCAAAATTCGATTGACATGTGAAGGCGTTGCTGGTAACCATATCCTGAAACTTTTGTACAGAGTCCACGCAGAGTTTTTGGAAATCGTTCATGTCGTTGAGCCGGGTGTAGCAATTGGTGCAGAGGTTCTTGGGAAAGCCATCATTCTGCTCCACAGACAGCGAGGTGCAGAGACAAAGTTTTTTGGCCAGACCTGGGACCAGATACAGGTCGTAGGCAGCATCGTTTTGCAAGAGGTTTAGGCAAATGCGACACAGCGTGTGTATGGAGTAAGTCCGCGCCACGTCCATCGTGCTTGGTGCAATTTATGTATTCTCAAATGTTCACAAAGTTCTTGATTTTCACTTGTTTTCCAGCAACAAAAAAAAATAATATTGACACGAAAAAAATTGGTATACTCGTCAGCCAAGTAGAACGAGTACAAGTATCGGTTACTCAAGCAGCTACTCAATTAGGTATAGAAATTATCGATGTTTCTGCCGTACATTAGTGGTGGCATGTGTATAATTTCAGATGAAAGCATATATCCCAAACGATAGTTAATTTTGCTAATTGAAATAACAGAAATGGTGAAAATCATTTGGATTAAATACAATTAAGAAATTTATTCTTAGTTTTCCTCCTTGATTACTTGATTGATTGATTGATTAATAATGATGGTAATATTTGGAGACGATCTGCGATGTTGTTGTAATCGTTAGTTGGCAGCCCTCTTTTTTGAATGCATTTATAACGATAGCCATGATTGGGTCTGTATTTGTTTACACACCACTATTAATGCTGCGAATACTTTGTAAATCGAATTGGAAACTGTTTTTGAGCTTGGCGGTTTGTATTTCTGGTATACTGGAATGAGCACAATCACACCATACTCTGTTAATTCAATATGTCGAGCTTGCCTGGAATATATCGAGAGCAGTAAAGAACGTGATCTGTTTCTATTGCCAGATCTCGCCAAGAAATTCACAGTTTGTACTTCCTTATTACTGGATGCCCGAGATGGCTATCCCAGGAATCTCTGTTCCAGCTGCTATGACAGATTGGACGACCTACATGATTTCCAAAAGTTATGCGTGGCCTCGGCTCAGCGATTCAAGCAAATGGTGGCCAACAAACTCGTCACCAATATCAATCCAATTGATATATTCGAGCCACTGCCGGTGGTCAGTAACGAAGCTGAACTGCTGACCAAAGACGAGCCACCGAGTAATGATTACGACCCACTGATAAGCCACAAACTTGAACTGATTGATAACGAAGAGGATGTCTTTAAAATGCTGGAGCACGTTGACAAAGAAGTCAAAAAGGTAACCGAGACTAGCCAACATTTTAGTGGCTACTCCACATTTTCCCCCTCCTCCTCATCGGAGTGCAGTCTAAGCGATGATGATGTACCATTGGCACAACGTATTTTGGATCAAGACAGCGGATCGGATTCCGAAACAACGTCGAAGGCAAAACGAAAGCGAAAGCGTATTCCCGTTTCGGAGCGTCATCTGCATCGCATTATCACCTGCCAAATATGTCAACAGAAATTTAAGAAGCAGCTCAACTACGACGAACACATGAAGCACCACAACGAACTGTTGCCGTTTCAGTGTCATGTGATTAGTTGCAAGAAGGGTTTCACCACTGCGGCTGCACTGCGTCTGCACGGCGACTATGCGCACACGATGAGTGCCGCTGAAATATCCTGCACAGTTGCCGGTTGCAAGTTGCTCTTCCCTCGCATGAGACTGCTGACAATTCATCTGAAGAAGGTGCACAATATGTCGCGGGTGAGTGTGCCGCGCACAGAGCAGCCGTGCAGCGAGTGCGGCATGCAGTTCCGATGTCCAGTGGCGCTTAAGAAGCACATGTATAAGCATACAGGTGAGCAGCTGCCCTATCCGTGCAACATATGCGGCAAGGGATTTCACATAAACAGCGCCCTCAAGAACCATCTGCTGCGGCACGCGGGCATCAAGAATTACGTGTGTCCCTATTGTGGTGTGGGGAAAACCACACGCCAGGAGTGGAGCAAGCATATTCTCACCCACACACAGGAGAAGATGTTTAAGTGCCACATTTGTGAGCATGCCACACACACCAAGCGAGCGCTCGACAATCATGTGAAGATCGTGCACGAAAAGGTTCGAAACTATGCGTGCCAATATTGTGGGAAGACCTTTGGCAAGTCGCACGCCTGCAAGATCCACGAGATGACGCATACCGGCGAGAAGCGATGCGAGTGCAAGGTGTGCGGCAAGAAATTTCTCTACTCGGAGAGCTTGACTAAGCATTTAAAGATACACGAGAAGAGTGTGGAGCGGGCAATCGAAACCTATCGCCAGCGGCAAGTGGCAATCAGTGGCTCAAGCTTGGTTGCTGCGGAACAGCTGCAGCCACCAGATAATTGCCAGACGCACAATGCCGATGCCAATGCGGCGAATGAACTTTTGAAGGTGTGCGCAGAGTCTGTGGCCACCATACCGCGCGATCCGCGACGTGTGGAACGCGTTGATATTGCGCAACTGGCCGGCACCGTTGTCAATCCCATTCCCGCCGTCCTGGTGCCCTCAAGTGCGCCAACGCCAGACAACTTTGTGGAGAAGGAAGGCATGCACTTTTGTCCCGGGTGTAATCAGGGCTTCAACAATTTGGGTAACATGAAGCGTCATTACAAGAGCGTCCACGAGAAGGTCAAGGATTTTGAGTGTCGTTTCTGTGCACGACGATTTGCCAACTCACAATCCTTAAAGCAGCACGAATGGATTCACACTGGTGAAAAACCGTATGCCTGCAAGACATGTGGCACACATTTCCGACAGGAGGCGGCGCTAATACGCCACCAGAAGGTGCATGAGGAGAAGCCGCCGAAGCCAGCGAAACCGCCAAAACAAATCACTGAAAAATTCCGGCAAAAGGAGCTGCAGAAATGTGAGAAACGGCGCTCCGTTGAAGCGTTGCGTCTGAAAATCGCCGAAGCCGCCAAGGAAGAACTACAGGAATTGGCCAAGCAACGTGTCTTCGAAAAGCAACAAAACACCTATGAACAGTACAAGGCGGCAGCCGCAGCAGCTGTTGAAAAGACAACAAATCCATTAGAAAATGAAAGCGAACGCAAATCTTTGTCCATCTGATAGAGAGACGGAGAGCACAATTGTGGCAATCCGATTCCGAGTGCGGAAGATGTTATTGTTGGTTAATATTTAACTACCTAGTAAATAAATAAATAATTTAAATTTGTAAATCCCCCAAGCAAACAATTGTTGAATTTTACGCTTTTTTTTTTGTTTTTACTTGCTTGTTATTTTTGATGAGTGTGTATTTTTTTGTTATGGTTGGCCAACAGTTTGGAACTTCAAGCTGAACATGTTTCCCGAAGTGCCAAACGTTTGTGTGTGATACGTGGTGATGATCGATGATGCTTGATGCTGATATTGAAAAAAATGATGGAAATTCTTTCAAAAACTACAAGTAGATTGGTAGCAAAATTGTTGTAAAGAGAAATACAAATTGTTGCGCAGTTTTTTTTTGAGCATTTTGATAAAAAGTTGTAAAAATTTGCTGGATTTTGCAGAAGGAAGGAAAGTTCGACATGAACTGGCGACGACAAACGACATGCTTCTAAGGTGCCTCCGGAGTTTTTAAATTGTACTTGGACTTGATGTTGTTCAGCTCCTCCTGTTTCTTGTCCACATCCACACGCTTAAAGGCCTTGTTGGATTGGTAATAAAGGACGACAAGATAGCGGTTGCACACATTAAAGCCGGATAAATGGTCGCAGGCGTTTTTCGCATCGAAAATGTCCTCGTAGACAACGAATGCCGTGCCGCGTGTCTCCGGCGTATTGCCACTGTCAATAATAATTGAAAATGATTAATTATCAATTAATGCAAATTAGAGTAATTTATTATCACACTTACACGCGTATTTGGCGTATGGCACCAAATTTGCCAAAGATATCGTACATTTCATCCGATGTGATCTTATATGGCAAATTGCGCACATACAGCAGCCGATTCACCTCCGGCGGCAGACGAATCTGTAATAAAAAGTTTATTTTTTTATTTGATTGTGCTTTAATTGTTCCTTTGTGTGCGGCGTCGTTTACGTTGTTGCGCTTGTTCATGTCTGGTCGCAACTGCTCTTGAAATGCGACTAGCACAAAAACTTTCACTTGGGTGTCTGGCTGAAGCTGCTGCTGTTTGCTTGTTGACCTCGGGATGAATGTCCTGAAACGTGGTCCTTCACTTAAATTTAATGGGTACGTCTGTCTGGCCTCAAACCCAAACAAATAGTGAATATATTATGTTAAGCAATCACATAATGTTAGTTAACATGGCACGAAACTGCTATTAGCATAACAGCGCGAAATTATTATACATATATCTGCAAAATATCTAACTATCGCAAAAAATTAAAAATTATAAGCGTTGTTACTATTCTATAGTACCAATGAAAATAAAACTCAAAGCTAACTTTAGTTATTTATTTAGAAAAATGAGTAGTCACTGTGACTAGAACATTTAATTTCCAACAGATTTCAACGTTTTAGAGCACTATTTTGTTGGTAATGTTATCGATGGCATTGTGACTGGTATCCGTTCAGTCATTTAGTTGGTCACACTGAAACACCACAAAAAATTTCATCTGGCAGAAAAGTGAAAAAAGAGAAAATTAAGGGGTTTATCAAGTGTACCCAGAAAATTAGTTTTAATTCACATCCAACATTATTGAAGGTAAGTTAAACATAGTGTTTTAGCACTAAGAAAAGGTCAAGCGCAAGTGTGCCTAATACGCACAAAGAACATGGCGGCTGCGACAAGTCGCAAGTAGTAGTTATTGCATTATGTGTGTGTTTTTTTTCTTCACACTCTCTGTATAACTGCGTGTGTGTTTGTGTATGAGTGAGTGTGTATGTGTAAGTCTGTCTATGCGAGTGTATGTAAGTGTGTATGTGTGAAGAGATGGCCTCGGACAAAGTTCCTCGCACTACCCTTTGAGAGGGCGTTCAACTCGCTTAGATTGGGGTTGGATTTGGATTTGGGTTTTGGCTTAGACGGTTTTACTAATTTATTTGCACACACACACGTATCGGCAGCATCTCACTTAATAAACGGCATCGAAATGACGTGGGAACCTCAGGCTGAAGGTCTACAGCAGATCATTGGGATCTTAAAGGAATCTCAATCACCGGACACAGCGACCCAAGTGGCTGTGCAAATGGTAAATAACTAAATCGAATTAATTAAAATACATTTTTAATTAACATGATTTATATTGTGAATAGAAATTGGAGGAATTCAATCGATATCCAGACTTCAACAATTATTTAATTTATGTGCTGACCAAATTGAAATCAGAAGATGAACCCACACGCTCGCTGAGCGGCTTAATTCTCAAGAATAATATACGTATGCACGGCAGCAATTTGCAACCAGAGATTGTTGAGTACATAAAACACGAGTGCCTGCAAGCGGTGGGCGATGAATCGGCACTGATACGTGCCACAGTCGGCATTCTGATCACCACAATAGCTAGCAATGGTGGCCTGCAGAACTGGCCGCAGTTGTTGCCATCCCTGTGCGACATGCTCGATAACCAGAACTATAATGTGTGCGAGGGTGCGTTCAGTGCGCTGCAAAAGATTTGCGAGGATTCCGCTGAGATTTTGGATTCAGCGGCACTCAACAGGCCGCTGAACGTAATGATTCCCAAATTTTTGCAGTACTTCAAGCATACCAATCCCAAGATACGTTCGCATGCGATTGCGTGCATAAATCAGTTCATTATCAATCGATCTCAGGCGCTGATGGTGCACATTGATACATTCATCGAGAATCTATTTAATCTGTCATCGGACGAGGATCATGAGGTGCGCAAGAATGTCTGCCACGGTCTAGTCATGCTGCTCGAGGTGCGAATGGACAGGCTGCTGCCACACATGTCGCAGATTATTGAGGTAATTAACTCTATTTGTATATTTTGGTATTTATAACAACTCTTGTATATTTTTCTACGCTTAGTATATGCTGCTGCGCACACAGGATTCCGATGAGGGCGTGGCACTCGAGGCATCCGAGTTTTGGCTGTCGCTGGCGGAGCAGAGTATTTGCAAGGATGTGCTTGCGCCATACTTGGCTCAGCTGGCACCGGTGCTGGTGCGTGGAATGAGATACTCAGAGATCGATATTATACTGCTCAAGGGCAATGTGGAGGAGGATGATATGGTGCCGGATCGCGAAGAGGACATACGTCCGCGCTTTCACAAATCACGCACACACACTATCAAAAGTGGCGAGGCCAGTCAGGCGGCCGGCGGTGAGGATGATGATGATGAATTTGATGATGGCCTAGACGATGATAGTTCACTATCTGAATGGAATTTGCGCAAATGCAGCGCAGCGGCCCTTGATGTACTGGCAAACGTATTCCGCGAGGATTGTCTGCCCATTGTGCTGCCCATACTTAAGGACACACTGTTTCATCAGGACTGGGTTATCAAAGAGAGCGGCGTGCTTGCCTTGGGTGCCATTGCCGAGGGCTGCATGACTGGCATGATTCAGCATCTGCCCGAATTGATACCGTATCTGATTAGCTGTTTGTCCGACAAGAAGGCGCTGGTACGATCTATCACCTGTTGGACTGTTGGACGTTACGCCAATTGGGTCGTCAATCAGCCGCATGATCAATATCTAAAGCCACTGATGGAAGAGCTGCTGAAGCGCATTTTGGACTCCAATAAGCGCGTGCAGGAGGCAGCCTGCTCGGCATTTGCCACACTGGAGGAGGAGGCATGCACCGAACTGGTGCCCTATCTGGAGTATATACTAAAAACTCTTGTTTTCGCCTTCTCCAAGTATCAGCATAAGAATCTATTGATCTTGTACGATGCTGTTGGCACTTTGGCTGACTCTGTTGGTCACCATCTGAATAAGCCACAATATATTGATATATTGATGCCGCCACTAATCGCCAAATGGAATTTGCTTAAGGACGATGACAAGGATCTGTTCCCATTGCTCGAATGCTTGTCCAGCATTGCAACTGCGCTGCAATCGGGCTTTCTACCCTATTGCGATCCGGTCTACAGGCGATGCATATCCCTAATTGAACAAACAATCAATCAGGAAATGGTACGGCCAATAAGCAAGCCATAAATCATCACTTAATTATGTCAAACTTATAATTTAATTTTTGCAGCTCTGCAAACAGAATCACACCTTCGATCATCCCGATAAGGAACGCATGATTGTGGCCTTGGATCTGTTGTCTGGTCTGGCCGAGGGTCTGGACAGGCACATTGAGACCTTAGTAGCCAATAGCAGTATCATGCATCTGCTTTATCAGTGCATGCAGGATGTTCTGCCAGAAGTGAGTTTATATTGATATCACAAAATATATATGCAATGCTAACATTTTTGTATGCTGTCCTTGCTATAGGTGCGTCAATCTTCGTTTGCACTGCTCGGTGATTTGACCAAGGCCTGTTTTCCACATGTGCATCCGTTTATGGCCGAATTCTTTCCTATATTGGGTCAAAATTTAAATCCCGATTTTATTTCGGTGTGCAACAACGCAACATGGGCTATTGGTGAAATATGCATGAAATTGGGTGAGTAAGGGATTCTGTTCTCGGACTAATTTAGTTTATATGTGTTTATGAATTTTATTAGTTCTTATACAAATACTTGAGCATTTGTTTATATGCACATTGTTTACATTATCTTCAGGTGAGGAAACCAAACAGTACATACACCTTGTACTAACCGATCTCTTTGTCATCATCAATCGCCCGAATACGCCTAAGACTCTGCTGGAAAATACAGGTGAGTACAGATTATTATAAACTGTATGCAATGTATACGCAGATTATATGTATATAGTTTTATGTATGTGTTTATGTATGTATGTGTATGTGTATGTGGATATGTGTGTGTGTATATCTGTACATATATTTATGTACACAATATATGTGCGCGAGCTATTTACGACAGTCTAAATATATGTTTCTGGTTTCATTTAGTGATGCATGTGACGCAATGTCGCCAATTGCAACAAAAACAAAAATAATAACAACAAATACAACAACAGCATATCGCATAAATACTAATACATACACATATATACTAATCATATTGTCAATTTTTGATGTATGTTCAAATTTATTGTTGTATATGCCATTAATCGATTGAATAGAAAACGTTTCAATCAAAATCAATTAATTTAAAAGAACGAAACAAACAAACCAAAACCAAACCATACCAAACAACAAATGTAATATAATTTATTCAGTTTATTTATTTATATTTTTCTGTTCTTTTAGCAATAACAATCGGTCGTCTAGGTTATGTGTGCCCAGTTGAAGTGGCTCCTTATTTGCCCGAATTTGTACGACAGTGGTGTGTAACACATTTATCAAATATAGTTTCCCTTGCTTAACTTTACCATTATATCTTATCCTGATTGCATTTACTTTCCCTCCCAACTCCAACTGAAACAACTTAAATTAAGCTTAAACAAAACAAAAAAAGAAAGATATGTATTCAAAAAACACACAACAGTAATTTTCCATTTGTAATATTCAAAATTTCTTTTGTGCTGTTCTTCATTTGTTTTTCTATCTCTTTTCTTTTGTTTTGCTTCGATTTGAGTGTTTGCCTGTGGCATGCTCAGTTAATAAATGTTATCGCTAATGCATTTCTTGCATGCTATATCTGAAATACAGGTGCACGTCGTTGCGTCACATACGAGATAATGACGAAAAGGATTCGGCCTTCCGTGGCATGTGCCACATGATAACCGTTAATCCAGCTGGTGTAGTCCCTGACTTCATATTCTTCTGCGATGCGATAGCCTCATGGGTGAATCCGCCACAGGATCTGCATCAAATGATACAAAAGGTGTGGCGCTTATATTTCTTTTTAAGTTTTGTTTAACGTTGACAAATGTAATTTTTAAAAATTATAACAGATTCTACACGGCTTCAAGACACAAGTCGGTGAGGAGAATTGGCGTCGATTTGTTGATCAATTCCCGCCAACTTTGGCCGAACGCCTGGTTACCATGTACAACATCTAAGGTGGCACTGGCTTCAGCAGCACAGTCCACATCCACCACCCAGCAACTAATTAACTAGACAATTATATTCAAGAATGAGAGTAAGCGTGTCATCGTCTTTAAACTTAGTGTAAGCACAGTAGCGACAAATGTTTAAATAAGTTTATTCGATGCTGTTCGAATAATATAATTACTTTATTATCTGGAATTTCAACTTATAAAGTCAATCACAAAACGAGAAAAAAAACAGCAAACTAATACAATATTTAAAAACTACACATATATAACTACCTAAAATATATCCATTTAACTCAAACAGATATATACATACAATATATATATATACATACAATATATATATATACATACAATATATATATATACATATATATATATTATATATATATAAATATATATCGCTATATAGGCTATGCAAAAATTAGATGAACTAGTAGAGTTCTTTTGGATTTGGATATGATTTGTCAGTCCGTTTATAATTACATATATGAGTGTTCCGGCTGTACTTAAACCGGATCCAGTGCTATAGCTATATAAAACACAATCCAATCCATATAAAAACATGAATATGCTGATATATACTGTGTTTACTTATCGCTAACTAACTTCAATTTAAGCAATCAATTAATATTGCGCTTCGTCTCGCGTAAATTAAACAAATAAGAATGATATAATATGAAATAACGTCAATCAAAGCAACCATCGTAATCGGTAACTAATTAAAAAAGGCGTTGGGCCAATTGTGAAATGAAGATCAAAATAAACTTGTGCTAAAATAGTAAAAACTAAAATTTCTGCAAGAAATATAAATGTTACAAAATATTTGATATCAACAAAGACTGATGTTATAAAAAAAAACTCCGTTCAATAACATATACATGCATACATGCATTCTTCATCATTTACCGAATGAATTTCACAACTATTCCCAACACTTTCTATAACAAAATCAAAAGGAAAACAAACAAAAAAAATTAATCGTCGCGTTTCGGGTCCTAACGGTTTCGCGTTCGCGTATTATCGTCGCTCGTTCGTTCGTTCGCTCGTATCTCGTATCGTATCGTATATCGTCGGGTTATAAAAAAAAAATAACAAACTGATAAATAATAATAGTGCAACTGTTACTGATACAAATTTACTTATAATGTATACGACTTGATATTTATATACTATGCAATTTAGATGATTTTCCTTTTTTTTTTTTATTTATTGTTTTTAGTTGATTTTTATTAATCAAAGAAAATGAGATTAGAATTCCGTTGAATATGATATTTATTTTGTGCGATCCTTAAGAAATGTTAAACAAAGAAGAAGAACAAAAAACATAATCCAAGCAACCAATTGACTGATTCACTTTTAAAAGTATTATATAATTTTTGTATAGGAGCATATTTAATTACATATAGATATTTTTGTTTTGCAGACTTTTGCTATAATTTATATAGTATCGTTTCAGCGTTACATCTGGCTAGCGTTATCTTATAACTTTTGATGTTTGTATAGAACAAATTTTTAACGATTAGATGTAAAGTGTACTACTAAATGGAAAACAAAAGTCTTTGAAATTGTCGCGGATCAAAAAAACTAAAAATAAAAGATATATAAAACCAAACAACACAAATCAACTCAGAAAAACAAAGTAAATTTAAGTAATAGTATTAATTATATGCAGACTTCTGTTAAGCAGAGTTTGTATTTTTATTTAATTTCGAAAACAAAACAAAGGGGGAACGTGTGATAATAATGTAAATTCGGGTCGTTCGTTCGCGTCGCGGTTAAACTAAATACAATATTTAAATATATATAAAACTAACAATACGGGACTTTCGCCCCCGAGTCCCCAATAAATATGGAATCAAACACATAATTGATAACTCCAAATAACTGAAAGCAAAGGCAAAACTAAACTCAATAAAAAATAAATCGTGATTTCGTTGTACCTTAAACCGAATTCATCGCGGAATTTCGGTCGCGTTCGCGTGCGTTTGTATCTCTCTCGGGTGATCTTAGTGATTAGCGTTTAAGCAGTAAACAAATAATTAAATGAAAAACTATATAATAAATTTATGGAAAAAAGCAAACAACTACACACAATACATAGAGTATATGAATATATTTATAAATAATACCAGCTAGGTTTTGATTTCGTTTTATTCCATTACTATTGAAAAATGTTAGGAAGTAACCATCAAATCTGATTAACAAGAACATTGGAAATATTTTTAATTGTTTTAAAAATGCATAATTGTTTATAATAAATATGTTTCGCACATACACACACACACATACATAGAAGCACACCGGCAATAGTGAATAGAAATATTTCGTAGACACACCTACGTATATATATATATTCCTATTCATATTTTTTTTTGTCCAAATTCATTTCTTGGAAAACTAGAAACACAATTTTACAACACATACATATGTACAAGAAATGTAGATATGTATTCGGAAATAATGTATGTATAGAAAATAACGAATCCTTTACACAATAAGAAAAATGTAAACTATCCAATGCACATTATGGAGTCTCAATAGAACTATGGAATAACTATCTAGCATTCAAGTATTACGATCAACTAAAACTTGAACTATTGTATAATTCTATTGTCTCTCAGCTAAATGCTGATGCTTGTGCATCCAATTCTCCTCAACGAGAGTTGTGTAAACTAATCAGAAACCTAAATAAATATGTATGTATAACATTATCAACAAACTGAACTGCTACGTCTTCCATTTTACTGGGTTGTGTTTATTATAGAATTTATTTGTGTTCTTCAAGATGGTATAATATTTATTTAAGGCAAGCAAGTTACAAGATATATTATGTCAAAATTACAAGAATATTGAATGTTGTTGAGTTTAATAGATTGCCACAAGAGGAGTACACTTATAGATAGATATACATTTATATGTACGACGAACGGTTTGACTGTAAGTTCGTGAGTTAATCGAACTTTCAGCTAATTTGACAGCCCATCGAAAAGATTGTTCGTATTTTGTTCGTTCGTAGTCCTTTTAATCGAATTCTGGATGTTGTCATCTCTCCACACTTTGGCTAACTAGACATGTATTAGTGGATTAAATCGTTTGTCCGTTATCAGATGCAGAGGTCAATGGCGTTTGTGTAGAGTTGAGTTTTAGTTTATAGGGCAAACACCTTGCCAGATATCGCCATAAATGAGATTTTTCGTTATGGATATATCCTTGTTGTTGATTCTAACGTTCTTCATGCAGCCACTGAAGGTCTTTCTGGTCTTGATGCCCGGCGCCTTGCTGAACGCATGATGACCGCCCATAAACAATGGACGATGAGTTTTGGTAACGGCTGAACTATCGTTGCCCAAACCCGGCTGCGAGCTGACATGATCAACGGCAATGGTGATGACAAACTTTGATTTAATGGCCAGCACATTGCGCCATTTGCCATCACAATAGCTGGCATTATCCGGCAGTGTGTAGTTGGTCACCACAGTATTCTTCACATCTGATTTGACGGTGAAGGTTACCGTGTTGTTGATCAGCTCCAAAATCAGATAAGAGCTCTTGCCATGCACCGAGAAGAGTAAACCATTCGGATCACGTGGCCGGAAGTCAAAGCTGATGGTAAAATCAGCGCCAACCATGAAACGATCATAGAGCTTCACATAGCCCTTGTCCTGATGGAAAAATACGCCACTTTCCACTTGCTCCGAACATGGTACAACATTATGTTCCGTTGGCGCCTCCTCCAGCGCCAACCCATTGACCTTAATGTCTCTAATGCAGCCATTGTAGTAGGAATTGCCAACGAAATTGAAATGATTCATAAGTTCTACTTCCAAAAATCTGGTGATGCCGCCCACATAAACGGGCGAAGTTATCAAGCTTGGCGGATTGATATCGTGCTCACTGTACAGATCAACGGAGCCCTCCTGCTCTATGCCGTCAATGCTAAGACTAATCCTGCTATTGGTACGCGCAAACTGTACCGTATGCCACTCGCCATCGAACAGTTCCTGTTCGCTGGATATGTTTGCCTGGTCGGTGTTACCAACCCTTACAAGGTGATGCACACGACCGTCCAGCATATAGACCGCTATGAAGTCATGACTCTCCTGTCTGGCGGCATAGAATAGTATACCACTTGGATAACTGGTGCGAATAGATATGCTCATATCGTATTGTTTGCTCATAAGGCCCGGCAGTGTGTTGAATACCAAGTACTGCTCTTGCAGCGAATAGAATCGATACCCAGCCTCGATAAAGTCGACGTCGTAGTTGGGATTGATGGGCAGTTTGCAGCTGGGATCGCTGGGGTGATTAAATGCTGGCCGTGGCTTTACTAGCAAGCCTTTCATTGATGCCGGCGACTCTGTAGTGGTCGTTGTTGTGCTTCTAGTGGTTGTTGTTGTTTTTCTTGTTGTTGTTGATGTTGTTGTTGATGGTGTGGTTGTTGTTGTCATTGTTGTTGTTGTTGTGATTGGTTTTGCATTCGTATGAATAGGCATGTGTGGAGGCGGCTCCACCTCATTGGCCCCACTTGGATAGTATGTGGGCAACATTCCAGCGTCATAAGCTAATAATATATACAAAAAATGGGGAAATATATAATAATATTTAAATCGTTTAGTTGGTCTTGTTTGCCACATACCTAAACTGTCCTGTGAACAACCATTAATGTTGCCTCCCTTTTTCTCAGCACTATCCGCAAAGTTGATAATCTCCCCATTGACGGTCACATCGCTAATGCAACCCACTAAGTAGGCCAAATTGGAGATAGCACCCTTGGGTGCTATAAAGTTATCGGGCAGTCCCCCAAAGAATATATCACCGCCATCTATCTCCAGCGGTTGTACAAATCCCAGACTAATCGATAAAAAATGAAAAAGATAAATAAATTTGTGCACAAGATTCAGATTCATTCAAGTATTAGCTAATCGGATTGCTCTTACCGCTTATCTTTGTCATCATCGACGGAGAGTCTCAGCCCGTTTTCATTGTGGTGAACAGTTACCACATGATCCTCGCCATCGTTGTACTGCCGATTGTCAATGGTCAGTACGCTATCCATGCTGTGCAGCTTGAGATATCCGCCGTCCAGAGTGAGACCAATCGTTGAGCTCTGACCATGGTTGGCGGCATAGAAGAGTACGCCATTGGGCTGGAGGGTCTTAAACCGTAGCACCACATAGAAATTGTTCTGCGAGGAGATATTCGCAATGCGAAGGAAACCATGTTCTTCGGGTAGATACGAAAGTGTTGTAGAATATTTGGGAGCGCAGCCCTCAACGACACCTGTAGCATTGACATTCTGTGTCAGATCCAAATTGTGAAGCGATATGATAACATTATCGATGCATCCATCGAAGTCCTGTTCTACCAAATCTGTGTGATTGCGTCGTCCCGGATAGCCGCCAAAGTACATGCGCTTCAGCTTGGGCAACTGGACATCGCCAGCATGAGGCTCGTTCTTTTGGGAAATTAGAACGTCGTCTATCTTGAGGACACCACTGCGACCGTCACGATCGGCATTAACGAGATGCCATTGATTGTCATTGTAGCGATTTTGGTTGCCCAAGGTGAATGTAGCATCGCCCAGCTTGTAGACGAAAATGATGGCACCTCTGACCATCTGAATGGCCATGTAGTTGTCGCGTCCATAGAAGAACATCAGACCATTGCTGGCATCCTTTTCGGCCTTAAAGCGGAACTGGATACTGGAACGGGTTCGGAAGTTGATTTGCTTCGTATTCAATTGAACATATCCGTTGCCCTTGAACCTCAGACCAGTGACGGGCTTTTGCTCGTCGAGCAACTTATCACGTTCGAAAACGCCCTGATTATTGTCCTCGCCGTAGACGAAGTTCCAGAGACCGACATTTTCATCGCCAATGCGCAGATTCTCCATTTCGCCAGTGAACGGTGTGGTCGTTATGTCATCGGGTACATTGAAGTCGGACGAACCCGGATAACCGCCAACAAACAATCGACTATTGCGATCCACATGCAGCACATTATTGGCGCCAACCAAATTTGTATCAACAACATGATTCGTCACAGTGCCATTGGGCAACTGTTCGCGTATGGTTAGCTCGGCCCTGGAACCAACGCGATTTATGATGGCCTCATACCAATTGCCATCGGCGACATATTTGCTGCTGCCGATGCGCTCGGGTCCATTGCCCAAATCGATGGTCATGATTGGATAGCCATTGACAATCTCCATGGCGACAAAGTCGTTATTCTTCTGAATGGTCTTATTATCGTTGCCCAGATAGAGCAGGAAGCCATTTGGTTTTTCTGTGCGGAAGAACGTCGACAATTTGGTCTTGGTGGCCAGCAGTGGCGTTTTCTCTGGAGTCTTCAGCTCCAGCACGGTGCTCGGTGTGAACTTGACGCCGACCTGGATGCTGTTGGCAGTGCGTCGAGCTGTTTCTAATTGACGCTTCAGTTGCTCAATGTCGTCGCCGAGCTGTTGACTCTTCTCACCGAAGTTTTGCTGCTGCCTATCGATGTCATTGGCCCGTTCTGCAAGAGTGGGTATGGAGATGACCACGTTGTCCAGCTGATTGTTTGCTTGCGAGATGTCCTTGTTGGTGATGTCCACAAGTCGACTAATATTGCGCGCCTTATCCAGCTCCTTTGGTGTTTGCGAGCTAACAGGCTTAAGGATTTCTAGTACATCCTGTAGGATGTCGAGGGCATCACTAGCGTTGCTATTCGAGCTCCTCCACATGTCACGCTGCGTCTCTGCGGGCAATTTTTTAATCAGTATGTTTATATCCTTGAGCTGATCATCGGTGGCGGCATTTAACTGGGAGATACCCTCAACCTTGCCGGCGGAACCATTGAGTCGCGGCTCTAAATCATCCTGCACCTTAACCAGCGCCTGACGTGCCTTCTGCAATAGCTCCGCAGATTCCATATCAGCCCTGCCGGCACGCTCCTGAATGCCATCGGACTTTTCATTGGCATTGCCCGCCGCATTTATGGCATCTTCACTGAACTGTTTGGCTGCCTTGACGGCCTCCACAATGGTGCTGTATGCGGTGGCCGCTAGAATCGCTGGCTCGGCGCTTGCGGTCATGTCGGCATATTGATTGGCCAGTTCCTTGGCGCGTACGTCTAGGTCGGCGGCATGTTGCTCCGCCTTTAAGGTAAGATTGTTAGCTTGTTGGTGCTGCATATCGCGTTTCGGCAGATACTCATCGACGTCCCTGTTCACCGTCTTGAGCTCCTGCAGTGCACCGCGCAGATCATCGAGCTTGGTGTCGATCTGTTCGAGTGTCAGATCACCGTTGATCAGAAAGTTGAGCGCTTCCTTGATGTTTTTCTTGGCGCCCTGCTGCTGCTCGGACACCGTATCAAATTTGGAATTGTTGTATGACCGCGAATTGGCTACATTTAGAACTTCCACATCGCCGGACTGACTCTGCGATTCGGCGCTCCAGTTAAACAGATCCTCCAGCTTGTCACTGAACTCACCAATGTCATTTTTGAGCGCATTCAAACTTTGGTTCTGCAATTGAATAGGCTCCACCAGTTTAGTAATCTCCTCATACAACTGTTGTCCCTTGTCCACGCCCAGTTTATTGGCCTGCAACTCGATTTGGGTGCCATTGATAGCGTTGAGAATGCGCTGTGCCTGCTGCAGAGCAGCATCGATTTTGGTACTAGCAGTTGCTTCGAGATTCTGTGACAAGGAGTCGACGGCGATAATGGCAGCCCTCGCCTGGTCCACACTGTTCAGCGCCTCCTCATGCACAGCGGATACATTGTTCAGCAGAACACCCGATCTCTGGCGTATGTCCAATGCATTGTCCAGCGTTTGATTCACCTGTTTGGCGTAGGCCTTGCTGGCCGCCTCCAGTTCGCTGTTAAGCTTCTGTGACGGCATCAGGTTGACACTATTCGAATCCAGTGCTTTCACTTGCGGTCCCAGTTCTTCGGCCAGCTGGTCGTAGTAGTTTAGCTTCTGGCTGGTGAAGAAAGCCATGGTAACCGTTTGGAAATCCTGTAGCACATCATCTATCTGATAGCGCAACTTGTCGGTGACGTCGAGCAGAGCATGATGACAATTGTTACATTCCATGCAGCCATCTTCGGTTAGGACCCAGCGATTTGGACATGCCTCACAGCGATCTCCAATGACACCAGGCAGACAGACACATTGTCCCGTAAAAGGATTGCAGCCGGTGCCGGCACGGGAGTATCCCTCATTGCAATTGCACGGTGTGCAGCCATCCTTCTCATAGCGCCAATGATCCACAGTGCAGCGATCGCATTGACGACCCGTAACTCCAGGTTTGCAGAAACCTAAAAAACGAATGGCAAAAAATGTCAGATGTGATGGCAGTTTTGGCAGTTTGGCATTAATTACAGTGTCCTGTATGCTCATCGCATTGCGTGGAATTGGAGGCGGCGCCACAATCGCAGGCACGGCAACCGGTGCCGGAATCAAAGCCATAATGATCTGGCTTGCAGCGATCACAGCGTTCGCCGATGACATTCTCATGGCATTTGCATTTGCCGACGGCGGGATCACATTGGAGGGTGCCCACCTCATCGCAGTCACAGCTCTGGCAGTTCTTCAGATTGATGGCATCGCCATAGAAGCCCGGGGCGCACAGATTACACGCCATGCCCGAGGTGTTGTTCAGACAGCGGAGGCATTCACCGGTGCGTGTATCGCAGGAGCCCTGTTCGTTGGGATTAATGTTGCCGGAGCACTCGCATGGCTTGCAGAAATCACCAGGCGTCTCCGGTGAGCCGTAGAAGCCATTTGCACAGGCCTCACAGCGTGGACCCGTATAGCCACGCATGCACTCACAATGGATCTCGGTGCCCGACTCGGAAATTTCACAACCTGTGGCAAAATTATTGGAATCATAGGGTAGCGGACAGGCGCAGATCATGCAGTCGTGTGGTGTGCCATATGTGGCATTGCCATAATAACCGGCCACACACTGTTCGCAGTGATCGCCACGCGTCGAGTGCTGGCAATCCTTGCAGATGCCCGTCGCACAGTCACAGTTATCGGCATGGCCATTGCAGTCGCATGGAACGCAATAGCCGCCATAGGGACCATTGTCCAGACGATGATAGCCAGGCGCACAGTCCTCGCAAGAGTGGCCCGTATAGCCAGCCGGGCAGTGACAATGCTCCACGGCGAGGAACTGATATTCGCCAGTGCCATCGGCATCCTCATCGGCCAGCGTCAGATAGACATCGGAGAGCTGTGTATTCAACGTTAGCTCCCAGTAATTGGCGCGTATGAAGATCTTTTTGAGATCACGCAGTGCCATCATGAAATCCGCACGACTCACAGACTTGCCCGTCTGCGTCTGGAAATTGGTCTCGACCATTTGCAAGCGATTTCTAAATGGCAAATTGCTGCTGGGCTGCTCATAGCTCTGGTGCATCAGTATCTGATGTGCACTGAGCAAGATTACATCTGGGGCGATAATGGCATTGCCCGCAAAGCCCGACGTGAAGTATAGTGTGTAGCCAAGATCGCCACCATAAGCGGAAATGTGACTGTTCTGATTGAGCAGATAGTCGAGTACGCCAAAATAGGCGACACGCTTATCGGATGTATCCCTGTTGTGGAAGTCCGCCTGCAGTGTTGTTTCGTTGAGCACCAGTTCCTCCGTCGCTAGCTCCCACATATCAAAGTCAATGTAGTTGCCGTGGAAATCGGCCGAGTAGATCGCCTTCTCCCGCATCAGGCTGACGTTGTAGACACGCAGATAGGCGCTGTCGCAGCGTGACGTTTTGCCAAAGCAGAAGCAAGTGGTGCAGCCTTCGGGATTGCTATCTCTCAGATTGTATGTGCCATCCTTGCATTGATCGCAATCGCGCCCCAAAACGTTCTCCTTGCAGAAGCAGCTGCCATCGATCTTATTGCACACCTCCAGCTCAGTGCCCGGCTTGTGGCAGGAGCATCGGCTGCAGCGTGGAAAATCATAGAATCCATGGGCACAGCCATCGCAGGCACGACCCACAATGTTGTCGCGACACTCGCAGGAGCCGTTCAACATGTCGCACTGCTGCTTACCATTCGCGATGCCCACGTAATTACAGTTGCACTCCTCGCAGCCAATCACCTGATGGAAGCCATACGTATTCGCTGCGCATCTGTAATAAAAACATGGTTTTTGACTATCTAATCAATTGGCTTATCGATATATTTGTTCGTTTACTTGTCACACAAGGCACCAATCACATTCGGTGGACACATGCATTCACCGGTGGTGGCCTCACACATGGCAGTGCTGGGGCAATCGCAAACTTTGCAATCGGGGAAGCCTATTAATAAAATGAAATCCAAAATATGATTTATATTAATGAGAAATAGAAAAGGTATCTTCTCCATTACCGTAGTAGCCGGTGCGACAGGCTGTGCACTGACGACCGATGACATTCTTGCGACACTGGCACTGTCCACCAAATGGATGACACTCGAAGCTCGTGGAGCCGGCATAGTCACAGTTGCAGGGCAAGGCGCCGCTGTTGTAGTCGGCTGTCAGCGAGAAGACCGCGCTCTTGCAGAACTCGCTGGCATTGTGTGTGATGTGGTAATGGTCGTGGCCGCAGTTCTTGATGAACTCCTTGGTCTGATCGAAAGTCTCTTCGACCAGCAGATCGTCATTGTATTGATCCAGAGGCACAACAACCAGATAATCTAGCCAAACGCCTTGTGTTCGGGGGTTCTGTAACATTGACAATACTTTCTTAACCCAATCCAAAACAACCGATTGATATAATTAACTTACAGTCAGAGTAAACTTGAAGTCGTCGTCAATATCGAACCACCAATCGTCGCCAGTGGGTCGTATAACACCACGACAGCCGGAGCTGGATGGGCAATGTTGTATATCGAATTTGCCATCGTATTGATTCTTGCCAGCGGTCAATGTGTAGGTCAACTGATACTTGGGATGATTGGGCTGATAGTACTTGACCAGTATGACATAGCGATGTGGCTCCGACACTTTGGATTCAATCACAATCGATCCATCCTTCCTGTTCTCCAGATGTACCAGCTTCACACGCTCATCGAATGCGGCATATGGCGGCTTGTTTGTCGCTATGCGATCCTCATGATCCGTTTCGAATTCAATCTTCTTGGAATCGGGCACCGATCGGAATTTTGGTGTCGCACATTGTTGATTGTGTATGACACAAACTGGACTGGGATTGATATAGTCAATGGACCACTGTTCAACTGGGATGGCAGTCACCGATATAATGGGCACGCGATAGATGTCATCGTTGTCCGCCTGGAAATGCAAGATGCATTGCATTAAATGGACAAATGAGTTAGAGTTAGAGAAAAGCACCACTCACATAAATGGTAACTGGCTGCAGATCGTCCTTGCTGATGTAGAAGGCCTTTTCGCGACCGTCATCATTGATCGGGGTGCGACAGATCGTTGAGTAGAGGCAGGGATACAGATAGACGGATGAATGGGAATCTGGATCGTTTCCCAGCCTTAGATTCACATCATAGGGCACCGCAAAGTTCTTCTCGCTAATGTAGTCAATGACAAAAATGTAACGTCCACTGTGCGGCACATCCACAATATAGTTGAGCTCCTTTTGCGTATGGCTGAGCACTGGAACATCGCCGACATGGCTAACAATCTGTAAATGCTCCGAATCAGTGTAGACCTCGATGGGATTTGTGGGCTTGCCATTGGCGCCGATGATAAAGGGAGTTGTGGCCGGCTCGAAGACATTGACATTTGCATATTTGTAATGACGACATAGCTCCATGTTGCCCAGCTCACAGGGATTGGCAATGTGGCGCGTTAGAATCGACGCCTCATAGTAGGCAGCCGGCAGGAGCACAAAATAGTCCAGCATCACATTCTTGTTCGCCTTGGTGGTGAACATATAGCGTCCTGGATCGAGTACGACAGCTGAGGGCACATTGCCCTTGGGGCCGGAAACGGTGACGAACTCTGGGTCGGTTGTGGGTCGCAGGAGAACCTTGACGCTGCAGAAGTAACTCAAGTGAAATAGGAATTTGATATTCGTTATGTGGCAATTCTTACGTTTGATCCACTTCCAGGGGATTCTCGGATTGGATGAGTATGCTGGCCGTTACATTTTTCTCGTTGGGATTCTTGTAGCGGATGACAATGCGATAGACGGATGACTTGAACACGGTTAGATCGTTGCGCACCTCGTTCTGTATGTCATTGAATACGGCATAGCCCTTGCTGCTAAAGTCTGGGAAGATCGCATCATCGTACTGATAGCGCACCTGGGCACCCGATGGCTGTGATCCATCCTCGTACTCATATTGGAACTGATGCAGTGTGGGGAAGTAGTGGGTGGTCAGGGGTTGTGTGCAGGCACGTCCTGTGACACGCGGATGACACTTGCACTGGCCGCTGATCTTGTCGCATTCGCTCTTCCAGGAGCCACCGACATCGCAACTGCAATCCTTGCAGCCAAACAGCGAGGAGCCATCCAGATCAAAGGTGCCATCCCGGCATTCCTGACACTGACGACCCATCGTGTGTGGCTTGCAGTGGCATTTGCCCGACTTGGGTGCACAAGTGTCCAGGCCCGAAACAGTGCCATCTATATAGCAATCACACTCCTGGCAACCCTCCGCATTGCTCACCGTCAAGTTCCAGTAGAGTGGCTTGCACTCATTACAAATGCGGCCAGTTACACGCTCCTTGCATTTACAGAGCTCACCCACCGGCACCGAACCGCAGCCGGCGAATTGCTCAATCACACCAGCCGGATCACAATTGCAATCCTCGCAGGCGGGGAAATTGTAAAACGATTCTTTGCATCTCTCGCATTGGCGACCATCGAAATTGGCCTTACTGAAATTGGAGTAATTGCGTATAGAATAACATCAAACATTGCAGCAATCAGCATTTTACCAGAAACATCCATTCTCATTGCAGGTGACGCCTTCCGAGCCGTGCTCGTTGCAGTTGCAAGCTGTAAATAATTGTTATAGATGTTGGCTGAGAGCATCGTATTCTGTCACTTACCCAAGCATTCCGGATAGTTGTAGAAGCCAGCACTGCACATGTTGCACAGCTTGCCAGAGTAGTTGATCAGACAATTGCATTTGCCAGTGTTGTCGCAGGTGATCGCTGAGCTGCCCGTGGTCGAGCAATTGCACGGCTTGCAGGATGGATAATTGTAATATCCGGGCAAGCACCGATCGCAGCGTGGTCCACCAAAACCTTCACGACAAATGCACTGACCGGACGCCTTGTTACAGATCTCCGACTCGGTGCCCTGATGGTCACAGTCACAATCTATCAGCAATGAACAAATGTTAAGTTCAAGACTAGAATATAATTTTGTATCTTTTATACAGACATGAGCAGGTTGGTTCGTTGTAGTAGCCATCCTTGCAGCGTTCGCACTGAGCTCCGCCCCAATTGCTGAGACAGGTGCAATTGCCGGAAATGATGTCGCAATCGTTATTGATGGAGCCCAGCTTATTGCACTGGCAGGCTTTGCATTCGGGAAAACCGTAATAGGATTCGGCGCATTCCTTGCACAGGGCACCCGCAAAGTTCGTCTTGCAGGGGCAAATGCCATTGACAGCCTCGCAATTGTAGCCATTGGTGCCATTCAAATTGCACTCACATTCACGGCACTGAGGATAGCCATAGTAGCTAAGAAAGTTGATACGATTAAAATGGTTACATCGAGCACAGAATCGAGCAGAAGCACTAAGTACCCATAGGAGCAGGAGTCACAGTTGGGTGGTTGGAAAGCTGCTCGGCACTCGCATTTGCCCGTCTCCTCCTCACAGTGTCCCGTCGAGTAGAAGAAATCACAATTGCATGCTGCCAGCATATGGATATAAAGTTAAGTATTTTTTTTTGATTTAGGCATTTAGCTGGATTGCTGCCAGCTCGGAGAACCACTTACGACTGCAGACGTCCGTCTCGTTCCAGTATTTGCCCCTGGGACGATAGTATTTCGGTTTGCACTTGTTGCAATTGGTGCCTTCGGTGTTGTGCTGACAATTCTTACAGACGCCACCGCCATCGTAGTGACCATGAATGTCCAGCGAGAGACCCTTGCGATTGACATCCTCATCGTACATGCATTCGTTGGTGTGTCCATGACAATTGCAGGCTGCAAATCAAAAAGGATTAGCTCCGTTCTCTACAGCAGGTGCATACTCCGACTCACGTTCGCAGTTGAAGGGTCGGGCGTTGGTATTTTGGCGCCACTTCTTCTGCTCGAATCCGGGACAGCACTGGTTACACTGAATGCCGCAGGTGTGGTGCTGACAGCGACAGGCTAGTATGCGCACGGGACTAATGGGATCCTTGACGTCACAGGTGTCGGCATGACCGTTGCACATGCAACGTCCACCAATTGAGATGTCCTTAATCGAGTAGAAGTAGCGACGTGTCACCGTCGGATCTTGTCGTGCAACCGACATCAGATGACCCAAGAGATTTTTGGTGCGCAACAAACGAATTCGCACATTGGTGGCACGTGTCCATTCCTGCAGCACCGTCGAGTTAAAGTAGTTGGTGGATGAGGGCCGGCCATTGAGCAACATCACCGGAATCTCTCCATTCTCTAGCGGCACAATCTTCGAGTATTCCATGGTGCACATCACATCGTCGTCCCGTGTTATTGCCTTATAGGTGTCTTTGCCAAAGTAGGTCTGACAATCAGCGGGTGTGTCCGAGAAATGCTGCCATGGTGTCCAGGTCTTGCCGTAATCCGTCGACTTCTCCAGCGTCCAGAGACCGGGACGCGGTGAATTGCCCATGCGTATAAACAAGTAGGCCACATGGAATTCCTGAAATTGTTGCAAATTGTTATTAACAAGACTTATAACTTTAATAATGAATATCTTTTTGCAAGATTCCTGTCTGTTGCAATCGAAAAGTGAATAATTGAATAGGGAGATTTCTTATTTTTATCATATAAATGATTTTTCTGCCTTTTCAATGTCACATTCTCACTTAACTAGTGCTAAACTCTTTTCCTTATTCTGGTATTTTGTCTCGCTTAGAAGATATACCCATACTTTCATTGAAGTTCCTGGAATAGATCTTAGCACTCTCTTACCACTCCACAATCTTCCAACTCGCGAGCACATTTCAGACCACAAGCAAATTCATTAAAATTCATTAGCGTAGCGTACATATAAGAAATGTGTGTGTTTATCTGTGCATGGGATATGTGTGTATGTGTGTATGTGTGTGTATATTGTATATGGTGTCTACAGAGGTTGCATGAGATCATTGTAGAGAATTAACTCCATGCTTTCCAGTGTACTAAATTTATCTGCGTCCACTGAATGTTTGTTTATTTTGTTTTATGTTTGCTTTCAATTTGAATTCAATTGAAAACGAAGCAAATGTACAAATGTATATATATACATATGTAAATACATACATATATATATACATTCATGCTGCGGATATTATGTACATATATGCATATCTACTTATAACTATTGTTTACAGTTGTGATCTTGTGTGTTTACAAATCTGGCTTATATACTTATCATATATTTAGTTAGCTTATACATACGTTGGCCAGCTGATATCTTAATAAAGTTCTATATAGAAATTGTAGAGTTAAAACTAAAACTTATATTCATGATATATCTTCATTAATAGTTATTTGCAGCTGGTCACATTTCTTTGCAAAGTTCGTCTTGAGTTAAGAATTATGTGCAATTGTTGCACATTCTGTAGGATGATCTCATTGCATTCCCCAACTATGAAAAAAATAAGTGCTACAAGTAGAAATACATATATGTATGGAATGTAATCGTTATAGCTAGAGATACCAAAAGGCTTGCTTAGCTATAAGCAGTTACAGCCCCATGATCTGGAGCGTTTCCGTTGCAAGTGCGATAAGATGTGCGCAATGTGTGACCCCAAAGTTTTTATAGAACAATTCACGACTTTTAATGATAAGCGTGGGCTGCGACTATAGTTTTTTCGTGTCTGCTATCAGTAACATAATATTTATATATATATATACATCTGAATTGCTCAAATGCTGGGCAACAAGAAGCCTTCACAAATCTTTTAATTTCATACAACATTTCTTAGCTGCTTATCGCTACAAGAAAAGCAAAACCAAACCAAAAAGTCAATGCTCCTCTGTGTGTTAGTTTCTAAGAGAACATGTAAGGGGAGACAGGCCAACATAAATACATACATATATATGTATGTATGTACGTATGTATGTATGTATATATGTGTGTGTACATATAACGAGCTGATAACCCGCAACTCCAAAGGGAACCAGCGTTAACAACAAAAAATTCAATTCAACAGCTCAGCAAGATTTTTCGCTGTGTCTTCACTAAAAAAGCAACGTTGTCGTTGCAGACGTCGAAAATGAAATGAAAACCCATTAAATCGTTTTTAAAAGCAAGTATGCGCTCACTAATTTTACGAGCAAGCAGCCTGTCTGACCAAACGTGCCCCAGACTGTCTCTGTCTCTGAGTTTGAGATGATCGAACCTCAACCCATAAGAAAGGAACACACACAAAATCGTTGCATCGACTGGTTTTTTTTTTTTGTTGTTTGTTTGGCAGTCTTTTGTTTTGGGGCACCTTTCTTTCCTGGCTGTTTACCTGTTCGAAATCGATGGTCAAATTGACTTCGTTGAATTTCATGCCACGAGATAAGGGCGGACTCTGCCACCAGGAACCCGTGCCATCGATTGCATTCTCTGGCGGATGATTCTTCTCCGGCGAATTGGGATCACAATGATCGCAGACCTAGAAGGAAACAAAATCAACAACAAAAAAACACATGTTATTTTTCAAAATGTTCCGTATCATGTATAAAAATAGTTTCAAATTTTAATGTTCACCACATGTGGCACGTAGGAGAATTCATAATGCAGCAGCATACAAAAATAAAACCAATTTTCTAGAAACACACTCCCATATTGTGTGTGTATACTCGCAATACGAAATGAAATCTTATTTGAGTGCCACATATGAAAAAATTATAGAATTGTTCTTCCTAACTTACTTGTCCTTGAATAACCGAATAATCGATGTGATCATTTTCCGTATTCGCTCCGACCAGTTTACAATAGAGTTCGGGTCCGTCCGTATCCTCGCCACATGTGGCAGTTGCATGAATCTTGCGACCCGTGGCCAGATTAAAATATGGCGGCGTCAGTTCCGCATTACAAAGCGCGACGAGCAGGCACAGAGCAATGGCCACGCCCATAGCACAGAATGGGGCTGCACCTGACCCCATTGTGCCTTGTGCTACACTCACTCACTAGCACACACACGCACACACACACACAATCTGGCAGCTCAGCAGTAATTTGAATGTCCTTTATCTTTGGCTACTTCCGGTTCACAGTTCACTTTTATGTATTCCACTTTTTACTTCACTTTCTCGTCTATCATTCATTTATTTCTTACCAGAGCCCATTCAACCGCACTGAATGGCTCGTCGCGAGCAACTGAACTTCATGCAGCGAGAAGTTTTCCTCGGTACCCAGACAACAAAAAAATAATAATAATCACAATGTCTGCATCAGAAGTGGCTGACGGATTCGTGGATTGTTCGGCTCGCACGACGATCATCGGTCGGCTGCCGGCGATCCCGGCCCATTTATTACTTCATCGAACAGCTGAGAGCTGAGATAACGCGTTCAACGCCGTTTGTTGTGCTCGTGTTATTCGTTTATTATTCTTCTCAGCATTTCCAGTATTTGTCTGAGCTCTCTCTCTCTCTCTCTCTCTCTCTTTTAGTGCGCTCTCCCGCGCTAAGAGCAAAACGCCGGCCGGCTTTTAATAGTCCGATCTAAAATAGAAACTAAGCATGAGAGCTAACTTGTTGTTTCTTTTGGAAAATGTTTACCGCTATTTGTCTCCTCGCCAGTGTTGTCATTTATGAAAGACAAATTCCCACGCTTCCCATGCAAGCTAAATAATGAGTATGTTAATAATATTTGCTCAGCGAAGGGGTTTTTTCTTTCATTTTTTTTGGTAATATTCTTACACTGTATCGAAAGTGATTTCTAATTAGAAAACAGTTTTATCACTCATTATAAAATCAAAAGTATAAGTTGGGGTTCCAGTATTTTAAAATCAATTTATTGGATAAGATTGATCAATCAATTTGTTTATTAAAGAGATTAGTCAAAATACAATTTATTGACCAATTAGTTAGCGAAATTTGATTTTACCGATTTGCAAAACTAAAAGTTGTTCAGTTAATTGGTGCTTGTGCAAAATAACTGCACTGAAGGTGATTAACGGCTTCGCACTCATGCATATCCAAAAATGAAATCAAACTCAACCTGCAATCACTTGAAAAACAAATTTACAAAAAAAAACTTGAAGTTTATTGCTAGAGCTATTAAATGGCCATAGAAACGACCTGCGAAGCTGATTTCGAATTGCTTTTGAAAATCACGATCAAAATACTGTCGGAATTCATGACCAATGTGCAACGACAGCGCAATCGACGGGTAACTGCGTTAGTTGCCAGTTGTCACTTGTTGCCACTGAGAGAAGAAACTGGTTTGCAGCCGAGCGTTACGACTCTTGGTTGCAACTCTTGCAATGACAAAAATAATTGCACTGATAAAGACGGCAAATGAGTGTCAATAGATTTTGGCCTCAATTTTACTCGTATATCTTGTGTGCCAGCCACACTGTGCAGGCGGCCGCCCCATGGATGCAAACGAGTTCTGATGACGTAATTCGCATAGTTTACTGCTTTGCGACAATGTTGTTGTTGTTATTGTTACTGCTGCTGTTTCTTGCAACTCACGCAAATAAGCGCTTAAGTGCCTGCCGAAAAAACATAATGTCAATAGATATATATTGGTGGAAAAGTACATATGTGATTGCTTCATGTATTAAAGATCAATTGCAACATCAACGTGAAGTTCTTGATTTTCTGGCTTCGCACAGTGGCCCAGAGCCATCAATTATTTAGAAAACTTATTTACTGCAAACTTATTTAGCAGCCTTCGTTTATCTCATCTTGCAGCTTTTTAATTTGATATATGTATGAATAGGCTGTGACATGATTAGACTTATGCTTCATATAACTAACACTTCAATTAGCAGCCCAATCAATCGCGATGACAAGCAACATTTGTTGTTAATATATTATTTTACCGATCATTGTTCTTACTATTGTTTTTTTTTTACAATGCAGTGTCAATTGGCCCCACTGTGCATAGCTGTCGGCATTCAGCGGCGTCAACGTTCAACTGGCTGGACTGCGTTTCATTTATTTATCCGCAGTTGAATTTCGGATTTCGTGTTCAATTTGGTTCTAAATCTCGGCGCGTGTGCATCGACGCAAGTTCTTGTCATGGTGCTGTTAAAAGTGATTAAATATCTAATTGGTTAGTGTTTTATTTTGTTGGTGTACCTTAGCTTAGCTGAAAATCATATTATTGTTCCTTCGTTGCATGTGCTTCAAAAGGCTGCGTGGTGCGTGTCTGCAACGAGCTGTCCCAGAATATGTATTCACTGAACAAGATGTTTAAATATCAGTTGCTCGAGGCGAATTAGCAACGAAGTTTAATATAATCATATATATATATATATACACACACACACACACATGCACACATATGTACCTGTCCAGAAATAAATCCAGTTATACCCACACACGATATGTCAAGCAAAATGTTAATTAAATCTGCTTCTTTGGACTTCAATAAATTGTTTGCTCACACACAAACAAATTTAATTTTTGTTACTCGTCGGTCAGTACAATGTACAAAAGCATTTAAGTCTAAATAAAAGTGAGATCGTAATGCCAAGAATAACAAATATATATATTTATTTGTGTATATAAATAACCTGGTTTCTGGGGTGGCTGTAATCGGAGATTTTACTGCCATTAGTCAGCGTGTTGCTTGCTCAACGATTGCCGTTGAGACTCATTTTTATTTTCGATTTCATTTTAAGTTTTGGAAAAAAGATTGTGTAATCTTTGACGTGTTTTTGGTTAATATACATACAATTTTGTAGCCAGTTTGTAATTGCTAACTGTTCTGCATTGTTAGTTTTATGGTTTTTAAAAAATTGATTTACACGTGGCTATAGTTAAATTAAATTTTTATTGAGGGGAATTTATTATTTTGGGAAAAATTGCGAGATATTAAATTGCAAAGCTTCTTATTTATAATGATTATTAAATCAATTTTGATTTTGATTTCTTTAGAAAAACCCAAGATTTTCAATAAAACGAGAGCTAGCGGAAAGGAGAGTCTAGGCTAACAGCAATTTATGCAAGGTCTCTATTTATTATAAAAACAAACAAACGATTTTTAAACCGGCTAGCATAGTACATATTAGCATACTGGCTAACAAGTCAGCCGTGACGTCACATGACGTATTCATCTGATTATGATGAAAAATATAAATTCATTCGCTGCATAAAAAGAGACGTCATCATGTGATCAGACCAGATAGCAAAAATCAAAAATAGTTCTCTGACTGTTACATATTTAACGGAGACTCATCATGACTCATCCCCTCATGAAAAACTATTAATTTTTAGAGCACACAGCACTAAGCTTAACCTTTAAGGCTTAATTTAGTTTATATTTTAATTTGTGTTTTGTTCTTAGAGCAAATACATACATTACACAGCTAAGTATACTTTTGTATAGAATTTTAAAATTATTTTGAATTATTCATTACGCATCATTGTTCGGCCAAAGTTCACAACACTACTGATAAAGCTCATCATGGACGTGATCATGCCATGGGCATGTTTGGAACTCTTTGTGGTCTCTTTCTCATTTGGTTCAATGCTATTTGAGTTTTTTTCGCTGCGTTTCCCTGGCGTCTGCGTTTCGGCACTGCTGAAAATACGCTCCAAATTTGGCATTATCCATTTTCTGCCAAAGTCTTTTCCTATCTCATTAATGCGATCATCTTCACTGCTAAAGTCATCCAGCGGTCTTCCGTTTGCTATAAGGGTACATCAGTTTAAATGAACTCAAATTTCCAACAATTTACACATACCAATTAGCAGTAGAGCGCTGCTGATAAGAAAGAATGATATTAACTTGGCCAGCGACATTTTCACTTTCGACACTTGCCAAATCTGAACTGAACTGATTAGCCAGTGTGAAGCCGAACTTTATACATACAAGAGTGTCACGATCTACGTGATCTTTGGCCGGAATGCAATAGGAACAACTTATTTGCACGTTTCACCAAAAATAATTGTTTTTATTTATGCGTTTTACTAATACCATACCGAATTAAAACTATACTATTTTACCTATAGACCCGTAAATGCTTGAACACAATGAAACACAGCAAATTCATTTGTCAACTTTGAGGAACTGAACTACTATGTTCTGTCTTTAGGTGAATTTTGTAGACTGTTTGGCTTTTTTGTTCTCTCCTTGTACAGTTCATAGGCGTTATCCACTTCTGCATCGGCCAATCGTTCATTTTCCACGCCTGGCCATTGTTTGTAGAGCTCTTGCTGTTTTTCACTCGAGGTCTGCTGTGATGATGAGAGAGGTTGACTTGCGACCATGATCAGGGTTAAGCTTATCGCTGTAAATGTATTAAAAGTGTAATAATCATATGTGTTCGATTCTCAACGGGATCAACTGACTAACCAAATAAAATTGTAAGACGCATGGCAAAAGAAAATGATTGGTTTGTCTTGATTATGTCTGATAAACTGATCGCCGCTCAGAGGAACCCCCATTTTATATAAATGTCCGTACTCGCATCAACCTATTGACCGGCTCTTAATTGTCAACTCATGCGAAGATTATGCAAAAGAGTATTGCAAAAAAAAAGAAACAAAAATAACGTAAAAAACAAGCTGATCAAAAAGGGGGCTTGAGGCAACACGTAGCGTCGTTCTGTCTCAAGCTGGTCATCTGATTGGTGGGCAAATACGTTTGACGTCATTGGTGACTGACAAAAAAAAAAAAGAAAGAGATAAAATATTTTTGAATGGTAGTCACTAATCGCCACTCAACACATTAATTAATTTTTTTTTCTGAAATATTGAAAGCCAGCGCCTTTATTCACACCATTGGAACGTATCAATCTTTCACGTGACCAAAGAAGATGGTCCACCGTTCAAATGTCAATATCTCTTCGCAGATGAATGTCTCCATTGTGCAGTAGACGTCACTGTAGTCGGTGTAGTCTGAAAAAACAAAATTAGTTTTAAATCTTTCGCTAGCAGACGAGGTTTCAGGTTATCGATATAATAAATACATATATTGTTGTTATTTGCATAATTATGATTAACGACTGCGGCTGGTATTAAGAATTCATAACGAACTGTCTGAACAATTAAGAGAGACATTTCTGACGCCTTATTTACATAACTTATTGACCCGAATGAAGGATTTTTGTCAATTTCTCTTATTCGCGTATGGAAACTAAACGTTGTTGTCGTCAGTAGAGATTGCTAGAGTTGGAGTTAGTTGAATTAACCCTATCACAGGAGCGACTGATGGACAAACTAGATTGTATATCATAAACTGCTCGTTTTTTTTTCTCGAAATTTTCTGAAACTAGTTCAACTACAGCATATAGTTTTACTCTCTGTCAGGTTATCAAATACATACCCTTTCCCTCGCGACAGGCTGCAATATCCATATGACATTTGGATGCATATTTTCGTATGCATTTATTGTTCTCATCAAATCTGCAGATGGCGTTGCTTTCATTCACATTGCCACAGGATGTTTCCAACGGACAAATTTTGATTTTCCCCTTTAAACTTTGGCCATCGCCATCAGTTCTTACAACTGTGGAGACTATATAAATAGCTCATTAATTGAGATGCGGGCATATCTATCCATAAATTACTTACGCAAAAATAAAATGCAGAGGCCCCATATTTGATTTATAAACATTTCGGGCACCAGACAACAACTTTTGAAAGGCAAACCTACAATATAAAGCACAATGCGCAACTAAAATGTGTGCAAATGTAATTGGTGTTCAAGCACGGGAATAGGTTTGCCTAATATAAACAATGATTAGATAAAAATGGTAAATATCTAGCGACATATAATTCTAAATAGAAGATTTGTTGTCTGCAAATATAGATAAAACCATTTTTTTCTGGTATATAAGCAATTTTATTATATTTTTAATTACTTTATGAAATTTATTTACATTTTTCTGGACGAATTTGTGAACTAAGTTGGCCAAAATAAATATTATTTGGTATTTCTATACATGTTCAGAGTTTATAACATGTTTAAGCCCGGTCAATAGATTTTTCCTATCTCCACATAACATGCTGTAGATTTGGGCAGTTTATTATATATGAATACATTTGTGTACCATAATTCCAATACAAATTATGTGTAGCATAGTTTTATGCGCGCTGGTGTGTGTCTTAGCTACATTATATTTATGATTGCATACTTTTGAGCACTATTTGTTTTTCGATTGACTGCGATACAATTTGGCATAGATGCCATTCTTGGCCAGCAACTGGGAATGTGTGCCCTGCTCTATGATGCGTCCGACTTGAATAACACAAATAATATTGGCATTTTGCACGGTGGACAATCGATGGGCAATCACAATGCAGGTGCGTCCCGAGCAGGCCGAATCCAATGCATTTTGCACCACCTGGAAACCAAGTTAAAGAAAAATAAAAATAATACTGAAAACAAATATTTGCTTACCCTTTCACTTTGCATATCCAATGCTGATGTTGCCTCATCTAGCAATAGTATCTTTGGATTTCGCACCATGGCTCGTGCAATGGCAATTCGTTGCTTTTGTCCACCTGAAAGCTGTGTGCCCTTTGACCCCAACATGGTCTCATACTGGGCGGGCAGTGTCATGATGAAATCATGGGCATTCGCCATTTTGGCAGCATCAATGATCTGTTGCATGGGCACGTTGCGTGTGGTGTCGCCATAGCTGATATTCTCCGCAATGGTCTTCTCAAATAGCGACGGCTCCTGCGAGACAATGCCCAGGCGACGACGAAGCGTTCTTAGCTCCATGTCCTGGTGTATACTCTCCTGATCAATAAGCTGTGGGTAGAAACAAGCATGCAGTAATTGATCCAATGCTTAACAGAATTTGACTTACTATCTTCCCCTCATCTGGATCATAGTAGCGCAGTAGGAGTTGAACACATGTAGATTTGCCGGAACCGGAGGCGCCAACTAGGGCAACTGTTTGACCTTGCAGAACATCCAGATTAAAGTCCTTTAACACCGAGTGATCCGGTCTCGAGGGATACGAAAAGTTGAGCTCACGATAACTGACGCCCTGCTCCACAACGTTCGTCTTGTAAATGTTGCCACTGCCAGTATTTTCGAGAACATTTGGAGACTGTATCAAGGGTTTCCGGTCTATGATTTCATGCATGCGTGTGGCCGACAGCAGTGCCGCATTAAAAGCTGGTGTAAAGGCCAAAGATTGGGCCAGAATGAATAGGCCATAAAGCATTGTGTTGGCAATTCTAAAAGAGTAAATTTAGAGCAGCTCTTTCTTTCCAAGTGCAATGATTCACCCACTTCATAATTACTTCAAATTTGATCCTGCCCTCGGCGCACATGAATCCGCCATAGGTTAAGGTGACAGCATAGCCAAAGAACATGAGGGTCATGCCCAGCGAGTTGACCAATCCTCTCCATCTCAAGCGACTCTTGATGTGCCGACGATAACGTTCCACTTCCGCATCGTATACCTTAATGAGTTCCTCCTCGCGACGCAGAGCCGCTACGGTTCTTATTTGTGCAATCGTCTCCGTAGCTATGCGACTCGTTTCCTCCAGCACGTCTTTCTCCTTTAGCGCTGACTTTTCACTAAACCTGGCCTCAAAGACTATAGACGCAACCATAAATGGCGCTGTACTCAAACAGACTAACGCCAACTCCCAGGAATAGGAGAAGGCAATGGAGAAGCTACAGATAAAGTTTGTTAATGCTTGTATAATGTTGCTCAAAGGGAAACCAATTGCACCCTGCACACTGGCCGCATCTCCCGATAGACGAGCCGACAGAGCACCAACGCTGTTCTCCTTCTCATCAAACCAGGCCATTTCTTGTTTCATTATGGAGCTAAATGTCTTGGCACTAATGGAGTATTGAATTCAAATAGTTATTGTTATAGTTGTAGTTATAGTTATAGCTAAACTCACCGCATTCGTGAGGTAAGCCACACTCCAGCCAGATTGTAGAAAAAGGTCTGCACGAAGCAGAAGATGCCCACACAGATGCCAATTACAACGGTGATAATCGACATGGATGAACTGTGCTGCAGCACTTCCTCGTCGGTGGGTTCGGCCAGGGAGGCGTACAGTTCCGCCAGAACAATGGAAAAAGCAGGCATGGAACAGCCATAAAGTGCGGCACACACTGTGCCAATGGCCAGGAAGCTCCACTCTGGTCGTGCCCAGATCAGAACACGCAAGAAGGTTCTCGGATAGCTGATGCTCGTTGTGCACTTTGCCTTCTCTTCATCCTGAGCAACTTGTGAGTGGTTCAGATTTAGTCGTTTCATCTGAAACTCGGCATTTTTATCCAGGGATTTAAGTGAGCTTTTGCGAAACTGTTCAATTTCTTGTGATTTCAGCTCTTCGCAATCATTTAGCAGTTCATCAGCCCTATCATCATACTCGTAGGCAGAGACCATTTTGTAGTAGTAACCCTGCTGCTTCACTAGATCCTCATGAGTGCCCTGCTCAACCGCTTTGCCATTCTCAATGTAAACAATTTGATCAGCATGTCTGATGGCAGACAAGCGATGGGATACGACCAGAGTGGTGCGACCCTTGCATGCCTTGTCCAAAGCGGCTTGCACCAGCTTCTCGGAGTGATAGTCCAATGCCGAAGTGGCCTCTGTGTGGAATGATTACTGTAGTTAATAAATAGTATCTAGAGACCAATTGAAAATGTGGAACCGTTCTCAAGTATTGCTCGTCATTAAAAGCTATACTTTTTGGCTTACCATCTAGAAGAAGTATTGTGGGTTGTTGTATGAGCGCTCTGGCTATGGCAATGCGTTGACGTTGTCCGCCGGATAGCTGAACACCCTTTTCGCTAATATGCGTATCGTAACCCTGAAATGGAAAAGATTAAATATTGATCCAGAGTTTCTGACAACGCTTACTTTATAGAGAGCAATGATAAAGTCATGAGCATTGGCGGCTCTGGCAGCAAGTTCAACCTCCCTTTGGGTAGCTTTAGGCTTACCATGACGAATGTTTTCACCTGTAGTTAAATGAAATCGTTTTTATGTATATAAATTGCTACTATATATGGAAAGTTGAACTCACCAATGGTGCCCTGAAATAGCACTGGTTCCTGACCAACAACAGCTATATTGGAACGCAGCCAGTTGAGATTGTATTTTCGGACATCCTCGCCATCCAGCAGGACTTGACCAAAAACTGGATCGTAGAAGCGTTGCAGGAGTTGCACGCAGGTTGATTTGCCACAGCCCGAGGAGCCAACCAAAGCGACTGTTTGACCCTCTTTGACAATCAGATTGAGTCCTCTCAGCACAGTGATGTCCTTACGAGCGGGATACTGAAAGAACACATCACGAAACTCAATGCTGCCCCTCAGTCCGTAGTTAAGAATTTTGCCAGCCTTCGAGAGGGGATCGATAACAGAGACGCGATCGATGACATCATAAATGGCGCTCGCTGATCCACGAGCCATGGCGAATGTCTCCAGAAATGGCGAAGTGCGTGACAAGTGATTGGCACTCACAATAATGCCCGATATCACAATCATTACAATTGCCGGCGTATATTCGCGTTCCTCGCTGGGTATATCGCTGGTACGATCGTGTATAATCAAATTGGCACCATACCAGAAGGCACCAGCACCCACTATGAACATCATGGCCTTCATAACCGTATCGCTGAGACCGGAGAAGGCGCCCTTACATTTGCCAGCTAGAAGTGCGGGCTTCAACAGATTCTCATAGCGCACAGACTCAGAACGCTCACCTCCAAAAGCAACCACTGTGCGTATGGCGCCAATGACCTCCTCCACCACAGAGCTGGCATGCACATAAGAGCTCTGCTCTCGAGCTGTCAGCTTGCTTTGGTACTGTTGTTAAGTTTGTTAAATAGCATTAGTAGGTTTTCTGATAATAATTTAAATTTATAGTCTAAGCTTACATGCGCAACCACTGCATTCACCACCATAGTGAGCGGTATGTAAAAGAACATGGCCAATGCCAGTTTCCAGCCATAAGCCAAGGATATGGTTATGCTTATGGCCACATCGCATATAATTGTGAAAAAATGTCCAGCATTCTCAGCGAGGCCAGTGCGTATTTTTTCCATGTTGCTTGTGAATAAATTCGAGTTATCTAAAAGTCCAACTCGTAGTAGGACCAAAAACTTACTCAGTTATGCGAACGGCAAAGTTTTGATCCTTGGCCATATCATGCCAGCCAATTTCCTGTCTGATTGTCGCCCTGAAGAACTCACGACGCATGCGCACAGTCAGCTCGAGAGCCAGATGATTGAAGATGTTCACAAAGGTCATGCCGGAAAATAACATAACCATGGAGTCGATGGTCATGATTATGCCAAATGCGACGCTATCCTTGCGCAGCTCATCCATATTCTCCTCATAGGTGGCATTGGTGCTGTGAAAGGAGAAATGACGAAGGGGCTGGCCAAAAACACGAGTCTGCAGTTAGACTTACAGCTGCTTTCCACCGCCAAACAAGGGCAGAGCCGTGGTGCCTGAACTGGTGCCAATGCCCAAGCTCCGATCGATAAACATTGCCACCAATTCACTATACACGATAATAGCTACGGGAAAGACAAATGCGTGCAATATGGCCGCTAGAGCGGCACATCCCAGAAGTAGATAATCTGGACCGCGAGCATAGCGGAACAGCTGTCGATAGTTCACGGTTTTCAGCTCCGGCTCCTTGGCCTTGGATTTCTTTTGTTCCGGCCGGTTCACATCATCCGTATCATCATTCATATTGGGCTCCTGTGCCATTGACGTAGTTTAAGACACAAAACTTTCGCCTATATGCATTTGACCACGGGGTCAATTAATAGTTAGCGATCGTGTATAGCAAATGAATCAGTTGCAACCAGCGCTTTCGTTCGATTGAAGAACTTTAAAAAGATGAGAAATGAAAAGTCTGCGTAACACTATATTTTATGATCTGTGGAGTTTGGATTTTATCTATGCGTCCAATTGATTGATTTGAATTGATGAGCACAGCACTGTGGTGTTACTTCTGGGGGTCTTACGCGTGTTACCGTTCCGTTTGAAATGTGGACTCGAACTGTTTGGTTTGCCAGTGAGGGGCTTGTCTTTTATGAATTCGGTTTCTATTTATGTTCAAACAGCAGAAAGAGCGCACATCTGTTTTCGATGGGAAATGAGTTCTACTCTCGCAGTCTTTGCAATTTCTCTTATTTTCCTTTAATAAATACCAATTGAATTGATTCATCTCAAGGTTGTGAATGACTTTCAGATTTGTAACGTTCATAAAGGTGTGCATAGTTTTAAATGTGTTAAAGGTCATCAGAGGTTCTTTAAATAAATGTCTGGAAATTTGCATTAAATTCCTGAATGAGATTAGATTCGCTTGAATAGATGCCTCTCTATTTTGTTAGACTGACTTCCTTGTTATCAGTTTGGGACATACCTTTATGGCATCAAAATACATAAGTGTTTGATATCGTAATGGGAGTGTATGTTAATTACAAAGAATCTGCGACCTTAGTCTTATCTCTTATCAAGTGTTGTCGTGCAAATATGAAATATAATTGACATATAATATTCTAATTAAACAACATTTTAATAGATGATATAAAGATACTGCGAGCTAAATGTAAAGTAGAGAGCATTTATGTAGCTTCAGACGGTACTCTTAGTTGCACAGAGTTCTGTCCGTGTTTAATTATAGGAAAGGTACTAGCTGATGTTATGCCTTAGATTTTCTTTGAAGCCTCAGATTGTGGATTGGATTTTTGAATCGTCTTTTGACATTAAACAGTTCCAACGAATATTTGCCTGCCGCAATTAATAAAAACACAAATCATAAGACTTACATTTCATATTGAAAATTGTTAAATGGTTTATTGAAATAAGAATGATATATAAAATAGGACAGTAGATAAATCTTAGCTTTGGTAAAATCATAAATAAAATTGTAATTCCATTAAGGAGAAGCTCAGTGATTCTTTTGGGTCTTGTGCAACTTGGCATAGATGCCGCCCAGACCAATTAGCTGCGAATGCGTGCCACGCTCCACAATTCGGCCACCTTGCACCACACAAATGATATCCGCATTCTGAATCGTTGACAAACGATGAGCAATCACAATACAGGTGCGTCCAGAGCAGGCGGCGTCCAAAGCTTGCTGAACCAACTGTAAAACAGAGTTTAGTATTTAAAGAACAATAATATTTGTTTGGTTAATTAACCCGTTCGCTTTGCAAGTCCAGCGCTGAGGTGGCCTCATCTAGCAATAGAATCTTCGGGTTCCTAACCAGGGCACGGGCGATGGCAAGTCGCTGCTTCTGACCGCCAGATAACTGAGTGCCCCTGGAGCCCATCCGAGTATCGTAGCCATTCGGCAATGAAATTATGAAGCTGTGCGCATTTGCACTCTTGGCAGCAGCAATCACCTCGGCCATGGGCACAGATCGACGATTGTCACCATAGGCAATATTCTCAGCAATGGTGCGCTCAAAAAGCGAGGGTTCCTGCGACACAATGCCCAACTTTCGACGTACACCCTCCAGCGTCAAATCATGCTGAATGTCATCCTGATCAATGTGCTGCACAGATGACAAGAAGGTGGATAATAACAATACATCAAATGTATTTTTATGTAATTTCTTACAATGCTGCCCTCTTCGGGATCGTAGTAGCGCTGCAGTAGCTGCACGCAGGTGGACTTGCCGCAACCGGAATGGCCAACTAAGGCAACAGTTTTACCCTGCAGCACCTCCAAATCAAGACCATTTAGAACTTTGGTATCTGGTCGAGTGGGATAGCGGAATTCGATGTTGCGATAGCGCACACCCTCAAAGAGATTAAGCTGCTTAGCCAATGTATTCTTAATCGTGCCCATTGGCGAATTAATGCGCGGCTTGCGATCAAGGATCTGAAACAGGCGATATCCAGCCACCAAGGCGGCTGTAAAGGCGGGCGTAAATGCCAGCGATTGGGCCAACATCATTGAGCCATAAAGCAGCGTTTCGGATACTCTATAAAAAAATAAATACCAAAAACATGAATATATACGGCTAATGCTGGGTATCTGTGAGCCCACCCACTTGATTATGTCCTGGAAGGGCACTTGACCCTCCGAGACGAGGACGCCGCCATAGCAAAGCGCAACCGCATACGCAAAGAATGCCGATGCTTGCATCGTCGAGTTCAAAACGCCTCGCCAGCGTAGTTTCTGTCGTATGAGTATCTCCACAGTTTGAATCTCCTTTGTGTATTGCTTGATGACCTCAGATTCGCGTCGCAAGCCGGCGATTGTCCGCACATTGGCCACAGATTCGGTTGCAATGCGACAGGCCTCCTCCAAGACTTGTTTCTCGCGAATCAGTGCGTTGGACATCAGTCTACATACATAGTTGGATAAGATTGCAGATGTGTAGCTAAACATGTAACTTACTTTGCTTCGAGTATGACAGAGCCAACAATGATCGGACAATTGGCCAGGCACAGTAGAGCCAGTTTCCAATTATAGTACATGGATACCGTAATGCCCGATATGAAATTTGATATTGCCTGGATCATGCCACTCAGCGGGTAGCCAATGGCACCCTGTACACCAGCCGCTTCACCGGACAAACGTGCTGATAGGGCACCCACCGAGTTCTGCTCCTCATCGAACCAGCCAATTTCCTGGCTGACCATTGCTTTGAAAGTCATCGCTCGCACGCGATGTGTTAGCCAAACACCGGCATAATTAAAGAGATAGGTTTGCAGGAAGCAGATTAGGCAGGTGACTGCCGCAATGCCCAAACAGGCCCACGACAGCACCGCAGTACGACTGAGCGCCACTTTCTCGTCCTGCTCGGCCAGGGCCGCATAGAATTCACCAAAAACAATCGAGAATGCGGGATAAAGGCAGCCAACGCCAATTGCTGATATGCCGCCAAGGATTAGATAACACCATTCAGGCCTTGAGATGCGCACAATTCTCGCAAAGGTACGGAAGAAGTTTGGTTTCTCTACGGCTTCATTTTCCCTTTCCTTATTGCTTTCCTTCAAGGACTTGACAATGGGCTCATCGAACTGCACGCTGTTCTTCTGGTTCTTCTCGAAATTAAGTGGACTTGTCTCAATGGATTTTTCATAGAGCGCCAGACTTTTGCCTGTAAATGAAGTTTTCCGTTATTGGATATAGTTATTGATTTAAATTGCTGTTTCTGGTTACTCACGCTTGGCCTCGTCAATATTCTCCTCCTTATCGAGCTCTTCGGGAATTTTAATGTCGCCAGCTCTTACCATATTATAATAAGCACCCTCCAGTGCCATCAGATCATCATGTGATCCTTCCTCAAACACTTTACCATCGTGTATAAATACAATCTTATCGGCACCACGTATAGCAGAGAGACGATGTGAAACCACAATTGTGGTGCGTCCTTTGCTGGCCAAGTCCAGAGCCTGTTGCACTAGTTTCTCCGAGTTGTAGTCCAATGCAGAGGTGGCCTCTGTAATGACATTTAATTGTAAATAGTACATTGTTTGTGGCACACTTGTCCCTCTGCTCACCATCTAGAAGTAGTATCTTTGGATTCTGTATGAGAGCTCGGGCGATGGCAATACGCTGCTTTTGACCGCCAGAGAGCTGGGAACCACGTTCACCGATCAGTGTGCGATAGCTCTAAATGGAATAACATCAAGAGTAGGCTAGAATCGAGTATTAATAACAGATTAACTAATCTAACCTCGGGTAGATGGCTAATAAAATCATGAGCGCCCGCTTGTGTTGCAGCTGCTTCGATCTCCTTCTGTGTGGCATTCGGCTTTCCATAGCTAATATTTTGTCCTGATTAAAGTATATGAAATTAATATGTATGAAAGGGAAAACAATTCCCATTTTACCTATGGTGCCCAAGAAGAGCACTGGTTCCTGACCCACCACAGCAATATTGGAGCGCAGCCATTGGATATTATATTTACGTATGTCCAAGTCATCCAGAAGCACAGAGCCAAAAACAGGATCATAGAAGCGCTGTAATAACTGTATACACGTCGACTTGCCACATCCCGAGGATCCAACCAGAGCCACAGTTTGACCCGCTCGAATTTTGATATTCAGACCGCGCAGTACAATAACTTCCGGACGTGAGGGATAACGAAAGAAGACATCCTGAAACTCGACATCGCCACGCAAGCCATAGTTCAAGAGTTTGCCATCTGTGGACAGTGGATCGATTTTCGAGGGCAGATCGATGACCTTAAACAGATTGGCCGCACAGCCACGTGCCGTGGCAAAGGACTCGAGAAATGGAGCAGTGCGTGCAATATTATCCGCACCCACAATGATGCCAAAGAAAGCCTGGATTGATTTCATAGAGTTGGGAGAGTCATTTTGTTAACTTTGTAACAATTGGCACACCTACAATCATTAAAATAGCTGGTGTGTACTCCTTATCCTCCACATTGCGATCATCTAAAATTAGATTAACGCCATACCAGAATGCTCCCGAACAGGAAAGAAACAACATGGATTTCAATATCGCATCGCTCAGACCCGAGAAGGCGCCCTTCCACTGGCTGGCCTTGCGTGCGGGCACCAGATAGTTCTCAAATCTTTCCACCTCCTGCTTCTCCCCGCCAAAGGAGACCACAGTGCGTATGGCAGTTAGAGTCTCCTCCACCACATTGCCGGCTTCCGCATACGATTCCTGTTCGCGTGCCGTCAAAGTGCCTTGTGTCTGTGTGTAAACCAAACTATTGAGAGCTGAGTTTGAGTTTGAGTCTAGTTGGTAGATTTTACCTTGCCCACATAGTAATTGACGGCGATGACGAGCGGTATATAACAGCTCACAGCTAGTGTCAGTTTCCAGCCATAGCCAAAGGATATGCCAACCGTTATAATAAAGCCCACGACTAAATAGAGAAAGTGACCCACTTTCTCAGAGATGCCATCGCGTATCTTTTCAATGTCGCTGTGTGTAGAATGAACATCACATAATACTTAAGCATATATATAAAATTTAATTTGAATAAAAAGCTTAATTTTTTATCACTTACTCGGTCATGCTCTGGGCAAAGTTCTGCTTGCTAGCCAGATCATGCCAGCCAATATCCTGTCGCATTACCGATTCAAAGAGTTTGATCCTCATGCGTGTCACCTGTCGCAAGGCAACCAAATTGAATATATCCACCGAAAATATGCCCGATATGAACATTATGAGTGAAGCAATGGTTAGTAATATGCCATACGATATGGAGTCGTCATAGAGTGCCTCATTGTTCATCTCGCGTGTGGCATTCGTTCTGTTCAACATAATACAACCATTAATCTGAAAAGTTTTGCTGTAAGCCCACTACTTAACTCACAGTTTCTTACCGCCCCCAAAGATGGGCAGGGCGTGCACCGTTGAGCTGGTGCCCACTTGAATGGCCCGATCCACCAACATGGCGGTGAATTCACTGTATACAATGACCACAGCGGGTAATGTGAGCGCTTTGATGCAGCACATCACAAATCCAATGAAGAGCCAAAACAGCTCCCAATACGTGGAGAATCTAAACAGTTTCCAGAAGCTAATCGGTGGTGTGGGCTCCAGGCCCGCAGCCACTGGTATTTCTTCCACAAACTTCTCTTCGCTTGACGTGATCGATGGCTCGTCGCGGTCCATGACTGCAACTGACAGTTGAACAAAGTAATACTCGATATTATTATTCAATCGGCTATTCAATACGATTTTTCAACAACTAAAAGACTTGCTATAAAGACGACGAGACGCCAGAAAGGTTAATTCAATGAGGCATCGCTTTGAGAATCATTTAAAATCTCATTGCAAGATTCTTGCCTTCTCTTTTGGCGTTTCTGTTATTGACCTCCGGGGTTAACAAGTGAGGTGCCACACACTTAATATTTCACAGATTGTTGCATAAACTACAACAGCAACAGACTCATTTACAACACGAACATTCCCACTGATCTCAATGTTCAGGTCTTTCATTGTGATTCTATTCCGAATCCTAAGTCCTCTTACGCATATTCACCTCTTTAACCGTGCACTGTATCCTTTTAAGTTTATTTAGAAGTTTTTTTTTTTCTTTTTTTGTATATATATATATTTAATTGCTGTTCCTCCAAATTATGGACTGTTACACTCGATCTTCCCAGCGCGACTGACTGCAGATTGTCCGAATGGTCTCCATTTAAATTTCGTCAACGCGACATTGATTCAATGCGTTCCCAGTTTTAATTGATGCTTCTCGTAAGAGTCTCAATCGGACTTGCTGAGAGTTCGTTAACTGCCAGTCGTTGTCTTAGTTTGCATAACTCTTATACACAAGCTCTTATACTATTATGCACATCGCTTATCCAAACAGCAAGAGTGATTCTGGCTTGCAACAAAATCAACTGAAATTATTTTAATCTTCTTAATAATGCTCATTAATTAATATATCCAAATATTACATGCAAGTGAAGCAACCGCATTTTTAGTGTGTGTTTCTTTCAGATAGCTTTCATTGAGACTAACTCAGTGGCCTAAATTGATTGAAGTATTTGTGGTAAGTGACCATGAACTTTAATAGTCAATTTTAATGGATCTAGATATTTATTTATAGATAGATAGGTATTGATAGTTTATCATCTTATTTCCAAAGGCGACAATTTTATAGTTGACCTATGTATATGTATATAGATATAGATATGCTGGATTACTCTATGGTTTATATGTATAAGACTATTAGACTTAAAAACGTAAAAATCGCATATCACATATTGTGTTGGTTTATATTTACACTGCCTACATGATAGGGATTTTTAATAAATGTAGTTTTTATTATGCATTAAAGTAATCTAATATCTAGTCCTAATATGGCAAGCGCCAAGGAAACAAATTGAAATTGTAGTTATCATTAGGTAACAGTTATATACACTAAAGGGTAGGGAATTACATAATATACCTATAGATATATGCATATGTTGATAAAAGCTCAAGAGAATTTTAATATACCTATCTCAAGTTGATTAGCAAATCTCATTATCAGCTATATTAACTTTAGATTATTTGACACTTATATTTCTTATCGCTTTTCTGTGAGTTTTTACACAACAACAAAATAATATCGTAGAAATGGTTCCGGGTGGCGCTCTGCCAAAATGTGATTAATTCTAACTATTAACTCTGTTCATTAAAAAAAAAACCCGCATCTGGACGGATTATCTGCTCTTAGAAGCTAACTAGCCAAACAATGCGGCTATAAACAATGCTTGTATATTTATGTCCTATAACATTATGCTCCAGTTTTACACATAGACCTCGCCTGTCTTTGGCTCTGGCTTGTGCTTGGCCAGCGTTGATGGCGCCGAGGAGGCATTAGCTGTAGATGCACCTGCTGCCGCATCCTTGTTCCGATGCAGCGATAGCGTCGATGTGCTGGCATCTACCGATTCCGTTGGTCCTGCCGACCGTACGGAGGAGCGTTGAAAGTTCGGATCCTGCAGATTGAGGCTAAGATTGAAACTGTTGTTCCGTGATATATTCCCCGTTCCATTCAGTGGTTTCACTGAGAGCAAAGCGGTTGTGGTGATGCCAGCACTGCCGTTGCTGGAACCACTGCTATGATCTGGTGCACCATCGCCACCAGCACCGGTCAGCTCCACAATCGATATGCTGGACGGTGTCCGTTGTATGGAGAGTGAAACGGGTATTGTGGTGATGACATCGTTGGGATCAAAACCACTCGCAGTGGTTGTTATTGTGGGCAACTGCGCATTTGCGTTCAGTGGCACAATGCTCAGGGAATCACCGGCGCTGGTGGCCACCGTGAATGGAAACGATAAAGTGGTTATATTCGACTCCGCTGGCATAGCTGTGGGATAGATTGGACAGCTCAGAGAACGGAGTTCGAATTTTAGCAAACGTTCGCGACTTACAACTTGTGGTGTAGGCATCCTTCAATCTGGTGGGCATGACAGCCTGGGCGAGCGCTGCTGTTGCTGGATGGCCTGGAATCAGAGTGTTATTGGTTGATGTGCTATCCATCTCTTTGATGGGCGACAGCAGCAGTGTGCCCAGCACCTGGCCGCTGTCCTGGTGCAAATTAGTGCCGCTGGCTGTGCTGCTATACGAGGGATACAACCCGCTTGTGCTTTGCGTGCTCAGCTGTTGTGGGGCCATTATAACGGCACTGCTCGCTACAGGGTGCAATTTATTTTCATTTTTGTGTTGAGTTGAGTTGACTTGTGCAAAAGATATAGTAACAAACTTACCCGTATTTGTGCTGCCATCCTTGGTCACTTCCGGTGTTGGGATGCGTGGACGCGGCTTGGGCGCATTTATATTAAGGCCATTAAGCTTAGAATCTGATTGGATTGGGAGGTTGTTAGGATTACTTGTTGTTATATATACATACAAAGTTCTATCTTTTCCGGCCCTTTACTCACTTTGCTTTATCAATTGGCGCTGAGCTCGCAGCGATTTGCGATGCACAAACTTCTCGTAGAGACTTGGCTTGTTGCTCTGCTGCTGTGAGCCAGGTTGCTGTTGTTGTTGCTGCTGCTGCTGTTGCTGCAGTTGCTGTTGCTGCAGGATGGACAATGGCATGCCCGATTCGGGACTAGAGTAAACCGAGTTCAAGCGATTGCGATTGAAGGGCATGCCGCCCGAGGAATATGCCGTCGACTGGCTGCGCATCGAGCCCATGCGGGACAGCTGGCGCACCAGCCAATTGTTCTTTCGCCTCTCCACCATGGGCGTGTCCACACTCTCCTGCAATGCCAAGAGCTATAGAATTCCGACAGAGTTCTGAGTTCTGAGCACACTTACATAGTCCGCATAGACATCGTCGCTGAGCATGCGTTTGCCACCGCCTGGTATTATGTTGGCATACATCGCATCGTCCTTCTTCACCTTGTACTTCTCCGCGGAGCCCTTCGGCTCGTCTCGTCTATAGTGCTCTGAGGCGACGGTATAGGGTAGCTCTTTGGGCACCACACACTCCCAGTACTGGTCGCGCAACAGTTCCGGATGCTCCTCGTGCATCTCGTCGACAATCATGTAGGCGGCCTATAGAAATCGTTTAGAAATTAGCGCGTGCCAAAAACAAATTAAAAAAATGATCGAAAGTGGAGCGGTCAGCGTCATTATGTTTATAAGCAACGTGTTCGCCATTGTTGATCATGTCTGCCCACAGAAGCCGCACTTAAAATGTATATGCAAGCACTTAAATACAAAAACCAAAAAAAAAAAAAAACCTAATTACATCACAGACACGAACACTGGAGTCGATGGGCCGGCCCACTCCCCATTTTGAAACAAAAGAAAAAGTGAAATTTTTCTTGCCTCTTATTGGTTTCATAATGCAAAAGCACAACCCACAAGCTAAAAGCTTATCAAACACATTTCATACTGCTCTACTTCTCAAGTTGTGGTCTCTTTTCATGATCAAGTGTCACGTTTGCGCGTGTTTTCAACATATTGGCGGCAATGCTATTAAGACTTAACAGTTAAATATTAATTAGTTCATTCGTTCTCATTTGTTCGCATATTCATGATCACATTTTCAAATGCATTTTGTCAAAATTTCAATGTAGAATACAAAGTCTGCTCCTTAGTTGAGCGCAAAACAATACGTCAACAAACACAAAATAAAACAGTCAATGATAAAAAGCTCTACAAAAGAGGTTTCAATGTTTATTTTTACTTATTTTCTACAGAAAACCTGTTTTCAATTTACTTTTGCCAATGTGTTGCTGTTGTTGTTGTTGTTGTTGTTGTTGTTGCTGCCGTTGGCTTTGTAAATAATTGCAAGCAACCAGCAGCAGCAGAGACCCCAAACTCAGAGATACATACATGCACCCAAACATAAGTATATCTATACATTTTCTACACATGCAAAAACAAAAACCCGCATACACTCCAAAAAAAAAAATTCCCCTGAATTTTAGAAATCGACATAAAATGAAAATCAACCTGAAGTCTATAAAGTATTTCTTTTTTTTAGAAATAACTTCTATTTAATAATATTTTCAAATGTGGACAAATAAATTTCTAAAAAGTAGAATTGCGAACCTTGATTCTTGGAAGAAAATAATATTTTCAGAAATATGCTTTCCGAATATACCAAAATATTGCGAATTTATAAAATTCAAGGTAGCTTTTTTCTGAGTGTATCTATACATTTGGTACACATGCAAAATCCCCCTCGCAACAAGTTCAGAAAATCTACAGCAATAAAGACCTTAAGGTAACAAAACACAGGAGGTGTTCAAAGCCGATTTTAAAGAATACCCTAAAATAACACCAAAATATGCAGAACTTTAGACTTGCTTAAGTTGCATGCTAGATTCTGATTTATGTTTTGTCCTTTGAATTTCTAAGATTTAGTCTATCTACCATAATCTGTAAGCAATTCAAGTTGGGCACATTATAAGTTGCAGTTGCCATTGCCAACTCAATTAACCTTTGCTACCATTAAAAATTAGCCATCTTTATATTTCTTAGCGGGTAACAAACATTATTTCTTCTATTCAGCAGGCTCAAAAAGTTGCTCATTTGCGCATCTGGCATACTAACCCAAATTGTGAGCGCCTCCAAAATACACTATAAAAGCGTTGACAGTTTTCAGCAATTGTTAAGCTAGTTGTTAATAAATTGTGAGCCAGCTTGACAAAATAATTGTTAAGTTACGTTACGGTTATCTATTGGTTTTTTGTTTTTTTTTTTGGCGTCGTCAAATTACAAGGTGTATATTATAAATTTAAAAGCCAAGTGGGATTTAAATATTTTTGTATCTCTGCTGAGATATGTTGCGACGTGTCGGCACTTGTTTACTTAATGAATATTTCCAATTAAAAATTAAGATCATACATTTTTTCTGCCGAATTCGCGCTAAATGACTTAAGCTGAGATGAATTTTTAATAATACCGGTTTTTAATTTGAGGATAATTTTTTCTTTTTTTTTTGTAAAGCACATTTTCAGAAATGGGGAAGCTATAAGAAATTTATGTGCTAGATCTGAGTCACGATTAATTATAATACTAGTTTCCGCTTATATGTGCTAAGGGTTGTTGCATTGCATTTTAAATGTCTCATTCATTCGACATACTCTGGTTTGTATATTAGACTCACCTTTATGTGTCGATCGATTAGCCAATTTAATTCAATATCATCGTCATCTTCGCCAAAGGGATTGATTAGAACCTCGGCCACTTTCAGCCAGCCCACAAAGAATACGAACTGTAGATGTGAATACGAAGCGATAAGATCACAAACAATAAAAAATCAACCAAAATAATCATTAAGTTAACTCAATTAAAGCCAAGTTTGTGCCCATATAGGGTCTACACATGTACAAATTCATATATATATATATATATATATATGTGAATGAATTCCGATCGAAAGTTTTTCCATTCACTTTTTTCGTTAGTTTTGTTTCGCATTTCGTTGGCTGCTAGCGAAATTAACAGTTATTAATGACGTGGTTGAAAAACACCTGTGTCTGATTTTTATCCAAATCGAGAAATGCCTTTCGTCAAACTCAAAAGCGAAAATGTCAATTTATTACTTTGAACGTGACTGCAAATAGTTTACATAACGTAAAAACAAAAAACACTTGAAATCTGTCTGTGTGCGATGGGAACCGCAGAAACCAAAAGACAAATGGCGAATATATTTATGTATATATACATATCGCAAGTACATATCGCGAAACGATATAGTACATGTTGATATCTCTGACCAAAGTCATATCATCGTTGACATGGTATTGCCATTACGTTTAGCAGTAGCCACATTGGCCGCCTCATTTGCGTTTCTGTTTCAGTTGCGTTAATGATCCAATAAACCGCAATGTTTTTGCCACAATTCGCAAAAATGGCGAGACGTGGAAATTTCTAAGATTTATGGTTAATAATGCGAAACGTGCTAATTAAATAATTGTATTTCGAATACCGTGTTCTTTTTATTTTTTATTATTGTGTGTGTCTTACCTGCAAAACGGTGAATAATGGGAAATACAAATCGGGATCCTCTCTGCCATTACGATCCAAGATATTTGGCAACATTTGGCGACCCAACAGTGCGGCTATAAAGTACGTGTAGAGTACGAGGGTAACAACCTACAGATAGTGATTTGAATTAATTAAATTTGTTGAGATTAATTAAAAAGATTAAAGCTTGAGTTTGGTAGAAAGCTTCGTTTTGTTTTTGGTTTGGTGTTTTATAGTTTCTTTGAAACGAAAACAGAAAGAAATCTTAAATGCTATGGTTTTTATTTCAAGTACAAGCATCCGCACAAAATCTTTTCTCGACTTTCAAATATACACAGAGCAGCAGAGTTGACGTGCTGATGAAATAAGCACTTGAAACTGGGGGTATAGCTCAGGGGTAGAGCATTCGACTGCAGATCGAGAGGTCCCCGGTTCAAATCCGGTTGCCCCCTTCAAATTGCTTTTTTTTGCATATATATTTTATCGCAACCACCCCTAACTAGCCACACGCTTACCTGTGTATAGACGAGCGGCACACAGACCGTATCATAGCCAATGAGGCCACCCAGGCGCCGCCTGATATCGGACAGTTCTACGAGTATGGTTTGCACAATGTGATCGGATGCAATGAGTCCTTCTTTGCGCGCCCGATTGATGATATTTGTCGCCCAGACGAGGGGCATCCAGTACTTGGACATGGGACTCTTCTGATTCATCGCCTCGAATATTTTCATCTCAGACTCATGCATCAGACCAGCATCGACCAGATGCTGGGTGGTGGGAAAGCGACGCTTGACGCGCAGCGAGATGCGTTGCAGGGTAATCACATAGGCCAGGACCATGTACCGCATTATGTTGCGTCTCATCAGACGACCCGTTTCATTCTATATATATATATATATATATATAAGTATATATAGAAAGTAAACTTATCGGTTCAATTAAGGTGTGACCACTTACATTAACGCCTCCGGTGGAATTTGGTATGGCGGCGCTGATGAACAGAGCGAGCGTATCGGGCCAGGGCAGTAGACGATACTGTTCCCACCAGCGCTTGACCACCAGATTCACATAGAAGCCCAGCACAAAGGACATGGGCAAGTTCTCGCCCTGTTGCGCGAAATACAAGCGAATCTTGTTGAACAGCCTGATAGTAGAACAGTATATATATGTAATATATTCATTTACAATAAGTCATAAATCTGGTAGGCATACTTACGTTTGCTGATTGGGACTTAGCGCAAATCTGTAGATGACATTTATGGTATAGTATAAACACAAATAGGCGATTAATTCGCGCCAGACTAATTTGTAAACGCTGCCGCGCCATCTAATAAATAAGTAAATAAAATGAAAGATTAGCGACATGGAGAAATATTTAAGCGTATTGAAACAGTTTTATGGCCAACACTAAAAGGCACTTGGTCAATGAACAGCTTTGACTTTGAGCTTGCAACTAGCCGGTTTGTGTGTGTTTGTTTTTTTTTCCCCCCATTTCCTCATTGCTATTGCTCAGTAATAACCCACAAATCAACCGCATCATGTTTCGAATTCACTTGTATTTCTTTTTTCTCAGTTATTTCGTGCTTAATGGGTCGCTAGTTCTGCAACTTTTTGTTGTTGTTTGTTTGTCTGTGGTCTCATGTGAGTTCCGATGAATTTGTTTTGGGCTTTGTTTACTCTTGATATGATATATTCGATATAATGATCGGCACAACCTCGCCGCTTCGTTTGATTGAGAATAAAACAGGAATTGTGGCTCGCTGCTGAGCTTTAGACTCTTTGCATTGTCAGAAGTTATCAAGGTTTTTATGTAAATAATATACATATGGGTGGACTTGGCATCCACTGTGATGCGTGATTAGTAGATTTTTGTATAATGTATATAATTATATTCTCTTCTTAGCTGCTTATGAATTTAAGTGGTTTGAGTGAGTATTTTGAAGTAGTAAGCAACACGTGTATGCAATTAAAGTTCACTCATATTTGCTTTATTCTATGGGAAGCCATTTGTTAGTTGAGATGGTTCATAGTTAACTTTTTTTTATGTGGTAAACGCATAACCAACCTGTCTCACAAAACTCGTCTGTTATTTCAGAAATATATTAAATATTTGAATTTTTTTGTTGGTCTTAATGCCAATCCCTTAATGCAAATTAGTTACTCGGTCTTGGAGATGTTTTGCTTAACACGCTGAACATATACATATTTTACTTAATCTTTTTGTTTACTTCATAATAAATCGCTGCTGTAAGTTTTATTAGTTGTTCAACTTGGTTTTTACCTAAATGTGTCAATTGTCTACAAACGTCATTTCCAGCTATACAATATTGTAAATAAGATATCACATAATTGAATACAAGTGACACATAAATATTGACGGATGTCTACTAAATCTTTTAATTGCATGCTTGACAGTTGACTTTTTGACTCTAAATACTTAATTATGTCATAAATTTAATGTGAACAGAAAATGCCGTTAATACCCTACATGGCATTATATTATTGCTTCTATATACGTATACTTAGTCTTTATGAATATAACGTTTAGTCTGAACTGACAAAACAATTAAAAAGCAACGATTTGAAATATTTCATATTTCGGATTAAAATGTTGCATAATTCCAGCTTTGCATAACTGAAATATTCAATTCCAGCCAGACTCGTTCTCGTTCTCGTTCTGTCTTCTAACTAGAGATGGTACAGTGGGTACAGACCGTGCCGGGAGTAATCTCTATGTCCGCCGGTTACGAGTGACTGCACTTTGGAAGCAATTAATGCGAGCTCAGTTCGAAAATAATAAATACACCCAACAACAGCTGGCAGAGTGGGCACACTGTGACTGGTTACTGTACATGTGCGCTGCTAATTACACTAGCAAACACTTAAATCACTGGGCGAGCTATGACTAACAAAAAAAAAATCCCACAGACTCTAATAGCTAGACGGACCAAGTTGGGAATAGCGAAAGACCTTCGATTGTACTCACTTCCATAGGATCTTCCAGAAGCAGCCAAAGTTGCTGCCATTCGGCACCTCGCCCGCATATGACACAGTCATTTTGCAACTGTGTTTTTATTGTTGTTGTTGTTGTTGTTGTTATTGAGGGGAGATTTAATAGACTGTTGTTTGACTTGGCTAAGTTAGGCGATTTTAGTTTGGTAACGCGTCATTGATAGCGGCGGCATCGAAGTCGACGTCGCCGCATTGGCAGCTGTGTCTGGCGACAACAGCCAGACAGCAGAGTTCTGTGAAGGTTCACTTTTGGTTGATGGTGTTGATGGTGTTGATGGTGTTGTTGTTGTTATTGAAAGCAGGTGAATTGGTCGGCAACACTTCGTCTTTAGCCTGAAACCACAATAAGTGAGAGCGCGTCGGGCGCGCCACACACGTTCAGTTAACTGTAAAATTGTACACCAACACAAATGCAACACATGCAAATACACTGCAAACAAAATAATTACAAATAAAAAACAATAGCCACAACAAAATAGCTTAACTTAAATTCCAACACGTCTCGAACAGTTCGACGGCATTTTAACATTTTTTATTTATTTTTTTTTGTTTATATTTGTAGTTGTTTGCTGTCTTTCATTTTATCTACTATATTACACAAAATTTTATTGCTTTTTGCATGCGATTTTAATGCACTTGTGTTTCAGTTGTTTTGGGTGAAATTTTTGTGTAACTTTAGAGCTGAAATTAATTTTTAATTTGCTGATTCTTCTTATTTTTTTTTTTTTGGATAATTTGGGTTTTATTTTTGCCGTGGGCCCTTGTTGGCCTTTGTTATTTTTTTTTTTTTATTTATTAACACGTTGTGTATCTAAAGTTCAGATTGTGGCCAGGATTTCCCCGCACGCACACACAAAGTACTTCACACACACACACACACACACATATGCTATTTATATGGGACGCGTTTCTGGTCTCTCATCTTTGTTTTGTATTTATTTTTGGGTGTTTACTGCTGAACACCTTGAGATTGTCGAAAACTTCGACTTCGACTTCGACTTCGACAGCTTTTGTATTTTTTTCTTGTTACTTTTTTATATTTTTGTCAAGTCAGCGGTGATTTTTGGCTGCATGTTTGCCATTTCGCTTTGTGGGGGACTTAAGTTGATGTTGTGGCTTCGGTTTGAAATCTTATTTTGATTAATCGAGTGCCTGCGTCTGCGATAATTTCAACGGATGTTTTGTATATCGAGTATTACAAACCTGTTGCTCTACAGTTATACATTTTCGCTTTGTCTCTAGTCTGATGTTTTTAGAGTACTTTAAAAGCTGCAAATATTTGCATAACACATTGCTGACCGTCAATATTTATAATATTTATGACTTAAAACTGGTTAACTGCCATGCAGTGGGATTGGGCTTGGTGTTAAGGTGGGGGCGGTGGGGGGGTGGTGGAAGTGGGCACAATTTTCACTAAGGGGCGTTAATTTAGTTGATAAACACACCGCACACCGGTGACAGCATCTACTCGAAGCTAATCTGTGAAAAATGTAGAATTTAAAATAATCATAGAGACTAACATCAAACCGGTTTCCGGGGCCTGGGGCTGTAAATTTCAATTGCATCTTGATTATAGTCACGCCGACTTTAGAATGCATCTCTTTAGCCGTTGTTTATTCATTAGCTTTGGCTAATTCCACCCGCTGCCCCTTGACACAATTCTCGAGAATTATTCAAATACGATATGCACATATTGATTAATTGTTTTCTATATTTATGCGAAGGCACCGAAATGACATTTTATGAGTATTTTGTGAACAGTTTTAGGGACAGTCACGTGCCTATTACCAAATAAGCGAACGCTATTAGCCAGCAATTACGTGCTACTGTAAGGCATCAACTTATCTGTGATAATTGTTGTTCTCAAGCAAACTGTAATCAATGACCCCATATATAACAAAAATAATGAACAGACTCTGCAGTTAAAGATAAGCAGTCTAACTGTCCGAAAGATATCAGCTGAAACCACAAGATATGTCAAACAAAATACTGGGCCTGACAGCTTAGCTCTTGTTGAGTTGAGATAAAGCTAATGTCTTTTGATGACAACAAATTGCATTAAGCCAAGTAAATTGCGTATACGACCTGCTCCCTCGCCCCCTTCACTGCCCGTTGTTGGCCTCAAGTAAAGAAATGTTGGCCATGGCCTCAAAGCAAATGTTGACAGCGACGTTGATCGATGACTAATTTTATTTAAATGTATATACATATGTATATTGTGTGCCTTGGTGATCCGCTAGGCATTTCACTTTCTTTGACGTAAAAGACGACGATGTTGACGCGCTGCTTTAAATTATCGACTTTTGTTTACACAATGACTCAAATTGAGTTTAATACTCCTATTGTAGGTGATTTATTATTTATGTATTGTATTTCACAATCGAAATGTCGACAAAACTTGCACACTTGCACTTTTTCTTAGGCCGTTCTCTTGGCGCGACTCTGAGCAGTGGGAGTTCTCGGCTTCATTAGCACACAATAAAAATGCGATAGATACAATTTTTGTTGGCTCGTTATTTTCTATAAGCTAATTGGGCATTGTCGACGTATTCATTTGGGTTTAATTAACGTGCTTATTGAATGATTAAAATGTATACTTGTAAATGAGCATCCATGTTTTTCTATTCGTTTATTAAAAAGCGCTATTACACAAATTGTTATAACAGGTTAAATAATATATTTTTTGCAGTTACATCATTTATGTTTAATTATTAATTAAGAATAATCAATTCAATTACGTTTTGTAAATTATTTGAAATTTTCCGTTTACTATTTAATTTGTAATAATTTAATTAATTGCAATTTATCATTGGTCATTTGGTGCTGTATCGCATGTTGTTGCTCAAAAGTCATTATTATTTTTTTTGTGGTTCTATACATATATCTTTTTAATTGATGTGTCGTCTCTAATGTCAATTTCCAAGATCATTTCACAAATTTCAATTTAAACATTGCATCCGAATTTGGTCTGTGGCGAATCAGTAATTGCCGCCAACACCTTTAAAATACTGCTTCGACTGAGAAGCGTTTCTTAACAGGTTAAAGGAGGCATTTAGACACGCGCTTACGATTACAGATATAGATACAGATATAGATATACTTGTATATATATATATATATATATGTGAATGTATATGTAAATGTAGATAGAGACTAACAGTCAATGGATTCACGCATCGGTTACGTGTATCTGTAACTGTGACCAGATCTTACGCGATCTCTTGTTGTAATTATTTAGTCACAGAACAAACTAGCTGCACTTGAGCATATTTTCTGCATCGTGTCAGAAAACGCGTATTCAATTCTTCAAACATTTTATACATATATACATACATGCGTCTGTGGCATGTGTGTATATAACACACTTCTGTTTAGATTATACAAAACAACATAAATACCAACAAACAAAAAAAAAAAACAGCAACAAAATGCGTCTGTTTTTTTTTTTGTGTTTTTGTTTTTATATTTATTTAATTTTTGGAGCTAGCCCCGTCGCTGGGTTGATTGTTCCGCACGATCAACGAGGCGAGTGGACAACGAGAGAGGTTTGGGAGCTGCCAAAGCGGCTTTAGCTTCAGTTTTCAGTGGCTTTGTAACATACCGACGACTGCGACGACGACGGGTTTATCGCTGGCTGTTCGTTCCGATGCCGATGCCGATCTCGATATTCGATTCCGATTCGATTACGAACGGGCAGCGGCCACAACCTGACAGCACGCTAAGCACAACTAAACTGCGCTCCAGACCCGAGCACAGGCTGCTCTTAACTCACAATTTCAGCCGTAGAAAAATAAGTTTTTTTCTTTTACAACAGTCAACAGGTAGACAAAACTTGCTCTCCCCCATACCGAAATGTGTTTGAGGCTGTATGTGTGTGTGTGTGTGTGTGTGGGTATGGCTAGCACAGGTGAGCATGCATTGTCGCTCTCTCTGGGCGAGACTGTGTGTGCGTGTGTGTGTGTGTGTGTATTTAGTAGTGTGCTTTGTGCTTCTGTTGTATGTGGCTTGTGCATCAGCTGTTTTTCTTTGTAAGCCAGACATCGACTGAGAGAGACTGCACAATATGGTCAATTGACCAAGCCAGTGTTTTCTAGAGTGTGTGTGTGTATGTGCGAGGGAGTGATAATATTGAAGAGAGGGAGAGGGAGAGATAGAGAAAGAGAGGAAGTGAGAGTGTGAGAATTGTGTTTGAAGCCAGGGCAGCATGAATAGTGAACTAAAATTAACTAACTAAACTTTATGAATATATTTTATTTAATATGTATTTATTGATTTAATTTATTTTTATTAAAATTAACACTTTCATATTTTAGTCCACATTATTTATAATTTAGTCCACATTCTATTATATCCTCAACCTATTGATTTATATATGCTGAATCTATAAGGAATATTTATGCAACATTTTTAGTGTTTCATCACTCTTGTTATTTATGTCTATATTCGTCTAAGCTGCGACTTTGTTTACATACAATTTGGCAGAACTGTGTACAGGCAACCATGTAGCATACTTTTAGGTTCGAGATCGATTTCAAATATCGTTATTTTTTAAAAAAAAACATAGACACCTTGGCTGTTTCTTGTGTTATGTCTAACTGTGGAGACCAGAAGATATAGTAGTCAGATTTGGATGAATTTTTGGCTAAATATTAGTAGCTGTTGTTATTATAACAATTCAAAAATTATAAGATCGATTGTTCCAATGGGAGCCATATGATTTAGTAATCAGATGTGGAGGATTTTATGCCCAATTATGAGGAATCTAATAATACGCATAAGAAGGTTTCTTTCCAATATCTTATTGCACAAACAATTTGTTTTACTGGAACTTAGCTTTCGGCCGTTTGTTCCTATGATATCTATATGATATGGAGAACCGATTCAGTTCAGCTCTGACATAGCACTGTGTGCAGCCAAAATGCGAATACATGCCTAGTTTTATCAAGCTAGCTTCAAAACTGGGGAAGTAGTTTTCATAGAAACATGCAGACCGACAATTGGATATGGATACGACACGACTCAGCCAGTTATACTGATAAATAACATATGAAGTTCCCAATAAAATTAGAATAATCTCTGCCAGAGTATAAAGATTTAGTGGCTGCTCAGAAAACTTTTAACTTTCAGTGGTTTGCTATCTTTATTTATATATTTTATCCTTTCCAACGTAAACAGATATGACATATAATAATACTATGCATGTAAAAACAAGATTATATTTAAGTAATATCATTAGAAATAATACGATGCTAAGCTTTGATTGCATTTTGTTTATCCGGTCGCCTTGCCTGATACCTCAAGCCGTGCTCCATGTAGGTGAAAGGTGGATTCGGTTGAGTCATACAGAAATAGAGACCCTTCGCATTGCTGGGATAGATCAGTCCAATGTTTATAGTGTTCTCGAAGCTGCAATCGCCCTGCCGGAACTTGGCCCAGTTATCGCATTTGGTGGCCGGAATCATGACGCCCTCGATGAGTGCCTCCATAAAGAGCACAAATGGATACATGTGACTGCAGATCTTGCTGTCGCAGCCCGGCTGTAGTTTCTTGCGCGGAAAGTATCCAATGCCATTCGGATAGATATCCACATGACCAAGTGGCAGACGTACACCAAACACATCTCCCTCGCCGTGCAACACCACAACGCGTCCGGCGACCGCCTGCCGCACAAGAATGTCGTTGGTGCGGCACATAGTGGCCGGATCGATGGCAATTAATTGGCCCACCAGCCGTTTGCCGCTCTTGGCAAACAGATCGGCGCCCAAGGCGGCAATATTGGCTCCCACCGAGTGTCCAGCTATGCTGATATCCTTCGGTGCAATGCCCGCCTCCGTCAAAGCGCTCAACAGCTTGTAGATGAAGTAGCCATGCACAGAGAGATGATGTCGCACCGTGTAGTATAACTGTGCCACATGTGTGGCAAAGTCCACCACAATGATATTCAGATCCCGCCGTGTTGCCTGCAACAGTGCTAAATGCTCCTGCACACTGAAATAACTGTCCGCCGTGTGGAAGGCATTGACATAGATTAAAGTCTTGCGTTCCGGCTTGATGTCGAAGTCACGCAGCTCTGGTATGGACTTGATGGGCAGGTGGACACTCTGATTGGTGATGGTCATCACGTGCAGACGGGCATCGCTGGGATTGATGCCCTCGAAGAGTGACATGACGCCCTCATCCACTGGCGCATCACCTTAGATATTATATGCCGATGATTATAGCTTGATTTAAGATTAAGTTTGATCATTCACTTCACTTACAGAAAGCACGCCAGCCGAGATTCAGTTGCTCTGCCAGCAGCTGCAGATTGTGTTTCTGTATGCGATCGATGCTTGCCACCGCTTCCACTTGTGCTTGCTGCACTTGCCACAGCCCGATCAGGCAGACACTCAGCGACAATCCTGTCAAGCTCCATGTGTTTCCTCTGGCCATTTTCCGCAGCATCGCTTGACTATTTGTCAATGCTCAGTGTGCGGCTAACTGCTTTTATAGCCAAGTTAACTCTGCTTATCGCTGCTCTCGCCAACGCTTATCTACCGTTGAATTTCAGTTGAAATGTACTGTTGAAATTTGTGTCTTGAACTTTTTTGCTTTGGCATTTTGCTGACTGCAGCACGTTCGAATTGGGGAGTTGAGACTTTTGGTTCTCTTCAGAGCTGTTGGAGCTGCTCCACGCTGCTCTGTCTAGCATTTGTCTGCCATGGGTGGGGGCGGGAAAAGAGGGTGTACTGTTACTAGATAAGCTTTTTTGCCGTTGCACGTTTCGTTTATCTGTAAACAGACTGCTGTCGATTGATTATCGTGGATCGTGCCTCAATAAGAAAACGCTTGTTATTAGTGCCGCTGCTGCTGCCTCGGATTCTTTTCATTGAAGTTTTTTACTCTTGATATAGATATATATATATATATATAATTGATTTGATAAGTGCAAACAGACAACTAGGTGCTTAATGTAAAATTTACTATATAGTTTTTCATACACATATATATATATATATATATGTTTTCTTTAATATTTTTGTTTTGCTGTAAACTTGAGTAGCGCTCGCTTGTCGCGTGCGTTTTTTTTCTTCAAAATTTACGCAAATGAGGTAGATTTGGTTTTTATTGGACTTCCCAGAGTGTTGCCAGTAAATATGCTTGTCTTCTCATCATTTTCCGAGATTTCGAACACAAAAAGTAATCAAATTGGAGTTCCTAGAGTGTTGTCTAAAAATAATCAAATCGTGTTTCATTTTTAAAATAAAACTTAACTGTTTACAATTTATTTGTAACGAACACAAGAGAGTTATAAATAATAAGATGAGAAATCGACTAAAAAATCAAACATTTTGGTAGTCAAGAATACTTTCTGCTTCACTGGTCCTCCCAAATCCAAACTGAACTTCAAATTTGACTAAAATTAGTTCTGTTCTGTGTGAGTGTGTATGTGTGATCTACTTCTTTTTTTTGTTTTGTTTAGCTAGTTATATTTAGAACTGTAGACCGGCCTGAACCTCAGACATAATATTGGCAGACTTCTGCAGCTGCTGCACCTCGGTTTCGGTGAGAATCTGCTTGACCACAGAGGTGACACCATTCGCGTTCAGGACGCAGGGCAGCGACAAGAACACATCCTTATCAATGCCATGTTCACCCTGCACAAAAATAAAGATGGGTTAGTCAAATGGCGAATTATGAATTCTCTTTAGTTGTGCTCCTTACCAGTACGGATGTGGAGATGGCTGCCACGCTGCTGGTGTTGCGCAAGATAGACGATGCCAGGGAGGCAGTGCTGAGACCAATGGCCCATGAGGTGTAACCCTTTAGTTTGATGACCTCGTAAGCCGAATCGACGACCTGCTTGTGCAGCTCATTCCACTTCTCCGGATCCGAGCCGGTGCCAATGGTTGGGTTCAGCTCGCGCAAACGCACGCCGGCAATATTAACACCCGACCAGACGGGCACGGAGCTATCGCCGTGCTCGCCAATAATCCAGCCGTGGCAGGAGGTGGGTGCCACGCCCAGACGCTGCGACATCAGGAAACGGAATCGGGATGAATCCAGATTGGTGCCGCTGCCAATGACACGATTCTTGGGCAGACCGGAAAGCTTCCAGGCCACATAGGTCATAATGTCAACGGGATTGGAGACCATCAGCAAAATGCAATCGGGACTGTACTGTAAATATGAAAAGATACGGTATTAATGGGTGATCTATATTTAATAACAGTTAGTTGTTTTTGGATTCAAAATCGAGTCTGTATATCAAAGTAATTAGAGTTCGAAGTATTTGGGACTATATGTGAATCTAATTATTTAGACTTACCTCGACCAGCTTGGGTATGATGTTCTTGAGAATATCGGTGTTGCGCTGCACGAGGGACAGACGAGACTCGCCCTCCTTTTGGCGGACACCGGCGGTGACGATGCACAGACGGGAATTGGCCGAGGCAGCATAATCGGTGCTGGCCGTGAGCTGTGGATTCTTCAGGAAGTTGGAGCCATGCTGCAGATCCATGAGCTCGCCCTGCAGCTTGTCGGCGCAGCAATCGATGAGGCAGACCTCCCTGGAGACGCTCTGCGCGAGAATACTGAAGGCGCTGGCCATGCCCACCATACCGATGCCCACAACGGTGATTTTGTGTCCAGAGCTGGGCAAGGTTTCGGCTACCTGAGCCAATAGACTATCCTTAACAGTGGCCATCGCTAAAAGAGAGAACACGTAAAGCAATCATTTAGTTTTCATTAAATTAAGGCACGTGCTCGCCAATTTATGTCATACACAATTTAAGTAAAAGTTTAAGTAAAAGTTGAATAAATCTCTCGCACTCACACACGAAAGATATATGTATTTGTGTTGTTGCTGTTGTTGTTGCTGCGGTTTAACCTTGACGAAGGTCTTATTAATATAAATTTGCCGAGTGCCCAACACGCAGCAAGCAGCTGAAAATATGCCTCCTCCACGTAACATTGTCGAAAATAAAAAAAAATGTATAATTTGTATTTTCCGCACATTTGTCACTTTTATATGTGCCGCACTTGTGACTTGGGAAGACGACGGCGTCACATGCCGCACACAAATTCAATTTGGTGCTAGTAATAAATCTCATTAACCCCTAATGGGTATCTATATCTACATTATTTACTTGACTTTATCAACAAAAAATAAATAAACATTCAAGAAAGTTGCATCAAGCTTTTCGGATAAAACACGGAAACAAATTGCGATAATGATTCCGTAAATTGATGAACTCAGTGCACAATTTGCCATCAATATATTTCTTATCGATTGATAGCTAATTGTGGTTGTAGAATTAATCCAATAATCATGGGCATTACCAAGAAACGATTACTAATGTTTCTCAAATTGCACACACATCAAATGAGGCATGCACATATTAAGTATAGTATTTATGACCTACAAGTAGATTTAGGAAAAGGGTCGAGTTTATTTTATGATTTGCTGTCTATATTTGCAGTAGATTGCCGATAAGATTAGCCATATTTATTGGCTACTTATCTCGAGCATGCAAATATTTATATAATGAGTATTATTATTTTTCGTTATCTATGCAACATTTTTAATTAGAAATATGCCCTTTCCCAGAACTTGAACGGTTGCTGATTAAAATTGCAACATGTGCAACTAAGCTAATATATCATGAGTTAATGCTGGAAAATCGCATATTATATATATTTATATAATTAGCTTGAATGGATTAATCGAGAGAAATGAGCTGGGGAATACCCTTTAGAGGGGTCTTTGCGAGATATCTATTATATATATATATATATATATAAATGTGCATGTATGTATTTAAAAAAGACCCCTTTAGAAAATACGAAGTATATAATTTCAATTGTTCAACAATTATCTGCTTTAATTTATGTGAACATTTATTTCTTGTTTGTCACAATGTTTTGATAGCCAATGTTGAATTTAGTTAACTGTAGCATGAGATCATAGTACTTTTTCGAACTATTTTATAGTCAGGCATGACTGGAGGCATTTACTTGTTGCAAGCAGACAGCTTGCCACAAAACAGCTAATATAGAAGACCAAAAATCAAATGACCTTCTCACAATGTCAAATGTTGCTGGGTTCCACAAAAATCATTGAGGCACAGCTGAGTGTGCGTTTATTTTTTTTTTTTGGGCATATTTGGAATAATGGCGCATGCGCCAAAATGAAAGTGAGAGTGAATTCAATGAGGCAAGTGGCAAACAGGAAGTGCTCAATGTGGCACAAGGCCAAGGGCGAGTTGAATGCACTTTGACTGGGTTAAAAGACCACTCACCCCAAACAACACCCCATTCCAAATATTACTTAAATATTATGCATTCCGTGGACTTAATTTTTATCAGTGTTTTTTTTTTCATGCGTTGCTTACTTATTGCTTGTTGTTGTTGTTGTTGCACTTGAAAATGTTTCACTGGATATTTTTGGCGTCTCTGTTTGTGTTGAGGTCGTCGACGTTCCGTTCACTTTGCGCGCTCGTTGCGAACTGTTGTGTGTTCCACGGTAGACTCGTTGGAATTTCGCTGCTGCCTCTGGATTTTTGTAGCTGAAGCCGACGACGCCGCTGCTGCTGCCGGCGCTCAATGCGTATAGGCAACAATAGCAGCGGCAGCCGCAGCAGCTGTAGACGTCGGCGTCGGCGTCGGCGACACACACAGTTGCCGTCAGGATGATGACGAAATGGCCTAAACGGCATTGTGAAACTGAGCGAACTGGAAGCCGGCTCACTTTTGCCCGCTCTCTTACTCTCCGACTCACTCTCTCTCTCTCTCTATCTCTCTCTCTGTTTGCAGAGTTTCTCGACTTCATTCCACAGTGAGTGAGTGGGCCTGTGTCAAGGTGACCTTTATTCTGCCGCTTTCTTGTTTTTTTATTTTTAGATTTATACGATTTGCCTATTCCCGGAGTTGGGGGTTGGGAAGTTTGTGCCACGTGCGCTGCTCATTTACCATTCCAAAGCGAATAAATTTATCTAGGAGAAATACGCATCTCAGCGGATGCCTATGTATTTGTGTGTGTGTTTGTGGATCTTTGAATGATAGTCTGCAGCTGCCCACGTGCCGCTGATCAATCACTCAGCTGAGATCAGCAGAGGGGAACATGAGAGCAAGAAGCTCTCTCTCTCTCTGTCTCTCTCTCTCTCTCTCTCTCTCTCTTATAGAAGTTGGCTGTGTTCCAATTTGCACCCTGCTGTCTGCAGATGGCTTATTAGTTTCTTTGTTTGTTTGTGACGAGACAAGATCGAAGATAGCATATAACAATATATGTGAAATTTGAAATTTCTACAGATTTATAAAATCAAAATTGAAACTTTCACAAGAAAAGTCTCGAATAGTTTGAAAGTCATTTGCAAATTTTCTCAGTGTAGCGCATAATTGAATTAGCATAAGTTGATCAACTCATGACGTCATTACGCACTGTTCTCACCTGAGAGAGTGTGAGAGAGTTGGAGAGACAGTTAGGAAGCCACACTGGAAAGCCAAGCGCAATCGGCGTTCGTGACTTCCAACACATAATTCTGTCTCTTGCAACTGATTCACTGCGATCAGCTGACTCATTCTCTCTATTTGTATCTCTATCGCTCACGCATTTCACAATTGCCCGTGACAAAATACTCATTGACTACGTCATATGCATTCCATGGTCGAATTCTAAAGGTCGAATTTGCTTCCCACAAATGCAATCGGCCTGCGTTTTGTGAAAGTTTTTTGACCTATATTTATTTTTCTCTCTAGCTTTAACGAATGTGAGTACCTGTGGTAATTAGTTGCAGAGACTTTTAAAACGGGTCATTGAACTGTTCGTCTATTTTTCTATTTGCACTTGAATTTGTTGGGTATTTCAAAATAATTATGGTTTGTTGCATTTCCTATCTACGCACTTTGATTTCATGTCGCGACGACTGTTTGTTCATTATATATTATTATATCAGCTTGTTTAGGCATGAGTGTATATATTACAGTTTATTTATCAAGCTTGTTTAATTTGTAAACATTTGTTGCATTTGTGCATTTCTTTTTTGTTTATCTTAATCGAGTCAAGGTCATTTTGGTTGGTGCACCGGCTAAGTAGCTGGTGCTAGCGCTCTCTGGTGGTCAGTTAACGAACTCTGACTAATGACTAAGTAAACTATGAGTTAGTTGCGCTACTGTCCGCTTGTGTCCGCAACAGCTTGAAGCGCTGCAAAACTTATTGTTGATCTATAATTGTGGTTATTAATTATTTAAGTAAATCGTGGCTAGAAATAACCCAATATGTGTTTGTGATTTTCGTATTGTGTATACAAATATAAAAGAAGTGTATTATTTGGTTGTAACAGCACTTTTCCACTGCTTGGACAAGCAAGCAGTGCACTGCTGAATACAGCAAGTAGTGCAATGATTTTGGAACTGCTTGCTATTTTTTTTAATCTAAGAAATTTGTTAAGACTGAACAGATTTTTAAAGGATTTAAATTAAATCATGATTTAAAATATAAAATGTGAAAGCATAATTTTAAGTGAAAACTATTGTGAATTTTTATAATTGGACTATAATGCGTTCCATTAAATATAATACAAGTATTCGCTAATATTCGCTTCATATTTAATATTGCGTCAATTTATTTTTATTTACAATTATTAAATACTTAAAATACAAAACTCTGCTAAGCATTGTTTGGTAAATAAATAAAATAAAAAATAAATAATTGCATTAATGCTTTGCTAATTTTGTCTTGCAGACTTTTAAGGAATTTGACAATATGTGGCTGTTTTTCTTATTTTGTAGATTTAAGATGCATTCCACCTGTTTGCGAGATAGATGTGCAACACTTGTGTGTTGCATGCCACGCATTACGCAAGGGAACTTTTTTGTCTGCTTCTGTATTCTGTTTTCCGTTCAGATTACGGCCACAAAACATGACACAAACATTTCTCATGCTGTGCAACAGAAGCAGCAGCAGCGGCAGCAGCAGCGGCAGCAGCAGCGGCAGCAGCAATTGAAGCTGCAACTGAGGCAGCAATAATAATCCTTAATCTGTATTTTTGGGCCCATTGGCAATGCGTGCCACATAGCTGCAAAAAGGCTGCAAAAAGAAAAAGATGCAATGAGGCAAAGTGGCAACTGTAACTCCTTTTTTGCGATAGCGTTCAGCGTACAGTGAAGCGTCGTTATCAGTGCCAGAGGATCTGATTACCCCACTCGCGAAACGAGTAAGTCAAGTGGCACAAATGGAGTGTTGCAGATGCAATTGTTGTTGTTCATGCAGTTGCTGCTGCTGCTTTTTCGTCTGCTTCTTTTTGCCAGTTGACTGGCACGCAATGCGCCTCGCATCAGAGCAGAGCTAAACAGCGCCTGCATGCAGCAACTGCCAACCGTAAACTGCACATTAATATTCAAAAATTGCGTTTTTATGCTAATTTTCACACACACAGCTCTCTTGCTCGCTCTATCTCTCTCTCTCTCTCTCTCTCTCTCTCTCGCGGTCTCTCTTTCACCCTCGCCAAGCTGTCGATAGATTACTCAATGACAAGCGAACGAAACGTTCCATTGCCATTCTCCTTCTCTCGTTCCCGTTCCAGTTTACGTCTTTCACTTCTTCTTCCAACCAAGTAGCCTGCAGTTGCTGTTGTTGTTGTTGTTGTTGCTGTTGCTGTTGTTGCTGTTGATGATCATCTTTTGTGTATATCGCGCATTGCAATCTTTTTCGGCAGACTTGCAGTGGCCATCGAGGTTTATTATTATTATTTCTGCTGTTCGTTCAGCCACACGATTTTAGTTCGCTCTCCTTGCAATATTACTCATACGCACCGTTGTTTCTTTATGTCTATATGCTGTTGGTTGTTGCAGTAGTTGTTGTTGTTGCTGACGTAGTTTAGCAATAATTAAGTTGTTAAATTGTTGCACGTAAGTCAAGTTGCCTGGCGCTGCAGCAGCACTAAGCTCCCCCTACCCCTCTCCCTACCCCTCCCCATTCACCTGCCGCATCGTCGTCGACTGCGCTTGGTGGCTTCGCTTAATAATAATGTTCAGCTTGACTTACGATGCACGTCCTTGGGTTACTGATATATGTGATACTTAAGGTATTTATTACAACCGATTGTAATCTCATGCCTGCCTTTCTTTATACTACACACACACACACACACACACACACATACATACACACATCTATATATATATATATATGTATACATATAAATATATACATATATATATATGTGTATACTCTTTTTTATCTTTCGCTCAGCAGCAACAGCAACAGCTTCAGCAACAAAATATTTATAGACAAGACGCCTCTGTATTTTTTTAACTGCTCTCGTTATTGTTGTTGTTGTTGTTGTTGTGCGATGTTTGTCTTGGTTTTTTGGCTTGCCAGCATAACAAAAAGAAATAAAACTAGTGGCAACGCTTTTGCAGTAAATTAGTTGCCATGGCTCGACTAGATGATACTCTGTCATCAATTTTATTAAATTTTAAACTAATTAGTTAGCAATAAATAATCATTTTTAAAAATTGTTTTTGCGAATTTGTTAATGTCTTTAAATAAATAGCTTCAGTGCAGATGAGTTAAATGATTATTAAAAAGCAGCTCTTTGGTAGTTAATTGTATCTCGTATTATATTCAATTTTTTTAATTTGATTTATTTAATTTATATTCCAAGCGCCTTAAACGCAAAGTTGAAACTAACAATTATAAGAAACGTATACATTTTGGCTGCAACCTTTTTTGCTTTTGAGATCAGACTATATGCAACTTCTTTTGTTAATTTTTGTTAGCAAACACAGCTCATTAATGCAATAGCAGCAACTTATGGCTGGTGGCATCTCTCAGCGCACCTTCCAACAAATTATATAATGCATAAACTAACTACATGCATGCATATATATATATATATATATATATATATATATATATATATAAAGCATATTATAGTTAGACTTTGGATGCATCTGCAGTTTGGATCAGACCAGTTTCTCATGCTGTGCCTGCACTTGTTACGTTTTCAGTTTTTCATTGCATGCCACATATGCAAAAGGCTTCGGCGCTTGTAAATTTTCTACGCCTGTGAGTAGATATGTGTTTGTGTTGGTTGTGCTGTGTGTGTTTGCATATAATGATTATTGTAGGTACAAGTGCGAGAAATCGTGTTAGATCGCGGGTAATAAATTTAGACACTCAACTATGTTTAAGGAGTCCTGCCACGGCAACATCGCAACTCTCAGCGCCCAGCTCCCAGCTCCCTACATTCAGTTCTCAGGTCTCTAACTTCCCAGTGCCCAGTTCCTCAAATGGAGCCAATCGGCAAGGTCTTAGCCAAAGTTGCTGTTGTTGTTGTTGTTGTTGTTTGCCGCTGTTGGTAGTTTTAAGCACTTCCTTTTATTATATTTTATGGCCACTTGTTTTTCTCGCCGGCTCTGTGCAGCGCTTAGCTCTGAGTTCAGCCTTTGGTGGCGAGTTGCAGTTATTTGAGTTTAGTTTTATAGCTATCTAGCTGCATTTAGTAGTATGGTCTTTCGGCTTTAATTTGCCATTAGACAGTGAAGCAGTGAAGCATGCTAAAATTAATAGATGGAGGCTTTCACTAACACTTTTTATGTGGATGTGCTTTTGTTAGTACGGAAAAGTTCCTTGAAAGTTAACAATGGAAAAGGTATATAAACTTTTAGAATGTCTAAGATTTTCGCCAGTGTTGTGTGAAATTCAATGTCGACAGAATACTGCGGTCATTAGTAATAAAATTAAAAACAGTTTCCTCTTATCCAACTCTGAGAATTGCCTTACGCAATAGATCCCTGAAGTTTAAAAGCAATTTTCCAAGAGTAACTGTTGTGTGATATTTATTGTTAACAAGCTTAAATGTGGATGCCTTTAAATATTTGGCAAATAATACATGCATTAGGTTATAATACTTCCATTTATGATAATTGTACTTCCACAAACACTCACACTTCAGCTGTAAGTAGTTCAAAAAAAGAGACTCGCGTAGCAAATCGTATTGTAATTTTTTGTATTTTACCAAACCTTGCAGCCAAAATGTTTTGGTTTGACATTTTTCCACGCCATTAACGACAATTTGAGTCGAAAATACAAACCATATTTTGTACGAAGTCTTTGTAGTATTATCAGTTTTTTGACTTTTCACCATTGAACTCGACTCTCCGGTGCAATGTTGTTGTAGCTGTTGCAGTTGTTGTTGTTGTAGGCTGGCTGGATGCCATAAGTGAATGGCGTTAGCTGAGCCCGCCCAGCGTCGTCGGGCGCCCTTGCTGTGTGCTTCCAGGCGACCGTATTCGACACAAAATCAAAAGCAAAGAGCATTGTTGTTATTAGTATATGTCATATTAGAGCCGAGCGAAAAGCAACAACAGCAACAAGAGCAACAACAATAACAATGCAACTTTAACTTCACTTTTTGCCACGATATTCAATTTCAGGCACCACAGGCTGCCAGGTAGACAAGAACAACTGCCTTTTCTTGTTGTTGCTGTTGCAATTTGGCAATTGAAACAACTTTTCGGTGGGTTCGATTTCAATAACATTTCGACATTTTCACTGGGGCGACTTCTATAATTGAATTGCTGTCTTTTCGTGCGGCAGGTGCAAGAAACTGAAGCTGAAACTAAAAGTGACGCATTTGCGATGCAAACGCGACTTGAGAGTGTCTCTCATTTTAATTAGATCAGAGCAAGGTCGTCTTGTTGCGACAATATTGCATGCATAACAAATTTGTATTTGTGGTGCCTCTTTGCAAAACACGCACACACACACACACACACACATCCAAACACACTCAAGGAGACAGAGACGGAGACACATCAAAACCCACTTTGGCAGGCTTTTAGCTCTGCCATAATTCAAAGCGATAAGCGATCTTAACTATCTACACGATCTGGACAGCCCGGCTGGCTGGCCGTCTGGTCGTCGTCCAATGGTCCGTAGAACTGGCTGCCAATTGCATTTTAGCTTCTTGGTCAGTTTCGTGTCGCAGCATTTTCGGACCGTTTCCCAGAGTCGCCTTTGACAATATTTGCATGGCAAGCGACAACGGCTTGAAGTCGGGAATTGGTAGACCGTTATCGGCATGCGCTATCAGCGCCATCATCTCATCATCAATGTGGCATCATCAACTCGAAATGATCGCAAATTATCTGCAATAAGAGTCGATTACAGCGTGCAGCTCTTTTGGCGCTTGCCTGCCACTTAATGGTTTTGTGACGTTTTTAAGATTCGATTTTTGTTACTAATGGCGGCATAGATTAAACGATTCCCATTCGATAACATTTCGATTTTAGTGCGATTTTTTAATGCATTGCTTGCTAGCCATGTGGACTGCGTGGAATCAACAAGCTGATTGAATAGATTGAACATGTGTTGCACTTGTAATTCTTAAATGGAACGAAAACGAATAGCTATCAAGCCGACAAGCCTTTTGAGACCAGAGGTTTCGACCTTCATCATCAGCCTTCTTCGTGCAGTTGTCACCAATTTTAGAATAGACGCTCCAAGTTTAAATGTAGCATTAATTTAGATATATATGAGGAATGTTCAAAAAATTTAAGAGTTCTTATGTGAAATCGCTTGAATATAGTATATTAACCGAGAGTCAAAGTCATTAACAAAACTGTATTGCTACTGAAAATTGATTCAGTATTTTCAGGCTCCATAGCGTTGAGCATCGGATCCCGTGGACTGTGCCTAAGTAAAGGTAATCACTTCATATTTTTTATCATACAAAAAACAAAAATGGGAAATCGAATTGTTTTCTTTTGATAATTGCAATGCGATTGCTGTTGGGCAACACAGGCTTACAGTCTGTCTCTGATGCTGGCACAAATGTTATGCCAAATTGTGGCTACTGTTTTGGCTGTGAGTAACCCGCCCGTTGGCTACTGAACCACTTTGGTATCGCATTTAATCTCTGTTTGGCAGTCGGCTGCTACTCGTGTTGCCAAAAATCGCTTTGCCAACGCTTCTTGGGTTCAGCGTTTGATCTCATCATCATCATCATCATATGCATCTGCATCAGCATCAGCATCAGCATCATTATTATCATCAGCCACTAACGGTGGCAGCTGGAGGCGACCTCCCTTTCTGTGTGCCCCATCCTCCTGGCGCTGCTCCTTCTGCGCGGCAATTCATTTGGCAAAGGACATCAAACAGATGCGGCGATCTCTTCTAATTTGCATAAACATTCGTTTAACATTTATCCACCAAAAACGTTTTCGTTGTCTTCTTTTGCAACTTTGCGTGTGTATCTGTCAGTGTATCTGTCAGTGTATGTGTGTGTGTGTGTGTGTGTAAGTGTGTTTGTTTGTCTCTTTGGCGCAGTGCCTCAAAAAGTCGTCATAATCTTCGACATGTTTGGCTGTGTCCAACAACAGCACAGCAACAATTTTTTTTATCCCTGCCGATTTCATTTCATTTCTTGATTCCGAAAACCATTTAAGCACAAAATAACCGCTTTTGACAACACCAACAACAACTGTTTAAGGGGCAACAACAGACGAAACAACAGTAGCCAGAAATCGATGCTAATCTTAAACAGGGTAAAAGCAAAAATGTGACCGCCATTTCCAGTTTACTTTTGATACCCTATAAATTATTGAAGTGCCTGTGCATACGCACATTAAAGCAAAAGTTGTATTTTTTTCTTATATAGTCAACTAAGTCAAATAGCTTCAGGAATATACACTTTACCTTGAACTAATTTGTTGTAGACTGTTTAAAGTCCAAAGGTTGTTAATTCAATTTGCTAGTATTCAATTTTAAAAATAATATCCACATCTTTGCTTATCTTTAGGGTATTCGAAAGTCAATCAGTCCCATGCTAATCATTTTTGCTGTCTCACCGTGGAGTACATAAACCAACTGCTCGAAGCTAAAGCAAATAAATGGAGTTGTCGTTGTTCGCTTTGCATTCGTCCTGCCGTTGAAGCTGTTGCCTTTATCACAAATATGAGAAATCAATGGAATGTGAAAAACAACTCAATTTCATGCAAATATGCAGCTGTTGCAGCCAACTTGTTAAGCTCTTAAATCGTTGAGTAAAAGATGGCAAATAAAATACAAAAGTTTGTCTAATCTTTGTATTCTGGCATTTCCTTTCAAAAATATAAATCAATACACCTTAGCTAAACTTAGGCTGACAGCTTTTATTATTAGAATTCCAGCTAAAACAAATGCACATTGTAGGCAATTAGCTGCAGCAGCAACAGCAACAGCAGCAGCGTTCCGTTTCCCTCCCTTCTACTTTTAGTTTGTACTGGCAGCTTTCTACCTTGTGACAGGTTTGCCAGCCTACCAAAAAGCCATTCAAGTCGACCCAAATTGGAACTTTGGCTGACAAGTCGCAAAGGCTGCAAAACATTTTCGACTTCAACTTTTGCATTCAAATTGCATTTCTATTTGTTTGGCAGTTGGAATGGATGTGCGCAAGCCCACTCTTGAGTACCACCTCCCTACACCATTCGCTTTAGACAATTATTATTGGATATAAGAAATTGACAAAATTAACATACAAACTCAGCAAACACCCAAAAACAACTCAATTAGAAATGCTGGAGTTTTGCCATTTCCGGTGATCACAAGGGATACCAATTTGTAACATGTTTTGTGCGAGAAGCAAGTCTTAAACTTGGGTTTTGGCTTGGCCAACAACTGGCGCCTTTGATTGGCATTTGAGCTGCGCGTGCGCGTGTCTTTCCAGCAAAACAATTAATTTGAATAATTAGTAGCTAACGACGATTGAGGACAGCTGCCGCAGTGCCACAGACGCAGGCAACTGCGCTGGCTCTGTTCGCTGCTTGTTTGCAACTTGGCTCGAAGACGTCGCAATGCGTCGCCTCGCATTGTCGATTGTGTCACGCCATTGCCAGAACTTGCCAGTAACTCAACGTTGATGATATAAAAAAAAAGAACAACAGTGCTCGAATCAAGGGAGTGACCGACTAGCAGATACCCTATACGCAGTTAGTATTTTCTTATAAATACATACACCGAATCACACAGACAGCTGTGGCTTTATTTCCTGAGCACCATTCTTCATTAATATCATATTGCCAGTCATATATAGCTGGTATTCCCTTTTTAAAATAGAAAAGATATCAAGAAAAGCTATCAGAAATTGGGAATACTCGTAGTCTGTGTTTGAACATGTGTAAGCATATCAAATTAGTTCCCTCTTAACTTAGTCTATGAGATTGAGTTTATGGACTCCGTGCATTTCACAACTTATGCCGTTTGCAATTATACATTACAGGGTATACAAATGCATTTGGCACCTGAGAATTTATGTGCCGCTGTTTGTATATGTGTTTGTGTGTGTGTATGTGTTAGAGTGTGTGGTGAAGGAGCTGCTGCTCTTAGCTGGGACTGACGGCGAGTACGTCACGCGAAATGATGAATTACTCGCCGGGGACGCGCGTCAGTCTTTGATGAGAAACGACAGCGTGAAATTAGACAAAAGGATATGGGCCAGAGGGAGTTGCGCAATGTTGCGTGTGTGCTTCGCACATGTATGTGTGTGTGTGTGTGCTGTTGTTGTGTGTGCCTGTTTGACTTTGCACTCGACAGCAACAACAGCAGGAACAACGCGCGTCCCGACTTAATGAAGATGACGTAGAGACAGGCCTGGGCGTATTTTAATCCTTGCCGCCTTTGGTTAGGTGTTGCTGCCGCTGTCGCTTTCTGTTATTTTTGCTGTTGTTGTTGTTGTTGTTTTGTCACTGTGTACACGAGGCGTTAATTTATTACAAATTATTATGATTCCTTGTTGCTTGCTGATGTTTTTCCGTGATTTTTTTTTGTATGCCGTTTGCTGTCATAACTGCCGGCAGCAGCAGGAAACGGCAAGGCAAGAACAACAACAATAGCAACAACAACTCTCGTTGAAGACGTCTAGACAAATGCACTTCAAAGGTTAACATGATAAATGTCGTTTGTTGCATGTGACGCGACAACTTTCCAGTTGCTATTACTGTTGTGTTGCTGCAGCTGCAGTTGTTGCAACACTTGTGGCGTGGCAAATGGCTAAATGTCGTCATAATGCGGTTGGGGATTTGCTCGCGCTCGCCTTTCTTTTGTGTTTTTTTTTTTCTGAATGTTATTATTCCTCTCAAGGCAATTATTAAGCTAAGCAAGTTAACAAATTAATCAAAGACGTGAGAAATTAAAGTGGTTGCTTCAAGAAAAAAAGAAAGGATAATATTCTATGTTAAGCAAAAACACAAGCCCATTCAGCTTAGTTTTATTGACAACAGCAATTATATACAGATGAAGCTCCCATGTTTGAAATGTTAATGAGAGTCGAGACGCACTGCAAGTTTTATTTTTTTTTGCATTTTTACATTTATAGGTACATGTTTTTCTAATTGTTGCCGTTTCCATGGCAGCAATTACGGCAAGAACAACAACTGCGAAAACAAATAAAATAAAGTTGTCCATTGCCATTTTGACAACTGCAGAGCTACAGGGGCGAGAATTCTTCATCTTTATTCACAGACTGCCCTCTCATATGTTGCACAGTGATGCGATGCTGGGCATACCACATACTGCAAGCAACGACAGCAACACCAACAACGGCAATCACAGGCGAAACCAAAACCGCAACAGCAACCACAACCATAGCAGCCGACAACGTCCACAACAACCACAGTACAAAAAGGCAACACTAACAAGCGACTTTAGCCAAATTAAGTTGTCCAGTTTGCGGTGTACGCACAGCGGGTTGCAAATAACAATCTACTGTTTACAGCAGCAACAGCAACTGCATCAGCAAGAACAACAACAACAACAACAGCAACCGGCAATAGTACACTTACAAACAACAGCAATCAAAATTGCAATGCAGCAATATGAACAACACACAACAGCACAAAACAAGCAAAGCAAAGCAACAGAAACAAAAAAAACAAAAAAAAAAAAATGGCATCGACCTAAATAACGCGTTTAACTCATATTTCTTGCGAGTCTTTCGCCTAGGCTGCCTTCCAGCGTTTCTACCCCTCGGGGCACCTATGTGTATTACTTATATAAATTGTCAATATTTGACACATTTACGTGCCAACAAAAATAACTAAATAAAAAATATATAGGAAAAACACGGCAACACTCAAATTTATCGACTGCCCAGAAAAAAAAACTCAAATGTAGAAACTGAAATACTCTATATCTATATCTATATCTATATCTATTTATATTTCTATTTCTATATGTATTTCTATATCTATTTCTATATCTATATCTATATCGATATCTAAATCAATATCTATATATATATTTCTATCTATATCTATATCTATATCGATATCTGTATCTATATCTTTATCTATATCTTTATCTATATCTATATCTATATCTATATCTATATCTATATCTATATCTATATCTATATCTATATCTATATCTATATCTATATCTATATCTATATCTATATCTATATCTATATCTATATCTATATCTAAATCTATATATATTTCTATATCTATATCTATATTTCTCTCTATACCTATATCTATACCTATGTCTATATATATATGTATATTTATCTACGTGACAGACTCCAGAGTCTAGCCAACTACCCCTAACAATGCTTTACCAAATCCAATTAATATAAAAAAAATATTAAAAAATCATATATTAGCTTAATTTTCGGAAGGTTTTCATAATTTAGTACATTACGTAAGAACAGGTGTTGTTGTTGCAGTTATTGCTGTTGCTTCTGCGCACGCGCATCGCTGGCGACGACGGCGGCGATTGTTGTTGCCGTTGCTGCTGTTGCCGCCAGTTGGACAGCGAAAAATTATTAAGTAAAAACACAAAATTTGTAAAAAGATTGCGGCAAAATTGACATTTGCTTGTTAATGTGGCCAGGCCACTTGTCCGTCTGTCCAATTGCCGATTTGGCCGTTTGTCCATGTGACTGGTTGTTAGCTCGTTCGGCTGTTGACCAGCCTCGATTGCTTTGTTGCCGCCGTTGCAAGCGGCTGCCAATAATTTAGAGCTTTTAATAAAAATGTTGCTGCTGCTGCTGCTGATGTTGCAGTTGCTGCTGCAACACCAAAAACATTGTCGGCGGCATTCATACGGCGACTGTACAAGATTTATATCATAATTTATTTATTAATTTCATTAAGTAAATTTTATTTGATGAACGACGTTGTCTGCGTTTGGCTGCCTTTTTTTTTGTTTTTAATAGTTGCCGTTGGCGTTTGCCGAAATTTTGATTATTGCTGCTGCGACAGCAACAAACGAGCCAATAAATATCTTCAAATTACATTTACAACAGACAGAGTGTTTAATGGGGCTTTGGTGGGTTGGGTAAGTTGGAGATGAAAGTTAAAACTAAACCTTAAATCTTTTTTATTTATTTATTTAAATTTATATATATAATAGTCATTCGTTGCAATTTATAAAAAAGTTATTTTCAATTTTGATTCGGCATTTATTATATCAGCAACTCATAACTTTTTCAGTATTACAACATCCAGTAGGTATTATTAAATAACAATAAGCATCAAATTTAATAATAGTTTTTCAATCTATCTGAGCATTAAATACTGATTAAAAATGCATTGAAATTTATATTCAATAATAAAACTGAAATGCAGTCTTTTATAAATTTTGGCAAATAAACGACTAAAAATAATCGAACAATTTAATGCTAAATGCTTAAAGATTTGCGCCATCGGTGAAACAACAGCAACAACAACTGCACAACAAAAACTCAAAAGTCCACAAAACTGACGACTAAAATCAATTGCGACGTTAAACTTTAAGACCCCATCAGGCAGAGTGAGGGGGAGCCTTGCGGGTAAAGTTTTTTTTTTTTCTCGTCTAGCTAGAAAAATTTAAGGTTTCAGCTACGGCTGGCAAACAAAATCACAATGTTGGAGCGTTGCCAAATTCAATGGATTTTACTTTTCGCTTTTCAAACTGAGAAACTCAACTCTTGCTGCTGTCGTGACCAATTAGTGAGTCGACTCATTGGTCGCGGGTGAGGACGTGGCACGGGAGGAGGTGATCGGAGTCGGGGGCGCTTCGTTACCTGGTCGCACAGGCGCACGTCAGCCTATTCAGACCAGAGGCACTTGCACCGGCTGCCAAGGAATATATAGAGACAGCAAAACCAAGTCGCAGTCGAGTCGCGCACTTTACATTCAAATATTTTGTGACACAAAACGTTTGTTGTTGTAGAAGTTGCAGACATTGTTGTTGTTGCCGCTGTGGCCGCTGTTGCTATGACTGGTGGTTTGTGGTGGGTCATGACGGGATATTTGCTAAAGCTTTTGTCTGTGGTAAATTTTTGGGCGTGTTTGCCATGCGTCTTTCTATACCCTCTCAAAAGGAACACAGCATTTGTGAATGTTTTTTTCTTTCTTTAAATTCGGAATTTTATGCTTCTTAACCATTTAAGTAATTGTCTTGCATCTATTACATACTTTATATGGTGGGATCTAAAGATATTTATTTTTATACGCATTTAATTAGAGGTCTAGCCAGGGTATTCCAGTTTCACATTGTAACTTTTATCTGTGCTTCACTTCAAAATGGGGCTTAACTTAAGCGATACTCCTTGGTGTTAGTCAGCATGTCAGGGGCCAAGATACAAAAACGGTGGCTAAGGCATAGAAGAAGGACAAAATGGATGCTGGCAGCTTGAAAATCTGCTGAGAAATAACTGACACTGTGCACAGGCAACACTAATTGCTGTAGGATTGCAGAACAGACAAAGACAACAGACATAGGACAAGAGCTAAACAAAACAATTACAACAAACACAACAACTGTCTAAGGTTGAATGTTAAAAAAAAAAAAAAAAACAACAACTAACAAATGACATCAACAACAGTCTGCAAACAATTCAATTAACACAACAAATCTCAACGAGTCGCTTCAAAAGTTTTTGATTTACTTATTTTCAGTGACTCCGTTAATGCTTTTATTGAACACCCAATCTCGAAATTTGGGTAATCTGTTTTAGGTAAGAAGTAGTCTCTATCACAAATTAAATTCTGAAGATCTAAGTAATCCATCCGAAGCAATATAAGCATCTTTACAATTCAATCAGATGATCTATAAATTGTGTGGCTTCTTATAATGCGATCAAGTTTTATGGATCGAGTTGCTAAATTCGATTGATGGAAAATAATGCTTAAGAGAATTATCTGCAGCTTAGGCTGAGTTCAAATTATGGAAGGTGTAGATTTACTGACAAGCAGATTATGTATCACAGATCTTCGATTGGTATAAATAGAAAAGTTATATGTTAACGATCATGATACAAATATTAATAACAGTTTAAGATCTGTAATATCAAGCTTATTAGTTTAGTCTATGAATGAAATCAATATCCTATACTTTTTTGCAATCAGATAACTTTTCTATTTGACATGACTTGACTTGACTTGTAGCATTTGTATCTTTAGCGCAGCTGTCAATCTATTCGCCGGCTGGGTGGAAGGGATGGTGGTTAACTTAAATTGCTAATACCTGACATGGGAATGTTTTTAACACTTTAGTTGTGTTTGGACAACAGCAACAAATGGCAACAACAAGCGACAATGACTTGCCCAAAATATATGCATGTTGCCAACATTGGCAGTTCTCTTCTGCGCCTGAACAAATGCAGATGTGAGCTTGGGGCAACATCCTCATACATTTATGCAGCCTTGTCGTCGATCTTCCAACTCCCGTTGGCACCAAACCAATGCGCATATATTTATTTGCCAAGTGATCGACGTGACTGCTTGGCCGTCTGGCTGTCTGGTCGTCTGGCTGTCCGTCTGTATCGATGGTTAGGTGTCAGCTAGCGGGTATTCATGGCCTTCAGCTGGCAAAAATCAACACCGAACAGCCAGCAGGTGTTGTGCACTTTGTTGTTTTGCAAACAAAGGCCTCCAACCCAAACGCAAAGGAGCCAACCCCAAATTGATTTGTCAATCGTTAAGAACCGCAAAGTTGCGCACATTTCGCTGGCATTTGAAACCCATTTGAATACATTTCTTGTCGACTAGGCTTGCATCGGATATAAATATATATATATATATATATATATACATACATACATACATACATATTTATAGTATTTTTGAGAAAGTATGGTGCATTACATTTTAGTAGATGTGCTGTCGGCAAAAGCTGCTGGTTGCCAGCTGCAAGTTTTTGTTGTCGTTGTCGTCGTCATCGTTGTCCCTTCGCCAATTTGTTGCTGACACTGCTGACGACTTTGCCCGAAGCAGTTGTAGAGTTTTGAGAGAAGGCAGAGATGGGATCCAGAGGCTTGGCCAGGTCTGGCCGGGAACAGCAACAGCCAACAGCCAGCGCTTGGCAATGAAGCGCATAAAAACTAATTGATTGGATGCCAAGATGTTAAGCGCATAACGGCAGCAACAGTAGAAACAGCAACAACTGCTGCTGCTGCTGCTGTACCACAACCACCAACAGTTGTCGTTGTGCCATGTTTGAGGCGTTGTCAGTGGGTCTCTCGTGTTTCGAGCTTTGGCTTTTCAGCAACTTTTATTCAATTTAAATGCGCTTGCAGCGTTCAATGTGTGTTGCAGATACCCGCCCAGCTCTCGAGCTAACCAACTGCTTCTTCCCAACCATTTGTTGCCGCTCGCTTAAATTAATTATTTTTTATTAACTTTTCGCTTATTGATGACATTTTTCAAATTTTCAACATTCCCACAATTGCAGCAACTTCAACATCCATGGCAAATTTGTCGCATGCGATTTTTATGCTGATCGTTTGGCATTTTTCTTAGCGGGCTGCACATGAAATTTGATGGCAAGTTAATAAAATAATATAGCCTCTGGCTGGTTTGGTTTGATGAGATATTTTTCACAGTAAATAGAGGATTTAATACACATGTATATATAGGAAAATCCAAGATTTGTATCTATATTCCCAGTCATTTAATAAATAATTCACAATTTCTGAATTTAGAGAGTTTTGTATTGATCTTTATGACTTAACATGAATTGAGTTATGTCTGAGTCACTAAGTAATCAGTTATTTGTATAAATGTATGCAAAATTATCGTTAGCATTTTGGTTCACATACGTATGTAACTAACGGTAGTTCGTGGCGCAGCCCTTTATACAATCTCTGGCAGTTAATCTCGTCAACTGTTTATCTGGCGACGGTAATACCGATTTCCTGCACGCCAAAAAAATAAAATGGAAAAACTGAAAACAACAGCAACCACAAAAGGCAACACTTGAGCATTTATCAAAAGTTATTGCAAATTAATTGCAATCTGCGTGGCGCAATCAGCAGCATAATCTCAAGGCGATCCCAGAGCCCCCATGGCATTTTCGGCTGCAGTCGCTGTTGCTGCTTACCAAAATTTATTGATGCCTTATTAGCTGATAATCACAGTCACATATACCCAATGAGCTAACCCGCAAGAAACAGAGAGAGAGAGAGGGAGAGAGAGAGAGAGAGAGGGAGAGAGAGAGAGGGAGAGAGACTGCCAAGGTGCGTCAGAGAACGGTAAAAAGATCTTAGCCCAGGCTCTGGCATATTAAAGTGCATTAAGATAATTGAAATGGCCAATATAAAAATGTTTTCCCTTTTTTCTTTTTGGTTATTTTTCTTTCTTTCAAGCAAATCAGTTTTCGGTGTCAAAAACTTGTTTGAAGTGTTGAGTATCGCGCTTTGGGGCCATTTCAGTTGCAGCTCCGCTTGTCAGCCTCCACTCTACGGTATATTTATATATATATATTTATATATATATATATATAAATATGTAGGTGCATCAGTGGAGCAGTTCCTCTTCATCTTGTTGTTGTTGTTGTTGTTGTTGATGTTGCATTACTGGCATGTTTCTTGGAATCCGCACATGAGTTCTACATCAGGCCCGGTTTTTCAATTTTCATATTTCTCATGTCTGAGTTTTTTGATTTAGTGATTATGTTAAGACTGTGTGGTACACACACACACACACATACACATTATGTATATGAATTATTAAAAAGCTTTCTTTCGATAAGCCACCTTTACACACAATGGCCTCACATTAAACGTCAGTGTTTGCTTAAAACGATTTAAGGCGTTGCCCAGTTAAACTGCTTAAGCAGGACATCTGATTATTTCTTATGGCCGTTTGTTAAATTGCATGTTTGTGTGTGTTTGTGTGTGTGATTAGCTGCAGATACTGCGCTTTCTCATGCTCAATTCATGCAACTTTTCAACGGGCTTATGCGAAAAGATGCAACGCTCTGAACATTGTTTGTCGGTTTATGGCCACGTTTATGACTTAGTAATTGTTTGGCCAGCTACTTATGCCTCAGCGCAATTGACGCGGCACATAAATCAGCTAGAAGGGCCCCAACCGTACAAATACCTTGGTGCCCTGTCCTAGACAGTTGTTGACAGTTGGCACCAGGAAGTGGAAAAAGCGCTTTCCAAGAATTTTGAGGCGTAGCAACTGTTTGTGACAAGTTTTGATTTGTGTCGCCAATGTTTATGAGCTTGTAACCCACAAGACCCACCACAAACCAACCACAAACCAACACAACCACTGGATGCAAATGTGCATCGCTTTGTATGCCTGCCGTTGCCCCGCTCATTGCTAACGGCCCGGCTAGAATGTTGTTATCGATGACATTAATAGCGATTGGAGACTTTCATCAATTACACGGGCTTTTCTGCCCCATCCATTCCATTGGACATGGCCCGAACTCGGCCTACGCAACGCAGAGCCAGCGCAATTGTAAATTATTACAATGCAAATTTGATTTGAATGCTATGGCATATTGTTGCCGGTGATGCAAGCGGCTGATAAGTCAAAAAACGGGGCGAAACCCGGACTCAAACGCATTCAAAGTCATGGCCAAGAGTAACCAGCATCAGCAACAGCATCAGCAACAGCAAAAGCAACAGCAACAGCAACAGCAACAGTAACAACAACGACAACAACAACCAACATTTAAGTACGAGTAATTTGGCAAATACCGTTTTGGTTTTTTGCTTTGGATTTAGGTATGGGGTCTTTGCCTTTTTGCCTTGACCACACTCGCAGAAAATTCATAAGAAAATCCACTGAATATTATAATCTGTACTGAAAGTCAAACATTTTTGTACTCGAGGCTTGAGATATGAGATAGTTAAAAACGTAGGAGCTCGTGGCATCCGAAAGCGTTGAGTTTTTCAAAAATCTGTGGCTTGTGTTTTTTTTCTGAGTGCACCACCAACGACGCGTCGTTGGCAATCAAGTCAACTATAGCTTCAGCTGGAGTTGAACTGTATTAACTCTTGTCTGTCTGTTCGACTGTGGCTGTGACAGTGAAGTTGAGACTTTGTTTTGGTCTCAAGAGCGCCAACTGTTGCGGCTGCTGCCGCCGCGGCTGCTGTCAGTTGAATCTTCCTGTTTGCACAAACGTCACGTTCGAGTCACGTTTCCAACTGGGGACCCCTCATCAATGGGCCCAGGCACTTAGTTTCAGTTGATGTTTCCCACAAATTTAAGGCCAACTCTCCATTCCGATGGGCGAATGGGCAAATGGGCAACTGGTCGCTGGGCGCTGGCGTAACGCAACAATTTCGCAATCACCTGACAATGTGACAGGTAATAGTCGTGTCCACGGCACCGGCACCTAGACACATTGCATTTGCATACTCATAGGTTTTCAGGCGTACTCTGTGTTTGTAATTTCGATGCCAGTTTGCCAGGTCGTTGGCCATAGTCACCATCGTATCTCTCTCTCTCTCTCTCTCAATGGATGTATATCCAACTGACTGCATACTGTGATAAGTAATTGCATTGCGTTCCATACGAGGCTCACTCCGCGCATACACACAATTTGGGGCAGGCCAACACTTACACAAAAAACCCATGCAGCAAAGCGCCTCTCATTCATGATTTGGCCCAAGAACAACAACGCGATTGGAGTCGTTGAAGCAACCGGCTAAATTTGTTGCCCCATCTGTGACCACATAAATTGCATAGATCTTTCGTGGCATTGACTGTTTCTTGTTATTAAAAGTATAGCCCACATCAGACATGAGAAGCAATTTGTTAACTGTTAGAACGTATAAATAACTGGCCATCGCAAAACAGCAAGTGATCTTCAATGGTCTTCACTTATTTTCGGAACTAACGGATACAGTATTCTAGATGACAGAAGTTTATCAATGCGGGAAGTAACTTTAAACTATTTGAAATATCTTTGAAAATGTGTTTAATTTAAATAGTTTGTATCTTCTACTTAAACAATTATTTATATTGAAAGTCTTAATCTCCAGCTGAATGTGATGAAGTATTATTCGCAAATCTAATCAGCAGAAATTCAATTTAGAGACACACTTTTTGAAAGTAGAAACTATTGGCATTAGCCTCCAGGGATTCATCTATCCTCAGACTCTCCAATGTCAAGTGGCAACAGTGCCATGAATGGAATAGAAGTGTAGGTATAAGCCAAGCCCTCATTCTACACCAGCTTCAACTCTTCCCTCTTTGACTGTGTGTTGTCTTTAAGTTTTTTGTGTTCTCTGTGCGCCTTGCTGATTATTTTACTGATAAAGCTTATGGTTCATAAGACTGCATTTGCGAAATGGACCTGTTGATGGGGAGCGGGATTTAAATAAATTACATGTGCATTTTGTTGCTCAAATGTTGTGGACTAATTGTATGCAGGAGTCAACTGGGTGCTACAATCCTCTCCAGCTTTCTAGCCAGTTGATGTGAATGTGAATGGAGTGTGATTTGGGTTGGGTTCGCAAACGAGTGCGGTCTGTGTATCCAGTTTGGATTCGGATTGGGCTGAATGTGGTTGTAATGGAGACGGTGGGTGGGGGCGGGGGAGGGGTTGATGTGGAGTCGGGGTAAACGACATTTGCAATTCGCATTGGTAGAGACGCTTGTAAGATGCTTTCGCCAATCTTTTAATAAGAATCAAACACTAGAAAAATTTAAAACCATTTCGTATATGAGCAGCTTCTACTTATCGCTGATCGTGCCGGTAGGTAGTGTACAGCAGTAGTAAGTACTACACTCGATTCCTAGCCCCAACCTATGGTGGTGGGCAGACACATTCAGCGAGAAAAAGAGAGAGAGGGAGAGAGAGAGAGAGAGAGAGAGTGCATAGTAGAGAGTTGAAGAGCTGCTCATTACAGGCCGATCTGGTCAGTACTCTGTAACTGGGATTGGGTCCGCGCCTGAGACTACACATGGGTCTTGCACTGGGCGCATGCCAATCATGTTTGGGGTCCACTCCACTCAGTTGCTGTCCCAGCTGCGTCTGTATTCTCTCAGCTCCTCAGCTCCGCTGTTCCTCTGCTCCCTACTATCTGCTTAGCTGTCCGCCCATATGTCCGGCCCAAACAGAAGTTCTTGTCGTTTGTTCCTGTTACTTGTTGTGCGCCCGCTCGTTGAATATTTCAAATTGCAATCAGTTGGCAGGCATCTTGCGGCAGCAACCACTGCCCCAGCTACCGGATCATTGATCTTGGCTCAGAAGCTGTGCACTATGTATGTGTAACTATGTACGTATGTCCGACGGGTGTTGGTCGCATTAGTTTCGTTGCGCTTAATTTATTAAAATATCGAGTTTAAGTACATGGTTAGCAGCTTGTAGTTGATTTTCTCTGTAGTTGTCAATTTATTAAGGCTCCCAAGCGATTAGGCAGCCTCGAAATTTGACTCTTGCACATTTGAAACTCCAGAATGTTGTGTGACATTAAAGATGGCAACGCATTCCCAAAGTAATGTAAGTCTTTCAAGTTATAGTTGTAGTATAAAGTATAATGATCAAAGATTTCTTAATGATCGCTCGTTACATCGATAATATTTAAGATTGCCTTTGTTCCATGTATAATATTTAGTTCAGTTTAGCTTCTTACTTAATTTTAGCTTTTGGCGAGGCGCTCTGTGTGTAAAGGCCGTATAATTGTGAAATTAAGTGCATTTATAAGAAATGCATTTCATAATTAGGAGCTGCCTGTCAGTGTGCACTGTGCATGAGCAGTTGCTTTATTCCGCGTTATTCCAGCTGCAGCGGCAACAGTTGCTAATTTATGCCGTTTCCTCAATGCCACAGCAAGGATGAGTACTGGGACACAAAAAGGACAGTAGAAGGTAAATGTGGACAGTAGTCGGTGGTTGGCAGTTGCTGTTGTTGTTGTTGTTGACTGGCGTCCACTTATGAAAATTGGATTTTTACACTCCATTCTTGATGGAATGTTTATTGAGCTGTCAGGTTTCTGCAGTTGTTGTTGTTGTTGTTGTTCTATACCACTTGACTCGACTCGACTCGCTTCGTTTCGTTTCGACTCGGCAACAGGCTCAATAATTTAAATATCAAAATTGTTAGCAATTTGCACGCCCAGCGGTGCGTTGGCCGCCAGCAACAGCAACAGCAACAGCAGCAGCAGCAGCTAACAACAAAAGCAACAGCAACAATTGCTAATCAAATTAAGCAATTATCTTGTTACGAACACAGACGAGCAACGTGGCAGCACATCAAGTGGCTCGGTTAGACACCAGCCCTTGGCTCCTCTATGCATTTCATCATTGCCAATCAAAGGGTATATAGTATATATACAGATGTATATATAAAAATAGCTCACACCTTGTGGCTCAGTCTTGGGACGATTTGTTGCCGCCAATAGGCGTTTGTATGGGGCGGTGAGAAAGCAACAACAACAACAACAACAATAATAACAACAAATGCAAAGTGCCCATTGTGCAAAGGCATAAAGCCCGCAGAGTTTATAAAGTCATAATAATGCCAGGGAAAATACGATCAAAATGCAATTTATCGGCAACAACAACAACAACAACAACAGCCGCAGCAACAACAATCCTGCGAAGAATTGATGACGGCGACAGCGGCAACAAGTTGCCGGCTATCCGACGAACGGACAGGCATCAGCGTCAGTCATTTTATCCAACTGGCCGGACTTGGACCTGGTCCTGCCTTGGCCTTCCTGCGGCGATTTAGCTTGACGCCCGCCCGAATGTGGTTGTTGTTGTTGTTGTTGTTGTTGTTGTTGTTGTTGTTGTTGTTATTGTAGCTGTTGCTTGCAATGGCAACGAAAAAAATTAAGACATTTTATAAATTGCGCGTTGTTGCCGCCGCCTCTCAACTTGCAACTTGCAAGTTGCGACTGAGACTTGAGACTGGGCAAGACAACCCTTAATGTGTTGCCCGATTCGTTATGGCAACTCTGACCGAAACATTCGGCCCATCAACAACAGCAACAAGCCTTGATATTGTCCAACTCATCAGCAACACAGCAACATCATCATCAACAGCAAGTAGTTGAAGATGGTGCTGCTTAGTTTGATTGCCATGTTCTGCCGGCTGCCACATCTTTAAGTTGCTGTTGCAAACATTTGAATGTTGCCAGCGAAGCGTCAAATGTGTTGCCTGCGTTTGCTTGTTCCAGGCCCCACCCACTTTTCTGTTCGTTGTCGTTATTGTTGCTTTGACCGCAAAACGTAATTGTGTTTACGATCATCTATTGAGATTTTCTTTCTCTGCCAGATGCACCAAACAGGTCACGCCCCTGATACACACCCCAGCCCCTCCTCCGACCATTGACAACCCCCCTGTTCGACGCCACTGCTCTTGTCTCTAACGCAGAAATATAGAGAAAGAAAGAGAGAGAGAGAGAGAGGGAGAGAGAGATAGAGACAGAGAGAGAGAGAGAGAGGCCATTCCTCAACTTTGGGTGTGTTCTTCACTTATCTTTCGCTCATATTTATGTTAATGTGTCTGTTGCGCGAAACATCAAAAGCAACGGAACACAGCCACTCAAAATGCTAACTAACGGTTCTGGTTCTCGTTCTGGTGCTGGTTCTGTTTCGCCTTTTTGCCGACGCAACTCTTTTTTGGTTGCCCACAAGGAAAGTGTCTTATTGGAAAATTTATGTTTCCTTTGTTGCTGTTTTGGATTTAATTAATACACGCTTTATGTGTTTCTTTTTTTTTTTTAATTTAAGGCTTTTCTGGAATTGGGCCAAAAGGCGTGGCAGGAAAGTTATGACTACGCCCCGTTGTTGGTTATAGGCTTCAACAAAATCTGTTTTCGCATGTGCTCAGTTTCAGCACTATTACCGAAGCCAAACTATTTGCGCATAATCTGAATAAATGTGACTGCCTCAAAAATGCCGTTACAACAACTGCAGCATCAGAGGCAACAGTGCAGGCAATTAAATACTTTAAACGTCGCTGACGCTGACTGATTCGCTCCAAAGATTGTCGACAAAAAAAAAAAGAGTTAATAAATAATTAATAAAAATAAACGGCCATGCAATACTCTGCTAGCAATGCAATAGCAGCTGGCAATAGATGCTACTGGGAACTGTTTCAGTCGATCTTTGATAATCTCCCTTCAAAGTTTGTTATTAAATGAAAGATGTTTGGCATCGAATTTAAACAAGTAAACAATCGAAGTTACTCTGTAGAAAGCAATATACTCTTTTACCTTTTATGATCAGAGTGTAATAACATCAACCAGCAACTGTTTTGGTTTTTGTTATTGTAGGTTATTGCTGTTGCTGTTGCTGCCCAGCACTTTCAATCTCGTAGCTTCTGTCGCTGCCTACGTGTACTGGCAGCGGTGGTTAATGCTGCTGCTCCTGATGTTGCTGCTGCTATTACCTTTCGGCTGGGCAGCAGTCATACCCCATAACACTCACCTGCCTCCCCATCAGTGCAGTCGCCAGGCAGTTTGCCTTGTGCTTGGCCGCAACTTTGTCTACTGATTAATCACTTTGGCGCGTATAATAAATTAAAAATTTCAGCAATTTTGAAAGTCAATTAATCATTGAGAGGCTTCGCTGCTGTTTTTGTTTGTTATTGTGTGCTCTTGAATGTATTTTGCTGTTGTTGTATGTTGTGTGTTGTTGTTGTCTGTTGTTGATGTTGCTACCTTTTTGCTGCCGTAGACAACGGACGGCAACTCAAAAATGTCAGCCCATGACTACGCGCCGCACATTTCAGATGATGATGAAGTAGCCAGCGTCGTCGTTGTTGTTATAGTCTTTCAAACTGGACGGCGGTAGATCCAAGACAAGGCGGCACTCAGTTAGTTCTATTACCAACAACAATGATCGCTGGCTGACTAGGCTGAATGGTTATGTGAGCAACAGCAACAGCAACAGTAAGAGCAGTAACGGCAACAACAGCAACATCAGCAGTTAGAGGTGCGGCTTTTGGCTGCCACTTTCTTCCTTGCCACGGCGACACATTCTACAGCATTGATAAATGAATGTGAGGGTCAGTTTCGTTTGGGCTGCTGTTTTTGCTGTTGCTGCCTCATTTCAGCAGCAACAACTTTCGAGATATACGCGCATTTGTCAGATAAAGCTACAACGCCTTCCCCATTGTCAGCTTGCCGTTGAGTTAAGCTTCTGCTGTTGTTATTGTGTGTTTGTGTTTCTGTGTCCCGTAAAATATATGGCCCCGTATCGCGAGCAGCGAGTGTTGAAATTTAAGTTTTTAATTTAAGCGATATGAAGGGCTACTCCCAATTCCCTTCCACTCCAATCCAGTCCGAATCGCGCACGAAATGAAGCCATTTTCATATTTATGAATTTGGCCCCTTATCGAAACGCTTCAATTGGCCATCGAATGAAGCGGCAAATTAAATATGGGCAGCCATAAACGATACTGACAGCCTTGGTCTTGCCAGTGTCTCAGACTGCCTGATACCCGGGCAGCTGGAAAGGGAGCGGAAAGGGACACAGCTCGATTGGACCAATGCGTGGCTCGTCTTCAGCTTAGCTGAGTTATTAAGGCATCTTTATGGCCAATCTCAATGAGGTGTGAAGTGCAATCGTTTCTGGCTTTTATTAATACACATAATATATTTTATTTGTTCTGCACAGCAGATTTCCTTGCATTCTGATCGATTGGATATGAAAGGAAGTTTACTGACTTCAGCTTAACTAAATCATCTGAATTCATGTGAATAGTTGAAGACTAATACTGCATTTGAGCTTACAGACATTGGCTAATGGTCATGTTTGAGCTGCATTGGGCGCATTTTGCTAATTGTAAATACTTAATATTTCATTTAGTGCTGCTAAAGGCGCTTTCGCTTGCCCCTTCTGGCAGTTGAGGTCGTTCACTTGTCATCTTAATTAAGTGCGTGCAACAGCTTGATATGCCAGCAACAGCAACAGCAACAGCCACAACAAGATATTCCTGTTGCCGGTGCGGAGACTTGGCATTGGGCTTAAGGACATTTTGACTGTGGCATAGTGGTGCTGTCAATGAAATCCCATAAGTCGACAGGCTGCCGATGAATTGAACTTCTTTGTTGGCTGCAAAAAAAATGCTTCTGCATTTGCTGCAATTAGGCGAAAATTTCGCTTTGCTTTTCTTGTTACTGCTTTTTAGCCGGGCTAATGATAAATGCTGTCATTTGCTGTGGCTGCATGTTTAATCAGCGTCATGTTACTAACGGTTTATTGTTAACAAACAAATGGTTCAAATGGCGTGACTTCCTGCCAATTTCTTGCCTACAGTTTGGCAGGCTCAATGGCATCTCGATGTGTATGTTGTAGTTGCTGTTGTTGATGCATTTAAATTTGAATTTCGGAATTTGAATCGAATTTCGGTTGTGCCAAGTGCCAAGCCAAAAAAAAAAGAATGAAGAAAGAGCGATTATTTTATGCATGCTGAATATTATATACCCTTGCAGACAGATTCTTAAATAAATGCTATTTATATGTGTCTGTTTCATGACTGTCTATGAACTAAATATTCCACATTTAAGTAGTTATATTGTTGTTAGAAAGGGTGATAAGATATGTACATCTATCTCAATCGATGAAAATGTGTTTAGTGCAAGGACAAATCTTTCGATCGATTGATCTAATCGCAGGCACATAATATGGTGATTAATCGGATGTTCAACATACATACATGGTAACAGAGATGTCACCCACATGTCCACATGTCACAAAAAAATTAAAATACTCTCTAAAGGGTATACAAACTACGAATACGATCGCGAAGTTCACGCCATAAGTAGAATGCGATTTTCGCGCGTTGTTGTTGTTGTCGCGTGTTGCCTCGCTTGTTATGGTGCCCAAATATGAGCAACATCACGAGAATCGTGCGATTTGGCTTGCATATATTTTACAATCGTACAATCCTCAAAACCCAAACTCAATCCCAATTCCGAACAACATTAACACAACAACAACACCAACATGAAACATCATTACCAAAGGGGGCAACCTTTGACGCTACAAAAGAGATGGAGCGGGGTTAGAGAGAGAGAGAGAGAGAGCGAGAGAGATATATAGAAACGTAGAGCAAGCATCGTAATGAAGTTATTTGTCCTGGGGCCATGCGAAATCAACGCACATATCCTTTTTGGCAATTGCAATGCGCTGTCGCATAAATCATTTGCCACTCGCCTGAAATTGGGCATAAATTTGCTCCACTTTGCTGGAGCAGCAGCAGCACCACCACCACAGCAACCACTGGAGCAGCCGAAAAGTAAGTCGTTGGCTTAACGAATGCGCAGCTGTGTTGCGAGTGTCGGAGCCGCTTCTTGATGAATGCCCCATAGAGATGAGCAGTGTGGCAAGCATAACTATTGCATATTGCGCGTCAGCAACGAGCACGATAAGCAATCAAGCTGTATTCTGAGAATCAGCTGCTCAATTGTACATTCATACATTCGTAAAGTGGTTAAATCTGATTAACAACAATTACGTTTTTTTTTCTTTTTACTATCACATAAATTACTACAGAATATACAGAAAGTTACGCCGTATTTTCAAGTCAGTATTATAATATACACACACACAGCAGAGTCTCAAAGCGATTTGAGTCATTAATATAATTCTAATTGGAATTAATTCGAATTAATTGAAGGAAATGTAAGAGCTCACGCGGCCATCTCTAGTGCATGGCGCACCCACATGCCTCTGGCTGTGTCCAGCTGAACTTTCAGCTTGAAATTAGCTGCGAATTCGGTTATTAAAAGCGCATAGCGCAATATGTGCAGGCAACGGTCTCAATTTGTGGATCGTCTTGAGAGAGAGCGAGCGAACGCAAGGACCCAGCTACCCAAGTAAGGCCAGATCGAGACCCAGACCCAGTTTTATATAGCTGTTTCCGTCGTGGTACCTGCTGGGATAAATCAACGTGAGACTAATGCGCGCTTAACACGCGAATTATGATTTTGCAAATGATGTGAATGTGGCTGCCAGTTGGCAAAGTCCGCCACTTGATTGCTTTATAATCGCTTCAGTTCTGGTCAGGGTTCAGTCAGTTGCCTCGGTTAAAAATTCAAAAATTACATACTTCTAGCACACAAGTGGCGTTTAATTGTAGCATAAAGACTCTCCAAACGGGCAGATGACCACTTGAACTATCGATAATTAGTTTTGTACGAGACACAAAACAGAAAATCAACAGCGATTCAACATATGCACAGTTCTCTGACTGTCACTTATCGCCTGACACAGAGACACAGTGCTGGCACATCTTTATCCGTTCAGTCATTCGTTCAGTTATTCGCCTGAGCATTTAACCCACTTATTATGACTGTCCTTTATAACGACAATTGCAAGGCAACGACAACAGCAACAACAACAACAATAACAGAAGTAGGAAGTAGGAGCATGGAGTTCTAGGGCTCGCCTTTGCAGCCTGCCTGTGTGTCGCCATTATCATCATCATCCTTGTGGCTGATGGCTGCTGTATGTGGCTGTTGTGTGTGGGCGTCCTTTTGACCCGCATGTCATTTATAGCCAATGCCGCTACTGCTGTTGCTGCCGTTGCGGTGGCCATTTTGTGGTTGCTCTTGTTTGCAAGCCGCGCAGCACTCTTGCCCTTTGTTGGGCCGTAGGTCGTTGTTGTCACACACACTCACGCTCTGACCTCCTATATATCCCATTTCTCACACAACAACAGCAACAGCAACAGCAGCAGCAGCAGTTGAAAATGGCACAGTTTTGTATGCAATTGACTCTCACAGCTCGTTGCTTTTTACTGTCCAAATGTGCTCTGCGGATGGCCATGTGGGTGAAGCGGTGAGTTTCCACACAAAGAAGTACGCATGTAAATGCTTAAGATTAAACAACATTTCATTTAAATCACCATCAGCCTCACGACATTCAATCAAATTGAACTTTTAATGATTTAAATGTAAATACTTCGAAATAACTGTAGCATTTGTTGATTTAATATTTAACAGCTTTGTAATCTATACATACCGAAAGCCAAGGACAAGGTCTTGTGGAGCTTTAATTATATTTCAAAAATTTCGAAATAAACATGTTATGAAATGAGTGTTGTTAGTATTTGTTAGTTTCATAAATAGCAATGTGAGCAAGAGCCATCACTTAAGCTGCAAACCACATCAAAGGAATTCAATTGTATGGCATACTTCTTACTGCCAAGTTATCATAATACTGAAATGATATGGAGCTGATTCACTCGAAATAAATGCTCGATTGACTTGAATTGCACCTGTGGAGGCAAAGTCTTTTGTATGTCCACAAAATGTCTGAATTTGCACGCATTCGTAATTCATGTACATTAGTTTTGCGACTTATAGGCTGGCATTGGAGCTGAAAATAATGCCAATACAATTCGATATCATAAATATTTTATGCACTATGCTGTTGTTGGCCTTTTGTTACTGCTTTAGGTTTGCATACATTTTGTCAATTCGGGTGCGGGAATTGGCATAAACTCTGGCATAAGGCAACCTTAAAGGCGAATGCCTATTAGGCTGCATATTAAACAAAAATATATGCAGGCATCAGGCCAAATAAATAACAGACCAACAAAATACGAGTGCTCGCTCGAGATGGCCAAGAAGCGGGCGGGGTCCGAGACAAAAGCAACCAACAACAAAGCAAGGAATTTCAACCCTTTTTATGATTATGAATGCACGTCAGCATATTTATGTAAAAATTATGCAATTTGCTGCCGTTCTATGCCAGTGCGTGGAAAGTGGCTAAGAGGGAAGGAGATCAACAGAGACAAGAGCTAAGAGCCACATCGGTTGAACTTAGCCAGTCAATCAAAAGTTGACGGGCTCGTCACAGTTGTCGCTGCTCTTCTGGCTGTAGTTGCTGCTGAAAAAGGACAACGGCAGCAGTCATAAGAAAAGACAGACGCGAAAACAAGGTGATGGAGAGAGGTAGAGGGAGATAGATGAACAAACAGACGGCGATTGCAAGAAATGCATCTTTTGAGCAATTTGCAAACCAAAATTTGTATTAAAATTTATGACGAGTTCGAGTCGAAAATGGGCGATGGATTGAGAGATAGGAGTGGATAAAAAAATACACAAAAAAGAATAACAAGAATGGCCCTAGCGACTGTATGCACTTACATACATATATAAATTTTTGTTTGGTTAGTAAGTACTTTGAGGAAGCAGATCCGAGTTTCAAACAACTTACGTTCACTTTTGCTCATTTTGTTGATGAGCGTTTTTATTTGTGATTTGTCATAAAAAATATTTTCTACCTCTTTTATTACATCAAGAATATAAAAGTGAGATTTTATTGGTGTAATCGGTATACATATAAAATACATACTTGTAAAATAAGCATACATCCAATTCTGGTTAATTAAAGGAATTTGCCAAAGTTTATTACAAAAAGGGTTGACAAAAATGAAGATATTTGGCTAGTTCTTTTTATAGAACTAACTACACTTATATTTAAATTTAATTCTGATCCTTAACAGTTATGCATGCAGTCCAATACAGGTTGGCGTCCTTATATGGCACATTGATCATACTTTCAAAGAAATATTAGCATTACCAAAATGCAGCAAGACAAGATTTCGAATCGATGAGATTGACTTAAATCGAAACTTGCGTATGATGTGATTTTTGAATCTGCTTTATCTTTTAGCTGGATCATCCGATTTGATCATCATCAGCGTCGTCATCGGATTGTTGCGGCATATGGCAACTGCACATGTTTTATACACGTGTAAGCATTGAAGCCCGTACTCATTTCGTATTGAAATTCATGTCTCTGTTAGCAATTGTTGTTGTCACTGGTTTGTTGCATTGTTGCATTGATTGGCTTTAACTTTCACCAGCAGCAGCCGCTGTTCGATGTTGTTGTTTGCTGTTTCTGTTTGCTGTTATTATTGCTGTTTTTGTTGTCGTTGTCGTCATCGTCGTGATGACTTTGGTCGCTCGCCCCTCAACCTTGGCTCATGTGGGCTACGTCAACAGGGCAAAAAGCAAATTGTTAAGTTATTTGTAAATTTTGCTGTTCGCTGTGTGATTGTGTTTTTACTTGTGGTTGTTTTCCACACCGTATGTATGTGTTGATTTTGCAGCATATGAAAAAAAAATGACATGAGACATTCCGCATACCCTAACAATGTCAGCTAAGTTGAGAAGGCTATATCCATATAAAATAAAATCAAATCAAGACCTTGGCTACATATGCATTTTACTCTCGTTTATTATAAAATTCCTCAGTTATGCTAAGGGTATTTCATATTCGATGCGCTGTAGTACTTTGTATCTCTCGTTTTTGGATGCATGTTTTTATGCATTTTGCACAAGCAAATCCTTTTGGCAAATTGTGTATGCATCATAAAAAGGCAGAGAGAAACACACCACGAGCATATCGAGTTTAATAAATTTAACATTTTTATACCCTAAAGAGCGTAACCAAACTCTGCAATGGCTGCATAAATTTTAAAACCAACTTATGTATAAATATTTGTAGAATAAATAAAATAACACAATGCTTTAAAAGTTATAATATTTATATGCAATTCATAATTAGATAGAGTGGGCAAATATCTAGCTCAAAATTGAAAGCTCCAAATGTGTGGCATACTTTTGAGATGGCATTCAACTTGTATATTTACGTTGAAACTTTTGCATCTATTTGGCACGGATTTTCAAAGTCCCACAATACTTACTTGCGGATGTTTATGTTTCCATGTAAGCCAGAATCCTTGTTTTTGCAGATTTTATGTTTGGGCCGTTTTACGTTATTCTTATAAAATATGTCTATAAATATGTATGTCGATTTTTTCTTATATGCTAATTTTCTTTGGCATTGCGGAGCGGTGAAATTGCTTAAATGGGTCAACTCACTCATGTGGCGCTGATGCTTTTTTCTCAGATACAGCTTCCAGTTAAGGATGCGCTGTCTTTCACATATCAGTATAGTTTGGGTAAGGTTGTTAGCTCAACATGAGATAGCTGGTAATTGATTTGGCGGCTAGTTATTTTCACATACACTAACAACGAGTGCTATCAAGAATAGCACTTAAGGGCCTTTATCATGCTGCTGTCCCACAATGAACTGAAATTTCATTACTTATATCTTATCCCAATAGTGCAGGCAGACCAAAGGGTCATATTGTGTTTTGACTTTTTGCACCAACAACAGCTGCTGCCAGTCGCTGTTGCTTGTTGATAAAACCCTCAGCGAAAGAAAAAAAAACAAAAAAATTCAGCTCCCTCTGAGTCTAACATTACTTCATGTGTATGTGTGTGAATGAAATTCGCGTTGTGTGTTAAAATGTTATCGCACTTTCTCAACGCTTTTCCGAAACATATTCGGCAAAGCCAAGCCAAAAAGCGAAGAGAGAGAGAGAGAGAGAGAGAGAGAGAGAGAGAGGGAGAGAGAGAGAGAGAGATGGCCTAAAAGTGCCCCTAGTCCACCCACCATAAAAGAGTCGGTTGGTTTGGGCCAGGACAAGTGCCTCTTTCTTAATTGGGCCAACGTTCAGCTGGGGCAGCTGTAATTGTTTTGCTGTTGCATTTTCGCGCTCTTTTGCATGTCAGTTAACTAATTTCCCATTCTTGTTGCTGTTTGCTCCACTTGGCACGCTTTTGTTTTTCATGTTTCATGTGTTTGTGTTTGTGTTTGAGTTTGAGTGTGCAACACGAGATTGCATTTGTTTACTGCTATGAAGATGAACAATAAGTAGCTGTCCACAATTGACCTGCATTCTTAGGCAGAAAGCACTGATTGCTATTTGACCAATAGATTAACCGGTCTCTCTACCCTTCTTCTTCATCTTGCTATCTGCTTCGCTGCTGGAGTCAGCACCTGTCGTGGTTTATCTTAATAACTCAATTTTATGGGCCTGACTACAGATATTGAGCTTGTGTTTTTATTTATCTATGCGCAGATAGCTTTTAGGCCATGTCCTTTTACCGACTTTGCCATTATTAATGTCAGCTGGTGAGAGTTGCTTTACTCCGTTCGCATTTAGCATTACCAAAATATAATTTATAATTCATTTTGTAGACAACCTGGTCACAAGCATAAAAACGTCTATAAATGTGAAGGAAAAAGTTTTATTGCCTTAAAACAAGTTGGCCTCAATAAAGCCGTTCTGTGTGCCATAACTCGGCCTAGAAGCACAAAGACACACAAAACGAAAGAAAGAGGGAGCGAGAACGAAACACACACACACACACACACATACACACACACATACGCACAGTTTTCACCATTCTCGTTCGCTCTCATTTGCCTATTAGCGTTGCTTCGGTACGCCATAAATCTAGAAGATACATTTATGCAGCACCAATGTGTGTGTGTACGCCGATGTTTCTGTATCTGTATCTGTATCTGTAGCCCACAATCAGTGCTTCAGTGTGTGAGTTTGCAGCAAAAGCCGCATTTATTTTGTACGTGTCAGCCTTAACATTCAATTTCCTGTTGAACTCCGGCTCGGTTACCAGGCTGCCACATAAGGCGGACGGTCTTCGAAAATCTCTCTTTACTGCTGTGCAAATGAAAAACGATGTAATTTAAACAAGCAACACTTATTTCTAACTGAAAGCTCGATAGTTTTGTAGACCTTGGCAGTCACTGCGTATACGCATTCTTCGACGACCAATGCAATTCCCATTGGATTAACTCGTGGAGAGTAAACTCAGCACAACTGCTGTTCAATGCAAAGCCCATTGTCATGAGTCATTCGAAACGGCACACAGCACTCAAAAGACCGAAGTCCGCACAACAAGAATCACAGCAATCTCTCTGCTGAAATCGTTTGAAGACCAGCGAGACTCATAGATTCAACAGCAACTGGCAAATGTGCGATTAGGGATCGTTTTGTATTGTTCACAGCACAGATTCTTGTCCATCTCAAAACACGTGCAGTAAATTTTGTATTCTTTCCTTGAAAAAGTTCACTGGTAACCAATTCTTCTGATCTCCCATATTCAATTTAGATTCAGTTTCTAGTTATTCTTGTGCGATTTAATATTGGACGCTTAAAGCAGCTTTTGCATTTGTGATATATATTTATGTAGTATATATATTATATATATATTTTATTGCATAACAGAACGTGAAGGGAATGTGAAAAGTAGTATAAATATTCCCGTTAGAGATTGCACATAGTTTGTAGGTTTTTAACATTATTTTACGCAATATTATTACGCAATATTATTATGCAACATTTTTAAGCGTTTGGTTTTAATTTAGCTTTTCCATAATATTCATTTGTTTTGCAACAGTTATCACCGAAAATGCAATCTTGGCCATCTGTTAAAAATAAATTATTACAACTAATCAATTTAATAGAGCGAGTCTTACTTCAATGTTTGTTTTCAGGCAGATCTTAAAGCTGCCTCCGGCCATAAACTTAATCGGCTGCTGTGTCCGGTGTAAGAAGTAAGCCAGAATTTTCTTATAGCGCTTATCAGCATCGACCCAATTGGATTGAAATATTGCGATGGATAACATCTCACCATCCTTTTCTACAAGATCGCATACGTAGCAAAAGGGAAACGTTTGAAAGATCAGCAAGATGATAAAGGCAATTGTAGCCAGACCGGTCCAAAAAGTCGCAAAGAACAATAAGTTAAACAACGCTAAGCCCAAACATACTCCTATGGAAATGAACTGTAAAAATATAGTAATCGATATGATGGGTCGAAAAGTGTTACAAAATCTGAAAATTCGAACAATATATATATGTGTATTATACCAATTGAGATTCTGAATAGGTATTCTCACTTACTCCATAATAAGTTTGTAATCTATACAACAGTTAACCAGCTCCTCGTAACTCTGTTCGTCGGTTTCGTCACTAGATGTACGCAATCTATTAATGCGCTCCTTCAACAGTTTAATGTGGGCTTTCAAAATTAGTCCAAACATTAGTGGATACAGGTCCGCCATTTGGTCAAAATAACTTGCGGCCGACCCGACAAAAAATTCGAATGTAGACATCATCCATAAATTCCGTGGGCTTGAGCGATAGTCTATAAATGGATTGTAGAATCCCCATGGTGTTGATCCCATTAAAGTGGAGCTCAGATATGTCAATGTCAAAAATATGGTGTAGACCGCCGTATATATTAAAAAAACATAATTGCATTGAACAACGCATCGATGAACTTCGAAGCGTTCCTGAATTCGAGTGCATCTTTTGTCCATAAGGTCTAGCTGATCCCTTGCCTTACGGAATCGCCACATATTTGGCAGCAAAGTTAAAACCTTGACCGGCACCGTTGATGCATCGGCAACGGTTTGTATCGATGCTAAAAAACTCCTTGTAGTAAAACTGTCAAAGTTAAATATGTAAGTTGCGTAAAGTCCCACTTGCGTATAGATTCCTCCCAACATAAATATGACTACACTCCAAATGCGATAGGGCCAATAACAGAGCCTCTTTTTCGGAGGTGGTATCCAGCCGACATATTTCATACCCCTTTCTAGATACTTGAAGGCATCTCGAGATGGAAGTAAATCTTCCAATGATGGCTCCCTCAAATATTGAAATATCATGAATGCTAGAACTTTCACTCGATGAGATTACTTAATGAACCGTTGAATCCAAACTGTGAAGGCTTCCATATATTTAATCGTATTTATATGATTTTGCCGTGGGAATTTCGTTTGTTGTGCAATATTAGACTTCTTCCATATGAAATCGTTCTCAACATATTCATAATTTATAAGCACCACAACAGTTCGATGTTTTGTAATAGGGTTTGCTTCAGCTTAATATTTAATAAGTTTTCTTTGACAACTTTCAAATATCACCTGGTGCATGAGAATGACATATAGGCGTATATGAAATATGATGGGTGTTCCTCGTTGCATAAAAATATAAGTAGAATTGCTACACATTTCTATACCATCTGTTCGAATTCTCATGTAATTGTCATTGTAACTGCAAATTTGTGTTAAAAATCAAATTTAGAAATTATTATTTTCTTATCTGTGTCTTGCTTCAATGTTGGTTTTTAGCAGATCTTAAAGATGCCTCAGGCTGCTGAGCCTGGTGCAAGAATTAATTAATTTTAATTTTACTTGAGCATTTATCAGCATCGATGCAAATATTCTTCAATGAATCCACAGAGTTAGTAAAATGAAACCGTTAGGAACACCAGCAAAACAATTAAAGTAATTGTGGCCAGATCGGCCGAAGCAGTCGAAAGAAGGTCAGGTTAAACTCCTTTGGATGTGGGTACTCAAAACGAGTCCAAACATTACTGGATATAGATTAGAAACAAAAAAATACCAAAACAGAGACACTTATCAGTAAAATGAATGCCGATAACTGCACCTGTCTTAGATTTGCTTGATCGGATTAGTAATATGCAATATTCAACGAGGAGTCACTCAGTTAATATCGATTGCTATATATAAATATTATTGAACTGATGCAATTAAACTATTCGAAATTAACTTAACAATATATTTTATTTCCCAACATTTTCCACTAGCTTTTTTTTTTATTTGTATACATAATTTTGTATGGTTATTGCAGTTAGAGTGATTTGAAATGGGCGTGGCTCAATGGCTTCGAAAATTTATGCAGTTTTCAATGCCATTACTCAGCTGTGAGACCCGCAGCGCTGGCAACCATGTGGTCGAGTGTTGGGCGATAATTCTCGGACTAAATGCTACCAAATTAGTTTGAAATTATCTTGTGAAATAAATCTCATCGCTATGAGCAGCGTTTTATTGCATTTTATGAGCACAAATTATTTATTATTTGCCGCAAAATTTACTTCCGAACTGCGAGTTTTTGTTTCTATGTTATGCTCGAGGGTGTTTATTGAATTTTGAATTTTGAAAAAAATATTGTAATAATTGAGCTGCCCATTGGCACACCATATTATAATGTGAGCAATTTGTTGCCGCTACATGTGGGCCTGGCAGCCAGGTGGTAATTATTCTTAAAATCGTGCTTAATTACTCAAGATAGAGTGGGTCCAAGAATATTTGCCACCGTCAATGCGAGCAGTGTATGCCGAGACATATATATTTGTATAATTTATATAAGTCAGAGTTTAATTGGGATAGAAGCAGTTTTCGAGTATGCATTTGAATCACTGCTACAATTACTATTCAAGTGTGCGCAGTCTCTTAGCAAGCAGTGTGTTATAATCTTGCCACAATTTCTAGGTTCGCATAGCGTGTATGCCAACTGTTACGGAGATCAAAGCAAGAATTCAATAAGCTGAACTTTTTTCAAATTGCTTCCGGGCTTTTTGTTTTTAGCTTTTGGTTTTTTGTGTTTTTGTTTTGTTTTTTGACGTATTTTAGCCACCAACTGTGGTTGGCATATTTATTATTGTTTGCCTTGTTGCTGCTGCTAGCTGTGGTAGCTCTTGATAGCCTTGTGATTTTGTTTCTGAAAGATTTGCGCCGCTTTGTCGGCCATGATAAATATAACAAACAATTTTCAGGTTTTGTATTTTTTGCCGAGTTGTGTTGTTTCATTTTCATGCATTCTCTGCTCTGTTGGCCGCAGGACAAAATGCCAGGCCCCACAACTACATAGTAGGTCGCAAAACGCAGTTGTTGTTCAGTTGCTCAGTTTGCTGCTGTTGTCGTTTAGTCAACAATTTAAGACACAATTTGGCTGTTGCTGTTGCCGTTGCTGCTTTGTTCATTGGCACTCAGCTCAGCGACGACCTTTTTTGCTGGCGCATCCGCAACAAATATTTCAAATTAGAAGCAAACAACTATGACAGCACGCAAAAGGGACCTCAACCCGAAACTGCTGTGGACCACACCTTGTCTGCTTTTAATGTTGCTGTGTTGTGCGGTGTTGTTGCTGCTGCTGCTTCTGCTGCATTTTGCTGGCGACAATGCATCAAACAGCAATACAGAAATGAGCAACGGGGGTCGCCGCTGCTGTGTGTGTTGACACTGACATAGGAGGCGATTGCAGGCGGCTCCAGCTGAGTGATGACCGGCGACAATCGGCCAAATCGAAAGCTACACAAAGACAGAGAATCAGCTACATAGTGGTGCCAGCCACGATGCTGCATTGTGTGGACAAAACTTCCTGGAAATTAATTAAAGCTCGCACAGAGCGAGCAGAAGCCACAGCAACAGCAACAGCAACAGCAAAGAGTTTCGTAGCCGGACTGCCTCAATAATTATCGACGCTTATCAAAGGCACCGTTACCGATGCGCGCGTACACATGAGCTGTGCCCACCAAGTATGGAGTTGATGTTGGAGATGCCCATGTGGCATCATCTAGGTGGAATGTGCCTCTTGCTGCTGCTGCTGCTGCTTCGGCTGCTGCTGCGGCAGCAGTTTCTGCAGTTGCTGCTGCTGTGTCGGCTTTTGTTCATTTTGGTGCGCTGCAATTAATATTCAGCGCCGTTGGCTGATCATAATTTACGTGCTGAGTTTACGATGCGACTGCAACTGCTGCGACTGCAACTACAGCGACTACAACTGAGTCTATATGCTTGGGGGCGTAACCGCCAACCGCTTGCAAAGTGGGCGTATTCTGTTACCAGGCGAGCCAAGTCAACAATAGCTAGCTGGGCATCCAGCCTAGTATCCTGATGGTGCTGCTGGCTGACAAAAGCTTATTCTATTTACATTTTCAGCGAGACTTACACGTGTTTCTGCACATGCGTACATCATACGAAGTTAGTTGCATGCAGCTGCAGACACGTTTTGTGGCCCAGGCACATATTTCACATAAATTAAAATCAGCATTTAGAATACCAATAAATAACCAAAAAGAACCAGTATAAAAAAATGTCTGCTGCTGCCTAATTAGGAAGACAGACGGACACACGTGGCTCCGTTTGACTGGCCACCCATTGTCGTTGTCGCTGCTCCCATTTATGATCCACTTTGGAAATAGGGTTAAGAGTGACACCCAGGAGACCTACATATGCGCGAAAGCTCATTTGCATTTGCTTCCTAACGATGCGATGCGACAGCATGATCTGTTGCCAAGTCTCGTTGCCATTCACTATGCTGAGCTGGGGCAGGCAAATCTTTAAGATAGACCCAGTCCAGACGGACTTCAGCCTAGTCAGTCAGTCAGTCAGTCAGTCAGTCAGTCAGTCAGTCAGGGAGTCAGCGAGTCACTTGGTTGTTGCATGTCACATGGATTTATGCAGTCATTCGCGCCGGTTTTTTGGTTTCTTTTTGTATTGATTTATTTTTATTTTTTATTTTTGCCATTTCATCCGCTTGCTTGTGTTTATCAAAAATCCATCGATTTGGCCCGCACTTGGGACAGAGTTGGAGAGTGGTCATTAAAATATATATGACACCCACCACAACCACGATGCTATGTGTTGCGCTCTTTCCTGCTCGCACTAATTAGGCACAGTTGCACGTGCCCCTGTGTCGCGTCTCTTTTTTGTTTGGAGTGGTTCCCTCGCCATGCTTTGCTTTGCCTCTGCTTGGTTGTGCTTCGTGTGTGGTCCAATTAATTTTTCGAATAGAGCAATCAACTTGCTGCCTTTGTTGTTGTTGTTGTTGTTGTTGTTGGTCTTTATGGCTGTTGTTCAACATGTTGCAGGTCAATTTGTTGTCCTCCAAAAAAAAAAAATGCATATCTGGGACGTCAGCTAACGGCGTGTGTGGTCCGCAGCGCTTTGTGTGAAGAGGTTGTTTTGAAGAGTTTCGCTTCTCAATTAGTTGAGCTTGTCAACATCTCCCTAATAATCCCAAATTAGACAACAGGCTCTCACGTTTCCTGAAAGTCTTTTATTTGGGTGTATTTGATGGTCTTGGACGTGTTTGCAGTTTGTTTGCCATAGCTCGTGCCTTGATTTGGTTTTTGGCCCGTTCGCTTTCCTGTCTTAATTAATTTGGTGCCAAAGTGCATTCTGAGTTAAGTTCTTGAACTGTGTTCTACTGACAATATTTTGCCATTTGCAGCGCACCCACATTTGACGCACCAGCCACCAGCTACCAGCCACCAGCTAATTAGCTAAGTGCGCCTAGAAAACGAATCCCAAATTCAGGTCACATGCTGAGCCTATGACTATGGCCATAACTTTTCCATGTTAGGGGGTGGCTGGGGGGTTGGCATGCTCAGATGCACGGCTTATAAGGCAATTTGATTGTGGTTTCCTGTTACTGCAAATGCAAATTGGCAAAGATGAATGTGTCTTGCTTTGGTTTTGGCTTGTTGTGTGCAGTAAGCCAGAAAGGTGTTGTTGGTTTGCTTGCACATACTCTAATCAACGAATTAAGCTTTGTTTGGGTTGATGAATTTGGGCTTATACGAATATTAATTTAAGAAGTGGTATTTAATTAGTGTTTTATTCAATTAGTTCTCTGCGTGATTATTATAATAACAGAAAAGAGATATCCATGGCTCAGGTCTTCTGCTGCACTAACATTTATTTAAGTGGCAAACTTTGAATGTACGCCTAAGGTGTTTCAGCATATTCATGTTAATGTATGCATGCAACAGAAATAGAATATTCCTTGCTGCGAGAAATGTTACTTGCAAGTGTAATGAGAGCGCGAACACATAGCTCGGAATTGGGCTCAAAATATGCAGCCTGCAGCTTAGCTCCCTTTCTCCGGCACCCCGCATGACACATCTATGTAGATGAAGCAAATGCATTGCTGAGCGTAGCTGCCGGGCTAAAAGATGTGCAACTGGTAACTGGTAACTGTGGAAAATTCAATGCAGCTCCCAGGCGAATACCTTGGAACAGGGACTTGTCACTGGGGCACTTTAAATCGCTCGCTCCGCCAGTTCGGAGCTCGACAATAAAAGATAATCAAGCTGCAGCTTCAGCTTCAGCTTCAGCTCCATGTTGTATCTTGAGCAGCGTCTGCAGCTCCTTGGAATAAATTGCCATGTTGTTACAATTTCTTCGTGTTGCCGGCATAAATTTCGATCCGAGCTGGGGCATGGCGCAAATCCTCGCGGATCGCTTTTGCGGCTGATGCCAGCGATCTGTACGCATTTCCCATGCTGAAAGTCACTGGTTGCCACTGCAACAGAAATAGTTGCTGCCTCAGTTTAACTGGCTGACATTCTAAGGTGAAACATGCAAATAATTAATAGCATTATAAGATGCACTCACGAAATCGCGCCGAACAACGTCAAGTGTTGTAATAATTCAGCTGAGCGGGGGGCGTGTCGTTGCTGCTGCGGCATGTGTCGCGTTGCGGACAAGGACAATAAATGTTTGAGAAAGGCCAGGCTCAGAGTCACGCTTCAACATGGCCGTGGACATGGAGTAGCAGCAGCACCAGCACCAGCACCAGCACCAGAAAATCTAGCGCATACGAAATTACATAATCCCCAAGCAAAGGTGTTAATGCAAATGGCCAAATATGCTAATGAGTCTAATGCTTGGCCACATAGATACCAATTGCAGATCCTCCGTTTGCCTCCTGGTCTGGGCGTCAGAAGAGATTTTTGTTTTATGCCGCAGTTGCTGCAGACATGCCGCAACGGCAACATAATTGCCGCACGTATGTAGCTCGTGCAAGGACTGTCTGCTGACCAACTTGCACCTTTAGGTGGTGCAACTGCAACGCCGTATGCTTTCGTTTTGGGTCAACCACCAGCCACGAGCAAGCACTGAAGAAATTGAAGACAATCAATGCGCCAGCTCCTGACATTGATTTATGAACTCATGGAAAATTAGGCAATGCCATGTTTGGTCACAGGTCTCGCAGCTACCTCTTTAAGATTCGCAACCAAGAGTTCCTGGTCCAAGAAGTCAATGAACTCCACCAGTTGCAGATGTCGCTTTCGAAAAACTACGAACTACGTGATTGAACCTTGAGCATTTAATTTCGCATTCCGTTCACCAGAAATTCGAATCTATAAAGTTCAAATACGAATTTCGAGAAGGATGAGAAATATTATTATAGTTTAATTAAATATGCCTTCCACTATGAACAGCACCCTTTTTATCGACAGCTGAATTTCATTTTGAATATCATATGTCGTGTTGTGGAGCTGTCATTCTGCTTGCAATTAAAATTGGATGCTAAATAAAGAAATTAATTTGGCATATTGAGAAAACCCTTTGTAACTCAATTTCCAACATTCAGGAAACTCTCACAATAATTAAGAGCACATATTGTACATAATTCTGTTGTTTAACCGATCTGACCCCTGCAGAACAGTTGTACAACTCCCCCAGCGATAATTACAAAATGGGGGTCATTTAATAGCATCGATAAAGTTCAATAACCACAACCATATGACTGTTGGTCGTAAAAGGAAAGCGTGGTACGCAGGAAAAAAAATCACATGCGGTTTATTACCAACACCGAAAACGAGTTAAAATTGTGGCGAAAAAATTGCATAATTTGTGTGACGTTCGTAACTGCAACGAGCTGGCAATAAAATGTCATTTTCGAGTGCAGCGAGTGAGTCGCCAGCCATGAATATACACGTACGTATGTATATTAATTTATATTCATACTGGTCCACACATCCTACACAAATAAAATGCACGAATTTGAATTAATTGATAAATTCGGTAAAGAGCACTCCAGAAAAACAACACACACAAAAAGCTCAGTGGCTGCAACAGAAGACGACGAAGAAGCAGCGCGGCTGTCAATTACGAGGACAGAAACAGGAACGCTCCAAGCTCCTTGCTTGGAGGTAATTTTTTGGGCTCAACCTTGCCGAGTAGCTGCCGCATTCGTATTCCCAAGCTGCCCTTTTGCGGCTGCTGGTCGGATGGGCGTTAATATTCATGAATCGAAATAATTTGACAGTTTGGGCCAACATGCGAGTATGTTGGCAATATTTATGTTTGCTACACTCGCTGCATTTGTGCTGCTGTTTTTTTTTTTTTGCTGTTTTTCGTTTTTTTTTTGTTTTTTTGCTTCTGCTGCTGCTGTTTCCATGTTCATGAGCTGCTGTCAAATGACGGGGCTGCTGATGCTGCCTTCTGCTCCTGCTACGTGTGTCTGTCTTCAATCTCCGGTCTGATGTCGCCTGCCTCCGGTCTCCGGTCCCTCTGGCCGCGCTGCTCTGCATGAGGCGTTGGTGAAAAGTACTCGAAATAATTGACAGCTGTGGCTGCCTTTTTTGTTAACGTTGCGAACGGCGCTTTGTTGCTTGTTGTCTGTTGCCTTTTAATTGCAGCCTTTTACAGCACCCCGTCGCGCATTCGATCCACCGCAATTCTCAATGCAACCAGGCAAACTGGCAAGTGTCTCGGCAGTTTTCAACTTTGTTGTTGACTTTCGCATCGACATCGCCATCGCCATCAACATCACCATCGCCGTCGACTTGGTCAGGCATTGTGTCGTTAACTCATCTTTGGCGCATCTCCAACTGGGGATTATCTGCAGCGAACTGCCTTTAGCACCATTGAGCGCCTCTTTAATACTCACATAAACTAGAAGCCTTGACATTTATTGGATGCATCTCTTGCACATCCAAAGGATGCACCAGCTGAGCTCCTTTTGCTAATATACAAGCATTGATCATTGGGGGTGCTTAAGAGCGTTGCCATATCAAACTATAAAACGCGCTCAGCTAAGTATATATTTCTTAGATGTCAGCGACATGCCAAAATGACTTATTTATTCTCAGCAAATCGTAATTTATTCTTTACCGTGTTTCAAATGATTTTGGTCGACTTAATGATGATTAAAAGTGCACTTATATCTTTTAATTTTCAATGATATGTTTTTTTTAAATCTTTTTCAGGTTTATATTAAATGTTAATTACTTACTTTTATTGCTTCAAGCTATATATTGAATATTGAAACTATTTCTGCAACGCAATTCATTCACAATTTATTATGGCAATAAACTCCGCCCTAGACAACAAGCGAACTGCTGTCTTCATGATTACTCTTCATTCGTCGAGTTCAAAAAGTTTCCCAGCCAATCATCGGGCTGTCTGTCTCGATGTGCTATGTAGCCAGTGCAACTGCTTCATATTTTGCATGAGCAATTGCAAAGTTGGGTCGAGTGCGGCACTTTTGGACAACGCCTTTAGGGAACGCAACAATTCGCAGGGTAATTGTATCGTATACCAATTAATTCAAGTTCAGTTACAATGGGCCAAAAAGTTGACAGGCCACTGAGCCGTGGATTGATGGACCTGTTGTAAAGACTACATCGTTTCTATAGGCTGCCATATAGGCGTGTGTCCCAGCAACAGCTGCGTCGACCCTAATTGTTTTAATGAATTTGCTGCGGTTTTGCGCAATTTGCATGCAACTTTTCCATAAAAGAGCCGACATCAGAATTGAGGGTCGCGACGCAGGGCCAGAAGGGGGATATTAGTTTGTCACTGCATCAAAATAACGCAGAGCAGTTGGAGAGCCTTCTGGCTCTCTGCCATTTTGCTGACCATTTTCGGACACGCAAATTGCTAATTGAAAATAAATTGCACTTTAATTTGTTATGATGTCGAAAGACTGAAACAGTAACTGAGAGACAGTGCAGCCTTGGTAAGGATGGGGAGTGTTTTGGGGACGGGGGTTTGGGGGAGGTGGATTATTATTCTGTGTTGCGGTTAGTTGCCTCAGTGATAAATTGTGCAAATGCTTGTCAAATTGCTGACCACAAAATGACCAAAAAGATCGGTCAAATTAAAGATTCGATATGCCACTTTCACTCAACACTGTCACCTGGCAGCTGCTACAACCCAACCACAGACTCATATACAGACGGTAGCTATAGCAGCAGTTGCCCACGCCTCACGCCCACGCACTGCAGAGCCACACAACGAGAGCAACCACACAAGGCGGATGACAGACGCGGTTTCTGCAACTGCCACTCATAAATTGTAACCTATTTAACTGCGCGGTGGCGGTTTGTGTAGCCAACTATACTCGAACTCGCACTCAAAGTTGGAGTCGGAGTCGGAGTCGGACTCCTCCTGGTCAGGGGAGCTGTAATAATTTGTAGCTCTAATTGCGCACCACTGTGCGACTAGTTTTGTGTGGCTATTTTTGTGACTATTTTGCATTTAATGAAATTACAATAAACGCACGTCGCATGGCAAAAGCAGCCGACGCTTGTCGACGCAATCAGCCGTGGCTGCTTGTGTTGGGGAGGCATAGTAAATACAGTTGTGAAGGCAGGGGGCAGGGGAAGTTGCATGGAAGTCGTTAGCAGAAGCGGTCCATTAGTGCGTTGGCGTTGCACGTCTTTTGGCTAGCCAACTAGCTTTTTTGGTCTGGTTTCGACCGCTGGCAATCGCCATTATTAGCACAATTACTGCTGGCCAGAGCAACATGAATGTCATCTCCCTACTATCACGTACTTAGCACTGATTGCAATATCTCTAGTCCTCATTGCAGACCAACCACAAGCTTTTAATAAATTGAGAATTTGATGGAAAGTCTGCGTGGGTTATGTCTAATCAGAAGGCACTTATGTATGTGGTGGCTCTGAGAACTAACACCTGTCTTTAACGGACAGCAACTGCTGGCATATTAACATTCCATGCCATTAAAATGGGAAGCGGGGCGTTTGCTATCTGTATGAATGCACTTGAATATCAAAAGCCAATACCGTTTGTCCGGCTCAATCACTGGAGCCCCGTCTGATGCCTCGCTGCTGCTACGTGCTGTGGCCCATATGTCTAAAGCTGCAAGCCATGGAAACACCTGTTTGCCAACGCGCTACCGTTCGTTGTCCACCCGCACACTTCGTTGCCCCCAGACACTTCTTCACCTTCCATTCACTAATCGCCGCAACGCATAACTTGTTAATGCTGACAACGACCACAACGGGATTTGAGCGCTGATAAAATCCGTAGACGGGACAGGCAGCGCGAGCCGGGTGGGTGGGCGGCTGGTGGTTGGGCTTGGAAAAAAAAATATGAAGAAAAACCATATTTAATAAAATGACAGTTGCTGTCAGACGACGTCAAAAATTATTTGCCATGCAGCAACAACTTTGCTTGCCGGGCACGAGCAGTCAGTCAGGACTCTGGGCCCTGGCCCCGGAGCCAGCAAACAATGCGAACAGCGAATGGCAATTGTCGTTCAATATAGTTTACTATTTGTTGTTCATGTTGTTGTGGTTGCCATTGTTGTTGTTGTTGTTGTTGTTGTTGCTGTTGTATTTTGTCATTGTGTCTTGTCGCCTGTCTTGTGGTCTCTCTTATTGCATCGCCTGCGCTTTGCATAGCAAATGGCCAATTAATATTATCGTGGGCGTGTGCCTGGCTAAGTCTTTTTTGCTTACTTCTTTTCAATATAATATCTTGAATATCTTGAGTTGCTTGAGAGCTCGGTTACTGGTATCTCTCGCCACTGATGAAGGAAATGTTATGCAAGACATGCACGTACTGCAAATTCGTTAAATTATGTGGTTAGGAGGTGTCCCGAAAGAGACGCTGCCCAGCTGTTCGCCAAGAGTTATGCATGATTATATAAGCTCTTTGACATTAATGAGAAAATTAAGCAAACGTTTATTTATTCTTTGGATTCTTGAGCGCAGGAAGCGTAATTGTTTAAAAACTAACTTCTAAACATCTAACTAAAATCATTTTAATAATTTCAATAGTTAAATGTTAAGTGCAGCAAGAGCATTGTCGTCATCTAAAGTTGACCCACGAAATCTATTATATATTAAAGTGCTAAAAATATCCAAATATGTCTAACATCGACACAATAAGCTTAGTTTACAATGCACACATAAAATCTACAATGTTTCCAGTTGGTTTCCTTTCAAATAAGTAGGTTAGATCGTTGAGATAGTCGCGGGCATCTGCAATTGTTGTGGCAGTAACCAAAAATTATCATAACTAAAAATTATTGTGAATTCACAGAGAAACGCGCAGATATTCAATTGAGTAAAAATGTACGAAATTTGCAAGCAGGCAGCGTCAATTGTGCACATCAACAGCAGCAACAATAACAACAATTGCTGTTATGGCAGCAGCAGCGGCAACAATAATAGCCACAACAATGGCAATGTCAAAGACGCTGCGAGGATGCAGCAATGAAAATTGCGTTAGAAATCTGCAATTTATATTGCGATGCCCCACACACAAGCAAGAACAACAATATCGTAAAGACCAGCCCAGGTTCAGCGCAACACAAATACGATTGGTATCCAAGCCATCGACTGCTTGAACTGCCTCAACTGCCTCAACTGCCACCGGCGTACCTGGCGATCCTCTCAAGAAACAAGCAAAAATTGAAGTGAAATATAAGTAGGCAAAGCACAGATGCTCTTACTTAAAATATATTTTATCTTTTGCCTTGCTTAAGCATACATTTTACGATAGCTAAGCTACCCTTTCAAAGTGAATTATAGGCTGCAACTGCCACGTTCGATAATCACAATTGTTTGCAGCTTGTGCAGCCTCAACGCATTCCGGCGTCTGCTTTGTTCCTGTCGTCGTTTGTTGTTGTTGTTGTTGTTGTTATTGTTGGTGTTGTTGTTGTAATAGTCGCTGTTAGCTGTGCACAGGAAACATTGCAAAATTGAGCATGGAAATGAACGCAACAAAATACAACACAAAAAGGCACACAAAAAAATCTGCCAGCAGAGCGAAGAAAAACTCAAGCAACGGAAAAGCTCTTCATTCAAGTCGTCCGTCTCCGTCTACAGCTTCAACTCCGGGTCCGCCTTCGCGTTCTCGTCTCCATCATCGTTGGCTGTCTCATTTCGTATGCGCGAGGCGATTGTCTGTGAGGGTAAATTCCAAGGCTCAAGCCTGGCCAGAGTCTATGCCAGTCTTGGCGATTTGTTGCTGCTCCAAGTGGAGCAATTATTGCAAATGTAACAGCAGCAACGGCAACAGGAGCAACAAAGTGGTGGTATTCAGTGTGTGGGGCATTGCATCATCACATGGGGGCACGCCTACAGTGGCCAAAAGCATCGAGCATCGAGCAACTTCGACTTCGACTTCGACTTCGACATCAACATTCACATTCACATTGGCACCACATTCAAATCGATTTGGTACGCATCTTCCTGCAACATGTTGCGGAAACAGCAAAACAGCAACAGTGTGCCAAATTGATTTGTTGCTGCTTTAGTGTTAATTGCCAGGCCACGACTAGACTAGGCCAGGCCAGTGTACAGAAGTGCAGTAGAAGAAGGCGTCATCAAACATGGTCGTGTGGACATGAACTAACTGTAACTGCATTCAGTGGCTTAGGCTCTGGCTCAGGTGGCTTTTAAGATGTCGGGAATGTGGGGCACTAGAGTTAGGAGTGGGCGTTGCAAACAACTCCAAACGAGAGACGTAGGGGAGTTAAGCAGTCAAGATAGAGTAAATGCATTGCATTGTCGACGTTCGTGTGCGAATGCGTCGAAAGCTCACAAATTTCTAATGATGATATATTGCAGCTGGCGCTCTGGCAACATTGGCAATACTATCAAATTAACAAGATCGTCGCTTCCGGCGTTTCGAACAGAACTCAACGCAGTGCTGTACGTTGGCCTTGGAGCCGTAGCTGGGAGTCCAGTATTCAATTGACTTGCGCATTAATCTTGGCGCTAGACTGGCAACTTTGTTGATGTTGCTCTTTGCTGTGTTACTATTTTGCTGCTGGGTTTTCCCACAACACGGCAAAATTTATGCCAAGTGGCGGACGGTGCGACGAGTGCAGATTTCACGTCAAAACTCATGGGTGTACAAATGCATCATTCTGATGGTCATCATCAGTCTCTGCCTATCAAACAATCGACAAAGCAAACAGCAGCCAGCAGTCCGCAGCTGTGGCAGCAACATGTTGCCAAAGCATTGTACGTTGGCGTTGGCAACAATTACCCAGAGCTCAAACCCAAACCCTGAATGTTTTTTTCCGTTCTTTTTTTTTTCTGTGACAGTTGTGTGTGTGCTGGTTTATGTGTGTGTGTGTGTGTGTGATTGCTGACTGCTACAAATTTCAACGTCGCACAAAAAGTCAGCAGCGACGACAGCAATCTGCACTTGAAAATCTAACAGCAGCAAACACCAAGTACAAGGAAGTGGCTGCCAACGAGTGGCAACCTGTTTCTGCACTTGACCATGCACCATTGCCAACATTGCCAACATGTTGCCGAATTGACAATTTCGTTGCGCATGCGCAGAGGCAACAGTTGCTGTTGCTGCTGCTGCTGCTGCTGCTGCTGCTATTGCTGCTGCTGTTGCTGTTGTTGTCAATTGTCTGTTGGCGCAGTTTTGCAGCCACACTGCCTGGTTTATGCAAATTGCAGCAGCCAAATCGCGCTTCTATGACCATGACCACTGCCCCAGCACAAGACCAATCTTATGCTAAAGCTGAAGCTGAAGCTGAATCTGAAGCTCAAGTTTGAATTTGAGTTCGAGTTGCAGTGGGCGTTTGATTTCAATCGCTAAGATTTTCACATATTCACATGGCCATATGTTGCTGGTGTCGAGACAACTCGGCACTCGTTGTCCTGCACTTAGTTGCAGTATTTTTTCGTTTCTTATTAACGGTTTGCCATTTCGATTTTATGTTTAGTTATATTTTAGCTGCTGCTCGTTATTTTTCATTGCCTTGCCGCCTCATATTTGGCCTCTTGATCTCACTTGAATGGCATTCCCCATCTCTCAAATCTCGTTCGGGCATTATTAATAATCATTTTTCACTGCACGTCCCATTTTCGGGTGTTGATCTGCTCCTACGCACACAATTTGTATGGCACAGCCCCACAGACAGATCGCCAAGTGTTGATATATAACTACTCCTTTCTCCTTTCTCCATTCTCCATTCCCGTTTCCATTGAGAACATTGCCACCGCATTCCATTTCGACCCCGCCTTGTCGGTGGCCTATCGGCTCTATCGGCATTTGTTTGGTTATCACGTAATTTGATCTTAATGCGCATCGTGTTTATTTATTCTCTTTTCCCGAAAAATACGAAAAATTAATCCTCAACACTTGTGTGTGGCAGGGGAAGCGTAATATTCAATCGATTTATCGTGTGGTTGTTAGCTGTCAAGTGGATGGCATTAGCCCTCAGCCATCAGCCATCAGCCAGCGGTGTCAGCAACTGTGACATTTCAAATTGGGCATGCAAGATTTGGGTAAGTGCGTGAGTGCCATACAAATACTACCTACGGACAGTCGACTAATCGTTAGGATCTCAACCAACTTAACTAACTCGACAGGAAGACACATCTAACAGTTCTAATCTCATTTTTGATAAATTGTTTTTCTTCTTAATAGTTAGCTGGTATGCCCTGTTGCATAAGTGTATTGTAAGTAAATAATCATTTCAGATAATTTATGTCTAAGTATTTGTTCAACAAAAATAATTTATAATGCGAAATATATTGCAGATAGTTTTTCTTGTTCCATGTGAGATCTTAAGTGATTTGAATTATATTAAATGCTGCATTTCATAAGATTTATATGTGACAAACATTGCTACACAACAAATATGCTTCGCGGCTGCTCATAATTATGCATTTCAAGTGCAACTTGAACTGCAACTACGACAACGACGACGGCATTTGAATGTGGCTCACGTTGTTTGGGTCGTTAAAAATCGAACACGCACTCGAATCGAACAATCGAACTATCGAGTCACATTGATCTATGGTCGGAGCGCTCGGACTGTTTGGGCGTATAATATGATTTACGATTGAGCCATGAGGAATGTCACGATTTAATAGGCTTATCGGCGCTGCATTTTCATTCCAGTTCGATTGCCAGTTTCCAATTCCTGCGTTGGCTGCGCTGCGTGCGGTCTAATTATTTTATTACGAACTTGTCGCGGGGACAGTCGCTGGGGGAAATGGGGTGTGGTCGTTTCATTGCAAGCCCCGCAGCGATCTAAAAAAAAAAAATATATATTTCAATTCCATAATTCTAATTAAAATTTCAAGCTCGACCCAACGCACAATCGGTATTAAAAATCAGACGCGCTGTGTAAATAGTGTTTTGATTTATTGGAATAATATAAATATAAAATATAAATATGTGTGGCTCTGAAGCCTTTTCGCCTTCGCCGCCCCCTCCACTGCTCCGCAGGAGGGCGGCAGAGCAGAGTTCAACGCCTCACCTGTCCAACACTTGCATTTAAACGACATGCTGCAACGCGCTGCATGCCTCATCCAGCTGGATAAAGGTGCGACGCAAGCAAATGCCACAAGTTTTATGGGCAGATTGAAGGGCATGAACGAAAATCGTTTAACTTTGATTTCGAGTTTCTGATTTATTTTCCCAATGTTGCCAAAGTGGAGGCGCTCGACACATAAATTCTCCTCAGCAGTTCTTCTGATATAAACTGTAAATACTCACCATAATTTTTAATTGTACAAATTTATGGCCTAACTGGGACTCAGACTGCGGCCTGTGACTGGGGCGTCGTCGCCGTTGCTGTCAGCGATGATGCAGTGTTTCATTCCGTTGATGGCGTTAGCGGTTCTTTTGTCCCATATCGCTATCTGGTTGACCATTTTACAACCGATTTATGGTTGACGACGACTACAGATAAATAGCTTTCGTTCCCAAAGCGGCGCTATTAAAATCAAATAAAATCAATGTTTTTCTCGTTCACCAAAAAATTTCGGCATTTTAATGAATAGCAGCATCATAAATCAGTAATGAATATGCGCTGCAGCTCTGCCCACGTAAACCTGGCCACCAGTTGTGGCATTGTTCGTTTGCCAATAAAATGCTGTTGTAATGATGCATTTATAAAAATATAAAAATGTTTGTGCTTTTATGCACACAGCTCGATGTTTAAATTAATTTTACGCTTTAACATTTAAAAATGAATTGAAAATCAACATAAAAATACAATACAAATGTAAGCTCATTTGTTGGCTGCATTACAGTTCCTTGGGAACTTAGAAAATCGAACTATCTTGACTGCAGGTGATTTCTTATGGCTTATTACAATGTACAACATGCTAGGAACAAAGAGTGAGTTACACTATTTGAACTTTTATCATGGTTAGATCAATTTCAAAGAATATAAGCCAAGCTCACTAAAATCTAACTAGACTCACTAGTACTAAATTAACTGAGATAATTTTCGAGTTATACAGTATTTTACATAGTTCGACCTAAGTTCGGCCTTTTATCTAATTGGACCTTGAGTATAAAATCAATGCTGCAGCCTTCGATCTGTCCAGTAACCTGTTTAAATGCGCTTGGGTAAGTTTGGATATAATGGTGTATTAAAAACACTTCCCACACGTAATTTTGGATATGAAGCTGTCGATTTAAAGGATCCCAATGCTTACTTTCTATGCCTAGGTGTGTTGGAAAAAATAAGTAGCAGTTGCGATAAAGGATTCCAATTCAATGGACTTGAACAGAATTGTGTGCTTGACCTAGAATCAAGAGCAGGATCTGAAACTTCTGGCAGTCCAAAAAAATTTGTTTAATATTAACCAGAATATTAGCATGTATAAGCCACTTATATTTAATATCTTTGGTCCACTCTAGAAATCTCAATAGACAATTCCATACCAACACCTACAACGACAGAAGCACCTATCACAATTACACCAGTGAGCTCATCTTCATCAGAGAGTTCTTCTTCTTTGGCTACATATAGCACTACACAGAACTCGTCCTCCTCAACCACGGATAATTCCACAGATAGTTCTTCTTCTTATTCTGCTACGGATAGTAGCACAGAGAGTACATCTTGCATTTAATAAAAGAGTATTTCGCATAAGCAACGAAATAAGCATGTATGTGTGCTCATACATGTACATATAGACATACATGCTCATATATAGATATATATAGGTATACGACCTCACCTCCTCTGCTCCATAGAAACATCAACGGGGGTCTCATATTTCAATTTCGATTTTTGAAAACGATGTGCGAACTGAATGCAAACAAACCGGCAACAAAGCAAGCAAATAAACAGGAAAACGGCAAATACATTGAATGCGTTTATACTATATGGAAATATATATACTAAATATATATATATATATATATATGTGGAAAGCATGCGAACGACATATACATACTACGTATTCAAAAGCTATCCATTCTTTTTCAGTTTTATTTCCCATCGATTTGATCTTAGTCAATTCGACAGATATATATCTGTATATGTTGGACGACACATGATTATAAATATATTAAAATTATATGCACTAATATATATGTTAATGATTCCATGGGATGCTCTCTATGGATCGAGAACTTCTCATAAGTGATGATTTACTCCGTGGATTAGGGTATCAACTTGTTGATCATTCACGACTACTGCCTACTTATGTGTGTATCTCAGAGTGTGCGCATATCTATGCGTTGGACATCGGTCTGTGTTTGGGTCCGGATCTGTTTCTGTTACGGGCTGTGCCTGCCTTTCGCATAAATGCAACAAAACTTTTGTCCTTGCCCATTTGATGCCAATTCCGATGCGTTGCTGTTGTTTTTGTTGTAGCTTTTGCTATTGCTGCCAGTGAAAATATCCAAAAATGAGGCACAAACATGCGCATGAATTTTGCAATGCCAACAACAGCAACAAAACGAAAAAAAAAAAAAAAACCAGCAGCAGTGGTAGTCGCACTAACAAGTTGCCAATGCCAGGAAATGCAGCGAGAATAAATGAGGCAGTTGCGAACTCGTCCCGGGACCTGGGACATGTCCGCCAATATTTTAGCCATTTGTAATTTTATACTTATATTTGCAAAGCGTTAACAGTTGACCGCAGCTACGTTCGTCTCTGACCCACACCACCGCTGACAACCGTTTGCATTTAAAATGCGCCGAATTGGAAATTCTATATGCAACATGTGCGTTTTGGATTGTCCCAGACTTGCAGGTTGCAGCTGTCGTTTCGCCCGCAGCACAATGTTTGGCCAACACCTCAAAAGGCCCAATAAAAAGACTTGACTAATTAACAGGAGATAGCTGGGCGCTAATTTCGCGCCTTGCGCCCACCTCGGGCAACAGACGGGCGGCTATTTTGCATAAACATGCAACGTGTCTAATAGGCGTCGGCGGCGGCGTCTACCAACTTCCGTCTCAAGGCCAAATGTGAAATAAGCTGCAAAAAAATAAAGAACCAATTCGAAACTACGAAAATTCAATTAGCAGACGGCTAGAAAGCAACATGAAAAGGGCGTTGTCGGCTGCTAAAACTAAGCAGCGGGGGAAATGGGAACACAAACCTGAACTTGAACGGCTAACGTCTTTGGTTTTTTGTTTTGGTATATATGGGAGGCTTATGTGAGGTGGCAGGCAACGCAACGTTTTTAGCTATACTAACCTCCTACAGTGTGGCAGCTTGCGGGCTACGTTTTCGAACTTGAACTTGGGCCAATAAAAACTACCTACCGCATTTTGTTTGCAGCCCAAAATGGTTGACGACGCAACGTCTTCGACGGCGTCGGCGGCGTCTCTGGCAAGTGGCGTTCTGTCAAATATTTTTGCCGCAAATCTACCCAGGCCAGCCAGTTCTTTTTTTTATTATCCCAGTTGTTCTTCTGCAGTGCGCTCTTCACGACTTTTATTTAATGAATTTCACAAATTTTTGAGGCAACATCTTACGCATGCGAAAGGCGCTGAGTTCAGCAACTTTTCGCGACTTCTTTGACTGCAACTTGTCTCCACATACACGATGTGCAAATAACTGTCTCAATTCCGGAGATTCCGTTGATCTGCAAGTCGAAACAATATAAGAATTGCTCATTGAATGAATCGCCAACGTATACGCCGTCGGTCCGGGGCACCTGCAAGAGATTATCGCACTGAATGCTTAGGAACCCATGGCACACTGTCCCAGAAGCTGCAACTGACTGGCACACTTACTGCTTAGAGGGCATTATATGCGAAACATTTGATCAGAAATGCTCAGATAGCATATAATGTGAGAGAACATGCATATCAACTAAATAAAAACGGATATTGAACAAGACATACGATTAGCCATTAGCTTCCTATTAAATCCATAAAGTAGAAAAAAGTGTGTGTACAAAAAAATAAAGACAATTTATTTTGAACAAAGCTTCGAGCGAATTAATCAACTAAAGTGAAATCCACTATGAAAATCATAAATCAAAAGGTACTTTCTGTTCAGTGTGGAAAGTCTGGCAATAGCAATTTGGATGGTCGTTGCATTTTTGGTTTTATTTCAGAAGTTCTTCACGATGTACGTAAATCCAATGATAGGAGAAGTTACTCGTTTTGTCCTTGCCAATGAATTACCAAACGCAGATGACACTGAGCCCGGCCCGAAGCGTTGGCCGTGAACGACAGCAGACAACAGTAGCATTTCCGAGTCGAATGGCCTTTTGTGCGCCGAAGCTAAAAACCAAAAACAAAAAAGCTAAAATACAATCGTCAGTCAATTACTAAACGATTTGGGCTATGCGCGACAGGTATGCCTATGAAATTCGGCTGGGGTTGAGCAGCAGCAACATAGAGTTTGAGCTTCCGCTTGAGCTTGAGTTTAAGTTTCAGTTCAGCTCAATGCAGCTAAAAGCTGGCGACACTGTTGCAAGAGCAACAGTGGCAGCAACAACAACAACGACAATGACGACGATGGAGGTCGTTGCATAGCTCGCATTGCCGACAATGAAAAGCGCCGCAAATTGCAACTTGCATACAAAAATCTGTTTGAGTCTTGATAATTGCCATTCAATGCAGTTGGTAACTGCCAGTTTTGTATTGTGCTCGGTGTAGAGGTTAAACGTATTTAATTGTTGTCGCTACTGTTTTACTCGCTAGCTTCCACCTTGAACCTGACTCACTGGTAGCTCAGCCAACCGTCTGCGATCTGGGCCCTGTGCGTGGGCAGCTTCAATTACGCGCTCTTACATACCCCCCTCAGCTACTGCCTACCCGCTGTTTCTGCTCGCTGCCATGCCTCAGTGAGCTGGCATTCAAATACTGCGGAGCACAAAAAACTAATTAATAAATTAATTATGCCATTACAATAATACCCAACAACATTGTGTATAGAGAGAGACAGAGAGAGAGAGAGCCATTGGCTCACGCACTTTAATTATGAATATTTTCATGCTGAAATATGTATGCACTTGTTGTAGTCTGTTTGTTGCTGTTGTTGTTGTTGTTGCTGTTGCTGCGGGAGTTGACTTAATTAGCCACCCAGTGAGGTAGTGCAGCACCCTTGTCCGGGTCTCTCGCCAGCGACTACTGGCATGTGCAGAGTCAGGTTGCCCTCATGACATGAACTTCAGTCGAGTGGTTTTTTGGCAGCTAATTAGAGAAATTTGAATACATTATTGCTTGATATACATGCAGATGTGTGAGACCTTGCACAACGTCGACAATTTTATGGAAATTAACGTAGCATATTCTTGATTTGTTGCATAGGAAGTGAATGCACTCAGGCATACAATTATACATATGCATATGGAAGCATAAGTATGTGAGTGCGATAGAGATAGGGCGCATTTGATTTGAATTTTATTTTCATGTTAACAGTTCTATTATCCTTGTGGCTGTATCTGCTGTCCAGCCAGAGTCTGACGCAGACCCGATGATAAATCGCGCCATTTACGTGTGTGCGCCCAGGTAAATATATCAGCTAAGCAAGGTCATAAATATTAATTGTGTTTTCGGGGACCGGGTCTGGGATTTGTGGGCTTGGGGCTTGGGGCAATCACTGGATGGGGTTTGAATTCAGGAACTAGAACTGCCTTTAATTTTGCATGTCTCGCCTGTTATGTTTGCCTGTGGCGAGTGTTGGTTGTTGTTGTTGTTATTGTTTTTTGATTTTTTTTTTGGTTGTTCATTGGTGGATGTTGTTGTTGGTTGTTGCCATTATCAATCGATCGAACGCGAGCTGCATTTGCTTAGCGGCCAGCCAAACTCTAACTGGAATCAATAGGAACAACAATACCAACAACAAGGACAATCACTACAACAACCAGCCAATATTGTTAATAAATATTCCAGATTGCAGTCGTAGAGTGTGTTCTGCGAACATATGCTAGATGCTCAAACAGATACCCTGTATGAGTTGATATTAGAAAAAGCAAAGGCAGAATTACCCATGATAATAGTTTGACTACAAATTTCCTGATAAATGAAGAAATATGAAATTAAGATGCATGTGTTGTCATAATGAAGTAATTTACTTTTTAAAAATATCCCTATAATATAATATTTTTATATATAGCACATTAAATTGATATTTTTGTTGGTATGGACTATTTATTGTATGCAGATGTGTTCATAATTCAAAAGTTGTGATAATCCTGAAGCATTTTCAATTTAACTTTGTTTAACATTTCAAGTATTCTGTACAGTTTTTTTTTTATTCAATAACAGGTTGTTAAAAATAACTGAGTTTAACTCTTGCATTTCGGAAACTTTAAGCAGAAAACTTGTTTGCTAATAGTTTCAACAAGCTCCAGACCAATAGAGCATAGTGAACCAAAAAAATAATAATAAAAGGAAGCGTATAGAAAATGAATTTTGGTGGCTGTTGCAGCAGCAGCAGCAGCAGCAGCAGCAGCAGCTCCTACGAGTGCTGGGAATCGAGCAAGTGGCCTGGAGTCAACAGTCGACTCTAGTGGAGTCGAGTTGAGTTGAGTCGAGTTATTCATAAGCGTGGAGCTGCTGTGATTAATATCCAAAGAATGCAGTTTATTGTTGCGCGACGACGCAGAGGGCAGGGGGAGGGGGGGGCGTGGCAAAAAAAAGAGACATATGCACGGACATGGGGGGCGGAGGTGGGTAGCATATATGTGGCCGAAGGGAGTTCGAGGTGGGGTTTTGTTGTCAGAACCGTACGCTTAACTGTGGGCTTCAACGCAAATTTGTGTACATTATTTTTGGTTGCCGCAAAGCGTTTTTCTCGGCTATTTTGGCTCAGTTATAAATTACGGCGGCCATAGGCAGCGTGTGTGTGTGTGTGTGTGTGTGTGTCTGTGTGTGTGTTGCTTGCATAATCTGTGAGCTGAAATCTTTGGCATCCACAGGCACAGGCACAGACATCCAGACAGTACAGCAAGTGAATCGCCATGTTCGCCAAGTGCAGCTTTATGCGGCTCCAGACTTGTTACCCAGCTACAGCTAAAGCTACAGATACAGCAACAGCTACAGCTCCAGCTACAGCTACAGCTCCAGCTCCAGACCCGTCTCTAGAACAATAGCCCGGTCGAGCACAATGGAGGAGCGCGAGCGTAGCTGAAACTGAATGGCCGCCACACTCATAATAGAGTCATAAAATTTTAGTGCGCCGCTTGGCTAAACCCTCTCTCTATCCCTCTCCGTACAACCCCCCGTGGCGCCTCGACAAAGTATCCGCACATCCACAACAACAACAGCAACAACATCGACATCCACATGCGCGTCGCAAGTCCAAGTTCAAGTCAAAGTCGTTTCGCTTTGTTGGCCATTGTCCCGGCCATTTACTCGGACCATAGAAATATATAATTGTGATTAATTATACGACATAAAAATGTTTTAGATTCAACATTTTGATGCATTTATTAACCGAAAAATCACTTGAAATGAGCGGTTTTTAAAAATTGTATTGCGCCCCCGGGGAACAATGCTTAGGGAATGGGAGAGGGATGGAGTGGAAGCGGGGGGGGGGGGGGGTGGCAGGGGGTTAGCATTTGTTGACTGTGTTGAATGTTTTTCGATGGTCGATGGCCGATGGTCGATTGCCTTTATGTGGCATAGCTCAGATCTATTATCAGTTGTAATAAAAAGTTTACTTATTTCCTCTCTTCTGGGGCGTTACTTCAACTTGGCTAAAAGGAACAGCAGCTGGGGCTAAAAAGCATATGCCAAGCGCATTGTAGGTCTATCATCATGAATACTTTGAATACTTTCAAATTATTTTTAATAAACCAACGTAAACAAGTAGTTGAGTAAATTATGATCGTATCGTAATGCTGATCAAATATTGACTTTTGTTGAGATTCCTGTGCTTCAAGGAACTTAATTGCGCTCATAGTGCATTCGAAATGTTGCTGTTGCTATTTTTGTCTGTTCTTGTTGTTTTTGGCTGACTGTTCGACGATCAGACGCTCTGGCTGTTCGGCGACAATGGCGCACTTAGAGCATCAGCTTCGTTATCACACAACATGCCAGCCAGCACATGGGAATTGTTTCGGTTGCCTGCTGAAGATGCCGCCTAAAACAATGAATGAGGACAACAGCAAAAACAACAATTCATCGACTGTAACTGCGTCTGTGGCCGTTGTAGCATTTCATGCCCATCAAATGCATTGACATTGAACAATTGCGCGTAATGTTGTCGTACACTTGACAAGCGCGCAAATTGTAGTGCTACCTGTGCCAGTTACCAGATACCTCGTACCAGCTACCAAGTTAAGGCAATTGCCGCATCTGTTAGCCTGTTGCCGGTTGCCTGTTGCATGTTGCCTATTGACTAGCCAAAGCGAAAGCTTGAATCTCGATCACTGTTTTGTCTAGCGACATTACAAAAACAACAACAACTAGCATCTAAATTCGACTTGACGCAGCGTAAATACCCTAACATACATATTTATCAAAATATACTGAAACTTGATGAAATGAACTTTATCACACAATGCTATGCTATGTCAATGCAATTTTTTTTGGAAAACAACTTCTCAAAGTTTTACTGGCACAGCTGAACTAGACTTATTTTAATAGTTCTTTAGGTCTGCTATAGAGCTGCTTCCAATTTATTAACATATTAAAAATACCATTCGCTAGCGTATCACATCAACAAGTTGGACGGAATTTGATGGAAATTGGCAGAGTTGTCTGTCGTTGATTGTCGTTGGACTATGTTGGGGGCCTAATGAAGCGACGACATTTGCTGCGTAAAAAAAAATAAAAATACAAACCTTGACAAGCAAGTTGCAAGTCGGACATGTCAGCGCTCGGCATTGGCTATTAGCCAAATATGCAGCGACAAGTAACCGCTAAATGCTATCCAGATTAATAAGCCCAATGTGTGGGTGATGCTATCAACAGTTGAGACTCGAATTGAGTTCAGGTCGATAGATAGCAAAAGTCAAAAGTCATTTTGCCAGGCAACTGGCAACGTTCTAGGCTTGAATATCGTTACGTGCCAAATTTGGTTAAAGCAATATTTTTGTTAAAAGCCGTTAAAGATTTGCACCGTCAACTGCAAAACTGTAAAATACATTTTTGTGCGCCTTAAATGGATCGAGGAAAAAGTCAGCAAAACGCACACGATAAAAAGTTAGCTAACTGTATTGCCACCGTTCGGGTAAATGCATGGTTAAACTGGCCAAGTAGAGTATACTGTTTGCAGCTTACTGCAATTAGCTGCATATAAGTTAACCTAATTAGTGCCTTAGGCAATAATTTTGCAACATGCGTTGCCCTTTATGACTTTAGGCCATAACATTCATCTGGTCCAATATGTAGTCATTTCGTAGTAATTGCTTAAGGTATGACTGCATAAAACTACAAAGCAAACTAACTTAAACCGAAGATGGTCTTAAATTTCAGAAATATGACGCATACTTAAGTATAATCGAATACATGACACACGCGTATAAGATTGCCATTGAAATTATTATGAATAGAATGAAGTAACCAACTAAGAATGCAGATGATATCCGCATTCCTGCTGATTTCCTTGCTGCACTTGTTGACCACTGTGATCGGCCACGACACCAAGATCAAAAGAAATTACGCAAACTCTCAAGCAGTGCAGCTCGAGAGCCTTCATTAGGTACAGTCTGCAAGATATGTATAACTCTATAAGAAAGGAAATTGTAAAAATCCTGTTAAAACGGCTCCTTACGTGATTTTGACGTTAAGCTTTCGTTAAGTATTCCCAACTAGATTTGAAGCTAAAAATGCTCACGAATACAATAATTAAAAGTTGTTAAACTACTTAGCACTTTAGGGTTCACCTCATGCTCCTTTAGTGAACTAAATTTTATTTTTTAGAACCTGAGAGTCTTAATCGCTGCACATAAAACGCAGTCCAAGCTACTACTTGGCTACTCCCGCTGCAATTCAATGAGCTGACCAAGCTCGTTAAGTGCGCTCGCGCAGCTGCTGCAACTTAGAGAAGATGGTATACTTTTGGTAGCCGGTCCACAAAACTATTTACGTTTAACAAAATTATGTTGTACTTTGGCATTTTTTTTTCAGGTTTTTTTTTTTTTATCAATAATTTCGGTTTTGGCTCTTGGTAGAAAGTTTCGCAACGAGGCTGCATTTTATGCATGCGACCCCGTAAGGTCACCACAACAACAGCAATCGCTTTAAGTTGAAGCCAACTCCAATAACTGTGCTCATAAATTGCAATTGTGTGGTACGTGGTGAGGCAGCCTGCTTGTTGTTATACTGGATGGAAGCTGGTTTGGTTTCTTCTTGCTGTTGATGCTGCTGCTCCGTCATTAGCCTGATTGAATCTTATTGTTGGCAATTAACCTTCGCAGCTATGAGGCCAAACAGCAGCAACAGCAGCAACAGATCAAAAGCAGCAGCACCAGCAGCAGCTCAACAGCAGCTCAGTTCTCTTTCACATCCTGGCCACTACATGGGTAATAACTTCATTTGCCACGGCTGAGACTGACACATGACACAACATGTCATCTGCCTATGCCCAAACTAATTGCTAGCGACAAGTCGCAAGCCTCAATTAATTAGGAAACGCTAACTATATACTAGGCGACCTCCAAATCCAAAACCAATCCGCAGCCTCACATTTGCATGCGCACGAACCGAGCAGTGTTTGGGGAATCGTTTCGGTAAACTGCGGAGAAAAAACACGGGCCGCAAAACATAATCATGCCGTGCCTTGGCAATAAGTAAAAAGCTCGCATATTGTACACCGAATTTCACTTAGGAGTAAGGAGCGCCAATCTTAGCCAGACCAACAGACAGCAGACAGCGGACAGTAAACGTTAGCTAAGTTGAACAACAAACGATTTGTCAGACGGTTCATTTTCTTCTCTTCAGCTCATTTAAGACTGCACTTCCTACTTGCGTTTGAATATTCACATTCGCAATTGAATTTTGCCAGTGTTTACTTACTTAGCACAGCGTTTCCATCTCTTGCCCGCTTTGATCCTCACTACCACTACCTACACCACAGCAATAGCTACAGCTGCCGTAACCACAACCACAACCACAGCCACAACTGCATTGCATGCAGATACTGCGCCTGTGTCATGACATGACAGCAGCCTAATTCATCATTATGGCTACATGGTGCTGGCTTTGCAGTTGAATGAGAGTTTTGTCGCGACTTTCGCTAGACGTTCGTATAATGCAGTTCGTATAATGCACCCCCCCTCCCTCTAATCTAACCCATCCCGCCCCTCTCAATCATCTGAGTAGACGATCTCGTTAGACGGCGTGCCCGTGCTTAGCCTGATTCCAATACTCAATGCTGCATGCTCCATGCTTCATGCTCTGTCTAGTGATTCATTCATGCGCAGTAGTTGGATTTTTCGCTTGCATGCAGCTGGCAATGATGATAATAATGATGATGCATGTGGCTGCAGTTCGGCTAGCATTGCGAGATCATGGCTTAGAGGAAAAGTGCACTGTCGATAGCCTGATGATTCGCCTGTCCGCATCAGCGATGACGATGACGACGACGACGACGACGACAGTATCGTCAGCTTGCAGTCAGAAGTCAGAGATGTCAGTTGAGAGCTCTCCTCTCTGTACTTCTTATCCGACATTGTATCTTTCGGTGTGGGCTTGCCGAAAGCAATGGAAAGTTATTGAAAGCCTGTTAAACGTCAATCTATTGTATCTTGCTTTCTCAAAAATATACATATTGCTACAGCTCTATGCTTACACAGGGTTCAACTTTGATGTCGTAATAAATCAAATGCAATAAGCCGAAATCTTTTAAGTAACCTTAACTACTTTTAATTCAAAAATGTATCATGACTTTAACATATGCAAAGTACTTGAAAATATTAATCACGTTTATTTTTTTTTTTGGATTTGTACAATCTATTTTAATTGGAATTTCCTTTTGTCAATGTATTTAGTGGATGGAATTTCGCTTTCTCCACTGTTACGAAATCTGTCATTCATTCATTAGTGAACATTTGATTAAATATGAGAGTTTCATTTCAGCGCGATATGCACTAATTGACGCGAAAGAAAAAGGTGTCAACTCTTTCCGTTGAGCGAACTCCTTAATCATTGTAGCGTATGGCACAAATGTTCTGCACGACGTCATTATGAGGCAACCTCATATGCATCAGGCATGGCTCGTGACATGGGGACTAAACTTTAACTAGGCTTCGATTGGACTCCAAACTTCTGATTAGCTTTTCCTTCTCAAAACTTTCGTTTTGGCTGCTCATCAAGCGCATTGGAAATGCACGAAAAAGTGCCTCAAATTTGTTTGTCAACATAGGGCGAAAACGAGCTACAAGACATGGCCTGGAGACCATGGAGCGCCCATTAAATTCCTGGCCGGTGGTTGTCGCTAATGAAGTCATAAAATCGCATGACATTTTCGCTACCTCCACAGGAATGCCCCACTGAAAAACAGATCTCCCTTTTGTTTTTTCTTTTGTTGTCAGACGATCCTGTGCTGTGTTGTATTGGGGCGCAGTCGTACACACAATTGTCTGGTCGAGAGGATTGTTGTCCAAGTCCAGTCGGCTCAATCGCTCCAATATGCAAATGGACCTCGGCCCGCTGCCACCCACAGACAGCGCGACGTCTTCAACGAGCAATGAACAACAAAGGAGGACTAAGACGACGACGACGACGACGACGACGACGACGACGAAGACGACGATCCATATGTCCATATGTACATATCTCGACTGAGATCTTTTGCTTTCGATTGGCTTTACGACGTCGTGGCACTGGGGAGATGCAGACGTGGAAAGGGGGTGGAGTCATTGGCCAATCTGGCTGCGCTGTATTTTCGGCTCAGCTTTATCTTGCCAACTGATTTTGTTTTTGCGCATTTCATTTCGTTCGCTTCGTGCTGCAAATATGCAAAAATTGTGGCAATACCTGAGGAGTGAATGGAGAGGAGAGAAGGGGGGACTACACGTCAGTGGCACACGTTTCGAGGGCCTTTCGTGTCATAAATGGCATAAATATTCCATCTTGACCGGCCAACCTAAATATTTTCTCTGCACTCTCCTTGACTGTTTTTTTTTATTAAGTTTTTTTATTTTTTATTTTTTTCCTTTTTCACAGTCGTGGGCTGGCATTGATTATGCGCCATAAGAGAAAAATTATAACAATGTGCGATGCAAAACTTTCACTTGTTGGCTGAGCAAATCTGAAAATGAGATTAAATCGTTTTTCATTTTTATATCTTTGTAGTATTATGACTGCTGACTTCAGAAGTCAAGATAAAGTTTATGGCAGGTCCGGGTTCGCGCAGTCTGTTTTACAAGATAATTTGAACACGAAAGAAGAAAGAACAGAGGTTTTTAATGGGAATGCCGGGAATTAAATACCTCGATCGATATTAGCAAAATCTTCACGTATAAGTATAAGCAAACTGAGTAATACTTTTCTAGCTTGTGATTATGTATTGACATCTGCCAATTAAAATAAATTGAATGCATTAATCTGTCAAATCGTCTGAAAATAGTATCAAAAGCAAATAAAACATATTTCATTTATTTTTTTATTTTAATATTTCATTTATTGATTTTTGTTTTTTGTTGTTTGTTTATGTTTTTTTTTTGTTTTTTTTTTTTTGTTTGCTGTGTGCCTAAATTGCACTATTTAATGATTTTGCTGTGAAAATTACTATTTTTTGAGTTTTTGTTTTGAATTTTGTTTACATTTTATATTTTGTCACATAATTAGTTAGGCTATATGCTAAATTGGAACATTTCGAGTTGCATTTAGTAGTTGAATTTGCGCTTGCTATTTATTTAAGGTGATGTTTGAGTTATTAATTATAAATGCTAATTAACATTATCATTATTACTGTTACTGTTATTGTTATGATGTGAAACGTGCATTTAATGAATAAATATTTAAAATACAATATTGCAGTTGTGTTTTTGCTCCTATAACTAATAAATGCAGACTTGCATTAAAATTAAGCATAATAGTAAATCGAATTATTAACTTTATGATTTTAAATGCTTGTAGGTTTCTTACTAATGTTTGATTTAACTACTAAATAGTTTGTACATAGCAACATTATGACTTAAATGACTAGTCTTTGGTTGTTGTATATTGTTGTTTTTAATATTGTATAAAAAAAAAGCTTTAACTTATTTGCTTTTGCGTATCAGAGAGGAATGTTTTGTTTGCCATTAACTCTTTCACAATAGACTACATACAATATGCTATCTTAAGTACAAGAATCTATTTTGCCGCACGCTCTTTGAACTAATTGCTAATTGGAGCGAATATTGCGAAATTGCAAATAAGTACGTGTTTATATTTACAGAATATTTACAATGGTTTGATTGTTGTTTTAAGTACTTTTGTTTGTTGTTCTTCTTGTTGTTTTTGTTTTCATGTTGCGGTGAAAGCTTATTTGATATGCATGACATGAATGTTTCCTTAGCTTTTATTGAATGCAACTCCAAATGTTTAATATTTTTCGAGATTATTTACGAGTACTTTAAAGATTATTTAAACTGGGCAATTTTAATCGTTTTCTTTGGGACGAAACGCCTGCCTTTATAAAGACGATGCTTAAAATATGAGCCCCAAATAATTTCAATATTAGCAAAGCTTTCAGTTTAAGCTTAAGTTTAGTTTTTTTTTCTGGATTCTTTTCGTTTCGTGCTGTCTTTTTCCTTTTGGCTGTCTTCAATTTTGTGCTCTTCTCGATTTGCTATGGCAATCTAAACTATTTGCTTTTGTAATTACAAAACAGGAGGAATGAAGTGAAAAGCCACAAAGTTTTCTGCCATTTGCAGCCGAGAACATGCTAGCAAACACAGAGCCATACAAGCAGATACCAGTTAACACTCATACATAAACACACACACACACACACACGTATACACGCTTGCTTACAGACACACACCCAATGACAATAGCTTTAGACGAAAATATCTATTTAGACAAAAACAAAAAACACAACACGTTTAACCATCTAAATTGCGCTTGTACGACTTATAAATACCCTGTGCCCACTACAAGGCTTCATCACAGTAAAGAAAAAAATATTATACAGATAGTTACAAATATAGCAGCTGGAATCTGGCATAGATTTAACTGTGGAACGCAATGTTTTCTGGCTTAATTTCCTGTATAGGCAATGTATCTTGTGTCATTTACTCTCAGAATTGTAGGATATGAAATGTACACACACTTGCAAACACTCAACCTCACACTCGCACTCACACTCACACTTACATTTACACAGACACATACACTTTAACAACGATTTAAACTTGTGGCATCATCGGCAAAGTCGGCAGTTGCCAGTTGGAAAAGCTGGAAACAAAAAGCACGCCCTTTATTTGCTTTAATCTGACAAAATCCCTGTACTAATGCCGAACGGCAATAAAGGATAAAACGTGCAGGGCATGTAAAAAGCATGCTGCCACATAACCCGGCATCAGCACAGGTTCTCCCTCCCCCAAGCCCACATTCTCCTACACAGCCCCTCCTTGTCTGTCTGTGTTCGTTTTTGCTTTTGTTGTTGCTGTTTCGATAGTTTGCACAACGGAAGTGGAAGTGACACTAAATTCGTTTCGGTTTTTCCCAATTGGAGACACAGACACAACACACATACTCACAATACATATACATACATTCACACACACATATAGAACGAATGGCAGTCAGTCAGACACTAAAGTGAATCCTTCGACGCTTATGGACTGCTTCGCTGGCAGCAGAAAAAAGTCAACTTCACAAAATGTTACGTGTAATCCTTTTTATGATCTGCACCAGAATTTGTGCGCCGCATTTTAAGCAGCTAAAGTTGCCGCAAATGTTGCTGCAACATGTTGCCGGTGTCCGTTCCGTTGCCGTTGCCGTTGCCGTTGCCGTTGCCCAGCAACATGTCACTGCCAGATCCAGCCGCTGCTCAGGCTGCGTCTACGTTGACGCGACCAGACGCAGCTCTCAGCCGGTTCTCAGCTGGCGACCACCAGAGTGTTGGTAGCCTGCGGCCAGTGGCTAGTGGTTGCCTCAGTGGTCGCTGGTAAAGACGCAACCGACGACAAAGAATTAGAATTGGAGTTAGAGTTGCTGCGCAACTGCTGCAGTTGCTGCGGCTGATGGTACTCTGGCTCCTCGTATGCGGCATCCTCATCGCAATCATGCGGATAATGCGGCAACGGTGGCGGTGGTGCGTGATGATGATGATGATATGGATGGAAATAGTGTGGTGCCTGCTGTTGCAGCTGCAGATGTTGGCTTGACGCTGGCGACACGGACAGCATTGCGGCAGCTATACCTGTAGGCGGTGGCAGTGGCAACGGCAGCGGTTGCAGGCCGCGTATGCTGTCCGCTGGATGCGCTGTGTAAATATTGCTGCGTCTCAGATGATTGTTGTTGTTGTTGTTGATGTGAGCACCATTACTGCCACCGGCAATGGGTGCGCCACCGCTAGTGTTGCCTTGGCCCGGTCCATTGCCGTTAGCGCGTTTGTTGCGTGACCACCACTGCACATGTGTGTCTGCAAGCAGAGTAGATAAACGGGGGACAAAGTTGCACTAAAATGCTGGACACCAGTTGATAGCAAGCAATAACTAGAAGGCATTGGTAGACTGCAAAATACTCACCATTACGATTGTTCGAGGACTTTTTGCGACGGCAACGCACCACAGCAATCATGATGATGGCGCCGAGAAGCGCCGACAGCACGGACACAATGATCAACGTCAGCGGCCAGCCCAATTCGTTGGCTTTCTCTGCAAAGATAAGCGGAAATAAGAGGAAAGCATTTGAGTAAGGATTTGTAGGTACAGTTGAGAGCTGAAGTGGGGATTGGATGGGATGCGATGGGTTGGCTTTGTTATGCTTACCTATCGTGCCCTCGAACATGAATGTGCTTTTAGTGGGCATGGCCCAGGAGCATAAATCACATGTGGTTAGGCCATCGCTCAGCACGGGCTCATCCACAAAAAAGGGCGGACGTGGTGGTGGGGGCACAAAGCGTCCGTTCCACAAACCCTGTTCGCTGGCATCGAAAGCCATCGGCGAGCCAAACAAATCGTCATCATCATCGAAGATGTCGAATGTCACATCGCCAAAGCTGCTCAAATCCTCCGCCGAGCTGGCCACTAAGCTCGCAATGCGCGGCGGACTAAACGTGGGCAATGCGGGCGTGGAGGAGGAGGTGGAGGAGGATGAAGAATCAATAGCTTCAGCTCCTGCATCGACTCTAACACCGGCTGCGGATGCGACTTGATTTACAATGTAACTAAGGCGCACATCGTTGCCGGGTAGGAAGCTGACCATTGTCGTCGACATGGCCGACGATGACGTCGCTGCTGTTGTCGTCCTGGCGCTAGAGCTGATGCTAATGTTGGCAATTGATGGCATGCTGACTGTGGGGCAAGTGGGGTTAGGACCGTTCTGCTTGGGATTCGCTTGGTTTGTTTTTCTATCCTTGGACTCTGTTCTTCTCTGTTGCCAGTTATTGCCACTGTCTATTGCAGTTGCCTTTTGCACATTTTGAACGGATTTGCGCCAGCCTCGCTGCAGCTACAAATGGCCTGAAAAAAGAGTGAAAGAACAGAGAGAGAGAGAGAGAGAGAAAGAAAGAGAGAGAGAGAGAGAGAAAGGAAGAAGTTTAGTTGGGGCCAATTAAAGTCTTAATTGTGCTGTCAATATGAAGACTTTCACATTTTTCATATGTTCCGGCTGAGTCTAAGCTCCTCAGTTATAGCTCGTCGTGTGCTAATCTTGACTAGCTTTGGCTAGGAGTGGAACTGACGTCATGCATCACATGCCAGAGCGATGTCAGCAATCGTTTTTCAATGACTGTTTTGTACCTATTTCCAATTTGTTTGCCACTACCTCCCTCCCGCCATGTCAGATGTATTATCTCACAGATACATACGTTATATCCACGTGCAGTTCTCATTCACCCAATTCCCCAACTCCTCCTGTCGATGTATCTTTTCAGTTGGGAAATTGAATTTTTGAGCAGCACTGCCATCTATCGCTATCTCTCTCTCTCTCTCTCTGTTCCTGTCTCTCGCTCTGATTCTCAACTCATAGCATGTCGAAGAGCTCTTAGCTGGCCCTCTACACATCGTGCATGGTAAGCGCTGCTAACGAGAATTGACAGTTTGACAGTTTGCTATCAGTCTGGAAGTCAGCATTAGTTACAGTTGCTGTTATTGCTGCTCGAATTTGCTTTATTAAAAACAAACTCACAGAATCAGGACTCAACTCTCGTAATCATCAACTGTTTCTCTATCACTTGACTAAGCGAACTCAATTTGCGAATCGTTGTGAAACAATAATCATGATAAATTAGCACTAATTTGCAAGCGACAAGTGCTGCATTTCGTATTTGACTACAGGCGAGAAAGAAAATCACTCAATGGCTTAGAGAAAGAGGGGTACACAATAATAACAAGCAAACTGTTGACAACTTGGGGCACAAGCAGTTTCTAAACACTTGATATTCAAAAGGCGAGAGCAAACATTGCGTGAGATTCAGTAGACTGTGGAAATTGCAATAGTCAGAACTATTTGACGATATTACTTAGCAATGCTAGTTACGAACTCTGAACAATGCTAGTTACAAACATCACAAAATATCTAATAATGCCATTCCTCACTTGCTGCATTAATGCTGCTCCCTGCTGGTCTGAGCCTCTGACAAAGTCATCGCATAAAAGACAGCAACCGGTGCCATCAGCCGGTGAATCATTTGGCACGTTTTGGGCATTAGCAGTCCGGACAGTTGCCGGCAGTCCGCCAAACTTCAGCGCCAAATGAAAAATGCAACTTCAGGTGAGGTCTGCCTCGAAAAACTACCGTTGCACTTGTCACGAGCGCCCCTCCAAACCTCGCCCCAGCATATACGTATCCATATATCTATATGTATCATATATATATATATATATGTGTATATAGAGTGAGCAAAGTAGTTGAATATAAAGGCTTAAAGTTTTCACGTGCCAAATGATTAAATAATATTTTCGCCGTCGGCTGCAACTGCAACCATTCGCCGCACCTCATCTTACAAAAGGCTAAATCTGGCCTGTTGAGGTGAGGTGGAGCAACTGAGTAGTGGTGGTTTCTGGTGGTGGAATTGATTGGAGTAAACGATATTTAGTCATTCTCGAAAATGAGAAAACGTGAGGCGCATAAATTGACGCGACCGTCGCAGAAAGAAAGAAAGAGAATTGCGCTTCACGCAAGCGAATGCGAATGCGAATACTGAATGTGAATCTTTATGAATGAATGAACACACTCACACACACAAACGCATACACACACACACACACACACACACACATACACAGCTGGAGGTGAAGGTGGAGTGGAGCAGTTGGTCTAAACGGGTTGCGTCTACTCTTTTTTGGCCGTGTGGGTGGCTGTAATTCTTCTTCTTCTTCTTCTTGCACATTTGTGCGACGACGTAGCCGACGTGGCTATTAATAATTTTGCAATTTGGCTGCATGCTTCAAATAAATTGTAAAGTCACGTGAGTATCTTTTTCATTTACTTCTTATATTTTTTATTTTTTCGAATTTCTTGTTGTTTGATTTGCCTTTGATGGCAGTCGAGCTGTCGAGTGGAGGAGTCGAGTCTTCTGCTGGGCAGGCAATGTTGCGACAGCTGTCAGCTGCCAGTTGCCCCAGCTGCCATTTTCCAAACTGCCAGTTGCCAGTTGCCAGTTGCCAGTTGCCACATGCCGTCAAGTGCGTGGGCGTCGTCCAATGTCCAAGATGTCTTCAGTTTCAATCGCTTTGGCGGATTCGTGCCTCGGGCGGCAAGCGCTGCCTTCTGCCAATGTTTGCCAATTGAATGCCATCGGCACAACGCCCACAAAAATTAAAAATAAAATACAAAATTATACAATGTAACTGTACATATGACAATATACACACAGTTACAACAACAACAATAAGAACAACGACAACAATTCGTTGCATTGTTGTTTGTCAGAAAAGCAATTACACATGTCAAACGATTGCCCCCCTCGCTGTATACTTTGTATTTCGTATTTACTTTCATATTTACACACACACACACACACACACACACACGCACACACACCCTGCCCAGGCCACCAACTACACCCCTGCACCATACTCACGCAGTGCTTTTTAATTAGTGCAAATGTTTGAACATTATTTTCACTCATACATATATTTTGCCATATTTTTATTTGCCCTGTGAGTAAATAGAAATGGGGCCATACATATTGAAATTTAATACGATTTGATGCTAAGCAAAATCCAGTACCAAAAACACCCCACAAACACTCACACGCACACGCACACGCACACGCACACACATCCAACCAGGCAAACGGAGAATACACGAAGCCATAACTATGCCAACATGCCAGGCAATAACTACATAAACATGGGACATTGCCAAATTGTTTACAAACCGAGCGGTGGCTTTTAATTTAATGCGCGATCTCATTGGGAATTCCCTTGCAAACTTGGAATATAGCTTCACAAATACTTTGTTTGTGTCGACCTATAGAGCTGAATAATGTATTTTTGAACGTATGCCATAATCGACAATATTTAAGATAAGTTACGCAAAGTTAACTTCCATAAATCGAAGAGCAAGTCAATAACTCTGCTATAGGTATATTTTAATTTGCATTAATTGAATATGAAATTTGAGTTGGACACACAGTATGGTCATATATAATTAGCTAACCAACTTGTTCATATCTCTGTTATAAGTTAAAGAAGTAGGGAAAATCACTCATAAGTTAACTATATCAAAAATAGGCCAAGGTAAGGCGGCTGAAACTCTTTAATATAATAAGAGAGTTACCACATTCCATAAGCGGAATAACAACTTTGATAATATGCATGCGATAAGCTGGTACAAATTGAAATGGCCTGTTTATGTTGCTCATAGCATATTTTCTGAGCAAATCATAACATTGGTTAACCATAAAAACGGAATTAATTTTTCTATTTATACATTTTCCCACGAGGGTTATTCAAAATCCGATAATATTATATAATGAAGAGCCAAATTTGCGCACATAAACAAAAAATTACGGCTTAGGACGCATTGGCAAAATTATGCCAAGATTGGGTCAGGAAAGAACAGGACAGGACATGAGGACTGACACCCACAATCAAATTCGATATCACTTGCTGTCAGTTTGTCTGGGCTGTCTGAAATTTTAAAGCATAGTCGAAGGATGTTCATGTTTCTAGCACAAAACGTGCCTTGAATATCTGCTTTTATTTTTTTTTTCTTCTCGATTTTGTTGCTGTTGTACTTATTTACTTTTTCAGGAACTTTTGGTCTGTGTGGGCGAGTCATCAACTCAATTCCCATGGAATGAAACAACAGTAGGCAGCAAAAAGGACAGAACAATGTTGTTGCTGTAGGTTATAGAAGGAGGGACTGGCGCTAGCCATAATTTGCACTAATAATGAAGCAACTGGGAAATAACTTCGGCCTGCCTGTTCGCCTGCCTGTCATGATGACTGGACCAGAAGGAAAAGTTCCCCCCGTCCTTGTATTTTGGTCCCATACCTAGTGTGGTAGGTAATGGCAGAGCTTTTGCACTAAGGTAATTGAGTTAACTAGCAAAAATATAATAGCATTGCATGATATTGAAGCTGGTCAAGAGTATAAAAGAGACATGAAGAGAAAGCGAGAGAGAGAGAGAGAGAGAGAGAGAGAGAGGGAGAGACTGTCAGAATGACTGGCAGTCAGATAAGGGCAGTCAGCTACAAAGACAATGACAAACGGGGATAAACTTTCTGATACTCATAGAGAATCTCAAGACATCCGAATGCATGAAAATTGAAATTTTATTCAAATGCCAAAGTGATAAAATAGCTAAACTCGACCAAAAAAATAGATTTACATTAATTATGAGACAGACATCGAGACTTTGTGTGAGAGAGGTATTTAGCGAGAGAGAAAGAGAGAGAGAGAGAGAGAGAGATAGAGAGTGAGAGAGTGATTAAGAGAGAGAGAGAGAGAGGTAGAAAAGAAATTCCTGGGCATGAAGTCAAGGAATAGCCTCACGAAGTATTCGTTGCATTGATGCTCGAGTGGCATTTCAAAAGCAAATTAGTTGATTTGTATGCAGCTGTGTCGGTGGCATGGAAAACTAATAGAGTTGTATAACAAGTTGGGGCCTGCAGTCACCGGAAAAACTGGTAAAAAGAAATCGTCTGTGAGGAGGCACTTCGTCAACTGATAAACCCAGCATTTTATTGCCAATTTAAATTCAAATCAATGAAGGGCAAACGAAATTTGATTATTTATGGTTGTCGCACAGCGAATCTATGCACCGTTCGATCCATCGATTCATCGATCGTTGCTGTTCGTATTTTCAACATATGCATAACATTGACAAACGTAGCTAATGAAGCAAAAGACAAAACCACTTGATCATGATGACGGCCGGAACATGACGGGGCAAACTGATGCTAAAGCTGAAGCTGAGACACACAAAACTATGGTCTAAGATTAGATAAGATGCTTGAAAACATAACGATTTTAGTTAACAATGCCTTAGAGCAGAGACACTTTCGGAATTTAGCTAAATAAAGCAATCAAATTGTTGTTTAGATTAAAGAAATTTTGCTCAAGCTCAGCTCTTGATAGTTTAAAAATAAATGAACTAAGATAATGTCTAATCTTTTGAATTGGCTTATATTGGTACCTAAACAGACTTCAGCATATCGTCCTAAATTGCTTACATAACGTTGAACACTCAAGATTGAAGCTCTCCAGACAGGCTTGAAGACAAGTGTGGTGAACTATTGAATGAATATTTAAGCTACTTTAAGCAATCTGTGAGCCCATCACTCGACAGTCTCATAACTAGCTGTAAGTTGAATACAATTTCCGTAAGCCGGAGCTTAAGTCAAAATTGATCAAACGCACAAATAATGATAAAACAACAACAACAACAATGACAACAACAACAGCAATGTAAAGCTGACTACCAAACATATTTCGGCAAGTTTTGGTGCCCAGAAACTGAGGACACACACCGCACTCACAGAACACACAACACACAACACACAGCGTGTGGGAGCTACTTGAGCTGCCAGTCAGTGTTCCCAGATTCATAATTTTCAACAACCAAATCGCTTTATAATCCCTTTTCAAACACACTCACAGGAAGATAGCAGGCAGGCAGGCAGACAAAATGAGAGGCAGGCAGCCACTTGGCTTCATTCTAATCCTTAGCTGTCAATAAGACATTAATGCTTCAGCTTCACACACAGCTCAACTGCTCAAAACCCCAGGGTTGCTTCAGGGCAGCAACGCTTGAAGAGAATTTGAAGTCAGCGTTTTGAGTTTTCGAAATGGAGTTGATGATGGCAATGGAGCTGTTGCTGTATATGTGGGCGATCGAGTTACAGAACAGAATGCAGCCTTTTGCTTTGTTGTTCGCGCCTTTGATGAGTGAAAAAGGATGCCAGGCAGTCGCTATTTATATACATATATGCACACACAATAGTCCTACACTTGTTGAGCTACAGCCACAAAAAAAAGAATAAACACAATTTGTATAGGGAAAATTCTTTTTCAATTTATGTCTTTCAGCAAACGGAGCCACTTGAATATTTTTTATTTTTTTTTATTTGTCTTCGTTATGTACTTCATATACATATCTATGATATTCTTTATTTTGTCTAAAATCGAATTTGGAATAGCAGCTGCTATACGGGCAACTACTGCAGTTACCTAAAGCTTTCCACAACCAGCGCCCAAGTGTCTAATGCAATTTGCTAGCACACAAAACTCAATAAAGAAACCAGCTTCAAAAGGGAGGGTGTGGAGGGAAATGGGGCTGGGACTGGGGCTGGGGCTGGGGCTGGAGCTGGGGCTGGCTCTGGAGCTGTGGCTGTTGCTGTATGGTGGAAGCAGTTGATAGATTTGCCTGGCAGCCGCCGGCCACACACGCAGAGAGCGAACACAAAGACTGCACAGGCAAGGGCTGGGGTTAAGGCTAAGGCTGTAGCTCACCTTTGCAATCATTTTTCCTGCACAATGCCAGACAGCCAGCCAGGTAGGAGGTATAAAGAAAGAAAGATATATAGTGAGCGAGAAAGAGAAAGGAAGAGAGGGAGGGCAGAGGGAGCAACGCACAAAGACAGCGCTGCAGGCGCTGCAAAGTCGCGGGCAACAGCGGATCTGGGTCTCTGTTAAGGTCCAAAGCCAATAGAAATCATCAGCGAAAAGTAATGAAAATCAGCAGAAAGCGAAAAATAAATACAAAAATCAATATATGTAGGCGTAAGCAGCAGCATCGTATCCATGAGATACAGATACATAAATACATTCGCATTTGAACAGGAAACATAAAACGAATTAATTCCATGCTGTTAGCAGAGGTTGCGACGCAGTCTAATCGAAAAGCAAGTGAAAACAAGTCTCCCACATACCACCCTCCACCCCCATCACTCTCCCAATACTGTAGCCAACAACAATAACTTCTATGCGTGGGCGTGGCACGCTAGCTAACATGTATAGGGCGGCAAAGGCGTACCAATGCCCCTTCGACTACTTCAGCCACCCCACTCTCAACACGACAGTAGACACAAATCTTGGCACATAAAACAATTAGCAGGCAAGTAGAGGGCGGTGCTGCTGGGGCGGCTTAGGGTAGGATTAGGGTAGTGTGTGTGTGTCTGCGTGTGTGTGTGTGTGTGCGTGTGTGTGTGTGTGTGTGTTCGGTTGGCAGTGTATGCGTGGTGTGTCTAAAATAAATGACAAACCAGCAGTCGAAATTAGTCTGCCTTATAACACCACACACACACACACACACACACACAAATACATGTACACATTTCTTCTCATTCTTCGTAGTTTTTTCGTAGCGAAAGTCTAAATTTATGAATATTAAATGAGCAAAAAGCAAAGCTCGGCCCGAGCATAATTTATAGCACATGCAAATGCCCCATATATCAAAGGGGCCGTGAAGTCATAAACTAGAGAGCAGAGAACTGACCACCAACTGGCCAAACGGTCAACAAGGATAATACAATGTCAAGCTGGGCAAGTCGGGCACAAGGCATTAAACACTCGGCACTAGGCACTAGACACAAGCCAAAGACAAACAATTTCCAATCGCAAGAAAAACATTTTCCATGACATTAATGTCCAAATGCCCAAAAAGCAGTCCATATACAATTTAAGGCTTACATACATATATATATATATATATATATATATATATATGTATATAAATATATATATGTTCTTATACATATGTATGTATTTTTGTTATGTCAGGCAAAAAAGTGATAATACCAGCTAGCAGAGAGCTGAGTTGAGCGAGGGGGCTTTCTGGTATGTCATCGTGCTGCCTGTTTGGCTGCCAAAACAATAGATTAACGCTCGTCCTGCCTTTGGGGTCAGCAGTCAAATAGCGAAAAGGTCAAGCCAAGCAGCTAACTAATAGAGAAATTGCCCAAGCGTATGAGTCAAATAAATAACCAAATATACTATATATCCATATATTGTGATATATGCACATGTTATCGAATCATCAAACTGTTCTCAAAGAGATCTAAGTACCTACTTAAGAGGTCAGTTATATTGTTGCTAAATACACAGAGAGAAACTCTTTGAAAAGTTAAGGAAACCCCAAGTTAAATTTGTAGCTGTGGTAAATATCTGAATTCTCATTTATTTCCGAGGTGACGCCAAGTACAATAAATAACTAATGCCCTGCATCAAGCAAATAATCACAATTCAAAGATACGAGTAGACCTGTCCAATAATGTCCAGCTCAAGCAAATAAACATTACTCAGAGTTTGCAACTGGCAAAGTTCTTAAAGTTAATCAAGCTGCGACAATCTATCAACTAGGAAACTCATTCAAGGGCCGTAAGACTTCAGTTGACTGGCTTCAATTAAATTATAAGCAAATAAATTTATATAAATATATTTGCTTGGTCTGAGAAACGCTTTTTAAGCTCATAAAACAAGCAAAAGCCAACTAAATAAACCCAAGTAGTCAACAATATTGGCTAAGAAAATGTCGACAGCAACAACAACAACAACAACGACAATGATGACGATGAGGAAAATTGCCATCAACTTTAATTGAGTTGATGGCAAAAGGCAGGCAATACAACAAGAGACAACAACGACAGCACAAATATCTATAGAGAGAATTGCAAACACCAAAAAACGAGGAAGTCTGAGGTTGAATGCGACGGGGCTGAAGGCGGAGGCGGAGGCAAAGACGGAGACAGGAGTTGAGCTTAAGCGGAAGGAATTTTAGCAAATTAGATTGTTTTCCACTTGAGTTCGTTTTAACGCTTTCGAACCGCGCCAAGGAGTCGCAGTTGGACTTTCAGAGTTGGAGTTACAGTTCGGGAGTCGGAGTCTAATGTCGAAGTCGGCTTTGCAGTTGCTTGTTTGTTATCTACAATGTTGTTGCTTGCCTACCATTCCCTCTGCTCCCTTTAGCCTATCATTCAGTTACACTTCAAGGCATCCAAAATTGTTGCCACCCACAACAACAATTGAGGAGGAGCACAGAGAGCACAGTTTCCGTTCCGTTCACTGGCACAATCATCACTCACTCAGTCGGCAGAAAATTGATGATAATAATCGCACGTAGCAACTGCAGTTTGGTGTGAGGCAGAGTGCTGGATGGTCATGGCCAAGCCGGCACACTAATGCCAGTGACTTACGTAAAGCACCCTACCGACTACCGACTCCACTCACCCATTCCATCTGCTGATGCCCAGCAGCTGTTCCCATTCTCCGAGTGGCACCTTGCGTCATCGCATCATTAAATTGGCCGCCAAAATGACATTCGTCGGTGGTGCGCTGATTGAGCACACCAGTAGCAGTAGTAGCAGTAGCCCCAATTTCCAACATCGACTCCCCTGCTAAGCTTAAATCCCCCCTCATCTCCTCAATTTCAGTCCATACGGGCTGCTCTTGTTCTCGCTTCTTTTTTATCACAGCGACAAAAAATGACGCGAATTTATCTCTATTACAGTTAGCTGATGCTGATGCTGCTGTTGTTGCTATGCCACGCCCCCTCTACACAGACGCGCCCATCATTTGTATTGTTGACATGTTGTGGGGCATGGCTGGGGGCGGCAGACAGTCAGCATGCTAGGCAGCCAGCGAGCTATGCGATAAAGCAGATACACATAAGAGTCGACAGCTGAGCGCGGCTGAAGCTAAGCGCGTTGGACTTTTTCCGGGTGAAATGATTGATGGCCAGGCCAATGCTCCACTTTAAAATGGCCAAAACAAGACGAAATAAAAAAGAATACAGATACGTTTAATAACGACGCAAATTGCAAAGCAAACGAAATGGCAGCAATTCGGTATTTTCAAGATAAGTCAAGCTGGCTGGCTTCAGACCAATAGAGAAGGGTCTGTGACGTGGTCGGGGATTACTAGAAAATAATAATAATTGTTATAGCAACTCAAGAGTGAACACTCTGCAGTTGAAGACGGATGAAGCAGCTTGAAAGAGATTTGCAAAATGTCAATGAACAACCTCAATGGAAAACCATTTGAAAAATATTGTATGCACATAATGCCAATGTATATTTGTATGTATGTGGGAACTAATGAGACGCGCTTACTAAGAAAAATAAAATGCATTTATATGCTTTATGACTTTTGAAAGTTCTCTCAGTGCGTAAACCCACTTAAAAATACAAATTTCACATTCCTGTCAGCTGATGATGAATCAACAGCATAAACAATTTTCCCCAAAATGTAAATATCATAAAAGATTGTTAACATTAACTGTCTAATTTGTTGTCATTTCGGCAGTCGGCGTCACGTTTAAGAGCTTCTTCAGCAGACAGTCGACAGTCGACAGCCGGGAGTCTCGAATAGAGTTGAGAGAGTAGATAGCAATAAGGCGGCAAATGCCGGCAGCGATTCTGTCGCGAACCCTCCTCCCCAATCTAAAGACAACAACTGGCAGCTGGCAACGGGCAACTGGCAACTGGCAACTGGAAACGTGTTCGAAAGACCCGCACGCTAATAACTCGCTTTTGACGTTGGTTAAATTAATGACAGACGAAATCATTTTAGCCAACTTAAATCACATAAAAAGGCAGTTGAGGTAGCTTGTTCGGGACGAGGGCAAATGCCAGCAGAAGACACTTAAATTTTGGACAAACATTAATAAACTGTGGGCTTCTAACAGTGCTCGCCCCAACCCTTATTCCCCCCGTAATCGCCACTGCTACTGCATGCATAATTTGCTGTCCAACGGTTTCCACTAAAAGTTTTCCAGAGTGACGAGAGAGTTAGGAGAAAGAGCTACTACAAGCGTACAACCGATGTCTGTTTCTTGGCTCGAATTTCTAGATGCTTTTTGCACCAGAGCTATGAGAATGAATTTGAAATTGAGACGACATGAAAAACCTTTTATCTAAAAGTGCGCCACTCTCTGTCAGAGCCATGGAACCGAAAGATGTCTGTATTAGCCAGTGACTGCAACTGGAAATTAACGCGCCAGACAAAGGGAACGAACCAAAACCAAAAACGAAGAGCCACCAAAAAGGCAACAACAGCAGTAACAACAACAACAACAACAACTAAAACGCTCGGCGGCTCAATAATTTGTGGTTGCATTTGGAAATGGAGAAAAAAAGAAGTGGAGGTAGAAAAGAGCCCAACCAAAACTAAAGCTGAGATAGCCCAAAAAAAAAAAAAACCTTCCAAACTCCACGTCAAGTATTTGTTGCTGTGGCCAGCCGCTAATTTAGTTACTAACGCCCGCCTGCCCTCGTCCTAACCCTCATGTACCTGCGGTTAGAGCAGACCTAACCAGACCAGAAACAGGCGCGACTTGCCCAGAACCCGACTGCAGTTAACTGTTTGCGTCTGATGGAAAATGTGTAGAGCCGCCGCCGCTGATGATGATGGCTAATTAGTTGAGCAGTGTACCCCTGCCTTTGTAATCGCCCTTCTTGTTCCCAACCATATCATCACTCTTCCTCCTACCCCCCACTAAAAAATAAAAATAAATAAAAAAAGAAATATCTTTATTTCTTAATAGATGCCCAAATACATGACCGGCCGGAATGTCCCATTGTTGACTGAAAATTGCTGTACATTAAATGGTTAATAAATTTATAAAAAAAGGCGACGCTTTATATCTGTGTTTTTATGAACTCTTTTTTCAACCGCAATTTAATTCGTCTAATAAAAGTTGAAAAAAATTTTAATGTTAACGTGCACACATTTGGCCAGCAATCTACATTAATCAGCATTGGGGAAAGTTCACCAGACAAAAGTCAACAAACGACCAACTGCTATATATTCGAGGGTATACATATACGTATATGGAGAATGTATATTTTTGTACGTGTAGAATACATATATATATATATATATATATATATATATATATACATATGTCTATTTGCGCTTCGTTAATTACAAAATGTCTGTTTGTGGTTTTTGAGGTTTGCAGCACTAACCAAAAAAATCAACTCAATATAATAACAGCGTGAAAATTGTACTTTTTATGTTATTTTATTACACCAATTGGGTGTTACATTCGTTGACTTCATTTTGAATCTACCAATTAAAGAATTTCTACCTAGAAACGCTATTCAAAATGCATATGCAAAATTCATCTACAGACTAAACCATAACTAATCAGCTACGGCTTTTGAAAATCGATTCTGTTTTGGCGAAGTTATGGCTGTGAAAAGATTAGAACCATTCCCAAGTCTGTTTTTTCCTAACCTTCTTTTACCTATTCCCTAAACAAATTTTGCCATATGCAAAGCGTATAACAATTCCTAAGTCGTCAACCCTTGAGCAGCTCTCACCTGTCTGAAATTGAATGCCAACTCCAACACCTAACAACGGCCCCTACCTCTTCCACCTTCCCAGAACCACACTCAGTGGAGATGTGTGTCTATTTGTTTTAATTTGAAGCAAACATTTTGGGGCGCAACGCGTAAGCCGCAAAGTCGCAAAGTTGCAGCTTAGCCACAGGACACGCTGCCAGTATTAAGTCCGAGTAGCAAAACCAAAAAGCAGCCTTTGGCAAATGATGCGTGAAATTCAATACAGCAACAGCAGCACAGAACAGGGTGGTAGGGTTTGCTTCGGTTTGTCTTGAGTTTGGATTTTGAATGTGGGTTTAGGTTTAGGGTTTTGGTGCTTGCTATTCCGTTTAGTGTAAACACAAAACCACAGAAAGCATTAAGAGACTTGCTGGCAGGATCAAACATGTGTGTGTATATGTCTGTATGTACATGTGTGAGATAGTGTTGGAATGAACTCAAGAAAGCGGACAAACACACACATGACACGAGTAGAAGCTGCAGGGTGTGGAGGAGGGTCGACCGACTAAGTGTTTCTTGAGTTTTGGCTGTTTGTTTTTCGCTTCCTCGATGTGTGAAAAGGCATCAAATGGCGTTAAAAATGTTTAAGTACAAATACACACACGCATACACACACACACAGACACACACATGTTGAAAGACATGCTTAGAGGGTAGCGGGTTTCACTCTGTGGTTGCAGGTTCAGTTCAGTTGTTGCCTCGGCATCCTGAGTGCGACTCTCCGGGTTTCCTCCTATGTCAGTCGCGGTCTCTGGCTGGGGCATATAAATTCCATTGATTGTCGCCAGCCGTTTTGTATGACAAGTTGGCAGAGTTGTTTCTGTTGTTGTTGTTGTTGTGGTTGTTGCCTGTTTCCCTTTGTTGTTCTTGTTACGTTGGTTGTTGTATGACTTCTGGGCTTGCCACGCCTCTGGCTGCCACTGCCACTGCCACTGCCACTGCCACTCACCTGCCAGCGAGTGTCGCGTTGCGCCGCATCGCCCGCATGTCACATAAACCGCAGCAGCGTCTTCAAACCTTATCCTCCACTCTTCCCTTACTTTGCTCAAGTGAAGTGTGAAGCGGAAACCAAACAAAAGCCGCCTAAGACAAACTGCAGGTAGACAGTTAACAATAACAACAACAACAACAACAACAACAACAACAACATCAGCCGGGCCCAGAGCAGCTTCAGCAGTTCCACTTCCACTTCTGGCCACGTTTCCAGCTCCGACTCCAACTCCAGTTCCAGCTGCCGGCTTCGTTTGGCATAAGCAAATTTTAATATGCATATACAATGACATTCCTTAGTTTCTTGTGGCGATTCTCTTCAATCTACGACCCTGGCTTTTCTCACTTTAAGTTGAAGTTCGGTTTTCTGTTTCGTTTTTGTTTGTTTGCATTGTAATAAAACAAAAAGCGTTCGAGAAAAATCTCAGCGGAAAAGAGCTGCAAATACTCAGCAAAGTTTTAGTCTTTTGTCCGGCAAATACATAGTAGATACCTTTTTCACACCTCCATTTGCACAGCTATCCCCCTCGCCGCTCGTCGCCTGCCATCCCTGTGCTTATTTTATGTTTCTCATACAACCATTTACGGTCCACAAACTATCCCAAAACATTTCATTTTTCGGCACCCGAACAACACCCAACAGCCCAACTTGGACACCCCACAACCCCTCGACCTTTTTTTTTTTTTATTTGAGTTGTCGCTGCTTACTTAACAACTTGTCGCCTCGACTCACAGTTAACCCCCCCTCAATGCACACCCATTCTCTGTAGCTCACTTTGTCAGGCACATATAACAGAAAACAAGTAAGTTCGTTGCAGTCTGGCATAACCGACTGTGTAATACTCAAAACTCAGTATAATAAGTAGTTGGGAAGGATATGTACGAGGATTTTATAAAAAAAAAACATTTGCTGAGGTTATTTTAAAAACATGATTTAAGCTGTTTTCAGACGCATAGACGCCAGGCGATAAGTGCATAGGAGCAATATACTCTTCTATCATCAATGTCAGGGTATAAAAATTGCTGTCATGTCCTTTCGGGAAAAAGCATAAAAAGTTGACACGGGCCGCATTTTGCTTCAGCTTTTTTTTCTGTTATTTTCCTCTCCTTTTTTTTACGGTTTTGTTGTTGGCTTTTTTGCATAACTGGCTACAAATTTCTTTGTAGGTCTTCGCGCCAAGTTTTGTTGACGGTTAGACGCGGGGAGTGGGAAAAAATGCAAAAGAAGGGTCTGTCGTGAGGGAAACTAATTTTTAGACACGCGCTGAACAATTTGCACTTTTTTCTGCCTTTGTTGTTTGCTGAATGACTTGCAAAATGTGTTAAAGGTAGAAAATTTGGTGGAAGGTGGCAGAAAAAAGAATACCAAAAATAAAAATAGAGAATATAAATGCAGCACATTTTTAATGTGCAGTGAATCAAAAAATTCTAATGGCTTTGGGGGTGATTTAAAATTCGATGGCAAACCAATGAGGAACAAAACATTGTTGCAACCAACGAAAATAAAGCCCAGCACATATTCATCTCACACAAAAATAAAATAAATATAAAAAAAAGAAAACACACGTAACCAACATTTTAACCTGTTATCCTTTTGCTCACAGAAAGAAAAACTAAAATGCCAATCTCCTTTTAAGCTGTTCAACAAAAACTTTCACTTTGTTGCAGAACTATGTTGGGTTGAGAAGAACGATCAACGCCAGAAGTTTAGCACTGGCAACACTAACGAAATAATACAAAAAGAGAGGAAAAATTCTAAAAACTTCCTATATTAAGTCCATTTAACCCGCCATTGAACTTTACGCCTCAACGGCCACCTTATGCAACAAAAAGTGCAAAAACCAACAAACAAAAAAAAAAAAAAAATTAAAAGTGGGGTGGGGATAAAATCTACGCAAAACCAACAAAAAAACCTATCAAGTTCTTAAAAACTTGCCACTGCCAGCAACAAAGTGAATGAGCAGTGTGAAAAGAAGCAGCAAGCACAGAGAGGACGAAGAGTGGCAGGCAAATGGACAAGAATGGAAAATGAAATGGAAAACTTTGCGACAACAACTTTGTCAGAAACAAAAAAAAAAAAGAAAGAAAAACAAAAACAAAAATGAATTCAATAAAATAACGCTTTCGTCTGTGAGCTGAGCAACTAAGGCAAAACTAAAAAACTTTTTCTAGCTGCTCCTGCAGCTAAGAACAATTTTCATGAAATTTGCCAGGCCACGCCCAAACACTGAACCCGCCCCCAAAAAGCAGCATTAAAGTTTTACAATAGAAGTTGGTGCGTGTGTCGCCGTACAGAGGAAAACCTCAAAAGTATTCCAGAGGGAGCGAATCCGACAAAGAAAGGGCCCCAAAAACTTGGGCACACTATTTGTACTTAAAACAAATCTATTATTTTTGTTCCTGTTATTGCTGTTGTTGTTGACTGTCTGGGTGTCTGTGCTTGCGTTTATTCTGCTTACAGTTACATGCATAGATAAACATTTTAGCTTAAACCAGATGCAGGATGCGAATATTAAGGATTCGAGAAAATATTTGAACTGAACCGTGGTGGCAGCTGGGTGGTAAACTACATTGTATGCCTGTCTTCCTGAGAATGCATATTTTTGCTGGTAAAAGAAAATGGCGCCTTAGCAGGCAGCATATGCTTCTATAAAAGCAGGTGCTCACCCAAAAGGGGGTTTCGCTGATAATAAGCATAGCATAAAAGCCTGGGTGTTTCAGGTTATTTAACCCCGTTTGTTGACGCCACTGCTCGCTCAACACACAACTAACTATTATCACAAGATAAATGCCAGTCGCTCACATAACTAAGACTTATCCAGGGACTGCGATGATTCCCGAGAACACTGCTGCAGCTGCAGCTGCAGCAGGAGCATAAACAGGAATAGAAGGAGTAACCTGACTGACGCTTTTCCAGCTCCACTTGGTAAGAAGTGCGCGGGTTGCTTGTGGCATGTGCTGTATGTTGAAGCAATTGCCAGGCTTCGGTATCCGAGGGAATGGGGCGATGCCATAACGGCTCCTTGGAATTTTAATAGAGCAAATTTCAGAGCAAAAATGCCGAGCGCATTTTTATACTGTTCTCCTCTTTTTCTTTGTGTGCTGGCTGGCTGGTAATAAAACATCCAAATGGAGTTTAGAAAACTTCTTAAATGCCTTCTTAGGCGTGGCATCTTGAGCAGAAGAGTAATACTATTCTTTAACTCAACTTGATAGCTAAATATTGCAGCATGTTGGAGGCAAATTGAAACCAATATTACAGCCAAAACAGATGAAGCGTTCTTTAAATTATTAAACCAAAGCAAATGTTAAAGCAGACTTAAAGTTGACCAGAAACTACAACTGGGAATTTCAGAAATATCGCTTAAATTTCGCTTAAGCTTATTTTGAAAGTTAAAACTTTCTCGACCAAATAATGAAATGCCATGGAAGAGGATTTTAAATAGCGTTTTATAAGTATTCTGATGCCCCGCAGGGGCGTGGACCTACGCACTTGTTATGCGCCAAACGACATAGCCAAAGGAGGCCCCGAAATGATGATGATGACGCCTACAACATAACACGCCCACCAACCGAGAGCACACACCCACACACAGATACATTCAGCTAGATGCGGCATCTTCAGCATCATCCGAATGCTTTGCGCAAAATGCTAAATGGCCCCAAAGGACCTTGTGCCACTCTCCACATGCTGTATAAGGACGCGGCTCGGCCAGCTTTTTGCAAATTTACGATTATGATTATTACAAGTCAACGTTTTTTTTCAACGTCTTTTACTTGCCGGGGGTTGGCCAACATTGAGTGTGAGTGCGTATGTGCGAGTGTATGTGTGTGTGTGCGTGTGTGTGTGGGTGTGTGTGTGTGTGGGTGGTAGGTGTATTCGCATTTTGGCATTTGGACAGCTGCTCCAGAAGAAAGAAGTGCAAAGAATGCGTCAAAGTATTTTAGCACTTTAGCAGGGGGGCAGCTGCTGGTCGAAGTCAAGTCTTAACAAAATGTACAACAAAACTTGAGCCAAAGTTATTACAACTCTAGGCGGTAGTTGGCTGAATGAGGGTGTTGTCTTGTCATACCACCTCTTCGTGGAGAGAGACATTGACCTCCAGCAGAAGCGGAAGCAGCACCACCAGCAGCAGCCCTTGCAAAATCCGCAAATTCCATGGGGCATAATAAACGTTAGATAAAAGTCAAAAAGGGACAAGAATTATATAATAAACTCTACGCCAAGTGAAATTATTGTATATTGTTGTGGCACGGTAAGGGGAAGTGCTGTAGCTATTCTTCAATTTGATGCAACTACAATAAAACGTTGACGTGGAGCAGCAAAAGCATCAACACAATGATTTCGACAACTTTGTGTACAGGTTGATTTTAGACACCCTTTTGAAGTCAGCTAAGATATTAAAGATAAGCAATGGATTGAGCTGTTATTAGTGCGGTTTTTTAAAGTGTGATGAGAGTTATGTAGCCAAAAGTTGGCAAACTTTTGACTGAAGCATTTTTCTTCTGCTTTTAAGCTCAACATTGAAAAAATAGAGTATTCAATAACTGTCAGGGCTTTAGCTACACGTTGCTCCCAAACAAAACTTTGTTATTCGAGACATTTTACAATTTTGATATCGCGCAGGCACACCAAAAAAAAGTTTAGCTGCCTGGCGCTGGATACTGTTGCTCCCTCTCTCTCTCTCTCTGCCGCTCTCTCCCTCTCTATTTCTGCAAGGCTGGGCCGGGGGCTGGGCTTTGGACACACCTACACATACACATACGCACACACATAAATAAATGGTATAACAATAACTCAGCAATGCTGCAGAGCGCGTTGGAGCTTATCAAGTTGGGCGCATCGAATTCACTACAACAACAATCATAAAAAGAAACAAAAAAATAACAACAAAAATGTACATACAAAAAAAAAAAAAATACTAAACAGAAAATACCAAATCATAAAAGCATGACGACGAGCAATTTACAAAAGCCAAATACTAAGGTAGAGTGAGAGATTCAAATCAAGAACGTGCACCTCTCAGAACCAGAATCTTCCAAAAACACACACCACAAACTGAGACGTGGCCGTGGCTCAACTTCAGTTGATCTAAGCATTTAAGTAGGTAACTACTTAATGCCACAGCTACACATACATACATATATATGAAGTAAGTATAGTATGTATGCGTTTGTAAAGAATAAAAAAAAAAAAAAATAGGAGAAAAAATCAAGAACTAAATGATTAATGACGCGCCTGCTTTGTCTGCGGGCGCATTTCACTTTTCTCTCTCTCAACTGCTGCTGTTGCTACTACTTGGCCATGTTAACGCTTCAATTGAGAACTGAGAACCGAGAATTGTGAATTGAAAATGTTATTTCGACTTGAGCTTTTGATTGCTTGCGCACTTACAAACTATGTACGTACGTCTTATAGCAGTTTCCAATTTTGTGCGCCGCTTTCACATAAGCGCTGCTCAGTAATCACTTTGTCATTGCCATCATTTCTCAGCATCAATTGTTGCATTGCAGCAGCGCGGCATAAATTCACTTTTCCAGACACAACACAACACAACACAACACAAACGAACACAACGCATTGCTGTCTAATGGAATTGAGAGATACAGACAGTCAGTTGGACAGTTAGACAGCCCTGCCCAGCCAAGTTGTCTGCGTTTGCCCTTTTGGGAGCCGAGATGAGTGCACCCATATGGACAACAACTCGATAGGTTTCCTCGCCCTCTTCCAGCCTAACCCTCTGGTTTTGAAGTGGACTTCCCTGGAATTGGCTATGAAATGCCACGTTCGAAGCTTCGCCTTTAATGTACCGCCCCAGACTGATCAGACAGATACTATGGAATAGAACAGAACAGAACAGAACAGAACAGAACAGCACTGCAACAACAAAAACCACAATACAGAAAAGACCCAAACAGATCCAATCGGCATCTGCCAAACTTAGATGCATGGAACAAAAGATCAAAGATGGAGACCAAAATGTGCCTGCTTATTGCTGTATATAATCGAAAATGTTACGCTAAATGCATTGCATCGATCCGTTGAATTCATGATCGCTGATCCATGATTCACTAGCAATAATGGGAGCGTGCAACGAATTGTGGTACGCAAATGTTGAGGCAACTTAGCGCCTAGTTATGAAGGTCTCTGCCTATGCCTATGCCTCTGCCTCTGACAGCAGATTGATCTCTCTGTCTTTCATCTCTATTTCGCTTTCATTGGCATCCTGCTGAGAGGTTGTTGGAAACTCTATATGAAGATCTTACAAAAAAAAGAAGAAAAAACAACTCATTTTTATAACGAAGTTAGTACAAATGTTATGGAATGAGGATTAACAATGTTCAAGAGTTTCACTTTTTCTTTCCCTTTTTTTAATGCTAATGAAGTTAAAGGATTGGGCTTAATATATATGAGCCAACTTAGTTCGAAGAACTTAATATTATTTGAACTGATCAAGATCAAGTTGGTAATAGAACTTACATCAAAGCATAAGAAGTTCGATATACAACTCGATAACTGGGTTAACTAGGTTTGTAGCATCCATTAATATATTTATGAGCTATTCAAAATGATTGACATCATAAAATATGATATTCCATCACTCAAACAACACTTTCAATCCGTTCGCTCATCAAGTAGTTGCTCTTAAGCTTCCGCAACTTCATTATATTGATCATAACGCTTATATTTTGATTTGCTCGTTAATCTATTAATAGAAACGCGCTTAATGCGAAAGCAGTGTTCGTATCATCTACTGCACACAAACACTGTAGCTGAACTCTTTATCGACAAGAGCTACGAGGCCTTAAAACTCACCTGTTTTGCTTTGTGTGTTGCTGTTGCTGTCGTTGTTCTTCGGGCTGTCAGGCTGTGCCAATTAGCTGCTTTGCCTTTTGCCAATTGGAATGTTCACCTGCCGACGCGACTTTGATTCCTCTGTCCCTCTCTCTCTCTCTCTCTCTCGCTCTCTCTCTTTCTTTCTCTCTCTGTCTCGCACTCTCTCTCTTTTTAGCACAATCGCTGGAGTTTCGTCCTTTTGCTGTCGGTGCGACGCGTAATCGTAATCCAAAGACTTGAGTGCCGTTTATTTAGCTATTGCTGCTGTTGCAAGGATAACGGTAATTAAACCGCAGGCTGGCCCGTGCACGGGGTCGCCATTGCATGCCTTGGCAAAAATGTTATTGCTGTTGCTGTTGCTGTTGTTGCAGTTGCAGTTGCTATATCAGTTGTTGTGGTTGTTGTCGTTAGGTTATTGGCCGCACCGCTTAGCTTGACACTTTTCAAACTTTTTCTTTTGGTTAGTTAAACAACTTTTTTGCCTGCACTTGGCAAAGGCACTCACACACACACATACTCATTCACACACACACACACACGTATAGACACTAACACATATACATATGCGTATATATATAGATATAGATGCACTTCCAGTATGCGCTAATTTTTTTTTTTTTGTGCTGCTTTGCTTGCTTTACACTTTTTGCTTGGTCTGCGTTGTAAATCTTTGCGCGTTGTTGTTTTAAAGAAATTCTTTTGCTCAATGGCAAAATGTTTGGACGACGTCGTAGTCGTCTCTTGTTTTTTTTTTCGAGTTTCTTTTTTTTTTTGCTTTTTTGCCGGATCTCTTCTCTCGCTGTGGCTACCTTGTCTCACCTCGCTCGGTGTGGCGCTCTGACTCCGACTGCGACTTTGACTTCGACTTCGACTCTGGCTCTGGCGGCTGTTCTTCCGCAGAAACAAGCTTGCAAGCAGGTTGCAATGTTCCAAGCAGGACAGGAGAGGGCGCGCCCGCAGTGTGTGTGTTTGTATGTGTATGTATACGGTGGGCGGGACGGGGCGGAGCGGAGAGGGATGTGTGAGGAGGGGGTGCACAGTGGTTGGCTGGTGGTTACAGCTACAATCTGCAATCTGTTTGTGGCATTAAATCAGTGAACCAAGACGCGCAGCCAGATTTGTTTATGCGACCAGCGTTTCCTCGGCAGCTCGGCAACTTGCAACTTGCCTCGTTTGCAAGCAAGCGATGCAAATTTGTATTACAAATCAGCACTTACAGCTCAATTAACTCGATTTTTGGTACACACACACACACACACACACAGACACTCAAGAAGACAAATAAAGACACACACATTGGATACACTGTGCGATCCGCATAAATCACAAATAATTCAGTATTACGGTTTACGGTTACAATTCAACACTCGCGCACTTGAGAGGCAATTTAATTCAAATTTTTTTGTGTGTTGATTTCAATATCTAGCTAATCGTTGTTATTATTATTATTTGTTGTTGTTGTTGTTGTGGTACGCGCGCCACTGTTTTGGGTCGCTACGTTCCGAACCGGTTTATTTGAAATTGTAATATTTTGTGTTATATTGTCCGGCTTTCAGTACCGCACGCCTCGACGATTCAGAGTGAACAGAACAAGTTGCGAGTTCGAGCCGCGACTTCGGCGTCGACGTCGCCTCTCCACTCATTGCAGCCACATTTGTAGTAACCACCGCTACGGCCTATGAGTACAAAATGCTACAGACACAACTCGAACATGTTGCACCAACACGCGGAACGTTGGCACAGTGAAACACTCGAACGATGCGAGTCGAGTCAAATATGCTGTGAGTACTGAGAGTACTGCGAGTGCCGCCAAGCAGGCAGTGAGTGAGTCCAATTGGATTAGCAGCAAGCGGCAACTCGGTCAGGTGTTGTTGGAGCCATGACCGCGGCTGCTGCCGTTGCTGCTGTTGATGCTGCCGCCGTTGCTGCTGCTGCTGTTGCTGCTGTTGCTGCTGCTTTGCTGCCGCGTCTAATTGTGAATGATTTATGTGGGTCGGCATTTCAATTCTTCGGCTGCAGCAAGTAGAAAGTGAACTGCAACGAACTTTAAATGCAGCAGCAACTGCAACAGCAACAGCAACAGCAAATTGAAATAAATCTTCATTTCAAAATGAAAAAAAATGCGGTACTAGACTCCAAATATATTTTGCTTGCTCAAGAACAAAGGACACTCACAAATAATCTGCTGGCCAAAGAGACTCGAGATGGCAAAGCTTTAGTGCAGAATGACTCAGATCATTGAGAGAAGCGTGGGCGAGTCCTCTCCATGAGTTTGGGCCACAAGGGAGCTTTGGGTAAGGGGTGCTGGTGGGCCAGCAAACAGGAGCACTCGAGTGCACCTGTTTGACTATGCAAAGTTTACCAGCACTTTTTCAGGTGGCCGCCATGGAATATTCAATGGGATGTAAAAAGGACGCAATAAAAAAATAAAAAAGTCCGTCCATTTCATTTGGTCTAATGTGCAAAGTTGGCAGCTTGGTACTTAAACCACAGGTGACCCCATGCCGGGGCATTAACGTGAAGCGAATGGACTTATAAATACATAAGCACATGTGCTCTATTAATAGTACATAGTAGTCCTCAGACAGGCATACAGACTCCTGTGGATAACTATAGATGGGAGCACTGTCCAACATTGGCAATAATGTTTAAAATGCCACATAAAATTTAAGAGTACAAAGTTGTGCACCGAACTTTAAAATGTTTGGTTAATTTGTTCGTATTACTATGTATGTAATTTTCATCCTTTTCCATTTGTATAGGTTTGTCAGCTTGTCTATCAAGTATTGGGGCAAAAACCAACAAATCCTCAGCACGGCAGCCTCAGCCCCAGTTACAGCCCCGTTGGCATTATCTAAAATACATTCCATGGCAACTGCGCCGAGTTGGACAAACCGGCTGACACTCAAGCACTAGACAAGTTCAATGCCATGGATGGGCATCGAAGCGATTGCATCCATGCCTCCATGCATCCATATGCCGCGCCTCCTGCTCCTTCTGACATGCACAAGAGACGTAACGTTGTCGTCGTAATGCCCGCCAGAGAGCCACTGCAATGATTTATGAGAAATGGCAATGCTTGCCACAGACGTTGCTGATGATGACGACGACTATGTTGCTAATGCTGCATCGACTACGGCTGCTGCTGCTGCTGGTGCTGCTGCTGGTGCTGCTGGTTCTGCTGGTGCTGCTGGTGAGTATGCTGCCGACGCCAAGAAGGTGGAACGCCAAGACAAACAATTGACATTTGATGGATGCGTAACTCGTGCATTCAAATGGAGGCATGGAGGTGACAAGCAGGAGGCGGGCTGGAGAACGCTGGAACGCAGTAAGCTGGCGGCAGGACAAGCATAAATATGACAGGCCACTAGACGCCACTGATGGACAGAAAAATGGACGGAGTTTGTCGCAGGCGTCGGCTAATTGATATTGATAATCGCATCACTTTTATGTCTCTGTTCGATTTTATTGTAATTGTCTCGATTAATTAGTCAATCAATAAGCCGAGCCGCAGCAAAGTCATAGTTCCCCCATCTCAATCGCTCTGCTGTATCCGGCTTGGGTTGGGTGCCCTAATCAGATGAGCTGCGGCAGCTTCTACACGAAGACCTTGACTTGAATTATGTTTTGGCATACTCATTGTATCTGCAGGCCAGTGGCTCAGCCTGGGCATTGCTTGGAAAATCACGGCTCCATCCTGCGCCTCCTAACTGCAAACAAACTTCTCTATTATTGATTTATACCTTTCAACGATTCTCTGTATTTATCATGAGTGCAAGCCACATTTATCATTAATAATGCCGCGGCTGCCTCCACAGCAGCAACCGCAATCGCAGTCGCAGCCACCGCCGCCAGACGCAAAGTGGTAGCCCAAACGAGCAGCAGCAGCGACAACACCGGCAACAGCGGCAACAGCGGCAACAGCGGCAACAGCGGCAGCAGCGACGGCAACGGCAGCCCCAAGCATCCGCAGCCAGGCAGCTGCTAGATTCTAAGCGGGCACAGTGGCTCAATCGCATTGAAACTTGAGATGAACCTTCGACAATGATAAATTCAAATGATAATTTATATCTGGCATCCAAGAAATTGTACTCTTAAATACATAATAAAATATCGAAGCTATTTTTTAACTAATAGAAAAAGAATTCAACACTTTAAGACATATTCAATTCAGAACAATTATTAATTCTTAGGAGATTTTAGCTCTAGAAATATTTCATAAATTTGTATAATTATATAGAGTTCGATTTAAAGCCATCTTTAAAGGACTTTGCTAAAGTTATACATATCCGTAGTATACAGTATCATTGTGTATCCAATCAACTATATTATGCTTCATTTGCACAAATCCAAATTACGGCTTGACATGTGCAAAAGCTGTTTTAAGGTGTTTAAGAATTTAAATTAATTAAATGCTAAAAATACAACAGATTAAAAATATTTAATTTCTGATGGATATTGCAATTATATGATAATAAATTTGATTCCACTGTGCAGCAGCGACTTGCCGGCATCGAAGCACCCCCGTTGAGCTGTTTGTGCTGCTGCTGGCTGACTGGCTGCCTGGCTGCCTGGCTGGCTGGCTGACTGGCTGACTGAGGAGTTGTGAGTCCGTGGCTGGAAGGTTGGATGGGTTGGGATGAAATGGCTGGCTAGAGAGTTAGAGCTGCGATCATTTTCCGTACATCATTTCTATGGTGTATTTATTGCCTGGTCGCAATGATCATCGCGGTCTGGGCCTCCATTTCCGTTGTTCACCTCGCAAAAGTTCATGCCCAGCAACTGATGCCAACTGAAAACTGAAAACTGGCAAACGGACGACGACGACGACGACGGCGGCGGCGGCGGCGGCAGCAAAATCCATTTTGGGAAGGTGATCTGTGGGATTGTGCTAATGTCAAATCAAGCTGTGCCCCCTTGTTATTTAGCCAGGCAGTCAGGCAGGCAGCGGTGGAGCGGTGGAGCGAGACCGAAAAGGAAGAAGCTTCTGCTGCCCAAGCCACCGACAACCGCCAGCAACTAAAGTCCATGTTGATTTTATTGTAAATTGCATTAAAAGATTGCATATAAAGAATTTTATTTATCACCTCGGTTGTTAGGGAAAAACGCTGTTGGAGACAAAAGTTCTCCTCTCATCCTTACTGTTGTTGTTATTTTTGTTGTTGCTGCTGCTGCTGCTGGGCCACATTGTTGCTGTTGCTGCTGTTTTGTTATTGTTTGTCTTGGCATGATCTCAAGGTCTTTCTGTGGCAATTGGTTTCGTTTAGTTTGGTTCGGTTCACTTATTTTAAGCCCCCATCGAAGGTGTCGCTAGATATAGCCTGTTTTTTGGTTTTTTTGTTCTGTTTTTTTTTTTTTTTTTTTTTTTAGCATGCATTGCCCTATTTGCCCGATGTTCTGTAAATGCTGCTGCTGCTGCTGCTGCTTCCTCTTGCTAGTGATCTTTGCCAAATTTGTAAATGTTCTTTAATGGAATTTGAGCACTTGCTCTCTGGCTGTGCTAGGGTTTTTAGCTTTTTTCAAAGTTGTCTTATGGTTCTGTTTGCGTTCTCTTGTTGTGATTTAGGTAGAACACCTTGAGTTGGTTGTTGCTGAACTATGTTCGATTAAATATGTGTGTGTGTGTGTCTGTTTGTGTTAGCCCAGATCGATGCATGGGGCTTGTCAGTGTGACAATCTTAAGGAATTGCTGGCGAACCGAACATTTTAGTTTTATTTGTAACCCATGTACCTGGCTAGTAAAGTGAAGGGTTAGCTGTGTGTGTGCTTATAATCGGAGCAATCAAATCAGCGACCTTAACAGCAAACTATGCCGCAACTGAAATGAGGATCGATTTCACAGAAGCTTGTTAAGTGTAGATGATTATAGATAGAATACCAAGTACTTAACTCCTAACCAAGGGTTTAAATCTTTAAAATTACATGTAAAAAAATCTGCAAGCTTGAAGCGACTACAAGTCTATTGGTATTACCCAAAAACTACACAACATTTTAGCAAACATTTTGCCATCTTTGAAATATATACAATTTTGCTTTTCTAATGGCAAAAGTTTAGCGTCCATGAACATGCTAATAATTGAATGCTTTAGGGCTTTTTTCTGTAGATTCGCGGCTGATTTTGAGACATGAGCAAACTTGGTGCGAGATGAAAACGTACTTCAAATTCCCATGCTAAAAATGCAAGGCATTTCTTTGATAAATGCGGCTTTCAGCAAGGCTCCGTTTCGTCATATTCAAAGGTTCACCTTAATTCATGCACACAGTCACAAACACACACACACACATAGATACATATAAACACACACAGAGATACACACCAAATCTGGAACAGCTCAGCGAATGTGTTTTGACAACTTGCAAGGCTCGTAGGAAGTTGCCTTAAGTAGTTGCTCGAGCCAAAATGTAAGGCTCCAAATGCCTTTTGAGAAAGCGAATTTGCAGACAAATAAATCAAGCCACCTATTTTCAAAGAGTGTCCATTGTATCCTGGTCCTTGCCTCTGCTTTGGCTGCCTCTGGCATACTATCCATTGGGGTGCCGACGACTGTTGATACCTAAAAATGGCAAAGCCGGTTCAGATTGAGAGGATCGCTGAGCTGAGCTCTGTAGTTGTTGTTATTGTTGCTGCTGTTGGTGTTGTTGCTGTTGTTGCTGTTGTTGCTGTTGTACAATGCAATTGTTAACAAGCAAAGTTATGCGAAGCAAGCAGAAGACGACGCTGCAAACAGGCAACATCAAAGGGCAGAGCCTCACACAGAGCCTTTTTAAAAATCTAGTGAAGATGCGCACCACGAAAGCGCGATGGAGATGGTAGATGGAGAGAAAGAGCGACGGCGAGGTCACCGATTGCTGCTGCTGAAGCTGATGCTGATGCCCAGGGGCTAAGCAGTGCCTTAAATCTTTGCAACCGAACATGACAAAGGACGTGCAGGCAACGGCAACGGCAACGGCAATGGTAATGGCGAAGGCGATGGCGATGGCGAAGGCGAAGGCAGCAACGGACAAACAGAGGCGACTGCCAACGAACGTGTAGAGGAAGGTGTTTAACAAACAGCAAAACAAACAATTGTAAAACAGCAACGACAACACAACGACAACAAACAAACTGAAAGCGAGGCGTGGCCGAGATTGCACGCCCACGCCCCCCGAAAGGAGCCTGGGGACCCCAAAGGCCCAACAACAAGGCACTAGCCAGGGAGTGAACTCGCTCGGAGGTGCAATTTCGGGTGCGGGCAAACAGAGTCAACAACGAACGCGTTTTGGGGGCTGCATTTTTATCAGCGATAAAAGATCTGAGGCGAGAGACAAGCCAAACAAAATGCGAGTGTAACCCACCAAAAATAAATACGACGATGCGCATTTTTATGCGGAAACACAAATTGAAATTCAATGCGAAACAAAAGTTTTGGACGAGCTTGGGTCGGGCATGGCTTAAATTGGCTTTCGCAAATAAATAAAGAATTGCCAGCGTGTGAGAAAGAACAACAAACAAATGCAATAATTTCGACAGCAGCAGCCTCAGCCGAAAAAGGCGCTTTCGAAATAACTGCCCAATGCACGCCCCTTAAAAACGGTGAGGCAAGGACCAAAATTTAACAAAACAACAACAGCAACAAACAACCTTAACAACAGCAGCGGCAGTGATAATTCGCTTTGGCTGTGAGGCAGGCAGGCGCTTGGGGCGTGTTTCTGATTGCAGCTTGTTAACAAGTGTTGGCAGTTTAATTGACTGATTCTCTGTCTCACTCACTCTCTCTCTCTCTCTATCGCTCTCTCTCTGTCTCTCTCTCTGTCTTACTCTCAGCCTCTCACGCACATCCTGGCCCAGTGTCAGTGGCAGGCCACAAACCAATCAGCTGTCAGCGACTGAACCAAGTGGTGTCCTACTTAGCCACACGCATGTGTCCATTTCCTGTCTGATGCAGTCCAGTTGACGGGGAAGGAAGCCCAACAGGTCCGCTGCTCAAGTTTAACTACTTCAAGGCGTTAAAAGGATACAGATAGACCACATTCTTTATGACGTCACTCACAGTAGGAGCCGGCTAAACACAACCATCGATCGTTTGGCAAATGATCCATGATCAAGCCGAGCTGCCGATTAATTGAGCTGAGGCACTTTTATTAGGCCATGCGTTGGCACAGCAGTTTAAGCACCAATCACATGATTGCCGCCACGTACACTTAATACCCTGTCTCTATAAATGCTTAAAAATGGAAACTTCTAATTCGATATTGCTTCACAATTTAAATCGAAAAATGATTGGGAGAGAAATTCATATAAGGGTATTAAATAAATGGATGCCAATGATGATGCAGGAAGTCGCCGATGCCGATGTCGATGCAGACACCCAGATCTGGCCAGAACTGACTACAACCTGGAACTGTGTTATAAATGATCTTATTAGCTTTTTTGAAACAAGACATTCTAGAGATCATTATTCAACGGCAGCAGCGGCAACAATTTAGCAGAGCTGCAATGAAGCACGCAACACATTCGGCTGATGCTGAAGAAGCTGCTGGAGGATTGCGTGCACCGGCAGCAATTAATCATCGCACACCTTACGCAGGCGGCAGCAGCAGCAGCAGCAGGAGATGCATATTTGAAAATTTGCAAATTATATGACCGACTGGAGTGGACGTTTGGTCGGTCCGGCCCGCTCGCTCGCTTCCAAAGTTGAACTGGCGATCGATCTTTGGGGGCCGCCTGCTGCACTTCAGTTGCTTAGTCAGCGCGACCAAAAACGCCCTCAGCGAAAACGATGGGCTTGAGCTTGAGACACAGACACAGACACAGACAGAGACAGAGACAGAGAGCCTCAGCTGCAGTTGGAGCTTTAGCTGAGCTTGTTCGATTTCGCTCTGATCGCTGATTGCATTCCTCGATATCGAGAAGAAACGATTGCTGTTGCTGCTGCTGCTGCTGCTGCTGCTGCTCCTTGCGCCTGGGAACAGCACAGCGTTTGCTGCGGCGCTTTTTGTACGTGACACTCGTTCGCCTGCTGATATTGACTCCTGCCTCCTGGCTGCACCTCCCCTCGCTCCTGCTGCTGCTCCAGCTGAGTTCCCTTAATAATTAATTAATGTAATTGGCCTGTCGTTGTTGTGGCGATAATGATCTCATCAAGATGTGTGTTTGAGATTTCGAATTCAATTTTGAATTGCACTCGCAAACGCTTCGCTGCATCAGCCTCTGCCTCTGCCTCTGCATCTGCATCTTGCCCGATATCTCTGCAACGTCCGCTGCTTGGAATGAAATGGATTTTTTTTCGGCACTCGGCTGGAAGCATTTGTCTGTCTGATTTCCTGCGCTGATTTTTATGCATCCCTCTCTCTCTCTCTCTCTCTCTCTCTCTCACTCTCACACTCTCTCTCTCCTTCTCGTGCTTTGCAAGAAATTTGAATCTTCGTTAGCAGTCACTTACAGCTAAGACTGTCATTGCTGCTGAAAAAAAGATCCATCGAGGTTCACTTTTGGGTCGACAGCGCATCCGCTGAAATTGCCTGTGGGGGCAAAGATTAAGTAAGAACAACACCTCAATAATGAACCCTCACCTGCCTGCTATCTGACATTTTTCTGATACTTTACATATTTTCAAATATCAATAAAATCAGCACCGATACGTTTGTGGTTCTCATAATAGTTTTGTTTTAAGCGTCTGCGATCGCATAATATTTAATATTCAAGATATTCACAAGCTGAAGAAAGTATTCGATGTGAATAAGAAAACTTAGCAAGAAGTGAATTATATTAACTCCAGGTTAAGCGTATTCATTTCTAAACTAAATATTAAACATTTTCCCCATCTAGACCAGTTTTTCGATTTCAACAGGCGGGCCAATCTCGCATGGGAATATAAATGTTTGTTCATATTTGTATGGAGCCCAACCTCGCTTCCAGGCCACTTGAGAAGTGAATGTGCGCAACTTTTCAGCATTCCTGGCCATAATTTGTGGCAGCGACTTTTGTCACCCCGAAATCAAATGTCGCAAAGGCGAGGTCATAATGCCGCTTGGTCATAACGATAAATTTCACGCACCCAGCGCATAAAGACAATAGAGCCAATTTCCAGCAACGGCCAGCAGCAAATATGTAATTGAATTGAATTTGATGGAGGAACCAAAGCCATAGCCAAAAAGAACCAAAGGCAAATCTCGGCACATGGAATGCTGGCAGGAGACAACAGCGGACAGCCGGCAGCGGGGCACGTAAACGGTGAACGGACCTTGCAAGCATTGCGTAGATTTCACAACTTGCCGCCGACTCGGGCCAAATATAGAAATGCGCTGCGTGGCCTCTTTGGACAATAGACAATACGTATACGCACAATTCTCAGGCCCCAGCCTGGCTCACCTATCCAAAACGGGCCAAAAGTTGGGAGAGTCGATCTATGGCATTGGCTATCCCAGACTGCAAATGCTCTTCAGTCCAAGAATGTCTTGCTATGGATGTCATTCGCAGGCAACAATTTTATATTTCCAGAAGTATACGTACCATCGAAAAAGCCAGATTGTGAATAAGTCTTAAGGATTCTCTTGGTTTTTTTTTTAGTTTTTCATAGAGTATTTGCAGGTCGGTGTGCTTATTTGGTGGAAAGCATTCTTTGCTTGTTGCTCTATTGTGCTCAAAGCTTTGACTTGTACGGAGCACACAAAATGGGCCATGCAACTGTCTGGGGCCACGCTTACGGTTAAAAGTCTTCGCCAGTGTTGCGCCCAAGGGACGCATTGGGGTGTGCTCGGGTCCGGGTGAGGTGGGGTGGGGTGGCAAAGATAGTTGAAGATATGGCAACCGTTGTCTCTGCATTAGATTTTGAGCAATACCGGGAAGCGTATCGCTCATGAATATATTATAAATACCATTTAATGATATGTATTTAAAGACAATTCATAGCTAACAACAACAACAACAACAACAACAACAACAACAACAACAACAGCAACACAGGCCTTGAAGATGGAGCATTCCACGCTTGGGCAACAGCAATCAGCAATTGCATCGAAATCGAACTGGGTTCAATGTTCCAGCCCATAATAATTCTTTGAATGGCCAGGACCGCAGTATAGGCAGTCCCGGCAGTCCCGGCAACCAGGTCTGGCATTTCTTTTGTGCAGATTGCATATTTATGCATTTTCAATGAACAATTTTTATGCAAAAAGCGAACAAGTTGCACAATTTACTCTTGTAAAGTCCAACTTCAGCCGCCCGTCCAGCCAGACAGGCCAATTGTTGCTCTATAAAACTGGCATCAACAGTGGCTCCGTCTGCGACTACATATTGGGCCCTGTCGGTGGGGATTAATCTGAGCAGAAGACCTTGCCTCGCTCGAGGTCTGGCCCTTTGGCAATCGGGCATGGGCATTGGTATGGGATATGGGAATGGGGCAGGTGCGCCTTAGTCTTTAAGCTCTGGCGCTGAGGAGGATGTTGTGGATGGTAAACGCACTTCATTTGAATTTCATAATTTCTTTGTTAGCTCCAATTTATGGTCACGGTTTGCTGGGCAATTTATGGTCATAAGCTTGAGAGCGTTTACAAAAACTGAAAGCGAATAAAATTCAGAGACCTGAAAAACTGAATCAAGCAACAACAAAAACAAAAACAAAAGACCTAACTAAATTAACGATAACGATTCGAAATGGAAATGGAAATGAAGGCGCAGTGCTTTTATTATTTATAAATAGATTTACATATGATTGTACCGACTATATACAATAAGAATATATATGTAATAAACATAAATATCAATGCTGGAATTTGAGAATTCAGAACAAAACAACAGCTTATTGAGACTCTTATTCAGCATTCATGTGAAATTGTGTTGAGATGCTCGAAATAGTCTTCCCGGAACTTGACTTCAACCTAATAACGAAGCTTTTGAAAATGGACTTCCGAGACAGTTTCTGCCTTGTCTCATATTCAAAGTCAATTTATGTAATGAGAATTTTGTTGAATTCCATTTGAGGTTCGTCTGCATATTTGTGAACGTCTGTTAGTATCTAAGTAGAACAGCCCATTTAGCTGTCTGCGGGAGACTGTTAAAAACAACGCCGTAGACACGCCTCTGATTAGAAATAAGCAACACCTGTCGCCTCATTTGATAGCTGTGGTCGTGGCCAGTTTACCAATGGAGAAGACCCTAGCGAGAAGACCGAAAAACTGGGGGAAAAAAAAAGACAAAACACGAGAGAGGTGTATATTTTCACAAGTCATGACATGAGTGGTCGTGGACCATGAACCGGGGAACTGGGAACTTGAAAGGGACATGTGGACTTGTTGGACGCAAGTTTTGCGCCTTAATCAAACATGGAGCCGCCATGACAAGTCCATGGCGGGAACGTCTGTGAAAAACCCTTCTGGGCTTAGCGCGCAGACTGACCCGCCCACCCCCTCCGCACCACCGTCACCCGTTGCGTCTACTCTACAATTCCAGTTGGCATATTTTCTAAACAACTCGGTGCATAAATCATTGAGGCGGCTGCTGCTGCTGTTGTTTGTGCTGTTGGTGTTGCCACACCTCCACCAACGACAACAAGCATCTGGCATCGAGTGCAGTACGGGCAGTTTCCAAGGACTGGGAACTGCAATCCCAGTTGCGAGAATTTCACTTGGAGTTTTGCGTATAGCGACGAGATGCAATTAATGAATTTATGATGAGATTTTCAGCAGTCAAAAAACCAGTAGTCAGTTGCAAGTTGCCAATTGCCAGGACCAGCTTGCAAACAAAATGGTACCCGAAAAATCCCCAGTCTCAGTCAGAGCCTGGCTGTGCTTTGATTTCGGAGTTAGAAGTGCGTGTTGCCACTGTACCGGAACGGGCATTGACCGTTATCATGGCTATTTTATGGGGCCCAGACATGCTGGCATCAAAAATTCTATTACGTGGCAGCATTTTGAATAAAATACGGGAACGTCGTCGCACCACACTGAAACACAACACTTTTCGACTGCGGTTGGCAGTAGAAAGGAAGCAGCAACAGCAACAGCAACAGCAATAGCAGGCGGTAGGCAGCGGCAGCGGCAGCGGCAGCTAGGGAGGTCGAGAGGATTGAAGCTGAAGCTGCGACTGCGACTGTGGCTGTGTGTTCCTGTCACCATAATTCAAAAAACAGCAACATTCGCACGTAAAATGTAAACGAAACCATTCGAGTGCAGCCGGCACTGCGACGTAGCCGGGGCAAAACAAACGACCTGGATCTGAACCACAGCCTGGACAAAGGGCAGCCGCAGTCGCTGTTGCTGTTGCTGTTGCTGTTGCTTTTGCCGTTGTTGCAGCCAGCCAGCCGAAAAAAAGAGAGGGTTAAACAAACGTCGCACGCATAACAAGGAAATCCTTTGGGACCGGTACCGAGACCGGGACCTTCGAACGTCCATGCAGCACACACAATGCAACCGAAAGACCTTCATTACCCACCACACCATACCATACCATACCATATCCACATCTATAGCCACATCTCTCTCTCACTCTCTCTCTCTCTCTGTCTAGCCCTGTGAACTGTGCTTCTGGCATGGTCCAATGTTTGCATTTGTTTTGCTTTTCGGCATATTTCGGAGAGCAACAGCAAATAATTGAAAGGGTCGGCCAAGCAACCCGTTCACCAGTCCACCAGTCCACCAGTCCACCAGTCGACCAGTTGGTCATTCAAGTACTGCACTGCTCGATTACGTTTCAAGTAGTTAGCCCTCTCCCCCACTTATTCTCCCTCTCTCTCCTTCTCACTTGTGTCACGTTGCTATCCCGTTTTGGGGTTAAATTGCATAGACAATATCGTAAGCTGCTCGAGTTTGTTTATATTTCATTTGTGATTCTGATTGGAACGATTGTACCAGTCCTTAAATTGAACAACACTAGAATATAAAATCACAAAATAATCCCGTGGATAGCCTTATATTGAGAATGTTTAAACAAATATAATAAATAAGAGAAATAGAGTTGGATATTTTATATGGTTATAAGACTGTCAATATTCTACAACTTTTATAACCTATTTTGGGGGAAAAAATGATTACTTTTGTGAACTATTAATATATTCAAAGTGACTTTACTATTTTTAATTTTCATTTTCTTCTAAGTATATGTGAATTACATAAAATACACTTTAGTTTTGAGTGTACAACACAACAATTTGTGCCTTCTCAGGGGGGCGACTTGCTTTGCAACAATTATGTCACACTTAAATCGCTGACCAAATGACAGTCATAATGAAGTTTTTAACAGCGCTTTTAGCGGATCAGTGCCAGCGGCCCCTTGAGGCTGAAAAGGGACGACCAAAGAGGGACAGACATTTATAAAAAGTTGCGAAAAAATATGTTAATGCCGTGTGGTTGGTGGCTGTTGCTTTTGTCGCTTCATGTGGTGCATTTCGGCTTAATTTGTTCGCAGAAAATCAACCGCTTCGGCTTGAGAACACGCTAAAAGACAACAAATATTAACAACAGCAAAAAGAAACAACAACAACAAAAAAAAAAAAGTAGAAATATGAAATATAACTTAATGAAGTCATTTTGCGGCTAAGCCATTGCCTGCTACCCGCTGCCCGTATACCACATTCCGCATACCACAGTCCGACGCCAGCACCCACTCACGCAACCAAAAAATAAATAAAGAAATAAAAAGATAAGGCCAAGCTGATGATTTACAAAAATAAACGCAGCGCACCTACACAAAAACAAAAGCTCATGACTTAAGAGGTAGACGCAGAAATATTGTAATAATGTTAAAAAAATAAAAAAAAGGAATAAAAAAAACTTTAGATGGTTATATAGTTGAAGATAGATTATGATATTTGATTGGTTGGGGCCGGGGCCGGGGCTGGCTTATCAACAATCATCGACAACGGCCCACATCAAATGACCAATTGAAAGCAACAATTCTAATTGTAATAAGAGTTCGAAAAACGAAAACAATAAAAATCAAAAAACTTTATCGAGCTGGTTTCTGTTGGTATTTCCGGTAACGTACGCCTACACACCAGACCGCTGAAAATCTGCTGTGGAGCCGTGGTCCGTCTTTTGAGACGGCTTAAAACAATAAATTACAGTTTCTGTAACAATTAATTCGCGTCGACAAGATGCTCACCCCTTAGCCGATGCCCTGCCGGATGCGAACCGACCCACGTAATCGACCAACAAAATAAAAAGACTTTCGCCTGGTGCCACTAATTAAGTGTAAATCGCTTGTAAATTGTCGTAGAATTAATAAATCTTACCGGGAAATGGTTTTAAGTCATTTTATCTGCTGCACTCTGCTGCTCTCACATATGCCTGGCCATATGCAAATGCTGTGACCTTTGACCAGGCGGATAGTGTGCGCGCCTTTGCTGACGATAACAATCACTCGCAGTCTTATGTGTATGTGTGTGTGTGTGTGTATGTGTTTTGACCATTTTTGGTGCGTCTGCAATGGTCAGCTGGGCAGCTGCTGCCATTGGTCTGGTCTATAGTCCGTCCTCGTCGTCGTCGCCGTCGTTATAATCAAATGCAGTTGCTCCCGAAAAATTCAATCAACATATTTCAGCAGCACTAACGAATTTACAAAATAGGCAAGCCAAAGGATGCGCCGCCAAAGACGACGACGACGACGACGACGACGACGAATACGAGGAGTTTGAGGATGAGGATGATGATGATGATGATGAGACGGTAACTGTCGTTGGGTCTCTGTATCGGTGTCAGAGCATCAGTATCTATGTGTGTGTATGTTTGTTTGTGTTTGTGTCTAGGTTCCACTGCGTACACGCTGATTTTGTGCATTTTTGGAGCAGCAATGAACTGTACACCCAAAATGCTGACGACCACTAAGCAAATGTGTATGCTGACCAGTGGTGGTCACTGGCCACCAAACCACTGCGTATCATCAGCAACAGCATTGCCACAGTAGTCTGCCGCCGCCGTCTTTTGCAATTTGTAAACATTACCATATTTGGTATTTGGCTGCCGGCAGTTTTCACTTCCGTCTTGTGTTCTGTTTTGGTTGCAGGGCCCAGCTTCTGATTAGAAGTATACCCAGTTTGCCTCTAAATGGAAACTGTGCGCTGAGTGGAAAATGAGCCTTCTACTAGAGCTGGACACGAATCAGACGTGACACGAACCCATAACACAGTATTGATAAATATATGTTTACTATTATTACATAATACAGTAAGTTAAGAATTCATTAACTTTTTGCATGGATAGAATTGTCATTTATTTTATTTTATAAATATTATTTTTAAATCCAAGTTTCAACACAAGCTCATCATTAGCCAATCTGAAATTAAGTAGTCTCTGCGTATTTATATAAAAGTAGGTTGTGCTCAACGAAATCAAAACAATTTTGACAAAACAAATTTAAAGAGTAGACTGCATCGTTTTTTTTTTTTTTTATAGATAATGACAAGCAGTTCTTAAACTTCATTGAAATTCTTGGGGCTGAGTCATTGAGAATCACATATTTAGCGGGAGCTAAAATATGCCAAAAGCTGTTGTTCTGTGCTGTACTCTGACAATTTCTTTGTTCCCCCAACAATCTGAAAGCCATACAAGTACAAATGCCAGCAGCCAGAATTCTGCCTTGGCTTTGGGGCATGCCTATAGACAAGGCCCTTAATCAGAGGCAGCCGCCATTGGAGGAATCGAGGAATCTCAGCTCGCTGTGTGCTGGCTAGCAAGCTAAACAACTGCAAAGATTTAATTGTCGTAGCAGCTGCTTAGCGCAAAGATATGCTCCGGGGGGGGAGGGAGGTGAGTAACATCCACTAGTTAGCAGGCAGGCAAGCTGGCTGGCAGGCAGGCAGGCAGGCGGTTGGTAGCTACTGTATCTGCTGGATGCGCTAAATAGTTAGCATCATTCTTATGCCTTAGTTTGCCTGGCTGGTTGTTTGCTGCCTCGGTGCCGCATGCCAATTGGTAACTGGCCGCCAAGTAGCTAAAGAATTGTCATTTAATTGCGTCGCGTACGTGATCGAAGCATTTGCAGCATCTGTCCCGCCCCCATTCCCATTCCCATCCCCATCCCTGCCCTGTTGGGCTAGGGCATAAATTTTATGCGTCTACTGCTTGCAAATACTGCTATTGCTCCTGCTGTTATGGCTGCTGTTGTTCTTCTCTACAAACAGGCAACAACAATTCGTTAATAATCCAAATTCCCACATAGGCAGCAGCAACGCCTGCCTGTCAATTATTATTATTTTTCATTGGAAAAGCCAAAGCGGAAAAATGAAATACCAAAGAGAACGCAGTTGGTTGCCGATAGTCGTAGTTGGTCAGATGGTCGAATGGTCCATTGGTCCATTGGTCCATTGGTCCAATAGTCCAATAGCTAGTCGGCAGCTCTTTTTTTCTAATGCGTTCGCCACTTACCAAACACTCTTAACCCATTGTTGCCGTCCGTCCCTCTGCTCTCTGCTCGCGTGATTAAATCTGCTAAAAATTGGCCTTTGTTCTGCGTTGCAAGACTACCGAAAAATACTGCAAAATAAAAATAAAAAAACCTTGTAGAAAAACAAGTAGCCCAAACTAACAGAAGGCATCCAAATACACGCGTCTCGCACAAGAGTGTGTAGGGGCAGATAGAGAAGGAGAGCGGCAGTTTTCCGATCAGTCAGACAGCATCGGGCGACCAACTTACCATAAAGCACCGTTACATTCTTCCGCTAACAAACAAAACAATGCATGCGACCAAGATTGAGCCCAAGGCGCAGGCGCATGCGCATGCGTAGCCAACAGGCTGGCAAAAGCAGCTTTCCAATTGGTTTGTTTGTTCGGCCTAGACACTAGACGGCAAAAGAAGGGAACGCATCTACATATGTCATAGTCTTTCAGCTCCATACTAGGAATACTAAATTAGCAGAGGAGTACAAAAATATCACGGAGTGAATATATTGAACAGAACATTTTGAAATTTCAGCAATCAGTTTTGCACTCCTTATTCGGCATTAGATGAAAGGCACACATTAAAAAGATATTTGAAGTAACGAAATACTTCTAGTTAGTCTAGGATATTTTGGGTGCCTTCATTTTTTTACTGGTCATACCCAAATTTGTGCTTAAAATTGTTGTTTTTTTTTTAAGATAAAATAAGTCTTATATCGACTCACTTATGTTGCCCGCTGTAATGAGTTGATTTTGGCTAAGAATTTCAGTTCCAATTCCAATGCACAGCACAGTTCGACTCAAATGCATATCTAAGTTGAAAACACTGCGAATTGCCGGCTAGGTCAGTGAAGTGTTTTGTTTGTCTTTTTGGCAATTGGCCAAGTTCGAAGCGGCGATCTAAACTTGAAATTCATTTTGGTTAATTAAGCGCGTTCCGGCGGCGATTTCCCGCTGCTTGGCAACCAATTAAGTCGCCGGCGGCGCAGCCAGAACCGTTTCGGAGGACTGAGGCGACCAGCGGCTGGCAAGTTTTAGCCAGGATATTTCCTGTCACTTGAGTATGTTCGCATGGGCTTGTCGGCGCGTATAAATTTCAGGCAGCTGTGCCAAACTCCGTAGCAGCCATACCAAGCCAAGGTACTCAGTCAGCCAGTCAGCCAGTCCGCCAGTCAAGCGGCGAGCCAGCCAGCGAGCCTGTTGGATTTCCTGCTTGCCTGCCTGCCTGCCCACGGGTTCGGCTTGGGCCGGTCGGCTCTGCGGCATTGGCTAGGAGTAGGTGTCATATTTATAATTTACAACATTAGCTCGCCATGGGGTTGCTTCGCAATCTTGCTAAATTTATGCATAAAGTAGTTGAGGTTATACATTTTCAAGCTCCCGCGTCCGTATACCCCTATCAGAGGTGCATACATACATATGCATACCTTCCCCCACTTCTGGCATATGTAACACACGTTTACGAGCATGTAAAATGCGTGTATTTTATTTCTCCTTTAGTTTTCGTATTCTTGGAGAGCGCTATAGTTAAATTGCCCATTGCCCATTGCCCATTGCCCATGGCTGCTAACGAGCGCTCCCTGGATGAAGGTTAATGCTAATGTCGGTGGAACAGGGACTAGAACAGAGAGACATGAGGAGAGATATGCCCTTGGGAACTACAGACTCCCCACTCAACATATTTTTTATTTTAACAAAGATGCAAGCAAAATACTAAAGAATTTATCCTCCACTCAGTGATCGATTCAATTGACTCCAAAATTATATAGATGCCAATAAATCAAAATAAAATAATTCTAAACTTTAACTTCAAAACATAAATACCTTTTTAATGTTTGAAAAACTTGGAATATCCTTGGACTTTTATTACATATAAATTGCTTGTTCTCTAGTTGTATTATGTGGATTAGATTAAAAAGGAAGATAAATTCCAAGAAAACATCTTACCAAGCTTCCATATGCAATTCAGTTTGCAATAAAACATTTGAGCTCAGGACATATATCTCGGAGCAGATCCATATCAAGCTGTGCCAGCATTGTCAATTAAAACTCCAAAGAGAACGAACCCAATTTGTAATTGAAACTTATCTGAGTAGAGAATGCGTTAAGTGCATCGGAATGCAGCTCGATGCCCATCCCAAAAATAAAACGCCAAAATAACCAAAAAAAACAAAAACAAAAAACCAAAACCAAAAAAGAATGAAGTTCATTTAAAAACCAAGCCCCAGAGTCATTTGCGAAACTGCAAACTCTGCACGGCGTTTGCTTAACGGTTTAAGTGGCAATCACTGGCATCGGGCGCGCAATGATAACAATAACAATAACAACAACAGCAACAACAGGAATCAGAGCCAGGCCAGCAGCAGCAGCAGCAGCAATGCCAAAAAGCCAAAAAATCAGTGAAAGATCAGCAAACAAGTCGCAAGCAGGCAACCAGAGTACACAACCAAAGTCAAAGCCACAGTTGAGAGCCGGCAATTACCAAATTCCGAAAAATGAAGAAATTTTCAAATAAACGAAGCTAACTAACTTATATACAAAAGTGAGAACTCAACTGGCTAAACTGATGTGTGGGACCCAACTCAGAATCGGACTTGCCGTCTTAGTCGCTTTTCGACTTGGATTCGGAGGCCAGCAATTACAGTCAAGCGAATAAACGAAATCAAGCTGAAACCAAGCCGAACCAGCTCTTGAACCAAACTACCCGACTGAAGATCCGCCCGCTTCTCTCTGCCATTTACTTAGCCTTTTTTCGCTGGAATTCATCATCATGCGAATTATCTGGTTGGTTTCGTTTTCGGCAATAGGCTTGGACTTTCCATAGGGCCGAGCCCAGACCTTGGTGTCCGGGTACACATTTATGCGGTTCTCGGCAAATACGTCCATGGCAATTTAGTTGTCATAGCACAGGAAGAATTATCGCTTGTGGCGGGCGGTCCACCAAAAATTTTGTTGTCAACTGGCCAATTGGATTGGGGGGCTGCTCGCCACTCCGACTGCAGACTCAACGGTGCAGCAAGGTCGGACAGTGTGAGTTTATTATTCTTATGCACGACATATAAAGACGCCATAAGGTATATCGTAGAGATATAGTCAAGATGGAACTTGATCGAAAAGAAAGATGTGTAAAATGTAAAGATTTATTGTCGTTATTTACTTTATTTCAATTATTAAATACATATCTTAACAGTAGTTTTGGTTTTAACTACACAAACAATTTACAGGAAATTGTAATCTTCGATCTTATGAATTTTATTTTGCATACTATGACTCAGCACTTGTTGTTCGATTGATACAGAGTAGGACCAACCCTTTCTATCCTTAATAATGTATAGTTTTTATCTTACTGATTGAATATGGCTTTTATTTTCATCTTCACTTTGATTGATGGGTATGCGATAGTCGATCATTTGATTAGTTTGTATTGTGACCTGTTGTATTTTTGGGAAACTTGCCGTGTGTTTAAGTAATTTGCCAGACTGCACACCGTAGGTGTTGTTTTGGGGTTCGAGCGGAGCTTTCACAAATGATTATGTTTGATGTGCAGTTAATTTGTGGTCTTTTGGCATTGGCCATTGCCATTGTTGGCAACAGCTATGGCAACGGCAACAGCAGAAGCGCGAAACTGCGACGCATTAGAGCATTTTGGATGCATATACATATGTATACACATATGTTTGCTTATAAGCTTGGAGTACAAGTCCAAGTCCCATGATTAAGCCGGCAAACAGCGATGAGTGGCCCTAAATAGCCGTTATTCGGCATTATTGCGCCATATTTCATTAGGCATGTGTGGTGTGGCAGCGGCAGCAGCAGCCATCGCTGTTGACGCGCTGAGATGTCTGTGGCCTGTCCGCAAGGAAGGCATAATCTCTATAGGCCACATTTATTTCCATGGGTCACTGATAGTGCGGCTATCAAAACACGGGAACACTTTTAAAATCGCAATGAAAGCGGCAAATGGGATGCACGCGCTAATAAAATGCCGATATTTTATGGCCAATGGAGCCAGAGCCAGAGCTGCCTCAGATGAGGATGCATCGGATGCGGATCGTCGCGTTGGAGGCGGCAAGTGTGAATGTGAGCGTTGCGCTTGTTTTGCATACTGCTGCAGTATGCAGCTGGATATGCTTGAGGCGCCACAGACTGCAGTGCCCACACACACACACACACACACACACACACACACAGAGAGAAACACTCATACATATAAGCCTCTCAGCTCCGAAAATGAATTGCAAGTCATCGCAGCAGCAATGCCTTGCATTGCCATATCCAGAACACACGTCACTCTGTCTAGGATAAAGCCAAGAGACTAGAAGACCGGGAGACGACGAGTCTACGATGCTGAGAGTGGGGGTTGCAGATGCACTGCGACCGCTTAAGTGCACATTACTCGAATCATTTGTAATGCTAATCAAAGCAGCAGCTTCAGACCACAGACCAGGACCAGACCATATGTGCTGTATATTGTATGCTGTATACTGTATGCTGTGTGTGTGTGTGTGTGCGTGTGCGTCTGTGGCATATCTTGAGTTGTGCGCGGAATTAACCTACATATAATGCTGTTGCCGCTTGACAAATCTGCACGCCTACGTTGATTACCAATCTCAGCGGCAACAAACAACTGATAATGAGCGATTGAGCTCTACAAATACGAGAAATCTTTCTCAGCCTGCTAGGAACTTGGTTGGTTGCTTCAATTAGGCCAGACTTGACTGGACAAGACAGGACAGGACAACAACGAAGTACCTTTAAGTGTGATCACTGATTAGGTTTATGTAGTGCTCGTTCAATCCACACCAAGTGGGTGTGGGTTGGGGTTCATAGTCGGAATGAGACTCAGTAATGAAGCTGCTGCTGTTGCAAATGTGTGTGCGGCATTAGCCAAGGAATGTGATTCGAAGCATGTTCTGCAATTCGCCTGGACACTGAACCCCTAATGGGTAGCGACTTCAATTGGTGTACTTGAAATAAAAATATATATATATATATATATATATATATTAATTCTTAACTGTGTTACAATATTAATAACATTTGAAAATAAAAGCATTTCTCATAATTGTCAATCATCACACATTCCAATTGAAAATTGTAAATCATTCAAACAATTATACACTTTGAAAGTTCGATCAAGCTCAACTCACAGCTGTCTAGAATTCCCCCTATATTTAATCAATCTATGTATTTAGCTCAAGGTACAGCAATCTGTGTGTAGCCTTTCTCTCTTTGGGGCGACTTTCATTTGCCTTTGCTGCTGGCCATTAGAATCACTTTTCTAAATCAAACATCTGCACATTACCTATAAGTAAAGTCATAACAGCAAATGTACCGTAAAGCAAACATGCAGCCAGCACTTAGCCTTATAAAGTCATATATGAATGTACGGGTAGAATAATGGAGCCGGAGGTGTACACAGCACTTTGTAGAAATGCCGGCAGAAAGGCAAAAGCAGCAGCAACAACAACAACAACAACAATAACAACAATAACAACAACAACAATAGCAACGAGCAAGAACAATCACGTCATAATCGTTTGTAGTGACTAATTTATGATCTTAATGGCAGCTAATTAACACCATTTTCCACAATTGAAAGATTTTCCATTAAATAAAACACTTTATGGAATTGGCCAGCGACACGCAGGCCCACAGCCCACTGCCCTCCCCGCTAGCGGAAGAACCTATCCACACAAGTTGCTTATCGGTTGACTGAGCTGCTGGTCTGGCAGCGCGGAAATTCTACTCACAGCTCACAGTTCGCAGCTCGCAGTTCGCAGCTCAAATGGAGCAAAACACACAAAACTCTTGCCAAGAAATTCAAACAAAGCAGACCCCAAATCAAGCGACAGTTAAGGAAAGAGGAGGAGTTGAGGGACCTGAGAGAGGAGTGTTGACCAGAAACAGCGGCGTCTGCTGCAAATTGACGGCGCTGGCAAAAGTGGACAAAAGTCTACACCAGCGATTCTTAACGCATGAATGGCGGCAAAAGGTACAACAACTAAGAGAATAGAAATAAAAAGTGTTGAGCGAAAAGCATTTGAAATGCATTTCGAATTTTTTTTCTCAGATGCAATGGCAAAGGAACTGTGTCTGTCTGTCTGTGTCTGTCTGTCTGTGTCTGTCTGTCTGTTGACTATTGGGTGTCCAATCGCTTGTGACGGACGAACTTAACCCTACCCAATCTAACCGAACTGAACCGAACCGAACCGAACAGAACAGAACCGATCCGAACCGAACCGATGCGATCTCTAAGAAAGCGGCAGAGCTCACAGTCACAGCTGACAACTCACTGAGCGCGCAATGATTAATCGCGCAATTGTGCGCTCCAAAGATACAGCTAAAGGCAACAGACTTCAGACTACTGACTACAGGCAATAGTCAGCAGGCAACAGCTACTGATACATGGCTATGATTGAGAGATGGAGCGGGAGAGGGAGAGGGAGAGGGAGAGGGAGAGGGAGAGGGAGGAAGAGAGTCCAGTTTGATTCGGCGCTGTGCCTTCTGTGTGCCCTTGTTCTGCTAGCCTTACGATTTTTAATTGCAATCAAAAGTGTTGCCGGAAGCCATTTACAAAAGCTGTCACCAGAATGCAGCCGCGTCCACTTTTATCGGAATCAATCAATTGAATCGAAATTCAAGCTTTACGCTCTGATTGAAGTGCTGCAAGCGTGTTTTATTACTCCCCCGTCCCGTACCGCCACCCCCCTTCCCTTCACCACCCACGCAATGATCGACGACGAACCCGCATTGGGTCAAGCAGCCGCTTAACCTACGGGGCCAACACCCAAGGCATGGCATCACTTCAAGCGTGGCATGTAATTGAATTAAAGCTGCCCCAAAGCTGATTAAAATTCCAATGCCAACATACAGCTTTTTTCCCTCTCTTTCTCCCTCTCTCTCTCTCTCCCTCTCTCTCTCTCTCTCTCTCTCTTTCACTCTCTATGCCTTTTTTTTATAGTCTTGTAAACATGCTGGTGGATTGCTGGCATGTCGCTCGCTGGCAGCGGCACCTGCAGCACTGCATTCAGGCAGCCAGGCCATGATTTAGGTCTGGGTCTATATCACGGTTAACCAAGGAGAGACGCTTATCAGCTGCATTGCAATCAATGTGTTGCGCTCCAAATAGCCAAAGCAAAAAGTGCGATCGATCTAAGCAAACGAACGACGATCAGCGATCAACGTTCAACGCCAAGAGCACAACAGCATAGAAAGTGATGGCAACAAAATACAGCGGACGGGGGAAAAATAAAAATAAAAGCAACAACAACAACAACAACAACACAAATGTTGCTCAACAAGGACGCAACATGGACGCCGACATTCTAGCAAACGTCTTCGTCCAACGATCGCCGGCGGTGACATCTTGTCAACTCAAAAAAATCATGATCAACAAAATGTTCTGGGGGCACAAACTGGCATCGTCTGCCAGCAGGCATGTCGCCTCAGCCCTGGCTCAGATGTGGACATGGGACGTGGATTTGGAACCTGGGACTTGGGACCTGAGACCTGGACAATTCCCGAGCGCATGAACCATTCTATTGGCAGGCTGGAGATCATCTCTATCGATCGTTACAAACAGGCAACGGCAGCTCTTGACAGCCGACCGGTAGGTTCACACATAAGTGAGGCATCATTCAAGACGTCATTGGAAGCGATTAAAAGGCGCACACACTTTTTAAGGAGTTGCCTGTCGCCGGTGGTCTTATGATCGCGTCCAAACATTGACACACATGCATCAGCCGACTGTCTTCGCTGTCTCGCTCACCTGTCAGCATCTTTAATCAGGCCAAATATCTGAACTTGAGCATAGGTCGCCTCTTCTGCTGCCTTGTCAGCATACCAATCAGATCAAATATCAGCAGGTCACCATGTAATCTGAACAGGGAACTAGCTCGTAGCTTCGACTATAACTGTTGCGTTGATTGAATTATGGGCAAGAGGTGGATCATAGTTTATTATTTACAGATGCACACAATTTTTGATACGAAAATAATTTTAAGTGTCAAGCGAAGACTACAAAATGTAGAATTGCACTTTAAAATCGATTCAGAAATGGATTTCTTTTAGGTGTATCAATTTCCATATCAATAATTTAGAATTTGTAAAAATGTTGTCAACTGGAAAGTGACTTTAGTTAAGTTTTGACTCACCAGTAAATAATATACAAAATACGAGATATTCGTTACGCTCGTTAAGCTGCTATAAAATGTGAAGTTGTTACCATTTAAATTTAAAAGCGAACCATATTAAATGGTGCAAGTGGAAGAAGGAAACTGACTGCAAACCAGTCGACATCAGCGACTACAAGATCTTTGCGTAAATCTTGAGCGCTATGCAATTCAACGGTTATAAACCAGCTGGCAGGCAAGTTACCGATTTATTGATTTTAATTGCAACCCGAGACGTTTATATGCTATAAGAATGCGCAAAAGGCCCGAAACAACAACGTGGAAAACTTGCTTTTAGACGATGCTGGCCATGACAGTGGCCATAGTTTTGGACAAGTTGAAAACAAATACGCAGACCTAGAGAGTGAGCGCGCGCGAGAGAGAGAGAGAGAGAGAGAGAGAGAGAGAGACAGTGAGATAAGAGAGGCAGACAGCGGGTAGGGATGTTGGTAGCTCGGCATTCATTGCTAGCTCCAACGGGGTGGACGGGATCCCACAGAGCGTGGGGCATATCATGACATTTTATTGTGTTGTCAGACGGAAAAGTGCTTATTACGCATGCGCGACGGCGTCTGCAGCGACGTCAGCGGCGCTGCTTTTAATTGTGGGGTGCTCGAAGAGGTGAACGTGAACCTGGACCCGTGGAGTATTGGCCAGGCTTTGGCCAGACCAGGCCAGTCGGAGCCATGGTTTATGTTGTCGTTGTTGTTTACGCTAGCGATTGTTTTACAAATTAATATTATTTTATGATATCGCGTTTGTTTTGCTAATTGTTGCATGTGTGGCGTAGATAGCATTTCCAAGCCGCTGGCTAGTTCTACAGACAGCCGACAGACAGTCAGACAGTCAGACAGCCAGTTGAATGTATATGGACATGGAGTTAGTACTAGAAGACGCAGCCGTCCAGTAGCCAGTGCATTTTGACAGTTTTACGAGCTCGAGCAGCGTTGAAATGAATACCTGAATACCTGCCAACGAGAGCGAGAGAGACAGGGATAAGAAGAGAGACCAAGCCGGCTGCCCCGACTCTGGTGGCATGTGTGAGTTGTGGCCATGTCCGTGGCAAGGAATGTGGCAGCCATCTAAGCATAGGAAGCATTTAATGAATACGCTGTTGGGCTAGCCACAAATAAATTGCTGCAAATAATTCTAATTTTCGACTGGCCTGACGTATGGCTGTAGTTGTCTTCAGACATCTTTAGAATTCTCTATGGGAAGAGTGACATTTTGTTTTGCATTTAGCTTAAAGTGTTTCATTCAGAAAAACTTACTTTATCGTTTTCTGGGTCATCTATTTTAGGCACAAGTCAAGCGTCGTTATTTCTGATAAGACTTACGGTTTGTGCCTTTTTCAACAATTCATTCCCGTTTCCTTTGCCCACATCTCATTGGCAGCATTCTGCGATAAGTTTTCACACTCTGTTGTTCCCTTAATTGTCAAAAGGTTCCTTTTATCTTTATGGCAACAACAACAACAACAACAATAGCATCAGCAACATAAACAACAACGACAACAACAGCAGCAACAGCAATAGCAACAACAGCAATAACAATAACAACAACAATGACTTTGTCAGACAGCTTGGCTGGTAGTGCTCGAAGAGAACTGCACATAACCGTCCCTGGCTGAACTGTCAACTGTCAGTCAGTCAGTTGGATTGGTCGACTGTTGGCTTGTTGTCCCTCCACGTAGTACAACTGGACATCAATATGGGACTATGTGGCACTCTTTCTTTCTTTCTCTCTGGCTCGTTCTTTCCTTCGGGACGGGTCTCTCTGCTCTGTAGGTTTTGAGAATGTTACTTTGCCTGCTGATAACTGATATTTGACAACTTTTGATGTGCTGACATTGACAGCAACTGGCGGCCCTCCGTCTGACTGTGCACAGTTGAATATACATAAGTGTGTGTGTGTGTATATGTGCATGTGCGGATGTTTTTTTTTTTTTTTTTTTTGGTTCGTCCATGGAGGTGAGAATCTTCTGGAGATACAGTGGCCCGTGCCAACTGCATGCACGATTCAAAGACAACGTCGATGCATACGTACTAAACTCACCCCCACACACACACCCCCAATCCCAGCGGGATTACCGTAAAGTATTACTTCGCTGGGTTGGGTTGCCTACCTAGGCACTCTCCGTCACTCGCCGCTCAGTTTCGCATAATCTCAGATGTTTCTGTATGCCTATGATGAGCTGGCGGACGTCTCTCCAGTGTGACGGAGATTCCGTCATATACTCCACCAAAGACTCTGGTGGGGGTACAGACATTGTTGCGTCCCTGTACCTCACGCACTGGTACAATACGTGCTCCGGATCCTCCTCCCGCAGTGGGCATGTCGGACATTGCGGAGTGTCCTCGTGCCTGAATCTATATAGGTAACTCCTATAGCCGCCATGACCTGTGAAAAACTGAGAAAGGTTAAATTCAACCTCTCCTGTCTTCCTCTTGATCCACTCCTCCAGTGTGGGAATTAACCGATGTGTCCATCGGCCTTTCCTCGATGAGCTCCATCTCTCCTGCCAGGCGTCCATTGTCGCTGCTCTAGCTGTCCTTTGGATGGCCTGCATTGTGGTGGCGTCCCCCTCTGGTGACCTCCTATTCCTTATCTCCAACATTTCATTAGCTAGCAGGTCAACTGGCACCATACCTGCCAGGACCAGTGCCGCTTCTTCCGAGACCGTGCGGAAGCCAGAGATCACCCGCAGAGCACTCAACCTATAAGGTGCGGAGAGCTTCTTCCGCAGTCCTTTTTTGTTGGACACCGCCTTTGCCCATATAGGTGCCGCGTAGAGCAATACAGAAGCATGTGCGGATGTGTCTTTGTCTGTGTGTGTGTGTGTGTGTGTATCGGACATTTAAGAAATTGGACAGCTGCTTGGAACCAAGCGGCAACTGACGCCATGCAAAAAAAAAAGAGTTATACGAAGTTTTTCTTATTTATAGCCGATAGCCAACGCTTAGCTCTCAACCGTCACATAAGGATAAGCCATCTAGCATTTAAAGTAGACAGCTATAAATCTGTATAATATTTATTGGTTAGTTTTGCATATTCAGATTACTATAAAAACCTGACAAAATGTGCAATAGTTTTAATTTGCATATTTTGAAAGTAAGAAAACCCTAGATTCTTTTTAATTTTTAGATATGGCATGTGAAGCCAATCAAGTTTTTAATATCAATAATATCTAACTCTCTATATATTCATTTGAAAGTCATGTGGATAGCTTTAGCTACCTGTTTAACAGGCGTCAAAGCAGCGCAATCAAATCGATAACTTACCACGAAGCATAACAATAAACCCAGTTCGCTGTATGATCATTTCAATAACGAGAGCTTTCGCTGTTGTTTGCTATCTTCAGAGGAGGCGCAACCGACTTTCCGATAATGATTATGACCGGGGGAGCAAAAGTCCCTTAAAAAGACTTAACGTAATGTGAGTGGAAAAAGGCGTTTTATTGAAATGAGCAGCGATCGAATTGTGTTCCAAATTGTTCTCGTTGAAACAAAGACAATAACAACAACAAGAGCACGGGGGCTCAACATACAATTTGGTGGCAACTGTGCTTGGATCTTTGAAAGCACCGCGCCAATATTTAACGAGGTGGTCAAGATTGAGGCAAAAAACAATGAGTAATTACATGACAGAACTGTGCGTGCTTACACACACACACACACAAACACACACACACACAGACACACACTCACACTCGCATACACATATGTAGTAGGTCATAAATGATATGAGGCACTTTGCCATTTAAGTTAATGAATATGAAATTTATGGCAAAAGTTTTGATGAGTCGAGAGGTAGGGTGGTAAAATCAGTCCAGCACTTGATTGCACTTGTCAGAATTAAAGAGTTTCGCTTTAATTTCGTGTAACGTTTTTACTAGCTCAACTACTTGGAAAGTTTTCTAATTATAATGAGCCTGGGCACGAGCAACATCATGTCAATTGGTGCATACTCCACTGCTCAAGAGTTTCAACCTAATTATTAATAAACGCCAACATTTGATGTCATTGTCAGCCAGTGGCTGTGGCTATGGCAGTAGAAGTAGATGGAGCAGTAGCTCTGGCTCCGGTTCCGTTCCCCACCTACTGTGATGTGGCTGTCATCATTTTAATGCCAACTCGTTTCTTTATTTATCATCAACATCATTTCGAGCTCAGCGCTGACAAGCAGACAGTAGCTGCAACTACAACGACAACAACTCCACTTAGAACCTATAAAAGGAACCAACTGCACACAGTGTGTAGATTAGGGGGGTTTGCAACGAAGTCAGCCCAGCGCCCGTAACATTGACTACGGCGCAGATAAAAGCCTTTCCATGTCGCTTCAAATTTAAGTTTTCAATTAAAAAAGACATAAAATGCTCTACTGCCCGTGCGTGTATCTGTGTGTGTGTGTGTGTGTGAGTGTGTGTGTGTGTATCTATGAGTGACGTAGCTGAGGCAGCGTAAGCCGCAGAAATATTGTTAAGTAGTTTGAGTTTGACACTGGCGTCATAACTGTTTTAGTGTCGTGCAGACAGCAAGCTTAAAGCGAACTTTGCCAATAAATTGAGCACTTGCTCAGAAACTAGACACTACAAATCAAACTACATTCGTACAACTACTTTCCGATATTCTTTTATAATACAAACAAATTATCCCCAGTTATTTACAAATAGCTCAGCTTTTAATACAATTAAAGTGATGAATAATTTAACAATGTCTTAAACTATTTATGGTATAGAATTGTTCGTTCCTCATAAGTTATTTCGCGACGAAATACATAGCAAAATCCTAAACAACAGAAAATATCTAAAGTTTCCCAACTTTTAAGGATACTTTTAAAATGTATGCATCTGTCTAATAAAGCTCTGGCAACTCGAGCATTCTGTGCCAACAACAAATTTAACTTTTTATTATTATTTGTCCAACTTTGGTAACGTTTATATTTAGAAAAACTCTGCGAGGCGTCGCCATCAACATTATCATTTAGAAAAAGTTCACAAAATGTGTAGCATTTATCAAGTTTTATGACTCCATTTGGTCTGAGTGGTTGTATTTTGTATATCTATACATATATATTTTTTTGGGGCGCCCCCAATTTGCTTGATATGCAAATAACTACATTTTTGTTTTCAACACATATTTTCTGTAAATTTTATTGCTCAGCTTTACACGACACAGCACACAAAATTAATGCAAACTGGACACTGAAATGTTTCGACTTTTCTCGTCTCTGATATTATATCTAAAGAGCAGCCCATTCTGCGGGTCTGGGAAAGTGTGGCTAACGGCCAATTGTATGGAATTCATTGTTAGACGATGGCCATTGGAGCTGTCTTGGACTGTAGCTAAATCTGTTGTTGGAGTTGGGCCTTGTGGCTGCTTTTGAGCTAAGAAGATAAAGACAATTATTATCGCCATTATCGCCAGCATCTGTTGTTGTTGCTGTTGTTACGGTTGCTATTCAGGTTGCTGATGCTGTTGCTGTTGCTGTGACTGTTACCACTTCCTACAGTTGAAAATGATATGCTGGTTCTACTGTCCGATGCCGCCGCACTCGCATACAAATTGGCAATAACCATCAATTGGCAGCCAGGGCAAAAGCCAGAGCAGCAGCAGCCGGAGTCTTAAACAAAGGTGCCAGTGTTTGCATTAGAATGAGCTATACCAAGGCGAGTTAGTGTATGCGAATTGGTGGAATGTCGATTACAGTTTAACGCATCCATTGATTTGCTTTCTTTGGTTATGTGCTGCTCTTAAAACTTGCAGTATTGCCGATCGTGTTGTGATCAAGCGGGCATAATTGTATTTTCGGCATTCGATGTCCGATTCACTGCAATTTCGACAAATGGCACATGCCGTCGCCATCTGCAACTACAACGGCAACAGCAACAGCAACAGCAACAGCAGCAGTAACAGCCATGCCAACTGCAACAACAGCATCCGGCGCAGTTGGTGTCCATTGTTCGGTCCGACTGTTCATTTGTTGTTTTGAATTGAATGTACATATGTGAATGTATAGCATTCTTGGCAGCGCATAATTGCAGTCACTGGTATGATAATTTCTATCCAGCCAAACATCGCATTAATGTGGAGAATGTTAAGCTAACTGCTAGATATTCAACAGGTAAACTCTAGATAACCAGCCTTCAGCTGCCTACAGCTGCTCAATGGTTTCATCTTACCTTACTTAGCTGAAATATAAAAAAACAGAAACTTTTATTTAAAAAAACAATAAAAGTCAAGTAAGAGTGCTGTAGTCGAGTGGACTGGACTACGATGTACCCTGAACCCAGTTATTAAATACATTTTATTATTGTTGGCAAATTCCCCTTTTAAATGATTTGCACTAAAATGAGAGCAGCTCTGCAAGCGCATCTCTGCAAGAGAATCTATTTTCTACTATAACTTGGGTGTTTCTTATCCGATCTTGACGATTTGGGCAGTTGATCAATAGTATGCATATGCATATTATGTATTAATTAGAAGATTCGGCCTTTAAAATTGTGGCATTTATTGCTTTAGGAAATTTAATGTATCGATATTCGATAAACGAAGGCAATTATCGAAAAAATAAAATAAAATAACAGAGCCTAAATTCCAATTTTGAAGTCTCTAGCTTTTACAGTCTCTGAGATCTGCGTGTTCATACAGACTGACGGACGGACGGACGGGCAGACGGACAGGGCTATATCGACTCGACTATTGATCCTGATCAAGAATATATATACTTTGTGGGGTCGGAGATGCTTCCTTCTGCCTGTTACATACATTTGCACAAAACCATTATATCCTTTTTCAGGGTATAAAAATACAAAATACACAGATGAAAGATAAAACACGGCATATAATAAAAAAATGTTTGTGCTTTTCATTTCCTGCTTCTTCTTTGATGGTTCATTGACGATATGATCACTATATCATCTAGATTCAGAACTATGGCTATCTTGATCCCACAACTTAGAACTCATATCTCGACGATTGTCCATTTGACAGCTATATAATATGCTATTTGATGTGGAAATTGCCTTTGAGAATGCTTTTGCATTCAATTATTAATGTAGCATCGAGAAATGACAAGAGTTTTCAATTAATTTACATCAATCAGTGTCAATGTCTTTCGAGAATCGCTTTTCGTTTTCTGTGGGAATGGCTAACAATAATTTGTGATTTTATTAATCATTAAATACGTTCAGAAGTGGAAAGCTGAGTTTTTAAAGAATCATTGCCAAATGAGGAGAGCACTTAGGCCAATACATATTTAAATATGTGCTGATCAGCTTGCTATTTATAGAAGCTAATAGGAAGGCTCTTCCCACATTAGATATTGAACATTACACGTATATTTTTCTCTTTGAATACACATTATGTAGGAAACATCTGCGTGACAGGAACTTTTAGTGGTCTGACAAATGCTAAATGGGCTTTTTCTTCTCCTAATAGACAATTCATCAATTCAGCGCCCTTTAAAAAACTGTCAACTGCAGTTGTGGTTGTGGCTATGACTGTGGCTATGGCTGTGACTGTGAATGTGCCATGCCTCTGCCATTCCACTGGCCATCAGAATCAGCGAGTTCCAACGCATGGCTAGGCCCTCGATAATTGCGCTGTCACTTGACTGAAGACATGGCAATTTGTGGGCATAAAGCGCGCAAATTTGTTATGAGTTCTCTACCTTCTTACTGCCCCGCTTGTGCTCAAGCTTGGGGTTCGCTGCTGCTGCTGCTGCTGCTGCTGCTGCTGCTGCTGGAGCTGATGCTGATGCTGATGGCTGTTGATGAAATGGAAATGCGAGAGAGACTCGCCAATTTCTCGCATTGAAGTCCATTTAATCGAGCCATCATACAGTTCCACAGTGCTGCCCTCATCTTCCTGCAGCCCGCGCCACGTGTTCGTGTTGCCATTTGTTGATTTATGAAATACTTGCCGGGTCCGCAAATGAAAATCCATTGGGCATCGCACGTTTTGAGTTTGTTTAACTCAACGCCTGTGTGTGTGTGTTTATTTGTGTATCTGGATGCCATTCGCATTTGGTTTATTGCCAGATTGGCCAAGAACCGGAGCCAGTTGCCATCATGCTCAGTGCTAAGCAGCTAAGAGGCGTTGCACATAATTTGCTTTGATCTGTTTCGCATTTCGCAGAGCTGTCAACTGAGCGACACAGTTGGAAACAGAAAGTCTCGACAATAGAAGCTAGAATCGGTGGATGGAGGATGGAATTGGAGGACCACTGCGATTGCGATTGAAGCATGCTGTTTTGGCGTAGGTTTTTAATGCCAATTGGACAGTTTTTTGCAATCAGCTTGGCCGTCAAAATTAATTTGTTATAATAACAAATTGAAAGTGCCCATAAAACGCATTTAGCACACTCGCCGAGGAGTTCGAGGTGGGAACTAATCTTGTGCCCATATTAAGATTTATTGTATTATGTAATATTTACAGTTTATGTTGCATCAGAGCTGCACACCTCTCAGTGTTTAGGCCAGGGCAACAACAAGCTCATGTTAATTTCATTAAGCCCAAAATGACGATTTCAATTCGCTTGAAATATTGTTATGCCATTATATGTATACGTTTCTTTGTATACGAATCTTGAATTTGTACTTTAGCCGACCGACAAAATTTAAAACAAACACTTCACAAGAATATGAAAGCGCGTCACGTTTTAAAATTTTTGTTTCAAGTGGTTTCAGCCAAATGAATTTTAACTTTGGCCTCGGGCTCCACTACGAAACTGTAACAGACGTCGCTGGATGCATGTATGTATGTATGTGTGTTAAGAAAATAAATAACAAATCTTCAGTTACAGATGTGTAACAAATTGCGCTCAATTCAATTCCAGCTGGGGCCAAGCCTTCATAGAAATAATCATCGATTGTCATTATCAACGTGATAAGCCACTGAGATCAAGAAAATAATGCTATACATACATGCATATATATATGTATATGTATGTACATATAGTCCATGTGCCCACCAGTTCGGCTCAGAGAGATCTCTGAGATCGCAGCTGTCAGCTGGCGGTCAGGCTACGAAATACTTCGAATGCACTTGAGACATTTCTCTTGAACTTCAACGCCTGCCACGACGCTGTCAAAATATTTCAATGGATTCTCTGCACAGTTTTTTTTTTTCGTCGCTTTTATCACTCAGCCTGGGGTCTGGGTTGGGGTTTAGGCATCAAGCGCAACTTGTTGTGCGGTCTTTTGATGAGATCTCAATATGACGGCTGTTTGTCTGTCTGCTGACATTGCGACGCTTCGTATGTGTGTTGTGTTCTGTGTTCGGTGCTTTGTGTTTTGTGTTTTGTGGAGAGCAGTTTGTTAGACAAATTAAATCTGTTATTTTCAATTTTCAATGCACACAACCAAACGCGCGACAGCGATAAGAAATTGTATCGTCTTCTAACCAAGTGAAACTTGTTCTGCGCTATTCTGTTCTGTTCTGTTCTGTTCTCTGGCCAGATGGTTATGGCCATGCCCACAGAGCTGCATTCCCATGTCGCGGTGGTAACCGCACGTTGATCGGGATAGGGATCGGGATCGGGATCGGGTGATCGGGTGATCGGATGATCGCAACGCTGCCAACAAACATATTCTTGTATTTATAAGGTTTCTGTCATTTCTGCTAAGGATTGAGTTATTTGCTTGTTGGGGCCCACAAAGTTACGGCGCATCTCCTACTTGGTCTCTGTTCCATGCGTCTTCGGGGATGTTGTCACATTTTTTGTGTACGCATGCAGAAAATGCGGTTGTTGTTAATTGTAAAGCGATACTTTCGCTACATGCTTTGATTGTGTGCGATAAACATTCAGGTATGCAGTGTGCATAATGCATTTATTTGTATAAATCATAGCAGGATATTTTAATGTTCCTTGATAAACATAAAAGACACCGAACTGACGAGCTCCTCTTCCATATGTGCAAATTATGTATTTACAAATGACACTATTTAACTGCTTAAACAACTTCTGATATAAATATGAGATTTAATTACGATTGCTGGACTTCTTTTCACGCTTATCTAAAACTGCCAGCCTCTAACTAATTTGTGTTTGTCAAAACTAATTTCATTTATCGCACTTGCATATAACTCGGCTAGTAACAAATTGTGTGAAAAGGCGGCTGCACTCAAATGTTACGAGTATAACCCCATTTTCACATCGAAACTCGAGAAACAATCAAATTGCAATTTTAGCTTGTTAGTAAACACATGATTGCTATTACAAAGTCAATAACAAAATAGCCACAGCAATAATAATATTAGCAATAAACACAAACTAAAATCAAAATTGAGGAAATTTGATAAAATTGCAATTTCAGTTAATTTGGCATTGGTCTGGGCCACATCAGTTAGAACTTTATTGACACTCTGTTTTATCATAACTATAATCATCAGAGCAAACAGCAACAACAGCAACATACAAACAACAAATACAACAACAATGGCAAGGACCTAAGGCAAATTGAACAGGATGAGGTTCATGTCGCCTGATCTCTGGCAAACATGAAAATTCAATAAGCATAAGAATTTCGAATTTATGATGATATTAACAATAATATTGCAGTTGTCGCAATGGACGCTGAGGGCGCAACACGAGATGCCTAACTATAGTTGCAACGGAGCAACTTGACAGTCGGGGGCGCCCCGTTGTTTAAGAAAAAAGACCACAACTTGCAGTGAGCGTGTTCCTTCAAATACCCTTTAAAGTGAAGTACTGTGATTCAAAGTAAAATCAAAACGAAATACATTATCAATCTATACGATATGAAATATCTCAAATTGTTGACAGACCAACAGTTTTTATAAAAAGAATGAATGCTGTACACACTTAGGGTATAAGCACTTCGACTTGATCATGTTCTGCTTCATATCTAACATTTTTTTTTTAGGACATTATGTATTTATTTAATAAATAAATATAGCGAATATAAAAAAAAAAAGAAACAGTAATTCTGCTTAATGCCGCCAGGCAGGCAAATGTATCTTAGACTTGAACTCGAGAATTGAAGTTGGTCTACGACACGCACCAGGAAATTGGCAGTTGAATGGGTAGTCAGATGCCTGGGCAGCCGCATGAGCAGATTGTAAAGAATTTTATGAGCTCGACAGCAATAATCTACGCAATTTTATTGACACTTTGCTGCTTTTGTTGTAATTCATGCGTTTGTTCGAATGTTTATCGCTCCGCGGGCGATCTTCTGGTTAGGGAAGTGTGCTTGTTGGCGAGAGAGGTGCCCTTAACGTAGCCACGACTTTCTCCACGAATCCCAATCTATCAGCGCTGATAAGCAGCTGGTTTGTCTTGTCTGTTGAGTGGCTGAGCTGACAGGGGAATGCAACAGGTTGTCCCCAATTCAATTCAACTGGTCGCAGGTGCCACAGCCCCAAACGTTGCCCTATCTGATTGTCACCTAACGTTTGACTAATGAACCATTTGGATGGGCTCGTTCGTTTTGGTTGTTGGGAATTCTTTACTTTTGTATTTGGGAAGTTTCGTTTGGCAACTTCTATTTTCATTGTGTGCAGTAGCTGTCAGAGGCCAGTTTAGATAACCTTATCGAAATGTCAGTGTTAAGTAAAACAAGCTATCCGCTTACGGCATCTGTGCTACATAATTGAGCCACTGCCACTAAAAATGTTCGGAAGCGCCGTCCAATATAAAATGCTTTTGCATAATTAAAGCCCCTCACAAATGCAACGAGTTATTGGCAACAACTCCTCGCCTGTTCAACATCCCCCCCTCTGGTTCAGACATCACATCTCGACTCGTTCACGTTGTCATTTTCAATTTTAATCGCTTGTCATAAACTGCAATCGCATTAATTTTCATACCATGACATGCAATTACATATAAATAAATATTTATTTCTGAAATTCCTATTTATTTATTTACAGTTTTTATAGCTGTGAAAACGAATTTAGTGTATAAATTAAAAGCCATATTGCCATGTATGACTTGTATTGATTTAGTGCCAAAGTATTTGTAAAAAAAAGGTCTACGATGTGATTAGCGTATAAGAATTTATACAATAATGAGAAAATGTTAATGGGAATATATATAAAACACAAACAATTCAGAGCTTAACAATTTACCTTTAGTTTACGGCTTAAAATCAAAAAATGTTTAATTAGCTACCATTTCTATATGCCCTTCTATCGCAACTATCCCAACAACTAAACTTGGTTGCTTAATAGAAAATGTTTATAATGAAAATATCTTCTTTTATTTATAGCCATTTAATAACCTTTAACATTTTCACGCATGAACATTATGAGAAGTAAAATGTACAAATTATTCATGAAGTCCAATGGCTAAACGGAATATGGATAGGTAAGTTAAGCATCTTTATTTTTTATTCTCAGTGATTTTCAGTTTGGCGATGTTATTTATGAGTGTCTATTTTTCATGGAATGCGGCGCAGTTAGGCATGACTAATCAGCCAACGCTTCAGCAACGAAGCCTTTGCCGGCTGCTAATTGCCGTGAAGGCGCCGCAATGACTATACACACATTGAACATATATATGTATATATATATATATATAAATATATGTTTGTACACTTGATGTGCATATATAGAGATTCTGCAAATTGCAGCAACAAGTGCATGACTCTAAGCCGCTTCCTCTCCGGCCAGCAAAGCAATCCAGCTTAATTATCATAGCGCACAAGAGCAGCTTCGACTTCGTTGTGTGTACAACCAATCAGCGAATGCAAGGCGCTAAATGAGCAACGAATGCGACCACGCCAGTCCCCAGGAGTCCCCTTCTGCCAAGTGTCACCACCAGCAGCAGCAGCAGCAGCAACAGATGCAGGAGCAGGAGCAGGAGCAGAAGGAGAACGGTGCAGTTGAAGTGTTGCGCTAATTTTATATGCAAATTATGGCAAAAGCGCGGCTTGTATGCTAATTTTTACTCAACTCAGGCATCGATGGCTGCAGCTCACCTCGCCTGGTCGCGCTATACTTAACACTCTTTTTTAATGATGTGTAGTCTCTGAATGCATATGTCAAATATTTGGGGAATGCTGCCATTTCCCAGTGCCAACTTGTCAGTTGTCTGTTAACTCTGTTTACAGTTGTTGTTAATGCTGCTGCTGCTGGTGCTGCTGAATGCAGTTCGTCATCGACTGTTTGGCTTTTATCTTGCGCAAAGTGTGAAATTTTGACGCAAAGTCAAAGCAATTTTACGCTTCAGTTTGCCAGATATGTGGAGCAGCTTGCACCTTTCACCAGTGGAGTCAAGCTCGAACCTGCGGCTGTTAATCATTTTTGAATACATCATGCTGGGCTCATTCTCGCTGCACACAATCACACACATGTCCCAAAAAATGAATGCATCCTGCCTTTCGTACCCAAATGCATATTTTTTTTAAGTTAACTGACATATATGGAAATCTCTTGCGGGGTCTTAATTAGCAGTGCCACGTAGGCCTTTATTAATATTTATTTTACTGGCAACAATGAGATTATATATTGTGTTAAGCTTTCACGACATTTTTGGGGCACTTCAAAAATGAACAATATAATAACGAATACGTTTTTAATTGGTTTGCAAACGCTCAAAAGTATCTTTTAATTAACTGACAGTTCGATTGAAACTTCCAAGATAACTAGGTCAATTGAAAAGGCTATCGATATCTACATAAATATGTTTGCATGTTTAAAACCCAAAAATGTTTTTTTTTTTTTTTTTGGCAAAACAGCTTTTGCAATCAGCTAACTACAACAAGTGAATATAAATCTCTTGTTTCGTTTTTTAATGTGTACTTTGAATCGACAGCCACCGAAAAAAAAAAAATGTATAAACAATTTATGAAAATTTACAGAAACGCCAAACGCAAATCAAGTGTTACTAAATTGTGAATAATGACTCCATCCAGTCAAAAACAGTGCCACACGCATACACACACACACTCGCATACACTGGCAGACCATTTTTATGATACAAAAGGCCAATACAAACTCTAACGAATCTAATCAAAAGATAAACTCACGCGCAACGACGACGACGAGGAGGAAACCCTCCTAACGAGTATTTTAAAGTTTCAATCAAAAATTCGTTACACTTTGCGTGCGCTGCGGCGGCAGCGTGAGGGGCATGGGGATAGTATGTGAGAGAGAGAGGGAGATGCCAGTTCGTGCAGCTAATAAGCTGTGGCTTACATAAATGCGGCAACAATCAACATTCTGGCCAGCGGCCGCAAACACAAAATTATGATTTTTATTGAGGAATTCGCACAGCGGGCGGTGTAATTAATCAGCGGCATGGAACGAGGCAGCCACAACGTCGCACCGTGGCAGCGTGAAAGACTGTGGCGTGAAATGGGCGAGGTCGAGTGTCAGCCACAAGGCGGCAACAAGGGCTCAAATGACCAAATGCTGCAACTGCAGCTTTTCGGCTGCTGCCCTCCAAAGTTCGTGGGGTCAACGCCGTTGCGTATGAGTAATTTCATTGAACCCCCTTTTAACTCAGCTACCCCTCCACCTCCTGTCTCTACCCATTTGAGGGCTGCTCGCCCGCCCGCCCGCTGTGAAAGTGAGTTTAACTGTAGTTCGCCTAACAACAATTCCAAGCGATCAACGCTGTTTGATTTAAATTGTTGCTATTGTTTTTAGCAGCTGCTGCTGCTGCTGCTGCTGTTATTTGGGTGCTGGCCCACACACACATACCCATACACACACACACACACACACGCACACTCACACTCACACACACATCGAAACATGAAAATTTTCAATCAAAGTGTCCGGCAAGATGTGCGCGAATGCGAGTGCCGCTTGTTAGCCTGGCCAAAAGCCACTTAAGCCTTACCTAAATTACGCCAAAATCGATTGCAATTGCGTTGATTATCGCCCGTTGTTGCAGCAGCAACAGCAACAGCAACAGCAGCCGCCGCAGCCATTGCCAAATTTATCGCTCGCAAATGCATTTCACGCGATATTTATGTAGTTTGACCCAAAATATATGTCCATGGATATTGGTGGCTGCTATGGACTATGGGGGCCAGAGCCACCGGTTTTAAGAGGCTGCCGCGCTTATCGCAGCAATTACAACGAGAGATTTATATGAAACTTCCCCTCCCCCCCCCACATCTTGCCCCCGACTCACCGTTTGACTTACAGAGGTAGGGGGAGGGGGGTGGGATGGGAGGCTTAGTGGCAAGCACCCGCACGAGGCGCACAGTTCAAACGCCGCCAGGCGACAGCCAAAAACGTTTCAGCTAATCGACAACTGTTTCTTTTTTTTTTTGGTTTTTTTTTGGTTTTTTTTTGGTTTCTGCTTTTGTTTTCAGGCCACAAATGTCGAATTAAATGGATTTTTATTGAAATCAAGTTGCCGTCCAATTGGCAACAGTTGGAATTGCGAACATTTGCCGATTGCACTCGATAGAACTTAATTGGCTGCGATTGTATGGGAAATGCGATGAAATGATATCCAAGCTTTTTAACGGAATGCCAAACAGCACACGCAGCTGCCTCCCTGCCGCATAGTCGGCAACTGGCTGGAATTGCTTATTAGCGAATTGAGATATCTGGTCAATTTGATGCACTTTCGTCATCTAATATTATTCACGGCCTAGTGCGTTACTAATTGGCAGCCGATCTTTATCTAATCACGCCATGAATTACAATTCCAACTAATTACAGTAACTGTGTGAAGTCAGCGATCGGCGGAGTCGAGTCTATATCGCTGTGGCAGTGGGCAGTGGGCTGCGGCCTGTGACTGGAAGCAAGGAGCGACTTCAAAATGATTTATACGATTGTAATTTTCATTCGAGCCCACAAGCTGATCCGTTAAAAGTAAAACGAACCTTGTTGTGTGTGTGTGTGTGTGTGTGTGCTCCAATAAAATAGGCGACAGCAAACGCAAACATGGACACTGATCGCACAAAGCAGCCAAAGCAACCAAAGCAGCCAAAAGGCCCGGCAGCTGTCTAAACCATGCCTTAAAATGATGGCCTAGACTCGACCAATGTCCGTCTGTCCGTGTGTGTATGTGTGTGTGCTTGTGACATTGGAGTAGCGTCGACTAATGAAGATGCGCAATGCATCATGTGCCTGCCAACATCCGAGAGCAACGAGAACAACCCACCGCCTCCAAGGCACTACCACCACCACCACCACCACCACCACCACCACTACTATTACTGCAGCAACCTGGTTGCAACCAAAGCCCAGAAGCAATTTTCGTAATCAGAGAAATTCATAAAAATTAAAAGAGTCATTTGCATGCTGTTGCCGGGCCCGAAAGAGACGACGCATCGCATTTGCCTAGTCTTTTCTGTTCTGTTGTATTCTGTTCTGGTCACCAAAGTATGTGGCAACATGTGGCAAAGGATTTGCTATGCCTGTGCAGCAAACGGGTTTTGGGGGCCGTGGAGCAACAGCTCTCGGCATTCTGGGTGTAAAATAAAGGAATGACTAATTTTTCAACGTTTCGACGAATGATAAATGTGGCATGTGGCGAGCCCGAGAGCAATCATGTTGCACTGTCACTTGGGCCACAGAGTCGTGGCAAGTCGCAACCGCAGTCGCAATCGTAGTCGCACTCCTCTAAGCTCTACTGTTGCAACTGCTGGAATTGTTGCAACGTCATAATTATCCATCCACGTCCTCATACATGGCCCTGAGAATGAGTAACGACTCTGCCGGTAAATGGACAACGAACGCCAAGCTCAGGCACCAAGCTCCAGCCTCAACCTCAGCGACAACACAACTGCTGTGTTTTTTGCCAGCTAGTCATCTGATTCATTCCACACACATAGTTTATTCCATATACTATTTTTGTGGCGTTGCTGCTGCATGGAATTTAGTTTAACTCATCAGACAACCACTGCAGAAATTTGCATTTTGCCAAGTGACGAATGCCCTTTCTCTTACCAACCATTAAACCATTAAGTAGGGTTCATGACAGTGAAGCTCTGTTGGCTAAGATTTGAAAGCAATCTGAAATGTTAAAATGGCTTAACTGATTTTAAATGGATTACATATATATATATGCATATATATATATATCTATTTATAGAAAAATATATATATATATATGAAATCTTTTCTCTAATCCTTAAAGGGCAACTTAAACTTGTGCAGCCTACAATCATTTACTTATGCGAAGATGTATTCAAGGTGGTCTCTCGGCAAAGACATTTCTCATTTAGTGGATGAAACAGTGCAAAACAGCCGCTCAAGTGCAAAGTAACAGAAAATGGCCTAAAGGAATCATTTTATAGCCATCATCGGAAGTAGTATAAAGGCGCAGTCTGAACAGATCAGACCGGACTGCTGCGGCTGTTGATGTCTCCTTGAATGCCTGCCTCTACCTATAGTTGGTTGGCTAGCTAGCTATCTATCTGGCTAGTTGGCTGGCTGGTTGGTTGGTTGGTTTGTTGGTAAACTAGTTTCTTTCTTTCAGCCGTGGCCAGAGAGCATTTAATGAAGTCATTAAAAGCGGCGCGTGTGGCGCAGTCTCAAATTACTTCGCATAACCGAAAATTACATACAAATGAAGGGAAGAGCTGGGATGACGGCGTACCTTCGACTAGGGTACATCAGCAAGCAACTAGGTCGCGCCCATTGCAGCTTAAAATAAACGCCAGAACAGTGCAAAAAAAAAAGAGAAGAGAAGAGAAGAAGAAAAATGCAAGCGCTAAACTTGTATCAAGGGGCAACTAATGGAGCAGCAGCTCGAGTTTCGCGACCTGAAGCTGTAGCTGGACTTGGGAACACTGAGCGACTGTCAAACCGGTAGACAACAACAACGATAACAACAACGACAACAACAACAACGAACAACAACATCGAACAACAACAACACCATCAAGAAGTACAACCTTCAACGCTGACTGCATCCGCGAACTAATGGACTGTGCAAAAATGAGTGACGCAGCATCAGACATTGTAGTTTGCCTTGTTGTTGCTGGTAGAGGCAAGGCAAAAGGGTGAATCCTGCGTCCAGCAGCTGCCCTAAACCAATGTGACGACAACATCGATCGAAGGAACGCTCCGATGGATGGCAACTCTTTATATGCAATGGCCATATTTAGATAAGGTAACGACAAAATTTTTACAATGTAAATGTTGAACCGACAAACACAAAAACACACACACATACACACACACACACTCACACACACACACTCACACACAACACACTCATATGGGAGTCTTGTAGTTGTTGCGGCCTTATAATAAAAATGATGTAAAACGCACTGGGAATGAAATGAAGTGAGGAGCGAGCACTCAAGCAGCACACGATGAGAGTTAAATTCGTGTTGAAATAAATTAATTGCGCTAACTTGCAACTCATGCGGCACACATCACTGCGCTGCCCAGCCCTGCGTCCTGCAACTGCAACGGCAGCAGCTCCCTACCCCAACTGCTCCACCTAGGCTAGGCCAATGCCTAGCGACACATGTAGAGGCACAGGCGTACAGACGGACAGATGGACAGACAGGCTGAAGTTGCATTCCCAACTTCTGCAACAACAACAGCAACAACAACAGCAACAAGAACAGCAGTTGAAATTGTCGTCGTTTGGAGATTCATTCGCCTGCAGCATCGTGAGTGCCATCGATCAAAGTCTGCGTGCAGTTTGAGTAGTCGCAGAAAAGATAGAGAGACTTTGAGAGAGAGAGAGGGTGGAGACGAAGGTGCGGTTGGAGACGGGTATTTGGGTGGACCTGGGTCCGAGGAGCGAGACCAAATCTGAATGGCAAGCGTGGTTTTTGTCTCGCCCCGAGTCAAATGTCCACAAATTAATTTTCTTTATTAAATTTCAGCATGAAAAATGACGCGAAAAACGCTTCCGCGTGCGCAAAAATATTCAACTCAGGTGTCGGCTACTGCTGCCAGACTAAAACTAAGACCAGCTTCAGCAGCAACTCCAGCAACCAGCTACCAAACATCTTCTCCAGCTGAGTAAACTTTAATTTGGCTAAGACAATGTGCCGTTTTGAAAGATTCCAACCGGTAGCCCAAAGTATTTAATTGATGTCCACAGCAGTTGGCAAGTGCCACAGAAGCATATTTCTCATATGGTAAGATGAATTTACCCAGCTTAAATATTGAGGCAGTTTCTTGTCCTCATTGCCGCAATGCGACATCAATTGAACTATTGATGAGACACTATTTGAGAGGCAGAACGTATATTAATAAGTTAGTTTCACTTGTGTGAAACAAGAAGTCTTGTTCTATTAGTGATACACAACATATTCATCATAATAGATAATATTTCTTTTCGATTCGATACCCAATCCCGGCACAGCTCAGAAATATACCAACTAATCAAGCTTAAATGCTGGGGCCCAGCTAATTAAGAGCCTCTATTGCTTCTTAGGTCTTGTAAATGTTTCGTGTTCACAAAGAATAAGATCTATTAATAGGTCCAGCTACTGAGGGCTTTCAGCTACTAATGCATCAGACAACAAACGAATTGAAAACGAATGAACTTTAATGAGCCAACTGCATTGATAGTTGACGAGCCAAGACCAGTGTGCAGAGAGCTGAGGTCTGAAAAAGATCCAAGTCATTTCCACAACACACACAACTTCAATTAGGCGGAGTTGAATTCAATTTGGTGAATGTAGGAGCAGACAGCCAAAGGAAATAATAAGGCGTAACTAAATAGGCGCTTTAGTCTATAATCATGACACAATTTCCGCCAGACAACCAAGAATTGGTTCGGTTGGGTCGATGAGTGCCCTCGCTTTGGGCATCAGGGGATTTGTTTTTGTCAGGAAGTTCACATGACTTTTGCCTTCTGGGCGATGACTTGCCAAAAATTTTATTGAAGCAGTAAGAATATCGAGTAATATTTCGCGTCACAGTTGAGAGTTCAACATGAAGGGCCACTGTACCGCTGACTGCTGTAAGTGATGATTACGATGATGATGACGATGATGATGATGATGATTCGTAATAAATTGTACATTAACCAGTGCCGGTTACGCGCCAAATTGCCAGCGTTTTCCGTGGTTTTTAGTTGAATATACACACACACAATAATAAACATGTTAATTCCTATCACTTAATATGGGGCAAGTGTCACTCATTTGCACACTCGCACTTCTACTTGCTGTGGCAAAAACGTGCATATGACAGGTGCATAAAAGAACACTCGCAATATTCTCCCCCTATCGCAGCTGGAATAAAAGAAAGCGCTTGTAGTTGCTGGTCTGTGGCACTCTGGCTCTATAATTAAGATAGCTAAGTGGTGTAAATGCACATTGTTGGGGCGTGTACAGTCTACAGTTTACAGTCTACAGGGTATACCATCTAGACTATTGAGAGGAAGTGTCGGGTTCCTGTATGAGCATGGAATGCGCGAGGCATAATTTGTGAACAATTACGCTTTGTAATAGCATTTAATGACTTCATTTTCCAAAATGCGCAAAGCCAACTCACAGCACACACTACACACACACAGCCTACAACAGGCAAATAGCTTCACTTTCCATGCCAATGCGATCTTATCACAGGCAGCACCAGATAGTAGCAGCACATGGGGATATCCGTGTGGCAGGCACTGTAAGAGAATCTGATAAATTACTTTGAAAGTGGTATTCAGTTGTTAAATATGTTTAAGTGTTCGGAGAGATAATATATCATATACATATCTCTCATTAGCACAATAAATATAAAGTGTTTTTAATGTGCGAGCAAGCAATATCAGATATATTCCTTAGAAATCTATTTCATCTCAGCTTTAATTTCAATAAGTACTCGTTTAACGTCTCATAAATCTTTTGACACATCTCTCTTGAATTTCTCTCCTTCAGCCTTCAGTCCATTCTTAATTTTCATATAAATCACAAGTGTGTCTTGCCATGAGACTTATCTCTCAACATTTGCATCAGCACTGCTCAATGCTCAAGTGCCCAGTTCTATGCCAAGAAGAAATCATGGCTCGTAAAACCATTTGATTAGTCCATTTTGGGCATAATTAATGTTCTATTTGCATATATGCAGTAGGTAGTTGGTTGTAGGCTGTAGATAGGATCCTCACGTCCTTGGCTAAGTGCAAAATAACTTGGATGAGAGAGCAACAACAATTTGTATTGCAAATTGCAAAAAGCTTTTAACATTATCAGAATGGTAATCTGATCCGATTATCATTGACTGGTCACATAACCAGAGTATTTCAGGCCAAGCCATGCAAGTGCCTCTAGCGGCTAGCTAACAGCCAGCAGCCACATCCAGCCAGAGCCAGAGCTAGTTTCAAGCGTCCTAATCCATTGGCTGGCAATGTCATTAAAAGTATTTAAGAGCCAGACAGACAACTGGAGACAATTGGCCAAGCGCTTGTTGACGTTGCATTTGACTCGATCCCGATGCATTATCGTAAACATCGCTTTGCATAAGAAGAATGCTCCATCAATTCGCGAGAGACTCTCTCTATCTCTCTCTCTCTCTCTCTCTCTCTCTGTCTCCCTCTCGCTCTGTGTCCTCTATCTAAAGTGATATTAATTAAAAGATCATTTATATCAGTGCCCATAAAATAGCAAAATGTTAACCGACACACGAAAAAGGGAACTGCTGCTGACATACGATGGCCTCATCAGTGCCACTTGGCATCATCGACGACAACGAGGATGATGCTCAGACTGATGCTGATGCGGATGCTGAGGCTGTTGCTGAGGCTGTTGCTGATGCTGAGTATGGGGACAAGATTGCCTCTTGTGCTTGGGGGCATTGAGAAGAAGTTGTCGCTCACCGCTGTTGATATTTATTGATACTGACAATGAACTCTGCCTTGCTCCTCCTTTGCGCTGCGGCCGAAGATGACAAGTTATGCAAATCGTGGAGACACCACGATCAAAATAAACTATATTTGCATACGGGTGAGTGGGCAGAAGCAGGAGGCCATACACATGCACATAGATACGTAAGGGCAAGGACAAGGTCATGCCTGTCCGAAACGAGTGCAAAAGTAAAAGATTGATGGCAAAATTACTTGAAATGTTTGTATACTTCAGATGCAGCTGCATGACGCAAAAAGGTAAACAAGGCTGAGACTTAGACAAATGTCGAGACATTTGCCCAGTACGCTCTTGATCAATCTGCTTGCAACGCCTACCCGAAAACTGTTTGCCCCAGCAAACAACTAGATGGTAGAAAAAAAAACCTGTCTGCTTCTGCGTCATGGGCCAGTTGTGCTGCCTTTATGCCTACTTTGTCCAGACTTTGGCCAACAACAACTTGTCGCGTCGACTGGCGACTGTGGCTCCTCTCCACTGGGTTGGGCCTGGTGCCTTCAATCAGTCGAACGCAATTCGAGTTGACAACATGTCGCAAATGCGTGCAACGTTCGAGGGCCGAGGGGCGAGGCACTGACGCATTGCTCTTCTCAGTGTGTCTTCTCTCGTTCATGTTACAACATGCTACACTCTTATGATTATATAGATTATATTGTGTCCCTCTTTAGCCCGCTCCTAGCCATCGGTCTGCCTCGATGTGCGCTCAGTCAGCCGTTTGTAATTCGAAACCACCTCTCTTGCCCCCATCTCCCTGTGGCGAGGGGGTCTGGCGTGATTGAAAGATTGAGTGCCAAGCACAATTAAAGTTCTGTATGATGTATGTACAGCAATTGTCGCAATCCCGATTTGGCTTTGGGTTTGTTAAAGCAAACGCTTTGCAACAGGTGCCCCCAATTACTTCAATCCAACATTAAGGTTGGGCATCTGGGTTTATGGGCATGTCCAATAGCGGCATAAGGTGCGATATGGACTGACACTTTCAATTAGCTGTCAAATTGATTACCCTTTTCACTAATAATATATACATATTTTCTTTTATTTAATATCTTTAGATTGTACTCGGAGAAAATTAAATTGCATAATATAAAATATATCTGTTTTATGCGTAGGAATTTTTTATTTTCATATATATTTCGACGGAGAAACATGATTTTAAATTTAAATGCAATATTATTCTAGACTCCAAAGGGGATCTAAACTTCTCTCAGCTATAACTTTGTCAAAACTGAACGAAAAAATTGATTATATTTTGATAAAGTTGTAATTAAGGGAAGTGTTGACCCTTCCGCCTTTTTCCTTGCCACAATCGAGCAATCTTTTTTTATTCAGAGAACTTTAGAACAGGAAGCTGGTTTAAAAGAAAATTGCAAAAGTTATATGTTTATCTTGGAGATATGTGTGTATTGAATATGTATGTTTATGTTGGAGATAAACTTTAGTATTTCCCCAGCGGCGTTCACATTTCCCCACATGCGTGTCTGGAAAAACAAATCATTAAATACATCACTCTTTGACGCTATCAAACGCTTTTCAATGGCCATCAGCGCACACCTGTCCACACCAGAATCGTCGAGGATTCGTTGGGGAATGGTGGTGGGGGGGGGGGGGGGGTGCATGCAACAAGTTGTCCATGGCGGAAATGCGCTGTGTTTATGTGAGTGTGCTTGCAGCATTGAAGAGATACGCTAGGTGGCATTAAAGACGGGCCTATTGACATCACAATAAAATGCTCAACAATCAAAATAATGCAAAAGTTTACAGCAAACATATCGAAATGAAGAAGATGCACCCCAAGAAAGAAATGAACAATAAACCAATACAAAACAAAAAAAAACAACTGCATTGGAAATGCACAATAAAATAATAAAGAATAAGAAAAGAAAAATCCATAAAAAAAGGTGAGTAGCGAAAATTTGCAGTAATTTGAGATTACGTTGGCATTATGAGCAGCGCCGAAGATGATCCCCTACCACCCCGTGCGCCGCAACAAACCACAAGTTGAAGTCGCAGAAGAAGTTGAAGTCGAAGTCGAAACCGTTGCCAACTTTTACTGCGGCGACAGCAGAAATTCAGCAGGCTGAGATGGCTAAGATGTGGCATCGAAAGAGTGAGTGGAGGAGAGAAGAGAAGAGAAGACGGCAGCGGTGCACAAAAGCCGCAGCTGTTAATGAATGGCATTGGCTTTGTTGGTAATGGAGTGTTGGCCATAATGCCACAGCTACGTCTCTGACTATGGCTCTGGCCATGCCACAGCCACAGCCACAACCACAATGATGATGATGATGATGACGATGACGACGCCGTTGACACTGTCGCGATAAGCAAGATAAGAAAAGTCCAAGCTGTCGAAGTCTTCGCCTCCTTTTGGCCAACGGCATTAATAGCAACCATTTTTGGGGGGCCAGCTCGGCAGTCGAGCAATTAGCCATGGGCAGACCAATGCCTCTTGCCACATTATGCCCCATAATAATATCGTACAAAGACTGCAAGTGAAAGGCTGCACTTAATATTAAAAGAAACAACATCAAATATATATTTATTTTAGCAATAAATACACACCACGGAAAACGGCATCATATTTTTAATAAATGTTTGCAAAAATCAAAATAACTCTCTTAAGGTTAATTTAGAGAGAAAATTTTGATTAGATAGATTTTCTTGCTAAATATTACAGATGAAAGTGGTATTATAACCTTAAGAGCTGCTCATAATTTAACAAGATATTTTGAGAGGCTTTCCCAAGATTAGCTAAAACTTTTAAAATGTAAAAATTCACAAGATTATTGCAATTTAAATTCAAAGTTATTAGATCTTTGGAAAATGAGGAACATAGAGGAACAAGAAGAGATATTTTTTGAAAAGATTTTTAATGATCAAAGAGTATATATATGGTATATACAAATGTGGCTTTAGATCTTAATGCTCTCTTAATGCTTAAAAATACAAGTTTGGGTTACCTATGCCAAAAAATATCCGAATAATTTTTGAGAATATTTGAATAAATTTAAAATTAGTTTTTATTGTCCACAAGCCAAATCGATAATGGTTTTGCCAAGTAAAGTTAATGCAAATATTGTTAGCAAGGTGTAAAATATTAAAACTAAAGCTTTAGCTGGAGATCTTGTCCAGGATTTTCACACATTGCTAATGAAGAAAACGAAGAAGTGAGGGGGTCAGGGAAAGGGGCAGGGGTGAGTGAAAGGGGAGAAGAGCTGCGTGCTGCAGGCTGAAAGCAAAGCTAATGTTATGTCTGCTTGTGGGTAAATATTTGTCTTTGATTTAAGCCGTAGTTGGGACTGAAGGCGACACATGCAACAACAACAACAACAACAACAAGAGAGAGATGATGACGGCAACTCTCTTTGACCAAATGCATTCATTGTCCGTTGACCGTTTTGCTTATTTTAAGTTTTAAGCAGCGCATGCTCCTTTGCCAAGGGTGCGCTGGCGAAGGCGGTGGGGCGGGTGGGGTAAGTGTTAGCTTCACAATGTGAAAATTACATGCACACACACACACACACACACACACACACACACACACACACGCACACACAGAGCAAATCATGATTTGTTGTTCGTTTCGTTTCGTTCCGTTTACAGATGCGCCTTGGTCAGCGTCAACAATGAAATTGTCAAGTGTTGACAAATAAATTTGAGGATTCCCGAAGATTTACTTATGCTAATGAAAGACACTTGTCACAAATACCCACACATAAATCTCTCTCCATCTCTTGCATACGCTGTCTCTCTCTCTCTCTCTCTCTCTCTCTCTCTCTTTGGGTTATTATCCATGCGGCATCTTCTTTAAGTGTGTTGCCTCGCATAAGTATGCAAGCTGCAAAGCCGAAGATTGCAGACTGAAAGACTGGAAGACTGGAAGACGGCGGCCAGTTCTTGTGCAAAATAGCCAAAAGTACCGTAACAAATTGGCCAACTTAAAGCATTCGACAAGAAATGCAAAAGTAAGCGAGAAAAAGAATGAAACTGGAAATGGTAAATAGAAATGGAAATTGGTGTTGGGAACTCATATAAATATTTATGGGGTTGTTCAAGTGAAGGAATGCCAGGAATCAGTTCTTGCTAAAAACAAACAAGAAAAAACAAAAGAAAGTAGCGAAGAAGTTGAAATTGCTATAACCCATAGTAGAAGTTTAATATATTTTCAATTATTTTCTTCTTGCTTTTACTCATGTCTTGCTTTATTGATATCTAACTATAAAGCTAAAAGCGCTGCTGAAAATTTCTCACGCTCATCAAATTGATGCCTTTGGGTGTGAATCCTTTGGTTGGGTTGCAACTTTGTGTGCATGGTGGCAATGAAAAATCTACTGCTTGATGGAGCTGTGAACTCGAAACAATATAAAACAATAAATTTCTAAAATTATAACCACTAAATTGCAAAGCACAGCTCATTCGCGCTTGCTATCTCGCTCGCACTTGCAGCGACTCAGAGTGTCGGCAGCATAATTGAGTAATTAGGCAAAATGCGCTCGCGCTCAATACGAAACATAACGAAACCTGTTTGTACTCGGCAGCGTACCAAACAGGTTTCTGAGCACAAAAGAACGGAACGAAACGCTGCTGCTGCTGGAACGACAGCAATTGAAACGAACTGGAAACCAAGCAGACTGGTTGGCTGGTTGGCTGGTTCGATTGCAACTGGGTTGGACACGCAACATTTTGGTTTGCACGCTGAGTGACAAACATTCAGTGAGTGCATCGAAATCCAAGCAAACGCTTGAGTGAAACGACTGCGCTGCGTTTCGAGTCAGTTGATTTTAGGCGCTCGTACAAGAAAATTCGGCGCGGCCGCTCGTTTTGTTCTTTCGTCTTTCGTTCGCCTTTCGCACATGACGAGAAATTCGCAAAAATATAAAATAAACACACGCCAAAAGCACAAAATACAAATTATCAAAGCAAAATTAAACAAGCTGAAATATAAAAATAATTAATAAGTTTTTTGTGTTGTTGTGCCCAAAAGTGCCTCCACCTCACTCGCTCACTCTCTCCCTCTGTCTCTCTCTCACGCTGTCCGTTTCCACTAGTAACAAATTGCATTTACCGTTATGATAAACACTTAGATTTTAAATATTGATAAAGTGCCAAAGCTGCCACAAAACCGATAACAAATTGCTAGTTGAAGGTTTGTGCAACTAATTGTTTTGGAGTGCAAATTGAATATACAACGCAACAAAGTGCAAAAAATTATAATAAAATAAGAAAATAAAAAAAAATAGCTAAGGCATAAGAAATATACAAATTTTAAGTGGAAAAAGTTGTGTGTTGGAAAGTTTTCGCAGTGACGCCTGCGCAGCTGCAAGTTCTAATTGGATACTTTTCACAGAGCCGGCGCTCAACAGGAAACGGAAGTGGCTGCTGCTTCTTTTTCTTCTTCTTCTGCACGCCATTTGTAAAACACACAGTCAAAGAAGCAAAGCTGCTGCTGCTGATTCATCACAGGTAAAAAAAAAAAAAATGAACAAAAATTAAAACATTCTCATCAAAATTTTGCACAAATATTTCCACTGTAATTAGCCGCAAAAGCGGCCAAAAATAATGTCAGTTAGTCAAAGCCACAACACAAAACCAGCTAATAAACAAAACGAAAAAATCATAAACAACAACAGCAAATGCTTCAAGCGACACTTTGACATTATTTGCAGTCTTGCTTTGCTTATCTAGTCATGTATCTGTTGTAGGTCGGGTTTTATAATATTCATGATTAAATTTGACAGTTGACAACTTTTCTCGTTGCCTGCCATTTAAATGTTTGTGTGTTTTGATTGTATTTGCATTTCGTATAAATTGACAATTCAAGTGGCGTTTTACATACAACAACCAATACTTAATGTGTGTGTGCGAGTGTGCGTGTGTGTGTGTGTATCTTACAAGCTACTTAATGTTGACATAATACTTGTACTATGTCCATTAACTGGAGCAGCAAACAAAATGACAACACATTAGGCCCAGTTAACAAGGGCGTGATTTAATGGGCTGAATTTTAAATGTGTTTTAGTTTATTTTCTTTCTTTGTCTTTGTCAGCTTAAAATAATGTAGACCTAGTTTTATCTGCAGAAATCTTAACTTGTCAGGTGCCTGAAAGTGAGTTGAAAGTGACTTTTTTTCTTAGCTTAAACTTAAAACAAATTTCTTTTAGTAATTCTGGAGATGCTTAAGCTCGAACATATCAAAATATATGTACATTTCCCATTAGGATCTCTACATCAACTTATTATCAGCATTATCAATAATTTATTTATTAAATTATTCATATGTTTTAATTAAACATATTTCGAATCTTTTATTCAATATGTAAAATATAATTAATTTATTTATGCTGTAGATAGTAACCAAGAAGTGGTGAGTTCTCATCTAAAGCTCATAACTTTCTTATTACGTACACGAATAAAATGAAAAGACCTTCACTAATTTAATCAAGAACTTTAGCACAACTGTAATTAAGAGCACAACTTCCTAATAAGTATTATTATTATTATCTGGCCATAATTGTGATATCGTGAAAAACACACATTAACTTAGTCACATATAACATGCACATTAATGAGATTTGTGATTAGTTTTGGCCTTGTTACAGTTAGCCAACAACACTCATTATAGTCAAAATGGCAGACAGCAATAATCACTGGAACAGAAGCACATCAAGAACAAGAACAAGAAAAGCATTGATAGTGTAATATGGCAATGGACACGTGCCAATTAGCATTAAGCCAAAATGTTGCAGAAAGTTAAGCAAATGAGCACTTACAACGGCCAGCTGCAGGCATATTAAGTATACGCAGCGTGTGCAGAAACCAGAAAGTTTCAATTAGTTGGAAAACTCGAGTCAATTAACAGCTAGTCAACTTAAGTTGACTCGCTTTCCAATGCAATGGGGCAAGAACCCTTGCCAGTTGGAATCAGCTAGCTCAGCAATTGATACTTAGATAACAAATACTAATAGAAATCTGTAATTAAAAGCTTGACAATAGTTGCAGCCAGACAACAGTTACAACAACAGCAGCTGCAGTAACAAAAGCCACTAAGTACCCCACATGAGTCCGGACATCAAGATTTCTGCCACAACAAAGGTGTCTGACGGCAAGAGTGTATTGCCCTGTGTGTGTGTGTGTGCGTGTGTGTGTGTTTGTCTCTTAATGCACTCTGCAAAAATATGTATCAGTATTTAGAATTTAGCTAAAGGCAATAATAAGTAGAATTGCAGAATAAGTTAAATATTACGCCAAGTTTTGTAAGAACATTAAGAATTTAAATAAATATTAGACTTTATAAAATATTATTGTCTCTTAAAAATATGCTGCAGTATTTAGAACTTAGGTAAAATACTAAAAATTAAAAAAGGGGCTTAACTAAGTAAAGCAAAATACATTTTTCTAAATTTCTATTCCATACATGTTTGTTCGAGTGTGGCAAGTTGCGTTCCCAGGGAAGCGACAACGATACGGCTGCTGTTTATCAGAAAGCACCCTCATTTCATTCATGAATGCTTTGTTTTTTCATTCACATTCACAAATTGCAGGAACAGGGGAGTGGTTCGGGCGTGAGGGGGTGAGGGGGGTGAGGTGTGCTCTGCAAAAAATTGTGGGCTTGTCTCAAGTTCAAGTGCAGCTTGTGGTAGCAGCTTCCTTCCGTCTAGACTCTAGACCTGCCAGACAACAGTTGCCCCAGACAAAACAGAAATACACACACACACAGACGGACAGAGAGTTCAAAACATCACCACAAGAAGTGTGGAATCAACTTTGTCGCAAAAAAAAAAAGAAGAAGCTTAAGAAAAGAACATTTGCCAGCAGATTTGAATAAACATAGGAAGAGATAGCAAGCATAGAGTGAGAACTGTAATGGCGTTGTGGTCATAAATAAAACAAAGACTGAGACCAGCAAAAGTAGCAAAAGCAGTTTTGCCATCTAAACAAATATACAAATGTATATAGATACAGATACAGAATCAACCCATCGATAAAGACATTAACGGATTCGTTTATAAAGCGGCTAATTTGAATTAAGCAATTAAAAAACCCGACTTCCCCTTTTTCTCTTCGGAGCTCTTCAGATAAAAAATCGAGCTACAGCTTTGATTAGCTTCGCTTGCTCATTTGGCGTACGTGTTGCAAATCAAATTTGGAAAATCTAAAAATTTGTATGACGGAAGTCGCAAACTGTTGGCTAACAAAAACAAGAAACTGCTTTCAGTTCGTGCGATTTGGGCTTAGGCATACAAAGTGCAGCTCAGTTAAGCTCAGCTCAAAAGGGCGATTGCCAGCGTATGGAATTTATTTATCGCTTTCCGGCCTTGTGCTCTTTGCTGCATGGCTTTACTGTAATGCATAAGATTGTTGCAGTTGCAGCCAACTGAAAAATTAAAATGTGCAAAAGCTGTGCCAAAAAAAAAAATAAAACAAGAAAAGTTTTGCACGTTAGTTGGGTGGATTTGGGCACGTTTAAGTCGAGCCAGCAAGCAATACCAACATTAACAACAATTGCTCTTGTCGATTTAGCTCCATTTCATGCTCATTTATGAGTCAATTATCTGTGTTTGCTTTCCCACAGTCTTTAAGCTAATCAACAAAATATAAAAAAGGCAAAACTATGCAAATTACCCTCTTTATCTAATCCAGAATGGCAATAGTGTGCGACACATATGAACTATATGTGTATGTGCCATGTAGTCCAGTGTAGTTGTTGTCTATGGTTGTAGTTTATGGGCCCAAGACAACAGCAGCAGCAGGCATCGAAGCATGCCCAAGAAGTCAGCCAAGAAGAGCGCCAACAACTTTGATATGGCCTAATGATGAGCTCTAATTTTGAAATCATACCAAATTATATTGCCGGCAGTACACTCGAAGAATAGAAAGTGCCCTTGAGTATAGAAAATAGAAACACTTTTATTATTTATTATTGGCAAAGGAATTTTCTTGTACGCAAGGATCTGAATTTTAATTTCAAGATTATTTCCACAATATACTTTCTGTATTGTAAACTCTAAGTCTCATATTTTTCAGAGTGAAGAAATGAGGAATTGAAACCACTTTTGTAGCCAGTAAAACTGGAGCTTCACCTGGAGTTGAAGTGGTTGTCAGCTTGGTGTTCAGATTGAGATTCAGCTTCAGCTTCGGCTTTGGTTTTGGTTGCGGTTCGGTTTCAGTTTAACTTCAAATTGTCGCTGCTTGTTGCTCTCTTTTTGTTGCTCTGTTGTTGTGTTGCTTTTGTTGTTGTGGCTTGGCACATAACAAGTTAATTTTCATGTAAATTTTTCTGTTTTGGGCCCGGCTTTTGTGGCAGCCTCTCATACCGAAAAACTCAGCAACAATAACAACAACAACAACCGGTTAACATAATCACTTAATTTGCTGATTGTGTGCGTGGCTCGTTTTCGGATCGTAATCGTGGGCGCTGCTGCTGCTGCTGCTGCTTCTGCTGGTGCTGCTTCTGCTGCTAATGTGGCAAAGGGAATGGAAATAAGAATAACTGAATCTAAATCGGCAACTGAAAGGTTTGTTCGCTGAACAAAGTGTCAATATTATTAGGTGACAATGTTCAATATGTTCTCAAGTCTGATAAACGAGCTGATGCTCGAAAAAAAAAACTGACAACACTAACAAAAGAAACAAACAAAAGCAGTCAGCTAGAGAAATATGAGACGACAAGTTGCCAACTGAGAGAAACCGAGAAACAGAGAGAGAGGGAGATAGCAGAAAGGAATAATACAAAAAGCTGCACTCTCTAAGCCAAGTTGATAAATTATATGTGTATTTATGTTGGCTACCAGAAAATAATTTACCAAAAACTAAAACCGGCAGCAGCCGCCAGCAGCAAGGGCAAAAAATGTGTCGAATAAATAATAAACTTGGCAAATACACAAAAACAAAAAACAAGAAACAAACACAAAAAACAAAGAAAATATAACAACAATAAAAGATACAAAAAAATGGCAAACACTGAACAAACGCACACACAGCGAGAAAAGTAGTAGCCAAAACAAGCGCAACATAAAAAGTCATTCAGCAAACAAATCATCAACAAAAAACAACAGAAATTAAAACAAATGCTGAGTTATTAGCACGTCAAGCGCTTGCTGCGCAGCTAGCGTCGACGTCGGCGTGGGCAGCGCGTGGGTTTAGTTGCAGCTGATTGCGGTTGGGGGAGGGGGTGGGGGTGCAGCTGGGGCATGCGTTAAAATTTGTTTTTTTTTTTGCTTGCTTTTGAATTTGTTTTTGTTTGCAGCTCATGCTACTTATTCATGGCAGTCACAACAGAAACCAAAGCAAAAAAACACACAAAAAAGAAAACAAAAGCAACACTGAAAAATGGAAAGCTTGCAGAAATAGCAACACGTGAAAACCGCAATGAAGAGAAAAATGCAGCAGCAAAAATAAAAACGCAGCAAGAATAAAAAAAACCGTCTCTGGAAAATGACGAAAATAAAAACTAAAATGCAGTCCCACTCACCCAGAACATAAACTTGCATGTATTGCACCATAACATTGGCACCAGACGCGAGGGTCACCCCAAAACTTTTGCAGTTAGAGCAGCATACAACTCAGACTTAATATTTGTTGAAGCAAAAGGATGTAAGGATAATTGAACAATTAAAGCTTAACTAAAGTTGAATATGTTTTTTTTTTTCATTTCTTTGGCTGACTCCAAGTCAATCAAACTGAATTTGTTTAGAAATAGAAGCAGTTTTGCACAAGTGGTTTGTTTAAATTAAATATATTATATGAAATTCATTTCTCATATAGATAAAACTCCAGCTGACATAATAATATATGTACATATGTAAGTGCCTTAGACGAAATTGTTTTGATTTGGGTACTTGCCTGGCACCCCTCGCTCTGAGGATGTCTGTCGTGTTTGTGTAACCATGCATTTATTATGATTTTAAGCTTGCAAGCATCATGAGCCGACGAACCAAGCAGTCCAAGCAAACCAAGCGAACCCGGCAAGCGGATCTGGTGAGCGTTGAAGCTGCTTTGACTATAAATAAAACCGAAAGGCAACAATGCCAGGCGGAGGGAGGGAAGGATGCATTGGTGGGGGAAAAAAACACATGCGAATGCATCAAAACTTGCCCAAGCAACTCAGTTGCAGACGAAGACTGTGGCAGCAGCAGCAGCAGCAGCAGCAGCAGCAACAGCCATTGCAATAGCAACAATAACAACAACAGCAGCAGCAAACGACACGCAGCAAAAACAACGCAAAATAATAATACAAATAACTATAGATGCATAGATACGAGCAATAGTTAGATGGACGACCGAAAGGATGTGGCTTAAGCTGGGGCATGTTGTTATTGCTGTTGCTGTTGGTGTTGTTGTTGCATGATGTGGCTGAAGTTGGATCTAGGGATGTGTGCCTCAGTTTGCTGCTGCTGCTGCTGCTGCTGCTGTTGCTGCTGCAGCCGTTGGCATCGTTGTCATCATTATCATCTTTGTTGCTGTTGTTTTTGTTGGTTGGCCAACGCGAGGCCGTTTGCCATAATTGTTTAGTTAGCGTCCAGCGTCCAAAGCACCCGCCCTACACTTAGCAAAAAATATACCTGAGAATGTCAAAAACCTGTATAAATCAAATAAGCCTGACAGCTAGCAACCATTTATGTTTCTCAAGCATAAATTCGAATTGTACGTAAAATGGGGAAACTTCCAGCCAAATGGCTGCACACTTTTTTGGCGAGTGTATTCAAGTGGCCCACCTGAACTGCTTGCTGATGCTCTTTTGTGTAGACATGTGCAGCGAACTCAATAAGCGACTGCGGCAAACGCCAACGCCAATGCCAATGCCAAAGCCGAGCAACTTACTCCCTTTTCACAGCCCAGGGCCCGGTTAAGGCTCTGGCTCAGAGCGAGGCTTAGACACTGAGCTGTGGTTAAAACCTGATTATGATTGCAGCCAACAGTTTGTAGGCTACATGTTGTGTATTCTAACACGCTGCGGATGGCATCGTCGTCATCATCATCATCGTCGTCTTCTTGCTTGGATCTGCGCAAACAAAATGCGTCTTTAATGCAAACATGCAGCTTCCTTTGAAGTTGCTTATGCGAGAGGGTGACGATGGGAGGGGGTTGCTGCGAGGTTGCTGTGAGGTTGTTGCATGTGCGTACAAAACTTTAAACAGGAATTTTAACAACTTGCTTTGTACTTTTGCTTGTTGCCTCAAACAACAACGAACAACGAACAACAGCAACAGCAACAGCAACAGCAATAGCATGAGCAACATACAACATACACACAACAACATTAACTGATTTATAAAGAAAATTTCTATGCGTCGCAGCCAGAGCCCAAAAAGGAAATGCATGCCGAGGTCGATGCCGCAGCCGCGGCCGATGCCTAGATTGAGGCAACGACAGAGCGGACGCAGGCATAAATGCACGGAGAGCTGCCTCGGCTGAGCCAGAGGGGTGATTCCAGGTGATCCGCTGCTGCTGTTGCTGCTGTTGCTGTTCACGGCTGCGGCTGCATGCCAAACAACGTGCCAACATTGACGGCGGCCAGTGGCTGCCAATTAAAAAATTTCATATTTTTTAAAGCTTACATTTTTTATTTATTTATTTTTTTGCCTTTTGGCACAATGCAATTCAATTAGGTTAAAGGTTGCTTGAGGCACAGTTAAAACATGTGTTTTATAGCAAAGAGATTTTGATTCGCCTTAATTTTAATATATTTAAAATATAATTAATGTGTTTGTATTATAATGCATAATCTCATACATTTATAATTAATATCTATTATTTCCATACTTAAAGATTTTTATATTACTCTTATGTCCAGTAGTATTATATTATTCTGCAGTTTATAGCCAGTTAAAAATAATTGCCTCATTGTCTCTGACTGAGTTTAATAGCTGCCTTCTGCATACATTGCCGTTTCTCGATTATTTAGCATAACATTGAAGTGCTTTACGAGCATTATTCGATCCCAAACCCATCATATTTTGTCATACTTATCAGCGAGTTAAGGTCACAGTTAAAGCTAACGTTAAAGTTTAAGCACTGACGGCACATCAAAGCCCATTGACAGCTGTTGCTCTCCACATTTCATTTACAATTTGATGTAGAAAAGAGCTGAGGACAGCTGGGCCAGCGTCGCAGAGTTGGGGTCTTTATGCTGTAGTGGCAACAAGTTGCATTATCGTCATAATTAACATAAAGCTGATCAGTTTTGCCCCCAGCGATGCCGAAATACCAGCTGGGTCACAGTTTCCCCGCCGGGTGGTCAGCATATCATGGCTTTAGCTGTAAACCAACAGCAGCGACAGCAACAACAATAATTAAATGCTTATATCTGCCCATCAAAATTGCTGGTCGCAGCAGACAATTTTAAATATGGATGCGAAAAAACGTAAGCAAGTAAATGCCACAAATAACAAAAATGAACAAGGTCAGGGTTAAAATTTGGCTAAACTGTTGTCGTTGGTGCCATTTAAATTGCATTACAAGCTACCAATTCGACTTCTTCAACTTGTAGCTCGGCATGATTTGACAGCTGTTCCACATTTTGTAGCGTCTACATCAAAGTCACGTCACGTCGCAAACGTTACACATTTCACATAATTGTTGTTGCTGCCTGAAGTCGAGACGGGTGTCTGGCTCCAAACTGTTTGCCTAATGGTTGTGGCCATTGAGATGTTAAGCTATCGAATGCAAACAGTTGTCTCAAGTGATGACACATCAAGGTGCGTAAAATACCATCACCTTTTCCACTGTGGCAAGTGAAGGTAGCATAGATTTGACATGAAGTAGCCAACGAGCACAGTGATGTGCAAGTTTACAGAGCAGCTTAGCAGCCTGTTCGAATAGTTTAAGCATAGGATTTAAGTAATGGGCACAGTTTGGAAAGCAGCTTTAACTATCATTAAGCTTCGACTGCAATTAGAATCTTTTTGAACTTGAAATGATAATGTTATATAGTACATCCTTTGGTCCGTTGGTCTGATGATATTCGTAGTGTTTGTTTAGACATCCGGTTGAATATGCGATGTGTTTATTTTTCTTGAAAACTAATTTGAATGTGCAACCTTCAGTTATATATCAATCAGCAATTGTATTCACAGTCATTAGTAAGGCAAACAGCACTTACATAACAAGCAGCTTTTGTTTATCCAATCGTTACATTCACAATTATCGCACGAGCTGTCACATTCGTGCATTTACTACAACCACAACACAAGCAGCAAGCAGCATGCAGCAAGAAGAAGCAAATACTAAACAATAAACATACCAATAAATGACATCAGTTTTAGGTTTTTGTTTTTAAATAAATCGAGAGAACCAACAGCAATTGCAGTTACTTGACAGGCGACAGCAGCTGAATAAAGCTGATGCAAAAGTATAAACAATACCAATCGCCGTGCAGTTCGTGGCTTGGCCACTGCCCATTGGGACGGACACGGAGACGGATTCAGAGTCGGAGTCGTAGCGTGGAGTAACTGTGGCCAATTGCTAGACCCCAGGCCGCTGAGTGCCAAGACACCTGTGCGCTCCAATCTATGTGCGAAACGTGCTCGCACGCCAGCAACGCCATCAATAGGCAGACAACCTGACCTTTCATATAAATACAATATCTATATATATATATATACATATAATAATATATCTTATACACTGACTCTGTGAGACGACCCCCAAAGCGCAGCACACACCCACCCACAAGACTCCACACGAACTGTACCCATTCGTCATGCTCTAGGGCATGGGGGTGGGGGGGGGGGAGGTGGTGGTGATGCAGTGCTGGGGCGGAGTGTGTTTTGTTAGTGTGCAGTTCTCTGCTGAAGACCGAGCCCCATTGCCATGCTCATCAAATTCTCGCATGTTGCCTGTCAAACCGCAGTGACAAACATACGCACATAGCCAAGAGGCGAGGACGAGGACGACGACGACGACGACGTTGTCGTTGGGGCATCTGCAGCTGCTGCTCCCTGGCTGCCCCTTTCAAAAACTCACCTCCCTTCAGTGCTCTTTGTTGCCTGCCACTGGCTGCAATTCTTTTGAAAAAATTCCACCAGTTGCAGCGCTTGTTTGTTTTGTGCGCGCCTAGCCATAATGTTTTTATGATGACCCTCTTCTTGTGCCACACATCTCCCTACTCCCTTACTCTCTCTCTCTCTCTCTCTCTTTATCTCTCTATCTCTCTATCTCTCTCTCTCTCTCGCTCTCGGTTAATCCGCATTGCGCTACGAGTTGTTTTTATTTTTGCTGCTTGCCGCAATTAGCCGTTAAGCTATTCTAGGCGCTGCAAAGACTTTTGTTGCACAGATACCCCGCCAGACTCATTGGCATGCCGTAAAAATTAATTGAAATTAATAAAAGAAAAAAATTATTCAGCCAACGCGAAAAAATGCAATGAAATTTGAGCATCGATTGTGGGTCAGCCTCGGCCTCAGTTTCAGCTCATCAACAGCTGCCCCAAAAAAGCAAAAATACAAAAATAATACAAAAAGAAAAAGAAGGAAAAAAAAAACTGGCCACTTAGCGAGGCAGTCGAGGCAGCTGCAACAGCAGCTTCACCAGGTAGTTGTTCAGTACAATCCATTTCAATTTCCACGACGCGTTTAAGATTACGCAAGCGATTAGCCAGGCAGCTGGAAAATGCCGCACGCGTCTGTTGGGGCAAGCAAGCAAGATGCAGCGCCGCAAACTTGTTTATTATATGCTACTCAGTAGAATAGGAGCAATCAGCAGCACGTGCCCCAAACCAATTCTTGTTGCTCTTGAAAATCAAAAAACAAGAAAAACCCATCATGATGAGGCCATCGAAATTATAAGTTAGGCCAGCTAGCCGTAAAATAATTAAAAATCAATGTTACAAAAATGTCATTTTGCCATTGTTAACGTTGCGAAAATTTGAAACTTGGCCAACATCGCATTTCTCGTATTTTTGTTGATGTTGCAAAGACGCAGCAAGAAACTTTTGCAATTAAAATAGTATAATACGAAAAAGCGTGTAATTTATTAAACAGTGCATAAAACGACAAAATTGTCAATAGAAATGCATCTAGCAGAAAGGCAGAGTGTGAGGGAGATAGCAGGTGTGGCTAGGAGAGAGACAGATAGCTGCGGATTCGAGGCGTGGGTGTCTGCCGCTGCTGCAATCAACTCGAGATGCAGACACTGCGCAAACAAAATGCAAAAGCTAACAAGTAAGAAAGCTAACACTCGGCCTGCTGCACTATGAAATACCCTAGAAAAACTGCATAAGAGTGAAAGAGCCTAACAAAATTACGATTTGTGAGGTCCACAAATATCTTATAAATTTATGCGACTATAAATTATAATATTTATTATTTATTTATTTACATCTCACACGATAATGGCAAATTCTCAAAATATTATTTCTCAAGAAATGTTTCTCTTTCTGCTTAAGCAATACTTATTTAGAAAAACATTTAAGTACATAAATAAATCTTGCCTAGTCTAATAATTATTAAGACATGTCTAATATAATTTATAAGTTTTATATTACCAAACAATCCCCAAGCTGCCTTCGTATGCTATATTAAGTTGCAAGAATCCAAACAAAACATTTCTTTGTATATCAAATAATTGTTTACAACCAAAACAAAACTTGGCGCATCTTTTTAATCCCCTTTGCATAGGGTATAAAAAGCTAAAACTGCAATTACACACAGACACACACACTCGCATGCATATTTATGTTGAGTGTGTGTGAGTGTGTGTGTGTGTGTGCCTGGACTGTTGTCAAAGTTGACTCTTGACGCATTTTTAAACGCTCCCTGCAACGGCCTCAGCTTTCCACGCCGTTGTCGCTGCCGTTGCCGTTGCCACCGCTGCATGTGTGTGTATGTGTGAGTAGTGTGGGAAAAGTGGGCGTGTCCAATGTGCATTAAACGGTATTTCAACTTTTGCTCAAGCTGCTTTTGTTGCCGCTTGCTGGTGCCGTTGATTTCATTTCAGTTTGTTGTTTTTGCAGCAATTAATTGACAAGCGACCAACGAAACAAACACAAAAAACAACAAAAAAAAAAAAACAAAAAAAAGACGTAAAATAAAAAGAAGCACAGAATCTAAAAGTCAGACAAACAAACAGCAAACAGATAAACAGAGACGTCATCGTCGCTGCCCAGTCGACTGATGGACTGAGGGTGTGTGGTGGGATGGATGTTAGCAGGGGTCGACGTCATCATGTGAACTTGTCTGGACTGTTGGTGCCACTCTTGCCCGTATCCATATCCTGTGCGCTTGTCATTAATGGGTTCCCCTAATCAACTCAACTCAACTGAACTCATCGTGACGCCAACTGCAACAGCGGAGTCGACTCCAGTCGAGTCATGACTGCGATGCGCTGACTCCACACATCTTCATCATTAAGTTGGCGGCCTGGCAAATTGATTCATTAGTCAAAGTGACTCTTATTTAGTAAATAAGCCACAGTCAATGCCAATGCGACTGTTGTCTGCTTTGCGACTAATGGCTCCATTGAAGGATCGACATTTGCATTCCATTTTTAAGCTGCAGTCGCTCCATGCAATAATCTCTGACTCTACTCTCTGCTTGATTTGTGCTTAAACGTTGGGAGTCATTTATCAAATTGCATTTGATTTGTTAATTAAATTTTCTATTTATGCTTATTAAGGCCGGCTCGAGCATGTCGTGCCTGACTATCAAATGCTAAACACGCCCAGTTATGGCTTAAAGCATAGCGTAGCTTAGACCTGGCCATAAAACGGGTTTGTGGCCAATCTCGTTGGGGCTTTCAGGCTTAAGCATTTTTTTTCAATCATTTTTTTTTTCTATTTCTCCACTTTGGTCTCCAACTGTTATCAACAAATGAGCCGCTTGCCGCTTAGCCGATTGTGTCACATTTTCTGTTTATTAGCCGGGTCCATTCACAACGGCCATATTTATGGTAACGAAAACTATTTTTTATTAGCAACAACTTTAGTGACAAATAAATGTTCATATTATAGCGTTACGAATCACTATTCTGTGCTAGCGGGGTGCCAATCTGAACAATGCTTTCAACCACGCCGAAAAACTTGTTAGCCCTTTTGAGGTGTCGTCAAAAAACAAATAAAAAAAAAAATTAATTTACAAAAAAACAACCTCTCATTCCCACGCGATAGGTGTTCATTGGCCAATTGATTTGAATTCGCTGGCTGCGTTTTGGCCAATTCCCAGGTGTTGGTTTTGATTTCCCCAACAACATTGTCGGCTAACGGCTACATCCTACGCGCTTATGGTCGAATCACAAAGTGTTTTGGCCATTTGCACCACTGCAACGAAAGCAAATTGGTAGCTGGGAAAAGAAAATACCTAATTAGCGGGCCATGTTACGCGAATTGTCAGTGAAAGTTGACAGTGAGATTGTCTTGTCAAATAGCCATAAGCATTGCTGACAACCATTTGAAAGGCTTGAAATTAACAATATTTACGACAGACAACGTTTAAAAAATTGTTAAGAAAAGCACATAGCAAGGACCAAAGCTAATAAATAAGTTAAGTCCAAACACTTTTACTTTCTGTAGCCGCTGCAGTTGCTATCAACTTGTATCGATCGCACACTGTTCAGTATCGATATATGTAATCTATATCCATATATCCAAAACAACGACAACTACAATAACAACAACAACAACTTCAGTTGAGAGGCGGCACCCAACGAGTGTCACCTTTTGCGGTTCTCAGCGTCCGCTGTCAATTGTAATTTTATACGATCAGCTTTCGATTTGGTGAAGCCTGAGGTTAAAAATTAACATGGCCAACCGGCGATAAGTAGAGATTGGTATTGGGGCGCTGCCAGCAGCCGCCCTCCCGCCTCCCCTAACTGACTCACCACCACACACTCTTGACTCAATGTAATTTTGTGGTTTGGCACCCAAAATCAAAAAAAAAAATAAAATAAAAAAGAATAAATGAAGAAAAGAAAAAAACCCGCAAAATAAAAGACAGCAACGAAAAAAATGCAATTGATATGCTCAGTCAGAGGACAACGAACGGACGATGAGGCGGATTCAGATTCAGATTCGAATTTGGATTCGATTGTCAAAGCCAATTGCGAGGCAGTCGAGTATGGGCCATGTAAGAGGCAACGTTGTGTGTGTGTGACTGTGTGTGTGTGTGTGAGTGTGTGTGAGTGTGTCTTTGCAATTGCCTGCGGCTGTTGTGCGTCTCGCTCCTCCTGTTCCCTACTCCCCTCACTCTAACTCTCTGCCTTATGCGATATGAATTACACAAGTTTCCTGGCAACGTTTTATGAACGTTTTCCTCTTTATTATTATGCAGCTGTGGTGTGCTGTATGTGCGTGTGTGTATGTGTGTGTGTGTGTGTGTGTGTGTGTGTAAATGTGTATGCCGTCGTTATAATATAATAATTAAATGAATTGCCAAAGTGTGTCCGCAACAGACGCGCGTCGCTCGTCAGACCCGGCAAAAACTGCCTGCAAGTATTAACTAGAGATGGCAGACACTTTAAACTAGCAATACACTTCATTAGGATTTGCCAAGCTGTCATTGACAATAACAATAAGCTTGTGTTAGTTCATTAGACTGGAAGTGCTTATTAGTTAGGTTTTTGTTAGAGAATCTTAAAAGCAACCATTAAAGTTTACAGAATAAAAAAAACTATCAACTAAAGATAGTTCATTAGGTCCTTGGGACATGCTACAAGAGAAAGTAGAGACTTTACTAAACATCAACAGTTAAATAAGTTATAAATTAATTAGCTCGTTCAACTGAAAATTATGACGACACTTTCCCAACCACACTTCCTTAGGTCATCTTAAATTTATGAGTTTGAGAGGGGTTAGTGTGAACCTTAATATTAGATTTGAGAATTACTTAAAACTAACAGCTTTTTATGGCTCATCTGGTTCAAGTCATTTTCTGATAGTGTTATAAATTAGAGATGAGAATGCTGTGAGTTTTGATGACTGAAGTCTAACTGTGGTAGACTTTGATGAAATACTTATCATATCTATGAAATTCATGGCTGCTCTAGCTTAATTTCTTACACTGTCCCAGCTCACGCTGCCATCGCTAGCGTGAGTGCATGTCTGCCAGCAGGCAGTATTAAAGAGACCCAGTTTTAATATGTTCCTTTGCTTGTTCGCTCAGTTGTGTTCTTTCGGCAAAAGGGTTTATTTTATTCTTTGCTTATTTTTGATGGTTTTATTTGTTTTTTACACTCGAGGTGTCAATTTCAACGCCCTTCTTTTGTTAGCGACTACGAGTGCGAGTAAATGAGTCTCTACATGCCAGAAAGCATTGTTTACGGACTATTCCCATATATTGTACAGTATATATGTGTTCGCACATATATGAATGTTACCCTCGTTTTTAATTTCTGCCAAATTATGCAAAACACTCTGTCTTGCGATACACTTAGAAGGGGTTAGCAAATACATGCACACATACACTGAGAAAAACCCATTATGCTAAATCAGTTTTCCAGCCTCCTTTGTGGGCGTTATGTGCACAACAACAAAAAAATCTATAAATATTTCCAGAGTGCCTGGTTGCCACACCCACAATCTGTGGCAAGCACACGCACAACACACACACACACACATACACACACACACGCCTTCAAAATGTATAACATAAATATTTGCAAATTTCTCGAACAACGGCGTCGAATTAAAACACATGCATATAAAACTCGGGTATAAATTGCCTTTGACTTCTGGCAAAGAACCGTTGAGATGCCTGTGAAGTGTGGAGATGGAGGGGGAGATCAGTGTGGAAGAAGGAACAGCAGGCCACACTGTGGGGCGTTGAACATCATCACCTCATCCTTTAGCTTCAGATCTGCTCTGCTCTGTGCAGCATTCACATATGTGCGATAAATGCGTCTCGGGATACACTCCAATGGAAGCTATAGCCAAGGTTTTGTTTTTGGGGTGTGTACTTGAAATGGGTTGTGCACAACAGCTAGAGACTTAATGGGGATGATGCTGTGGATGGGGAGATGGAGGATGTGGAAGGGGAACCGCTTGCCCACATAGGCGGAGGTGGATGTGGGCGTGGCACATACATATGTATGCATAAGTTAATATCACATTTGCATGTGCTTTATGCATCTGACAACTCAATAAAATGTCGCTATTTTAATTTTTGCCTTGATGTCGTCACACTCATATGACAAGTTGCAGTTGAATGTTGCATGTTGGATGTTGATGTGTTTATTGCTATTAAGCATTACATTTTATGAGTTTAATTCCCAAGAATGTGCTTCAAATAACATGCAATTGTAGAAGTTGAAATAAAAACGATGTCTGCCTTAGGAGACAATCTATTAGTTTAATTAAATATTTGGTTCTTGTTTGTGGCAAAAGGTATTCTAAAATCTCTGTAAATTAATATGCTGGTAACTCAGTTACATGCTTAAGCTTTATTCAATCTAATAAATCTACTTGAAGGGTTTCCGTTATTGCATTAAGTTTACCATTAATCTCTTAAAGAGCCTTGTACAAGACACAATTTCAGCTCCCAAGCACTTTACTCGCTAACAGTTCACATCCTCATATAACTACGTGTTGACAACAAAATTAATTCAAATTAGCAACAGCATGTTGCAAGTTCGAAAGACCACTCCAAGGTTAACTGAATTTTCAACAACTTTCGCTTGACGTGTTGCGTGTTGCTAAATTTGCCAGCTGCAACAGCAACAAAGGCAGCAGCAGCACCAGCAGCAGCACCAGCAGCAACAGGGCCAACAAAGGAGTGCTCAATTTGCAACTGCAGCAAATTAAACTAGCTACTTGTGGCAACTACTTACTTAAAGTACAAGTATGTCTTACACGAGTATCTTTATGCAGCTCCCACTTGGGCGCCACAACTTTAAACAGACTCTGCATACCATAATTATCGAATGCGTTTTAAATGTGCTGCCGACATAATTGGTCTGATTGGAAGATGATCTTTGCGTGACTACTGCCTCTGCATTTTGTTTCTGCTCTACTCTAGGAGATTAGCTATATACCTGCATAGCTGCTGAGATGATTGAGGCGGGAGACGACGGCAACTCTCAAAGAGTTAACACAAACGCTTCTGTCGACCATTTTGAAGTGAGACATTAATCTCAGTTAGGTTTATCTTTGATGCATAATAAATGAGACGCTTTTAGTTTCAGCGCTTGCCGTCTAAAAGCAGCTATTTATTAATGCTCAAAATGAACTGGCCACAAGGTCCGGACGCCAGCAGTAACAACCACCACGTCGGCGATCTTATTAACCCAGTTTCCACAGAGTTTCCAAAAACAAAAACAACAACACAAAAAAAAAGACTACTCAAGGAAAACACCATTTTTTTTCGCCTGTGTTTGCATTTTGCATTCCTTGGGTTTGATTATTTAGTTTTCCTTTTTTGGTTTGTCGCTAAGAAACTTTTACTGACTGCCAATAAAAAGAAAATCTGCACAAAGTAAACACGGGGAAAATTGCAATCACTCTGGGTATAGTAACAGGGGCTATGGGTTTCGTTGGTCCACAGGGCGGGTGAGGGGTGAGCTCTGTGCAAACAACTGCCGGCATCAATCTTCTAATGCGTTCAAAATTTTGCGCTGCTGCTGCAATTTTATTGCCAACAAGAGGGGGCAAAATACATCCATGGTGTTTACTTTTGATGTACAAACTTTGCCTTTTTTTTCTGTGTACCCTAACAGAACTGCTGTTGACTTGGTCATCAGAGTAGGAGGCCAAACCAGAAAGTATATAATGAAAGTGGTATGTGGAAAGTCGCTTGTAACAGAAATAGAATTTCTTTAAGAATCCATATAGCTTGCGATTTAATGTTCAATAACCTTTTTAATGTCACATTTCCAGCTCTGGCTGCATTATGTATCTGTCAGATACTTTTGCAAGGGCATAAAACATTCCGTGTTATAGTTTTGAACATATCTTTTTATGCTCTGCCGGGGCAGCCAAAAAAAAAATAAAAAAGAAACCAACAACAACAAAATGCTCTACTCTGCCTGTGCCACATTTGAGCTGAATTGACTTGTTGTCACGCCCCCAGATCAGGCCGCCTCTCAGCCGCCCCCCGATGGCAGCGACATGCAAATTTATGAAAGCCGCTTTGGCCTGTGTTTCTTATTATTACTTTTTTGATGATTTTGTTTTTCCTTTTTTTTTCCTACTTGCTGGAGTTTTGTTTTTGGCTGCTTGGTCATATATTAATTTTTGTTGTTATTGTTGATGTTGTTTTTTTTTTTTTCAGTTTTGTCTTTGTTTTTGCTTTTGTTTTTGTTCTTGGGTTTGCTGAAGCCGTCGGCGTTGCTTGGACACGCCACAAACGAAGCGAGCTGGCAGCTGGAGCTTGTTTTCGTATGCGGTACGTTGTTAATAATTCGGTCGCATTACGCGCGATCTGAAAGGAAGATGTCGTCTTAATGACTTCATTAATATTGAGTAAAACACAGTGAGGCAGACACTGCAGCCAGCAATTTCATGTTTCACAAAGTGCACAGCCAACTCTGATGCGGCAACGAATTCTCGCTCAATTGAAAAATTCAAAATGCTTCACTTACCACACGTTCTGCGTTCTGCGTTCTGCGTTCTGCGTTCTGTTTCTCTTATGCTTGTTCTTATTCTTGTTAATATTGCCTGATGTTTGCTGAACACAACAGTTGTTGTTAGTATCGATGTTGTTGATGTTGTTTCCGCTGTGCGACCATTTATAGCACACATTTATGAGCATATCTTAGCTGGATCTAAGGAGCATGCAGCCAGGCAGCAGGTCTGCCTAGTTGGCGTAATTAAAATTAATTTGAAACCTAAACGGTTAATTTAATATAAATGCATTGGACTAGGAAGTGGCTCTTTCAAGTTATACACGTTGCCAAGGCTAATGGTGAGAACTGCGAACATACTCGCATTTTATATTAATTACTCTCATTAAATAATTCTACCTGATAAACGCACATCTTGTTACAAAGCAACACTGCGAAAAGCTGAATATTTCAGTTAGTTTCTGAACATAGATAAAGTGGGCGTTATCCATCTGAGTCTGAGTAGAGCCAAGCAGGCGATCTAAGTAACTGTATCTGTAACTGAAAGTTGCAAGTGAAATTGCAAAATTATGCAGCGAACTTAATTCTTGAAAAGTTGGGCCTGAGACAGTACAATTTATTCCTCAACTAAATAAATATCCAAATTAAAACAAATGAAAATTCATTTTCTATGCTCAAATCATGATTTATCTTTTTTAGCTTATTGATTCAAATGTTCAGAAATAAAAGCTATCAGCTTAGTTAGATTTATCGAACTTATTTCTAGAAATTGGTATAAAGTGAAAATGATCTTGGAACTATAAAATACACTTTCTGACCAAGCCACAAGGCCCATTAAGCTGTCCCAGATTCAGGCGGTTATCTGCACTGCCAAACTATGGGTATTAACAACAACAATGTAGGTTGTTCGTTCCGCCCCAGTATTCGACAGCAACAACAGGTCGATTGAAATGACTGCGGCTCTGTTCGTTAAATACAGGCTGCAGTTTCTATAAATCAGGCATATTTCTCAACACCTTTTTGTGCTGAGCGGCGTTTCGAACCGCTCATTAAAAACCATTAAGCGAAATATGCAACTGTGAAAATTATGGCGTAAATGATATCCCCGCGCGACAATAAACGTGCTGCCTGAGGCTAGGCAGGGGGTACAGGTGGGGGTTTGAGCTAGGAGTAGTACTGGGTTATGCTTGGGGGCCCCAGGGGTTGAGGCCCCGAGTTGAGCTCGCAATTCAACTAAACGCGTTTCGCAGTTAACTTCGTTTCTGTGTCATTTTCTTGTCTGCAAGTCGAGTTAGGCGTCAAATAAATTTTCGTCTACGCTAAAACAACAGCGAAATGGAAAACAACAAACGGCAACAACAACAACTGAAGAAATATGTCTAAGACTATTCCCATTGGTGCTTTGTAGACGTTGCGTTCTTTGTGGCTTGTTTGGTCGTTTTTTGCAAACATACATTTGCAACAATTTGTTATTGGCCATTTAAGCCGTTTGTTGCTGGTGTTGCTGATGTTGTTGGTGTTGTTGTTGGTGTTGTTGTTGTTACTGTTGGCCATTGGGTCGCCGTGCACCAGAAATCTGTTGAGTGTTAATGACATTTTTATGTTTTAACGCTTGAAAGGCTTCAACACCAACATTGACTTCCATTTGGCCTGGCCCCGTGAGTGGCCTCTATGTGGCCACTCAAATGGCGAATTGGGAAAGCAAGTCCAATTGAAATGCCGCTCCAACTCCAACTCCAGCTTCAGCTTCAGCTCCAGCTCTATTACTGCGACTTGCTCTGGAAATGCTCCGTTTCTGTTTGGCCTGACATTTGGAAACGTGGCAAATGTAGTGAACCCACAGTGAGTTATTGACTGTTCTCGAGTGTATGGTATTTGTCGAGTGCGCTGAAGGAGGTTGTACCTGCCGCAAAGGAAAAATTGGCCTACTGCCTGTGCTGCCAACATGTGAAAGGTGGACCAAAGGTTTAATAGCTTATGCCACGCGAGGCTCGCTAAATTGAAAAATTACTAACCACAAATGTGAGAAAATATGGCTAAATAGTTGAACGAATTAAGCTCAATAATATTAATGGAATTGAAAGCTAAACTAGTAAAATTAATGTAATAGGTAAAGTTAAACGTTGATAATACTAATTGAAATGTTTCCCAACTTTAAAATTGTAAGTCATTTGCTTGTTGCTAAGCTGCTGTGTCTGCGTGACTTTCTACTCTCCCTCTCTCTCTCTCTCTCTCTCTCTCTCTCTTATTATTATTATTTGCACTCAACTCAACTTAACAATTCAATTCAATACAATTCAATTCACGGCCGAAACTTGTGTCAACAATAATTAAATTTCTGCACACATTTGCTAATCTTTTGTGCAGCTAATTGAACTGAGAAACGCGCATAAGAATACAAAGCACAGAATAAAGTCAACAACCAAAGCAAATTCGCATGCAACCGCGGACTAATAACCACTGAGACAATCATAAAAACATATATATACAAAATGAAATAAAATAAACAACAACAATCCACAGCAAGTTTCCTGCAGCTCCTGGCAGCCACAGCGTAGCAAGTTTTTCAAGCGAAAAAAAAGAAATGCTCCAATTAATTGTATTTAAAGCTGTTTGTGTGTGTGTGTGTGTTTGTGTATGTGTGTGTGTTGGTTGTGTTGGTTGTGTTAAGCGCCCGCATTTCAGTTGTTTTTCTGCATATTCCTTTGTTTCAGGCTTCACTGGTGCTGAAATTTTGCAAATGTTTTCTTTTGGCCATTTCGTTGGCGGCGTCTGCTGCCATTTTAATGATTTACGTCACTTAAACGAATTTAATTTCGGACAGCTGGCCAGGAGTCGTGGCAGGAATCGTTTCAGGGGCCCGTCAGAACAACTGTTTGACTTTGCGCGTTCGCTTAACTTCCACTGCAGACTCAAGTCTGCGTGTGTGGTTGTGTTTGTGTGTGTGTGTGTGTGTGTGTGTGTGTGTGTGTGTGTGTGTGTGTGTGTGGGGAGTTGGGCGAGAGCAAAATTTTCCCAAGTGCAACGACTTCTCATGCACTTCCTGTGTGGCATCTGCGGCTCTTCCTGCCCCTCCGTTGCAGCGCACAATGCCGAAATAAACCTGGCCCAAACTAATAACACTTAACGGAACCAAGCCAAAAGCTAAGCGTTAATTATGGAAAACTTTTCCGTGCTGTGGCTAAAGCGTTTTCCAAAAGACACACAAAAGCTGCCAGCTACTGAACTGCAGCTCCTCCTTCCATCTCTGCATTCTACTTTGACTTTGCCAACTCCTCCAGAGCAATGCATGTCGCAACATATCAACAAAGGATGCAGTTGCCTAGACACGGCTAGGCTCCAGCTCGGGCCACACTCTTGATGTTTTCGTCGTTTTGGTTTTTCTATTTTTTTTTTTTGTTGGTTTTGTAGACTTCAGTCAATGCACTCTCTATGACGACGTCGTCTGACTGCACAAAATGAAAAAGTTTCGAAATAAATCCTGAAATCCAAGGCCCAAAAGGAATAACTTGAAAAAATAAAACTGTACATGCGATTAAGCAAAGATAATACGACTATAACATACCCTTGGCAGAATGTTAAGAACTTACAGAAACAGATTTCAAATGGAGCTGGAATTTGCAGGTTACACATATTTTATTATTATTGTCTCACACTCCAAATGGGTTATTTAAGTGTTTGTTTTTTTTTATAAAAATCAGTATCAGTTCCTCAGCTAGCTTTATCCAGCTCACAGGGTATAGAAACAGCAGCCCACTCTCAACAAAGCATAAAAAAAGTAATAAAAAAAAAACAAAACTCGTTGCATTTTTTGTAAAATGCAAAAAAAAAAGAAGATTATTAACGCCTGTTGGTTATGCCACAGGACGATGTCTGCGCCAGCTTCAGCTCCAACTCTGCGTCTGCGACTCTCTGGCTACTGTGCACACACTTTTCGTCATGTTGTTGTCGTTGCACGTTTTTTGTTGTATATTTTTTCATTCTGTTTTTAATATTTTTTTTATTTTTTTTTGGTGCATTTGCTTGCTGCAACGCTTTGGATGCAAAATGCATCTGGGCAAAAAACAACAGCAAACATGTCGCAGTCGGAGTCACAGCCAGCGGCAGTTTGAGGTAGGATGTAGGGAAACTGGATGGATTTTAGAGCTTGGGGGTAGTAGGTGTAGCGGTCGACAATTCTCTCTCTGCCCCACAGTCATTAGGCGCTGCTGCACTTGGCTCCGGCTTGCACTTAAGGCCAGCCAGGCAGCCAGTCGGATATGGGCCTGCATCCTGAGCAGGCTCGTCATCGCCGCCGTCGTCGGACGTTTCGTGTCTCAGGCAGTTGCAAATTACGCTCTCAGACTCAATTGTCTTGCGCCTCAGAGACATTCAGGCCCCCAAAAGCAACAACAACAGCAAAAACAACAACAATAACATCAGCAATAACAACAATAGGTGCATTTAACGCAATCTTTTCTGGCTAGACAGACTTAGCCACAGACGGTCGCAGACTCCAAGCTCAAACTCTAGACTCTGTCTACGAACCGAATCAAATTGCAATGCAGACGTTCCCTTGAGTTGGAGACTTGTAAATGGGGGCGTGGCATGGTGGCATGGTGGCATGGTGGCAGATGCGTCTCGTCATCGTCGCGACATGTACTTCACAAATTTTGTGTATATATGTATGTGTGCTCATTTGAATATGGTGGTCATGGACCTCAAACGCCCAGACGTAGGCAACACTTTTCAAGTGCTTAATTTCTGTTTCACATTAATTTTTTGCAGTTTTTAATTTGGTACAGTCACGCTTCATTTTATTCATGGATTCAATTGCAATTTAAAAAAATAACACAATAGATCGTTGATTTCATAAAGCCAACAATCACAAAGTGAAATTCATATACAAATTTAATCAACAGACATTTCCCTGCTGAGCTTTTAACTCGAGTAATTAAAAATTGTATTTGATGAATGAAAAAGTTCTCATTCAGTGCAAAAATGTAACGTATTGTTAATCCATTAATGTTATTTCATTATTGTGCAATGTATATTAAATTTAAATACTCTTTGTCGTTTCAGAAAACGCTCATGTATTTATGAGGTATGTAATATAACATAAATAACCGTTTTTCGATCAAATAGGTAAAGAACCAACATTTAAAGCTATTCGGAGCCGAAAGCAGCTTACAGCTTGACGCCCCAAACAGCAACCAGCATTTTTATAAGCATACAAAATAATATGAAAAGTAATAATCGAAAGAAACCCAAATAACATTATAAATGAATGTATTATGACAAGTGCGTGGGCTGGGCCCAAAAAATTTCAACGGCTGCTGACTGTCCAAATGATGTGAAGTGTGTTTAAAGCGGGCTTGGCGGGAACCCATCAACATCGCCATCATCATGTCAAACGGCAGCCGCAAACAGCGACAAGAAAAAAAGCTAACGATAAAATTAACAATGCGAACCAAGAAAAAACAGAAAAACGCCAAGCATATATGCCAAAGGGCCGGGTTCGTGAAGGTAGTTAAAACTATACAATGGCTCCAAAAACGCCAGCTCTATGTCTTATTAAAGAAATAACGTGGCAGCAACGGCTGCTTTGATTGACAACTATGTTGAAATATCAAATTAAAATTTCATAAATAGAAGAAAATAAAACTTAAGCCGCTTTATAATAAGGTAATTGCTATGGCTATTAGGACTGGGCGTGGATGGATGTACATATCTATATAAATACATATATATATATATGAAATAAGTGCCGCTAGATCTTTGGCTTAGATTGAAGGTCAATGACAACACGTAATTGATTATTAACCGACAATTTTCAATAGCTCGTACCAAATCATTAATGAAAATGATTGAAAAAACATGTTTTAATTTCATGCTTAAGATATCGTATTAGTAGCGGAATTTTAATAGCCACTATCTATATATATATATCTACAAGTAGCCTTGGCACCACCACAGCCACAGCCACAGCCACCTCAGACACCAGCAGCTCGTGAACTAGTAACGAGAAACAACAGAAATCCATAAAAGTGCAATATCTTTCGTTGGCCATAAGTGTTCCTGCCCATATGACGTATATTGTTATTGGGAGTGTGCACTCGCCTTATCGTAGGTGCCACATAACTAAAGCTGCCGCATTTACTACAGCCGCCTGTAGGCCAAACCATTTTCACACCACTGCAATATAAAATATGTAAGACCTTTTTTCTCTTTCTTTTTTTTTATTTTTATTTTTTACCAATCTACGTTTGGTAAAAACCAATCAGTGGTTGCGATTTCCATTAGGTTCGAATTGCTGTTCAGGTGCTTAACTGGGAGCGTCGTTTGGGATCTAACATGTGGTCTAGTAGGTTATTATTTTTGTTTTGATGGCCTGTGAGGCCCAAGTGTGGTCATATTCAAGAGGAGGTTTTTTAGTTTAAAAAAAGCTTGTATGAATTTTTAACAACGCACAACATAAGACTTTTTATGCTAGGCAATATTTTGAAGTATTCATGTTTTATCTCAAAGTTATGGGGTCTGGCTAAGAATAATGGAAGCAAAACTTATTCAAATATTCTTTTCACGTTTTATAAGTTAAAAGTTATGTTGCCACAAATCACTCTTCATTTCCAAAGCTATTCAACACAAACTCGCAATCTTAAATGAAATCACATTTTATTCCACTTATAGATACAAAGATTCTGTTCTACAAAGTTAAAATGAAAAATTCAAGAGAATTTTATCAACCAATTTTAGATTGTTCTTCTAAATCTTACGATAAAATCACATTCCATTGTGATTAAGTAAGAACACTCAACTATCTTGTAAATCATAAATCTTAACACATAGCAAAGAGTTATAATTAATGTTTCAGCTGACAGAATTCAATAATTAACTGTCGACTCACTGAGGCGGCAAGTTTCCCAAATTTGTAGCTACACATATAGTCAGTTTCATAATTAATAGATTTTTTATGTAAATGTTGTTTTTTTTTTCGATTGTATATTTGTTTAGATAAGATGTGTGATATTAATTGAGTGACCCGAGAGTTTAGTTATAATAGCAGCTTTAGACGGTGGCTTATTTGTATTCTAAAGATTGCATTAATTTTATCCATTAAAATCTGAAAACAAATTTTTCAATATGTTTTTATGACTTGTCTTCTTGGGGCTGTACAGGAAACTGCAATCCTGAAAATCCATAAACTTAAAGAAACGTTTTTCAGTGCGATTTGTTCAGCACACCCATGTGGCATACATGTTCAGAAGTCCCTTTCTGTCTGATAATTACTGCCGACCGCTGAACAACTGGACAGAATTTTTAGTTTACGAGCATATAAATGTAATTGGATGCGCAAAAATAGTTATATGCGTCGAAGAGGTAGTTGTAGTATTAGTAAGAATATGTTTATATTTTGAACAGAGCCTCTGTCAGCTTTGCCTGTCATTTTGTGTGCGGCTCCTCTGCCACTTGCATCAGCAGCGGCATCAACAACTAAGCGGCTAGAAAACTGCGCATGCGCAAAGGCAAAACATGTCATCATCGATTACGCAGAGCCGGAGCAAGCAGCTACCAGCTACAGACAGACAGGTAGGCAGGTAGGCAGGTAGGTAGGATGGTAGGCCAGCATTCAGGAGCATTAACTGTGGCAGCAGCCGGCTTGGACAAACAAGTTGCTGTCGTTGCTGTTAGTGTTACTATCGCTTTGTTTTATCGCTGCAGTAAGGATGATGACGCCGGCAATGGCAATCCCTCGGGCGCGTAACTCAAAGCGACAACACTTGACACTAATTAATACATACGCACCATACGGCATGCAGCAGTAGTCAGCATGCATGTTGCAAGCATTGCGCCGATTGCCGTATCCGAATGTTCGTCCCATTGTGCACCCAACTGCCACCCACTCGGCATGTCGACGCGCTTTCGCATTTCAATCAAGTCCACGTCAGTCAGTTCAGTCAGTCACCATTGAGATTCAGTCGTGATAAAGTTGTTTGAAAGTGTTGCCGCTTTAACACACGCACACACACACACACTCACACACACACACACGCATACATATACACTTAGTTGACTGCCTATCTGGCACATTGTAAGTTGTAGGGGCGGGGTGGGTGTTGGTGGAGCCGGCAGCAGTATGCAACTGCTGATGACCGCTATTGTGCGTGGTGTTGTTGCTGTTGCAGACTGATGCTTATCAGTTTGTCGCGTCCGTTAGCTTGGTTTAGTTTCAGCACGCAACCAGGCTTGCTCATGATATGAATTTACCGTTGCATTTACTATGTTCACCAGTCTGCAAATTTGTCGTACATAATTATACATTCCTTGCAACGCCAACAAATTGAAAGAAAGAGCAAGAAGCTTGTCGACAATTAAGATGTTAACAAAATGATACTTGATTGGAAATTGTGAAACTTTGCACAAAATACCAGGTTCATTGCCTATATTATTAAATAATGTAGTTAGTTTATCTATAACTTATAAATAATTGGAAAACAAGATGTCAGTCCTAAAGCATTTTCAACTGAATTATATGGTTAAATTATATTGAATAACTAATTGCTCATCTCGTTGCTATTGTTGAGGAATAATTGGTTTCCCAATTGACCCATACAAACAGGATATTGTGATTGTGTTTGGCAATTATTTGTATTCAAATATGCAGAAATTCGCATGCATAAAATCTAATTATAACAATAATACGCAAATCTGTCATATTATGCGCAAATATGTAAATTTAATTTGGTCGATTTTGGCAATTCCTCTGTTATTAGCAGCATGCCGAATATCGTTGATGCTCATTAATATCCAATTAAAAAGTCTCGTGACTCAGACAGGTATAATGTGCACGGCTGGGCAATCCGTCATATTCATATCCATATCAAAGCGAAAAAGCGCCCGCTGGCATTGAGGAGGAAACGAGGGGACGCAATGATCGATGATTTTTGTGTCTTTAAGACTTTTGAGGCTTGTGGCCAAAATCGAAAACGAAAAACGCAATTGGAAATGGAAATCGGTAACGAAGTTAAAGTTTTTCAATTGATAACAATGGCAGCGAACGACACAAAATGGCATTAATTTTCGGCTCTTTAAAGACAACTTTGACACCGAATGTTGAATAAACGCTTAATTAACACTCAATAGCGCGGCTAATGCCAATGGGGCCAGCGAGCTAAATTGCGGCAATTGAAGGCGCGACGAATGCAACTCAAAAGACCTCCAACAACAACAACAACAACAACGGCAACCAAAATAAAAATCAGAAGACAGAAATTAAAGTTTTTAAAAGTAAACAACGCAAATTGACATTTTGCCTCTCGACAAGGCAGACAGGCCGAGAGAAAAAATATATATGGAAAATGTTTGTGCAACGTGGGGCAAGCCCAGCAGGTCGCCAATCGAAAATGACAGTTGCAGTTTTTGTTTTTTTTTTGTTTTTTTTTCTTTTCCTGATTTTTATTTTCGACAATCGGTTTGAAATCACACAAATCTCGGGCAAAAGTCACTAAATGACTAACTTTGTTCGACGTTTTGGTGTTGTAGTGTTCGACATGCGGCATTGAATGTTGAATGTTGCATGTTGATTGTTGGACGTTGGAAGTTGAACAAACGTTGGCCAATTGGCCAAGGCGGAAAGTGAAAAGCTTCAATAACAAAAAATACCGTCCGCGCAACACCTGAGGGCAAGGAGTTGCAGTTGCGTCATGCTGCAAGCAACAGACCAACTCTAGCTACGGAGGCAACTGCGGCTGCTGCTGCTACGGCTGCTGCTGTTGCTTATGAGTGTGTGTGTGTGTGTGTGGGTGCACAAGCAATCGATGATAGCGTTGAAATCTGCTCGCATGTAACGTTTAAATTTGTTGAAATCAGCGTTGGAAAGTCTTCAGCTGTGCCAGCAGAGGGACACTGGGGGCGGGAGGGTGGCAAGCTGGGGGCGTTGCTGCCTGTTGCTAGCCTGCTGCATTTCGGCTTTTCATGCCTTTTTGAGCAAACAAGAGTTGCACGATTTTCTTGTAATTTTCCGCAGTTTGGCTTTCAAAACCAGGCTCAAAGCGTCTGCCCCCTCCCCACACGCCACAATCTACTCCGCACTCTGTCCCCTTGGACCAAGTGCAGGCTATATAAATCTGCAATGTTTGTTTAATTTCGTGTGCTTATTTGCCGCGTTTTTTGTTTTAATTTGTCTGTAAAAAAATAGTCTAAACAAAATAAAAAAAAAAAGGGAAACAAAAAAACAAAACAAAACGAAATTTAGCTAATTGTGTAGCGATCATTGCTCATTACTGCTCATTATTGTCTCCGTGTTGTTGTTGCTGTTGCAAGTTCGCTTGTAAGTTTGCTGTTTGTTGCAGTTGTTGCTGTTGCTGGTGGGGTGGTGCAACTTACAGGTTCTTGTGTTGTTTTCTTGTTGTTGTTGTTGCTGTTGCTGTTTTTTCTCCTTACCCCCTTTTTTTTACTGTCATTGATCTTGTAGCAAGATTAGCATAGATATTGTTTTCTATTTGTGATTAGATGTCTGAGCACGATTTTGTCTTCGGTTAAGGCCGAAGGGGAATTGGAATTGGGTTTGGAATGTTTGTTATGTAGCCACTTAAGCAACATTAACAAGTTGCAAATGCCTTTGCTATAAGAAGTCGGATCTTTAAGTGCCATAAAGAGTAGTCAATAACTACAAAGCGTATCAAATGAATGGCATTTGACAAACCAACCCATCAACTTCAATAGATTTATAGCAGCAATACATAAATGAGAAGGCCAAAATTTAAAATCACAAGCCATTAATTAATTAATTTTAGCCACTTTTATTGCTAAAACGAACAGACGCTTCTATTACCTAATCATTTATTATATCCTGCATTTTAAGGCCACATTGTTACATTTCTGGCAAGTTTTTGCATAATTTGTTTACAAATCAAATGCGCTCATAAATCTGTTGATTAAATGCAAAAATTGAGTGTCAATAAAATTACCGATGTTTATTGCTATTTATCCGATTTTTATTTTTATTTTTTTTTTGTTGTTATTTTTCATGGCAATTTTAAAAGTTTTTGGCATATATATTACAGATCGTAAAATTAAAGTCCGAGCGAAACTTGATTTGCAGTCAGCAACTCAACCAATGTGCGACTTTGATTGTAGGTCCAAATGTATGAATGACTAAAGCCCATAAAGATTTCAGCGGGTTGGTTCGTATGAGCTTTATGATACTGGGGCCCCATTCATATCGCATAGGCCATAAAAAGAACTTGAGCTAAGACTTGGGCGCGTTTTCGATTTTATGTGGCGCGTTTCAAATGCTAGGCCATTGTTTCACAATGGTTAAAAAAAAAAGAGAAGTAAATAAAATCAAATTAGGCAGACAGAGTTGGAAATTTGTTGATTTTGCATATGACAAAGCGCTGGATAAGTTTTTACGACTTTCGCTTTTAAATGGCCCCCGGGCCAAGTTTGGTCTGCTGTAGGTCGCTTCGCCACGAATCCAGTCGAGCGGCCAATGGGACTCCTTTAGATATAGTCGCGAAGCTGTTATGAAATATGAAAACCGCAATGTAAAATGAAGCCGCTGCAAGTTACAAATCTTTGCAGCATGCGGCACGGACCAACGATTCAATGAAAGCGTCGACGACGACGACGACTGGTGCCAGGAAGGCGATACAAATCGAAACTGGCGATCATCGGAGAGTGCCGTCAGCAGGCAGACATGCCAGGCAGCCAGGCAGTAAGGCAGCCACTCTGATCATGTTGCACTTTCCTGCTCCAGCATTTCAAATTTCATACCACTGGCAGCAGGTCTGCGATTCATCTGATCCATTGCATCCACTAGAGTTGGCGGTGGAGTTGGAGTGGGGCTGCCACTGCAACTGCCTGTGGCATAAATGCTCGACATAAAGGGCAAGAGTTCATCGAGTTGTGACTGTGGCAAATGCTTTTGGTATTCGCCACACTGAAATTGAAGCATCAGCTGAAGCTGCCTTGGCATCATATTGCCTCCAATGTGATAAAGCTGAACATAATACATGTACAAATATATAAATATAATTTAAAGAGTCCGACTAGAGGCGAAAAGTTGCTGTAAAATTGAAAGTTATTGTCACCTTTTCACAGTTGTATATCTTGCCAAAGAGAGTGTGTATTGTGGAGAAAGAGAACGAGGTTTAATTGAAGGCAGCGCATGAAAGTGAGGTTAAGCTCGATAAAGAGTGGGGTTCAAATGAAAAATAATGAGTATGTGTGTTCAATTTAAGTGCTCAAAGAAAGTGACATGGTATTTTCTTTTAGTTTGCAATTCGCTTGCACTCAGCATGATGTACCCAGAGATTCCTAACGTGCACATCTTTGCGTGATCTCTCTGACAAAGCGTTGCAATGTAGTCGAGAGTCGATGAGCATGCCACGACCAATTAACTGACTTGAAGCCTTAAGCAAGTACCGGCCTGCTGCGAATCCAGTTTGCTGCGCTGCAAAAGCGTTGCCTCTCTAATAAAGACTTAAACAATATCATAGCAGCACCCCCGCAAAGTAGCCCCCCGCCCGGTCGATGGGGCAATTCCCCTCAGCAATTGCATGCAACAAAGCTAAACATGGCTATGCAACATTTTGCCCAACGGGATGCATGCGAAGCGGCGAGCGTCGTGCATGCAACACTTACAGCTACAAAATTAAACGCAAATCGCAACCAATCACAAAGATTACCCCCACACACACGCACACACAACAAACTCATAGACAAACACTCACACACACACACACACACTCGCTCAAGTCAAAGGAGGCAGCGCCCCCGCTGAAAAACTTGTAAGCCCGATCTTTGGAAGGGGTGCGGGGAGCGGGGGGGTTGAAGCGCCCCAAAGGCGCTTGCATTGGTATTTTAAACACTGGCAGGCACATAATCAAAACGCTTAAATTATAATAACTTTATTAAGTCTCGGCTCAACGAGTGGGCAAAAGTGAATTCGGTGGGAGCAGCGTATAAAAACACACAGACACACACACACACACACACACCTACAGAGAGACCCCTCTCCCAGCTAAACAGGTGTAGTGCAAAGAAAGCAACAGCAACAACAAAAACAAAAACAAAAACAAAAACAACAGCAACAAATGGCAACAGGTAACAACTCAAAAACAAAAAACATAAAGCCAAGGCACAAGCGTTTTGTCTGTTGCCCATTTTTCGAGTGGTTTTTACTTGGTATACACTACAACGTTGTTTCTGTTATTGTTGTTGTTGTTGTTGCTGTTGTTGCTGTTGTTGCTGTTGTGGTTGTTATTGTTGTTGCCTGCTGTTTATGATTGTTTTTTCATTTTCTCAAGTGATGAGTAGGATATCTGTCTGATCGTACTACAGCTATGGCAACAACTACTGCCACAAACAGCAAGAGCAACAGCAACAGCAACAACAGCAACAGCAACAGCAACGAACTATTTGCGACTCACGACTTTTCATGCAATTTTGAATTTAAAATTCTTCACACACTCTTTTCATTATGTGGCTTCATTCCTGATTTCCCTTGCCCCAACATTCCCTTCGCACACTACTTCAGTGCCCAGTAAAAACGGCCCGCCATCGAAGCCAAATGCCAGCAAAATAAGATGCTACTCTTGTGGCCATCTTGAAGTGGTTGTTGTAATGGGCGAGCGTATGTTTATATATGTATATGTATGCGTTCGTTTGTGTGTGTGTATGTGTGTGTGTGTGTGTGTGTGTGTGTGTGTGTGTGTGTGGCCACTAGTAGAAGACGCCTCACAATCACGCGCCATTTACGTTTTTATTGGCGCTGGCGCTGTAAGCAGAGCACAGTGGTCTAACGATAACGCCGCAGAGGGCCGACAAAGCAAAATAATAATAATAAAAAATAGTGATAGTAATAGTAACAGTAATAGTAATAGTAATTACTTAAGTAACGTTCGTTAAAGGATTATATGCAGTGATAATTTACAATTTATCACCATTACTAACGTGTTACGAGTAAGAAAAGATCATTTTCATACATAAGTAACTTCGATGAACTAAGCTTAGTTAATGATGCAGCCTATAACTATGGGCACCATCATCATTAACAGTAGGTTACACAAATCACACATCTTATGCCACTGTGCAGAGACGCTCATGGTTATTTGTGTTGGTGTCGTTGGCGATGATGACGATGACGATGACGATGACGTTGACGATGACTGGACTCCCAGCCCTGCTCAGTGGCTAAGCCAGCTTGCTTGGATTGCCGCCGCTGCTGCTGCTGCTGCTGCTGCTGTTGATGATGTTTGTGGTGGTGGTGGTGGTGGTGGTGCTGCTGTTGCCACTACCACTTGGTGGTCCAATTCAACGAATTGACTATAATCAGTCTAGTGGCAAGTACTTTTCGAGTGCCCACTCATGCACTTCTGTGTGTAGTGTGTAGAGTGCAGAGAGTAGTTGCAACTGGCTGTCAGGCTGGCTGACTGACTGGACGGTTGGTTGTTTGGTTGGTTGGTCGGCAAGTTGCAAGTGGTTGTTTCGCTTCCATCGCTCTCATATGCAAATGTACCTTGCGCCACTCGGTCTAGAAACGTCGTTGTGGCACACATGAGTGCCGCGACGCACACAAAATTAATTTATTACATACAATGCAACAAATTACACTACTCATTAATATTTAAGCCAAGTTTTGCGTAGCTGTAGCATGTGGCAAGGAGGAAAGGAGCGACAGCCAACCAGTCACCCAGCCAGCCAGTCAGTCAGCATTCTCGCTGGTTAAGAGGCGGTACATGCCCAGCGACGAGGCATAGCGGCCGTACCTAATAAATCTGTAATTTGTAATTAATGTGAAAAATTGCCGCCCGAGACGCCAAACAAGACTAAATTGTTATTACGACCACAGTGGGCAGACTCAGTGCACAGAGTATCCAGTACCCAATGTGCGAGTCCAGTTCCAGTTCATAACAACTGAACACAACACTTATCCATGTGTGTGCGAGTGTGTATGTTTTGTGTGTGTGTGTGTGTGTGTGTGCTTCGCCCTGGTCTGTCCGTCGTTGTGGTTTGTTGTGGGTCAAAGCCATAACTCTTCAACAAGTTCGGCAGTTCGACAAACGCATTGCCTGTGGCCTAAGCCCGACTCGGGGCCCGGTCAGAAAATGTTGGCCCAAAAGGCGGCTCGGTTAATGTTCGTGCTGTGTTTCATAAATATAAATTAAGGCACTTGACTAACGCACAGCCGCGTGCTTGTGACTTGAAAATGCGAAAAATTGGTCAACAGATTTGCTGTGTCTCTTGTTGCCAAAATACTATATCATTGCGCTTACTATACGTGAATGGCTAAAAGCGCCAACAGAGGCAACCGTGTCGCTTGGCGATGGCATATCGCGCCATTGTCCGCTGAAAGCAACTCATGCGGTGTGATTAATATGGAAGATGGCTAAAACAGATCCATAACCAACAATTTATGATATATGCCGAGAGCCTGCGACCATGTACAAAACCAGTAAGAGAAGTGTGTGACAACATAATCAGGAAAATAGCTGTAAAAACGAGGAAGTACAATTTTTAATATACATATATTATATATTATATACATATATATCGATTTTAAATAAGTAAATTTATAGCCGCAAAACCATGCATCAAGAAGCCGTGTCTATTAAAAATCGTTTCAGTTTTGACAAAGTTATGGTTGAGTGATGGTTGGATCTGTTCCTAAGTTGATTTTTGGCAATTTCATGTTGACATGAATTTTAATCAATATAAATTTTATGTCATTTATATTATAAAGTGATTCGATCCGATCGACCCTGAGTTGAGACTCTATAAACTTAATTAAAGCATCACATTTTATTGAGCTGATATTCAAATTGCGGCAGTTATTTTTCAATCAGCGCTTTCAAGTTTGCGTTCTTACGGATTTCAGTGAAACACAATTAGGCCATTAAAAATGCTATTAATAGGCCACACATGATTGATAATATTCGAAAGTATTACTTTACATATGACATTTTTAACAGTTGACCGCAATATGCATATATACTGATTGCCAAAAAAAAACCAACAACAAAAAAAAAACACAAACAAATAAGAATTCGCACTATTGCCCTCTATTCCCCCTCCTCCCCCACACCAGCCGCAGCAATTCGATTCGAGGAGATCGAAAATGCTAACCGGTCAGTCACTGAATGAAAACATTTGTCTGGTTCATGCTGGCCAAGAGGTAACGCAGTTGACTGACTGATTCAATGGAGCAAAACGTGAGCCAAAGACGTGAGACAACAACAACAACAACAACAACAGTAACAACAACAATAAGCACCGTTTATATGCCTGATGAGCGGGCACCTTTGAATACGACCCCAAAATATAACATTTTTTCGTTCACTTGTGATATTTATTTTTTTCTCAACGAATCAATCACAATGATTATGATAAATGATTTCAGTTTTTCATTTGTGTTTTTTTTTTCTTTCTTATTTTTCTTGATTTTTGGCCTGCCATTGTTTGATAGTTTTTTATCCCTTTTATTTCTATGGATTTTTGCATTATTACGCCGCGTAATGGCCGATCAGCGAGTTGGGTTGTAATTGCCGGCTTATAAATCACAGTGAAAAGATATAATTTCTGTTAGACGATCTGTTCGTCTGACCGTAGTTGATTAGCACATTTGTCAGACTCTCAATGAAGTTTCACTTTTTGGTACTCAAGACGCACCGGACGAAAATGAAACGAAACGAGAAAAGCCACCACATAAAGCTGACCCAATGAACTATTTAACAGTACTTGCTGGTATTTTTTTTTAAAGCTATTTGCTCAACAATTTCGATTGAGTTCTGTTATTATTTACTGCTTTATTTCCTAGAGCATTTATCGCTTTTTTAATCTTGCTAAGAAACTTTATTAGTGTCACAAAACAAACACCTTCCCTGCGTTGATTAATGTGTGTCAGGCGGAAACTTTGGAGCACCAAAACGTGTAACAAGGCGGCAACGGACCACCAGCACTGGCCACAGACCCAGTAAATCTAGCTGCCCCACCAGCTGTGCTAGTACAAGTAGCTGCAAACCAGAACCTGACTCACAAATGCGGATCTGTTTGCATAGACCACGCCCCTTCCATGTTGGTCGCTTGAAATTTGAAGACTTTATTCTGCAGTTTATTTATAAAGGTGGATACTGCATCATTAGTTGGTGCTTGCAGCTTACCATGTGGCTGGACATGAGAGATAGATAGTCGCTTCAATATTATAGTTAAGACAGTCAACGGAAGTGGAAAACTTGAGATATATTTATAGCTAAATAAACATAAAATATTTTATGAGATTAATAATAAAAATATAAATAGATTATATTTTCTTTGAATACTTTATAATCTTACATGAATACCAATTATTACCATAATAACAACATAAGCATTTCCAAGACTTAATTAACTGCTGAAATGTCCGATATGGCCACATAAGATATCTACTAAAGTATTTCTTAACTCAATAATAAATTCCTTGTTAGCCACAAAATCAAAACCTGCTTTACAAACCATTCAAAGTCTTCTACAGGCCGAACAATGTCTCTCTTAATGTTATACAAACCCATACCATATTCATATTTTTTTAACTAAGCTGCAACATTTTGGGAACAACTTTCAAAAAAGTGCTAACAAGCTGCTGTTGAAGTTGCCGCAGCATTAAATTTGACATTATTTGGCAATATTTTTTAGCTGGTTGTAATTATTTGCGACAAGTTTTCCCAATAAATATGTTCAATTTTATTTAGTTTGATTTTTATGTTGCAGTCTCGTTTTGCCGGAACACCCAACACGCAATCCATGTGGCTGATGCATTGACCCAGCGACACAGAGACACTTGTCGCCAACCAGAGTAGAGCCGCTCACGGGGAGCTGTGAGGAAAATGTTTCCACGGCAGCCGGCTGCTGGCGATGCAGATATTTATCAGGATGCGACAACAACGTTGCGATCGGCGTTTCCTAATTCTCGACTGGATTCGCTGGCGGCACATCCAACGCCCGCAAACGAAGCGGATCCCAACAACATGGACAGTCAGCTGGCAGCGCCGGATCCCACTGAATTGGGCGGCGCCAATGCTGGTTATAATCCGCTGGACGATGACTGGTGGTCCAATGCCATTGAGGTGGACACGTTCGATTCGCCGCTGGCCTTCGATGCCAGCGAGAATGGGCTGTGGAATGGACATTTTGTGCCGCCGCCGCCACGTCCACCCTTTCTGGATGAAAGCGTCGCCGCTGACGGCCTGACCACCTGTGATCTATGCACGTGGGCCTGGCAGCGTAATGCCTACTCCCTGGACGGTTCGATAGGTAAGTGCACCGATATACCCTTACATATATACACATATATATATATGTATGTATATTTACCGATATCGTTCACTCTATCACTCAATGTTTTTCAATTAAAAACTCAGCCCATCCCCAACAGGCAATTGGCCTCGACAAGACACTACTCTGGTATCTGTGCAGTATCCGCCGCACATCGATCGCTGATATCAATTTATCAAACTGATGTTGGGCGTGCGTGGCGCGATTGCTTTTCGGCGCTGTATTTTTTCTTTTATTCCACGAGACCGATTCAGTCTAGGCGGATCGTGGCCAGGTCTTGGCTGGCATCCAGCTCGCTTGGGTTACTTGCGTTTGCAAATTTAATTTAGCACATTACTCTTGGTGGCACAGCCTTTGGCTTAGGCGTTGCATGCCTCGATCCCTCGCTTTGCCGCTAAGACCTATCGGGACCATCGCGAGCTCGGCTCATTTGTCTCTGCGCTTGTAAAATCGGGCGAGAAAGTCGAGGTTAGAGGAAGGAAACTCATTGTAAATTGGCTTAGACGAAACATCATACAATAATATGAGGCAGTGGGCGTGTGCTGGAACAAAGCTCGCTGCTGATGCAACTGATCCCGATGATTAAGACTCTGCCTAGACTAGGGCTGAACACGGCTGCTTATAAGGCATTTTTCTTTAATTTATTTAAGCAGAAATAAAGTAATATACACTGCAACATTATCTGCAAGGAGTATTGAATTAAATTCGAAATTGATCTAGTGACAATCAGATAAGTGAAGGCATTTATTAAAAAAGGCAACAGGAAACGGAAGTTTCTATTCCCTAAACCGATTCTTACATCAGAATTATATTTATTATAATTGGAGTTCGCAAGAAAACATAGAATTATGTGCAGACACGTGTGCATCTAAAGTGCAGCACTCGCTCCATTTTCCGAATGACTTCATATTCATAATGATGTCGAATGCAATTTACACAAAGCACAATCAAATGTTAACCGATGAAGACTTGTTAAAGCTCTCACCCCTTCATAGACCAAATACCACATGCATAAAGCGAACACTAAATAACCGTTGGCCACGTTCACCTCATGTGAGAGTGTTAGTGTATGTGTGAAGGAACTGAGTTAGGGTTATGAGTTTGGAATATGGCATGGCATTTAGCCGTTTGGCGTATTTGATTTCCAGGAATCACCTACAGCGCAAATTGAAGTCATTATACAGGAAGAGCCGAGAACGAGGCATCAGGTCCGTGGCAGCTACAAAGCAGGAGTATGATTTTAGACAAGCCTGCAGCTGGTAAAGCCCATTGCCGTTGCCCGTTGCCAGTTGCCGGTTGCCAGTTACCAGTTGGCCGGGTTATTAGGCTAATTATAGACTGGGGCTAAAATTTCAGTATTTCTCATCAAGCAGTCATATGAAACTGTATATGTATAAAAATGACTTTATTCATGCCGACTGCGACTGCGACTGTTTGTCGCGCCGTCGCGTCGTCTGCCCCCAGCTCCAACTAACGTGTCAACCAATTTGCAACACTCACCTGGCCTGTAGTGGTTCAAGCTGGTCAGTTCCATGGAAAAATCTGCTTTTACCTTTTGCTGCCTGTGCTGTTGATGTGAAGGGATTAAGCGGCAACAGGCAACAGTAACAACAACAGCAACAATAACAACAGCCACAGCAACAGCAACAATAAATTTGACTAATGTCTTAATTATGTGCCTAGATTTTTTTTTTTTTTTTTTTTTTTTGGTTGTTTCGGCCAGAGCAGTCGCTACGTTCCGCAACTCCGCTTCACCACAGCCCCGATCCAAATCGTGCCTGGGCTGCAGCGAATGCCATTCACTTCGCTTCATCCATTCATCCATTGAAGGGAGCCCTGGCAAATTGAGTTTTTGCATGTCGTGAACGAACATGTCTAGAGTTTTATTTCATTTCATTTGCCTCTCAAATTGACAGCTAAATAAAATGTTATTATATTTACACTATAATTTGCATGGCAATTAATCAAATGGCATGCAAAATTCTGGCACTTCGACAGCAACACCAACGACACAGCCAACAAACAACAACAACGACGGTGCCAAAATGTTTCCCAACCAAAAGTGCTCTTTTTGTTTTGCGACAAATTCTTGGGCGCCCCGGCAATTCTACGAATTCTCCACTATTCTAACAAAATATCAAAAGGTCGAAACCGACTGAATGTCTAAATTATGAGCGCAGAATTTGGAGCCGCAACGAATGTTGCCAAGTGCTCGTTATATAGTTGGGAACTGGGTCCCCACTAGAGATGGATACAAGTTTGCCAACAAAAAGGTTTTGTTTCCGAAAGGAAATTGCAAGTCTGTAATTAATATATGACATATTTCAAGGTATTACTTGAATGCTCTTTCAGTTCTCTCTAAATGTCAATCCAGACTTATTTCAAACACATTTGTCTGTTCAACAGTGACTACAGTAAATATTCTTCGATATTTCATCACCATATGCACTCATCTCTAACTCCATCGACAAATCTCTCACCTCTGGCGCCATTTTATGGCAAATTAAGTTCACCGCTTGATTATTTGAGAGGCATTTTCTTGTGTAATTTACGTCTCAGCTTTTTGTATACAAAGTATCATTTAGATGGCTGGACCCAAACAACAACAACAACAGCAGCAACAAAAACCACATCACAAAAAGGGTTAAAAATTCGACATTCCACAAATATTTACAGCAATTTGTAGCACAATAAAAATGTAACAACTTGCCAAAGCGAACCCACAAAAGGACTTATTTCTGACTTTGTGAGGCTACAAAGAACAACAGGGAATGATGACAAAGGCAAAAGTCCCGACAGCAGCAGCTGTTAAAGGAGCGCCCCCCATATGCCCACTTTCGCCCTTCGAACTTTTGATATTTTTATTGTTGTGGTTGAATACACATAAAAACACATAAATAAATTTAAGTTGCTTATTTTATGCACATAGAACCCTATATTGGGTCTAAGCAGTTTGCCTTTGTGTGTTGGGGCGTATGTGGCACAAACTTAAACACTTATTTTCTTATTGTTGTTGACCACCCCCTGGGGTAATATCATAAATGGCATAATGGTATTGTGGCGCAAACACCATAAATATTGTAAAGCTATAGACGTTTACAATTATTGACAGATTTATGCACACCAAAAGCGATTCAAAGCGCCGCTGAATAGCTTCTCCTGGCCAGATTACCAGCTATGGTAATACTTATGAAATTGGCTAAGCAATTTGGGGAGCAGCAGCTGATGCTCTTTTGTGCTGATTGAGGGGGAGTTGGATGGGTAGTTAGCAAACTCCAGAACCGAAACTGAAAAGCAACAATAATAAACGATTTTAAAGCAATGCTATTATCATTTTATAGCATACTTTTGAGCTTATTTACACTGGGAGAATCTTTTAAGTATTTGCAATAAATAAAGACATAGTCACGGAATAATAAAATACGATAATATTCAATGCGAACAGTTTTAAGATTTTCTTTTCGAACTCCATGCAATCTACACAAACAAGAAACGGAAGAAAGAATTTTTACTAAGCTAAGTACATCAAAATTTTGATTGCTATTGCATAGCATTTCTCACAGTTTATGCTCCAAGCATTCAAAATAAATCTAATACAGCACATAAAAAAAGCATCCAATTGAGATATAGCGATTCTGCTTGCCCACTTTTGGGAAGCAATTATGATATTCTCCATTTTCCGCATCGCTTATTATGATACGCTCCATGAGCTGCCTGTTCACTGGCGTTGCCTCGTTAACGCCTGCCTCTCGACCAATACTAAAAACAATACAAGTCTAATCCGCCGATTATGGAATTCGTACCGAAAAACCACAAAAGCCATTTTAATTTTTTTATTTTGATTGTTTTTTTTTTCGGTTTGTTCTTTTTTGCCATAGTGACGCAACTCTAAAAACGGCGTCTGTTTCAGAACTATTCAAATTGTAAGCGGAAATGAGTGAAATCTTCTCATGTTTTGTTGCTTTGTGGATTGTTTTTTGTTCTTTTCTGTGCTCTCACTCGTATAATTATTGCAACGCACTGCGGCCTGTGGTCATAAAAAAGTAAACATAATACACAGATGAGTAGCCGAACACAAGGGAGCCCACAAACCAGGCAGCTAAGGCAGCCAAGCAGCGAGAAAACTTATTTGCTATATTCAAGGAATTTTCATAATTTCTGCTTGGTTTGTTAATGCTTTTTCTGTGCTTTTTGTTTTTGTGGTTTTTACTATGCGAATGGTAAAAAGTAAACAAGATGCGCTCCACAGATCGAAATATTATTACTGCCAGGCAGAGCATTTGGTAAAATATTGCAGCGATATTCTTGATATTCTTTTCTTTTTTTTGTATGGGGGGTGTTGATGCTGGATGTGCTGACTTACGTATATGTGTGTGCGTGTATGTGTGTTACTGGATGCCAGCATAATATTTTTAACTTTGTTTACATTTTGCATTCTTATTGTGGCTTCGTCAACGTCGCCGCTGTTGCATCTTGCGCTGCTTTGTTTCTCGTTTAATCAATTAGGGCGAGTCGTGAACGGGCCCTAGCAAAGGGGGGGAGGGGTGCAAGCAGTGGGAATGAAGGCAGAGAATAGTTGCTCAAGGCGGCACTAAGGAACCAACTGGACCACACACAATGCTGCAGCAAAGTGCGGGCGCCAGACAGTATAGCGACAGTAATAATATGTATTTGGAGTGAGTGAGGGAAGGCGAGAAGGGGGGCGTTAATAGAATTGCTGAAATCCTGATTAAAATAGTTTCACTTTTTAATTACAATTTATGTGTTTTTTTTTTTAAATTCTTTCTGTTTTTTTCTTTTTGCCTGCTCATATTGTTACTAATTATAATTATTGAAGCGATGGACACGCTTCTACCCTCAGGGGCACCCTATGCAAGATCAAAGGGGCCTCAAGTAGGAGACGTCAGCAGCACACCACCGCAAACACAAATCCAGAGATACATTGTCTCTCTATCTACATATCTCCCTCACTCACTCTCTGTGGCTGCGACAACATCAAAGGAAATTGTTGACGTAGTTTTCCTGGCCAAACATAAACATACGCTTATAACCGCCGGCTCTATTTGTTTTTGTTATACCCTTGAATCAGAGGATACTACAACTACAATGTGCAATGAATTGAGACTGATAACAATTCATCAGCTTAAATGGCATTAATATATAACGAGGAGATTTATTTGCAAATTTCTGATAATGTCTTCAGCATCATCTTTTAATTTATTGGAATATTTGGTAGAGCTAATACAAAAGAGTATTTAATTTATTGGAATATTTGGAAGAGCTAATACAAAAGAGTATTTAATCTGCGGTCCCCGATAGATTATCTTCTTGTGTTTTCCATTTCACTTTGTTGCAGTCAAAAAAAAATTAAAAATCAATTTCTTTACACTGCTCCCCCATGCTCATTAGCAGCGCATCATCACAAAAACGTTTTCAGTTCTTCAGTATTCAAACTTACGAAATTTTGCACCGAGGCGACAAAATACTTTTGAAAGTCTGCCAGCGTCTCAGACCATACGGGAGCTGTTCCAAATGTTTTGGGGGGGGGGGGGAAAACACTGCAAAGTGGACGATTTATTTTTAGTGCTGAAAAATCTAATTTACTAATGAGCCATGAGTATTCGAGAAATGCGCATAAATTTCGCCTAATTGATAATCTATGCGTGGATAATTATGAGTGTCAGACAGCATAAAAATTGCGGGCGTGACTACTTGCTTGGAAAATTGAAGAAACTGTTTTAAGCAGAAAAATGCCAATGGATTCAATGGAATTTATAAGCTCGAAGAGTAATATAACATTTAAATAGCTTCTTCCACTGCTTATCTAACTCGGCTGATGCAATGCCATTTCTTTGCTGTCATTCTATTCGATGTAAACATCGGTGATGCCTTTAGCAATTGACCCAATGACATTAATACACCGCAATGAAATATAAGTTGCTACTGCTTCGCAATCTCCAAAAGAAACACACAACAGATATCGCAAAGAAATAAATTATAAATGACCATAAAAACTGGCCATCAAGCAACTGGCGATTCTTAAGCACCTAAAACAAGAATCATGCTGTATAACACCGTTTAGTGCTTGGCATACTATTTTACAATATCTGCACAGCTCAGGCCATAGAGCAAAGAACAGGTGTCCATTGTGGCATAGAGTTTTGATCAAAATGTTTTTTTTTTTTCGTTTTTTTTTTTAGGCGGTAGGGGCAGCTGTTCATTCATTGGGCGAGTGCTGCGCATGGCTGAAGGCCGTAAAAGCTGGCACGCTGAACACACTGAAAGGACTTATGGCTAAAGACTATAAAAAAATTTATGAACTGACAACAGCAAACAAGAGACGTAAAACAAGAAACACGCAGCTATAGAATATCAACTGAACAAAGCTCCCGTCCCATGTTTACTATAACACCTAATGTTCTACTAATTTGAAATATGTTTACGAGTGTTAGAAACGTTACTTGGTTAAGTTTCAGTTACAGTGCTCCGTTGCCTTTTGTCTATCTGATCAGCCCCCAATAGTCAGTCACAGAGAGTGAGAGAGAGAAAGAGAGAGTGGGTCACTTTTATTAAATTTTATGAGTTTCGGAGTTCTACTGTTTAAATTTTGATTAGGCGATGCGTTTGCCAAGATAAGCCTCATGTAACTGTTGACGTTGACTATGGCATTGGTTTGACGATCGTGTGGCCCTGATATCAGGTCTTGGGTTTGCCTAGTTACGTTTCTTATGGGTATGTTAGTTCTGTATCTTGTCTTGTTTTGCATTTGCATAGCGATACGCATCAAATGTTAAATGTGTGCCCTTTTACGACATACCTTGTTTATTTAATTGTCTTTTTTTTTATGTTGCATTTTTAAGACTTTCGGCTTATTATTTACCTACTTATGTCAACAGCCTTGTAATCTATGGGCTGCACACAACTCGACAACTCGACCGAACACAATTTGTGATAGCTAAAAACTATAAACATATAGTATATGTATATAGTAGATAAAAAGTTGCCTCATTTTCTGTTCTCTGCCAAGATCATCTTTTAATTTTACACAGCAAGTTTATTAATAAAAAAAAAATCAACGATCTATTCCAAAGTGGCATATAAATTATCAGACGAAAGAGCTATAAACAGGTGCATGCTTTTTCCATTAAATTCTTTTTTTCAGGTGGGCGTATGTCAAATTTTTATGCATTTTTCACATGGCAATCCAAAAACATTTGAGACAATTTCTTCTTTTTTTTTTGTGGAAACTCATTAATTAAACATAACTATTTTTTATGTGCCACGCACTTTCTGCACCAATTAACAATTCTGTCAAATTTTGTTTGGCTCGGTGCACACTTGAATTTGATTTTGCGCTTCATTTAAACACATAATTTGCATTTGTTTATGTTGCTCCTCTAATATTAACATTATCTTTAGCTCTCGATGCGCGTTGCTTTGTCGCAACTTTCAGCGTAATTGGCGCTGCCAAAAAGTTTGCAACACAAATTAAGGCGGGTGTGTGCATAGCAGTGGGTGTGGCCTTACAGAAAACACAAAAGATTTATATTAGCGCTAAGTTTTGGCAACAGCCAGCAGCAGAAGGAGCAGCTCGTGCAAATGCAAAAGCCATATATACAAAACTAATTAAAATTCAACTTGGCAAAAAGTTTTTAGCCTAAGCAATAAATACTGTAAAATATGCACCCTTACAAGCTCCAACTGCTCCCTGTAAGAATTGAGAGTCGAACGCCCCTATTTTCATTTCCTGGTAAGTGGAGCATTTCTTGAATTTCCATGCGGTTCCATTTGTCATTCCACTGCCAAAGTTTTTGTTTGTGCTCTCAACTTGAAAGTAGCAAAGAGCGCGACTAACATTTGTTTCTATAGAGAGAGAGAGAGAGATAGAGATAGAGAGAGAGAGAGAGAGAGATAGAGAGAGAGAGAAAGGGAACCAAAGTGTGTTTGAGTACTTGGCAAATGAGTAACTGCCATTGATAGCTTGCCTTTAAACTTGCCAACTGTTCTCTGAAGTTTGCCATTCAAGTATAAATTAGAGTTTTGGGTTTTGCTTTTCTTTTAAATGAATCGACTTTTTTAATAAATGCGAGAAATAGTACCCATCTAATTAGCTAAAAGGCAATCGAATCAATTTATCTTGCTTTATTATGGCTTACCAGTCCCTATTTCTTTTATTACTCAATTTCTCTACTCATTTCTTATTGAGCTGCGCTTAGTGCCAACAAGAAACACCTGAGAATTATTCGGCAAACACAAACATTTATCATGCGGCATAACAGGAACTGTCTTTTATATACCTGTAGAAAAGCGAAACTACCTGCTCCTAACTCTCAAACTCTCAGTTTCAATGGGGTGCCCTAACAAAAGAAAAGGACAAAAGGTGAAATGTTTGTGTGATAAACCTAATGAGCAAAGCATTTGGTATACCAACCGATCCGATGATAACCATCAGTAACTACGGTTACCCATAGGCTATAGGCTATAGGGGTGGTGGTGCTGGTGGTGATGGTAGACCCAAATCGTGTGCCGTGTGGCATATAAAACTGTTGTCACTTCATGGCAATGACATTTAAATTTGAATTCGGGCAATCTAAAGACGCTCTTGGTTTGGATGGGGCTAATACTTTGTATTGAGTAGAAACGAAGAAATGCTTAAAAGGTTTCATTCCAGCGAAAGAGAGGCATAAAATTCAATTAAGACATTTTTCAAACCCAAGATGGGCCGCAGAAAGAGCTGAAAAGAAACTAAATGAAGTGAGCTGATGAAATATTTCCGAAATATGCATGAGCCGCATAACTTGGCTTCTAAATAATTACACAAATGTTTAGCAGATAATTTGTTGGCATTGTTATGCAAATGCAGTTACTAAGAATGAGAATGAATATGGTTGTGGGTATGGGAATTAGTATATATATTCAGATCATCAGCAGCTGGCGCTCATAATTGAGACATTTGCCAGCACACTCTGGAATTTTTGATTATATATGTATAAATATATCTTCAGTGTCAGTGTCGTATGCAAATCTCTAGGCAACTTATATTTCTTCATTACGAAAGACCTTTGCATATTAAATGAGATTTAAATCCTCTTCTTAACATTGTGCCTTTTGTTGTTATTATTTGTTTTTTTTTTTCATATTAATAATTTGTATGGAGATTTTAGAGCCGTTGTATGCGCTTCTCACCTCTCGCGCATTGACATATGACGGCGGCAACATTCTTTTTAGTTTCTTACTGTCATACACACTCGATTTTAATTTGCTTTGGTTCTCTTTCGTGGTCCGATCCTTATCAGCTGGTAATGCCTAATTTATGTGGCAACTTTGAGTCTTAATTTATGCATGCGGCTTAAGTGAAATGCCCCGCTATAAGCTCAAATGGAACTGGAAATGAAGCAAGCATCACTTTTATAAACTTCTGTATCATTTTTTACGGGCTTTTCGTAATCGTGTTAATGCACTAATTGTTTTTGGCAATTAATCAATGTTTATGTGGGAAATGTTTCACGCCTTCTGTAATTCACTAATTTCCACTATGCACTAAATTATAATTTATGTTGACATTACCAAAATTCTCAGCGTGTCTAGGCCAGAAACACAATTTGTCACTTTCTCTATCCTATTTACTATGGCTGCTCTCTGGCTGTGCATAATGTTAAATTGAATTTACTCATACTTTTGCGTAATTGAATTTTTTTCGGCGCTGACAGAAAACAGATTTTAGCATTTACTTGCCAAGACATGTCTCTTGTTGGCAATTCGCCAATCTGGTCGGAACCAAGCCAAAGGGCCAACAAATTGTTGCCAGAAATGCACAAAAAGCCAGTGATCAAGTCGAAAAACTTGGCAGACATTTTGTTCACAGCTGTATATTGAATTTGCAAGACTTAAGGAAGCAAATGCTTTGATAAAGGATGTGACGCCCCTTTTTATTGTCATTTAGGCAAATGGAAGTGTCTTTAAACTGCCTTTAAGCAATCAAATTTCATTCTTTTAGTATTATTTTGGTTATATGTATAGTAAATGTTATAATGATTGTTGGTTAACTATGGTATATGTAAGTCTTTCAGGCATTCTATTCAAAGTCGAAAACAATGACGATTTGCCTATGCTGTTGTTGTTGTTATCAAATTAAGTCATTTGGAGTATTGTGTC